>CM068368.1:565298859-566791093 GCA_034769895.1 Magicicada septendecula | reverse complement strand
ATTTAAGGAGGAAATAATAGAGGCGATAGAATCCCTGAGGGAGAATAATAAGAAAGAGAGACAAAAAGGGAGAGAGGAGAATGAAAAACGAAGACAGAAAGAGAGGGAGGAAACTCAAAAATGGATAGAGTCCCTGAGAAAGGAAAATAATAATGCAAATTACGAAACAGTAAACGAAAAGATCGAGGAGAGTAAAACCGACAATGACAGGGAGGTCGAGATAATGGAGGAACAGGTAGAAGGATTACAGATTCTATTTCGTCATCTTCCAGAAAATAATAACGGTCCTGAAACCATAGAGAAAAAAACAGATAAAACGAAACAAAACATAGCTAATAGATTGGACAGACCGAGAAAAACAAACAGGGAGTATACAAAGGAAATAGGAGAAATGACTCAAGGCGGTTTAATTAATATACTTAACCCCCCGGTCAATGACCGCAGAGAAAAACGTTATATGAAAGAATATAAAAAGAATTTAATGAGAAGGGACAAAAAGAAAGAGTGTATTACAAAGATAATCATAGGCCAAAATACTTTTAAGGTAAGCGTGCCTAGGAAAAAGATACATCCCAAAAAGAAGGGAAATTATGAGGAACAAATGGGCCAGGTTATAGAAAAATACGCTCAGGCAATAAGAGAAATAAGAAAGAAAAGAAATCAAGAGAATAGGCCCCAGGCAAATTATATGATGGCCGATAATCAACAACCATATCCACCCAATTTACCAAGTTATGGGTATATGACACAACAAACGCAAGGTAACCAAGGTGGTAAGACAAATAACCGCTATCAGTTTTCAGAGGGTAGGAGTAACGAACCACCCCGAAACGAAAGTAACAACCAACAGGAACCAAACGCTAACCAAAATAATCATGAGAATTGGGTAACAGTTAACGAAAATACGGGTTTTTCATTACAGCATAATCAGGCAAGTAATGACGAAAGACCCCGAGCAGCTCAGGTAAACCATGTATTGGCAGAAACTAGCCAAGAACCAAATAGTAATCCCAGAAATGAAAGTGAAATAGACGAGGAATTCCGCTATGCAGAAAAGATATGGCCCAAACATGTGGTGAGATGGTAAAGCCATGGATTAATCATCCAGAATAAATGTCATAGACCAGGCATTTGAAGGAGCAGAGGAGCTAAACATCGAAAGTCGGATATTGAGAAGAGAAGGAATTAAAAAGGAATGGGAATGATAAATAACGACATAATATAAGGATCACAACCAAAAGGAGTTGAAATAATCAAAGTAACTAACCCAAACTGACAAATATAAACTAAATATTATCAAGCATAAAAACAATGCCTACGAGGTAACTGACACGGTTAGTAACAAAGTAAAAGGTACGTATAACAAAACATCATTGAAAAAGTACCATGATTAAAAATCACAAGTCAAATACTCAATCAGTGACCAAGTACCATGACCAACAACCCAAGTCAAATACAGCATCATTGAGAAGGTACCTTGACTAAACATGTTAACGTGAATCTTTTAACTTACCCAGAATTAGAAAGGAGGTAGAGATTATTAAATAAATATAAATATTATTTTAGAAAGATCATTATTAATAAATATTACGAGATGGACACATTCCACTATAGGCAAGATTTATTTCCAATAGCCATGTCAACGTATATTTACCAGCTTACCCGTACTTAGAGAAGGAGAGAGATTATTATTAATAAATATTACGAGATGGACACATAGTAAAGGAGAAAAAAGGAGAAATACTGTCATATATTTGATACTAAATGGAAATGATAAATGAAAAAAAAAGGAAGAACAGTGTGTTACATACGGAGGTAATGATGAATATGAATATAGCTATTAACATTGAATGATTTTAAACGATAATTTTACCTGCGGAGAACGATATATTAATATAATTGCGAATTAAGCAGAAGAGTTTAAGAAAGGGAATTTATGTGTAGGAGCCTATGATCTTTGAATATTGTATTTTTATTATTATTATTATTATTTGTTGCAAAGGTGCAATTATTATTTTCTGGACAGGGATGTGTTGCCTCTGATTTCAGTAGTTATAGATAGGGAAGGGCAGAGAATGTATGCCATAGCGAGCCACTCTGACCCCCAACCCTCTATGAAAGTTAGGGAATTGATAGGGAATTATATCAAAGATTAATTAAATAACATCAAGGTAAAAAGGAAAGGAATAGGTGATACGACAAAGGACGAAATTGGAATATTGAGTTGGATTAATATATTAAAGGAGTAGTACAGGAATTTAATTATAAGATAAAAGAATGAAATATAAAGAAGCTAATAAAGGGTTAATATAGAGATGATAATTTCATCAAAACCAAAGATAAGTTTTTCAAAAATTATCAACTTTAACGGAGAGGCATATGTAACGTCACAGAACGTTCCATAAAGGAAACCATTTACATAGCAATTATCATAAGAGCAAAGTGAGGTGAACAGTATCAAACCCAAGTAGTCCTAAAAAATTTGTGTAATATTGTCTAATAATCATTACTACTAACATGAAAAAAAAACGACCAAACTATGACTAAGACACAAACCCCATATATATTATTAAATTGAATAACAGTGAAAAAAACCATAAGACACTATAAGAGAGACGAATAATGTCAGAATCGACCAAAACGAAGTCATTAATTATTAAGTTTTATAACTCTGAATAGAGTATTAAGAACTATTTTTTGTGAATGAATGGACATGATCCATTATTATATTATGTAATGTAAATAAAATAAATGTATTAAATACATTACTAAAAAGAGTTTAAGTTAAAATAAAAATTATATATTTGTTATGACAAAAAATACTAATGTGTTGGATTTGAGACCAAACACCCAGATTTCATGAAAAATTAATTATTATCAGATTGAAATAAAAGCTATATGTAATTGTCAAGCAGACAAAAGTGAACAATGTATCTTAAATAAAGGAAGCTGTCAAATGAATAAAAATCAGTCAAAATAGCCAAAAACAGTATTGACTATAAACATGTAGTAGGCATATAATATTGTATAATTTATGGATTTAATGTTGCCAAAATGCACCCAAAATGCATTAGAAAGTTGATATGTGATATAAAGCGACTATACTAATATATCTGACTAACTTTAACGTTGTAATAGTCAAGTTAGCAAAATATTTACCTATACCATGTATGGCTGGAGCCAATCAACCAGTACAAAAATAATCATATCTGGCTAAATATTTACAAAATGCTAACAAAAATAAAATAGAATGGTACAATACTTCAGTATACCTTAAAAACGAACAAACTCAGTTGAAAATAAGATCAATTATAAAAGAATTTAACTTATAAGAGTGAGATTTGTCACACCATGAAAAAGGGCATCTCAAGACCAATCAATGATGCTATGTCATCCTGTGATAAAGATAATATATGTAAAGAG
Source organism: Magicicada septendecula (assembly GCA_034769895.1). NCBI lineage: Eukaryota > Metazoa > Arthropoda > Insecta > Hemiptera > Cicadidae > Magicicada > Magicicada septendecula. Next base: position 566,787,670 of record CM068368.1, on the reverse strand, counting down.
TAACCAGGTATCACAAAAGACAGACAATATAATAAACTCTGAGTGTACACTAGTGAAATACTACATATGTTAAAGAAAGAGACTAATCATTGTGTTATAACATTGACAAAAATCTAGGCCATGGACAGAGGCCAGGTAAAATTGTAATTATCTAGGTGTTATATATGTTAAAATTGTTTGTTTTGTTATAGAAAGATAGTAATGTTGTATGTTCAGATTGTGGAAGAGACATAATAGTTCCACAACAATTTTTGTTCTAAAAAAATTGAGTTTTAATGACAACAACCCAAGGTGAGAGTTGTATATTGTGTTACTTATTAGACTTAATTTAATTAAAAACCAATCATAATTAGTATCACTAGATTCAGTTGAAAACAGAGAATCTAAATGTAATAATGGCATACAAATTGTAAGTACTAATGTAAAACTGTTTGATAAATACCAGAGTAATTTTTGAAATATCCTTAGTATGAAGAATAAGAAATTTGTTCTAAAAGCTTCGACGGAAATGAATTTTGTTCCATAATGTTCCATTTCGTTTATTCTCGAACAATCTAGAAAGAATTTTTACACAAATATACCGGAAGTCGATGGAAACAATCAGCCTGAATTAGTATAAAAGAGAGACCAAATTCGACCCGAAAACACTTGAAACTTGAACTCCAGAACAGATGTATCACCCACGACACTGATCAACGCAGCTAAGGCGAAACCGAGAGGCGAGAAATCGACAAGACCCGAAGAAAGGCTTTTCCCGTACATAGACAAACAGACTGACATAACCTCTACCAGAATCTACGCCAATGTGTTGCTGAAATAGAATAGCAGCACGGCAAATTTTAATAGAAATCACGCAGCCAGAACGTCAACGGCCCAGGAGGGACCAAAACTTTAAATAGAGAACCAATTCTGCTGTGTTCGCATAGACTGACTAACTTGACAATAATTCCCTTAACGTAAACATACACACACAAAGCCTTTCTCGACACTGCATGGGAATCAGCGCTACGGCGGCCAAATTTTGAATCAACGCGGAGCAGCTGATGAGTATTGGCGGGGTTTGAACGATAATCTACTGCCAAACGTTGCCACAAAAAGTGCGGAAATAGTAAATGATCGCAATTTTGACTTAAAATAGATTCAGTGCACACATGAAGAGGCGAGATTGAAAAAACTACCCGAGAGGAGTGTCCTGTGCGAGATTAATTAATCATTGGAACGTGAGTTACCAAAATTAAAGTCATTTTTTTACCTGGTTACATTTATCACACAGTTGTACTACACATGCCACACACACCTTCAAATCACTTAATTTTTCTTGTAAAGCGTCTTATTGATATGTCTTGGTAGTTCAAAGGAGTCACGTCCTGAGAGTAAAGATTTTTTCACGTATTAAACTCATGCTTTTCAACTGAGTAAAAAATTGAAAAACACTAGCCGATACTTGATTGGATATATAAAATTGTCAATAATAATAATAATAATAAATTGTGAAATTTTTTCTTTAGTAACTCTGCAATTTTATAATTTTTATATGAATGTTAGTCCTTCAGACGATTTGTTTGTTTTTTGAAGAATCATTAAACTTACCTGATTTTTTTTTCAAGCTAAACTGACTTGTTTATATTTTTTCATAGAAGCAAGATTTAAAAATTTTAATTTCTTTAAAAATCACATTTTATTCTTGGAACAAACGATTCCAAGTGGCGCCCACAAAAAACGTAGTATTAAGTTGTGTTACAGGACTACATCACCGCAGAGGATCCAGTCAACAGTAAGTAACAAAAAGTGCGCGGAGGTAACGCCCGACAGTATACAACACTTTTACACTACACTCACTTTTTCTTTTGTTATAAATTGACGACTCCAACGTGAGGCTGTTAAAGAAGGAACACGACACCACTCAATCAATCTATATTATTTCTTTTGTTATAAATTGGCAGCCCAACTAGTGAGGCTTGAAAAAACGGAAGAAGCCCGGCAACTACCAACAGATCATGATGTCGCAAACAAAAGGACAAATGGTAGAACAAACACAAAAAACCGAACCAGCAAAAATAACAGGGAAAAGCGACTTGGAGGTGATAATGATGATGCTCCAAGAAATGAGGGAAGATATGAAAAGAGACAGACGGGAATTTAAGGAGGAAATAATAGAGGCGATAGAATCCCTGAGGGAGAATAATAAGAAAGAGAGACAAAAAGGGAGAGAGGAGAATGAAAAACGAAGACAGAAAGAGAGGGAGGAAACTCAAAAATGGATAGAGTCCCTGAGAAAGGAAAATAATAATGCAAATTACGAAACAGTAAACGAAAAGATCGAGGAGAGTAAAACCGACAATGACAGGGAGGTCGAGATAATGGAGGAACAGGTAGAAGGATTACAGATTCTATTTCGTCATCTTCCAGAAAATAATAACGGTCCTGAAACCATAGAGAAAAAAACAGTAGAAACGAAACAAAACATAGCTAATAGATTGGACAGACCGAGAAAAACAAACAAGGAGTATACAAAGGAAATAGGAGAAATGACTCAAGGCGGTTTAATTAATATACTTAACCCCCCGGTCACTGACCGCAGAGAAAAAAGTTATATGAAGGAATATAAAAAGAATTTAATGAGAAGGGACCAAAAGAAAGAGTGTATTACAAAGAAAATCATAGGCCAAAATACTTTTAAGGTAAGCGTGCCTAGGAAAAAGATACATCCCAAAAAGAAGGGAAATTATGACGAACAAATGGGCCAGGTTATAGAAAAATACGCTCAGGCAATAAGAGAAATAAGAAAGAAAAGAAATCAAGAGAATAGGCCCCAGGCAAATTATATGATGGCCGATAATCAACAACCATATCCACCCAATTTACCAAGTTATGGGTATATGACACAACAAACGCAAGGTAACCAAGGTGGTAAGACAAATAACCGCTATCAGTTTTCAGAGGGTAGGAGTAACGAACCACCCCGAAACGAAAGTAACAACCAACAGGAACCAAACGCTAACCAAAATAATCATGAGAATTGGGTAACAGTCCACGAAAATACGGGTTTTTCATTACAGCATAATCAGGCAAGTAATGACGAAAGACCCCGAGCAGCTCAGGTAAACCATGTATTGGCAGAAACTAGCCAAGAACCAAATAGTAATCCCAGAAATGAAAGTGAAATAGACGAGGAATTCCGCTATGCAGAAAAGATATGGCCCAAACATGTGGTGAGATGGTAAAGCCATGGACTAATCATCCAGAATAAATGTCATAGACCAGGCATTTGAAGGAGCAGAGGAGGTAAACATCGAAAGTCGGATATTGAGAAGAGAAGGAATTAAAAAGGAATGGGAATGATAAATAACGACATAATATAAGGATCACAACCAAAAGGAGTTGAAATAATCAAAGTAACTAACCCAAACTGACAAATATAAACTAAATATTATCAAGCATAAAAACAATGCCTACGAGGTAACTGACACGGTTAGTAACAAAGTAAAAGGTACGTATAACAAAACATCATTGAAAAAGTACCATGATTAAAAATCACAAGTCAAATACTCAATCAGTGACCAAGTACCATGACCAACAACCCAAGTCAAATACAGCATCATTGAGAAGGTACCTTGACTAAACATGTTAACGTGAATCTTTTAACTTACCCAGAATTAGAAAGGAGGTAGAGATTATTAAATAAATATAAATATTATTGTAGAAAGATTATTATTAATAAATATTACGAGATGGACACATTCCACTATAGGCAAGATTTATTTCCAATAGCCATGTCAACGTATATTTACCAGCTTACCCGTACTTAGAGAAGGAGAGAGATTATTATTAATAAATATTACGAGATGGACACATAGTAAAGGAGAAAAAAGGAGAAATACTGTCATATATTTGATACTAAATGGAAATGATAAATGAAAAAAAAAGGAAGAACAGTGTGTTACATAAGGAGATAATGATGAATATGAATATAGCTATTAACATTGAATGATTTTAAACGATAATTTTACCTGCGGAGAACGATATATTAATATAATTGCGAATTAAGCAGAAGAGTTTAAGAAAGGGAATTTATGTGTAGGAGCCTATGATCTTTGAATATTGTATTTTTATTATTATTATTATTATTTGTTGCAAAGGTGCAATTATTATTTTCTGGACAGGGATGTGTTGCCTCTGATTTCAGTAGTTATAGATAGGGAAGGGCAGAGAATGTATGCCATAGCGAGCCACTCTGACCCCCAACCCTCTATGAAAGTTAGGGAATTGATAGGGAATTATATCAAAGATTAATTAAATAACATCAAGGTAAAAAGGAAAGGAATAGGTGATACGACAAAGGACGAAATTGGAATATTGAGTTGGATTAATATATTAAAGGAGTAGTACAGAAATTTAATTATAAGATAAAAGAATGAAATATAAAGAAGCTAATAAAGGGTTAATATAGAGATGATAATTTCATCAAAACCAAAGATAAGTTTTTCAAAAATTATCAACTTTAACGGAGAGGCATATGTAACGTCACAGAACGTTCCATAAAGGAAACCATTTACATAGCAATTATCATAAGAGCAAAGTGAGGTGAACAGTATCAAACCCAAGTAGTCCTAAAAAATTTGTGTAATATTGTCTAATAATCATTACTACTAACATGAAAAAAACGACCAAACTATGACTAAGACACAAACCCCATATATATTATTAAATTGAACAACAGTGAAAAAACCATAAGACACTATAAGAGAGACGAATAATGTCAGAATCGTCCAAAACGAAGTCATTAATTATTAAGTTTTATAACTCTGAATAGAGTATTAAGAACTATTTTTTGTGAATGAATGGACATGATCCATTATTATATTATGTAATGTAAATAAAATAAATGTATTAAATACATTACTAAAAAGAGTTTAAGTTAAAATAAAAATTATATATTTGTTATGACAAAAAATACTAATGTGTTGGATTTGAGACCAAACACCCAGATTTCATGAAAAATTAATTATTATCAGATTGAAATAAAAGCTATATGTAATTGTCAAGCAGACAAAAGTGAACAATGTATCTTAAATAAAGGAAGCTGTCAAATGAATAAAAATCAGTCAAAATAGCCAAAAACAGTATTGACTATAAACATGTAGTAGGCATATAATATTGTATAATTTATGGATTTAATGTTGCCAAAATGCACCCAAAATGCATTAGAAAGTTGATATGTGATATAAAGCGACTATACTAATATATCTGACTAACTTTAACGTTGTAATAGTCAAGTTGGCAAAATATTTACCTATACCATGTATGGCTGGAGCCAATCAACCAGTACAAAAATAATCATATCTGGCTAAATATTTACAAAATGCTAACAAAAATAAAATAGAATGGTACAATACTTCAGTATACCTTAAAAACGAACAAACTCAGTTGAAAATAAGATCAATTATAAAAGAATTTAACTTATAAGAGTGAGATTTGTCACACCATGAAAAAGGGCATCTCAAGACCAATCAATGATGCTATGTCATCCTGTGATAAAGATAATATATGTAAAGAGTAACCAGGTATCACAAAAGACAGACAATATTATAAACTCTGAGTGTACACTAGTGAAATACTACATATGTTAAAGAAAGAGACTAATCATTGTGTTATAACATTGACAAAAAACTAGGCCATGGACAGAGGCCAGGTAAAATTGTAATTATCTAGGTGTTATATATGTTAAAATTGTTTGTTTTGTTATAGAAAGATAGTAATGTTGTATGTTCAGATTGTGGAAGAGACATAATAGTTCCACAACAATTTTTGTTCTAAAAAAATTGAATTTTAATGACAACAACCCAAGGTGAGAGTTGTATATTGTGTTACTTATTAGACTTAATTTAATTAAAAACCAATCATAATTAGTATCACTAGATTCAGTTGAAAACAGAGAATCTAAATGTAATAATGGCATACAAATTGTAAGTACTAATGTAAAACTGTTTGATAAATACCAGAGTAATTTTTGAAATATCCTTAGTATGAAGAATAAGAAATTTGTTCTAAAAGCTTCGACGGAAATGAATTTTGTTCCATAATGTTCCATTTCGTTTATTCTCGAACAATCTAGAAAGAATTTTTACACAAATATACCGGAAGTCGATGGAAACAATCAGCCTGAATTAGTATAAAAGAGAGACCAAATTCGACCCGAAAACACTTGAAACTTGAACTCCAGAACAGATGCATCACCCACGACACTGATCAACGCAGCTAAGGCGAAACCGAGAGGCGAGAAATCGACAAGACCCGAAGAAAGGCTTTTCCCGTACATAGACAAACAGACTGACATAACCTCTACAAGAATCTACGCCAATGTGTTGCTGAAATAGAATAGCAGCACGGCAAATTTTGATAGAAATCACGCAGCCAGAACGTCAACGGCCCAGGAGGGACCAAAACTTTAAATAGAGAACCAATTCTGCTGTGTTCGCATAGACTGACTAACTTGACAATAATTCCCTTAACGTAAACATACACACACAAAGCCTTTCTCGACACTGCATGGGAATCAGCGCTACGGCGGCCAAATTTTGAATCAACGCGGAGCAGCTGATGAGTATTGGCGGGGTTTGAACGATAATCTACTGCCAAACGTTGTCACAAAAAGTGCGGAAATAGTAAATGATCGCAATTTTGACTTAAAATAGATTCAGTGCACACATGAAGAGGCGAGATTGAAAAAACTACCCGAGAGGAGTGTCCTGTGCGAGATTAATTAATCATTGGAACGTGAGTTACCAAAATTAAAGTCATTTTTTTACCTGGTTACATTTATCACACAGTTGTACTACACATGCCACACACACCTTCAAATCACTTAATTTTTCTTGTAAAGCGTCTTATTGGTATGTCTTGGTAGTTCAAAGGAGTCACGTCCTGAGAGTAAAGATTTTTTCACGTATTAAACTCATGCTTTTCAACTGAGTAAAAAATTGAAAAACACTAGCCGATACTTGATTGGATATATAAAATTGTCAATAATAATAATAATAATAAATTGTGAAATTTTTTCTTTAGTAACTCTGCAATTTTATAATTTTTATATGAATGTTAGTCCTTCAGACGATTTGTTTGTTTTTTGAAGAATCATTAAACTTACCTGATTTTTTTTCAAGCTAAACTGACTTGTTTATATTTTTTCATAGAAGCAAGATTTAAAAATTTTAATTTCTTTAAAAATCACATTTTATTCTTGGAACAAACGATTCCAAGTGGCGCCCACAAAAAACATAGTATTAAGTTGTGTTACAGGACTACATCACCGCAGAGGATCCAGTCAACAGTAAGTAACAAAAAGTGCGCGGAGGTAACGCCCGACAGTATACAACACTTTTACACTACACTCACTTTTTCTTTTGTTATAAATTGACGACTCCAACGTGAGGCTGTTAAAGAAGGAACACGACACCACTCAATCAATCTATATTATTTCTTTTGTTATAAATTGGCAGCCCAACTAGTGAGGCTTGAAAAAACGGAAGAAGCCCGGCAACTACCAACAGATCATGATGTCGCAAACAAAAGGACAAATGGTAGAACAAACACAAAAAACCGAACCAGCAAAAATAACAGGGAAAAGCGACTTGGAGGTGATAATGATGATGCTCCAAGAAATGAGGGAAGATATGAAAAGAGACAGACGGGAATTTAAGGAGGAAATAATAGAGGCGATAGAATCCCTGAGGGAGAATAATAAGAAAGAGAGACAAAAAGGGAGAGAGGAGAATGAAAAACGAAGACAGAAAGAGAGGGAGGAAACTCAAAAATGGATAGAGTCCCTGAGAAAGGAAAATAATAATGCAAATTACGAAACAGTAAACGAAAAGATCGAGGAGAGTAAAACCGACAATGACAGGGAGGTCGAGATAATAGAGGAACAGGTAGAAGGATTACAGATTCTATTTCGTCATCTTCCAGAAAATAATAACAGTCCTGAAACCATAGAGAAAAAAACAGTAGAAACGAAACAAAACATAGCTAATAGATTGGACAGACCGAGAAAAACAAACAGGGAGTATACAAAGGAAATAGGAGAAATGACTCAAGGCGGTTTAATTAATATACTTAACCCCCCGGTCACTGACCGCAGAGAAAAAAGTTATATGAAGGAATATAAAAAGAATTTAATGAGAAGGGACAAAAAGAAAGAGTGTATTACAAAGAAAATCATAGGCCAAAATACTTTTAAGGTAAGCGTGCCTAGGAAAAAGATACATCCCAAAAAGAAGGGAAATTATGAGGAACAAATGGGCCAGGTTATAGAAAAATACGCTCAGGCAATAAGAGAAATAAGAAAGAAAAGAAATCAAGAGAATAGGCCCCAGGCAAATTATATGATGGCCGATAATCAACAACCATATCCACCCAATTTACCAAGTTATGGGTATATGACACAACAAACGCAAGGTAACCAAGGTGGTAAGACAAATAACCGCTATCAGTTTTCAGAGGGTAGGAGTAACGAACCACCCCGAAACGAAAGTAACAACCAACAGGAACCAAACGCTAACCAAAATAATCATGAGAATTGGGTAACAGTCCACGAAAATACGGGTTTTTCATTACAGCATAATCAGGCAAGTAATGACGAAAGACCCCGAGCAGCTCAGGTAAACCATGTATTGGCAGAAACTAGCCAAGAACCAAATAGTAATCCCAGAAATGAAAGTGAAATAGACGAGGAATTCCGCTATGCAGAAAAGATATGGCCCAAACATGTGGTGAGATGGTAAAGCCATGGATTAATTATCCAGAATAAATGTCATAGACCAGGCATTTGAAGGAGCAGAGGAGCTAAACATCGAAAGTCGGATATTGAGAAGAGAAGGAATTAAAAAGGAATGGGAATGATAAATAACGACATAATATAAGGATCACAACCAAAAGGAGTTGAAATAATCAAAGTAACTAACCCAAACTGACAAATATAAACTAAATATTATCAAGCATAAAAACAATGCCTACGAGGTAACTGACACGGTTAGTAACAAAGTAAAAGGTGCGTATAACAAAACATCATTGAAAAAGTACCATGATTAAAAATCACAAGTCAAATACTCAATCAGTGACCAAGTACCATGACCAACAACCCAAGTCAAATACAGCATCATTGAGAAGGTACCTTGACTAAACATGTTAACGTGAATCTTTTAACTTACCCAGAATTAGAAAGGAGGTAGAGATTATTAAATAAATATAAATATTATTGTAGAAAGATTATTATTAATAAATATTACGAGATGGACACATTCCACTATAGGCAAGATTTATTTCCAATAGCCATGTCAACGTATATTTACCAGCTTACCCGTACTTAGAGAAGGAGAGAGATTATTATTAATAAATATTACGAGATGGACACATAGTAAAGGAGAAAAAAGGAGAAATACTGTCATATATTTGATACTAAATGGAAATGATAAATGAAAAAAAAAGGAAGAACAGTGTGTTACATACGGAGGTAATGATGAATATGAATATAGCTATTAACATTGAATGATTTTAAACGATAATTTTACCTGCGGAGAACGATATATTAATATAATTGCGAATTAAGCAGAAGAGTTTAAGAAAGGGAATTTATGTGTAGGAGCCTATGATCTTTGAATATTGTATTTTTATTATTATTATTATTATTTGTTGCAAAGGTGCAATTATTATTTTCTGGACAGGGATGTGTTGCCTCTGATTTCAGTAGTTATAGATAGGGAAGGGCAGAGAATGTATGCCATAGCGAGCCACTCTGACCCCCAACCCTCTATGAAAGTTAGGGAATTGATAGGGAATTATATCAAAGATTAATTAAATAACATCAAGGTAAAAAGGAAAGGAATAGGTGATACGACAAAGGACGAAATTGGAATATTGAGTTGGATTAATATATTAAAGGAGTAGTACAGGAATTTAATTATAAGATAAAAGAATGAAATATAAAGAAGCTAATAAAGGGTTAATATAGAGATGATAATTTCATCAAAACCAAAGATAAGTTTTTCAAAAATTATCAACTTTAACGGAGAGGCATATGTAACGTCACAGAACGTTCCATAAAGGAAACCATTTACATAGCAATTATCATAAGAGCAAAGTGAGGTGAACAGTATCAAACCCAAGTAGTCCTAAAAAATTTGTGTAATATTGTCTAATAATCATTACTACTAACATGAAAAAAACGACCAAACTATGACTAAGAGACAAACCCCATATATATTATTAAATTGAATAACAGTGAAAAAACCATAAGACACTATAAGAGAGACGAATAATGTCAGAATCGACCAAAACGAAGTCATTAATTATTAAGTTTTATAACTCTGAATAGAGTATTAAGAACTATTTTTTGTGAATGAATGGACATGATCTATTATTATATTATGTAATGTAAATAAAATAAATGTATTAAATACATTACTAAAAAGAGTTTAAGTTAAAATAAAAATTATATATTTGTTATGACAAAAAATACTAATGTGTTGGATTTGAGACCAAACACCCAGATTTCATGAAAAATTAATTATTATCAGATTGAAATAAAAGCTATATGTAATTGTCAAGCAGACAAAAGTGAACAATGTATCTTAAATAAAGGAAGCTGTCAAATGAATAAAAATCAGTCAAAATAGCCAAAAACAGTATTGACTATAAACATGTAGTAGGCATATAATATTGTATAATTTATGGATTTAATGTTGCCAAAATGCACCCAAAATGCATTAGAAAGTTGATATGTGATATAAAGCGACTATACTAATATATCTGACTAACTTTAACGTTGTAATAGTCAAGTTAGCAAAATATTTACCTATATAATGTATGGCTGGAGCCAATCAACCAGTACAAAAATAATCATATATGGCTAAATATTTACAAAATGCTAACAAAAATAAAATAGAATGGTACAATACTTCAGTATACCTTATAAACGAACAAACTCAGTTGAAAATAAGATCAATTATAAAAGAATTTAACTTATAAGAGTGAGATTTGTCACACCATGAAAAAGGGCATCTCAAGACCAATCAATGATGCTATGTCATCCTGTGATAAAGATAATATATGTAAAGAGTAACCAGGTATCACAAAAGACAGACAATATAATAAACTCTGAGTGTACACTAGTGAAATACTACATATGTTAAAGAAAGAGACTAATCATTGTGTTATAACATTGACAAAAATCTAGGCCATGGACAGAGGCCAGGTAAAATTGTAATTATCTAGGTGTTATATATGTTAAAATTTGTTTGTTTTGTTATAGGAAGATAGTAATGTTGTATGTTCAGATTGTTGAAGAGACATAATAGTTCCACAACAATTTTTGTTCTAAAAAAATTGAATTTTAATGACAACAACCCAAGGTGAGAGTTGTATATTGTGTTACTTATTAGACTTAATTTAATTAAAAACCAATCATAATTAGTATCACTAGATTCAGTTGAAAACAGAGAATCTAAATGTAATAATGGCATACAAATTGTAAGTACTAATGTAAAACTGTTTGATAAATACCAGAGTAATTTTTGAAATATCCTTAGTATGAAGAATAAGAAATTTGTTCTAAAAGCTTCGACGGAAATGAATTTTGTTCCATAATGTTCCATTTCGTTTATTCTCGAACAATCTAGAAAGAATTTTTACACAAATATACCGGAAGTCGATGGAAACAATCAGCCTGAATTAGTATAAAAGAGAGACCAATTTCGACCCGAAAACACTTGAAACTTGAACTCCAGAACAGATGCATCACCCACGACACTGATCAACGCAGCTAAGGCGAAACCGAGAGGCGAGAAATCGACAAGACCCGAAGAAAGGCTTTTCCCGTACATAGACAAACAGACTGACATAACCTCTACAAGAATCTACGCCAATGTGTTGCTGAAATAGAGCAGCAGCACGGCAAATTTTGATAGAAATCACGCAGCCAGAACGTCAACGGCCCAGGAGGGACCAAAACTTTAAATAGAGAACCAATTCTGCTGTGTTCGCATAGACTGACTAACTTGACAATAATTCCCTTAACGTAAACATACACACACAAAGCCTTTCTCGACACTGCATGGGAATCAGCGCTACGGCGGCCAAATTTTGAATCAACGCGGAGCAGCTGATGAGTATTGGCGGGGTTTGAACGATAATCTACTGCCAAACGTTGTCACAAAAAGTGCGGAAATAGTAAATGATCGCAATTTTGACTTAAAATAGATTCAGTGCACACATGAAGAGGCGAGATTGAAAAAACTACCCGAGAGGAGTGTCCTGTGCGAGATTAATTAATCATTGGAACGTGAGTTACCAAAATTAAAGTCATTTTTTTACCTGGTTACATTTATCACACAGTTGTACTACACATGCCACACACACCTTCAAATCACTTAATTTTTCTTGTAAAGCGTCTTATTGGTATGTCTTGGTAGTTCAAAGGAGTCACGTCCTGGGAGTAAAGATTTTTTCACGTATTAAACTCATGCTTTTCAACTGAGTAAAAAATTGAAAAACACTAGCCGATACTTGATTGGATATATAAAATTGTCAATAATAATAATAATAATAAATTGTGAAATTTTTTCTTTAGTAACTCTGCAATTTTATAATTTTTATATGAATGTTAGTCCTTCAGACGATTTGTTTGTTTTTTGAAGAATCATTAAACTTACCTGATTTTTTTTCAAGCTAAACTGACTTGTTTATATTTTTTCATAGAAGCAAGATTTAAAAATTTTAATTTCTTTAAAAATCACATTTTATTCTTGGAACAAACGATTCCAAGTGGCGCCCACAAAAAACATAGTATTAAGTTGTGTTACAGGACTACATCACCGCAGAGGATCCAGTCAACAGTAAGTAACAAAAAGTGCGCGGAGGTAACGCCCGACAGTATACAACACTTTTACACTACACTCACTTTTTCTTTTGTTATAAATTGACGACTCCAACGTGAGGCTGTTAAAGAAGGAACACGACACTACTCAATCAATCTATATTATTTCTTTTGTTATAAATTGGCAGCCCAACTAGTGAGGCTTGAAAAAACGGAAGAAGCCCGGCAACTACCAACAGATCATGATGTCGCAAACAAAAGGACAAATGGTAGAACAAACACAAAAAACCGAACCAGCAAAAATAACAGGGAAAAGCGACTTGGAGGTGATAATGATGATGATCCAAGAATTGAGGGAAGATATGAAAAGAGACAGACGGGAATTTAAGGAGGAAATAATAGAGGCGATAGAATCCCTGAGGGAGAATAATAAGAAAGAGAGACAAAAAGGGAGAGAGGAGAATGAAAAACGAAGACAGAAAGAGAGGGAGGAAACTCAAAAATGGATAGAGTCCCTGAGAAAGGAAAATAATAATGCAAATTACGAAACAGTAAACGAAAAGATCGAGGAGAGTAAAACCGACAATGACAGGGAGGTCGAGATAATAGAGGAACAGGTAGAAGGATTACAGATTCTATTTCGTCATCTTCCAGAAAATAATAACAGTCCTGAAACCATAGAAAAAAAACAGTAGAAACGAAACAAAACATAGCTAATAGATTGGACAGACCGAGAAAAACAAACAGGGAGTATACAAAGGAAATAGGAGAAATGACTCAAGGCGGTTTAATTAATATACTTAACCCCCCGGTCACTGACCGCAGAGAAAAAAGTTATATGAAGGAATATAAAAAGAATTTAATGAGAAGGGACAAAAAGAAAGAGTGTATTACAAAGAAAATCATAGGCCAAAATACTTTTAAGGTAAGCGTGCCTAGGAAAAAGATACATCCCAAAAAGAAGGGAAATTATGAGGAACAAATGGGCCAGGTTATAGAAAAATACGCTCAGGCAATAAGAGAAATAAGAAAGAAAAGAAATCAAGAGAATAGGCCCCAGGCAAATTATATGATGGCCGATAATCAACAACCATATCCACCCAATTTACCAAGTTATGGGTATATGACACAACAAACGCAAGGTAACCAAGGTGGTAAGACAAATAACCGCTATCAGTTTTCAGAGGGTAGGAGTAACGAACCACCCCGAAACGAAAGTAACAACCAACAGGAACCAAACGCTAACCAAAATAATCATGAGAATTGGGTAACAGTCCACGAAAATACGGGTTTTTCATTACAGCATAATCAGGCAAGTAATGACGAAAGACCCCGAGCAGCTCAGGTAAACCATGTATTGGCAGAAACTAGCCAAGAACCAAATAGTAATCCCAGAAATGAAAGTGAAATAGACGAGGAATTCCGCTATGCAGAAAAGATATGGCCCAAACATGTGGTGAGATGGTAAAGCCATGGATTAATTATCCAGAATAAATGTCATAGACCAGGCATTTGAAGGAGCAGAGGAGCTAAACATCGAAAGTCGGATATTGAGAAGAGAAGGAATTAAAAAGGAATGGGAATGATAAATAACGACATAATATAAGGATCACAACCAAAAGGAGTTGAAATAATCAAAGTAACTAACCCAAACTGACAAATATAAACTAAATATTATCAAGCATAAAAACAATGCCTACGAGGTAACTGACACGGTTAGTAACAAAGTAAAAGGTGCGTATAACAAAACATCATTGAAAAAGTACCATGATTAAAAATCACAAGTCAAATACTCAATCAGTGACCAAGTACCATGACCAACAACCCAAGTCAAATACAGCATCATTGAGAAGGTACCTTGACTAAACATGTTAACGTGAATCTTTTAACTTACCCAGAATTAGAAAGGAGGTAGAGATTATTAAATAAATATAAATATTATTGTAGAAAGATTATTATTAATAAATATTACGAGATGGACACATTCCACTATAGGCAAGATTTATTTCCAATAGCCATGTCAACGTATATTTACCAGCTTACCCGTACTTAGAGAAGGAGAGAGATTATTATTAATAAATATTACGAGATGGACACATAGTAAAGGAGAAAAAAGGAGAAATACTGTCATATATTTGATACTAAATGGAAATGATAAATGAAAAAAAAAGGAAGAATAGTGTGTTACATAAGGAGGTAATGATGAATATGAATATAGCTATTAACATTGAATGATTTTAAACGATAATTTTACCTGCGGAGAACGATATATTAATATAATTGCGAATTAAGCAGAAGAGTTTAAGAAAGGGAATTTATGTGTAGGAGCCTATGATCTTTGAATATTGTATTTTTATTATTATTATTATTATTTGTTGCAAAGGTGCAATTATTATTTTCTGGACAGGGATGTGTTGCCTCTGATTTCAGTAGTTATAGATAGGGAAGGGCAGAGAATGTATGCCATAGCGAGCCACTCTGACCCCCAACCCTCTATGAAAGTTAGGGAATTGATAGGGAATTATATCAAAGATTAATTAAATAACATCAAGGTAAAAAGGAAAGGAATAGGTGATACGACAAAGGACGAAATTGGAATATTGAGTTGGATTAATATATTAAAGGAGTAGTACAGGAATTTAATTATAAGATAAAAGAATGAAATATAAAGAAGCTAATAAAGGGTTAATATAGAGATGATAATTTCATCAAAACCAAAGATAAGTTTTTCAAAAATTATCAACTTTAACGGAGAGGCATATGTAACGTCACAGAACGTTCCATAAAGGAAACCATTTACATAGCAATTATCATAAGAGCAAAGTGAGGTGAACAGTATCAAACCCAAGTAGTCCTAAAAAATTTGTGTAATATTGTCTAATAATCATTACTACTAACATGAAAAAAACGACCAAACTATGACTAAGAGACAAACCCCATATATATTATTAAATTGAATAACAGTGAAAAAACCATAAGACACTATAAGAGAGACGAATAATGTCAGAATCGACCAAAACGAAGTCATTAATTATTAAGTTTTATAACTCTGAATAGAGTATTAAGAACTATTTTTTGTGAATGAATGGACATGATCTATTATTATATTATGTAATGTAAATAAAATAAATGTATTAAATACATTACTAAAAAGAGTTTAAGTTAAAATAAAAATTATATATTTGTTATGACAAAAAATACTAATGTGTTGGATTTGAGACCAAACACCCAGATTTCATGAAAAATTAATTATTATCAGATTGAAATAAAAGCTATATGTAATTGTCAAGCAGACAAAAGTGAACAATGTATCTTAAATAAAGGAAGCTGTCAAATGAATAAAAATAAGTCAAAATAGCCAAAAACAGTATTGACTATAAACATGTAGTAGGCATATAATATTGTATAATTTATGGATTTAATGTTGCCAAAATGCACCCAAAATGCATTAGAAAGTTGATATGTGATATAAAGCGACTATACTAATATATCTGACTAACTTTAACGTTGTAATAGTCAAGTTAGCAAAATATTTACCTATATAATGTATGGCTGGAGCCAATCAACCAGTACAAAAATAATCATATCTGGCTAAATATTTACAAAATGCTAACAAAAATAAAATAGAATGGTACAATACTTCAGTATACCTTATAAACGAACAAACTCAGTTGAAAATAAGATCAATTATAAAAGAATTTAACTTATAAGAGTGAGATTTGTCACACCATGAAAAAGGGCATCTCAAGACCAATCAATGATGCTATGTCATCCTGTGATAAAGATAATATATGTAAAGAGTAACCAGGTATCACAAAAGACAGACAATATAATAAACTCTGAGTGTACACTAGTGAAATACTACATATGTTAAAGAAAGAGACTAATCATTGTGTTATAACATTGACAAAAATCTAGGCCATGGACAGAGGCCAGGTAAAATTGTAATTATCTAGGTGTTATATATGTTAAAATTTGTTTGTTTTGTTATAGGAAGATAGTAATGTTGTATGTTCAGATTGTGGAAGAGACATAATAGTTCCACAACAATTTTTGTTCTAAAAAAATTGAATTTTAATGACAACAACCCAAGGTGAGAGTTGTATATTGTGTTACTTATTAGACTTAATTTAATTAAAAACCAATCATAATTAGTATCACTAGATTCAGTTGAAAACAGAGAATCTAAATGTAATAATGGCATACAAATTGTAAGTACTAATGTAAAACTGTTTGATAAATACCAGAGTAATTTTTGAAATATCCTTAGTATGAAGAATAAGAAATTTGTTCTAAAAGCTTCGACGGAAATGAATTTTGTTCCATAATGTTCCATTTCGTTTATTCTCGAACAATCTAGAAAGAATTTTTACACAAATATACCGGAAGTCGATGGAAACAATCAGCCTGAATTAGTATAAAAGAGAGACCAATTTCGACCCGAAAACACTTGAAACTTGAACTCCAGAACAGATGCATCACCCACGACACTGATCAACGCAGCTAAGGCGAAACCGAGAGGCGAGAAATCGACAAGACCCGAAGAAAGGCTTTTCCCGTACATAGACAAACAGACTGACATAACCTCTACAAGAATCTACGCCAATGTGTTGCTGAAATAGAGCAGCAGCACGGCAAATTTTGATAGAAATCACGCAGCCAGAACGTCAACGGCCCAGGAGGGACCAAAACTTTAAATAGAGAACCAATTCTGCTGTGTTCGCATAGACTGACTAACTTGACAATAATTCCCTTAACGTAAACATACACACACAAAGCCTTTCTCGACACTGCATGGGAATCAGCGCTACGGCGGCCAAATTTTGAATCAACGCGGAGCAGCTGATGAGTATTGGCGGGGTTTGAACGATAATCTACTGCCAAACGTTGTCACAAAAAGTGCGGAAATAGTAAATGATCGCAATTTTGACTTAAAATAGATTCAGTGCACACATGAAGAGGCGAGATTGAAAAAACTACCCGAGAGGAGTGTCCTGTGCGAGATTAATTAATCATTGGAACGTGAGTTACCAAAATTAAAGTCATTTTTTTACCTGGTTACATTTATCACACAGTTGTACTACACATGCCACACACACCTTCAAATCACTTAATTTTTCTTGTAAAGCGTCTTATTGGTATGTCTTGGTAGTTCAAAGGAGTCACGTCCTGGGAGTAAAGATTTTTTCACGTATTAAACTCATGCTTTTCAACTGAGTAAAAAATTGAAAAACACTAGCCGATACTTGATTGGATATATAAAATTGTCAATAATAATAATAATAATAAATTGTGAAATTTTTTCTTTAGTAACTCTGCAATTTTATAATTTTTATATGAATGTTAGTCCTTCAGACGATTTGTTTGTTTTTTGAAGAATCATTAAACTTACCTGATTTTTTTTTCAAGCTAAACTGACTTGTTTATATTTTTTCATAGAAGCAAGATTTAAAAATTTTAATTTCTTTAAAAATCACATTTTATTCTTGGAACAAACGATTCCAAGTGGCGCCCACAAAAAACGTAGTATTAAGTTGTGTTACAGGACTACATCACCGCAGAGGATCCAGTCAACAGTAAGTAACAAAAAGTGCGCGGAGGTAACGCCCGACAGTATACAACACTTTTACACTACACTCACTTTTTCTTTTGTTATAAATTGACGACTCCAACGTGAGGCTGTTAAAGAAGGAACACGACACTACTCAATCAATCTATATTATTTCTTTTGTTATAAATTGGCAGCCCAACTAGTGAGGCTTGAAAAAACGGAAGAAGCCCGGCAACTACCAACAGATCATGATGTCGCAAACAAAAGGACAAATGGTAGAACAAACACAAAAAACCGAACCAGCAAAAATAACAGGGAAAAGCGACTTGGAGGTGATAATGATGATGCTCCAAGAAATGAGGGAAGATATGAAAAGAG
Source organism: Magicicada septendecula (assembly GCA_034769895.1). Taxonomy (NCBI): domain Eukaryota; kingdom Metazoa; phylum Arthropoda; class Insecta; order Hemiptera; family Cicadidae; genus Magicicada; species Magicicada septendecula. Next base: position 566,768,873 of record CM068368.1, on the reverse strand, counting down.
ACAGACGGGAATTTAAGGAGGAAATAATAGAGGCGATAGAATCCCTGAGGGAGAATAATAAGAAAGAGAGACAAAAAGGGAGAGAGGAGAATGAAAAACGAAGACAGAAAGAGAGGGAGGAAACTCAAAAATGGATAGAGTCCCTGAGAAAGGAAAATAATAATGCAAATTACGAAACAGTAAACGAAAAGATCGAGGAGAGTAAAACCGACAATGACAGGGAGGTCGAGATAATGGAGGAACAGGTAGAAGGATTACAGATTCTATTTCGTCATCTTCCAGAAAATAATAACGGTCCTGAAACCATAGAGAAAAAAACAGTAGAAACGAAACAAAACATAGCTAATAGATTGGACAGACCGAGAAAAACAAACAGGGAGTATACAAAGGAAATAGGAGAAATGACTCAAGGCGGTTTAATTAATATACTTAACCCCCCGGTCACTGACCGCAGAGAAAAAAGTTATATGAAGGAATATAAAAAGAATTTAATGAGAAGGGACAAAAAGAAAGAGTGTATTACAAAGAAAATCATAGGCCAAAATACTTTTAAGGTAAGCGTGGCTAGGAAAAAGATACATCCCAAAAAGAAGGGAAATTATGAGGAACAAATGGGCCAGGTTATAGAAAAATACGCTCAGGCAATAAGAGAAATAAGAAAGAAAAGAAATCAAGAGAATAGGCCCCAGGCAAATTATATGATGGCCGATAATCAACAACCATATCCACCCAATTTACCAAGTTATGGGTATATGACACAACAAACGCAAGGTAACCAAGGTGGTAAGACAAATAACCGCTATCAGTTTTCAGAGGGTAGGAGTAACGAACCACCCCGAAACGAAAGTAACAACCAACAGGAACCAAACGCTAACCAAAATAATCATGAGAATTGGGTAACAGTCCACGAAAATACGGGTTTTTCATTACAGCATAATCAGGCAAGTAATGACGAAAGACCCCGAGCAGCTCAGGTAAACCATGTATTGGCAGAAACTAGCCAAGAACCAAATAGTAATCCCAGAAATGAAAGTGAAATAGACGAGGAATTCCGCTATGCAGAAAAGATATGGCCCAAACATGTGGTGAGATGGTAAAGCCATGGATTAATCATCCAGAATAAATGTCATAGACCAGGCATTTGAAGGAGCAGAGGAGGTAAACATCGAAAGTCGGATATTGAGAAGAGAAGGAATTAAAAAGGAATGGGAATGATAAATAACGACATAATATAAGGATCACAACCAAAAGGAGTTGAAATAATCAAAGTAACTAACCCAAACTGACAAATATAAACTAAATATTATCAAGCATAAAAACAATGCCTACGAGGTAACTGACACGGTTAGTAACAAAGTAAAAGGTACGTATAACAAAACATCATTGAAAAAGTACCATGATTAAAAATCACAAGTCAAATACTCAATCAGTGACCAAGTACCATGACCAACAACCCAAGTCAAATACAGCATCATTGAGAAGGTACCTTGACTAAACATGTTAACGTGAATCTTTTAACTTACCCAGAATTAGAAAGGAGGTAGAGATTATTAAATAAATATAAATATTATTGTAGAAAGATTATTATTAATAAATATTACGAGATGGACACATTCCACTATAGGCAAGATTTATTTCCAATAGCCATGTCAACGTATATTTACCAGCTTACCCGTACTTAGAGAAGGAGAGAGATTATTATTAATAAATATTACGAGATGGACACATAGTAAAGGAGAAAAAAGGAGAAATACTGTCATATATTTGATACTAAATGGAAATGATAAATGAAAAAAAAAGGAAGAACAGTGTGTTACATAAGGAGGTAATGATGAATGTGAATATAGCTATTAACATTGAATGATTTTAAACGATAATTTTACCTACGGAGAACGATATATTAATATAATTGCGAATTAAGCAGAAGAGTTTAAGAAAGGGAATTTATGTGTAGGAGCCTATGATCTTTGAATATTGTATTTTTATTATTATTATTATTATTTGTTGCAAAGGTGCAATTATTATTTTCTGGACAGGGATGTGTTGCCTCTGATTTCAGTAGTTATAGATAGGGAAGGGCAGAGAATGTATGCCATAGCGAGCCACTCTGACCCCCAACCCTCTATGAAAGTTAGGGAATTGATAGGGAATTATATCAAAGATTAATTAAATAACATCAAGGTAAAAAGGAAAGGAATAGGTGATACGACAAAGGACGAAATTGGAATATTGAGTTGGATTAATATATTAAAGGAGTAGTACAGGAATTTAATTATAAGATAAAAGAATGAAATATAAAGAAGCTAATAAAGGGTTAATATAGAGATGATAATTTCATCAAAACCAAAGATAAGTTTTTCAAAAATTATCAACTTTAACGGAGAGGCATATGTAACGTCACAGAACGTTCCATAAAGGAAACCATTTACATAGCAATTATCATAAGAGCAAAGTGAGGTGAACAGTATCAAACCCAAGTAGTCCTAAAAAATTTGTGTAATATTGTCTAATAATCATTACTACTAACATGAAAAAAAAACGACCAAACTATGACTAAGACACAAACCCCATATATATTATTAAATTGAATAACAGTGAAAAAACCATAAGACACTATAAGAGCGACGAATAATGTCAGAATCGACCAAAACGAAGTCATTAATTATTAAGTTTTATAACTCTGAATAGAGTATTAAGAACTATTTTTTGTGAATGAATGGACATGATCCATTATTATATTATGTAATGTAAATAAAATAAATGTATTAAATACATTACTAAAAAGAGTTTAAGTTAAAATAAAAATTATATATTTGTTATGACAAAAAATACTAATGTGTTGGATTTGAGACCAAACACCCAGATTTCATGAAAAATTAATTATTATCAGATTGAAATAAAAGCTATATGTAATTGTCAAGCAGACAAAAGTGAACAATGTATCTTAAATAAAGGAAGCTGTCAAATGAATAAAAATCAGTCAAAATAGCCAAAAACAGTATTGACTATAAACATGTAGTAGGCATATAATATTGTATAATTTATGGATTTAATGTTGCCAAAATGCACCCAAAATGCATTAGAAAGTTGATATGTGATATAAAGCGACTATACTAATATATCTGACTAACTTTAACGTTGTAATAGTCAAGTTAGCAAAATATTTACCTATACCATGTATGGCTGGAGCCAATCAACCAGTACAAAAATAATCATATCTGGCTAAATATTTACAAAATGCTAACAAAAATAAAATAGAATGGTACAATACTTCAGTATACCTTAAAAACGAACAAACTCAGTTGAAAATAAGATCAATTATAAAAGAATTTAACTTATAAGAGTGAGATTTGTCACACCATGAAAAAGGGCATCTCAAGACCAATCAATGATGCTATGTCATCCTGTGATAAAGATAATATATGTAAAGAGTAACCAGGTATCACAAAAGACAGACAATATAATAAACTCTGAGTGTACACTAGTGAAATACTACATATGTTAAAGAAAGAGACTAATCATTGTGTTATAACATTGACAAAAATCTAGGCCATGGACAGAGGCCAGGTAAAATTGTAATTATCTAGGTGTTATATATGTTAAAATTGTTTGTTTTGTTATAGAAAGATAGTAATGTTGTATGTTCAGATTGTGGAAGAGACATAATAGTTCCACAACAATTTTTGTTCTAAAAAAATTGAATTTTAATGACAACAACCCAAGGTGAGAGTTGTATATTGTGTTACTTATTAGACTTAATTTAATTAAAAACCAATCATAATTAGTATCACTAGATTCAGTTGAAAACAGAGAATCTAAATGTAATAATGGCATACAAATTGTAAGTACTAATGTAAAACTGTTTGATAAATACCAGAGTAATTTTTGAAATATCCTTAGTATGAAGAATAAGAAATTTGTTCTAAAAGCTTCGACGGAAATGAATTTTGTTCCATAATGTTCCATTTCGTTTATTCTCGAACAATCTAGAAAGAATTTTTACACAAATATACCGGAAGTCGATGGAAACAATCAGCCTGAATTAGTATAAAAGAGAGACCAAATTCGACCCGAAAACACTTGAAACTTGAACTCCAGAACAGATGTATCACCCACGACACTGATCAACGCAGCTAAGGCGAAACCGAGAGGCGAGAAATCGACAAGACCCGAAGAAAGGCTTTTCCCGTACATAGACAAACAGACTGACATAACCTCTACAAGAATCTACGCCAATGTGTTGCTGAAATAGAATAGCAGCACGGCAAATTTTAATAGAAATCACGCAGCCAGAACGTCAACGGCCCAGGAGGGACCAAAACTTTAAATAGAGAACCAATTCTGCTGTGTTCGCATAGACTGACTAACTTGACAATAATTCCCTTAACGTAAACATACACACACAAAGCCTTTCTCGACACTGCATGGGAATCAGCGCTACGGCGGCCAAATTTTGAATCAACGCGGAGCAGCTGATGAGTATTGGCGGGGTTTGAACGATAATCTACTGCCAAACGTTGTCACAAAAAGTGCGGAAATAGTAAATGATCGCAATTTTGACTTAAAATAGATTCAGTGCACACATGAAGAGGCGAGATTGAAAAAACTACCCGAGAGGAGTGTCCTGTGCGAGATTAATTAATCATTGGAACGTGAGTTACCAAAATTAAAGTCATTTTTTTACCTAGTTACATTTATCACACAGTTGTACTACACATGCCACACACACCTTCAAATCACTTAATTTTTCTTGTAAAGCGTCTTATTGGTATGTCTTGGTAGTTCAAAGGAGTCACGTCCTGAGAGTAAAGATTTTTTCACGTATTAAACTCATGCTTTTCAACTGAGTAAAAAATTGAAAAACACTAGCCGATACTTGATTGGATATATAAAATTGTCAATAATAATAATAATAATAAATTGTGAAATTTTTTCTTTAGTAACTCTGCAATTTTATAATTTTTATATGAATGTTAATCCTTCAGACGATTTGTTTGTTTTTTGAAGAATCATTAAACTTACCTGATTTTTTTTTCAAGCTAAACTGACTTGTTTATATTTTTTCATAGAAGCAAAATTTAAAAATTTTAATTTCTTTAAAAATCACATTTTATTCTTGGAACAAACGATTCCAAGTGGCGCCCACAAAAAACGTAGTATTAAGTTGTGTTACAGGACTACATCACCGCAGAGGATCCAGTCAACAGTAAGTAACAAAAAGTGCGCGGAGGTAACGCCCGACAGTATACAACACTTTTACACTACACTCACTTTTTCTTTTGTTATAAATTGACGACTCCAACGTGAGGCTGTTAAAGAAGGAACACGACACCACTCAATCAATCTATATTATTTCTTTTGTTATAAATTGGCAGCCCAACTAGTGAGGCTTGAAAAAACGGAAGAAGCCCGGCAACTACCAACAGATCATGATGTCGCAAACAAAAGGACAAATGGTAGAACAAACACAAAAAACCGAACCAGCAAAAATAACAGGGAAAAGCGACTTGGAGGTGATAATGATGATGCTCCAAGAAATGAGGGAAGATATGAAAAGAGACAGACGGGAATTTAAGGAGGAAATAATAGAGGCGATAGAATCCCTGAGGGAGAATAATAAGAAAGAGAGACAAAAGGGAGAGAGGAGAATGAAAAACGAAGACAGAAAGAGAGGGAGGAAACTCAAAAATGGATAGAGTCCCTGAGAAAGGAAAATAATAATGCAAATTACGAAACAGTAAACGAAAAGATCGAGGAGAGTAAAACCGACAATGACAGGGAGGTCGAGATAATGGAGGAACAGGTAGAAGGATTACAGATTCTATTTCGTCATCTTCCAGAAAATAATAACGGTCCTGAAACCATAGAGAAAAAAACAGTAGAAACGAAACAAAACATAGCTAATAGATTGGACAGACCGAGAAAAACAAACAGGGAGTATACAAAGGAAATAGGAGAAATGACTCAAGGCGGTTTAATTAATATACTTAACCCCCCGGTCACTGACCGCAGAGAAAAAAGTTATATGAAGGAATATAAAAAGAATTTAATGAGAAGGGACAAAAAGAAAGAGTGTATTACAAAGAAAATCATAGGCCAAAATACTTTTAAGGTAAGCGTGCCTAGGAAAAAGATACATCCCAAAAAGAAGGGAAATTATGAGGAACAAATGGGCCAGGTTATAGAAAAATACGCTCAGGCAATAAGAGAAATAAGAAAGAAAAGAAATCAAGAGAATAGGCCCCAGGCAAATTATATGATGGCCGATAATCAACAACCATATCCACCCAATTTACCAAGTTATGGGTATATGACACAACAAACGCAAGGTAACCAAGGTGGTAAGACAAATAACCGCTATCAGTTTTCAGAGGGTAGGAGTAACGAACCACCCCGAAACGAAAGTAACAACCAACAGGAACCAAACGCTAACCAAAATAATCATGAGAATTGGGTAACAGTCCACGAAAATACGGGTTTTTCATTACAGCATAATCAGGCAAGTAATGACGAAAGACCCCGAGCAGCTCAGGTAAACCATGTATTGGCAGAAACTAGCCAAGAACCAAATAGTAATCCCAGAAATGAAAGTGAAATAGACGAGGAATTCCGCTATGCAGAAAAGATATGGCCCAAACATGTGGTGAGATGGTAAAGCCATGGATTAATCATCCAGAATAAATGTCATAGACCAGGCATTTGAAGGAGCAGAGGAGCTAAACATCGAAAGTCGGATATTGAGAAGAGAAGGAATTAAAAAGGAATGGGAATGATAAATAACGACATAATATAAGGATCACAACCAAAAGGAGTTGAAATAATCAAAGTAACTAACCCAAACTGACAAATATAAACTAAATATTATCAAGCATAAAAACAATGCCTACGAGGTAACTGACACGGTTAGTAACAAAGTAAAAGGTACGTATAACAAAACATCATTGAAAAAGTACCATGATTAAAAATCACAAGTCAAATACTCAATCAGTGACCAAGTACCATGACCAACAACCCAAGTCAAATACAGCATCATTGAGAAGGTACCTTGACTAAACATGTTAACGTGAATCTTTTAACTTACCCAGAATTAGAAAGAGACACACACAGACAGACAGATCACGACAAGAGAAGACAGAATGACTTCTGCTCCAGCCTTGGACTGATCAGGACTGCTCTTCTTAGACTGCTCTCACAGCTCTCTCGCTGGACCATCTCTACGGCTTTGCTGCCTTCGGCCACCTCGCCTTCCGACGAGGAATATCTTCCTTCGAGGGAACCAAGCCAGCTGCTGCCGGTGAACTTAGTAGCCGGTAGAAGAAGCAGCTAGCCGAAGTTGCCCTGCTAAGGACCACCTGCGCCGGAACAACATCTTGCCGGACAGGAAAGAAGTGGATTGCTCTGGGCTCACCTGGTGAGTGCCGCATTTCCAGTGTGTAATTCCTAACTTGTTCACGACTGTTAGGTAGCGCTGCCCCGGACGATCCTTGCAAGCCCCCACCAGTGGTAAGCGAGCTAGGATATCGCCGGGGTAAAGGGGCCAGTGGACTCCAGTCTTGGTAAGGACTGGTATTCAACGAAGCTGGTCGTTAGCCCAGCTCCTCCCGCATCGTCGTGAACAAGGAAGACGCGCGGGTAATCCGGCTTCGGCCGGACCCGAGATCCCTGGCGTCTGGCAGTGACTGCCTAGCAGTCTCTGCCCGGCAGCCGTCGCACCTGGCCAGCATGCCTTCTACAGGCAACGGCCCAAGTGCCGAGTCGCTCGGCCCCACCTTGCTACCCCATCTGGGCGACTCGCCCGATTCGCCTCGGGCGATGGAGACGGACGATCCTCTCCCCAACCCGCTTCCCCCTCTGCCGGCAGACGAGTCGGGCGAGTTCGCGACCGTTGGTCGGCGAAATCGCCCGGCTAAGAAGCCCAAGAGGACCCACGCACCTGGATCCACTTCCTCACAGACCTCGGCCATGGACATTGGACCTTCTCAGGGCCCACAGGTCGCGGTTCCGACTACTTCGACAGCAGCTCCGGCTGCTGCCGCTGTTGGTCGTGCGCCGCCCCTGTACGTCCATAGCGTATCCAATGTCGCCGCCTTATACAGACGGCTGATCGCGGCCCACGGCCTGTCGGCCGACAAGCTTGACCTGAAGCTGCTTGGCGGTGATACGGTCAGGATTGTCGTCCGCCAGCTCGAGGACCATCGCTTGGTCGAGGCCTTCCTCCAAGCACACAACCTCCAATATCACACCTTTACTCCTAAGCGAGTCAAGCCCTTGTCTGTCATTTTGCGAGGGCTTGACGCGCACACTGATCCTCAGGAGATCCTTATGGAACTCCGCGACCTCGGGTACCCGGTGCAGGCAATTTTCCGCCTGTACACTCACTCAGAAACCCGAGTACCTCTCCCGCTCGTCCGTCTCCAGCTCGAGAAGGGCGAGGCTGCAGACAAAATTTTCCACCTGACGCGGCTGTTTGGCTTCCGCGTCCGGGTGGAAACCAGTCGACCCCAGGGCAAGCTTGCGCAGTGCCACCGGTGCCAGAGGTTCGGCCACCACACCGACGTCTGCCGCAATGCCCCGGCCTGTCTCCGATGTTCTCTGGGACATTCAACACAGGCCTGCACTGTGGCAGACAAAACCAAATTTCGCTGCATAAATTGTGGTCAAGGCCACGCAGCGTCTAACGTAAACTGCCCGGTCTATAAGGCGGAGCTCCTGCGGAAGCAAAAGCCGCAGGGGCCCCTCCCGAAGCCACGGCAGCCAGTTATGCAGCCCCAACCTAGACAGCCTAAAATGCAGGCTAGGCCTAAACCTCAGGCACAACCGGCACGGCGCGCGCCCTCTCCGGCTCCACCTCCAGCCCCTACAAAGGCAACTAAACGTACCGCGTCTCCTTCCACAGCAGAGACACGCCCAGTAGCTGTTATCTCGGTTTTGGAGCCGGAGAATGAACCCTCCACCTCCGCGGAACCTCCTACTCCCGCCTCTGAACCAGAGGTAGCCTCGCCGCCCCTGCCACCTCCGCGATTTCCGCGAGCAGGCATCAAACCCAGGAACAAAGGGATACCCACACCGGATGCTCGGCCCCGAGCTCCTGCCTGCCCACAGCCCAAGAAAAGTCCTGCTTCCCGGTATAAGTCCGACGAAGCGCAACAGCGTACTTTTCCTGCCGCTGATCCAAAACCGTCTGGCCCTGGTCCTATGGCTTCCACCATGACCCGATCTGCCGTAACACCTGGTCGCTCTTATGCGGCCTCAGTTTCCAGGCAAACCACCCAGTCCGTCAGTTCCAATGACGCACAGTTCGTCCGCGGCTTTCTGTCTAGCTACGACCTCCCGAAAGTCGCATCTCTCTTCAGGTCCATCCGAGCCCGCCTGGAAACTGCTGACCCAACTGAGAGATTCATGCTCTTGGTGGAAGCCTGCGAAGTCATAGGTCTTCTATGAACCGAGCCCTTAGACGAGATCTCTCGCTCGTAGCCTGGAATGCTAATAACATCGGTACCAAGCATTCCGACCTTCTTGAATTCCTGGCTCGGTTCAAACCCGACGTACTTCTCCTCGGGGAAACCCACCTGACCCCGGCGAACCGGTTTCGATTACCAAATTACGTGGTTTATCGGGATGACCGAGTTGGCCGACGAGGAGGCGGCACGGCGATCGCGGTGAGGACCTCCATAGGTCATCATCGTGTCGCTTTGCCGCAGCTTACCAACCTAGAGGCCACCGCCATTGAGGTCCACGGAGCTCTTGGCGGCGTCCTCGTGGTCTCAGCTTACAAGCCCCCACAAGCTGAACTCCTTGTCAGCGACCTGGACGTCATCTTCGATTCCCATCGAAGGGTAATTTTGGCCGGCGATCTGAATTGCAAGCATCGCGTTTGGAATAGTCGCCTGACTACTCCGAACGGGAGGCGCTTGCTCAGTTTTGTTGAATCGCGCCGGGCGATGGTGTTTGGTCCAGCGCAACCCACGTTCTTTCCGTCACTGCCTAACGCGGCTCCCGATGTTCTGGACATCGCGGTGACCCAAGGAATTGTCTGTCCGGTCGAGGTATTCTCACTTACGGAGCTGACATCCGACCACAACCCTATCTTGGTCCACGTCGCTACCCAGCACGCCTATGCACGTTCTGACAAGCAGAAGGTCATCGATTGGGATCGCTACGGCCCGGCCTTGTGCCGTAGATTGCCGCCAGCGGCCCCACTCGATTCCGTTCGCCTCCTAGACGAAGCAGTTGCGGGAATCGAAGAGGCAATCATCTCGGCTATAGGCGTGTCTTCACGTACGCGAGCTGGCTTCACGCCTGACTACCAACGCATCCCTGAGGAAGTCTCTCTTCTCGCTCGCGAGAGGAATTACTTCCGGAAACGTTGGCAGAGGACCCGTGATCCGGCCGATAAGGCAGCATACAATCGGCTCACCGGACGACTGCGTGGCAGTCTGAAGGCGTTCCGACGTAGCTGTTGGGAACTCGACGTGGCCCGAACGGGGGATGCGGACCCGCAATCTCACCCGTACAGAATACCTACCGCATTGACGGGACGGAGGCGCCGACCTCCACTTCCCGCCATTGTTGGACCGTTCGGTCGACTCCTGGGTCGCCCGGAGGAGAAGGCCGAGTACTTGGGCTTGTGTTTCGAGCGTCAGTTCGCTCCCAACCCGCCCATGGACTGGGACTTCGACGAACAAGTCGAGATGGCTGTGGAAGACTTTCTGTCTCTTCCGATCACGGCGGAGCCCGAACCCATCTCTTTGGAAGAGGTCTCAGATCGGCTCGCTGAACTTCAGCCAAGAAAGGCTCCAGGCCCGGACGGTGTTACCAACACCGCTCTACGACTTCTTCCCGAGCCTGGAGTTCAATTCTTGACTGATTTGTTCAACGCGTGTCTTAGACTGGCCTACTTTCCCAAGAAATGGAGAAAGGCGACGGTTATCGTGATCCCGAAGCAGGGAAAGGATACCACCCGCTCGGAAAACCTCCGGCCTATCAGCCTACTTTCCGCTACGTCCAAGGTTTTTGAGCGCCTCGTGCAGCGTCGTGTACGAGAGCATCTAACCAACTTTGACGTGCTGGTCCCCGAACAGTTCGGCTTTCGTGTGGGGCATTCGACCACTCATCAACTGATGAGACTGGTGGAAAGCATCACGGAAGCCGGGTGTCGGAGAGAACGGACCGTTGGCTGTTTCTTAGATGTTGAGAAAGCCTTCGACAGCGTATGGCATGATGGCCTTTTATTCAAACTTAGGGAAGTCCAGCTCCCGGACTGCTACCTCCATCTGGTTGCTAGCTTTCTGACGGAGAGGACCTTCTGCGTGAGAGTTGGCGATTCTGTCTCTTCCGAGAGACGAATCACAGCCGGCGTCCCTCAAGGTAGTGTTCTAGGCCCCCTTCTGTTCTCGATCTACGTCAACGACGTGCCGAGACAGCCTGGAGTCCAGATGGCCCTCTTCGCTGACGACACGGCCGTATTTACGGCCGATCGTCATGAGGAAAGGGCCGTCCTACGACTGCAGCGCCAGCTCGACACGCTCGTGGACTGGACTGAGAATTGGAGAGTGCAACTCAACGCCACCAAGAGCGTAGCCGTCGAATTCTCCAAGCGACGGAAGAACCCCGTTAGGCAACTACGTATCGGCAGAACGTACTTGCGCTGGTCCAACGAGGTCAAGTACCTCGGCTTACACCTCGACCGTCGGCTCACCTGGCGTACCCACGCACAGACAGTTCTAAAGCGAGCATCCACTCGCCTGTGCGCACTGTTTCCACTCCTGATCAGCTCAGCCATGACCAGGAAATTGGGTAGGATGATCGTCGGCGCGTATCTGCTGCCGGTCATTACCTACGCCTGCCCGGTCTGGGGTTACCTCGCCGCAATGCATAAAAAGAAGTTGCAGAGCGTCCTCGACAGGGGGCTTCGGCTAGCGGCCAAAGTCCCCCGTCGCTTCTCATCTCTCCTTCTAAGGAGAGGACTTGGCGTCCGCTCCTTAGACGACACTTTCAGGCGGCTTGCACGCAAATTTTATGCACGTGCGGCGAGGTTCCCAGGCAATCCTCTAGTGACTGGGCTGGGAAGGTACCGTATACGCCCAGGTGATTCGTGGAAACGCCCTCGGTGCATACTGCGCTAGCGTAGGCTAGCACAACAGCCGAGAATCGGCCTGCTATAGAGCACGCGCCCTACTTGGGCAGGGCCACGAGGCAGGAGCTCCAGATGGTAGCTCGGAACTCAGTTCCCGTGCGGTTCGTCTCTGCGACGCACAACCGCAAAGCCCAGAGCGAAAAAAAAAAAAAAAGAGACACACTTCTGCTCCAGCCTTGGACTGATCAGGACTGCTCTTCTTAGACTGCTCTCTCAGCTCTCTCGCTGGACCATCTCTACGGCTTTGCTGCCTTCGGCCACCTCGCCTTCCGACGAGGAATATCTTCCTTCGAGGGAACCAAGCCAGCTGCTGCCGGTGAACTTAGTAGCCGGTAGAAGAAGCAGCTAGCCGAAGTTGCCCTGCTAAGGACCACCTGCGCCGGAACAACATCTGCCGGACAGGAAAGAAGATTGCTCTGGGCTCACCTGGTGAGTGCCGCATTTCCAGTGTGTAATTCCTAACTTGTTCACGACCGTTAGGTAGCGCTGCCCCGGACGATCCTTGCAAGCCCCCACCAGTGGTAAGCGAGCTAGGATATCGCCGGGGTAAAGGGGCCAGTGGACACCAGTCTTGGTAAGGACTGGTATTCAACGAAGCTGGTCGTTAGCCCAGCTCCTCCCGCATCGTCGTGAACAAGGAAGACGCGCGGGTAATCCGGCTTCGGCCGGACCCGAGATCCCTGGCGTCTGGCAGTGACTGCCTAGCAGTCTCTGCCCGGCAGCCGTCGCACCTGGCCAGCATGCCTTCTACAGGCAACGGCCCAAGTGCCGAGTCGCTCGGCCCCGCCTTGCTACCCCATCTGGGCGACTCGCCCGATTCGCCTCGGGCGATGGAGACGGACGATCCTCTCCCCAACCCGCTTCCCCCTCTGCCGGCAGACGAGTCGGGCGAGTTCGCGACCGTTGGTCGGCGAAATCGCCCGGCTAAGAAGCCCAAGAGGACCCACGCACCTGGATCCACTTCCTCACAGACCTCGGCCATGGACATTGGACCTTCTCAGGGCCCACAGGTCGCGGTTCCGACTACTTCGACAGCAGCTCCGGCTGCTGCCGCTGTTGGTCGTGCGCCGCCCCTGTACGTCCATAGCGTATCCAATGTCGCCGCCTTATACAGACGGCTGATCGCGGCCCACGGCCTGTCGGCCGACAAGCTTGACCTGAAGCTGCTTGGCGGTGATACGGTCAGGATTGTCGTCCGCCAGCTCGAGGACCATCGCTTGGTCGAGGCCTTCCTCCAAGCGCATAACCTGCAGTATCACACCTTTACTCCTAAGCGAGTCAAGCCCTTGTCGGTAATTTTGCGAGGGCTCGACATGCACACCGATCCACAGGAGATCCTTATGGAACTCCGCGACCTCGGGTACCCGGTGCAGGCAATTTTCCGCCTGTTCACTCACTCCGAGACCCGAGTCCCTCTCCCGCTCGTCCGTCTCCAGCTCGAGAAGGGCGAGGCTGCAGACAAAATTTTCCACCTGACGCGGCTGTTTGGCTTCCGCGTCCGGGTGGAAACCAGTCGACCCCAGGGCAAGCTTGCGCAGTGCCACCGGTGCCAGAGGTTCGGCCACCACACCGACGTCTGCCGCAATGCCCCGGCCTGTCTCCGATGTTCTCTGGGACATTCAACACAGGCCTGCACTGTGGCAGACAAAACCAAATTTCGCTGCATAAATTGTGGTCAAGGCCACGCAGCGTCTAACGTAAACTGCCCGGTCTATAAGGCGGAGCTCCTGCGGAAGCAAAAGCCGCAGGGGCCCCTCCCGAAGCCACGGCAGCCAGTTATGCAGCCCCAACCTAGACAGCCTAAAATGCAGGCTAGGCCTAAACCTCAGGCACAACCGGCACGGCGCGCGCCCTCTCCGGCTCCACCTCCAGCCCCTACAAAGGCAACTAAACGTACCGCGTCTCCTTCCACAGCAGAGACACGCCCAGTAGCTGTTATCTCGGTTTTGGAGCCGGAGAATGAACCCTCCACCTCCGCGGAACCTCCTACTCCCGCCTCTGAACCAGAGGTAGCCTCGCCGCCCCTGCCACCTCCGCGATTTCCGCGAGCAGGCATCAAACCCAGGAACAAAGGGATACCCACACCGGATGCTCGGCCCCGAGCTCCTGCCTGCCCACAGCCCAAGAAAAGTCCTGCTTCCCGGTATAAGTCCGACGAAGCGCAACAGCGTACTTTTCCTGCCGCTGATCCAAAACCGTCTGGCCCTGGTCCTATGGCTTCCACCATGACCCGATCTGCCGTAACACCTGGTCGCTCTTATGCGGCCTCAGTTTCCAGGCAAACCACCCAGTCCGTCAGTTCCAATGACGCACAGTTCGTCCGCGGCTTTCTGTCTAGCTACGACCTCCCGAAAGTCGCATCTCTCTTCAGGTCCATCCGAGCCCGCCTGGAAACTGCTGACCCAACTGAGAGATTCATGCTCTTGGTGGAAGCCTGCGAAGTCATAGGTCTTCTATGAACCGAGCCCTTAGACGAGATCTCTCGCTCGTAGCCTGGAATGCTAATAACATCGGTACCAAGCATTCCGACCTTCTTGAATTCCTGGCTCGGTTCAAACCCGACGTACTTCTCCTCGGGGAAACCCACCTGACCCCGGCGAACCGGTTTCGATTACCAAATTACGTGGTTTATCGGGATGACCGAGTTGGCCGACGAGGAGGCGGCACGGCGATCGCGGTGAGGACCTCCATAGGTCATCATCGTGTCGCTTTGCCGCAGCTTACCAACCTAGAGGCCACCGCCATTGAGGTCCACGGAGCTCTTGGCGGCGTCCTCGTGGTCTCAGCTTACAAGCCCCCGCAAGCTGAACTCCTTGTCAGCGACCTGGACGTCATCTTCGATTCCCATCGAAGGGTAATTTTGGCCGGCGATCTGAATTGCAAGCATCGCGTTTGGAATAGTCGCCTGACTACTCCGAACGGGAGGCGCTTGCTCAGTTTTGTTGAATCGCGCCGGGCGATGGTGTTTGGTCCAGCGCAACCCACGTTCTTTCCGTCACTGCCTAACGCGGCTCCCGATGTTCTGGACATCGCGGTGACCCAAGGAATTGTCTGTCCGGTCGAGGTATTCTCACTTACGGAGCTGACATCCGACCACAACCCTATCTTAGTCCACGTCGCTACCCAGCACGCCTATGCACGTTCTGACAAGCAGAAGGTCATCGATTGGGATCGCTACGGCCCGGCCTTGTGCCGTAGATTGCCGCCAGCGGCCCCACTCGATTCCGTTCGCCTCCTAGACGAAGCAGTTGCGGGAATCGAAGAGGCAATCATCTCGGCTATAGGCGTGTCTTCACGTACGCGAGCTGGCTTCACGCCTGACTACCAACGCATCCCTGAGGAAGTCTCTCTTCTCGCTCGCGAGAGGAATTACTTCCGGAAACGTTGGCAGAGGACCCGTGATCCGGCCGATAAGGCAGCATACAATCGGCTCACCGGACGACTGCGTGGCAGTCTGAAGGCGTTCCGACGTAGCTGTTGGGAACTCGACGTGGCCCGAACGGGGGATGCGGACCCGCAATCTCACCCGTACAGAATACCTACGTCATTGACGGGATGGAGGCGCCGACCTCCACTTCCCGCCATTGTTGGACCGTTCGGTCGACTCCTGGGTCGCCCGGAGGAGAAGGCCGAGTACTTGGGCTTGTGTTTCGAGCGTCAGTTCGCTCCCAACCCGCCCATGGACTGGGACTTCGACGAACAAGTCGAGATGGCTGTGGAAGACTTTCTGTCTCTTCCGATCACGGCGGAGCCCGAACCCATCTCTTTGGAAGAGGTCTCAGATCGGCTCGCTGAACTTCAGCCAAGAAAGGCTCCAGGCCCGGACGGTGTTACCAACACCGCTCTACGACTTCTTCCCGAGCCTGGAGTTCAATTCTTGACTGATTTGTTCAACGCGTGTCATAGACTGGCCTACTTTCCCAAGAAATGGAGAAAGGCGACGGTTATCGTGATCCCGAAGCAGGGAAAGGATACCACCCGCTCGGAAAACCTCCGGCCTATCAGCCTACTTTCCGCTACGTCCAAGGTTTTTGAGCGCCTCGTGCAGCGTCGTGTACGAGAGCATCTAACCAACTTTGACGTGCTGGTCCCCGAACAGTTCGGCTTTCGTGTGGGGCATTCGACCACTCATCAACTGATGAGACTGGTGGAAAGCATCACGGAAGCCGGGTGTCGGAGAGAACGGACCGTTGGCTGTTTCTTAGATGTTGAGAAAGCCTTCGACAGCGTATGGCATGATGGCCTTTTATTCAAACTTAGGGAAGTCCAGCTCCCGGACTGCTACCTCCATCTGGTTGCTAGCTTTCTGACGGAGAGGACCTTCTGCGTGAGAGTTGGCGATTCTGTCTCTTCCGAGAGACGAATCACAGCCGGCGTCCCTCAAGGTAGTGTTCTAGGCCCCCTTCTGTTCTCGATCTACGTCAACGACGTGCCGAGACAGCCTGGAGTCCAGATGGCCCTCTTCGCTGACGACACGGCCGTATTTACGGCCGATCGTCATGAGGAAAGGGCCGTCCTACGACTGCAGCGCCAGCTCGACACGCTCGTGGACTGGACTGAGAATTGGAGAGTGCAACTCAACGCCACCAAGAGCGTAGCCGTCGAATTCTCCAAGCGACGGAAGAACCCCGTTAGGCAACTACGTATCGGCAGAACGTACTTGCGCTGGTCCAACGAGGTCAAGTACCTCGGCTTACACCTCGACCGCCGGCTCACCTGGCGTACCCACGCACAGACAGTTCTAAAGCGAGCATCCACTCGCCTGTGCGCACTGTTTCCACTCCTGATCAGCTCAGCCATGACCAGGAAATTGGGTAGGATGATCGTCGGCGCGTATCTGCTGCCGGTCATTACCTACGCCTGCCCGGTCTGGGGTTACCTCGCCGCAATGCATAAAAAGAAGTTGCAGAGCGTCCTCGACAGGGGGCTTCGGCTAGCGGCCAAAGTCCCCCGTCGCTTCTCATCTCGCCTTCTAAGGAGAGGACTTGGCGTCCGCTCCTTAGACGACACTTTCAGGCGGCTTGCACGCAAATTTTATGCACGTGCGGCGAGGTTCCCAGGCAATCCTCTAGTGACTGGGCTGGGAAGGTACCGTATACGCCCAGGTGATTCGTGGAAACGCCCTCGGTGCATACTGCGCTAGCGTAGGCTAGCACAACAGCCGAGAATCGGCCTGCTATAGAGCACGCGCCCTACTTGGGCAGGGCCACGAGGCAGGAGCTCCAGAAGGTAGCTCGGAACTCAGTTTCCCGTGCGGTTCGTCTCTGCGACGCACAACCGCAAAGCCCAGAGCGAAAAAGAATTAGAAAGGAGGTAGAGATTATTAAATAAATATAAATATTATTGTAGAACGATTATTATTAATAAATATTACGAGATGGACACATTCCACTATAGGCAAGATTTATTTCCAATAGCCATGTCAACGTATATTTACCAGCTTACCCGTACTTAGAGAAGGAGAGAGATTATTATTAATAAATATTACGAGATGGACACATAGTAAAGGAGAAAAAAGGAGAAATACTGTCATATATTTGATACTAAATGGAAATGATAAATGAAAAAAAAAGGAAGAATAGTGTGTTACATAAGGAGGTAATGATGAATATGAATATAGCTATTAACATTGAATGATTTTAAACGATAATTTTACCTGCGGAGAACGATATATTAATATAATTGCGAATTAAGCAGAAGAGTTTAAGAAAGGGAATTTATGTGTAGGAGCCTATGATCTTTGAATATTGTATTTTTATTATTATTATTATTATTTGTTCCAAAGGTGCAATTATTATTTTCTGGACAGGGATGTGTTGCCTCTGATTTCAGTAGTTATAGATAGGGAAGGGCAGAGAATGTATGCCATAGCGAGCCACTCTGACCCCCAACCCTCTATGAAAGTTAGGGAATTGATAGGGAATTATATCAAAGATTAATTAAATAACATCAAGGTAAAAAGGAAAGGAATAGGTGATACGACAAAGGACGAAATTGGAATATTGAGTTGGATTAATATATTAAAGGAGTAGTACAGGAATTTAATTATAAGATAAAAGAATGAAATATAAAGAAGCTAATAAAGGGTTAATATAGAGATGATAATTTCATCAAAACCAAAGATAAGTTTTTCAAAAATTATCAACTTTAACGGAGAGGCATATGTAACGTCACAGAACGTTCCATAAAGGAAACCATTTACATAGCAATTATCAAAAGAGCAAAGTGAGGTGAACAGTATCAAACCCAAGTAGTCCTAAAAAATTTGTGTAATATTGTCTAATAATCATTACTACTAACATGAAAAAAACGACCAAACTATGACTAAGACACAAACCCCATATATATTATTAAATTGAATAACAGTGAAAAAACCATAAGACACTATAAGAGAGACGAATAATGTCAGAATCGACCAAAACGAAGTCATTAATTATTAAGTTTTATAACTCTGAATAGAGTATTAAGAACTATTTTTTGTGAATGAATGGACATGATCCATTATTATATTATGTAATGTAAATAAAATAAATGTATTAAATACATTACTAAAAAGAGTTTAAGTTAAAATAAAAATTATATATTTGTTATGACAAAAAATACTAATGTGTTGGATTTGAGACCAAACACCCAGATTTCATGAAAAATTAATTATTATCAGATTGAAATAAAAGCTATATGTAATTGTCAAGCAGACAAAAGTGAACAATGTATCTTAAATAAAGGAAGCTGTCAAATGAATAAAAATCAGTCAAAATAGCCAAAAACAGTATTGACTATAAACATGTAGTAGGCATATAATATTGTATAATTTATGGATTTAATGTTGCCAAAATGCACCCAAAATGCATTAGAAAGTTGATATGTGATATAAAGCGACTATACTAATATATCTGACTAACTTTAACGTTGTAATAGTCAAGTTAGCAAAATATTTACCTATACCATGTATGGCTGGAGCCAATCAACCAGTACAAAAATAATCATATCTGGCTAAATATTTACAAAATGCTAACAAAAATAAAATAGAATGGTACAATACTTCAGTATACCTTAAAAACGAACAAACTCAGTTGAAAATAAGATCAATTATAAAAGAATTTAACTTATAAGAGTGAGATTTGTCACACCATGAAAAAGGGCATCTCAAGACCAATCAATGATGCTATGTCATCCTGTGATAAAGATAATATATGTAAAGAGTAACCAGGTATCACAAAAGACAGACAATATAATAAACTCTGAGTGTACACTAGTGAAATACTACATATGTTAAAGAAAGAGACTAATCATTGTGTTATAACATTGACAAAAATCTAGGCCATGGACAGAGGCCAGGTAAAATTGTAATTATCTAGGTGTTATATATGTTAAAATTGTTTGTTTTGTTATAGAAAGATAGTAATGTTGTATGTTCAGATTGTGGAAGAGACATAATAGTTCCACAACAATTTTTGTTCTAAAAAAATTGAATTTTAATGACAACAACCCAAGGTGAGAGTTGTATATTGTGTTACTTATTAGACTTAATTTAATTAAAAACCAATCATAATTAGTATCACTAGATTCAGTTGAAAACAGAGAATCTAAATGTAATAATGGCATACAAATTGTAAGTACTAATGTAAAACTGTTTGATAAATACCAGAGTAATTTTTGAAATATCCTTAGTATGAAGAATAAGAAATTTGTTCTAAAAGCTTCGACGGAAATGAATTTTGTTCCATAATGTTCCATTTCGTTTATTCTCGAACAATCTAGAAAGGATTTTTACACAAATATACCGGAAGTCGATGGAAACAATCAGCCTGAATTAGTATTAAAGAGAGACCAAATTCGACCCGAAAACACTTGAAACTTGAACTCCAGAACAGATGCATCACCCACGACACTGATCAACGCAGCTAAGGCGAAACCGAGAGGCGAGAAATCGACAAGACCCGAAGAAAGGCTTTCCCGTACATAGACAAACAGACTGACATAACCTCTACAAGAATCTACGCCAATGTGTTGCTGAAATAGAATAGCAGCACGGCAAATTTTAATAGAAATCACGCAGCCAGAACGTCAACGGCCCAGGAGGGACCAAAACTTTAAATAGAGAACCAATTCTGCTGTGTTCGCATAGACTGACTAACTTGACAATAATTCCCTTAACGTAAACATACACACACAAAGCCTTTCTCGACACTGCATGGGAATCAGCGCTACGGCGGCCAAATTTTGAATCAACGCGGAGCAGCTGATGAGTATTGGCGGGGTTTGAACGATAATCTACTGCCAAACGTTGTCACAAAAAGTGCGGAAATAGTAAATGATCGCAATTTTGACTTAAAATAGATTCAGTGCACACATGAAGAGGCGAGATTGAAAAAACTACCCGAGAGGAGTGTCCTGTGCGAGATTAATTAATCATTGGAACGTGAGTTACCAAAATTAAAGTCATTTTTTTACCTGGTTACATTTATCACACAGTTGTACTACACATGCCACACACACCTTCAAATCACTTAATTTTTCTTGTAAAGCGTCTTATTGGTATGTCTTGGTAGTTCAAAGGAGTCACGTCCTGAGAGTAAAGATTTTTTCACGTATTAAACTCATGCTTTTCAACTGAGTAAAAAATTGAAAAACACTAGCCGATACTTGATTGGATATATAAAATTGTCAATAATAATAATAATAATAAATTGTGAAATTTTTTCTTTAGTAACTCTGCAATTTTATAATTTTTATATGAATGTTAATCCTTCAGACGATTTGTTTGTTTTTTGAAGAATCATTAAACTTACCTGATTTTTTTTTCAAGCTAAACTGACTTGTTTATATTTTTTCATAGAAGCAAGATTTAAAAATTTTAATTTCTTTAAAAATCACATTTTATTCTTGGAACAAACGATTCCAAGTGGCGCCCACAAAAAACGTAGTATTAAGTTGTGTTACAGGACTACATCACCGCAGAGGATCCAGTCAACAGTAAGTAACAAAAAGTGCGCGGAGGTAACGCCCGACAGTATACAACACTTTTACACTACACTCACTTTTTCTTTTGTTATAAATTGACGACTCCAACGTGAGGCTGTTAAAGAAGGAACACGACACCACTCAATCAATCTATATTATTTCTTTTGTTATAAATTGGCAGCCCAACTAGTGAGGCTTGAAAAAACGGAAGAAGCCCGGCAACTACCAACAGATCATGATGTCGCAAACAAAAGGACAAATGGTAGAACAAACACAAAAAACCGAACCAGCAAAAATAACAGGGAAAAGCGACTTGGAGGTGATAATGATGATGCTCCAAGAAATGAGGGAAGATATGAAAAGAGACAGACGGGAATTTAAGGAGGAAATAATAGAGGCGATAGAATCCCTGAGGGAGAATAATAAGAAAGAGAGACAAAAGGGAGAGAGGAGAATGAAAAACGAAGACAGAAAGAGAGGGAGGAAACTCAAAAATGGATAGAGTCCCTGAGAAAGGAAAATAATAATGCAAATTACGAAACAGTAAACGAAAAGATCGAGGAGAGTAAAACCGACAATGACAGGGAGGTCGAGATAATGGAGGAACAGGTAGAAGGATTACAGATTCTATTTCGTCATCTTCCAGAAAATAATAACGGTCCTGAAACCATAGAGAAAAAAACAGTAGAAACGAAACAAAACATAGCTAATAGATTGGACAGACCGAGAAAAACAAACAGGGAGTATACAAAGGAAATAGGAGAAATGACTCAAGGCGGTTTAATTAATATACTTAACCCCCCGGTCACTGACCGCAGAGAAAAAAGTTATATGAAGGAATATAAAAAGAATTTAATGAGAAGGGACAAAAAGAAAGAGTGTATTACAAAGAAAATCATAGGCCAAAATACTTTTAAGGTAAGCGTGCCTAGGAAAAAGATACATCCCAAAAAGAAGGGAAATTATGAGGAACAAATGGGCCAGGTTATAGAAAAATACGCTCAGGCAATAAGAGAAATAAGAAAGAAAAGAAATCAAGAGAATAGGCCCCAGGCAAATTATATGATGGCCGATAATCAACAACCATATCCACCCAATTTACCAAGTTATGGGTATATGACACAACAAACGCAAGGTAACCAAGGTGGTAAGACAAATAACCGCTATCAGTTTTCAGAGGGTAGGAGTAACGAACCACCCCGAAACGAAAGTAACAACCAACAGGAACCAAACGCTAACCAAAATAATCATGAGAATTGGGTAACAGTCCACGAAAATACGGGTTTTTCATTACAGCATAATCAGGCAAGTAATGACGAAAGACCCCGAGCAGCTCAGGTAAACCATGTATTGGCAGAAACTAGCCAAGAACCAAATAGTAATCCCAGAAATGAAAGTGAAATAGACGAGGAATTCCGCTATGCAGAAAAGATATGGCCCAAACATGTGGTGAGATGGTAAAGCCATGGATTAATCATCCAGAATAAATGTCATAGACCAGGCATTTGAAGGAGCAGAGGAGCTAAACATCGAAAGTCGGATATTGAGAAGAGAAGGAATTAAAAAGGAATGGGAATGATAAATAACGACATAATATAAGGATCACAACCAAAAGGAGTTGAAATAATCAAAGTAACTAACCCAAACTGACAAATATAAACTAAATATTATCAAGCATAAAAACAATGCCTACGAGGTAACTGACATGGTTAGTAACAAAGTAAAAGGTATGTATAACAAAACATCATTGAAAAAGTACCATGATTAAAAATCACAAGTCAAATACTCAATCAGTGACCAAGTACCATGACCAACAACCCAAGTCAAATACAGCATCATTGAGAAGGTACCTTGACTAAACATGTTAACGTGAATCTTTTAACTTACCCAGAATTAGAAAGGAGGTAGAGATTATTAAATAAATATAAATATTATTGTAGAAAGATTATTATTAATAAATATTACGAGATGGACACATTCCACTATAGGCAAGATTTATTTCCAATAGCCATGTCAACGTATATTTACCAGCTTACCCGTACTTAGAGAAGGAGAGAGATTATTATTAATAAATATTACGAGATGGACACATAGTAAAGGAGAAAAAAGGAGAAATACTGTCATATATTTGATACTAAATGGAAATGATAAATGAAAAAAAAAGGAAGAACAGTGTGTTACATAAGGAGGTAATGATGAATGTGAATATAGCTATTAACATTGAATGATTTTAAACGATAATTTTACCTACGGAGAACGATATATTAATATAATTGCGAATTAAGCAGAAGAGTTTAAGAAAGGGAATTTATGTGTAGGAGCCTATGATCTTTGAATATTGTATTTTTATTATTATTATTATTATTTGTTGCAAAGGTGCAATTATTATTTTCTGGACAGGGATGTGTTGCCTCTGATTTCAGTAGTTATAGATAGGGAAGGGCAGAGAATGTATGCCATAGCGAGCCACTCTGACCCCCAACCCTCTATGAAAGTTAGGGAATTGATAGGGAATTATATCAAAGATTAATTAAATAACATCAAGGTAAAAAGGAAAGGAATAGGTGATACGACAAAGGACGAAATTGGAATATTGAGTTGGATTAATATATTAAAGGAGTAGTACAGGAATTTAATTATAAGATAAAAGAATGAAATATAAAGAAGCTAATAAAGGGTTAATATAGAGATGATAATTTCATCAAAACCAAAGATAAGTTTTTCAAAAATTATCAACTTTAACGGAGAGGCATATGTAACGTCACAGAACGTTCCATAAAGGAAACCATTTACATAGCAATTATCATAAGAGCAAAGTGAGGTGAACAGTATCAAACCCAAGTAGTCCTAAAAAATTTGTGTAATATTGTCTAATAATCATTACTACTAACATGAAAAAAACGACCAAACTATGACTAAGACACAAACCCCATATATATTATTAAATTGAACAACAGTGAAAAAACCATAAGACACTATAAGAGAGACGAATAATGTCAGAATCGTCCAAAACGAAGTCATTAATTATTAAGTTTTATAACTCTGAATAGAGTATTAAGAACTATTTTTTGTGAATGAATGGACATGATCCATTATTATATTATGTAATGTAAATAAAATAAATGTATTAAATACATTACTAAAAAGAGTTTAAGTTAAAATAAAAATTATATATTTGTTATGACAAAAAATACTAATGTGTTGGATTTGAGACCAAACACCCAGATTTCATGAAAAATTAATTATTATCAGATTGAAATAAAAGCTATATGTAATTGTCAAGCAGACAAAAGTGAACAATGTATCTTAAATAAAGGAAGCTGTCAAATGAATAAAAATCAGTCAAAATAGCCAAAAACAGTATTGACTATAAACATGTAGTAGGCATATAATATTGTATAATTTATGGATTTAATGTTGCCAAAATGCACCCAAAATGCATTAGAAAGTTGATATGTGATATAAAGCGACTATACTAATATATCTGACTAACTTTAACGTTGTAATAGTCAAGTTAGCAAAATATTTACCTATACCATGTATGGCTGGAGCCAATCAACCAGTACAAAAATAATCATATCTGGCTAAATATTTACAAAATGCTAACAAAAATAAAATAGAATGGTACAATACTTCAGTATACCTTAAAAACGAACAAACTCAGTTGAAAATAAGATCAATTATAAAAGAATTTAACTTATAAGAGTGAGATTTGTCACACCATGAAAAAGGGCATCTCAAGACCAATCAATGATGCTATGTCATCCTGTGATAAAGATAATATATGTAAAGAGTAACCAGGTATCACAAAAGACAGACAATATAATAAACTCTGAGTGTACACTAGTGAAATACTACATATGTTAAAGAAAGAGACTAATCATTGTGTTATAACATTGACAAAAATCTAGGCCATGGACAGAGGCCAGGTAAAATTGTAATTATCTAGGTGTTATATATGTTAAAATTTGTTTGTTTTGTTATAGGAAGATAGTAATGTTGTATGTTCAGATTGTGGAAGAGACATAATAGTTCCACAACAATTTTTGTTCTAAAAAAATTGAATTTTAATGACAACAACCCAAGGTGAGAGTTGTATATTGTGTTACTTATTAGGCTTAATTTAATTAAAAACCAATCATAATTAGTATCACTAGATTCAGTTGAAAACAGAGAATCTAAATGTAATAATGGCATACAAATTGTAAGTACTAATGTAAAACTGTTTGATAAATACCAGAGTAATTTTTGAAATATCCTTAGTATGAAGAATAAGAAATTTGTTCTAAAAGCTTCGACGGAAATGAATTTTGTTCCATAATGTTCCATTTCGTTTATTCTCGAACAATCTAGAAAGAATTTTTACACAAATATACCGGAAGTCGATGGAAACAATCAGCCTGAATTAGTATAAAAGAGAGACCAAATTCGACCCGAAAACACTTGAAACTTGAACTCCAGAACAGATGCATCACCCACGACACTGATCAACGCAGCTAAGGCGAAACCGAGAGGCGAGAAATCGACAAGACCCGAAGAAAGGCTTTCCCGTACATAGACAAACAGACTGACATAACCTCTACAAGAATCTACGCCAATGTGTTGCTGAAATAGAATAGCAGCACGGCAAATTTTAATAGAAATCACGCAGCCAGAACGTCAACGGCCCAGGAGGGACCAAAACTTTAAATACAGAACCAATTCTGCTGTGTTCGCATAGACTGACTAACTTGACAATAATTCCCTTAACGTAAACATACACACACAAAGCCTTTCTCGACACTGCATGGGAATCAGCGCTACGGCGGCCAAATTTTGAATCAACGCGGAGCAGCTGATGAGTATTGGCGGGGTTTGAACGATAATCTACTGCCAAACGTTGTCACAAAAAGTGCGGAAATAGTAAATGATCGCAATTTTGACTTAAAATAGATTCAGTGCACACATGAAGAGGCGAGATTGAAAAAACTACCCGAGAGGAGTGTCCTGTGCGAGATTAATTAATCATTGGAACGTGAGTTACCAAAATTAAAGCATTTTTTTACCTGGTTACATTTATCACACAGTTGTACTACACATGCCACACACACCTTCAAATCACTTAATTTTTCTTGTAAAGCGTCTTATTGATATGTCTTGGTAGTTCAAAGGAGTCACGTCCTGAGAGTAAAGATTTTTTCACGTATTAAACTCATGCTTTTCAACTGAGTAAAAAATTGAAAAACACTAGCCGATACTTGATTGGATATATAAAATTGTCAATAATAATAATAATAATAAATTGTGAAATTTTTTCTTTAGTAACTCTGCAATTTTATAATTTTTATATGAATGTTAGTCCTTCAGACGATTTGTTTGTTTTTTGAAGAATCATTAAACTTTCCTGATTTTTTTTTCAAGCTAAACTGACTTGTTTATATTTTTTCATAGAAGCAAAATTTAAAAATTTTAATTTCTTTAAAAATCACATTTTATTCTTGGAACAAACGATTCCAAGTGGCGCCCACAAAAAACGTATTATTAAGTTGTGTTACAGGACTACATCACCGCAGAGGATCCAGTCAACAGTAAGTAACAAAAAGTGCGCGGAGGTAACGCCCGACAGTATACAACACTTTTACACTACACTCACTTTTTCTTTTGTTATAAATTGACGACTCCAACGTGAGGCTGTTAAAGAAGGAACACGACACCACTCAATCAATCTATATTATTTCTTTTGTTATAAATTGGCAGCCCAACTAGTGAGGCTTGAAAAAACGGAAGAAGCCCGGCAACTACCAACAGATCATGATGTCGCAAACAAAAGGACAAATGGTAGAACAAACACAAAAAACCGAACCAGCAAAAATAACAGGGAAAAGCGACTTGGAGGTGATAATGATGATGCTCCAAGAAATGAGGGAAGATATGAAAAGAGACAGACGGGAATTTAAGGAGGAAATAATAGAGGCGATAGAATCCCTGAGGGAGAATAATAAGAAAGAGAGACAAAAAGGGAGAGAAGAGAATGAAAAACGAAGACAGAAAGAGAGGGAGGAAACTCAAAAATGGATAGAGTCCCTGAGAAAGGAAAATAATAATGCAAATTACGAAACAGTAAACGAAAAGATCGAGGAGAGTAAAACCGACAATGACAGGGAGGTCGAGATAATGGAGGAACAGGTAGAAGGATTACAGATTCTATTTCGTCATCTTCCAGAAAATAATAACGGTCCTGAAACCATAGAGAAAAAAACAGTAGAAACGAAACAAAACATAGCTAATAGATTGGACAGACCGAGAAAAACAAACAGGGAGTATACAAAGGAAATAGGAGAAATGACTCAAGGCGGTTTAATTAATATACTTAACCCCCCGGTCACTGACCGCAGAGAAAAAAGTTATATGAAGGAATATAAAAAGAATTTAATGAGAAGGGACAAAAAGAAAGAGTGTATTACAAAGAAAATCATAGGCCAAAATACTTTTAAGGTAAGCGTGCCTAGGAAAAAGATACATCCCAAAAAGAAGGGAAATTATGAGGAACAAATGGGCCAGGTTATAGAAAAATACGCTCAGGCAATAAGAGAAATAAGAAAGAAAAGAAATCAAGAGAATAGGCCCCAGGCAAATTATATGATGGCCGATAATCAACAACCATATCCACCCAATTTACCAAGTTATGGGTATATGACACAACAAACGCAAGGTAACCAAGGTGGTAAGACAAATAACCGCTATCAGTTTTCAGAGGGTAGGAGTAACGAACCACCCCGAAACGAAAGTAACAACCAACAGGAACCAAACGCTAACCAAAATAATCATGAGAATTGGGTAACAGTCCACGAAAATACGGGTTTTTCATTACAGCATAATCAGGCAAGTAATGACGAAAGACCCCGAGCAGCTCAGGTAAACCATGTATTGGCAGAAACTAGCCAAGAACCAAATAGTAATCCCAGAAATGAAAGTGAAATAGACGAGGAATTCCGCTATGCAGAAAAGATATGGCCCAAACATGTGGTGAGATGGTAAAGCCATGGATTAATCATCCAGAATAAGTGTCATAGACCAGGCATTTGAAGGAGCAGAGGAGCTAAACATCGAAAGTCGGATATTGAGAAGAGAAGGAATTAAAAAGGAATGGGAATGATAAATAACGACATAATATAAGGATCACAACCAAAAGGAGTTGAAATAATCAAAGTAACTAACCCAAACTGACAAATATAAACTAAATATTATCAAGCATAAAAACAATGCCTACGAGGTAACTGACACGGTTAGTAACAAAGTAAAAGGTACGTATAACAAAACATCATTGAAAAAGTACCATGATTAAAAATCACAAGTCAAATACTCAATCAGTGACCAAGTACCATGACCAACAACCCAAGTCAAATACAGCATCATTGAGAAGGTACCTTGACTAAACATGTTAACGTGAATCTTTTAACTTACCCAGAATTAGAAAGGAGGTAGAGATTATTAAATAAATATAAATATTATTGTAGAAAGATTATTATTAATAAATATTACGAGATGGACACATTCCACTATAGGCAAGATTTATTTCCAATAGCCATGTCAACGTATATTTACCAGCTTACCCGTACTTAGAGAAGGAGAGAGATTATTATTAATAAATATTACGAGATGGACACATAGTAAAGGAGAAAAAAGGAGAAATACTGTCATATATTTGATACTAAATGGAAATGATAAATGAAAAAAAAAGGAAGAACAGTGTGTTACATAAGGAGGTAATGATGAATGTGAATATAGCTATTAACATTGAATGATTTTAAACGATAATTTTACCTACGGAGAACGATATATTAATATAATTGCGAATTAAGCAGAAGAGTTTAAGAAAGGGAATTTATGTGTAGGAGCCTATGATCTTTGAATATTGTATTTTTATTATTATTATTATTATTTGTTGCAAAGGTGCAATTATTATTTTCTGGACAGGGATGTGTTGCCTCTGATTTCAGTAGTTATAGATAGGGAAGGGCAGAGAATGTATGCCATAGCGAGCCACTCTGACCCCCAACCCTCTATGAAAGTTAGGGAATTGATAGGGAATTATATCAAAGATTAATTAAATAACATCAAGGTAAAAAGGAAAGGAATAGGTGATACGACAAAGGACGAAATTGGAATATTGAGTTGGATTAATATATTAAAGGAGTAGTACAGGAATTTAATTATAAGATAAAAGAATGAAATATAAAGAAGCTAATAAAGGGTTAATATAGAGATGATAATTTCATCAAAACCAAAGATAAGTTTTTCAAAAATTATCAACTTTAACGGAGAGGCATATGTAACGTCACAGAACGTTCCATAAAGGAAACCATTTACATAGCAATTATCATAAGAGCAAAGTGAGGTGAACAGTATCAAACCCAAGTAGTCCTAAAAAATTTGTGTAATATTGTCTAATAATCATTACTACTAACATGAAAAAAACGACCAAACTATGACTAAGACACAAACCCCATATATATTATTAAATTGAACAACAGTGAAAAAACCATAAGACACTATAAGAGAGACGAATAATGTCAGAATCGTCCAAAACGAAGTCATTAATTATTAAGTTTTATAACTCTGAATAGAGTATTAAGAACTATTTTTTGTGAATGAATGGACATGATCCATTATTATATTATGTAATGTAAATAAAATAAATGTATTAAATACATTACTAAAAAGAGTTTAAGTTAAAATAAAAATTATATATTTGTTATGACAAAAAATACTAATGTGTTGGATTTGAGACCAAACACCCAGATTTCATGAAAAATTAATTATTATCAGAGTGAAATAAAAGCTATATGTAATTGTCAAGCAGACAAAAGTGAACAATGTATCTTAAATAAAGGAAGCTGTCAAATGAATAAAAATCAGTCAAAATAGCCAAAAACAGTATTGACTATAAACATGTAGTAGGCATATAATATTGTATAATTTATGGATTTAATGTTGCCAAAATGCACCCAAAATGCATTAGAAAGTTGATATGTGATATAAAGCGACTATACTAATATATCTGACTAACTTTAACGTTGTAATAGTCAAGTTAGCAAAATATTTACCTATACCATGTATGGCTGGAGCCAATCAACCAGTACAAAAATAATCATATCTGGCTAAATATTTACAAAATGCTAACAAAAATAAAATAGAATGGTACAATACTTCAGTATACCTTAAAAACGAACAAACTCAGTTGAAAATAAGATCAATTATAAAAGAATTTAACTTATAAGAGTGAGATTTGTCACACCATGAAAAAGGGCATCTCAAGACCAATCAATGATGCTATGTCATCCTGTGATAAAGATAATATATGTAAAGAGTAACCAGGTATCACAAAAGACAGACAATATAATAAACTCTGAGTGTACACTAGTGAAATACTACATATGTTAAAGAAAGAGACTAATCATTGTGTTATAACATTGACAAAAATCTAGGCCATGGACAGAGGCCAGGTAAAATTGTAATTATCTAGGTGTTATATATGTTAAAATTTGTTTGTTTTGTTATAGGAAGATAGTAATGTTGTATGTTCAGATTGTGGAAGAGACATAATAGTTCCACAACAATTTTTGTTCTAAAAAAATTGAATTTTAATGACAACAACCCAAGGTGAGAGTTGTATATTGTGTTACTTATTAGGCTTAATTTAATTAAAAACCAATCATAATTAGTATCACTAGATTCAGTTGAAAACAGAGAATCTAAATGTAATAATGGCATACAAATTGTAAGTACTAATGTAAAACTGTTTGATAAATACCAGAGTAATTTTTGAAATATCCTTAGTATGAAGAATAAGAAATTTGTTCTAAAAGCTTCGACGGAAATGAATTTTGTTCCATAATGTTCCATTTCGTTTATTCTCGAACAATCTAGAAAGA
The DNA here is from genome assembly GCA_034769895.1 of Magicicada septendecula. Taxonomy (NCBI): domain Eukaryota; kingdom Metazoa; phylum Arthropoda; class Insecta; order Hemiptera; family Cicadidae; genus Magicicada; species Magicicada septendecula. The sequence goes on along the minus strand of CM068368.1, from coordinate 566,737,859 downwards.
ATTTTTACACAAATATACCGGAAGTCGATGGAAACAATCAGCCTGAATTAGTATAAAAGAGAGACCAAATTCGACCCGAAAACACTTGAAACTTGAACTCCAGAACAGATGCATCACCCACGACACTGATCAACGCAGCTAAGGCGAAACCGAGAGGCGAGAAATCGACAAGACCCGAAGAAAGGCTTTCCCGTACATAGACAAACAGACTGACATAACCTCTACAAGAATCTACGCCAATGTGTTGCTGAAATAGAATAGCAGCACGGCAAATTTTAATAGAAATCACGCAGCCAGAACGTCAACGGCCCAGGAGGGACCAAAACTTTAAATAGAGAACCAATTCTGCTGTGTTCGCATAGACTGACTAACTTGACAATAATTCCCTTAACGTAAACATACACACACAAAGCCTTTCTCGACACTGCATGGGAATCAGCGCTACGGCGGCCAAATTTTGAATCAACGCGGAGCAGCTGATGAGTATTGGCGGGGTTTGAACGATAATCTACTGCCAAACGTTGTCACAAAAAGTGCGGAAATAGTAAATGATCGCAATTTTGACTTAAAATAGATTCAGTGCACACATGAAGAGGCGAGATTGAAAAAACTACCCGAGAGGAGTGTCCTGTGCGAGATTAATTAATCATTGGAACGTGAGTTACCAAAATTAAAGCATTTTTTTACCTGGTTACATTTATCACACAGTTGTACTACACATGCCACACACACCTTCAAATCACTTAATTTTTCTTGTAAAGCGTCTTATTGATATGTCTTGGTAGTTCAAAGGAGTCACGTCCTGAGAGTAAAGATTTTTTCACGTATTAAACTCATGCTTTTCAACTGAGTAAAAAATTGAAAAACACTAGCCGATACTTGATTGGATATATAAAATTGTCAATAATAATAATAATAATAAATTGTGAAATTTTTTCTTTAGTAACTCTGCAATTTTATAATTTTTATATGAATGTTAGTCCTTCAGACGATTTGTTTGTTTTTTGAAGAATCATTAAACTTACCTGATTTTTTTTTCAAGCTAAACTGACTTGTTTATATTTTTTCATAGAAGCAAGATTTAAAAATTTTAATTTCTTTAAAAATCACATTTTATTCTTGGAACAAACGATTCCAAGTGGCGCCCACAAAAAACGTAGTATTAAGTTGTGTTACAGGACTACATCACCGCAGAGGATCCAGTCAACAGTAAGTAACAAAAAGTGCGCGGAGGTAACGCCCGACAGTATACAACACTTTTACACTACACTCACTTTTTCTTTTGTTATAAATTGACGACTCCAACGTGAGGCTGTTAAAGAAGGAACACGACACCACTCAATCAATCTATATTATTTCTTTTGTTATAAATTGGCAGCCCAACTAGTGAGGCTTGAAAAAACGGAAGAAGCCCGGCAACTACCAACAGATCATGATGTCGCAAACAAAAGGACAAATGGTAGAACAAACACAAAAAACCGAACCAGCAAAAATAACAGGGAAAAGCGACTTGGAGGTGATAATGATGATGCTCCAAGAAATGAGGGAAGATATGAAAAGAGACAGACGGGAATTTAAGGAGGAAATAATAGAGGCGATAGAATCCCTGAGGGAGAATAATAAGAAAGAGAGACAAAAAGGGAGAGAAGAGAATGAAAAACGAAGACAGAAAGAGAGGGAGGAAACTCAAAAATGGATAGAGTCCCTGAGAAAGGAAAATAATAATGCAAATTACGAAACAGTAAACGAAAAGATCGAGGAGAGTAAAACCGACAATGACAGGGAGGTCGAGATAATGGAGGAACAGGTAGAAGGATTACAGATTCTATTTCGTCATCTTCCAGAAAATAATAACGGTCCTGAAACCATAGAGAAAAAAACAGTAGAAACGAAACAAAACATAGCTAATAGATTGGACAGACCGAGAAAAACAAACAGGGAGTATACAAAGGAAATAGGAGAAATGACTCAAGGCGGTTTAATTAATATACTTAACCCCCCGGTCACTGACCGCAGAGAAAAAAGTTATATGAAGGAATATAAAAAGAATTTAATGAGAAGGGACAAAAAGAAAGAGTGTATTACAAAGAAAATCATAGGCCAAAATACTTTTAAGGTAAGCGTGCCTAGGAAAAAGATACATCCCAAAAAGAAGGGAAATTATGAGGAACAAATGGGCCAGGTTATAGAAAAATACGCTCAGGCAATAAGAGAAATAAGAAAGAAAAGAAATCAAGAGAATAGGCCCCAGGCAAATTATATGATGGCCGATAATCAACAACCATATCCACCCAATTTACCAAGTTATGGGTATATGACACAACAAACGCAAGGTAACCAAGGTGGTAAGACAAATAACCGCTATCAGTTTTCAGAGGGTAGGAGTAACGAACCACCCCGAAACGAAAGTAACAACCAACAGGAACCAAACGCTAACCAAAATAATCATGAGAATTGGGTAACAGTCCACGAAAATACGGGTTTTTCATTACAGCATAATCAGGCAAGTAATGACGAAAGACCCCGAGCAGCTCAGGTAAACCATGTATTGGCAGAAACTAGCCAAGAACCAAATAGTAATCCCAGAAATGAAAGTGAAATAGACGAGGAATTCCGCTATGCAGAAAAGATATGGCCCAAACATGTGGTGAGATGGTAAAGCCATGGATTAATCATCCAGAATAAGTGTCATAGACCAGGCATTTGAAGGAGCAGAGGAGCTAAACATCGAAAGTCGGATATTGAGAAGAGAAGGAATTAAAAAGGAATGGGAATGATAAATAACGACATAATATAAGGATCACAACCAAAAGGAGTTGAAATAATCAAAGTAACTAACCCAAACTGACAAATATAAACTAAATATTATCAAGCATAAAAACAATGCCTACGAGGTAACTGACACGGTTAGTAACAAAGTAATTGCATTGCATTGCATTACATAGTGGGGCGTCTTTGCACCCGTGGCTTATTACAGCTTCCGGGACGTGCCCGATGGCTGTCAGAAGAAAACAGTGCTGGACTTTCAAAAGAAGGTTTCCTAAATTTTTCGTGAGGGACACGCAAACCAGTTAACTGAGAAGGCGGCGGAAAATTTTTCAATTTTATATTATGTAGGTACCGGGTCATGGTAACACTGCCGCCGGCCGTGGGGCGAACGGCAGATGCCGCACGCGCCCGGCCCGGCATGCAGGCGCTTTGTAGCGCCGGTCGTTCCCCGCGAGGCAGGGAACCGCCGTGTCTGTGGCATCGGTAACAGCGCCAAGCAGTTTGAAAATCAACATACCTGGGGAAGGTATCTGACTGGATAGGATGGTAACAAGGAGATAGAATTGCTCGGGAACCTAAGTCACAGCATACAGAATTACGGGGGGTCGTCTAAGATCGCCCGAGGGCGTTTGACACGTATAGCGGGAGGTGGTTCAGACGTGCTGATGGAACGGAGATATGGAAAGGACGAGGTCGCTGCAGAAGCAAAGAGAGTTTCGGCAAGCGACCGGACAAAATCGGCAAGGGTAGGAACTCGAAGGTATCCACGAATGACATTATTTCTCACAAACCATGGAGACCCCGACAAGGATCGGAGGGTACGGGCCTGGAAAGCTTCCAGCCTACACTTGTTAGTGGTCGACACAAGCGACCACCATGCGGGAGCAGCATAGGTCAATACTGACCGGAGAAACAAAAGATAGATCGTAACTTTAGTGCGCAAAGCCAGGCGGTTGCGGCACGAGAGCATGGGAAATATTTTGGCTCGGACGCCTCGAGCTTTGTTGAGGGTAGCAGTCACGTGGCCGTTGAAGCTAAGGCGCTGGTCTAGCCGAACGCCCAAATACTTCACCGACTTTTGCCAGGCGATAGGCCTCCCTTCGAGGGAGAGGGTCTGGCATCGGGAAGTGGACTTGCTGGTGAAACAGATCGCCTCGGATTTCTCCGCGTTGATCAGCACCCGCCACTTCCGTAGCCAGGCCGGAAGCAGATTCAACTGACGCTGCAGCTTTGAACACGCAATTCGCGGGGACAGGGAGCTGCAGTAATACATTGCGTCGTCAGCGAATAGAGATAACGTCACTCCAGGAACAACAGGCAGGTCGTTCGTGTACACTAGGTACAGAACGGGGCCGAGGACAGATCCCTGCGGAACGCCAGAGGCGACGGGTCGGACTGACGAACAGGACCCTTCGATGCTAACCCTGAAGGTACGATCACAGAGGTATGACCGGAAGAAATGCACAATGGACGGTGGGATGGGGGAGTGAGCTAGTTTGTAGAGAAGACCTTCGTGCCAGACTTTGTCGAAGGCCTTACTCACGTCCAACAAGACAGCGCCCGTAGACTCTCTCTTGTTGGCGGCGTCGGACAATGCTGTGACAACTCGGACGAGTTGTAAAGTTGTCGAGTGCTCTCTACGGAACCCGAACTGTTCGCTCCGAATAAAGTTATCCAGCAGCGGCCAGATGTGGGCGAGTAGGAGACGCTCAAACACCTTTGAGAATACTGGCAACAACGATATGGGACGATAGCTGCCTGCAAGCATGCGAGGCTTGCCGGGCTTGGGAATCATACAGATGTTGGCATTTTTCCACAGGCGGGGGAAGTATTGCAGCCGGAGACTGGAGTTGAACAGATCCAGGACCAATTCAACGCCCGAGGCCGGGAGATGTTGCAAAGCTGCGGCCCCGATCCGATCAGGACCAGGGGCGCGACGTCGGTTCAGTCGACAGATAGACGAAACTAGTTCGTCCCTGTCGAAGAGAGCGGGAGGGTCAGGTGGAGGGCGGGAAAAATAACCAGATAGGAAGTCTCGAACCACTACCGAGAAGGCAGGGTCCGAGACGCCTCTATGAACAGTGAATTGAGTCTCCATGCAGTCGGCGAAGACCTCTGCCTTGCCTTCCGATGAAGAAACAATGCCGTTCGGGGTATTCAGCGGGTTGCGAGTACGCTTCTCGCGAGTAAGGCGACTCGTCGCTCTCCAGACGGAGGCTGGGTCGACTTCAAGGGACTCAAGGTCTGAGTCCCACTGATCAGAGTTTACGTCCCGCAAAAGTTGCTGGACGTAAAGAGACTGGGCCTGAAACCGTCGTTTGACGGCGGGATCTCGGGTTCGTTGCCATCTGCGGCGGAGCTTGCGCCGAAGCCAGATGGCGTGGATAACTTCCGGTTGAAGGGCCGATTTACGATTCACCTTTACGTTGTATGTGTGTCGATCCATGACACCTTGGACCAACTCCTGAAGATGAGTGGGACGGAGATCCAGATCGTCACGAGTGGCGATCGGGTCCGCTGGGACAGATGGTAACCTTCGAGATAGCTCGTCGTGATAGGAGCGCCAGTTGACCCTCCTAGCAGGACCAGCGGGAAGTCGTGGTGAAGCCGACACATCTCGAACAGTTATTAGTAGGGGATTGTGATCAGACGAGAGGTCTGACACTGACGAGACCTGGATGTTATGGGCCACGTTCCTGACTACAACTACATCAAGAACGTCCGGTCGGTGACCGGCATAGTGGAAGTGGGTAGGATCATCAGGGCCGATGACGTGCGTATCCGGGTCGTCTAGGACGAACCGGCGGAGTGATCTGCCGTAGGCGTTGGTAGCCCTACTGTTCCAAGAAGGATGTTTGGCGTTGAAGTCGCCGGTTGCAATTGTCGAGAGTGGGTGGTCGAGGAGAGCGTTCCACTCCTCAGGCCAGGCCGGAGATACGCGGAAACAATGCGCAACTCCGAGTCGCCTGCGTCCACTGCCACCGCGCAACCTTCGATGAGTCGAGTAGTGAGGGGGGGTAGTGGCCTATGGGATATCCACCTGTGGACCAGAATCGCCGTACCCCCTTTCTGGGGTTGGCTCGGCTGTAGGGGACGATCCTGACGATAACAAGTGTAAGCAGGAAGTGAGAATCGATGGTAGGGGGCTAGATGGGTTTCGGAGAGAAGCACGACATCAACGTCGTACTCCACGACGAAAGCCGCCAGCTCAGATCGGCGAGAGGAAACGCCACCGGCGTTCCAAGCGACGATCCGCAGGGATCTAGCCATTGAGGGGGAGGAGAGGGAAGAGAGCAGAGAGGGATTGGCAGACTAACATTAGCACAGTCGAGGTATCAGGAGCAGACCTGATGCTTTCTACAAGTTGAGTGGCCCAAGCTGTCAGGGGGTCCGCTGGAGCCCGAGAAATTTCCCGGGACCCGCGCGGACGTTCCTGAGGAACTTCGGCCAGGACTACAGATGGCGCTGGGTTAGCGGACTGGACTATGGTCTGCTCACGCGGAGGTTGGGAGATGACAGGGGCGGGAGAGTCCCGCTGAGGTTGGGCAGGTCGAGCCTGCTGATGTCGTCGGCCGGGAGTCCGGCGACGCGAGCGTTTTTGGTACCCTTGCGGGCGGAAGTAGGTTGTGATGATGTCTTAGCAGCGAATGCTGCATAGGAAGGGCCGGGCGCTCCGGCAGGCGCCGGTAGTGGAGCCGTCACAGGCGCCGCCGGAGCGACGCCTGCAGGCGGGACAGAGACCGCGGGAGCGACAGGAGTCGCTGCCGGGGCCTTTTCAGATGAACCGGAGAGAGGGGGGAAGACCTCTCGCCGATTAGGGGCCGGGCCAGCTACACGACGCTGCGCACCAGGGCGCGCAGATCGCTGCTGTCTTTCTGCTTCGATATATTTAATACAACCCCGGTAACTAGCCGGATGGGCGCCCTTGCAGTTGCAGCAGTACGGGACGAAACCCGACACACGAGGCTTATCACAGCCACGGTGAGGGTCGCCGCACCGCACGCAACGTGGAGGCGCATGACAGAACAGGGATGAGTGCCCGAAGCCCTGGCAGTTGAAACACTGAGCAGGGCCTGGGCGCGGGTCAAATTATCTAATATTCACCCTCAGGTGAAGGAGTGTTTGGAGGCCATAGACCTCCTCGAAATTTCCAGTCTTGAGCAACTTTACCAGGAAAGTATTGACGGGATGCTTGGTGTCCCCTTTGCCGGCGTGCAAAACTGACACAGCTGTTGGCGTATAGCCAAGAGACGTCAGATCCTGCACGATAGCATCGGAGGGGGTATGATAAGGAATACCCTGGATAACGATTTTAACCTCACGCTCCTCAGGGAGAGCGAAGGTATGAAAGGATATGTTCCGCGCTGACAGAAAGTGCTGAACAGCGCGGAAGTCAACAATGGATTTGACGACCAGCTTCAGCGATTTGCCGGAGCATTTCGCTTCCACGGACGTCGAAGGAAGGGCAGAACGGAGATTAGCTAAAAGCTGGGTGTAATTCCTATTATCAGGGATGATAATAGGAGGAAACTTAGTGGTAGAAGGGTCAGGCTTTGAACTAGATGAAGGAAGATTAACAGACTGCCGGCCGCTGTTACCTGAATCAGCGACCTGGTTTGGTGAGGCGGGAGACTGACTGGCGGCGAGCTTTCGCTTGCGTTTGGCGCGTTTGCCATCCACAACCGAAAACTCTTCATCTCCCGACCCAACACTCCCCATATGGACATCGGAAATATCACTTTCACTGCCACTTTCACAATTGGTTTCACGGGGGAGAGGTGAATTCAAGGGAGCAGAACCGCAAGCGCCCAAGAGAGAGCTTAACGGCTCCGGCAAAGGAATGTCAGGTTGATTTGACGCCATTTCGGAAGCCCGAAATGGACGTCAAGGGTGGTTAGAGGAGAGAGAACTCACCAGCACTGATTATTCTAACTAACAGGCACTGATCCCCGCGCCTATTCCCTTCCATCCCCCACTCAACCTATCAATCACAAGTTCCGGACATTCTGTCTCACACCGCTGACGAAGGCGCACATCAGGCCGAAACGCATACGGGAAAAACAAAGTAAGTTCACAAGTGAAAGTTTAACAATCAATATTAATTAATAATGTTTAATAAAAGCCACCACAAATTGAATAAGTGACAAGGTTATTGGTATTGGGTACGTAGGGCTATAGTTTAAATACTCATTTATTGACCGTATTGCACTAAACCTTCACGACAATTGCAATTAATAAAAATCGTAAGATATTAATTCAAAAATGTAAAGGACACCTGTAGCGTTCTCCTAAAAACGTCAAATGGTTTCTTAAGGTTGACCAAAAGTTCCTGACTATCTAAGAACAGAATCCAATGTAAACTGTGACGGCAGCGGTATGCGAACATCTGCTCTCCGGTACCAGCGGTGGACGAGGCGAGCCAATCCGGCATCAGCAGCCTCCGAGACGTGACCAACTTCGTGTTCGGACCCGATCCCGGTTAGTTAATAAAACCCGGGCCGGCAGAAAATTTTATGCACTAGAGACAGACAGAATCAGAATAGACGACAGGCACTTCTGGACCAGCTCTTCAACAGGACAGACCTCTCTCCGGACTGCTCTCTCCTGCCTGGACTGGAAGCTGCTTTGCTGCATTCGCCCACCTCGTCGTTGGACGAGGATTACCATTGCCTTTCTCTTCGTGGGAAACGGACCAAGGAGCCAGCTGCTGCCGGTGAATTAAGTAGCCGGCACAAGTGGTAGCTGGCCGAAGTTTGACCTTATTAGGGCCACCTGCGCCGGAAACATCTTGGCCGGACAGGAAAGAAGAGGAGTGCTCTGGGCTCACCTGGTGAGTGCCGCATCAGTGCATAAACCCTAACTTGCTCACGACTGTTAGGTAGCGCTGCCCCGGACGATCCTTGCAAGCCCCCACCAGTGGTAAGCGAGCTAGGATATCGCCGGGGTAAAGGGGCCAGTGGACATCAGTCTTGGTAAGGACTGGTATTCAACGAAGCTGGTCGTTAGCCCAGCTCCTCCCGCATCGTCGTGAGCAGGGAAGACGCGCGGGTAATCCGGCTTCGGCCGGACCCGAGATCCCTGGCGTCTGGCAGTGACTGCCTAGCAGTCTCTGCCTGGCAGCCGCCGCACCTGGCCAGCATGCCTTCTACGGGCAACGGCCAAAGTGCCGAGTCGCTCGGCTCTGCCTTGCCCCATCTGGGCGACTCGCCTGAATCGCCTCGGGCGATGGAGACGGACGATCCTCTCCCTAACCCGCTTCCCCCTCTGCCGGCAGATGAGTCGGGCGAGTTCGCGACCGTTGGTCGGCGTAATCGCCCGGCTAAGAAGCCCAAGAGGACCCATACACCTGGATCCACTTCCTCTCAGACCTCGGCCATGGACATCGGACCTTCTCAGGCCCCACAGGCCGCGGTTCCGACTGCTTCGACAGCAGCTCCGGCTGCTGCCGCTGTTGGTCGTGCGCCGCCCCTGTATGTCCACAGCGTGTCCAATGTCGCCGCCTTATACAGACGGCTGATCGCGGCCCACGGCCTGTCGGCCGACAAGCTTGACCTGAAGCTGCTTGGCGGTGATACGGTCAAGATTGTCGTCCGCCAGCTCGAGGACCATCGCCTGGTCGAAGCCTTCCTCCAGGCGCATAACCTTCAATACCACACCTTTTCTCCTAAGCGAGTCAAGCCCTTGTCTGTAATTTTGCGAGGGCTTGACGCGCACACCGATCCACAGGAGATCCTCTTGGAACTCCGAGAACTCGGGTACCCAGTGCAGGCAATTTTCCGCCTGTTCACGCACTCAGAAACCCGAGTACCTCTCCCGCTCGTTCGTCTCCAGCTCGAGAAGGGCGAGGCTGCAGACAAAATTTTCCACCTGACGCGGCTGTTTGGCTTCCGCGTCCGGGTGGAAACCAGTCGACCCCAGGGCAAGCTTGCGCAGTGCCACCGGTGCCAGAGGTTCGGCCACCACACCGACGTCTGCCGCAATGCCCCGGCCTGTCTCCGATGTTCTCTGGGACATTCAACACAGGCCTGCACTGTGGCAGACAAAACCAAATTTCGCTGCATAAATTGTGGTCAAGGCCACGCAGCGTCTAACGTAAACTGCCCGGTCTATAAGGCGGAGCTCCTGCGGAAGCAAAAGCCGCAGGGGCCCCTCCCGAAGCCACGGCAGCCAGTTATGCAGCCCCAACCTAGACAGCCTAAAATGCAGGCTAGGCCTAAACCTCAGGCACAACCGGCACGGCGCGCGCCCTCTCCGGCTCCACCTCCAGCCCCTACAAAGGCAACTAAACGTACCGCGTCTCCTTCCACAGCAGAGACACGCCCAGTAGCTGTTATCTCGGTTTTGGAGCCGGAGAATGAACCCTCCACCTCCGCGGAACCTCCTACTCCCGCCTCTGAACCAGAGGTAGCCTCGCCGCCCCTGCCACCTCCGCGATTTCCGCGAGCAGGCATCAAACCCAGGAACAAAGGGATACCCACACCGGATGCTCGGCCCCGAGCTCCTGCCTGCCCACAGCCCAAGAAAAGTCCTGCTTCCCGGTATAAGTCCGACGAAGCGCAACAGCGTACTTTTCCTGCCGCTGATCCAAAACCGTCTGGCCCTGGTCCTATGGCTTCCACCATGACCCGATCTGCCGTAACACCTGGTCGCTCTTATGCGGCCTCAGTTTCCAGGCAAACCACCCAGTCCGTCAGTTCCAATGACGCACAGTTCGTCCGCGGCTTTCTGTCTAGCTACGACCTCCCGAAAGTCGCATCTCTCTTCAGGTCCATCCGAGCCCGCCTGGAAACTGCTGACCCAACTGAGAGATTCATGCTCTTGGTGGAAGCCTGCGAAGTCATAGGTCTTCTATGAACCGAGCCCTTAGACGAGATCTCTCGCTCGTAGCCTGGAATGCTAATAACATCGGTACCAAGCATTCCGACCTTCTTGAATTCCTGGCTCGGTTCAAACCCGACGTACTTCTCCTCGGGGAAACCCACCTGACCCCGGCGAACCGGTTTCGATTACCAAATTACGTGGTTTATCGGGATGACCGAGTTGGCCGACGAGGAGGCGGCACGGCGATCGCGGTGAGGACCTCCATAGGTCATCATCGTGTCGCTTTGCCGCAGCTTACCAACCTAGAGGCCACCGCCATTGAGGTCCACGGAGCTCTTGGCGGCGTCCTCGTGGTCTCAGCTTACAAGCCCCCACAAGCTGAACTCCTTGTCAGCGACCTGGACGTCATCTTCGATTCCCATCGAAGGGTAATTTTGGCCGGCGATCTGAATTGCAAGCATCGCGTTTGGAATAGTCGCCTGACTACTCCGAACGGGAGGCGCTTGCTCAGTTTTGTTGAATCGCGCCGGGCGATGGTGTTTGGTCCAGCGCAACCCACGTTCTTTCCGTCACTGCCTAACGCGGCTCCCGATGTTCTGGACATCGCGGTGACCCAAGGAATTGTCTGTCCGGTCGAGGTATTCTCACTTACGGAGCTGACATCCGACCACAACCCTATCTTGGTCCACGTCGCTACCCAGCACGCCTATGCACGTTCTGACAAGCAGAAGGTCATCGATTGGGATCGCTACGGCCCGGCCTTGTGCCGTAGATTGCCGCCAGCGGCCCCACTCGATTCCGTTCGCCTCCTAGACGAAGCAGTTGCGGGAATCGAAGAGGCAATCATCTCGGCTATAGGCGTGTCTTCACGTACGCGAGCTGGCTTCACGCCTGACTACCAACGCATCCCTGAGGAAGTCTCTCTTCTCGCTCGCGAGAGGAATTACTTCCGGAAACGTTGGCAGAGGACCCGTGATCCGGCCGATAAGGCAGCATACAATCGGCTCACCGGACGACTGCGTGGCAGTCTGAAGGCGTTCCGACGTAGCTGTTGGGAACTCGACGTGGCCCGAACGGGGGATGCGGACCCGCAATCTCACCCGTACAGAATACCTACCGCATTGACGGGACGGAGGCGCCGACCTCCACTTCCCGCCATTGTTGGACCGTTCGGTCGACTCCTGGGTCGCCCGGAGGAGAAGGCCGAGTACTTGGGCTTGTGTTTCGAGCGTCAGTTCGCTCCCAACTTGCCCATGGACTGGGACTTCGACGAACAAGTCGAGATGGCTGTGGAAGACTTTCTGTCTCTTCCGATCACGGCGGAGCCCGAACCCATCTCTTTGGAAGAGGTCTCAGATCGGCTCGCTGAACTTCAGCCAAGAAAGGCTCCAGGCCCGGACGGTGTTACCAACACCGCTCTACGACTTCTTCCCGAGCCTGGAGTTCAATTCTTGACTGATTTGTTCAACGCGTGTCTTAGACTGGCCTACTTTCCCAAGAAATGGAGAAAGGCGACGGTTATCGTGATCCCAAAGCAGGGAAAGGATACCACCCGCTCGGAAAACCTCCGGCCTATCAGCCTACTTTCCGCTACGTCCAAGGTTTTTGAGCGCCTCGTGCAGCGTCGTGTACGAGAGCATCTAACCAACTTTGACGTGCTGGTCCCCGAACAGTTCGGCTTTCGTGTGGGGCATTCGACCACTCATCAACTGATGAGACTGGTGGAAAGCATCACGGAAGCCGGGTGTCGGAGAGAACGGACCGTTGGCTGTTTCTTAGATGTTGAGAAAGCCTTCGACAGCGTATGGCATGATGGCCTTTTATTCAAACTTAGGGAAGTCCAGCTCCCGGACTGCTACCTCCATCTGGTTGCTAGCTTTCTGACGGAGAGGACCTTCTGCGTGAGAGTTGGCGATTCTGTCTCTTCCGAGAGACGAATCACAGCCGGCGTCCCTCAAGGTAGTGTTCTAGGCCCCCTTCTGTTCTCGATCTACGTCAACGACGTGCCGAGACAGCCTGGAGTCCAGATGGCCCTCTTCGCTGACGACACGGCCGTATTTACGGCCGATCGTCATGAGGAAAGGGCCGTCCTACGACTGCAGCGCCAGCTCGACACGCTCGTGGACTGGACTGAGAATTGGAGAGTGCAACTCAACGCCACCAAGAGCGTAGCCGTCGAATTCTCCAAGCGACGGAAGAACCCCGTTAGGCAACTACGTATCGGCAGAACGTACTTGCGCTGGTCCAACGAGGTCAAGTACCTCGGCTTACACCTCGACCGTCGGCTCACCTGGCGTACCCACGCACAGACAGTTCTAAAGCGAGCATCCACTCGCCTGTGCGCACTGTTTCCACTCCTGATCAGCTCAGCCATGACCAGGAAATTGGGTAGGATGATCGTCGGCGCGTATCTGCTGCCGGTCATTACCTACGCCTGCCCGGTCTGGGGTTACCTCGCCGCAATGCATAAAAAGAAGTTGCAGAGCGTCCTCGACAGGGGGCTTCGGCTAGCGGCCAAAGTCCCCCGTCGCTTCTCATCTCGCCTTCTAAGGAGAGGACTTGGCGTCCGCTCCTTAGACGACACTTTCAGGCGGCTTGCACGCAAATTTTATGCACGTGCGGCGAGGTTCCCAGGCAATCCTCTAGTGACTGGGCTGGGAAGGTACCGTATACGCCCAGGTGATTCGTGGAAACGCCCTCGGTGCATACTGCGCTAGCGTAGGCTAGCACAACAGCCGAGAATCGGCCTGCTATAGAGCACGCGCCCTACTTGGTCAGGGCCACGAGGCAGGAGCTCCAGATGGTAGCTCGGAACTCAGTTCCCGTGCGGTTCGTCTCTGCGACGCACAACCGCAAAGCCCAGAGCGAAAAAAAAAAAAAAGAGACACACTTCTGCTCCAGCCTTGGACTGATCAGGACTGCTCTTCTTAGACTGCTCTCTCAGCTCTCTCGCTGGACCATCTCTACGGCTTTGCTGCCTTCGGCCACCTCGCCTTCCGACGAGGAATATCTTCCTTCGAGGGAACCAAGCCAGCTGCTGCCGGTGAACTTAGTAGCCGGTAGAAGAAGCAGCTAGCCGAAGTTGCCCTGCTAAGGACCACCTGCGCCGGAACAACATCTGCCGGACAGGAAAGAAGATTGCTCTGGGCTCACCTGGTGAGTGCCGCATTTCCAGTGTGTAATTCCTAACTTGTTCACGACCGTTAGGTAGCGCTGCCCCGGACGATCCTTGCAAGCCCCCACCAGTGGTAAGCGAGCTAGGATATCGCCGGGGTAAAGGGGCCAGTGGACACCAGTCTTGGTAAGGACTGGTATTCAACGAAGCTGGTCGTTAGCCCAGCTCCTCCCGCATCGTCGTGAACAAGGAAGACGCGCGGGTAATCCGGCTTCGGCCGGACCCGAGATCCCTGGCGTCTGGCAGTGACTGCCTAGCAGTCTCTGCCCGGCAGCCGTCGCACCTGGCCAGCATGCCTTCTACAGGCAACGGCCCAAGTGCCGAGTCGCTCGGCCCCGCCTTGCTACCCCATCTGGGCGACTCGCCCGATTCGCCTCGGGCGATGGAGACGGACGATCCTCTCCCCAACCCGCTTCCCCCTCTGCCGGCAGACGAGTCGGGCGAGTTCGCGACCGTTGGTCGGCGAAATCGCCCGGCTAAGAAGCCCAAGAGGACCCACGCACCTGGATCCACTTCCTCACAGACCTCGGCCATGGACATTGGACCTTCTCAGGGCCCACAGGTCGCGGTTCCGACTACTTCGACAGCAGCTCCGGCTGCTGCCGCTGTTGGTCGTGCGCCGCCCCTGTACGTCCATAGCGTATCCAATGTCGCCGCCTTATACAGACGGCTGATCGCGGCCCACGGCCTGTCGGCCGACAAGCTTGACCTGAAGCTGCTTGGCGGTGATACGGTCAGGATTGTCGTCCGCCAGCTCGAGGACCATCGCTTGGTCGAGGCCTTCCTCCAAGAGCATAACCTGCAGTATCACACCTTTACTCCTAAGCGAGTCAAGCCCTTGTCGGTAATTTTGCGAGGGCTCGACGCGCACACCGATCCACAGGAGATCCTTATGGAACTCCGCGACCTCGGGTACCCGGTGCAGGCAATTTTCCGCCTGTTCACTCACTCCGAGACCCGAGTCCCTCTCCCGCTCGTCCGTCTCCAGCTCGAGAAGGGCGAGGCTGCAGACAAAATTTTCCACCTGACGCGGCTGTTTGGCTTCCGCGTCCGGGTGGAAACCAGTCGACCCCAGGGCAAGCTTGCGCAGTGCCACCGGTGCCAGAGGTTCGGCCACCACACCGACGTCTGCCGCAATGCCCCGGCCTGTCTCCGATGTTCTCTGGGACATTCAACACAGGCCTGCACTGTGGCAGACAAAACCAAATTTCGCTGCATAAATTGTGGTCAAGGCCACGCAGCGTCTAACGTAAACTGCCCGGTCTATAAGGCGGAGCTCCTGCGGAAGCAAAAGCCGCAGGGGCCCCTCCCGAAGCCACGGCAGCCAGTTATGCAGCCCCAACCTAGACAGCCTAAAATGCAGGCTAGGCCTAAACCTCAGGCACAACCGGCACGGCGCGCGCCCTCTCCGGCTCCACCTCCAGCCCCTACAAAGGCAACTAAACGTACCGCGTCTCCTTCCACAGCAGAGACACGCCCAGTAGCTGTTATCTCGGTTTTGGAGCCGGAGAATGAACCCTCCACCTCCGCGGAACCTCCTACTCCCGCCTCTGAACCAGAGGTAGCCTCGCCGCCCCTGCCACCTCCGCGATTTCCGCGAGCAGGCATCAAACCCAGGAACAAAGGGATACCCACACCGGATGCTCGGCCCCGAGCTCCTGCCTGCCCACAGCCCAAGAAAAGTCCTGCTTCCCGGTATAAGTCCGACGAAGCGCAACAGCGTACTTTTCCTGCCGCTGATCCAAAACCGTCTGGCCCTGGTCCTATGGCTTCC
This sequence comes from Magicicada septendecula, assembly GCA_034769895.1. Lineage (NCBI taxonomy): Eukaryota > Metazoa > Arthropoda > Insecta > Hemiptera > Cicadidae > Magicicada > Magicicada septendecula. Next base: position 566,722,320 of record CM068368.1, on the reverse strand, counting down.
ACCATGACCCGATCTGCCGTAACACCTGGTCGCTCTTATGCGGCCTCAGTTTCCAGGCAAACCACCCAGTCCGTCAGTTCCAATGACGCACAGTTCGTCCGCGGCTTTCTGTCTAGCTACGACCTCCCGAAAGTCGCATCTCTCTTCAGGTCCATCCGAGCCCGCCTGGAAACTGCTGACCCAACTGAGAGATTCATGCTCTTGGTGGAAGCCTGCGAAGTCATAGGTCTTCTATGAACCGAGCCCTTAGACGAGATCTCTCGCTCGTAGCCTGGAATGCTAATAACATCGGTACCAAGCATTCCGACCTTCTTGAATTCCTGGCTCGGTTCAAACCCGACGTACTTCTCCTCGGGGAAACCCACCTGACCCCGGCGAACCGGTTTCGATTACCAAATTACGTGGTTTATCGGGATGACCGAGTTGGCCGACGAGGAGGCGGCACGGCGATCGCGGTGAGGACCTCCATAGGTCATCATCGTGTCGCTTTGCCGCAGCTTACCAACCTAGAGGCCACCGCCATTGAGGTCCACGGAGCTCTTGGCGGCGTCCTCGTGGTCTCAGCTTACAAGCCCCCACAAGCTGAACTCCTTGTCAGCGACCTGGACGTCATCTTCGATTCCCATCGAAGGGTAATTTTGGCCGGCGATCTGAATTGCAAGCATCGCGTTTGGAATAGTCGCCTGACTACTCCGAACGGGAGGCGCTTGCTCAGTTTTGTTGAATCGCGCCGGGCGATGGTGTTTGGTCCAGCGCAACCCACGTTCTTTCCGTCACTGCCTAACGCGGCTCCCGATGTTCTGGACATCGCGGTGACCCAAGGAATTGTCTGTCCGGTCGAGGTATTCTCACTTACGGAGCTGACATCCGACCACAACCCTATCTTGGTCCACGTCGCTACCCAGCACGCCTATGCACGTTCTGACAAGCAGAAGGTCATCGATTGGGATCGCTACGGCCCGGCCTTGTGCCGTAGATTGCCGCCAGCGGCCCCACTCGATTCCGTTCGCCTCCTAGACGAAGCAGTTGCGGGAATCGAAGAGGCAATCATCTCGGCTATAGGCGTGTCTTCACGTACGCGAGCTGGCTTCACGCCTGACTACCAACGCATCCCTGAGGAAGTCTCTCTTCTCGCTCGCGAGAGGAATTACTTCCGGAAACGTTGGCAGAGGACCCGTGATCCGGCCGATAAGGCAGCATACAATCGGCTCACCGGACGACTGCGTGGCAGTCTGAAGGCGTTCCGACGTAGCTGTTGGGAACTCGACGTGGCCCGAACGGGGGATGCGGACCCGCAATCTCACCCGTACAGAATACCTACCGCATTGACGGGACGGAGGCGCCGACCTCCACTTCCCGCCATTGTTGGACCGTTCGGTCGACTCCTGGGTCGCCCGGAGGAGAAGGCCGAGTACTTGGGCTTGTGTTTCGAGCGTCAGTTCGCTCCCAACCCGCCCATGGACTGGGACTTCGACGAACAAGTCGAGATGGCTGTGGAAGACTTTCTGTCTCTTCCGATCACGGCGGAGCCCGAACCCATCTCTTTGGAAGAGGTCTCAGATCGGCTCGCTGAACTTCAGCCAAGAAAGGCTCCAGGCCCGGACGGTGTTACCAACACCGCTCTACGACTTCTTCCCGAGCCTGGAGTTCAATTCTTGACTGATTTGTTCAACGCGTGTCTTAGACTGGCCTACTTTCCCAAGAAATGGAGAAAGGCGACGGTTATCGTGATCCCGAAGCAGGGAAAGGATACCACCCGCTCGGAAAACCTCCGGCCTATCAGCCTACTTTCCGCTACGTCCAAGGTTTTTGAGCGCCTCGTGCAGCGTCGTGTACGAGAGCATCTAACCAACTTTGACGTGCTGGTCCCCGAACAGTTCGGCTTTCGTGTGGGGCATTCGACCACTCATCAACTGATGAGACTGGTGGAAAGCATCACGGAAGCCGGGTGTCGGAGAGAACGGACCGTTGGCTGTTTCTTAGATGTTGAGAAAGCCTTCGACAGCGTATGGCATGATGGCCTTTTATTCAAACTTAGGGAAGTCCAGCTCCCGGACTGCTACCTCCATCTGGTTGCTAGCTTTCTGACGGAGAGGACCTTCTGCGTGAGAGTTGGCGATTCTGTCTCTTCCGAGAGACGAATCACAGCCGGCGTCCCTCAAGGTAGTGTTCTAGGCCCCCTTCTGTTCTCGATCTACGTCAACGACGTGCCGAGACAGCCTGGAGTCCAGATGGCCCTCTTCGCTGACGACACGGCCGTATTTACGGCCGATCGTCATGAGGAAAGGGCCGTCCTACGACTGCAGCGCCAGCTCGACACGCTCGTGGACTGGACTGAGAATTGGAGAGTGCAACTCAACGCCACCAAGAGCGTAGCCGTCGAATTCTCCAAGCGACGGAAGAACCCCGTTAGGCAACTACGTATCGGCAGAACGTACTTGCGCTGGTCCAACGAGGTCAAGTACCTCGGCTTACACCTCGACCGCCGGCTCACCTGGCGTACCCACGCACAGACAGTTCTAAAGCGAGCATCCACTCGCCTGTGCGCACTGTTTCCACTCCTGATCAGCTCAGCCATGACCAGGAAATTGGGTAGGATGATCGTCGGCGCGTATCTGCTGCCGGTCATTACCTACGCCTGCCCGGTCTGGGGTTACCTCGCCGCAATGCATAAAAAGAAGTTGCAGAGCGTCCTCGACAGGGGGCTTCGGCTAGCGGCCAAAGTCCCCCGTCGCTTCTCATCGCGCCTTCTAAGGAGAGGACTTGGCGTCCGCTCCTTAGACGACACTTTCAGGCGGCTTGCACGCAAATTTTATGCACGTGCGGCGAGGTTCCCAGGCAATCCTCTAGTGACTGGGCTGGGAAGGTACCGTATACGCCCAGGTGATTCGTGGAAACGCCCTCGGTGCATACTGCGCTAGCGTAGGCTAGCACAACAGCCGAGAATCGGCCTGCTATAGAGCACGCGCCCTACTTGGGCAGGGCCACGAGGCAGGAGCTCCAGAAGGTAGCTCGGAACTCAGTTTCCCGTGCGGTTCGTCTCTGCGACGCACAACCGCAAAGCCCAGAGCGAAAAAGAATTAGAAAGGAGGTAGAGATTATTAAATAAATATAAATATTATTGTAGAACGATTATTATTAATAAATATTACGAGATGGACACATTCCACTATAGGCAAGATTTATTTCCAATAGCCATGTCAACGTATATTTACCAGCTTACCCGTACTTAGAGAAGGAGAGAGATTATTATTAATAAATATTACGAGATGGACACATAGTAAAGGAGAAAAAAGGAGAAATACTGTCATATATTTGATACTAAATGGAAATGATAAATGAAAAAAAAAGGAAGAATAGTGTGTTACATAAGGAGGTAATGATGAATATGAATATAGCTATTAACATTGAATGATTTTAAACGATAATTTTGCCTGCGGAGAACGATATATTAATATAATTGCGAATTAAGCAGAAGAGTTTAAGAAAGGGAATTTATGTGTAGGAGCCTATGATCTTTGAATATTGTATTTTTATTATTATTATTATTATTTGTTGCAAAGGTGCAATTATTATTTTCTGGACAGGGATGTGTTGCCTCTGATTTCAGTAGTTATAGATAGGGAAGGGCAGAGAATGTATGCCATAGCGAGCCACTCTGACCCCCAACCCTCTATGAAAGTTAGGGAATTGATAGGGAATTATATCAAAGATTAATTAAATAACATCAAGGTAAAAAGGAAAGGAATAGGTGATACGACAAAGGACGAAATTGGAATATTGAGTTGGATTAATATATTAAAGGAGTAGTACAGGAATTTAATTATAAGATAAAAGAATGAAATATAAAGAAGCTAATAAAGGGTTAATATAGAGATGATAATTTCATCAAAACCAAAGATAAGTTTTTCAAAAATTATCAACTTTAACGGAGAGGCATATGTAACGTCACAGAACGTTCCATAAAGGAAACCATTTACATAGCAATTATCAAAAGAGCAAAGTGAGGTGAACAGTATCAAACCCAAGTAGTCCTAAAAAATTTGTGTAATATTGTCTAATAATCATTACTACTAACATGAAAAAAACGACCAAACTATGACTAAGAGACAAACCCCATATATATTATTAAATTGAATAACAGTGAAAAAACCATAAGACACTATAAGAGAGACGAATAATGTCAGAATCGACCAAAACGAATTCATTAATTATTAAGTTTTATAACTCTGAATAGAGTATTAAGAACTATTTTTTGTGAATGAATGGACATGATCCATTATTATATTATGTAATGTAAATAAAATAAATGTATTAAATACATTACTAAAAAGAGTTTAAGTTAAAATAAAAATTATATATTTGTTATGACAAAAAATACTAATATGTTGGATTTGAGACCAAACACCCAGATTTCATAAAAAATTAATTATTATCAGATTGAAATAAAAGCTATATGTAATTGTCAAGCAGACAAAAGTGAACAATGTATCTTAAATAAAGGAAGCTGTCAAATGAATAAAAATTAGTCAAAATAGCCAAAAACAGTATTGACTATAAACATGTAGTAGGCATATAATATTGTATAATTTATGGATTTAATGTTGCCAAAATGCACCCAAAATGCATTAGAAAGTTGATATGTGATATAAAGCGACTATACTAATATATCTGACTAACTTTAACGTTGTAATAGTCAAGTTAGCAAAATATTTACCTATACCATGTATGGCTGGAGCCAATCAACCAGTACAAAAATAATCATATCTGGCTAAATATTTACAAAATGCTAACAAAAATAAAATAGAATGGTACAATACTTCAGTATACCTTAAAAACGAACAAACTCAGTTGAAAATAAGATCAATTATAAAAGAATTTAACTTATAAGAGTGAGATTTGTCACACCATGAAAAAGGGCATCTCAAGACCAATCAATGATGCTATGTCATCCTGTGATAAAGATAATATATGTAAAGAGTAACCAGGTATCACAAAAGACAGACAATATAATAAACTCTGAGTGTACACTAGTGAAATACTACATATGTTAAAGAAAGAGACTAATCATTGTGTTATAACATTGACAAAAATCTAGGCCATGGACAGAGGCCAGGTAAAATTGTAATTATCTAGGTGTTATATATGTTAAAATTGTTTGTTTTGTTATAGAAAGATAGTAATGTTGTATGTTCAGATTGTGGAAGAGACATAATAGTTCCACAACAATTTTTGTTCTAAAAAAATTGAATTTTAATGACAACAACCCAAGGTGAGAGTTGTATATTGTGTTACTTATTAGACTTAATTTAATTAAAAACCAATCATAATTAGTATCACTAGATTCAGTTGAAAACAGAGAATCTAAATGTAATAATGGCATACAAATTGTAAGTACTAATGTAAAACTGTTTGATAAATACCAGAGTAATTTTTGAAATATCCTTAGTATGAAGAATAAGAAATTTGTTCTAAAAGCTTCGACGGAAATGAATTTTGTTCCATAATGTTCCATTTCGTTTATTCTCGAACAATCTAGAAAGGATTTTTACACAAATATACCGGAAGTCGATGGAAACAATCAGCCTGAATTAGTATTAAAGAGAGACCAAATTCGACCCGAAAACACTTGAAACTTGAACTCCAGAACAGATGCATCACCCACGACACTGATCAACGCAGCTAAGGCGAAACCGAGAGGCGAGAAATCGACAAGACCCGAAGAAAGGCTTTCCCGTACATAGACAAACAGACTGACATAACCTCTACAAGAATCTACGCCAATGTGTTGCTGAAATAGAATAGCAGCACGGCAAATTTTAATAGAAATCACGCAGCCAGAACGTCAACGGCCCAGGAGGGACCAAAACTTTAAATAGAGAACCAATTCTGCTGTGTTCGCATAGACTGACTAACTTGACAATAATTCCCTTAACGTAAACATACACACACAAAGCCTTTCTCGACACTGCATGGGAATCAGCGCTACGGCGGCCAAATTTTGAATCAACGCGGAGCAGCTGATGAGTATTGGCGGGGTTTGAACGATAATCTACTGCCAAACGTTGTCACAAAAAGTGCGGAAATAGTAAATGATCGCAATTTTGACTTAAAATAGATTCAGTGCACACATGAAGAGGCGAGATTGAAAAAACTACCCGAGAGGAGTGTCCTGTGCGAGATTAATTAATCATTGGAACGTGAGTTACCAAAATTAAAGTCATTTTTTTACCTGGTTACATTTATCACACAGTTGTACTACACATGCCACACACACCTTCAAATCACTTAATTTTTCTTGTAAAGCGTCTTATTGGTATGTCTTGGTAGTTCAAAGGAGTCACGTCCTGAGAGTAAAGATTTTTTCACGTATTAAACTCATGCTTTTCAACTGAGTAAAAAATTGAAAAACACTAGCCGATACTTGATTGGATATATAAAATTGTCAATAATAATAATAATAATAAATTGTGAAATTTTTTCTTTAGTAACTCTGCAATTTTATAATTTTTATATGAATGTTAGTCCTTCAGACGATTTGTTTGTTTTTTGAAGAATCATTAAACTTACCTGATTTTTTTTTCAAGCTAAACTGACTTGTTTATATTTTTTCATAGAAGCAAGATTTAAAAATTTTAATTTCTTTAAAAATCACATTTTATTCTTGGAACAAACGATTCCAAGTGGCGCCCACAAAAAACGTAGTATTAAGTTGTGTTACAGGACTACATCACCGCAGAGGATCCAGTCAACAGTAAGTAACAAAAAGTGCGCGGAGGTAACGCCCGACAGTATACAACACTTTTACACTACACTCACTTTTTCTTTTGTTATAAATTGACGACTCCAACGTGAGGCTGTTAAAGAAGGAACACGACACCACTCAATCAATCTATATTATTTCTTTTGTTATAAATTGGCAGCCCAACTAGTGAGGCTTGAAAAAACGGAAGAAGCCCGGCAACTACCAACAGATCATGATGTCGCAAACAAAAGGACAAATGGTAGAACAAACACAAAAAACCGAACCAGCAAAAATAACAGGGAAAAGCGACTTGGAGGTGATAATGATGATGCTCCAAGAAATGAGGGAAGATATGAAAAGAGACAGACGGGAATTTAAGGAGGAAATAATAGAGGCGATAGAATCCCTGAGGGAGAATAATAAGAAAGAGAGACAAAAGGGAGAGAGGAGAATGAAAAACGAAGACAGAAAGAGAGGGAGGAAACTCAAAAATGGATAGAGTCCCTGAGAAAGGAAAATAATAATGCAAATTACGAAACAGTAAACGAAAAGATCGAGGAGAGTAAAACCGACAATGACAGGGAGGTCGAGATAATGGAGGAACAGGTAGAAGGATTACAGATTCTATTTCGTCATCTTCCAGAAAATAATAACGGTCCTGAAACCATAGAGAAAAAAACAGTAGAAACGAAACAAAACATAGCTAATAGATTGGACAGACCGAGAAAAACAAACAGGGAGTATACAAAGGAAATAGGAGAAATGACTCAAGGCGGTTTAATTAATATACTTAACCCCCCGGTCACTGACCGCAGAGAAAAAAGTTATATGAAGGAATATAAAAAGAATTTAATGAGAAGGGACAAAAAGAAAGAGTGTATTACAAAGAAAATCATAGGCCAAAATACTTTTAAGGTAAGCGTGCCTAGGAAAAAGATACATCCCAAAAAGAAGGGAAATTATGAGGAACAAATGGGCCAGGTTATAGAAAAATACGCTCAGGCAATAAGAGAAATAAGAAAGAAAAGAAATCAAGAGAATAGGCCCCAGGCAAATTATATGATGGCCGATAATCAACAACCATATCCACCCAATTTACCAAGTTATGGGTATATGACACAACAAACGCAAGGTAACCAAGGTGGTAAGACAAATAACCGCTATCAGTTTTCAGAGGGTAGGAGTAACGAACCACCCCGAAACGAAAGTAACAACCAACAGGAACCAAACGCTAACCAAAATAATCATGAGAATTGGGTAACAGTCCACGAAAATACGGGTTTTTCATTACAGCATAATCAGGCAAGTAATGACGAAAGACCCCGAGCAGCTCAGGTAAACCATGTATTGGCAGAAACTAGCCAAGAACCAAATAGTAATCCCAGAAATGAAAGTGAAATAGACGAGGAATTCCGCTATGCAGAAAAGATATGGCCCAAACATGTGGTGAGATGGTAAAGCCATGGATTAATCATCCAGAATAAATGTCATAGACCAGGCATTTGAAGGAGCAGAGGAGCTAAACATCGAAAGTCGGATATTGAGAAGAGAAGGAATTAGAAAGGAATGGGAATGATAAATAACGACATAATATAAGGATCACAACCAAAAGGAGTTGAAATAATCAAAGTAACTAACCCAAACTGACAAATATAAACTAAATATTATCAAGCATAAAAACAATGCCTACGAGGTAACTGACACGGTTAGTAACAAAGTAAAAGGTACGTATAACAAAACATCATTGAAAAAGTACCATGATTAAAAATCACAAGTCAAATACTCAATCAGTGACCAAGTACCATGACCAACAACCCAAGTCAAATACAGCATCATTGAGAAGGTACCTTGACTAAACATGTTAACGTGAATCTTTTAACTTACCCAGAATTAGAAAGGAGGTAGAGATTATTAAATAAATATAAATATTATTGTAGAACGATTATTATTAATAAATATTACGAGATGGACACATTCCACTATAGGCAAGATTTATTTCCAATAGCCATGTCAACGTATATTTACCAGCTTACCCGTACTTAGAGAAGGAGAGAGATTATTATTAATAAATATTACGAGATGGACACATAGTAAAGGAGAAAAAAGGAGAAATACTGTCATATATTTGATACTAAATGGAAATGATAAATGAAAAAAAAAGGAAGAATAGTGTGTTACATAAGGAGGTAATGATGAATATGAATATAGCTATTAACATTGAATGATTTTAAACGATAATTTTACCTGCGGAGAACGATATATTAATATAATTGCGAATTAAGCAGAAGAGTTTAAGAAAGGGAATTTATGTGTAGGAGCCTATGATCTTTGAATATTGTATTTTTATTATTATTATTATTATTTGTTGCAAAGGTGCAATTATTATTTTCTGGACAGGGATGTGTTGCCTCTGATTTCAGTAGTTATAGATAGGGAAGGGCAGAGAATGTATGCCATAGCGAGCCACTCTGACCCCCAACCCTCTATGAAAGTTAGGGAATTGATAGGGAATTATATCAAAGATTAATTAAATAACATCAAGGTAAAAAGGAAAGGAATAGGTGATACGACAAAGGACGAAATTGGAATATTGAGTTGGATTAATATATTAAAGGAGTAGTACAGGAATTTAATTATAAGATAAAAGAATGAAATATAAAGAAGCTAATAAAGGGTTAATATAGAGATGATAATTTCATCAAAACCAAAGATAAGTTTTTCAAAAATTATCAACTTTAACGGAGAGGCATATGTAACGTCACAGAACGTTCCATAAAGGAAACCATTTACATAGCAATTATCATAAGAGCAAAGTGAGGTGAACAGTATCAAACCCAAGTAGTCCTAAAAAATTTGTGTAATATTGTCTAATAATCATTACTACTAACATGAAAAAAACGACCAAACTATGACTAAGACACAAACCCCATATATATTATTAAATTGAACAACAGTGAAAAAACCATAAGACACTATAAGAGAGACGAATAATGTCAGAATCGTCCAAAACGAAGTCATTAATTATTAAGTTTTATAACTCTGAATAGAGTATTAAGAACTATTTTTTGTGAATGAATGGACATGATCCATTATTATATTATGTAATGTAAATAAAATAAATGTATTAAATACATTACTAAAAAGAGTTTAAGTTAAAATAAAAATTATATATTTGTTATGACAAAAAATACTAATGTGTTGGATTTGAGACCAAACACCCAGATTTCATGAAAAATTAATTATTATCAGATTGAAATAAAAGCTATATGTAATTGTCAAGCAGACAAAAGTGAACAATGTATCTTAAATAAAGGAAGCTGTCAAATGAATAAAAATCAGTCAAAATAGCCAAAAACAGTATTGACTATAAACATGTAGTAGGCATATAATATTGTATAATTTATGGATTTAATGTTGCCAAAATGCACCCAAAATGCATTAGAAAGTTGATATGTGATATAAAGCGACTATACTAATATATCTGACTAACTTTAACGTTGTAATAGTCAAGTTAGCAAAATATTTACCTATACCATGTATGGCTGGAGCCAATCAACCAGTACAAAAATAATCATATCTGGCTAAATATTTACAAAATGCTAACAAAAATAAAATAGAATGGTACAATACTTCAGTATACCTTAAAAACGAACAAACTCAGTTGAAAATAAGATCAATTATAAAAGAATTTAACTTATAAGAGTGAGATTTGTCACACCATGAAAAAGGGCATCTCAAGACCAATCAATGATGCTATGTCATCCTGTGATAAAGATAATATATGTAAAGAGTAACCAGGTATCACAAAAGACAGACAATATAATAAACTCTGAGTGTACACTAGTGAAATACTACATATGTTAAAGAAAGAGACTAATCATTGTGTTATAACATTGACAAAAATCTAGGCCATGGACAGAGGCCAGGTAAAATTGTAATTATCTAGGTGTTATATATGTTAAAATTTGTTTGTTTTGTTATAGGAAGATAGTAATGTTGTATGTTCAGATTGTGGAAGAGACATAATAGTTCCACAACAATTTTTGTTCTAAAAAAATTGAATTTTAATGACAACAACCCAAGGTGAGAGTTGTATATTGTGTTACTTATTAGACTTAATTTAATTAAAAACCAATCATAATTAGTATCACTAGATTCAGTTGAAAACAGAGAATCTAAATGTAATAATGGCATACAAATTGTAAGTACTAATGTAAAACTGTTTGATAAATACCAGAGTAATTTTTGAAATATCCTTAGTATGAAGAATAAGAAATTTGTTCTAAAAGCTTCGACGGAAATGAATTTTGTTCCATAATGTTCCATTTCGTTTATTCTCGAACAATCTAGAAAGAATTTTTACACAAATATACCGGAAGTCGATGGAAACAATCAGCCTGAATTAGTATAAAAGAGAGACCAAATTCGACCCGAAAACACTTGAAACTTGAACTCCAGAACAGATGCATCACCCACGACACTGATCAACGCAGCTAAGGCGAAACCGAGAGGCGAGAAATCGACAAGACCCGAAGAAAGGCTTTCCCGTACATAGACAAACAGACTGACATAACCTCTACAAGAATCTACGCCAATGTGTTGCTGAAATAGAATAGCAGCACGGCAAATTTTAATAGAAATCACGCAGCCAGAACGTCAACGGCCCAGGAGGGACCAAAACTTTAAATAGAGAACCAATTCTGCTGTGTTCGCATAGACTGACTAACTTGACAATAATTCCCTTAACGTAAACATACACACACAAAGCCTTTCTCGACACTGCATGGGAATCAGCGCTACGGCGGCCAAATTTTGAATCAACGCGGAGCAGCTGATGAGTATTGGCGGGGTTTGAACGATAATCTACTGCCAAACGTTGTCACAAAAAGTGCGGAAATAGTAAATGATCGCAATTTTGACTTAAAATAGATTCAGTGCACACATGAAGAGGCGAGATTGAAAAAACTACCCGAGAGGAGTGTCCTGTGCGAGATTAATTAATCATTGGAACGTGAGTTACCAAAATTAAAGCATTTTTTTACCTGGTTACATTTACCACACAGTTGTACTACACATGCCACACACACCTTCAAATCACTTAATTTTTCTTGTAAAGCGTCTTATTGATATGTCTTGGTAGTTCAAAGGAGTCACGTCCTGAGAGTAAAGATTTTTTCACGTATTAAACTCATGCTTTTCAACTGAGTAAAAAATTGAAAAACACTAGCCGATACTTGATTGGATATATAAAATTGTCAATAATAATAATAATAATAAATTGTGAAATTTTTTCTTTAGTAACTCTGCAATTTTATAATTTTTATATGAATGTTAGTCCTTCAGACGATTTGTTTGTTTTTTGAAGAATCATTAAACTTACCTGATTTTTTTTTCAAGCTAAACTGACTTGTTTATATTTTTTCATAGAAGCAAGATTTAAAAATTTTAATTTCTTTAAAAATCACATTTTATTCTTGGAACAAACGATTCCAAGTGGCGCCCACAAAAAACGTAGTATTAAGTTGTGTTACAGGACTACATCACCGCAGAGGATCCAGTCAACAGTAAGTAACAAAAAGTGCGCGGAGGTAACGCCCGACAGTATACAACACTTTTACACTACACTCACTTTTTCTTTTGTTATAAATTGACGACTCCAACGTGAGGCTGTTAAAGAAGGAACACGACACCACTCAATCAATCTATATTATTTCTTTTGTTATAAATTGGCAGCCCAACTAGTGAGGCTTGAAAAAACGGAAGAAGCCCGGCAACTACCAACAGATCATGATGTCGCAAACAAAAGGACAAATGGTAGAACAAACACAAAAAACCGAACCAGCAAAAATAACAGGGAAAAGCGACTTGGAGGTGATAATGATGATGCTCCAAGAAATGAGGGAAGATATGAAAAGAGACAGACGGGAATTTAAGGAGGAAATAATAGAGGCGATAGAATCCCTGAGGGAGAATAATAAGAAAGAGAGACAAAAAGGGAGAGAAGAGAATGAAAAACGAAGACAGAAAGAGAGGGAGGAAACTCAAAAATGGATAGAGTCCCTGAGAAAGGAAAATAATAATGCAAATTACGAAACAGTAAACGAAAAGATCGAGGAGAGTAAAACCGACAATGACAGGGAGGTCGAGATAATGGAGGAACAGGTAGAAGGATTACAGATTCTATTTCGTCATCTTCCAGAAAATAATAACGGTCCTGAAACCATAGAGAAAAAAACAGTAGAAACGAAACAAAACATAGCTAATAGATTGGACAGACCGAGAAAAACAAACAGGGAGTATACAAAGGAAATAGGAGAAATGACTCAAGGCGGTTTAATTAATATACTTAACCCCCCGGTCACTGACCGCAGAGAAAAAAGTTATATGAAGGAATATAAAAAGAATTTAATGAGAAGGGACAAAAAGAAAGAGTGTATTACAAAGAAAATCATAGGCCAAAATACTTTTAAGGTAAGCGTGCCTAGGAAAAAGATACATCCCAAAAAGAAGGGAAATTATGAGGAACAAATGGGCCAGGTTATAGAAAAATACGCTCAGGCAATAAGAGAAATAAGAAAGAAAAGAAATCAAGAGAATAGGCCCCAGGCAAATTATATGATGGCCGATAATCAACAACCATATCCACCCAATTTACCAAGTTATGGGTATATGACACAACAAACGCAAGGTAACCAAGGTGGTAAGACAAATAACCGCTATCAGTTTTCAGAGGGTAGGAGTAACGAACCACCCCGAAACGAAAGTAACAACCAACAGGAACCAAACGCTAACCAAAATAATCATGAGAATTGGGTAACAGTCCACGAAAATACGGGTTTTTCATTACAGCATAATCAGGCAAGTAATGACGAAAGACCCCGAGCAGCTCAGGTAAACCATGTATTGGCAGAAACTAGCCAAGAACCAAATAGTAATCCCAGAAATGAAAGTGAAATAGACGAGGAATTCCGCTATGCAGAAAAGATATGGCCCAAACATGTGGTGAGATGGTAAAGCCATGGATTAATCATCCAGAATAAGTGTCATAGACCAGGCATTTGAAGGAGCAGAGGAGCTAAACATCGAAAGTCGGATATTGAGAAGAGAAGGAATTAAAAAGGAATGGGAATGATAAATAACGACATAATATAAGGATCACAACCAAAAGGAGTTGAAATAATCAAAGTAACTAACCCAAACTGACAAATATAAACTAAATATTATCAAGCATAAAAACAATGCCTACGAGGTAACTGACACGGTTAGTAACAAAGTAATTGCATTGCATTGCATTACATAGTGGGGCGTCTTTGCACCCGTGGCTTATTACAGCTTCCGGGACGTGCCCGATGGCTGTCAGAAGAAAACAGTGCTGGACTTTCAAAAGAAGGTTTCCTAAATTTTTCGTGAGGGACACGCAAACCAGTTAACTGAGAAGGCGGCGGAAAATTTTTCAATATTATATTATGTAGGTACCGGGTCATGGTAACACTGCCGCCGGCCGTGGGGCGAACGGCAGATGCCGCACGCGCCCGGCCCGGCATGCAGGCGCTTTGTAGCGCCGGTCGTTCCCCGCGAGGCAGGGAACCGCCGTGTCTGTGGCATCGGTAACAGCGCCAAGCAGTTTGAAAATCAACATACCTGGGGAAGGTATCTGACTGGATAGGATGGTAACAAGGAGATAGAATTGCTCGGGAACCTAAGTCACAGCATACAGAATTACGGGGGGTCGTCTAAGATCGCCCGAGGGCGTTTGACACGTATAGCGGGAGGTGGTTCAGACGTGCTGATGGAACGGAGATATGGAAAGGACGAGGTCGCTGCAGAAGCAAAGAGAGTTTCGGCAAGCGACCGGACAAAATCGGCAAGGGTAGGAACTCGAAGGTATCCACGAATTACATTATTTCTCACAAACCATGGAGACCCCGACAAGGATCGGAGGGTACGGGCCTGGAAAGCTTCCAGCCTACACTTGTTAGTGGTCGACACAAGCGACCACCATGCGGGAGCAGCATAGGTCAATACTGACCGGAGAAACAAAAGATAGATCGTAACTTTAGTGCGCAAAGCCAGGCGGTTGCGGCACGAGAGCATGGGAAATATTTTGGCTCGGACGCCTCGAGCTTTGTTGAGGGTAGCAGTCACGTGGCCGTTGAAGCTAAGGCGCTGGTCTAGCCGAACGCCCAAATACTTCACCGACTTTTGCCAGGCGATAGGCCTCCCTTCGAGGGAGAGGGTCTGGCATCGGGAAGTGGACTTGCTGGTGAAACAGATCGCCTCGGATTTCTCCGCGTTGATCAGCACCCGCCACTTCCGTAGCCAGGCCGGAAGCAGATTCAACTGACGCTGCAGCTTTGAACACGCAATTCGCGGGGACAGGGAGCTGCAGTAATACATTGCGTCGTCAGCGAATAGAGATAACGTCACTCCAGGAATAACAGGCAGGTCGTTCGTGTACACTAGGTACAGAACGGGGCCGAGGACAGATCCCTGCGGAACGCCAGAGGCGACGGGTCGGACTGACGAACAGGACCCTTCGATGCTAACCCTGAAGGTACGATCACAGAGGTATGACCGGAAGAAATGCACAATGGACGGTGGGATGGGGGAGTGAGCTAGTTTGTAGAGAAGACCTTCGTGCCAGACTTTGTCGAAGGCCTTACTCACGTCCAACAAGACAGCGCCCGTAGACTCTCTCTTGTTGGCGGCGTCGGACAATGCTGTGACAACTCGGACGAGTTGTAAAGTTGTCGAGTGCTCTCTACGGAACCCGAACTGTTCGCTCCGAATAAAGTTATCCAGCAGCGGCCAGATGTGGGCGAGTAGGAGACGCTCAAACACCTTTGAGAGTACTGGCAACAACGATATGGGACGATAGCTGCCTGCAAGCATGCGAGGCTTGCCGGGCTTGGGAATCATACAGATGTTGGCATTTTTCCACAGGCGGGGGAAGTATTGCAGCCGGAGACTGGAGTTGAACAGATCCAGGACCAATTCAACGCCCGAGGCCGGGAGATGTTGCAAAGCTGCGGCCCCGATCCGATCAGGACCAGGGGCGCGACGTCGGTTCAGTCGACAGATAGACGAAACTAGTTCGTCCCTGTCGAAGAGAGCGGGAGGGTCAGGTGGAGGGCGGGAAAAATAACCAGATAGGAAGTCTCGAACCACTACCGAGAAGGCAGGGTCCGAGACGCCTCTATGAACAGTGAATTGAGTCTCCATGCAGTCGGCGAAGACCTCTGCCTTGCCTTCCGATGAAGAAACAATGCCGTTCGGGGTATTCAGCGGGTTGCGAGTACGCTTCTCGCGAGTAAGGCGACTCGTCGCTCTCCAGACGGAGGCTGGGTCGACTTCAAGGGACTCAAGGTCTGAGTCCCACTGATCAGAGTTTACGTCCCGCAAAAGTTGCTGGACGTAAAGAGACTGGGCCTGAAACCGTCGTTTGACGGCGGGATCTCGGGTTCGTTGCCATCTGCGGCGGAGCTTGCGCCGAAGCCAGATGGCGTGGATAACTTCCGGTTGAAGGGCCGATTTACGATTCACCTTTACGTTGTATGTGTGTCGATCCATGACACCTTGGACCAACTCCTGAAGATGAGTGGGACGGAGATCCAGATCGTCACGAGTGGCGATCGGGTCCGCTGGGACAGATGGTAACCTTCGAGATAGCTCGTCGTGATAGGAGCGCCAGTTGACCCTCCTAGCAGGACCAGCGGGAAGTCGTGGTGAATCCGACACATCTCGAACAGTTATTAGTAGGGGATTGTGATCAGACGAGAGGTCTGACACTGACGAGACCTGGATGTTATGGGCCACGTTCCTGACTACAACTACATCAAGAACGTCCGGTCGGTGACCGGCATAGTGGAAGTGGGTAGGATCATCAGGGCCGATGACGTGCGTATCCGGGTCGTCTAGGACGAACCGGCGGAGTGATCTGCCGTAGGCGTTGGTAGCCCTACTGTTCCAAGAAGGATGTTTGGCGTTGAAGTCGCCGGCTGCAATTGTCGAGAGTGGGTGGTCGAGGAGAGCGTTCCACTCCTCAGGCCAGGCCGGAGATACGCGGAAACAATGCGCAACTCCGAGTCGCCTGCGTCCACTGCCACCGCGCAACCTTCGATGAGTCGAGTAGTGAGGGGGGGTAGTGGCCTATGGGATATCCACCTGTGGACCAGAATCGCCGTACCCCCTTTCGGGGGTTGGCACGGCTGTAGGGGACGATCCTGACGATAACAAGTGTAAGCAGGAAGTGAGAATCGATGGTAGGGGGCTAGATGGGTTTCGGAGAGAAGCACGACATCAACGTCGTACTCCACGACGAAAGCCGCCAGCTCAGATCGGCGAGAGGAAACGCCACCGGCGTTCCAAGCGACGATCCGCAGGGATCTAGCCATTGAGGGGGAGGAGAGGGAAGAGAGCAGAGAGGGATTGGCAGACTAACATTAGCACAGTCGAGGTATCAGGAGCAGACCTGATGCTTTCTACAAGTTGAGTGGCCCAAGCTGTCAGGGGGTCCGCTGGAGCCCGAGAAATTTCCCGGGACCCGCGCGGACGTTCCTGAGGAACTTCGGCCAGGACTACAGATGGCGCTGGGTTAGCGGACTGGACTATGGTCTGCTCACGCGGAGGTTGGGAGATGACAGGGGCGGGAGAGTCCCGCTGAGGTTGGGCAGGTCGAGCCTGCTGATGTCGTCGGCCGGGAGTCCGGCGACGCGAGCGTTTTTGGTACCCTTGCGGGCGGAAGTAGGTTGTAATGATGTCTTAGCAGCGAATGCTGCATAGGAAGGGCCGGGCGCTCCGGCAGGCGCCGGTAGTGGAGCCGTCACAGGCGCCGCCGGAGCGACGCCTGCAGGCGGGACAGAGACCGCGGGAGCGACAGGAGTCGCTGCCGGGGCCTTTTCAGATGAACCGGAGAGAGGGGGGAAGACCTCTCGCCGATTAGGGGCCGGGCCAGCTACACGACGCTGCGCACCAGGGCGCGCAGATCGCTGCTGTCTTTCTGCTTCGATATATTTAATACAACCCCGGTAACTAGCCGGATGGGCGCCCTTGCAGTTGCAGCAGTACGGGACGAAACCCGACACACGAGGCTTATCACAGCCACGGTGAGGGTCGCCGCACCGCACGCAACGTGGAGGCGCATGACAGAACAGGGATGAGTGCCCGAAGCCCTGGCAGTTGAAACACTGAGCAGGGCCTGGGCGCGGGTCAAATTATCTAATATTCACCCTCAGGTGAAGGAGTGTTTGGAGGCCATAGACCTCCTCGAAATTTCCAGTCTTGAGCAACTTTACCAGGAAAGTATTAACGGGATGCTTGGTGTCCCCTTTGCCGGCGTGCAAAACTGACACAGCTGTTGGCGTATAGCCAAGAGACGTCAGATCCTGCACGATAGCATCGGAGGGGGTATGATAAGGAATACCCTGGATAACGATTTTAACCTCACGCTCCTCAGGGAGAGCGAAGGTATGAAAGGATATGTTCCGCGCTGACAGAAAGTGCTGAACAGCGCGGAAGTCAACAATGGATTTGACGACCAGCTTCAGCGATTTGCCGG
Source organism: Magicicada septendecula (assembly GCA_034769895.1). Lineage (NCBI taxonomy): Eukaryota > Metazoa > Arthropoda > Insecta > Hemiptera > Cicadidae > Magicicada > Magicicada septendecula. The sequence goes on along the minus strand of CM068368.1, from coordinate 566,704,018 downwards.
AGCATTTCGCTTCCACGGACGTCGAAGGAAGGGCAGAACGGAGATTAGCTAAAAGCTGGGTGTAATTCCTATTATCAGGGATGATAATAGGAGGAAACTTAGTGGTAGAAGGGTCAGGCTTTGAACTAGATGAAGGAAGATTAACAGACTGCCGGCCGCTGTTACCTGAATCAGCGACCTGGTTTGGTGAGGCGGGAGACTGACTGGCGGCGAGCTTTCGCTTGCGTTTGGCGCGTTTGCCATCCACAACCGAAAACTCTTCATCTCCCGACCCAACACTCCCCATATGGACATCGGAAATATCACTTTCACTGCCACTTTCACAATTGGTTTCACGGGGGAGAGGTGAATTCAAGGGAGCAGAACCGCAAGCGCCCAAGAGAGAGCTTAACGGCTCCGGCAAAGGAATGTCAGGTTGATTTGACGCCATTTCGGAAGCCCGAAATGGACGTCAAGGGTGGTTAGAGGAGAGAGAACTCACCAGCACTGATTATTCTAACTAACAGGCACTGACACACGTACTCACCAGAAGCCGCACAGCACACGAACACAAAAACGACCGCACACTACACTGCACTGTAGAATACTAGGAATAACACACTACTTAAAGAAGATTTCACAAATATAAATAGTTGGAGCACAAACTCGACACTATTTCTTCACTTGTTGAAGAAATCACTTTAAAATATACACAAACAACGGTGAAATCAGCTTGCAAAAATGCCATGCAAACTGACACAGTCTACCCGGACAACAGCTCAAGGTAGATGATGGATGGATGGATGGATGCACGGGCGTCTTGCGCCCTAATTTGTGTGCGTTGTCCAGGCCTAAGCCTGATGAACGCCAGGTGCCAACAGTTCAGCGCGGTCGTTTGCTCTGCTCAAGGATGTTAGGGTGCAGTCCGCGGGTCCATGATTTATTATCATGGCCACCACGGTGGCAAGCTGATGCTTTAACTTCAGCCAATTGTCCGGCCAAGGCGCGACACCATGGTCCCCTCAGGCTAACCTTTGGGAACGTGGCGACGCACCGGCGAGGACAAGAAGCTCGAGCGCCTAGGGCGTCGGCCGAAATGGTGGGTAATGTCACCGAGACAGCCAGCTTTCGCAAGGAAGGCACTTGCACAACCTCGCGGGAGCTCATGTCTCAGGTCATTACTTGCCAAATCGACAAAGCAGGTGCTGACGGGGATCTTGGTCGTTATTATGGCTTCAGCCAATCGCAACGCCTGGTCGCGTCTCATTGGTCTCCGGGACATAGCCCACGGAAACTCAGAGACGCGCTGGGGAATACAAGAGGTTCGTCTGCCCGAAGGCAGCGGCCGAGTCGACGGAACTTATCACCGGGGCAGTCGGCTTTCGCAAGGAAGGCATTTGCACAACCTCGCGAGAGCCCATGTCCCGGATCAAGGCCCTGCCAAATCAGCAAAGCCGATGCTGGCAATAAATCTATCCATTCAATCTGCCGCAGCATGATTGACTACAGTTTCGGCAGGCGCAGGTAGTGATTGATGGTGATCAGTGCAGATTTCCAGAAGGTTGGGGGATTCGTTTCTGGGGGGTTCATGTGATGAACTTAGGGGGGGTCGTCTAGCAGCGCCCTAGGGCGACTGACGCGGCGAGGGGGCGGTGCATTCTCCATGCTGTTAAGCCTTCGGAGGTGCGGATAAGAGGACTCGCCGGCCTTGGCGAACAAATTCGTTGCCAGGGACCAGACGAAGACATCTAAGGTGGGAACACGAAGACCCCGATGTATGGCGGTATTTCGCACATACCACGGGGACCCCGTGAGGGAGCGTAGTGTCCAGTTCTGAAATATAGTCAGCCTATGCCTGTTGGTGGCCGACAGGAGAGGCCACCAGGCGGGTGCCGCATAAGTGAGTACTGTTCGGAGGAACAGTAGATACAATGTAAGTTTGGTACGGACAGCCAGGCAGCTGTTCCGCGAAAGCATAGGTGATAGTTTGGCTCTGACGCCACGAGCCAAGTTGAGGGTTGAGGTCACGTGGGCGTTGAAGTTTAAGTGCCGATCAAGCCGAACACCTAGGTACTTCACCGTCTCGGTCCAGTTGATGGGTCTCCCCTCTAAGGAGAGGGATTGGCATCGGGAAATGGACTTATGCGTAAAGCAGATCTCCTCGGATTTCTCCGTATTGATCGCTACCCGCCATTTCCTTAGCCAGTCCGGAAGCATAGCCAACTGGCGTTGTAACATTACGCTCGTCCGCCAAGGCGAAAGCGAGCTAAAATGAAACAACGCGTCGTCGGCAAATAGAGATAACGTGACCCCGGGATAAACAGGCAGATCGTTCGTGTACAGTACATACAGAACGGGGCCGAGGACAGATCCTTGTGGGACGCCGGCGGAGACAGGGCGAACCCGAGAGAACGCCCCATCTACGCTGATCCTGAAGGTGCGATCCGTCAGATAGGATCGGAGCAAGTGGACGATAGATGTCAGGATTCGCGAATGCGCCAGTTTGTAGAGCAGGCCTTCGTGCCAGACTTTATCGATGGCTTTTCTCACATCCAACAGGACAGCGCCTGTTGCCTGATGATTGTTGGCGGCGTCGGCTAGATAGGTGACAACCCGTACTAGCTGAAGAGTAGTCGAGTGCCCAAACTGCTCCTCGCGGATGAACCCATCCACCAGGGGCAGAATACGGGCCAGGAGAAGACGCTCGAATACCTTCGAGATTACTGGCAATAGTGATATTGGGCGGTAGCTTCCAGGTAGCGTGGGCGGCTTTTTAGATTTCTGGATCATGATGACGTTGGCAGTTTTCCACAGGCGAGGGAAGTAACTCAGCCGGAGACAGGAGTTGAACAGCTCAAGAAGAACGTCAACTGCCGAAGGCGGGAGATTCTGCAACGCAGCGGCGCCGATGCGATCGGGGCCAGGGGCCTTTCTCTTCTTCAGTCGGCTTAGGACAGACGCAAGGTCATCCTCGTCGACCGAAATAGGAGGATCAATGGGGGGAGCAGAAAAGTATCCAGATAGGAAATCCCTGACGACGGCCACATGAGCCGGGTCAGAGATGCCTCTATGGACGGTGAACTGGTCCTCAATACAGTCGGCGAAGACCTCCGCCTTGCCTTCTGCAGAGTATACAGTGCCGTCCGGGGTATTCAAGGGATGGCGAGTCCTCTTTTCGCCTTTTAGTCTACCAGCGGCTCTCCATACGGAGGCGTGGTCGACTTCCAAGGACTCCAAATAGGAGTCCCATCGATTCGCGTTTACGTCAAGCAGAAGCTGCGAGACGTGTTCCGACTGGGCTCGAAAGCGCCGTCTAGCGGCAGGGTCACGGGTATGGTGCCATCAGCGGCGGAGCTGGCGCCGTAATCGGATGGCTTGGAGAACTTCCGCAGGAAGGTCGGAGCGTTTATTACTCACCGGAACAGTATAGGTGTTTTTATCCATTGCAGACTGGACAAGGTCCTGGAGCTGATGTACCCGGAGATCCACGTCGTCACAAGAGACGAGTGGGTCCGGAGGGACAGATGGCAACTGCCTGGCCAGATCATCGTGGTAGGATCGCCAATTGACTCTCCTAACAGGATGATCGGGAAGTCGGGGTGAGACCGACGGCAGCAAGACAGTTACAAGTAGGGGGTCGTGATCGGACGATAGGTCCGACACCGCGCTGACTTGTAGATGAAAGGGGATGGCCTTGACAATTACAATATCAAGGACATCCGGCGGATAACCCGCAGTGGGAAAGTGTGTCGGTTCGGACGGGCCGATGATGAGGACGCTGGGATCATCTTCGACAGCCCTACGGAGAGAATTGCCGTAGGGGTTTGACGTTCTGCTGTTCCAAGAGGGATGCTTGGCATTAAGGTCTCCGGCTACGATGGTTGGGAGATCGCTGTCTAGGAGGGCGTCCCACTCCTCATGCGGTGGAGCTCGATGGCCGGGCAGGTGGTACGCAGAACTCAAGGTAGACCTCTAGTAAGTGTTCAGAGCTGTTGGGTTGTGCGTCGTGAGACGACCCAATGGTATCCTAGTACCGAGCCTCCGGTAGGGGCTCCTGCCTAGTGGTCCTGTCCAGACGGAATATGATTAATTAATTTTTATTGGTCGCTACAACGACATGCTCGTACTAGGTCGACTAGTACAGTATTTGTCGAGGCCGTTTCCAAGAATCACCTGGACGTGTTCGGTACTTGCCAAGGCCAGCTATGAGTGGGTTTGTCTGGGTCCTCGCAGCTCGGACGTAAAATTTACGTGCAAGTCGCCTTGCGGTGTCATCCAAGGAGCGGACACCGAGTCCTCTTCTCAGGAGACGAGAAGAAAACCGATAGGGGACGTTGGCCGCTAGCCGAAGCCCTCTATCGAGAACGCTTTGCAACCTTCTTTTATGAACGGTTGCGAGGTAACCCCAGACGGGAAGAGCGTAGGTAATGATCGGCAACAGGTACGCGTTGACAATCAACTTACCCAGCTTGCGGGTCATAGCCTTGTTGGCAAGTAGCGGAAACAGTTGCGCGAGACGAGCGGACGCTTTCTTTCGCATCGTCTCAGCGTGGGCACGCCAGGTGAGCCGACGATCAAGGTGGACACCGAGGTACTTTACTTCTCTCGACCAGGGCAAGTACGTTCTACCGAGTCTCACTCGGCCTCGTGGTTCTTTCCGGCGCTTTGTGAATAGCACCGCGGAGCTCTTGGTTTCGTTGACGGCAACTTTCCAGCTTTCCGTCCACGTCGAATACGCATCGAGTGCACGCTGAAGTCGTGGGATAGCAAAGTCTGCGTTCCGATCGGCGGTATAGACCGCCGTGTCGTCGGCAAACAAAGCCATCTGGACTCCAGGCTCTCTGGGTGCGTCGTTGACATACACGGAGAACAGGAGAGGCCCTAGCACGCTACCTTGAGGTACCCCGGCTGTTATACGTCTCTCGGAAGAGACGTGGTCGTCTATTTGCACGCAGAAAGTTCTCTCCGTCAGAAAGCTAGCAATCAAGCGAAGGTAGCAATCTGGGAGCTGGATTTCCCGGAGCTTGAACAAGAGCCCGTCATGCCAGACACTATCAAAGGCCTTTTCCAGATCTAGGAAACAGGCGACAGTCTGCTCTTTCCGACACCCGGCGTCCGTGATGTATTCCACCAGTCTCATCAGTTTATGAGTGGTGGAATGCCCCACACGAAAGCCGAACTGTTCGGAGACCAGTACATCGAAATTTCGTAGATGATCTAGTACTCTCCGTTGTACGAGACGTTCGAGGACCTTTGACGTGGCTGACAGTAGACTAATGGGCCGGAGGTTGCCGGGACGGGAAGCGTCCTTTCCCTGCTTCGGGATCACTATAACCGTTGCCTTACGCCATTTCTCGGGAAAATAGGCCAGTCTAAGACACGCGTTGAACAGCGCGACCAAGAAAAGTACTCCTCGCTCCGGGAGTCGAGTAAGAGCGGCGTTCGAGACGCCGTCCGGGCCAGGAGCTTTTCTCGGCACGAGTTCAACGAGCCGATCTGTGACCTCTTCCCTAGTAATGGGTTCGGGCTCCGTAGTGATCGGAAGAGACAGAAAGTCTTCCATTTCGTTCTCGACTTCTTCGTCGAAGTCCCAGTCCATGGGCGGGTTAGGTGCGAACTGTCGCTCAAAACACGCGCCCAAGTACTCGGCCTTCGCCTCCGGGCGAGCCAGGATTTGACCGAAAGGTCCAGCAATGGCCGGGATGCGAGGCCGGCGCCTCTTCCCTACCAACGCCGAAGGTATCCGGTAAGGGCTACTTTCGTCCGATCCATCCCCTGCCTGGGCCACGGCGAGTTCCCAACAGCGTCTCCGGTAGGCCTGCATTTCACGACGTAAAATGCCGGTCGCCCGGTTGTACGCTGCCTTGTCGGCCGGATCACGGGTCCGCTGCCAGCGTCTCCGGAGGCGATTTCTCTCGCAAGCGAGAGCACTCGTCTCCTCTGGGATCCGCTGCCAGTGGGGCGTGACACCAGGCTTCATCCTGGAAGACGCGTCGATCGCAGATACGACAGCCTCGTCAAACGCGGCAACTGCCTCGTCGACTTGGCGGACGGTTTCGAGTGGTCCCGCGTCTGGCAATCGGCGACTTAACGCCGGGCCATAGCGGTCCCATTCTACCACCTTCCTGACATCTCTGCGTACGACGTGCTGGGTAGCGACGTGTATCAGGATGGGGAGATGATCGGATGATAGTTCCGTTAGCGCGGACACATGGACCGGACAGTCAATTCCTTGAATCACCGCTATGTCCAAGACATCGGGAGCCGCGTTGCGTTGTGAGGGGTAGAACGTAGGTTGGGTAGGCCCAATCACTTGAATCCTGCGAGAATCGGCAAACCTGCGCAAACGTTTCCCGTTTGGGGCAGTCAAGCGACTGTTCCAATCGCGATGTTTGCAGTTCAGGTCGCCGGCCATGATGACCCTCCTGTGTGCATCGAACGCGACAGCTAGATCGGGGTGAAGGAGCTCTTTTTGCGGCGGTTTATACGCCGCGAACATCTGTACACCGCCTAGAGTGTTCAACAACTCCACAGCGCTGCCTTCGAGGTGAGTCATTGCAGGCAAGACGACTCGGTGATGCTCGAGAGTGAGCCTCACCGCGTCGGCAGTACCGCCACCAGCAGTGCCCGGCCTGTCGTTTCGATAGCACACATAGTTGGCCAGTCGTAACCGACTCGCAGGAGTCAAGTGGGTCTCATTGAGAAGGACTACGTCGGGTTTGAGTCGGGCCAGTAATTCTTGGAGTTCCTGGATCTTGTTGGACAACCCGTTGGCGTTCCAGGAAAGAATTGAGAGATCTCGTTTGAGGACCCGACTCATAGAAAACCTACACAAGTGGCGGCTTCTACCAAGAGCATGAATCTCTCGGTTGTATCGGCAGTCTCCAAGCGGGAGCGGATGGACCTGAAGGTCTGGGCAACTTTGCGGAGGTCGAATTCCGCAAGGAAGTTTTTGACGACCTGATAGTCGTCTGGTACGGTTTTTGAGGCAGAGTGCCCGGAGACTGTTTGCGCGTAAGAGCGCCGAGGCTTGTCAATCGGGGGATTGGTGGAAGCCAGGGGTTTCTTGGGGCCAGGTGAAGCGCCTCTAGCGGAGGTGCTAGGAAGAGGGACAGTAGTAATAAAAGGTTGGTTCTGGGACAGCCACGCCCCCCTCGTTTGTTTATGTTTACATTTTTTTCACTCCCTCCACCCCCGTCTTCACCTACATAACCGCCGCGCGGTCACCCAACTCCGCTCGTTTGTTTACATTTTTTCCGGTTTGTTTACATTTTTTCTCTCTCGCCACCTCCCCCACTCCTCTGTTTATGTTTACATTTTTCCTTCTTCCCCACCCCCGCCCTACCCCGCACCCGCCGCGGTCATCGACCTCCTCGTGTTTATGTTTACGTTTTTTTTCTCACCGCGTGTCCCAGCTTTGCGTTGTTTACGTTCTCTCCTCTGTTTATGTTTACATTTTTTCCTTCCTCCCCACCCCCGCCCTACCCCGCACCCGCCGCGGTCATCGACCTCCTCGTGTTTATGTTTACGTTTTTCGTGTCCCAGCTTTGCGTTGTTTAGGTTCTCTCCTCTGTTTATGTTTACATTTTTTTCCTTCCTCCCCACCCCCGCCCTACCACGCACCCGCCGCGGTCATCGACCTCTTCGTGTTTATGTTTACTTTTTTCGTGTCCCAGCTTTGCGTTGTTTACGTTCTCTCCTCTGTTTATGTTTACATTTTTTTCCTTCCTCCCCACCCCCGCCCTACCCCGCACCCGCCGCGGTCATCGACCTCTTCGTGTTTATGTTTACGTTTTTCGTGTCCCAGCTTTGCGTTGTTTACGTTTGTCGGAATGTTTATGTTTACGTTTTTTTCTCTCTCACCGACGCGGCTATCACCACGTGCTCGTTGTTTTCTTTGGCCGCCGATCGACGACACGCTGACCCAGTAACAAACGTAAACATAAACATTCCGACAAACGTAAACAAAGTAAAGCTGGGACACGAAAAACGTAAACGTAAACATTCGGAGTTCGGCGACCGCCGCCGGAGCGCGTCTGTTTGTAAACAAATGTTTAGGAGAAGGGATAATGGCGTGATATATTTTTTTATTAATGTGGTATTGTTTACGTATCAATTTTTTCAGTTAATACGAGATTTTCGTTTAAGATGTCTGTAACGCGTGTTACACCCGTCCAGATTGTGCTAGATTTTTTTGACAACGAAGGTTTTGTTTTTATAACTAATTCAGATAATATTAAATGCGGTAAGTGCGGTTTTAAAACAAAAGTATATCTGACAATCGCGCATATCCAGTTCATGCATAAACTTTTATATCCGAAATGCGGAATGATTCGCGATAGGTATTATAAATTTGAAGATTACGCTAAATCGAGAGAGTGTATTACAAATTATCCAATCGCTGTGAAATGTGTTCGAGAAGCGCGGAAGCAGATGGAAGCATCATTTGCGTTTCCTCGATGGCGAAAACGTTACCCGTCAGTCGAGAGACTGGTATCAGCGGGATTTTATTACACCGGAACGGAAGACGACGTAATATGTGTTGAATGCGGAATAGTACTTTGTGATTGGAAGGAGACTGATGATCCTTGGCTCGAACACGCGAAAGCTTCGCCAGACTGTGTATTAATTAAATTGCACAAGAGACAGTGTGCGGAAAAATAGTAGTAGTAATAAACAAGTTTTATCTGGAAATGTATGTGCTTTTTTTATTTTGAATTATTCGTTTAGTATCGTTTTAAAATTATTATTTATCAAATATGATTTGGTCGTGTGCGTTAATTGTATCCTATAACGGTTTTATCAGTATTATTAGTTCGTAGGTTCGATCCCTCGCATTACCAAATCATATTTTTTTATTAATTAAAATATATAAAGAATAATTTTCAGTTCCCGGTTAAACAAATGTTTATTCTCTGTCAGTAAATAGCTTGCGGTCTTAGCGGCAACATTGTGTTTTTACGAGCGCGGATTTTTCGTCAGATTTATTTTGTAAATAATGAATTTTTTGAAACAAATGTTACTCGCTAAATCAAAAGAGTGTATTGCTAATTATCAGAATGCGATAAAATGTGTTGAAGAAACAGAAGAAATGATGAAGTTGACATTTTATACATGGCCAAAACGTTCACCGTCAGCCGATAGACTCAGATCAGCGGGATTTTATTATACCGGAATTGAAGATGACGTAATGTGTGTGGAATGCAAAGCGGTTCTTTGTGAGTGGGAGGAGACTGACGATCCTTGGATTGAGCATGCGAAAGCCTCGCCATATTGTTTATTAGTTAGAATATATAAAGAATTATTTTCTATCCCCACCTAACCGAATATTTAGTATACGTTCAATTTTATTGTCAGTGTTCAGTTTGCAGTCTCTGTGAGAACATGTTAACGAAAGAATGGACGGTAGAAGTATAATCGACTTATTAAAACGCGAATTTTCAGAAGACGTTGTATTAAGGTTATCAAATATTATTAAAGTAACGAGTTTAGACGATTTGGTGATAGATCATTTTCGAACGTGCCAACTGAAGGGAATATATGATTGCTTAAAAGAAATTATTTTTTATTGTGAAGTAAAAAAGTTATCTGAAGACGGGTGTTGTTGTAGTGATAAGTTTACTGACGTTATAGACGGTCCGTGCCCGTGCGCTATTTTTGAAAGAAATAAAAATAAATTACTGTGTTGTTTACAGTTGATTGAAAGTCATGATGATTCAGAAATTAAATTATTTTTTGTAGATAGATATCTTCGATTTTTAAAAACAAAATGACTGATAAATTTGAAAACAGTATTTCCGCATTTAATTGGCAAATATATTATTTCGGCCCGCCGCTCGATGGAGAATTAAATTTTAACGAAATTTGTTGTTTGATAGTGAACGAATTTACACGAGCAAATGTTGTTAAAATTGAAAGGAATAAGCAGATTATTAAAATCAGTTTACCGATTACTTATACGTACGGTGCTGTATTGAAAAAATTAAAAAACTGTAGTCGTCAAACACTACTGAGTATCGATCATGAAGAAGAAGAAAAATTGTATAAAGTAAAATCAGTTCGTGCGTCACCAGTCGCTGTGAAGACGTCGGTTAAAAAACAATGTCAAAACAAGCGCTGCTGTGTGAAAGATTAATCAATCATTCGATAAACGAATTGTTAGAATCCGGTTTTGTTTTTAAACGATATTTAGATAGTGTTCAGTGTTCTTTGTGCGGGTTTCAGACAAGAGGAACTTTACCTATCGAACATATTCAGTTTATGCATAAATTATCGAATTCGAATTGCGAGATGGAGCAATGTATAATGTATAATTTCAATAATTATAGGAATGCGAAAAGATGTATTGCAGAGACTAAAAAAGTGATGTTATTATCATTTAAAAGTTGGCCTACACTCGAGCCCAATTTTAAAAAACTGGTTAACGCCGGATTTTATTATACCGGCGTTGGTAGTAAATTATCATGTATAGAGTGTAGAGTCATTTTAAACGGTTGGAAATGTTCTGACGATCCTTGGACTGTTCATGAAAAAGTATCACCACACTGTTTTTTGGTGAAAATTCACAAAGGTGAAGATTGTATGTAATTAATTATTATTATTATTATTATTATTATTAAAAAATAGTATTGATGTATTTGTGTTTGTTGTTTTTTATTCATTTTCTTATCGTAGTTAGAACCATCAACATATATATAATGAGTGTAAGAGAGAATCCATCAACATATATATAATGAGTGTAAGAGAGAATATCAGTAACGAATTACATAAACAAGTTAGAAAAAATTTTTTAACTCGTAGTGTTGAGCTCAAAGGTCTTGATGATTTATATCAAGCCGATCTTGTAGAAATGATTCCATGTGCAAAGTTGAATAGAGGTTATAAGTATATATTAACGATGATAAATTGCTTCAGTAAATACGCATTCGCTGTTCCAATAAAAACAAAATCGTCTGAAAATGTTGCGCGAGTACTTAAAATTTTATTACAAAATAATAAAATGAATCATTTACAAACAGATAAAGGTAAAGAATGGTACAACGAACGTGTGCGTAATTTGTTGAAGCAATACAATATAAATCATTATTCTACACATTCAGATAAAAAAGCTTCTATTATCGAACGGTTTAACCGTACTTTGAAAAATAAAATGTGGAAATGGTTTACAACTAACGGTAAGTATACGTGGTTGAATGTCCTTCCTGATTTATTGAGAGACTACAATAATACTGTGCACAGAACGATTAAAATGAAACCTGTAGATGTAAACAAGAATAACGAAAAAGAAGTATTGTTACGAATAAATAAAATAAAACAATTAACGTTCAATAAGAAACCTTCAAAATTTAAAATCGGCGATAGAGTAAGAATTAGCAAATATAAAAAGGTGTTTGCTAAAGGTTACCTTCCCAACTGGACAAACGAGTTATTTACTATTTATAACGTTAAATCTACAGCGCCGAGAACGTATATTCTGAAGGATGATAAAGGTAATATATTAGAAGGTGGTTTTTATGAACAATAAATAAGTAAAACAAAATTTGGTGACGTATATTTAATTGAAAAAATTTTAAAACGTAAAGGCGAGAAAGTACTTGTACGTTGGTTGGGTTATGATAAATCACACGACAGTTGGATTAATAGAAATAATATTATATAATAACGTGTGTAAAAAAATAGACGTCAGTGATGAAGCTTAAACGGCAGAAACATAAAATAAATATTCGCGATATTGATACGATTGTTTATAATTGTAGGGATCTGAAGAAAAAGAGAAAAAACATAGTAAATTATTACCAGATAATATTAGATGTTTAATTACAGGCTCATCAGACATGGGGAAGACTAATTTAATGCTTAATTTGTTATTCGATCCGAACGGATTATGCTTTGAAAATATATACGTGTTTTCAAAATCGTTGTATCAGCCTAAATACAAGTTTTTAAATAAAGTGTTTTCAAAAATACCGTTTATAGGTTATCATACGTTTACAGATAATGACGAGGTTATACATCCGAATGAAGCTAAACCTAATTCTGTAATAATTTTCGACGATATAGCTTGTGAACGGCAGTATAATATACGAAATTATTTTACAATGGGGAGACATAATAATATTGATGTTTTTTATTTGTGCCAGTCGTATAGTAAAATTCCAAAACAACTGATACGAGATAACGCAAATTTAATAGTTTTATTTCGGCAAGATGAACTAAATTTAAAACATGTTTTTGCCGATCATGTTAACACGGATATGAGTTTTGATTGTTTTAAAGAAATTTGTAATAAAGCATGGATACGTGGTAAACATCATTTTTTAGTAATAGACAAAGAGAGTGATATGCGTTGCGGTCGTTATCGTATTGGATTCGATATTTATATAGATACATAAGGATTGATAAATTATTGTACAAGATGACGTCGCGAGCGAAACGTGAACAACTTTCGAAAGAGATCAAACAAATTAGGAAAGATATTAGACGGAAACACGCTAATTTAACTCAAAGCGCTATCAGCGAACAACAGGAATTAGAGAAACAATTAGAACCGATAGTTCAACCTTTAAAAAAATTAATAAATTTACGTAATGTGCTTTATGATACGGATGAAAAAATGGATGATGTAGAAACGCGTTTAAAAAAACATAAACGTCGTGGAAATAAAATAGAAGAACAAAAAGAAGTAGGAATTACGCCGATTAAAATGAGAAAAATTGGATCGATAACTAGTACACCTGAAATGGATGTTAACGAAGGTGCTACGGAAATATATGAAACACCGCCGACATTACAAGAAGTACTATCAACATCTACTGGTCTTAGTAGAGCAAATTATTGGATTGATAACGCTGTCACAGGAAAATTGCCCAGACTATATTTACGTAAATTGTTTAATGATAAAAATAAGGAAATCGATCATACTTACGGTGTTTATTTTGGAGACGATGATTCGATAAAGATAGGCAATTCAACTATTAATTTCGAGGGTGATAATATTATTATCGATAATGTAACGTATGAAGGTACGCCTGGACTTTATGAACTTCTTTTTATGAAAATACCTGACGATTATATATATTCAGAAGAGGATCTGCATACGTACGGTTTGATACTAAAAGCGACAAATGCTCATAAACAGAGTCACTCTGATCGAGTTAAGAGTAACAAAGGACATAAATATAATAATATAATTAAAAATCTGGTATCAGAGTCAACGTCTACTAAATCGAAACTGAAACGTATTGAAGGACGCGGTGTTTTATCGTTAACTAACGACGATAAACCGAATTATGTATATTGGGATGATCCGAACGAGTTATGCGACAGATTACGTTTATTAATAGCATCTAAGAATACCGGTCATTCCGGTCATGAAAATGAAATCATATCAATTATCGAAGAATTGCGAGAAGCGAATATAATAAAATAACGTGTAGTAATGTTAATTTTGTCATTTACAAAATGAGTATCGATAAATTCGGACGTTACAATAGACATATGCGGATAAACGTTGTTCGCGGTCCTACCGGTGAAGGTTTTCGTTTAACAGATGAGGGTGATTATGATATAGATAATAAGAGACTCTGTAATGTCGGTAACGCTGTTTCGGAAGAAGATGCTGTTAGTTTTAAAATTTTAAAAGAAAATTGTTTATATCAAATTGATAACCAGTACGACGTTGCTTTGAAAAATATAATTAATTTAGCCGATCCGAAATTACTTACTGACGCAGCGACTAAATCGTATGTAGATACAAAAATTCCGACCGTATCAAATGGAATTTGTAACTTCGAAGGTTATAGGTTAAATAATATAGGTTATCCATCGGTTCCGACAGATGCTGTAAGCAAACAGTTTATACTCGATACAGTTAATATAGTTCAACAGAGAGTTGAAGACAGATTAGACAATTTTGTTAATATATTAAACAATCACGTGTATAGTATATTATATAATGTTTATGTAAAAACAACGAAAGATAATCCTGTCAGAGATATAGAAGATTGGAAAAAAAATATATATTTGTAAATTATTATTTATCGCCGTCACAAATGCGTGTATATCAGAAGAGTGCAGAAGATGTCCGTCGCGGTCGAGGATTAATCGGAAATTTACTGAATAAAGCGGTCGATATTTTACCTATCGAACTACATGTTCCTGGTTATCAATACTGCGGACCGGGTACGAAATTAAGTAAACGATTACAGCGCGGAGATTCGGGTATTAATAAATTAGACGCGGCTTGTAAGGAACACGATATAATATACTCGAAATATCGAGATACTGAAAATCGTTCTAAAGCCGATCGTGAATTAGCGGAAAAAGCTTGGCAACGTGTAAAAGCACGAGACTCGTCTATCGGTGAAAAAGCTGCTGCTTGGGCGTTAACTAATATTATGAAAGCGAAAAGTAAATTCGGCGGCGGTATTAAAAAGAAAAAAAAAAGAAAAAAAATAAGCGAATTTCTAAATCAAAAAAAAGAAAAAGGAGGGGAAGGGGATTATACTTACGACCGTATAAAAAATCTGGTGGTGGTGGGAATAAAAAAAAAAACATCGAAAGAAATAAAGATTCCCTCACACGCTCTCACCAATAATGAATTGTTTTCCTACGCTAAACTCTTGAATGTATCTAATTTTAGAGGTGTTTTTATGAAAGATACTTTACCGTTAAAAATTCAGAAAAATGAAACCGGTATTGTTAATTTAGATAGTATACGCGGGTCAGGTACGCATTGGGTATGTTACCGTAAACAAAATAAGACAATAAACTATTTTGATAGTTTTGGTAATTTAAGACCGCCAATTGAATTAGTTCGTTACTTTCAAACATCGGAGCAACAACCCGTCAATATAAACTATAATTATAAACGTTATCAACGATCAAATACAGTTAATTGTGGACGTTTGTGTTTGCAGTTTCTTAGTAATAATGTTTAGCTTAAACGGAGTAGGATCGTCGCTTAGTTGTGATATATTTCCTCCCATCGAACTCGAAGGAAATTGGGAACTCGGGTTGATTAATTTCATGACATACAATTCCATACCGAATGTTGAAGAAAATGTAAATAATATGTTTTATTTCGGTGACGATGGAGTGATTGAATTACCTACAGGCTCTTATGAAATCGAGGATATAAACACTTATATAAATCAAAAATTACCAAAAAGTAATAAAAAGAAAATTATTAAATTATTAATACGTGCTAATAATAATACTTTGAAAAGCGAAATCTATTCGAGTGAAACGATAGATTTCACTAAACCGAATTCTTTGGCTTCTCTTCTCGGATTCGCTAATACTGCCAAACTCGAACCGCTTATATGGCATTCATCACAGTCGACAATCAACATTGTAAAAACAGATGTTGTAAGACTTGTCTGCAGTGCAGTGGTTGGATCATTGAAGAACGGTCGAGAATCTCATATATTACACGAATTTTATCCGACAGTCGGACCGGGGTATAAATTAGTAGAATCACCGACAAACGTTATCTATTTGCCAGTGAATACAAATAGATTAGATAATATCACAATACGATTAGAAGATCAAGACGGAAAGTTAATAAATTTTAGAGAAGAAACGATTTCTTTGCGATTACATATAAGAAAAAGACGAGATGAGGCTAATTTTTCCATATGGGCAAAATAAAACAATAGTTAAGCCCGTAAATAGCGCCAGTAAAATACGGGATGCTAATCAGTTAACATCTCTTAATAGAAAATTTTTAAAGTCGTTAGGGTATAAAGTACTTATTAACAATGAGTATATTGGACGTGTTAAATAGCGCTGTCTATGATGACGATAGTATCATCGGACGTGCGTATCATACACACACTCCTTACGCATCTACTACATTAAATAATAATGATGAGATACGTATTCCTGTTCATCAACAAGATCATTATACACTTCCTTGTGAGAGTTATCTACATATCGAAGGTAAATTAATGGGTGAAAACAATCAGAAAAACGAAAATATTCGATTAATTAGTAACGGATTAGCGTTTTTATTCGATGAAATACGGTACGAAATATGTGCTACGGAAGTAGATCGTGTTAAAAATGTTGGCATCACATCAGTAATGAAGAATATTTTAACATTCAAACCCGGTGATATGAAGAAAATAACTAATGCAGGATGGACGGGAGATGTAAAAAGTTGCTTCACAACAGATTCAACGAATTTCGTGTTTTGTATTCCTTTAAAATTATTACTCGGTTTTGCTGAACAATACAAACGCATAATTTTAAATGTGAAACAAGAACTGATTTTAATACGATCATCGTCTGATAATAACGCTGTAGTTTTAAACGCTATCGATAAATATAAATTACAATTAACAAAAATCAATTGGCGAATTCCTTATATTTATGTTAGCGATGAGTATAGACACAGATTATTGAGTATTGTTGATAGAGATACACCAATAAAATTAGCGTTTCGTAGATGGGAGTTGCAAGAATACCCGACTTTACCAGAAACTAAACAGTTGACATGGACGATAAAAACTGTAGCACAGACTGATAAACCGCGTTATATAATTGTAGGTTTTCAAACAGATAGAAAAAATAACATAACAAAAAATGCCTCTCATTTTGATTTATGCAACTTGCATAATATTAAATTATATTTGAATTCGCAATACTATCCGTATGATAATTTAAACGGAAGTAAAGAGACGTTATACGAGATGTATAAAGGGTTTCAATCATCGTATTATGATGGTAGCGAGAACGAACCTGTTCTGGACAGGTCCGATTATTTATTATACGCGCCGATAATTGTTATTGACTGCTCTCATCAGAGCGACCTTTTAAAAACCGGTTCTGTCGATGTTCGTTTAGAAATAGAAGCAGCGCAGAATTTTCCGTCGAAAACGACCGCATACTGCTTACTAATATCTGATAATTTGCTTGTATATTTACCTTTATCTGGTGTTATAAGAAAATCGATAGAATGAATCGATTGTTAACATTATATTTATTCGCTTGTCATACACATTTTATAATCACTTGTAGTGTTAGCGCTTTATAATAATGATCGGTTTTATTGTTGATGTTCAATGTTTTTTCGACGACGCTAAAAATTATATTGTTAAAGAATTGTGTGTACAAAGAATAGAAAATCATAACTGTACCGGTGTGACAGAACATTTTTTGTTTTTACCACCATTCGATTATCGTTATTTATCAAAAAATAGAAAAAAACAAGTAGAGTGGTTGAAAAGATTTTTTCATGGTTTCAGCTGGAATTGTGGAATTCACAGCTATGACGAACTTCACAATATTTTAAACAGCATCGTTACTGAAGGTGAATATGTGTACACTAAAGGAGCGGAAAAACAGAGACTCATCGAGGACATGATCGACTACAAGTCGGTTGAAGTAATAGATCTCGAAACGCTTAAGTGTCCATCATTAAGTGTCTTACAACAGCAGACTGTGGCACGTGTCGATTGTCCATATAAACATAATCTTGATCATTGTGCGCTAAATAATGTATTTCATATAGCAAATTGGATATTGAATAATAAAATTTAAAATGTATTTTTTTAATGTATTTATTTCACATCTTTTTCCTTCACTATTATTAATCTATGATCGACTACAAGTCGGTTGAAGTGTCCCTCATTAAGTGTCTTAAAACAGTATGTATAAACATATTTTTTTCCTTCACTATTACTATGCTAGAACATCACATTATTATTAATCCGGGAATCCATGATAAATACCAAACAAAGAAAAGGATTTTGTGAAAGTATTAAACACCAACACTAAATTTTTTTTTATTTGCTATTTATTTATACATATATATATATAAAATTACAAAAATTCTATAATTTTTTTATTAATTCTTTTATAAACGGTTGTATAGTCGAGCCTGGTCTGTCGACTATCGCTTTCAATTTTACAATTTCTCCAGGTGTTAATATTTTTGGCGAAAAAAACCATTTATGGAGAAGACGACTCTCCTCCTCCTGTTTTGATGACGTGTTCATTTCCATCAAAGACGCAAATAGAAGTAGGTCAAAAACAGCTGTAAATGTGTTCTATGTAAAATTAAATACGGTTTAAAAATAACATAGGAAAGTCTTATAACAAAAACAAATTAATTTTTTGAATAGAGAAATGTAAAACACGTTATACCTTGTAATAATACATATATTAAAAATGATATAAAAAGAACACACTTATTTTACAGGTGACCAAAAAAAAAACAAGAATTATTATACACGTTCTTGTGTAAAACATATTATTTTTATTATATATATTAAAATTAAATTATTTATATATATATACATACAATTAAAATTAAATACTTATTTATAATATATACATATTTACATACATCAATCAATCAACTAACAGACCAACCTCAAATTATTTTAATACGGCTTATACCGCGTCTTGTACGAGCCGTGTGCTACATCTTTAACATTTTTAATTTTGTTTAAAGCCGATTTAAATAAATCGGCTGTTGCCACGAACAGCGGGTCTTGTTGTGACGATGCTAAAACAGTCACTTTACGGGATACTTTTTGCCACCAGTTGTCGGAATGTATACGTTTGATGTCAGCCGTCTGCGTTAATTTTACCTCGATCAAATATGGACCTTCCTCACCTGGTGTTTTAACCCATTTCTTCATACCGTCTTTTAATATCTCAAACTTTTGTTCAAATTTAGTGTTTTTGATTTTTTTTGATTTTTCAGATTTTTTAGATTTTTTAGATTTGGAAAAAGAGTTAAAAATTTTATCAAAATCGTCTTCGCTATCTGATTGAGTATCGGTACTACTATCGCTGTTTTTATTGAGTTCAATCGTCTCGGCCGATTTCTTTATACTAATTAATTCACGAAACAATTTAATACTATCATGATCTAAATTTTTGCTATTGTAAAGTTCGTCATCAATCTGAGAATTAAAATAATCGATAATTTCCGCTAAGGTCATTTCTTTTTGTTTCCTACGGAAAATATCGATTTCTGACGGTTCATCATCAAATATATGCATGACCGCATTCTGAATAATTAAATATAAATTAATAATAATTGAAGGTTGGTCCAGTACAATCGCTTTCAAATTTTCTAATGCCTCCTCCCACAGCATTATTTTTACCAGCCCCGTTATGTAAAGACATTGAATCAGGTCTTTAATTGAAAAATACGTCGATGGGCCGGCGGATGCTGAAGGAGAAGTATTGGATGCTTCGCGTTCCATTACTAGAAACAGAAAAAAAATAACATAATTAATTTCTAACAACATTTTTAAAAAAATAAATAATATTGTTAGAAAAAAAGAAAATTTAGAAATCTGTTAAAAATTTTTCTATTTCTAGCAATAAGTTTTCATCATCATCATAGTTATCTGCAACGCTTGATCCTCCTGTCGAACCAAAACCACAAGAGCCGCGAGCTGTTGAATCTAAACTCGCTAATTCTTGTAATTTTGGCTCAGCTATTTGTTCGCATATTAACTGCGCTATACGATCTCCTTTTCGAATGTAAAAAATTTCAGAAGAATGGTTAAATAAAATTACACCAACATTGCCGCGATAATCTCTGTCAATAACGCCTGCACCGACGGCGATATGGTGTTTTAACGCTAACCCAGAACGTGGTGCAATTCGTCCGTAACATTTCTCTGGAATTTTAACAGCCAAATCAGTTTTAACTAACGCATTGTCATGAGGAGCGATCATACAATCATACGCGCTTCTGAGATCGAAACCCGCAGCATATGCGCTCATTTTGACTGGAGGATAAGCATTATCAGATAACTTGACAAAAAACAGAGTTGGAACTGCCATTATGCCTGCAACACAAAAAACAAATTATACTGCCTTCAGCGATGATAATATCTATATACAAAAACAATTACATTATCGGATAATAATAACATATATTAAAAAACAATTTTAAACAATTACTTACTGAATTGATGTATGAAGTTGTTGTACAAAAAAGAGAAGAAGAACAAGTTGATAATATCTGTATAAAACAAAATCAAGTATTAGTTTTATAACTTAACATAATCACCAGTAGCGTTAGTATTTTTTAATAAAAATAATCATTTACCAAAAGTGACGGTAGTCAGTCGCTTGATAAAAACGTACGAAGGGAGACGAAAGCTGATATAAATACAAGCTGATAATATCTGTATAAAACAAAATAAAGTATTAGTTTTATAACTTAACATAATCATCAGTAGCGTTAGTGTTTATAATATAAATAATCATTTACCAAAAGTGACGGTAGTCGATTGATAAAAACGTACGAAGGGAGACGAAACAAGCTGATAATATCTGTATTAATTTTACAACTTAAAATCTATTACTATCAACAGCGCTAATGTTTTTATATTAAATAAAAATATCCGCTTACCAAAAATAGTAGTAGTAGTAGTAGTAGTAGTAGTAGTAGTAGTAGTAAGCAGATGATATCTGTATAAAAATAAAAAAAAGTATTAATTTCACAACTTAACATTATCTATTTAAAATCTATCACCATCAACAATGTTAGTGTATACAAAAAATTGTCTCTTACCTGAGATAGCAGCAGTACAACACGTCGAGTCGAACGAAGAATTGTACATAGATCAGTAAAATTCAATTTACTTTATATACATTTTTTGAGAATACCAATTATGACCTCTGTACAGAGACTTGTTTACTGTTTTCCGTTATCAAGCCACTTCCATTTACGTAATTATACAAAAAAACTGTGATTAATAATCATGTGATATACGCGTGAAACTTGCTATTTACAGATTGTAATGTCAAAACAACAAAAAAATAATATAAAGAAATAAAAATACTGTAAAAAGAATAATAATTAGGACTTTGTATCCAGATTTTGTTTACTGTTTTCGTTATCAAGCTAATTCCATTTACGTAATTGTACAAACAACTGCAATTAATAATCATGTGGCATACACGTGAAACTTGTTATTTATAGGTTGTAATGTCAAAACAACAAAAAAATAATATGTAAGAATACAGTAGAGAGAATAATAATTAAAACTCTGGACCCGGATTTCGTTATCGAACCAATTATTTTAATAACTGTAATTAATAATCGTGTGATATACACGTGAAACTTGTTATTTACAGATTTTAATATAAAAAACAAAACAAAAAATAATATAATTAAGAGTACTGTCGATTAAACAACCCGGAATTATCGCAAATTGGTTTTTCCATTTATGTACAGCGCCAATTAACTGAAATGACGTAAATATTTTTTTTTCTCAATTTGTATTTTACTGTTATAGACGCAAAACGTTTAAATACTATGATTTTATTTCTCTACATCAGTATGAAGACAAATTCATCAAATTCGTTACAGGACAGATAGAGAGATACAATCGCTTCATAACAAAATCAACGAATTTTGTGTACCTTCAAAACTATTACTCAGCTTTATTGAACAACAGCAACCTATAGGTATTGGAATTATTTATTTTACTGTTAGACTAATTCAATAGTAAATATTTACTTTTTAAAAAATGAATGATTTTACTTTTTTTAGATTATAATGGACAAACAACTCCCATTCAAAAAGAGATTGTCTGTGAGAACCGATAATGACGCAAATACTCGCACACCTGAACCGGGATCTTCATCCAGACAAGATCCTCAACCTGGGCCATCTTATATACAACATCCAAGTTATTCTTCCACATCATCACCATCATCATCATCATCATCATCATCATCATCATCATCATCATCTAATAATAATAATTTACATTTAAAAAATAATAGATTAAAACATATAATTTTAGAAAATAAATTTATAGAAATAGAAAATGCGTTTAAGGGTAATTTAAGAACGTATTTTTATAAAAATAATAATAACGTAATTAAAGACATATGTCTATTATTAATTTATTTAAAATTAGAAATATTAAACATTTTAAGTAATATGATTGTAATATATAACGCTATAAAATTCAATATTTTAGTTGAATGTACATACGTTAAAAATAATATTAATGAATATCAGGACAGAACATTTAAAACCAAAAATATTATTTTACTTCATAGTTCGTCTATACCATCTGAAATAGACAGTATGATAAACAGTATTTGTAATGAAGAAGACATATATGTACAAAAAGGCTCTGGATGGTCGTTACATTCAATTGACGGGATATTAATTCGAATTAATCGTTTTAAGCCTTTAAGAGGTAGTTCGTATATTCCGCTTTCACCAAAGCTGACTGCTAAAAAAAGCATAATTAATCCTAAAAATACAGATAATTATTGTTTTAAATGGGCGATTCTTTGTAAATTCGTAAACGGTTCACACCCGGAACGCATAAATTTTCGTTATAAGGATTTAGAAAATAAATTTACTTTTAATAATATCGATTTTCCTACTCCGTTAACACAAATAAAAATTTTTGAAAAAAATAATAACGTTTCGATTAACGTGTATGGTGTTGAAAACGATATCACAATTTACCCGTTAAAAGTATGTGATAATGAAAAATCAAACCATTTCGATCTTTTATTATTAAATAAAAATAATACGACCCATTATTGTTATATTAAAAATTTCACCAAATTAATTAGATCGCAAGTAACTAAAAGTTTTAATGATATAGAATTTTGTAAACGATGTCTAACCTACTTCACTGTTAAATCTAAAAAGTTAAAAATACATAAACGAAACTGTCAAAAAAATACACCTACACGAGTGATAATGCCGACTGATAATTTAAAATTTCAAAATTTCCAATACCAATATAAACTTCCAATAGTAGTTTACGCGGATTTTGAATGTATATTAAAACCGATAAGTACTTGTTACCCTGATCGGAAATATTCTTTTACAGTCGCGAATGAACTACACGAACCTATGAGTTTTTGCGTTTATTTCGTTGTAGAAAATTCAATTCCCGCTAATATTAAAAAACATTTGCCATCAGAACCGTTCTTATATAGAGGTAAAAATGCTGCGGAAAAATTCGTATCATATCTCGTTGAAAACATAAATTTATTAGGTTTGCTTCTTAATAATATTATACCGTTAAAAATGACAAAACAAGATAAAATCAAATATAAATCTACTACACATTGCGAAATGTGTAAACGCGAATTCACGTTATTTTACAGACCCGTTAGAGATCATTGTCATATTACCGGTCGTTACCGTTCCGCATTATGTAATAATTGTAATCTGAGGAGACAAAATCAAAAATTTGTTCCCGTTTTTATTCACGCTAGTTCAAATTATGATTCTCATTTTATCGTCCGCCAATTAGGGTATGATATTAGGCAAATAATTATTATTCCAAATTCGACTGAAAAATATATATCATTTTCAAAAAAAACGTGTAACGGAATAACTATTAAATTTGTTGATACTTTTCGTTTTCTAAATAGATCCTTAGCAGAACTAAGTAATAATCTACCAAAAAATCAATTTTTTCATACTAGCAAATTTTTTTCAAATAATGATATGGATTTAGTCACTCGAAAAGGTGTATATCCTTATGAATATACCGATTCGTGGGAAAAATTGGAAGTACAAGAACTACCTCCTAAAGTCGAATTTTATAGTAAATTAAATGCGAAACATATAAGCGATGAAGATTATAATCACGCGGTTCAAGTTTGGAATCATTTTAAAATTAAATCGTTGGGCGACTACAGTGATTTATATTTGAAAATTGACGTATTGCTTTTATGCGATGTTTTTGAAAGTTTTCGTTTGCTTTGTTTATCTTCACATAATTTAGATTGCGCGCACTATTTAACCGTTCCAGGGTTTGCTTTTGATGCGATGCTATTTTGTACTGGTATTGAACTTGAGTTGCTTAACGAATACGAAATGTATATGTTTTTTGAGGCCGCTATAAAAGGAGGAATATCGTCATGTATTAAAAAACATTCAAAAGCCAATAACGAATATATAAAAGAAACATATAATCCAAATTATCCTAAAACATTTTTAGCATATTTAGACGCGAATAATCTATACGGGTGGGCGATGAGTGAATATATTCCGTATTCTAACTTTGTATGGACTGATAAAATTACTATTACAGATATATTAAATACCCCTAATAATTCTAAAACAGGGTATATATTAGAAGTCGATATAGAATACCCTGAAAGTTTACACGATAACCATATGGATCTACCATTTCTTCCAATTAATAAAAGTATAAATCACACAAAACAAACAAAATTACTAACTACATTAGAACCAAAAGAACATTATATTTGCCATTATATCAATTTAAAACAAGCTGTCAATCACGGGTTGAAAGTAACTAAAATTCACAGAACGTTAAAATTTTATCAAAAACCATGGTTAAAACCGTATATCGATTTAAATACGGAAAAACGACGAATTGCAACAAACGAGTTTGAAAAAGATTTTTTTAAATTGTTAAATAATTCTGTCTTTGGTAAGTGTATGGAAAATGTAAGAAAAAGAATGAAATTAGATCTTGTAAGTGAAAATAAAAAATTATTAAAACTTATTTCTAAGCCGACTTTCAAAGACAGAATTATATATGATAAATCACTTTGTGCTGTATTATCAAACAAAACGTCTATTTATTTTAATAAACCAATTTATGTAGGTTTCGCGGTATTAGAATTGAGCAAAACCTTAATGTATGAATTTCATTATGATATAATGAAAAAAAAATATGGAAACAAAATTTCGTTATTATATACTAATACTGACAGTTTGTTTTATGAAATATTGACAAATGATTTTTATGAAGATATGTTAGATCCAGATTTGAAAATGTTTTTTGATACTAGCGATTATCCTCCTGATCATAAATGTTATTCTACTATAAATAAAAAAGTAATTGGCAAATTTAAAGACGAATGTAACGGTATTCCGATTAAGGAATTTATTGGTTTACGATCAAAATTATATACCTATACTACGCGTGACAATAATATTCAAAAGAAAGCGAAAGGAATTAAAAAATGTGTAATTAATAACGAGATCGCGTTTAACGATTTCAAAAATTGTCTTCATAATACTCTTTCGGAAACAGAAAAACGTAGAATTATGAAATTAATAAGATCGAAAAAACATATAGTAGAATCGGTATCAATTAATAAATTAGCGTTAAGCAATAATGATGATAAGAGAGTATTATGTGATAACGGGATAAATACAATCCCGTACGGTCATTATTCATTAAGCCATTCAAGTTGATACTTTATAGTCGAACTATGAATCGTCTTTTTATGTTGCAAAATAAACACAATCAACGTAAAAACATCGTTTTTAATATTTACGATACTCAGACTATGGGACTTAAAAATTTTAATATCTGTTATTCTAAAATATTTAAATTTCTTCGTGAAAAAGTAGAAGAATATGATAATAATGTGGAGTGTGTTAAAAATTGTACAAAGTTTGATGTGTATCAAAATACTTGTTGTAATAATCATTTAAAATGCGATCAACGCGTTACTCAACTTTGGAATACTATATCTCAATTATTTTAACATATTTTAATTTACCATGACATTTTATGTATATATTTTTAATACCTGAACAAAAAAAACGATATCGACAATATTCAAATAATTTCCTACACAAAAAAATGTTCATTGAAACGCATACTGGAAACGTGATTGTGTTAATTGCAATGAAACCAATAATAAATTAATCTTTTGACCTTCTACTTATAACACGTACTGACGATAATGCGTTTTCTGTCTATATGAACCGATTAAAAATTGTGGCTCAGCATCCAGAAGCATACCAACTGTTGTAATGTATAATCACACAGAATTTTTGAAACGCTTAAAGACGTTTTATAAAATTGAAAAAGCTGGACGAAAAAAACATTATCATAGATTTTATCCTAATAGGAATCAAAATCCTCACAATCTGGCAGCCGCTGGATTTGTTTATGAAGGCGATGGCGACACCGTTCGATGTCTGACATGTAGAGTCAGATTTATGGAATGGACGGCGGAGGATTGCCCTATAGCATTACATAAGAAAATAATGCCGCAATGCCAGTTTGTGATAACACAACTTGGATGTGATCATTATCATCTTTAAGGTATTTTTTTTAAAAATAATTTTTACTATTTTAAAAAAATAGGTGATTATATTAGTTTCACAATATAATTTAATTCGTTACCTGTAAAATAAGTAGGTTCTTCATATGTCGTTTTTACATTTCTCTATTCCAAAAATTTTGTCTTATAAGTCTTTCCTATATCATTTTTTTTTAAATATGTAATTATTAAAATATATAATGTATTCTGTACGTTTCTCTATTACTTTTTTTATCTTTAGTTAATAGGATTCCATTTTTAGTTCTTAAAAGTTTAGTTTATCTTTTGTTTAATTTTTAAAAAAATATGACTTTTTTTCAAAGGATTCTTGGTGCGTTTAATTAACAAATTATTATTTTTGTTTGTTATAGGTTGAGGAGGACTGACTTCCAACTGCTGACAAAAAAAAAAAAAAATAAAAAAAAAAAATAAAAAATAATATGTTAATATAATCTTAATTATTTTGTTATCATAGTTTAAATAGTTATTTTGTATGTACTTATTAATATAGTTAATGTAATCTCAATTATTTTGTTATCACAAAATTTGTTAGTCATTTTATATGTACATAGTTATTTTGTATGTACTTGTTAATATAATCTCAATTATTTTGTCGTCATAAAATTTGTAACTGTTCAAATAGTTAGTTTGTATGTACTTGTTAATATAATCTCAATTATTTTGTTATCACAAAATTTATAACTATTCAAATAATCATTTTGTATGTACTTATTAATATAATCTCAATTATTTTGTTATCACAAAATTTGTAACTATTCAAATAATCATTTTGTATGTATTTGTTGATATAATCCGATCATTATATATGTATTTAATGGTATGATAATAAATATTGTGATCTGCTTTGATTTGTTATTATTATTTCGTAGGAATAATTAAAATAAAACCAGTGTTTTGTTAACAATACAATTTATTACACTCTTTACAACAATGAAATATTTCTCAATACAAAAATTCGAGTTATATCAATTTGAAGGTTATAGGTTATCCATCGACTGTAACGTAAACAAGCGTCGACAATAATACATATCAACTCTATTTTTATAAATTTTATTTACAAACTGAACTTTTATTCTTCTTCATCGATATTACTATCAATTATTGTGTGAAATCGATTGGTCTTTCTTTTGAATTATCAATTGTAATATTAATTCTTTCAATTTGTATAGTACATCATCATTTGCACATTTCAATCCGAAATCGATAGATTATTTTGTTCTGTTCTAACTAATCCGCCCGTAAATTCATTAAAGACATACACAGTGTTATTCTTAAAAAAGTATAAATTGCCATCAGAAAATCTAAATGATGAATCGATTTTAGGCGGTATTCCAGGAAATGTATCGGATATATAACCCCATGATTTAGTAGTGAACATACACTCATTGACTTCTCTATAATAATTATCATCATGAAATATATAAGTTTTACCTGTATAACTGTTAAATACCGCATGCAAATTATTCGGTTGTATGTTAAATAAAGACTGGATATGCTTCGGATAACCATGACTTAATTTAAGACTCATTAAATCAAACATGAATACCAAAGAATCTATAAACATAACTATCTCGCCAGATGGCCGTTGATATACAGTTAAAATTTTTGTGAAATTTTTTGGAAGAAATGTTAACCAATGCTTTATTATAAGCGGTTTGGTGTACATCATCTCTGTCGGATTTAATATCCACAGCCATTTTTCATGTAATATATATAATCGTTTATCGGCAATTAAAAATAAATTAATATTTTTAAAATTACAAAGATCAATTTTATTTGTATCTATAGGACGCTCGTCTTCCGTCTCTGGTATTGAAGAAGATGGTGACATCGGTATGAAAGACGTCATAAAAGTGTTTTGTGTCTTACCATACAAATTTTGAATAGCTAAAACATCATCATCACCTAACTCGATTTTACCGTTGTAATAAGCATACATTACAGAATCTGATACATCTGAATGTGATAAACCTATAGCATGACCGATTTCGTGTATTAAAGTTGCATACAAACTTGATTGACCAAGAGGAACGACTTTGCCAGTCGAATATGACCAATTTTCATCTTCATCAATATGAATTTCTCGTCTTGAATTATTATAATCAGGAAAATATGCGTGCGCTAATGTTCCGCCTTTGCCGTCAAACATTCTCGTACATTGCCATGATTCTTTTTGCATCATATGTTTCAATCGTTTATTAGAAATTAAAATATCTGTATTCACTCTATCATGTTTGAAACGTATACCAGACTTTTCCTCCCATACTGCGAAAGCTTGTTTAGTCAATTCTAACACCTCTTGATTCGCTAAATAATAATGCCATGTTACTTCGGGCTTGTTCCATTTGAAACTAGATACTCGATAATCGATAATATCACTGTTACCGCACCTAGTTTTCGACATTAAGTTTATAGTTTCATTATTTAATTCGCCATCAGTAGGCAATTTATAGTATTCTTGAAATATAAGTAACGCGTTAGCAATATCTGATTCATTTACCGCTTGCAACGAAAATTCATCATCTGTTTTAAGATGACCATAGTCATATAAATATCGCTTAACTTTATCCATTTCAATCTGTGTTGTATTATCGGTCGAAGAATTTGCTAGTAATATTTGATCGCATTTTGCCCATAATGTTAAAAAAAATATTACAGATTTAAGCGGTGTCATAGTTTCCGATTGTACTGTACAATGACAAATACCAAACAACATCATTAATAAAAAAATATATCACGCCATTATCCCTTCTCCTAAACATTTGTTTACAAACAGACGCGCTCCGGCGGCGGTCGCCGAACTCCGAATGTTTACGTTTACGTTTTTCGTGTCCCAGCTTTACTTTGTTTACGTTTGTCGGAATGTTTATGTTTACGTTTGTTACTGGGTCAGCGTGTCGTCGATCGGCGGCCAAAGAAAACAACGAGCACGTGGTGATAGCCGCGTCGGTGAGAGAGAAAAAAACGTAAACATAAACATTCTCTCTCGGCACAAACGTAAACAACGCAAAGCTGGGACACGAAAAACGTAAACATAAACACGAAGAGGTCGATGACCGCGGCGGGTGCGGGGTAGGGCGGGGGTGGGGAGGAAGGAAAAAAATGTAAACATAAACAGAGGAGAGAACGTAAACAACGCAAAGCTGGGACACGCGGTGAGAAAAAAAACGTAAACATAAACACGAGGAGGTCGATGACCGCGGCGGGTGCGGGGTAGGGCGGGGGTGGGGAGGAAGGAAAAATGTAAACATAAACAGAGGAGTGGGGGGCGTGGTGAGAGAGAAAAAATGTAAACAAACCGGAAAAAATGTAAACAAACGAGCGGAGTTGGGTGACCGCGCGGCGGTATGTAGGTGAAGACGGGGGTGGAGGGAGTGAAAAAATGTAAACATAAACAAACGAGGGGGGCGTGGCTGTCCCAGAACCAACCTTTTATTACTACTAGGGACAGATGCGATTACGTCGGTCTTCACGCGTTGCGCAGGCTGTCTGGTCTGTGCGGCTGGGTTGGCAGGAGCCCGGGATCTAGCGCCACGGGGCTTACGTTGCCGCTTCTTTTTGCCTGAATTAGGGAACCGCGGGGGCGGGAGGTCGGGCGAGGCTGCTTCTAAAGCAGGGGCAGGATTCTCCGGTGCTGGGGAGGGTTGAGAATTCTCAGGCTCCACAACCGAGATGTTTGGCAGTGGCTGGTCTGTCTCACTTTTTTTAGAAGTCGCGAGGTTACGGCGCTTTTTCGCCTGAGGCGGGACAGGGGCCTGGGAAGGAGCCTGAGATGAAGATGCCTGAACTACAGGTGTCTGCTTCGGGCCTTTGCTACGTTTACGTTGCCTGTTGGCAACTGCGGCGAAAGACACGGCAGCCGTAGCAGGAGGCGCAGGGCCTGGCTGCTCGGTTGCAGGTCTAGAACCAGCTTCCGGATGCCTCGGTGGTGGCAGGCGCCCTTTCGGCTTTCGCCGCTCGAGCTCCCGCTGAAACACCAGACATGCCCGGTAGTTGGCGGGGTGACTTCCGCCGCAGTTGATGCACCTTTTAAATGCAGGGGCATCACAGTGTTTACTAGCGTGAGGTAGAGAGCACCTCACGCACGCCGGAGCGTTGGAACAAGTTTCTGAGTGGTGCCCGAAGCGTTGGCACTTGTAGCATTGAGGCAGAGCCCCGGGAGCGCGGCTTCTTTCCACTTTTACGCGGAAACCAAAAAGCCGCGTAAGAGAGAGTAGGCTTGCGCCTGCCTCGCTGTTCTCGGCCATGATGCGAACCAGGGGAATTGGACGCCTTGGTCCGGCAGGAGCAAACACCCGATGTACCGCGCGAACCGGATAACCCAGCTCGCGCAGCTCATCGAGGATTTCCTCGAGAGGAGAATTCACGTCCAAGCCTCTGAGGATAAGTGACAGAGGCTTCACGTGTTTCGGGGTGAAGGTGTGATATTGCAGGTCGGCGGATTCGACGAACGCCATGACGCTGCGGTACTCGTCCATTCCGCGTATAGCGATCTTGACAGTGTCGCCCCCAAGGAGCTTCAGGTCAACGCTGGCCGGGGAAAGTCCGGGAGCCACTATGAGTCGCCGGTAAAAACCGGTGACGTTGTTCACGCGGTGAACGAACACGGGCGGGATGCGACGAATGACCGGCGGTGCTTGGGCAGCGCCGGGCACAGTCGGCCCCGAGCCGGATTCGCCATCGGCGGGGACAACTTCCATGGCGGACGCCGAGGAAGAGGTTGAGGAGGACCGGTTCCGCCTCGGTTTCTTAACCGGGCGCCCCCGTGGCCCAACCGCCACGAAAGCGTCGGTCTCGTCACCGGGCAGCGGAACCGTCCGGGGATCGACAACTTGGTCCGCATCCATAGCCGGAGAACACGGCGAATCGCTCGTGTGGGGTATGGAAGAGGCGAGCGACTGCGTGCTCGTTGACGCGCCCGGAGCGGGAATTTCCGCCAACGAGCGGGAGGTTTGCCGACCAGAGGCAGCCAGGCTGCCTCCGGCGGTAACCAGGGACCTAGGGTCCGGCCCGAGCCGGATCGCAAGCGGGACTGAAACGCTCAGGCTTGCTACGAGCTGGGCAAATGACCGGCTTCGTTAGATACCTCCCCTTACCAAGAGAGGTGTCCACCGGCCTCTTTACCTAGGCGATATCCAAGCTCGCTTACCACTGGTGGGGGCTCGCAAGGATCGTCCTAGGCAGCGCTGCCTAAGAGCCTGAGCGTCAGCGGGCTAGATTCGCTGCGCAACCAACAGCTCTGGCAGGCTGGAAATGCTTCCTTTCCAACGGCGGTTGGTGGTCCTGAAAAGGGTCACTTGGCTGGTGGCCCTTAGAAGGTCCGACGAACGAACTCAGCTGTAGTGCTGGCTACTCAGTTCACCAGCCAGCTGAGTTGTAGTCTTCTGTCTTCTTCTAAGGCAAGGTGTCCAGCATGCAGGGCAGCAGGTGTGTGTCTGCCCTCAATTCGAAGGCAGCAGGGCAGCAGCTGTAAACAGCGAGAAAGCTTCCGATGTCGTCCAGAGAGAGAGCAGGTCCTTCCAGAGCGAGCAGCTGAAGCGAAGTGTCATTTGCATTTGCATTTTTTTGCATTTGCATTGAATAGTGGGGCGTCTTTGCACCCGTGGCTTATTGCAGCTTCCGGGTCGTGCCCGATGGCTGCCAGAAGAAAACAGTGCTGGACTTTCAAAAGAAGGTGGCCTAAAATATTCGGGAGGGACACGCCAACCAGTTAACTGAGAAGGCGGCGGAAAATTTTTTCAATTTTGTTATATATAGGTTCCGGTTCATGGTAACACTGCCACCGGGCGCGGGGCGAACGGCAGATGCCGCACGCGCCCGGCCCGGCATGCAGGCGCTTTGTAGCGCCGGTCGTTCCCCGCGAGGCAGGGAACCGCCGTGTCTGTGGCATCGGTAACAGCGCCAAGCAGTTTGAAAATCAACATACCTGGGGAAGGTATCTGACTGGATACGATGGTAACAAGGAGATAGAATTGCTCGGGAACCTAAGTCACAGCATACAGAATTACGGGGGGTCGTCTAAGATCGCCCGAGGGCGTTTGACACGTATAGCGGGAGGTGGTTGAGACGTGCTGATGGAACGGAGATATGGAAAGGACGAGGTCGCTGCAGAAGCAAAGAGAGTTTCGGCAAGCGACCGGACAAAATCGGCAAGGGTAGGAACTCGAAGGTATCCACGTATGACATTATTTCTCACAAACCATGGAGACCCCGACAAGGATCGGAGGGTACGGGCCTGGAAAGCTTCCAGCCTACATTTGTTAGTGGTCGACACAAGCGACCACCATGCGGGAGCAGCATAGGTCAATATTGACCGGAGAAACAAAAGATAGATGGTAACTTTAGTGCGCAAAGCCAGGCGGTTGCGGCACGAGAGCATAGGAAATATTTTGGCTCGGACGCCTCGAGCTTTGTTGAGGGTAGCAGTCACGTGGCCGTTGAAGCTAAGGCGCTGGTCTAGCCGAACGCCCAAATACTTCACCGACTTTTGCCAGGCGATAGGCCTCCCTTCGAGGGAGAGGGCCTGGCATCGGGAAGTGGACTTGCTGGTGAAACAGATCGCCTCGGATTTCTCCGCGTTGATCAGCACCCGCCACTTCCTTAGCCAGGCCGGAAGCAGATTCAACTGACGCTGCAGTTTTGAACACGCAATTCGCGGGGACAGGGAGCTGCAGTAATACATTGCGTCGTCAGCGAATAGAGATAACGTCACTCCAGGAATAACAGGCAGGTCGTTCGTGTACACTAGGTACAGAACGGGGCCGAGGACAGATCCCTGCGGAACGCCAGCGGCGACGGGTCGAACTGATGAACAGGACCCTTCGACGCTAACCCTGAAGGTACGATCACTGAGGTATGACCGCAAGAAATGCACAATGGACGGTGGGATGGGGGAGTGAGCGAGTTTGTAGAGAAGACCTTCGTGCCAGACTTTGTCGAAGGCCTTACTCACATCCAACAAGACAGCGCCCGTAGACTCTCTCTTGTTGGCGGCGTCGGACAATGCTGTGACAACTCGGACGAGTTGTAAAGTTGTCGAGTGCTCTCTACGGAACCCGAACTGTTCGCTCCGAATAAAATTATCCAGCAGCGGCCAGATGCGGGCGAGTAGGAGACGCTCAAACACCTTTGAGATTACTGGCAACAACGATATGGGACGATAGCTGCCTGCAAGCATTCGAGGCTTGCCGGGCTTGGGTATCATGCAGACGTTGGCATTTTTCCACAGGCGGGGGAAGTATTGCAGCCGGAGACTGGAGTTGAACAGATCCAGGACCAATTCAACGCCCGAGGCCGGGAGATGTTGCAAGGCAGCGGCCCCGATCCGATCAGGACCAGGGGCGCGACGTCGGTTCAGTCGACAGATAGACGAAACTAGTTCGTCCCTGTCGAAGAGAGCGGGAGGGTCAGGTGGATGGCGGGAAAAATATCCAGACAGGAAGTCTCGAACCACTACCGAGAAGGCAGGGTCCGAGACGCCTCCATGAACGGTGAATTGAGTCTCCATGCAGTCGGCGAAGACCTCTGCCTTGCCTTCCGGTGAAGAAACAATGCCGTTCGGGGTATTCAGCGGGTTGCGAGTACGCTTCTCGCGAGTAAGGCGACTCGTCGCTCTCCAGACGGAGGCTGGGTCGACTTCAAGGGACTCAAGGTATGAGTCCCACTGATCAGAGTTTACGTCCCGCAAAAGTTGCTGGACGTAAAGAGACTGGGCCTGAAACCGTCGTTTGACGGCGGGATCTCGGGTTCGTTGCCATCTGCGGCGGAGCTTGCGCCGAAGCCAGATGGCGTGGATAACTTCCGGTTGAAGGGCCGATTTACGATTCACCTCTACGTTGTATGTGTGTCGATCCATGACACCTTGGACCAACTCCTGAAGATGAGTGGCACGGAGATCCAGATCGTCACGAGTGGCGATCGGGTCCGCTGGGACAGATGGTAACCTTCGAGATAGCTCGTCGTGATAGGAGCGCCAGTTGACCCTCCTAGCAGGACCAGCGGGAAGTCCGGGTGAAGCCGACACATCTCGAACAGTTATTAGTAGGGGATTGTGATCAGACGAGAGGTCTGACACTGACGAGACCTGGATGTTATGGGCCACGTTCCTGACTACAACTACATCAAGAAATGCACAATGGACGGTGGGATGGGGGAGTGAGCGAGTTTGTAGAGAAGACCTTCGTGCCAGACTTTGTCGAAGGCCTTACTCACATCCAACAAGACAGCGCCCGTAGACTCTCTCTTGTTGGCGGCGTCGGACAATGCTGTGACAACTCGGACGAGTTGTAAAGTTGTCGAGTGCTCTCTACGGAACCCGAACTGTTCGCTCCGAATAAAATTATCCAGCAGCGGCCAGATGCGGGCGAGTAGGAGACGCTCAAACACCTTTGAGACGGTCGCTGACCGGCATAGTGGAAGTGAGTAGGATCATCAGGGCCGGTGACGTGCGTATCCGGGTCGTCTAGGACGAACCGGCGGAGTGATCTGCCGTAGGCGTTGGTAGCCCTACTGTTCCAAGAAGGATGTTTGGCGTTGAAGTCGCCGGCTGCAATTGTCGAGATTGGGTGGTCGAGGAGAGCGTTCCACTCCTCAGGCGGGGGCGGCGGGCTCAGGCCAGGCTGGAGATACGCGGAAACAATGCGCAACTCCGAGTCGCCTGCGTCCACTGCCACCGCGCAACCTTCGATGAGTCGAGTAGTGAGGGGGGGTAGTGGCCTATGGGATATCCGCCTGTGGACCAGAATCGCCGTACCCCCAGACGGGGGTTGGCGCGGCTGTAGGGGACGATCCTGACGATAACAAGTGTAAGCTGGAAGTGAGAATCGATGGTAGGGGGCTAGATGGGTTTCGGAGAGAAGCACGACATCAACGTCGTACTCCACGACGAAAGCCGCCAGCTCAGATCGACGAGAGGAAACGCCATCGGCGTTCCAAGCGACGATCCGCAGGGATCTAGCCATTGAGGGGGAGGAGAGGGAAGAGAGCAGAGAGGGATTGGAAAACTAACATCAGTACTGTCGAGGTGTCAGGAGCAGACCTGATGCTTTCAACAAGTTGAGTGGCCCAAGCCGTCAGGGGGTCCGCGGGAGCCCGAGAAAATTCCCGGGACCCGCGCGGACGTTCCTGAGGAACTTCAGCCAGGACTGCAGATGGCGCTGGGTTAGCGGACTGAATTGTGGTCTGCTCACGCGGAGGTTGGGAGATGACAGGGGCGGGAGGGTCCCGCTGAGGTTGGGCAGGTCGAGCCTGCTGATGTCGTCGGCCGGGAGTCCGGCGACGCGAGCGCTTTTTGGTACCCTTGCGGGCGGAAGCAGGTTTTGATGATGTCTGAGCAGCGACAGCTGCATAGGAAGGGCCGGGCGCTCCGGCAGGCGCCGGGAGTGGAGCCGCCACAGGCGCTGCCGGAGCGACGCCTGCAGGCGGGACTGAGACCGCGGGAGCGACAGGAGTCGCTGCCGGGGCCTTGACAGATGTACCGGAGAGAGGGGGGAAGACCTCTCGCCGATTAGGGGCCGGGCCAGCTACACGACGCTGCGCGCCAGGGCGCGCAGATCGCTGCTGTCTTTCTGCCTCGATATATATAATACAACCCCGGTAACTAGCCGGATGGGCGCCCTTGCAGTTGCAGCAGTACGGGACAAAACCCGGCACACGAGGCTTATCACAGCCACGGTGAGGGTCGCCGCACCGCACGCAACGTGGGGGCGCATGACAGAACAGGGATGAGTGCCCGAAGCCCTGGCAGTTGAAACACTGAGCAGGGCCTGGGCGCGGGTCAAATGAGCGGACAGTCACCCGGAGGTGAAGGAGGGTTTGGAGGCCATAGACCTCCTCGAAATTTCCAGTCTTGAGCAACTTTACGAGGAAAGTATTGACGGGATGCTTAGAGTCCCCTTTGCCGGCGTGCAAAACCGACACAGCAGTTGGCGTATAGCCAAGAGACGTCAGTTCCTGCACGATAGCATCGGAGGGGGTATGATAAGGAATACCCTGGATAACGACTTTAACCTCACGCTCCTCAGGAAGAGCGAAGGTATGGAAGGAAATGTTCCGCGCTGACAGAAAGTGCTGAAGAGCGCGGAAATCAACGATGGTTTTGACGCCCAGCTTCAGCGATTTGCCGGAGCATTTCGCTTCCACTGTCGTCGAAGGAAGGGCAGAACGAAGGTTGGCCAAAAGCTGGGTATAATTCCTATTATCGGGGATGATAATAGGTGGAAACTTAAGGGTAGAAGGGTCAGGCTTAGAGGAAGAAGATGCAAGATTGACAGACTGCCGGCCGCTGTTACCTGAATCAGCGACCTGGTTTGGTGAGGCGGGAGACTGACTGGCGGCGAGCTTTCGCTTGCGTTTGGCGCGCTTGCCATTCACAACCGAAAACTCTTCATCTCCCGACCCAGCACTCCCCATATGCACGTCAGAAATATCACTGTCACTGCCACTTTCACAATTATCACGGGGGAGAGGTGAAGAGAGAGGAGCAGAACCGCAAGCTCCCTAGTATGGATGGATGGATGGATGCACGGGCGTCTTGCGCCCTAATTTGTGTGCGTTGTCCAGGCCTAAGCCTGATGAACGCCAGGTGCCAACAGTTCAGCGCGGTCGTTTGCTCTGCTCAAGGATGTTAAGGTGCAGTCCGCGGGTCCATGATAAATTAACATGGCCACCACGGTGGCAAGCTAGTGCTTTGCTTCAGCCAATTGTCCGGCCAAGGCGCGACACCATGGTCCCCTCAGGCTAACCTTTGGGAACGGGGTGACACACTGGCGAGGAAAAGAAGCTCGAGCGCCCAGGGCGTCGGCCGAAATGGTGGGTAATGTCACCGAGACAGCCAGCTTTCGCAAGGAAGGCACTTGCACAACCTCGCGGGAGCTCATGTCTCAGGTCATTACCTTACCAAATCAACAAAGCAGGTGCTGGCGGGGAACTTAATCGTGATCAAGGCTTCAGCCAATCGCAACGCCTGGTCGCGTCTCATTGGTCGCCGGGACATAGCCCACGGAAACTCAGAAACGCGGCGGCGAATACAAGAGGCTCGTCCGCCCGAAGGCAGCGGCCGAGTCGGCGGAACTTGTCACCGGGGCAGTCGGCTTTCGCAAGGAGGCATTTGCACAACCTCGCGAGATCCCATGTCCCGGATCGAGGTCCTGCCGAATCGGCAAAGCCGATGCTGGCAGTAAATCTATCCATTCAATCCGCCGCAGCATGATTGACTACAGTTTCGGCAGGCGCAGGTGGTGATTGATGGTGATCGGTTCAGATTTCCAGAAGGTTGGGGGGATTCGTTTCTGGGGGGTTCATGTGATGAACTTAGGGGGGGTCGTCTAGCAGCGCCCTAGGGCGCCTGACGCGGCGAGGAGGCGGAGCATTCTCCATGCTGTTAAGCCTTCGGAGGTGCGGGTAAGAGGACTCGCCTGCCTTGGCGAACAAATTCGCTGCCAGGGACCAGACGAAGACCTCTGCTCCCTAGTAGCATGTAGCATGTAGCATTGTAGTAGCGGGGCGTCTTTGCACCCGGTGCATGACTGGAGCATCTGAGTCGAGCTCAATGGCTGCCTGTAGATATACATAGGTCTGGTTCTTCGACTGGTGCCTAATATCAGGAATGGGCAACCGCCAACCAGTTAACTGAGAAGGCGGGGGAGAAAGGTTTTTAATTTTTATTTATTTTAAAATATCAGCAATCAGTGCGCACTGCCGCAAGGACGGGTTCAGGTGACAGATGTCGCCCTTTCCCAGTCCCGCGTGCAGACGCCGTGAGGCGTCGGTCGCTCCCCGCGAGGCAGAGAGCCTCCGTGCCAGTGATAGCGCGTAGCAGCAGCATTCAGCGCGGTCGGCATACTAGGAAGGGAGGAAGGAAACAGCTTTACAGGTAAATTCTGGGGCATGGGCAGATAGAGAGTATACAAGTTAAGTGAGGTTTAAGTTTACTTAAACTTATGGCGGGTCATCGAGAATCGCCCGAGGGCGTTTGACCCGGACAGGGGGAGGTGGTTGCGTGGTGCTGATGGTTCTGAGGTAAGGGAAGGAAGAGGTCTCAGCTGCGGCAAAGAGAGTCGCAGCTAATGACCAGACAAAGGCTGAGAGAGCAGGAACTCGTAGACCTCCTCGAATTACACTGTTTCTAACAAACCAAGGAGATCCCGACAAGGAACGGAGGTTTCTGGATTGGAAACTTTCCAGCCTACGCCTGTTGGTGGCGGAGGCAAGTGACCACCATACAGGTGCCGCATAGGTCAATACAGACCGGAGAAACAACAGATAGAGGGTAACTTTCGTGCGCAGCGCCAGGGGGCTGCGGCACGCGAGGTATGGGTAAAGTTTGGCTCGGACGCCGCGAGCCTTGGCAAGGGTGTCCGTCACGTGGGCGTTGAAGCAAAGGCGACGATCTAGCCGAACGCCTAGATACTTCACCGACTCTTTGTAGGCGATAGGCCTCCCTTCAAGGGAGAGGGGCTGGCATCGGGAGATGGACTTACGAGTGAAACAGATCGTCTCGGATTTCTCCGTGTTGATCGTCACCCGCCATTTCCGTAGCCAGTCCGGAAGCTGGTCCAACTGACGCTGCAACTGTGTACTCGCAAAACGCGGGGACACAGAGCTGTAATGATACATTGCATCGTCAGCGAACAAAGACAACGTGACTCCGGGCAAAACAGGCAGGTCGTTCGTGTACACGAGGTACAGAACGGGGCCGAGGACAGATCCCTGGGGTACGCCAGCGGCGACAGGACGAACTGCAGAGCAGGTTCCGTCGACGCTCACCCTGAAGGTTCGGTCGCTGAGATACGACCGGAGGAAAAACACTATGGACGATGGTAAGGGGGAGTTAGCGAGTTTGAAGAGAAGACCTTCGTGCCAGACTTTGTCGAAGGCCTTGCTCACGTCCAGCAGTGCGGCGGCCGTAGCCGCTCGCCTGTTGGTGGCGTCAGAGAGTTGCGTTACGACGCGGACTAGTTGAAGCGTGGTTCGAGTGCTCTCTGCGAAACCCGAACTGTTCGTTGCGGATAAAATTATCCAACAACGGCGAGATGCGGGCCAGCAGGAGCCGCTCGAACACCTTCGAGATAACTGGCAAGAGAGATATTGGCCGATAGCTTTCAGGAAGCATGCGCGGCTTGCGGGGTTTAGGAATCATAACGATGTTGGCATTTTTCCACAGGCGGGGAAAGTACTGTAGCCGGAGACAAGAGTTGAACAGCTCGAGAACGAGGTCAACGCCTGAGGCCGGGAGATATTGTAATGCAGCGGCCCCGATCCGGTCAGGGCCGGGGGCGCGACGGCGGTTTAGTCGACAGACCGACGAAACGAGTTCGTCTCTGTCGAACGGGAGGTCTGGGCCAGCGGGAGGGCGAGAAAAATAACCAGATAGGAAGTCCCGGACGTCTGCCGAGTGGGCAGGGTCCGAAACGCCTCGATGAACGGTAAATTGCGACTCCATGCAGTCGGCGAAGACCTCAGCCTTGCCTTCTGATGAAGACACAACCCCGTTCGGGGTTTCCAGCGGGTTGCGAGTTCTCTTCTCGCGGGTCAGTCTACTCACCGCTCTCCAGACGGAGGCGTGGTCGACTTCAAGAGACTCAAGGTATGAGTCCCATCGATCAGAGTTTACGTCCCGCAGTAGCTGCTGAACGTAAAGGGACTGTTGTTGAAATCGTCGCTTAACGACTGGGTCTCGGGTCCTTTGCCATCTGCGGCGGAGCTGGCGCCGTAGCCAGATGGCGTGGAGTACTTCCGCAGGTAAGGCCGATTTACGATGATTCACCTCGAGTGCGTAGGTGTGTCGATCCATGACACCTTGGACCAATTCCTGAAGATTTGTGGCGCGGAGATCCAGATCGTCACGAGTGACGATTGGGTCCGCCGGGAGAGATGGTAACCGTCGAGAGAGCTCGTCATGATAGGATCGCCAGTTGACTCTCCTAACAATCTGAGCGGGAAGTCGGGGTGACGCCGACAGCTCTCGAACAGTTATAACAAGGGGATTGTGATCGGACGAAAGGTCCGACACAGACGAGACCTCGGTGTTGCGGGCAACGTTCTTGACAACTACTATGTCAAGAACGTCCGGCCGATGGCCGTGAAAGGGGAAGTAGGTAGGGTCTTCAGGGCCGATGACATTAAGTGCCGGGACGCCAGAGACGAACCGGAACAGAGAATTTCCATAGGCGTTGACAACGCGGCTGTTCCATGAAGGGTGTTTGGCGGTTAAGTCGCCGGCTACAATGGTTGAGAGGGGGTGGTCGAGGAGGGCGTCCCACTCCTCGGGCGGTGGCGGAGTTCGCCGGCCAGGCCGGAGGTACGCAGAAACAACGCGCAGCTCCGATTCGCCGGCGTCCACCGCCACCGCGCAGCCTTCAATAATAGATGTATCTAGAGGAGGCAAAAGCCTGTGGGATATCCGCCTGTGGACTAAAACAGCTGTGCCCCCCGAGGGGGGACAGCGAGGCCGTAGGGGACGATCCTGACGATAACAGGCATAGGCAGGAAGGGAAAACGAGTGGTAATGAGCCAGATGAGTCTCGGAAAGAAGTATGATATCAACATCATACTCCGTTACGAAAGTCATCAGTTCAGATCGCCTGGGGAGTAGCCCGAAGGCGTTCCACGCAACGATCCTCAGGCTATTAGCCATTTAGGGGGAGTAGAGGAAAGAGGGCAGCTAATGATTGGAACACCAGGGCAAGCACAGTGGTAGTGTCGCGAGCAGTCCTGATGGATGCAACAAGATTATCTGCCCAGGCAGTCAGGGGATCCGCCGAAGCCCGGGGCTCCCTAGTAACAAAGTAAAAGGTACGTATAACCAAACATCATTGAAAAAGTACCATGATTAAAAATCACAAGTTAAATACTCAATCAGTGACCAAGTACCATGACCAACAACCTAAGTCAAATACAGCATCATTGAGAAGGTACCTTGACTAAACATGTTAACGTGAATCTTTTAACTTACCCAGAATTAGAAAGGAGGTAGAGATTATTAAATAAATATAAATATTATTGTAGAAAGATTATTATTAATAAATATTACGAGATGGACACATTCCACTATAGGCAAGATTTATTTCCAATAGCCATGTCAACGTATATTTACCAGCTTACCCGTACTTAGAGAAGGAGAGAGATTATTATTAATAAATATTACGAGATGGACACATAGTAAAGGAGAAAAAAGGAGAAATACTGTCATATATTTGATACTAAATGGAAATGATAAATGAAAAAAAAAGGAAGAACAGTGTGTTACATAAGGAGGTAATGATGAATATGAATATAGCTATTAACATTGAATGATTTTAAACGATAATTTTACCTGCGGAGAACGATATATTAATATAATTGCGAATTAAGCAGAAGAGTTTAAGAAAGGGAATTTATGTGTAGGAGCCTATGATCTTTGAATATTGTATTTTTTTATTATTATTATTATTTGTTGCAAAGGTACAATTATTATTTTCTGGACAGGGATGTGTTGCCTCTGATTTCAGTTATAGATAGGGAAGGGCAGAGAATGTATGCCATAGCGAGCCACTCTGACCCCCAACCCTCTATGAAAGTTAGGGAATTGATAGGGAATTATATCAAAGATTAATTAAATAACATCAAGGTAAAAAGGAAAGGAATAGGTGATACGACAAAGGACGAAATTGGAATATTGAGTTGGATTAATATATTAAAGGAGTAGTACAGGAATTTAATTATAAGATAAAAGAATGAAATATAAAGAAGCTAATAAAGGGTTAATATAGAGATGATAATTTCATCAAAACCAAAGATATGTTTTTCAAAAATTATCAACTTTAACGGAGAGGCATATGTAACGTCACAGAACGTTCCATAAAGGAAACCATTTACATAGCAATTATCATAATAGCAAAGTGAGGTGAACAGTATCAGACCCAAGTAGTCCTAAAAAATTTGTGTAATATTGTCTAATAATCATTACTACTAACATGAAAAAAACGACCAAACTATGACTAAGACACAAACCCCATATATATTATTAAATTGAATAACAGTGAAAAAACCATAAGACACTATAAGAGCGACGAATAATGTCAGAATCGACCAAAACGAAGTCATTAATTATTAAGTTTTATAACTCTGAATAGAGTATTAAGAACTATTTTTTTTGAATGAATGGACATGATCCATTATTATATTATGTAATGTAAATAAAATAAATGTATTAAATACATTACTAAAAAGAGTTTAAGTTAAAATAAAAATTATATATTTGTTATGACAAAAAATACTAATGTGTTGGATTTGAGACCAAACACCCAGATTTCATAAAAAATTAATAATTATCAGATTGAAATAAAAACTATATGTAATTGTCAAGCAGACAAAAGTGAACAATGTATCTTAAATAAAGAAAGCTGTCAAATGAATAAAAATCAGTCAAAATAGCCAGAAACAGTATTGACTATAAACATGTAGTAGGCATATAATATTGTATAATTTATGGATTTAATGTTGCCAAAATGCAACCAAAATGCATTAGAAAGTTGAAATATGATATAAAGCGACTATACTAATATATCTGACTAACTTTAACGTTGTAATAGTCAAGTTAGCAAAATATTTACCTATACCATGTATGGCTGGAGCCAATCAACCAGTACAAAAATAATCATATCTGGCTAAATATTTACAAAATGCTAACAAAAATAAAATAGAATGATACAATACTTCAGTATACCTTAAAAACGAACAAACTCAGTTGAAAATAAGATCAATTATAAAAGAATTTAACTTATAAGAGTGAGATTTGTCACACCATGAAAAAGGGCATCTCAAGACCAATCAATGATGCTATGTCATCCTGTGATAAAGATAATATATGTAAAGAGTAACCAGGTATCACAAAAGACAGACAATATAATAAACTCTGAGTGTACACTAGTGAAATACTACATATGTTAAAGAAAGAGACTAATCATTGTGTTATAACATTGACAAAAATCTAGGCCATGGACAGAGGCCAGGTAAAATTGTAATTATCTAGGTGTTATATATGTTAAAATTTGTTTGTTTTGTTATAGGAAGATAGTAATGTTGTATGTTCAGATTGTGGAAGAGACATAATAGTTCCACAACAATTTTTGTTCTAAAAAAATTGAATTTTAATGACAACAACCCAAGGTGAGAGTTGTATATTGTGTTACTTATTAGACTTAATTTAATTAAAAACCAATCATAATTAGTATCACTAGATTCAGTTGAAAACAGAGAATCTAAATGTAATAATGGCATACAAATTGTAAGTACTAATGTAAAACTGTTTGATAAATACCAGAGTAAATTTTGAAATATCCTTAGTATGAAGAATAAGAAATTTGTTCTAAAAGCTTCGACGGAAATGAATTTTGTTCCATAATGTTCCATTTCGTTTATTCTCGAACAATCTAGAAAGAATTTTTACACAAATATACCGGAAGT
Organism: Magicicada septendecula; assembly: GCA_034769895.1. Classification (NCBI taxonomy): domain Eukaryota; kingdom Metazoa; phylum Arthropoda; class Insecta; order Hemiptera; family Cicadidae; genus Magicicada; species Magicicada septendecula. The sequence continues at coordinate 566,660,515 of CM068368.1, read as the reverse complement.
CGATGGAAACAATCAGCCTGAATTAGTATAAAAGAGAGACCAAATTCGACCCGAAAACACTTGAAACTTGAACTCCAGAACAGATGCATCACCCACGACACTGATCAACGCAGCTAAGGCGAAACCGAGAGGCGAGAAATCGACAAGACCCGAAGAAAGGCTTTTCCCGTACATAGACAAACAGACTGACATAACCTCTACAAGAATCTACGCCAATGTGTTGCTGAAATAGAATAGCAGCACGGCAAATTTTAATAGAAATCACGCAGCCAGAACGTCAACGGCCCAGGAGGGACCAAAACTTTAAATAGAGAACCAATTCTGCTGTGTTCGCATAGACTGACTAACTTGACAATAATTCCCTTAACGTAAACATACACACACAAAGCCTTTCTCGACACTGCATGGGAATCAGCGCTACGGCGGCCAAATTTTGAATCAACGCGGAGCAGCTGATGAGTATTGGCGGGGTTTGAACGATAATCTACTGCCAAACGTTGTCACAAAAAGTGCGGAAATAGTAAATGATCGCAATTTTGACTTAAAATAGATTCAGTGCACACATGAAGAGGCGAGATTGAAAAAACTACCCGAGAGGAGTGTCCTGTGCGAGATTAATTAATCATTGGAACGTGAGTTACCAAAATTAAAGTCATTTTTTTACCTGGTTACATTTATCACACAGTTGTACTACACATGCCACACACACCTTCAAATCACTTAATTTTTCTTGTAAAGCGTCTTATTGATATGTCTTGGTAGTTCAAAGGAGTCACGTCCTGAGAGTAAAGATTTTTTCACGTATTAAACTCATGCTTTTCAACTGAGTAAAAAATTGAAAAACACTAGCCGATACTTGATTGGATATATAAAATTGTCAATAATAATAATAATAATAAATTGTGAAATTTTTTCTTTAGTAACTCTGCAATTTTATAATTTTTATATGAATGTTAGTCCTTCAGACGATTTGTTTGTTTTTTGAAGAATCATTAAACTTACCTGATTTTTTTTTCAAGCTAAACTGACTTGTTTATATTTTTTCATAGAAGCAAGATTTAAAAATTTTAATTTCTTTAAAAATCACATTTTATTCTTGGAACAAACGATTCCAAGTGGCGCCCACAAAAAACATAGTATTAAGTTGTGTTACAGGACTACATCACCGCAGAGGATCCAGTCAACAGTAAGTAACAAAAAGTGCGCGGAGGTAACGCCCGACAGTATACAACACTTTTACACTACACTCACTTTTTCTTTTGTTATAAATTGACGACTCCAACGTGAGGCTGTTAAAGAAGGAACACGACACCCCTCAATCAATCTATATTATTTCTTTTGTTATAAATTGGCAGCCCAACTTGTGAGGCTTGAAAAAACGGAAGAAGCCCGGCAACTACCAACAGATCATGATGTCGCAAACAAAAGGACAAATGGTAGAACAAACACAAAAACCGAACCAGCAAAAATAACAGGGAAAAGCGACTTGGAGGTGATAATGATGATGCTCCAAGAAATGAGGGAAGATATGAAAAGAGACAGACGGGAATTTAAGGAGGAAATAATAGGGGCGATAGAATCCCTGAGGGAGGATAATAAGAAAGAGAGACAAAAAGAGAGAGAGGAGAATGAAAAACGAAGACAGGAAGAAAGGGAGGAAACTCAAAAATGGATAGAGTCCCTGAGAAAGGAAAATAATATTGCAAATTACGAAACAGTAAACGAAAAGATCGAGGAGAGTAAAACCGACAATGACAGGGAGGTCGAGATAATGGAGGAACAGGTAGAAGGATTACAGATTCTATTTCGTCATCTTCCAGAAAATAATAACGGTCCTGAAACCATAGAGAAAAAAACAGTAGAAACGAAACAAAACATAGCTAATAGATTGGACAGACCGAGAAAAACAAACAGGGAGTATACAAAGGAAATAGGAGAAATGACTCAAGGCGGTTTAATTAATATACTTAACCCCCCGGTCACTGACCGCAGAGAAAAAAGTTATATGAAGGAATATAAAAAGAATTTAATGAGAAGGGACAAAAAGAAAGAGTGTATTACAAAGAAAATCATAGGCCAAAATACTTTTAAGGTAAGTGTGCCTAGGAAAAAGATACAACCCAAAAAGAAGGGAAATTATGAGGAACAAATGGGCCAGGTTATAGAAAAATACGCTCAGGCAATAAGAGAAATAAGAAAGAAAAGAAATCAAGAGAATAGGCCCCAGGCAAATTATATGATGGCCGATAATCAACAACCATATCCACCCAATTTACCAAGTTATGGGTATATGACACAACAAACGCAAGGTAACCAAGGTGGTAAGACAAATAACCGCTATCAGTTTTCAGAGGGTAGGAGTAACGAACCACCCCGAAACGAAAGTAACAACCAACAGGAACCAAACGCTAACCAAAATAATCATGAGAATTGGGTAACAGTCCACGAAAATACGGGTTTTTCATTACAGCATAATCAGGCAAGTAATGACGAAAGACCCCGAGCAGCTCAGGTAAACCATGTATTGGCAGAAACTAGCCAAGAACCAAATAGTAATCCCAGAAATGAAAGTGAAATAGACGAGGAATTCCGCTATGCAGAAAAGATATAGCCCAAACATGTGGTGAGATGGTAAAGCCATGGATTAATCATCCAGAATAAATGTCATAGACCAGGCATTTGAAGGAGCAGAGGAGCTAAACATCGAAAGCCGGATATTGAGAAGAGAAGGAATTAAAAAGGAATAGGAATGATAAATAACGACATAATATAAGGATCACAACCAAAAGGAGTTGAAATAATCAAAGTAACTAACCCAAACTGACAAATATAAACTAAATATTATCAAGCATAAAAACAATGCCTACGAGGTAACTGACACGGTTAGTAACAAAGTTTTTTTGCATTTTGCATTGAATAGTGGGGCGTCTTTGCACCCGTGGCTTATTGCAGCTTCCGGGTCGTGCCCGATGGCTGCCAGAAGAAAACAGTGCTGGACTTTCAAAAGAAGGTGGCCTAAAATATTCGGGAGGGACACGCCAACCAGTTAACTGAGAAGGCGGCGGAAAATTTTTTCAATTTTTGTTATATATAGGTGCCGGATCATGGTAACACTACCACCGGGCGCGGGGCGAACGGCAGATGCCGAACGCGCCCGGCCCGGCATGTAGGCGCCTTGTAGCGCCGGACGTTCCCCGCGAGGCAGGGATCCGCCGTGTCTTTGGCATCGGTAACATCGCCAAGCAGTCTGAAAATCAACTTACTTGGGGAAGGTATCTGACTGGGTAGGATGGTAACAAGGAGATAGAATTGCTCGGGAACCTAAATTAGAGCAAACAGAATTACGGGGGGTCGTCTAAGATCGCCCGAGGGCGTTTAACACGTATAGCGGGAGGTGGTTCAGACGTGCTGATAGATCGGAGATAAGGAAAGGACGAGGTCGCTGCAGAAGCAAAGAGAGTTTCAGCAAGCGACCGGACAAAATCAGCAAGGGTAGGAACTCGAAGGCCTCCACGAATGACATCATTTCTCACAAACCATGGAGACCCCGACAAGGAACGGAGGGTACGGGCCTGGAAAGCTTCCAGCCTACACTTGTTAGTGGTCGACACAAGCGACCACCATGCGGGAGCAGCATAGGTCAATATTGACCGGAGAAACAAAAGATAGATGGTAACTTTAGTGCGCAAAGCCAGGCGGTTGCGGCACGAGAGCATAGGAAATATTTTGGCTCGGACGCCTCGAGCTTTGTTGAGGGTAGCAGTCACGTGGCCGTTGAAGCTAAGGCGCTGGTCTAGCCGAACGCCCAAATACTTCACCGACTTTTGCCAGGCGATAGGCCTCCCTTCGAGGGAGAGGGCCTGGCATCGGGAAGTGGACTTGCTGGTGAAACAGATCGCCTCGGATTTCTCCGCGTTGATCAGCACCCGCCACTTCCTTAGCCAGGCCGGAAGCAGATTCAACTGACGCTGCAGCTTTGAACACGCAATTCGCGGGGACAGGGAGCTGCAGTAATACATTGCGTCGTCAGCGAATAGAGATAACGTCACTCCAGGAATAACAGGCAGGTCGTTCGTGTACACTAGGTACAGAACGGGGCCGAGGACAGATCCCTGCGGAACGCCAGCGGCGACGGGTCGAACTGATGAACAGGACCCTTCGACGCTAAACCTGAAGGTACGTTCACTGAGGTATGACCGCAAGAAATGCACAATGGACGGTGGGATGGGGGAGTGAGCGAGTTTGTAGAGAAGACCTTCGTGCCAGACTTTATCGAAGGCCTTACTCACGTCCAACAAGACAGCGCCCGTAGACTCTTTCTTGTTGGCGGCGTCGGATAATGCTGTGACAACTCGGACGAGTTGTAAAGTTGTCGAGTGCTCTCTACGGAACCCGAACTGTTCGCTCCGAATAAAGTTATCCAGCAGCGGCCAGAAGCGGGCGAGTAGGAGACGCTCAAACACCTTTGAGAGTACTGGCAACAATGATATGGGACGATAGCTGCCTGCAAGCATTCGAGGCTTGCCGGGCTTGGGAATCATACAGATGTTGGCATTTTTCCACAGGCGGGGGAAGTATTGCAGCCGGAGACTGGAGTTGAACAGATCCAGGACCAATTCAACGCCCGAGGCCGGGAGATGTTGCAAAGCTGCGGCCCCGATCCGATCAGGACCAGGGGCGCGACGTCGGTTTAGTCGACAGATAGACGAAACTAGTTCGTCCCTGTCGAAGAGAGCGGGAGGGTCAGGTGGAGGGCGGGAAAAATAACCAGATAGGAAGTCTCGAACCACAACCGAGAAGGCAGGGTCCGAGACGCCTCCATGAACGGTGAATTGAGTCTCCATGCAGTCGGCGAAGACCTCTGCCTTGCCTTCCGACGAAGAAACAATGCCGTTCGGGGTATTCAGCGGGTTGCGAGTACGCTTCTCGCGAGTAAGGCGACTCGTTGCTCTCCAGACGGAGGCTGGGTCGACTTCAAGGGACTCAAGGTATGAGTCCCACTGATCAGAGTTTACGTCCCGCAAAAGTTGCTGGACGTAAAGAGACTGGGCCTGAAACCGTCGTTTGACGGCAGGATCTCGGGTTCGTTGCCATCTGCGGCGGAGCTTGCGCCGAAGCCAGATGGCGTGGATAACTTCCGGTTGAAGGGCCGATTTACGATTCACCTCTACGTTGTATGTGTGTCGATCCATGACACCTTGGACCAACTCCTGAAGATGAGTGGCACGGAGATCCAGATCGTCACGAGTGGCGATCGGGTCCGCTGGGACAGATGGTAACCTTCGAGACAGCTCGTCGTGATAGGAGCGCCAGTTGACCCTCCTAGCAGGACCAGCGGGAAGCCGGGGTGAAGCCGACACATCTCGAACAGTTATTAGTAGGGGATTGTGATCAGACGAGAGGTCTGACACTGACGAGACCTGGATGTTATGGGCCACGTTCCTGACTACAACTACATCAAGAACGTCCGGTCGGTGACCGGCATAGTGGAAGTGGGTAGGATCATCAGGGCCGATGACGTGCGTATCCGGGTCGTCTAGGACGAACCGGCGGAGTGATCTGCCGTAGGCGTTGGTAGCCCTACTGTTCCAAGAAGGATGTTTGGCGTTGAAGTCGCCGGCTGCAATCGTCGAGATTGGGTGGTCGAGGAGAGCGTTCCACTCCTCAGGCGGGGGCGGCGGGCTCAGGCCAGGCCGGAGATACGCGGAAACAATGCGCAACTCCGAGCCGCCTGCGTCCACTGCCACCGCGCAACCTTCGATGAGTCGAGTAGTGAGAGGGGGTAGTGGCCTATGGGATATCCGCCTGTGGACCAGAATCGCCGTACCCCCTTTCGGGGGTTGGCGCAGCTGTCGGGGACGATCCTGACGATAACAAGTGTAAGAAGGAAGTGAGAATCGATGGTAGGGGGCTAGATGGGTTTCGGAGAGAAGCACGACATCAACGTCGTACTCCACGACGAAAGCCGCCAGCTCAGATCGGCGAGAGGAAACGCCATCAGCGTTCCAAGCGACGATCCGCAGGGATCTAGCCATTGAGGGGGAGGAGAGGGAAGAGAGCAGAGAGGGATTGGAAAACTAACATCAGTACTGTCGTGGTGTCAGGAGCAGACCTGATGCTTTCAACAAGTTGAGTGGCCCAAGCCGTCAGGGGGTCCGCTGGAGCCCGAGAAAATTCCCGACACCCGCGCGGACGTTCCTGAGGAACTTCGGCCAGGACTACAGATGGCGCTGGGTTGGCGGACTGAACTTTGGTCTGCTCACGCGGAGGTTGGGAGATGACAGGGGCGGGAGAGTCCCGCTGAGGTTGGGCAGGTCGAGCCTGCTGATGTCGTCGGCCGGGAGTCCGGCGACGAGAGCGCTTTTTGGTACCCTTGCGGGCGGAAGTGGTTGACGATAATGTCTTCGCAGCAACCGCTGCGTAGGAAGGGCCGGGCGCTCCGGCAGGCGCCGGGAGTGGAGCCGTCACAGGCGCTGCCAGAGCAGCGCCTGCAGGCGGGACTGAGACCGCGGGAGCGACAGGAGCCGCTGCCGGGGCCTTGATAGATGTACCGGAGAGAGGGGGGAAGACCTCTCGCCGATTAGGGGCCGGGCCAGCTACACGACGCTGCGCGCCAGGGCGCGCAGATCGCTGCTGTCTTTCCGCTTCGATGTACTTGATACAGCCCCGGTAACTAGCCGGATGGCGCCCTTACAGTTGCAGCAGTACGGGACAAAACCCGGCACACGAGGCTTATCACAGCCACGGTGAGGGTCGCCGCACCGCACGCAACGTGGGGGCGCATGGCAGAACAGGGATGAGTGCCCGAAGCCCTGGCAGTTGAAACACTGGGCAGGGCCTGGGCGCGGGTCAAATGACCTGACTGTCACCCGCAGGTGAAGAAGTGTTTGGAGGCCATAGACCTCCTCGAAATTTCCAGTCTTAAGCAATTTAACTAGAAAAGTATTGACGGGATGTTTGGAGTCCCCTTTGCCAGCGTGCAAAACCGACGCGGCTGTTGGCGTATAGCCAAGAGACGTCAGCTCCTGCACGATAGCATCGGAGGGAGTATGATAGGGAATACCCTGGATAACAATTTTAACCTCACGCTCCTCAGGGAGAGCGAAGGTATGAAAGGAAATATTCCGCGCTGACAGAAAGTGCTGAACAGCGCGGAAGTCAACAATGGTTTTGACGACCAGCTTCAGCGATTTGCCGGAGCATTTCGCTTCCACGGACGTCGAAGGAAGGGCGGAACGAAGGTTGGCCAAAAGCTGGGTATAATTCCTATTATCGGGGATGATAATAGGAGGAAACTTGAGGGTAGAAGGGTCAGGCTTAGTGGAAGAAGATGCAAGATTGACAGACTGCCGGCCGCTGTTACCTGAATCAGCGACCTGGTTTGGTGAGGCGGGAGACTGACTGGCGGCGAGCTTTCGCTTGCGTTTGGCGCGCTTGCCATTCACAACCGAAAACTCTTCATCTCCCGACCCAGCACTCCCCATATGCACGTCAGAAATATCACTGTCACTGCCACTTTCACAATTATCACGGGGGAGAGGTGAAGAGAGAGGAGCAGAACCGCAAGCTCCCAGGAGAGAGCTTAACGGTTCCGGCAAAGGCAGATCGGCATTATTTGACGCCATTTCGGAAGCCCGAAATGGACGTCAAAGGTGGTTAAAGGAGTATGAACACACCAGCACTGATTAAACTAACTGACAGGCACTGACACACGTACTCACCAGAAGCCGCACAGCACACGAACACAAAAACGGCCGCGCACTACACTGCACTAAAGATACTGCCAATAACTCACTAGTTTAGAAGATTTCACAAAAATAATTAATTAGAGCACAAGCTCAACACTATCACTTCACTAGAGGAAAAAATCACTTTGAAATATGCACAAATAACTGATAAATCACTTGGCAAAAACGCCATGCAAACGGACACAGCCTACCCTGGCAACAGCTAGAGGTAGACTCTTCTTAGAGGAAGAAGATGCAAGATTGACAGACTGCCGGCCGCTGTTACCTGAATCAGCGACCTGGTTTGGTGAGGCGGGAGACTGACTGGCGGCGAGCTTTCGCTTGCGTTTGGTGCGCTTGCCATTCACAACCGAAAACTCTTCATCTCCCGACCCAGCACTCCCCATATGCACGTCAGAAATATCACTGTCACTGCCACTTTCACAATTATCACGGGGGAGAGGTGAAGAGAGAGGAGCAGAACCGCAAGCTCCCTAGTAACAAAGTAAAAGGTGAGCTGCACTCCTCGACTCATCAGCTGATGAGACTCGTGGAATGCATAACCGAGGCTGGCTGCCAGGGCAAACAGACGGCTGCGATCTTCCTAGACGTAGAGAAAGCCTTTGACCGCGTGTGGCACGAGGGTGTCCTCTACAAACTCACGGAGGTCCTTCTCCCAGACTGCTACGTTCATTTGATCGGCAGCTTTCTGCGAGACCGTAGCTTCCGAGTGAGAGTAGACCACGCTCTCTCTTCGGAGAGGCGTATTACCGCTGGCGTCCCTCAGGGAAGTGTCCTTGGGCCTCTCCTGTTCTCGTTGTTTGTCAACGACACGCCCCGAGTTCCTGGAGTGAAACTGTCGCTGTTCGCGGACGACACTGCGGCTTTTGCCTCAGAGCCGAACGCGAGTTATGCGGCCGTTAAGCTCCAGCGCCAACTCGACGCGTATGTCGGGTGGACCGATGACTGGAGAGTTGCCGTTAACGCTTCCAAGAGCGCCGCGGTAATATTCTCGCGAAAACGCAAGCGGCCTCGGCCGCTTAAAGTAGGCCCCGTCGAGGTGCCCTGGACCAACAGCGTCAAGTACCTCGGGCTCCACGTGGATTCCCGACTCACCTGGCGAACCCATGCAAATTACATCCGACAACGCGCTTCGGCGCAACTCAGTAGACTCTGGCCCGTGCTATCTAATCCGGCAATGACCCCCCGGCTAGGTAAGCTCATAGTCAACACGTACGTGTTGCCAGTGATTACCTACGCCTGTCCTGTTTGGGGATACCTGGCTCGTGGTCATAGACTCACGCTCCAGCGCGTACTCGACCGGGGACTGAAGCTCGCGTGCAAAGTCCCCCGGAGGTAATCTTCTCGTCTTTTGAGGAGAGGACTCGGTGTCCGCTCTCTTGATGACACCGTGAGACGCCTGGCGCGACGATTCTATGTTCGTTCCGACAGAGTGACCCACAATTCCCTCATTGCCGGACTTGGTAAATACACCCCGCGACCAGGTGAGTCCTGGAAGCGACCTCGTTTGCTAGTCCCGGTGGTATAATCCACCAATCGCAGGTCGTTTCAGACCCCCCCCCATAAGTAGATAAAAGTATATATTGAACTCCAACAGACCCAGTGGCAGGAGTCCTTTCTGAGACTCGGGACACTGTACTACTCGCGACCCGCGCTTCGCGCGGGCCGCGCAACCCCCAGTTGTGTATTGTAGAAAGATTATTATTAATAAATATTACGAGATGGACACATTCCACTATAGGCAAGATTTATTTCCAATAGCCATGTCAACTATTAGCCATTTAGGGGGAGTAGAGGAAAGAGGGCAGCTAATGATTGGAACACCAGGGCAAGCACAGTGGTAGTGTCGCGAGCAGTCCTGATGGATGCAACAAGATTATCTGCCCAGGCAGTCAGGGGATCCGCCGAAGCCCGGGGCTCCCTAGTAACAAAGTAAAAGGTACGTATAACCAAACATCATTGAAAAAGTACCATGATTAAAAATCACAAGTTAAATACTCAATCAGTGACCAAGTACCATGACCAACAACCTAAGTCAAATACAGCATCATTGAGAAGGTACCTTGACTAAACATGTTAACGTGAATCTTTTAACTTACCCAGAATTAGAAAGGAGGTAGAGATTATTAAATAAATATAAATATTATTGTAGAAAGATTATTATTAATAAATATTACGAGATGGACACATTCCACTATAGGCAAGATTTATTTCCAATAGCCATGTCAACGTATATTTACCAGCTTACCCGTACTTAGAGAAGGAGAGAGATTATTATTAATAAATATTACGAGATGGACACACAGTAAAGGAGAAAAAAGGAGAAATACTGTCATATATTTGATACTAAATGGAAATGATAAATGAAAAAAAAAGGAAGAACAGTGTGTTACATAAGGAGGTAATGATGAATATGAATATAGCTATTAACATTGAATGATTTTAAACGATAATTTTACCTGCGGAGAACGATATATTAATATAATTGCGAATTAAGCAGAAGAGTTTAAGAAAGGGAATTTATGTGTAGGAGCCTATGATCTTTGAATATTGTATTTTTTTATTATTATTATTATTTGTTGCAAAGGTACAATTATTATTTTCTGGACAGGGATGTGTTGCCTCTGATTTCAGTTATAGATAGGGAAGGGCAGAGAATGTATGCCATAGCGAGCCACTCTGACCCCCAACCCTCTATGAAAGTTAGGGAATTGATAGGGAATTATATCAAAGATTAATTAAATAACATCAAGGTAAAAAGGAAAGGAATAGGTGATACGACAAAGGACGAAATTGGAATATTGAGTTGGATTAATATATTAAAGGAGTAGTACAGGAATTTAATTATAAGATAAAAGAATGAAATATAAAGAAGCTAATAAAGGGTTAATATAGAGATGATAATTTCATCAAAACCAAAGATAAGTTTTTCAAAAATTATCAACTTTAACGGAGAGGCATATGTAACGTCACAGAACGTTCCATAAAGGAAACCATTTACATAGCAATTATCATAAGAGCAAAGTGAGGTGAACAGTATCAAACCCAAGTAGTCCTAAAAAATTTGTGTAATATTGTCTAATAATCATTACTACTAACATGAAAAAAACGACCAAACTATGACTAAGAGACAAACCCCATATATATTATTAAATTGAATAACAGTGAAAAAACCATAAGACACTATAAGAGAGACGAATAATGTCAGAATCGACCAAAACGAAGTCATTAATTATTAAGTTTTATAACTCTGAATAGAGTATTAAGAACTATTTTTTGTGAATGAATGGACATGATCCATTATTATATTATGTAATGTAAATAAAATAAATGTATTAAATACATTACTAAAAAGAGTTTAAGTTAAAATAAAAATTATATATTTGTTATGACAAAAAATACTAATGTGTTGGATTTGAGACCAAACACCCAGATTTCATGAAAAATTAATTATTATCAGATTGAAATAAAAGCTATATGTAATTGTCAAGCAGACAAAAGTGAACAATGTATCTTAAATAAAGGAAGCTGTCAAATGAATAAAAATCAGTCAAAATAGCCAAAAACAGTATTGACTATAAACATGTAGTAGGCATATAATATTGTATAATTTATGGATTTAATGTTGCCAAAATGCACCCAAAATGCATTAGAAAGTTGATATGTGATATAAAGCGACTATACTAATATATCTGACTAACTTTAACGTTGTAATAGTCAAGTTAGCAAAATATTTACCTATACCATGTATGGCTGGAGCCAATCAACCAGTACAAAAATAATCATATCTGGCTAAATATTTACAAAATGCTAACAAAAATAAAATAGAATGGTACAATACTTCAGTATACCTTATAAACGAACAAACTCAGTTGAAAATAAGATCAATTATAAAAGAATTTAACTTATAAGAGTGAGATTTGTCACACCATGAAAAAGGGCATCTCAAGACCAATCAATGATGCTATGTCATCCTGTGATAAAGATAATATATGTAAAGAGTAACCAGGTATCACAAAAGACAGACAATATAATAAACTCTGAGTGTACACTAGTGAAATACTACATATGTTAAAGAAAGAGACTAATCATTGTGTTATAACATTGACAAAAATCTAGGCCATGGACAGAGGCCAGGTAAAATTGTAATTATCTAGGTGTTATATATGTTAAAATTTGTTTGTTTTGTTATAGGAAGATAGTAATGTTGTATGTTCAGATTGTGGAAGAGACATAATAGTTCCACAACAATTTTTGTTCTAAAAAAATTGAATTTTAATGACAACAACCCAAGGTGAGAGTTGTATATTGTGTTACTTATTAGACTTAATTTAATTAAAAACCAATCATAATTAGTATCACTAGATTCAGTTGAAAACAGAGAATCTAAATGTAATAATGGCATACAAATTGTAAGTACTAATGTAAAACTGTTTGATAAATACCAGAGTAATTTTTGAAATATCCTTAGTATGAAGAATAAGAAATTTGTTCTAAAAGCTTCGACGGAAATGAATTTTGTTCCATAATGTTCCATTTCGTTTATTCTCGAACAATCTAGAAAGAATTTTTACACAAATATACCGGAAGTCGATGGAAACAATCAGCCTGAATTAGTATAAAAGAGAGACCAAATTCGACCCGAAAACACTTGAAACTTGAACTCCAGAACAGATGCATCACCCACGACACTGATCAACGCAGCTAAGGCGAAACCGAGAGGCGAGAAATCGACAAGACCCGAACAAAGGCTTTTCCCGTACATAGACAAACAGACTGACATAACCTCTACAAGAATCTACGCCAATGTGTTGCTGAAATAGAATAGCAGCACGGCAAATTTTAATAGAAATCACGCAGCCAGAACGTCAACGGCCCAGGAGGGACCAAAACTTTAAATAGAGAACCAATTCTGCTGTGTTCGCATAGACTGACTAACTTGACAATAATTCCCTTAACGTAAACATACACACACAAAGACTTTCTCGACACTGCATGGGAATCAGCGCTACGGCGGCCAAATTTTGAATCAACTCGGAGCAGCTGATGAGTATTGGCGGGGTTTGAACGATAATCTACTGCCAAACGTTGTCACAAAAAGTGCGGAAATAGTAAATGATCGCAATTTTGACTTAAAATAGATTCAGTGCACACATGAAGAGGCGAGATTGAAAAAACTACCCGAGAGGAGTGTCCTGTGCGAGATTAATTAATCATTGGAACGTGAGTTACCAAAATTAAAGTCATTTTTTTACCTGGTTACATTTATCACACAGTTGTACTACACATGCCACACACACCTTCAAATCACTTAATTTTTCTTGTAAAGCGTCTTATTGATATGTCTTGGTAGTTCAAAGGAGTCACGTCCTGAGAGTAAAGATTTTTTCAAGTATTAAACTCATGCTTTTCAACTGAGTAAAAAATTGAAAAACACTAGCCGATACTTGATTGGATATATAAAATTGTCAATAATAATAATAATAATAAATTGTGAAATTTTTTTCTTTAGTAACTCTGCAATTTTATAATTTTTATATGAATGTTAGTCCTTCAGACGATTTGTTTGTTTTTTGAAGAATCATTAAACTTACCTGATTTTTTTTTCAAGCTAAACTGACTTGTTTATATTTTTTCATAGAAGCAAGATTTAAAAATTTTAATTTCTTTAAAATCACATTTTATTCTTGGAACAAACGATTCCAAGTGGCGCCCACAAAAAACATAGTATTAAGTTGTGTTACAGGACTACATCACCGCAGAGGATCCAGTCAACAGTAAGTAACAAAAAGTGCGCGGAGGTAACGCCTGACAGTATACAACACTTTTACACTAAACTCACTTTTTCTTTTGTTATAACGTATGTATAAATAGGACGTTTATGGCAGTAAACAAAATTCCTTCAACGTCATGAAGCCAACGTTTTAAAACGCTTTATCCTTCTTCCAACGTTTACTGATATTTTAAATACTTATGAGCAAATATGAATAATTAAATCATAACATCACATATTATTATTATGAATAATAGTTCATGTACTCTGCTGGACGACTTATGAAATAAGAAAACTGAAGTACTTAAGGGTGAAAAATAAAGTATGTTAGTGGTTACTTGAGAGAAATTTCAACCTGCAATACACTTCGAATTTGAAACTGGACATTTAAAACCTTTGTAAACGTATATCAAGTATCATTAGGGTGGAACAAAATAAAGATCAGTATTAACGTTAGTTATTACACATCGCTTTCGAAATTCGTTTGAAAGTAAGTAAGTAATATACGTCGTAAGTAAACATCGTTAATGTGGCTTGGTACATCTTGAATACCGGGAAATCAGGAGATATGGAAATGGGACCAGTGAGCAGCAAGAAATCTAAAGCTTTTCAGGAAAACATAGTACTATTGTATTAAGAAACCGTTTAAATAAATCTAATGGTGCAAGATTCAAAAAAAAAAAGGAAAAACCATTTCGAGTAAGTAAAGTACTAGTACTGTAGTGTACTAGTACTAGTAATGTAAAAGTCAGTATTGAAAGCAGTGTAAACAAGGTAAACACACATATCATAGGCCTACATACGAAATTACGAATAGATGATTATTTACAAATTAAGATATAGGCATGAGAAACTATTAGAATATGCAATATTAGTTTCCAGTCACTTCTTATAATTCTATAAAGTGCTGATTAAATAGTTTATTTTTACAAACACTCGTGGTTTTAATGCATACAGATATTTCTCAGCATAGAACACGTTTAAGCATTACCGTAAACAGCAATAATAACAACAATCGTAAACATGATGCCTCTCGGTATCATTTATATCTTTTCAAAATTTTTAACAGCCAAGTGTTTGTCTTCCTTCGACTATTCGTTTCGTTATGATAGATAATGTACAAGTCATTCTCCGGCGTCTAACTTTATTTATTTATTTATATTTTTAAGAGTCTATTGGTAACATATCATATTAACTCGTATTATCTATTACGTAAATTAGTTATTTGCATTTATCCAGTTTTACGCTTTATTAATATTTACCTTTGAATTATTACCTTTGAATTAGTTACATAAACCGTTAACGTTTTGTCGTATTTAATTTATTACGTGTGGAATTTTTTGCCGATTTTGAGTTAGTGTCCATGGATCCTTCTGATTCTTTTTGCAATGTCTTCGTAGAAGGTTATAGAATAAAGTTAAGGAAATTTTGTGGCTTGCTCTTAACTTAGGGGTTGTTTTCACCTCTTTTTCGGGGTTTAAAAAACAAAAATTTAATTAATCCCGGGAATCGATAGAGAATCAAATTCTAAGCAAAAAAGGTGGTATACGCAAAAAAAATGGAAATGCGTTTTTTGCGGGTTACAAGGGTTCAAAGTTTTGCCAAAATCTTTTTTTACATTAATCTGCAAGTAACTCAAAAACTACGATATTTTTCAAAACAAAATATAAATAAAAAATAAATCTTATTAACAGACAACCATGTCCCACTTTGTCTGGTTTCATTATGTTTTAGTTCTCGAGATACAGTCAAAACAAGATGGCGATTCACCGCTTTTTGATCAAATCACGTGTTTAAATTAATATAACTCGGCGAAAATGGTTCGATCGTAACAAAATTAGTACTAACTGGAAGCTCTGTTAATTTCCTAAAACATCATGGGTTAATCACTTGTCTAGCTTAAAAAATAACGAAGTTATATAGGAAAATATCATAATTTTTGCAAATTTTTTCCAAGAAATTTAAAAAGAGACGCCCACCATTTTGTCAAATATGCATATAAGCCAAGATACTGTAGTTTTCGGTTGCCTATTGTATTAGCAATGTCCTCAAATTTGTTTTAAGCATATATGTATTGCTGTACAGTAACGCGTAACGTTTTAAGAAAATTTTTTTTTGTATTTTCGCCAAAATTCTACTTTTTCATAAAATATCACAGTAACAATGCATTTTATCAAAAATTTATATGGGCCAAAAATAAAGCTTATAAAAAACAAAAATTTTGAATTTTGTTTCATTCTTTTACGACTAAAACTTGATGAGTTACAGCAGTTTAAATGTGTATTTTGCAGTCATCGTGTAAACAATTTTTGACTTATAGGCAAAATATCTAGTGTACAGTGGGTTTTTTTACTATAGTGCATACGACAAAAGTTGTATCTCTTTACATTTCCTACAAAATGCAAGTTGCTTGAAATTTTGTTCTTAAAAATTTACCGAGTTATGGTCAAAAATGTAAACGCGCTCCAACAGTTAGATTTTGTTATCGTACGTTATATGTTCGGGTGCGGTCCTGAGAGAATATTAATTTATTCTAAACTAATTTTTTTCAAATTGAAAATAAAATTAAATATCATTATTATTATTTTAACGTTTACTGTAAACAAAACAAAATCTGTTGCAATTTGTCACTGTCTGTACTGCTGGTTCGTTATATCAATCGAATATTTAATTTAATAATAATATAATGTTTATGGTTCGACTTTTCTTTCATTAAATTTTATAAGCATGGATGAAATTTTTTGAGTGAATTTTGAATTATGACCGCTAAAAACACGGACCCTCTAGTGGAGAAGAAGATGCGCTACTTGATGCTCACTGCTTACAGCTGACACGTGTTTTTTTTAGCATCAGCTGAGCGTCGGACTTATTTGTTATTGTGCAAGGGTTGTAATATTTTGCTAAATATTATTAATGTTGTGATGTTTAAGTAATTGTAGGTTAAACATCCCCCCAAGCCTGTAGGTACCCAATTTCAGGACTTCAAAGTACATCCTCGCGTTGTTTCATGTTTTCAACCCTTTCAAGTCCATCCTTTGCGTCGGATGTATCCCTTGACGTGAAAATCGTAATCAGCAACCCAAAAACTTATAGGTACTCACTTTTGAGGCTTTGACCGCGGCATTCTCGCAAAGTTTAATTCTTACACTCCCAGCTTATGATTATAGTATGCTTCAACCCTTTAAAAACTACCCTTTGCGTCGAATATAATTTTTGATGTCAGAATCGTAATCAGCACCCCCAAAAACCTATAAGTACCTAATTTCAGCGCTTCAAAATATATCCTCGCGTCGTTTCATATTTTCAATCCTTTAGGGGTAGTTTTCAACCCTTTAGGGATGAGAACGGGCCAAAATATTTCCTTCCTTTGTTCTAGAATCTTTTAGGAAGCGGTAGCAAAAGGAATCAAAAAATGACATGGAATTACATGGACACTGACTCAAATCGGCAGACAGGCCCTTTGTCACGCCTAACGTAATAGACTAATTCGGAAACATATTTATAATAAACATCAACTTCGGACATTATACAACCACTAACAGTAATGGTTAGAAGTTAGAATCTTCGACAGGTTTTTATAAGTACAACAGGTTTGAGATTAATACATTGCATATTTTCTCTAATACGTTATTATTCTAACGAATATAAAAACAATAATTCTTCCTAAATAACTAATTTTTATTATCTGCTGTTGCTTATGTTTTTGTTAAAATGATTTTCCGTCCGCGACCACAAGCTGTTAAATATATTTAAAAAACTCTCACTGTTTAGAAAGCATACAGACTGTTTCTATAATAACATTTTACTCTGCACACCTGTGTTCGGATCCGCACGTATTTAACAACCACGTAAACGCCGGTTAAGTACTTCAAATTATATAGCGCCGTTGGTACAGAACAAATTTTTCCTTGCAAAGAACAGGAACTTTTCATTATTTTATTTTATTTTATTTAGGACAACTGTAAGGCTTTAATCTTAAATCTACTTTTATTCACTTATCAAATAAGTTTGGAAAATTTACTTTGATTGACAATGAAGTTTTACATAAATAACTTTCCCCTTTATGTCTATTCTTCAATCCTAACAAGGTTTATCTTTTTTCTTAATTAGCCATTTACACTCTTTCCATTTTATTCTGAATGTATTATATCTAGGTTATTTATCATTCAAACGTAATTTACTTTAAAGCTCTTCTACTTGATATAATTAATAATAAAAGGCTATATAATAATTACCCTCTATATAATTATATTTGAATATAATAATTACAGACTAAAATGGTGAGTAAATATATATGGTAAGAAATAATTATAAATAATAATTAATAATTATTAACTGTTTTCCAGTAATGAAAAGTTATTGGTTAATAACACAAAATTTTAACTTTGCATAGGTGCAGACTTGTAGACTTAGACCTGTGGTTGCACAAGTAATCCGCTTTCTACACTCTCGGTATTATAAAATTTGCCACGTACGCTCACAGTACCAGTACGTACTATAGTTTGCACTCGTAGACTAGCTGAGTTATATGCCGTGTTAACCACAATTATCTGTTGCAGACTGTAGACCTGTAGTATAAACTATAGAATGATTATTTAAAGGAGCGTTTGAAATAAAAGTATAGGCCCATAAACCTTTTTAGACATCCAATTATAGCTTATAATAAACTTAAAGCTCATAAACGAATACTGAAAAACATGTAAACATTCTTTTTCATAAAACGTTATTTGCGTTTAGAGTTAATACGTACATCATACTTTTCAAAGTTTAGAGTAATAAAAAGTACAAAACAAGTAGGCGTTTAATAAACACGTCCATAAACAATTGACCACTATAACAAAAAGTCGAGGACATAATTTTCTTATACGCAGTTAAGTAATAAAAAAAGAAATACACGATAACGGTTTTTCGTAAATAACATGAATTAATTAATTGTTTTGTCACCGGACAAAAGGCTTGCCGCATGACAAATGGCGCCAATCGTACACTCTAGTGTTTTTGGTGGCCCTAAAAAGGACCTTGTAGCGAGAATGCTGATGTTTGTTGTGCCGCGCTAAGATGTTCGGCGGCTGCGCCTGCTGTTCGCGGCGTACTACACTTTATTTGATAACGATAGGTTAAAATGAACCGAAGTTATTGCCAAAAAACTCATGTTTTTAAGTCCAACTAATGCCCTTTGCTTCTCTCCCTTCTACTCACCTTCTCGACACGCCCCCAAGTTAGTCCGACAGTGCGCCACATTACCCACTCCGCCCAACTGCATAAATGATGCGTCTTAAAATTGCTTACAAGTCAATTAGGTATACTTTACATCAGATTCTAAGCTATCATATTATATTACTAGCAGGTACCCGCGGCTTCGCACGCGAATATTTGTAGGCCTATATGATTGTTGTGGTAACTGTCGAGTTGGTAAATTGCTAGTGATACATCTATATTAATAATATTCTTATATTGTAAGTTATGAATATTCAAAAATTGCGAAGCAATAGATCCATCATTCATGTTTCCTCCATACGTAAAATCAAAATTTTATAATTTAGTAGATATTTACAAACCTGCAGTAACACAATTAGATGAAATGTTTATTCGTATAGAATAATACAAATAGTGTATACATAAGTATATTGATATCAGTTAGTCCATTTGAATATTTACATTTTAGTAGGGATATGGAATTCTTATCAGCATATGGAATTCATATAAACAATACAATAATTCATTGTTTGATTATATTGTAACATTGATTATATAGTACCGGTACACGTTAATTCTGACAAACCATACTCTTCGGCATTTGAATATTCAGTATGTGCAGTAGGGATAATTAATTCTTGAGAATTATACTTAACTTACTTCACCTCAGTCACGCGATAAGTGTCCGTGATGTAGTATCAGTGCCTTTTTTCGTTAATTTTACGTAATCGGTAAGTAATATGTGCAATATTTATTGTATAAATTATTAATTTCCCCCTAGAGATTTATTAGTATAGATAAAATAAATACATTTCCTCTTTTTTTAGCTTTGCAATGCCAAAAAGACGATCATGTTTAGGAAGATCTACTGCTGCTGCGAGAAGAATGAGACGTCTTAGAGCATCTCAAAATGGCGTCGAAGGAGTCGAAATGCAATCAGCTCCTGGAAACTCTTCAGAAAGATCTGGATTAGAAAAAGTCTCACGGGTTGAAAGTTCTACGAATCGTGAAAATAGATTAGCGGCACAAAGACGCAGGCAAGCGACTCTCAGATCACAAGTTCTTAATTTACGATGGAATGGACAATTAAATAGCACAGATATCGGGTTACCGAGTATGGTTTGCCCTCATTGCAAAGCTTTAAAGTAAAAAAATGAATCACATGGATTGTGTTGCTCTGCAGGAAAAGTGCGATTAGATCCCATACTTCCTCCTCCAGAAACGTTAAAATCATTATTAAATGGAGAACATCTTTTATCGAAAACATTTTTGAATTCATTAAGATCATACAATTTAGCTTTTCAATTTACATCATTCGGAGCCAATGAAATAGTCGAATGGGGTTTCGTGCCTACTTTCAAAATTCAAGGGCAAGTATATCACCTCATGGGATCATTACTCCCCACACAAAACGAAGTACCAAAATTTCTACAGGTGTATTTCATAGCTGATTATTTACAGCAAGCTGAAACAAGAATGAATCATATTCGTAACTTGAATAAGACATTAGTAACAGAACTTCAAAATTTACTTCACGCAATCAACCCATATGTCAGTGAACTGAAAAGTGCGTTAGAATTTGTAACATCTGCGAATAATAATCAGTACAATATTGTGATTCATGCTGATCGAAAAGAAAATAATAAAGAGCACAGGGGTCGCTACAATGAGGTGGCAGTAGTTTTAGTTAACCAGGAATGCGATAAACGCGATATAATAATCCTTGCGAGGGATCATACGCTACATCGAATTGCAGAAACAGATCGAGCTTATGATGCTTTGCAGTACCCTTTAATGCTTTGCAGAGGAGAAGATGGTTATCATTTTACATTGAAATTAGTCGATCCTCAGACTGGGTTACAAACTACTAAGAAAGTTTCAGCTCTACAATTTTATTCGTACAAATTTGTCTAAGTAAAGATTGCAAGTTCAGACATTGTATAATAGACAATAAGATAGATGTCAAATTTGTTAGTTTAAGTTTCAATTTTAACAGTAAAAAAAATAATTAGTGTTGTGAAGTATTGCAAAAATATGTGTAGGCATATGACGAGTGCGCGTGTGAGGGCTTGTAACTATGTTACGGGATAATTATAAAAAACAGATTAAATTAAATAACTTTTGTGAAAATAAAAATTCTGACATGAGACTTACACCAGAATACGCATAAATAAAAGACCTATAGAGTGGTAATATTTATTAATTAATTAAAGGAGTAAGTGTATGAGTTTTTAAAAAGAAAGTTTTATAAACCTAAAGAAAAGTAATAAAAGTAGACTGGTTTTATTTACAAGTTTAACTTTGTCCATAGAGAGTCTTTTGGAGGAAGAACATTATCTTTACTTAAGATACAGAGAAAGGTAATTTTTTAGCTCAATATTTTGATAAAAATCTCATTGTGAATTTGTCCTTCATAGCATCTAATTCAGTCTACAATTTTATTCGTACAGACTCATGATGAGAAAAGATGAGTACAATCATTTAATTTATTACAAACAGCTTCTGAATCAATATATTGTTGATATGTATGCTAAGATAGAGACGGAAAGGCTTATATAGCGTACATCCGTACTCATCAAACTCAGTTAAGAGCTAAGAATTACATACATTTGCAAGATGCATTACGAAATAATGAAAGTTTGGATAATTTAGGCCGCTTGGTCATTCTACCCTCAAGTTTCACAGGAGGTCCACGATATATGCATGAGCGAACGCAAGACGCTTTTTGCTACGTACGAAAATACTCGCGGCCTGATTTATGTATTACGTTCACTACAAATGCTAAGTGGAAAGAGATCGTCCAGGAGTTGCATCAAGGCTTTTCAGCTCAAGATCGACACGACTTGGTAGCACGCGTATTTCATCTGAAATTGAAGAAATTAATGGATTTCTTAGTGAAAGGTAAAATTTTTAGCTCAGTTGTCATCTACATGTACAGCGTAGAGTGGCAAAAACGAGGTTTGCCGCATGCACATATGTTGCTCTGGTTAGAAGAAAAAATACGACCAGGTCAGATAGATTCTGTGATTAGTGCAGACTTCCCGGACCCTGAAAAAATCCAGAGCTTTATGATATAGTTAAAACACATATGATTCATGGGCCATGTGGAACAATTAACGCACAGTCACCATGTATGAAGGAGGGTCAGTGTACTAAACGATATCCTAAATCGCTTAACAAAGAAACGACGATAAATGATGACAGCTACCCTAATTATCGCCGACTAAGTCCTGAAGATGGAAGTTTACAGTGTGAAATCCGTTTGAGAGATAAGATTTTGATAGTTGACAATAGATGGATAGTTCCATACTCACCGGTGCTTTCACGAGCTTTTGGTGCTCACATCAATGTTGAATTGTGTAGTAGTGTGAAATCCATTAAATATATATATAAATACGTCAATAAAGGCTCCGATCTAGCTACGATTGGTATACAAAATTCTTACGATGAGGTATTACAGTTTCAAAATGGTCGATACATAAGAACATCTGAAGCTATATGGAGCATCTTTTCTTTCCCTATACATGAGCGTTTTCCACCTGTTATTCATCTAGATGTACATCTCGAAAATGGGCAGAGAGTTTATTTTCGTGAAGATAATTTGCACGAAAGAATAGAAAATCCAAGAAACACCACTCTCATGGCATTTTTTATCTATGTCGGGAAGATGACTTTACTAAAACTTTGTTGTACAAAGAAGTGCCAGCATATTACACTTTCAATAGGCAGACAGGAAAATTTCAACGTAGACGTCGAGGAGCCTTATTAGAAGGGAGCGAGAACGTATATCGTGAACACGTATTGGGTCGAGTGTATACAGTTCATCCAAACAATCACGAATGTTATTTTCTTCGTTTACTTCTGCACAATGTACGTGGCCGAACTTCATTTGAAAATATCAAGACTGTCGACAACGTAATTCATCCAACGTTTCAAGCTGCATGCCAAGCTCTTGATCTCCTAGAGAATGACAATCATTGGAACGACACATTGTCAGAGGCAAGTTTATTTGCTAGCCCTGACAAAATGAGAGAACGTTTTGCAATAATGTTGGTGTTATGCAGTATTTCAAACCCGGGTGCATTGTGGATTAAATAAAAAGACCACTTTACTGAAGACTTGATTCGAGATAAGCGTCGAATTCCTGATGCTGATTTGAGTTTATACAAGGAAAGCATTGAAAATAGTTGTTTACTACTTTTACAAGATTTTGTTACTTCTGTCGGTGGTAATCCGATAGCTCAATACGGATTACCAAATCCACAGTCTACCGTGCAAAACATTTCAAAGGAATATCTTTCTGAAACCACTTATGACAGACAACAGCTACTTTCTACAGTTGAAGAGAATGTAAGATTACTGACAGACGAACAAACAAATATATATCAACTCATTCTTTAAAGTGTTTACTGTAAATCTGGAAATGCATTTTTCCTTGATGCACCAGGAGGCACAGGTAAAACGTTTTAAATCAAATTGACTCTTTCGAAGTTAAGAAGCGAAGGCAAGATCGCATTAGCAGCAGCTTCCTTGGGAATCGCTGCTACATTATTACCTGGCGGAAAAACGGCTCATTCCTTATTTAAAATACCAATAGATTTGAATTGCAGCAAGTTTCCAGTGTGCAATATTTCCAAACATAATGTTAAAACGGAATTGATTAGAAATGCAGACTTGATTGTTTGGGATCAGTGCACTATGGCCCACAAAAAATCAGTAGAAGCTCTCGATAGAACTCTACGAGATTTGCGCAGTGACAACAGATTTATGGGTGGAATAACTTTTTTCTTTGCCGAATATTTCAGAAAAACATTGTCCGTAGTTACGCGAGGTACCAGAGCTGATGAAGTAAACGCTTGCGTCAAACGATCGAATATATGGCGTACCGTTCAAACAGTATCACTCACATGAGAGTCCAACTTGGAGGTGATGCAGATATTCACGAATTTTCTACTACTTTCTTTAACCTTGGAGATGGTAAGATACCAGAGACAGACGGTGCGATATGTTTACCGCCATCATTATGTCGTACAGTTTCTTCACTGGCAGAGTTGATCAAAAAGGTTTATGGACATATTGAGTCTATATATTTGCACGATGATGTGTGGTTATATTTAGATTTATATCTTATTAAGTTGACGTACTCCATGTGAGTGATTCTTGCTTTTTTACCAACCTGATGGTGGGACCATGAGTCCCGAAACGCGTAGTTTTTTAAAAAAACATTGAAGTTGCAAGGAGGAGCACCAGTGTACCCGGATACACAAGGTAATATTAAATATAGTTAGTCATATGCAACTTGGAGACCACAATACAATATTTAATCTTGCGTTTAAATTTTCTCTTGACGATCGATTTAAAATAGTGTTTTGATTTTATCTTCTGGATATCACCTGCGACCAGTGACCAACAGACAAGTAGAAAACTGTTCTGGTATTTATAAAATAGAATGCGAGGACTGCAATAATTTTTATGTTGGACAAACGGGCAGGAAATTTCTGGATAGGTACAGAGAACATCTCCCTAGAGGTGATATCCAGAAGATAAAATCAAACTTTGCCTTGCATATAGTCAACCAGAACCATAATTACTCGAGTTTTCAAAGTAGCTTCAAGCCGTTGAATTTCTGTAAAAAAGCCAGGCTTATGGACCCGCTGGAAGAATTTGAAATTTATAAGGCCTCAAAAACCCAAGGTAATCAGCTCTTGAACGACAAGCTTTCTTTTAAGTCCAACGGACTGTATGACACGGCCATACGCGTGTTGGAACAACACATAGATAAAGGTAGAGATAGTGCGACGCGTAACGGTTAGTCGCTTGCAAGTTCCGATACGATGCGCATCGTGTAGTTGTGTAATTATATACACGCGGTATGTGCGAGTGAAACTTTTTATTTATATCTTATTAAGTTGACGTACTCCATGTGAGTGATTCTTGTTTTTTTACCAACCTGATGGTGGGACCATGAGTCCCGAAACGCGTAGTTTTTAAAAAAACATTGAAGTTGCAAGGAGGAGCACCAGTGTACCCGGATACACAAGGTAATATTAAATATAGTTAGCAAGAATAAACGAATAAAAAATATTAAAAAACGAAAAAAGATAAAGATAAAAAACAATTAACAGAATTTGGCTTGGGAGATTAAACAACAAGTGACACATGTTTTTTTTCTAAATAAGATATCATAGTGCGCATTACAGTTATGTCTAATGAAGTGATACTCCAAGGTTAAACAAGAGCTGCTAACCAGAGATTGTCAGAAATGAAGACGTGTGACTTAAGCCAATTCTTTATGTACCGTGTTTCCAAGTTTTAAAGCAATGTTGTACAATACGTAAGCGTTTTCTGACGAAAATTGGAAATCTGCAGTACACACCATCAACAAAGTAAACTATTTCACCTACAAATAGAAGTTAAATTATTAGTCAAGTTGAAAACTAGGGCAAAAACACAAAATTAAGGAATCAAAATCAAAATTAAGGCATCAAAACCAATTTTCACAACTTTTACTGATAGTTTAAATACTTATGAGCAAATATGAATAATTAAATCATAACATCACATATTATTATTATGAATAATAGTTCATGTACTCTGCTGGACGACTTATTAAATAAGAAAACTGAAGTACTTAAGGGTGAAAAATAAAGAATGTTAGTGGTTACTTGAGAGAAATTTCAACCTGCAATACACTTCGAATTTGAAACTGGACATTTAAAACCTTTGTAAACGTATATCAAGTATCATTAGGGTGGAACAAAATAAAGATCAGTATTAATGATAGTTATTACACATCGCTTTCGAAATTCGTTTGAAAGTAAGTAAGTAATATACATCGTAAGTAAACATCGTTAATGTGCCTTGGTACATCTTGAATACCGGGAAATCAGGAGATATGGAAATGGGACCAGTGAGCAGCAAGAAATCTAAAGCTTTTCAGGAAAACATAGTACTATTGTATTAAGAAACCGTTTAAATAAATCTAATGGTGCAAGATTCAAAAAAAAAAAGAAAAAACCATTTCGAGTAAGTAAAGTACTAGTACTGTAGTGTACTAGTACTAGTAATGTAAAAGTCAGTATTGAAAGCAGTGTAAACAAGGTAAACACACATATCATAGGCCTACATACGAAATTACGAATAGATGCTTATTTACAAATTAAGATATAGGCATGAGAAACTATTAGAATATGCAATATTAGTTTCCAGTCACTTCTTATAATTCTATAAAGTGCTGATTAAATAGTTTATTTTTACAAACACTCGTGGTTTTAATGCAGACAGATATTTCTCAGCATAGAACACGTTTAAGCATTATCGTAAACAGCAATAATAACAACAATCGTAAACATGATGCCTCTCGGTATCATTTATATCTTTTCAAAATTTTTAACAGCCAAGTGTTTGTCTTCCTTCGACTATTCGTTTCGTTATGATAGATAATGTACAAGTCATTCTCCGGCGTCTAACTTTATTTATTTATTTATATTTTTAAGAGTCTATTGGTAACATATCATATTAACTCGTATTATCTATTACGTAAATTAGTTATTTGCATTTATCCAGTTTTACGCTTTATTAATATTTACCTTTGAATTAGTTACATAAACCGTTAACGTTTTGTCGTATTTAATTTATTACGTGTGGAATTTTCTGCCGATTTTGAGTTAGTGTCCATGGATCCTTCTGATTCTTTTTGCAATGTCTTCGTAGAAGGTTATAGAATAAAGTTAAGGAAATTTTGTGGCTTGCTCTTAACTTAGGGGTTGTTTTCACCTCTTTTTCGGGGTTTAAAAAACAAAAATTTAATTAATCCCGGGAATCGATAGAGAATCAAATTCTAAGCAAAAAAGGTGGTATACGCAAAAAAATGGAAAATGCGTTTTTTGCGGGTTACAAGGGTTCAAAGTTTTGCCAAAATCTTTTTTTACATTAATCTGCAAGTAACTCAAAAACTACGATATTTTTCAAAACAAAATATAAATAAAAAATAAATCTTATTAACAGACAACCATGTCCCACTTTGTCTGGTTTCATTATGCTATATTTCTCGAGATACAGTCAAAACAAGATGGCGATTCACCGCTTTTTGATCAAATCACGTGTTTAAATTAATATAACTCGGCGAAAATGGTTCGATCGTAACAAAATTAGTACTAACTGGAAGCTCTGTTAATTTCCTAAAACATCATGGGTTAATCACTTGTCTAGCTTAAAAAATAACGAAGTTATATAGGAAAATATCATAATTTTTGCAAATTTTTTCCAAGAAATTTAAAAAGAGACGCCCACCATTTTGTCAAATATGCATATAAGCCAAGATACTGTAGTTTTCGGTTGACTATTGTATTAGCAATGTCCTCAAATTTGTTTTAAGCATATATGTATTGCTGTACAGTAACGCGTAACGTTTTAAGAACATTTTTTTTGTATTTTCGCCAAAATTCTATTTTTCATAAAATATCTCAATAACAATGCATTTTATCAAAAATTTATATGGGCCAAAAATAAAGCTAATAAAGGTACCCAATTTCAGGACTTCAAAGTACATCCTCGCGTTGTTTCATGTTTTCAACCCTTTCAAGTCCATCCTTTGCGTCGGATGTATCCCTTGACGTGAAGATCGTAATCAGCAACCCAAAAACTTATAGGTACTCACTTTTGAGGCTTTGACCGCGGCATTCTCGCAAAGTTTAATTCTTACACTCCCAGCTTATGATTATAGTATGCTTCAACCCTTTAAAAACTACCCTTTGCGTCGAATATAATTTTTGATGTCAGAATCGTAATCAGCACCCCCAAAAACCTATAAGTACCTAATTTCAGCGCTTCAAAATATATCCTCGCGTCGTTTCATATTTTCAATCCTTTAGGGGTAGTTTTCAACCCTTTAGGGATGAGAGCGGGCCAAAATATTTCCTTCCTTTGTTCTAGAATCTTTTAGGAAGCGGTAGCAAAAGGAATCAAAAAATGACATGGAATTACATGGACACTGACTCAAATCGGCAGACAGGCCCTTTGTCACGCCTAACGTAATAGACTAATTCGGAAACATATTTATAATAAACATCAACTTCGGACATTATACAACCACTAACAGTAATGGTTAGAAGTTAGAATCTTCGACAGGTTTTTATAAGTACAACAGGTTTGAGATTAATACATTGCATATTTTCTCTAATACGTTATTATTCTAACGAATATAAAAACAATAATTCTTCCTAAATAACTAATTTTTATTATCTGCTGTTGCTTATGTTTTTGTTAAAATGATTTTCCGTCCGCGACCACAAGCTGTTAAATATATTTAAAAAACTCTCACTGTTTAGAAAGCATACAGACTGTTTCTATAATAACATTTTACTCTGCACACCTGTGTTCGGATCCGCACGTATTTAACAACCACGTAAACGCCGGTTAAGTACTTCAAATTATATAGCGCCGTTGGTACAGAACAAATTTTTCCTTGCAAAGAACAGGAACTTTTCATTATTTTATTTTATTTTATTTAGGACAACTGTAAGGCTTTAATCTTAAATCTACTTTTATTCACTTATCAAATAAGTTTGGAAAATTTACTTTGATTGACAATAAAGTTTTACATAAATAACTTTCCCCTTTATGTCTATTCTTCAATCCTAACAAGGTTTATCTTTTTTCTTAATTAGCCATTTACACTCTTTCCATTTTATTCTGAATGTATTATATCTAGGTTATTTATCATTCAAACGTAATTTACTTTAAAGCTCTTCTACTTGATATAATTAATAATAAAAGGCTATATAATAATTACCCTCTATATAATTATATTTGAATATAATAATTACAGACTTAAATGGTGAGTAAATATATATGGTAAGAAATAATTATAAATAATAATTAATAATTATTAACT
The DNA here is from genome assembly GCA_034769895.1 of Magicicada septendecula. Taxonomy (NCBI): domain Eukaryota; kingdom Metazoa; phylum Arthropoda; class Insecta; order Hemiptera; family Cicadidae; genus Magicicada; species Magicicada septendecula. The sequence continues at coordinate 566,631,903 of CM068368.1, read as the reverse complement.
GTTTTCCAGTAATGAAAAAGTTATTGGTTAATAACACAAAATTTTAACTTTGCATAGGTGCAGACTTGTAGACTTAGACCTGTGGTTGCACAAGTAATCCGCTTTCTACACTCTCGGTATTATAAAATTTGCCACGTACGCTCACAGTACCAGTACGTACTATAGTTTGCACTCGTAGACTAGCTGAGTTATATGCCGTGTCAACCACAATTATCTGTTGCAGACTGTAGACCTGTAGTATAAACTATAGAATGATTATTTAAAGGAGCGTTTGAAATAAAAGTATAGGCCCATAAACCTTTTTAGACATCCAATTATAGCTTATCATAAACTTAAAGCTCATAAACGAATACTGAAAAACATGTAAACATTCTTTTTCATAAAACGTTATTTGCGTTTAGAGTTAATACGTACATCATACTTTTCAAAGTTTAGAGTAATAAAAAGTACAAAACAAGTAGGCGTTTAATAAACACGTCCATAAACAATTGACCACAATAACAAAAAGTCGAGGACATAATTATCTTGTACGCAGTTAAGTAATAAAAAAGAAATACACGATAACGGTTTTTCGTAAATAACATGAATTAATTAATTGTTTTGTCACCGGACAAAAGGCTTGCCGCATGACAAATGGCGCCAATCGTACACTCTAGTGTTTTTGGTGGCCCTAAAAAGGACCTTGTAGCGAGAATGCTGATGTTTGTTGTGCCGCGCTAAGAATTTCGGCGGCTGCGCCTGCTGTTCGCGGCGTACTACAGTCCTCCTCTTCTTTCGGCACCGGTTGTAGAGTCGGCTGCCGGCCCAGCGAAATCCATCGCTGGCGCGGAACTGGAGGGCGAAGACGCAAGAACGGCGGCGGTCCTATTCTTCGGCCGTTCCTTCCGGCTGACTCCGCGCCGATGTCGTCCGAGAGAGGAGAGGAGATGAAGTGCGTCCGATGGCGTGGCGATGAAGAGTGCGTAAAATTCGCTCTGGGCTTTGCGGTTGTGCGTCGCAGAGACGAACCGCACGGTAACTGAGTTCCGCTCTACCTTCTGGAGCTCCTGCCTCGTGGCCCTGCCCAAGTAGGGCGCTTGCTCTATAGCAGGCCAATTCTCGGCTGTTGTGCTAGCCTACGCTAGCGCAGTATACACTGAGGGCGTTTCCACGAATCACCTGGGCGTATACGGTACCTTCCCAGCCCAGTCACTAGAGGATTGCCTGGGAACCTCACCGCACGTGCATAAAATTTGCGTGCAAGCCGCCTGAAAGTGTCGTCTAAGGAGCGGACGCCAAGTCCTCTCCTTAGAAGGCGAGATGAGAAGCGACGGGGGACTTTGGCCGCTAGCCGAAGCCCCCTGTCGAGGACGCTCTGCAACTTCTTTTTATGCATTGCGGCGAGGTAACCCCAGACCGGGCAGGCGTAGGTAATCACCGGCAGCAGATACGCGCCGACGATCATCCTACCCAATTTCCTGGTCATGGCTGAGCTGATCAGGAGTGGAAACAGTGCGCACAGGCGAGTGGATGCTCGCTTAAGAACTGTCTGTGCGTGGGTACGCCAGGTGAGCCGACGGTCAAGGTGTAAGCCGAGGTACTTGACCTCGTTGGACCAGCGCAAGTACGTTCTGCCGATACGTAGTTGCCTAACGGGGTTCTTCCGTCGCTTAGAGAATTCGACGGCTACACTTTTGGTAGCGTTGAGTTGCACTCTCCAATTCTCAGTCCAGTCCACGAGCGTGTCGAGCTGGCGCTGCAGTCGTAGGACGGCCCTTTCCTCATGACGATCGGCCGTAAATACGGCCGTGTCGTCAGCGAAGAGGGCCATCTGGACTCCAGGCTGTCTCGGCACGTCGTTGACGTAGATCGAGAACAGAAGGGGGCCTAGAACACTACCTTGAGGGACGCCGGCTGTGATTCGTCTCTCGGAAGAGACAGAATCGCCAACTCTCACGCAGAAGGTCCTCTCCGTCAGAAAGCTAGCAACCAGATGGAGGTAGCAGTCCGGGAGCTGGACTTCCCTAAGTTTGAATAACAGGCCATCCCGATAGACCACGTAATTTGGTAATCGAAACCGGTTCGCCGGGGTCAGGTGGGTTTCCCCGAGGAGAAGTACGTCGGGTTTGAACCGAGCCAGGAATTCAAGAAGGTCGGAATGCTTGGAACCGATGTTGTTAGCATTCCAGGCTACGAGCGAGAGATCTCGTCTAAGGGCTCGGTTCATAGAAGACCTATGACTTCGCAGGCTTCCACCAAGAGCATGAATCTCTCAGTTGGGTCAGCAGTTTCCAGGCGGTCTCGGATGGACCTGAAGGTAGATGCGACTTTCTTGAGGTCGTAGCCAGACAGAAAGTCGCGGACGAACTGTGCGTCATCGGAAATGACGGACTGGGCGGTTTGCCTGGAAACTGAGGCCGCGTAAGAGCGACCAGGTTTAACGGCAGATCGGGCCGTGGTGGAAGCCACAGGACCAGGGCCAGACGGTTTTGAATCAGCGGCAGGAAAAGTACGCTGTTGCGCTTCGTCGGACTTATACCGGGAAGCAGGACTTTTCTTGGGCTGTGGGCCGGCAGGAGCTCGGGGCCGAGCATCCGGTGTGGTTATCCCTTTGTTCCTGGGTTTTGTGATGCCTGCTCGCGGAAATTGCGGAGGTGGCAGTGGAGGCGAGGCTACCTCTGGTTCAGAGGCGGGAATAGGAGGTTCCGCGGAGGTGGAAGGTTGATTCTCCGGCTCCAAAACCGAGATGACGGCTACTGGGCTTGTCTCTGCTTCGGAAGGAGACGCGGTTCGTTTGGTTGCCTTTGCAGGGGCTGGAGGTGGAGCCGGAGAGGGCGCGCGCCGTGCCGGTTGTGCCTGAGGTTGAGGCCTTGCCTGAGTTTTAGGCTGTCTCTGAGGTTGGGGCTGCATAGCTGGCTGCCTTGGCTTCGGGAGGGGCCCCTGCGGCTTTTGCTTCCGCAGGAGCTCCGCCTTGTAGACCGGGCAGTTTACGTTACTTGCTGCATGGCCTTGGCCACAATTAATGCAGCGGAACTTGGACTTGTCTGCCACAGTACAGGCCTGAGTTAAATGTCCCAACGAACAACGTAGACAGGCCGGGGCATTGCGGCAGACGTCGGTATGGTGGCCGAACCTCTGGCACCGGTGGCACTGCGCGAGCTTGCCCTGGGGACGACTGGTTTCCACCCTGACGCGGAAGCCAAACAGCCGCGTCAGGTGGAAAATTTTGTCTGCAGCCTCGCCCTTCTCGAGCTGGAGACGAACGAGCGGGAGAGGTACTCGGGTTTCTGAGTGCGTGAACAGGCGGAAAATTGCCTGCACTGGGTACCCGAGTTCTCGGAGTTCCAAGAGGATCTCCTGTGGATCGGTGTGCGCGTCAAGCCCTCGCAAAATTACAGACAAGGGCTTGACTCGCTTAGGAGAAAAGGTGTGGTATTGAAGGTTATGCGCCTGGAGGAAGGCTTCGACCAGGCGATGGTCCTCGAGCTGGCGGACGACAATCTTGACCGTATCACCGCCAAGCAGCTTCAGGTCAAGCTTGTCGGCCGACAGGCCGTGGGCCGCGATCAGCCGTCTGTATAAGGCGGCGACATTGGACACGCTGTGGACATACAGGGGCGGCGCACGACCAACAGCGGCAGCAGCCGGAGCTGCTGTCGAAGCAGTCGGAACCGCGGCCTGTGGGGCCTGAGAAGGTTCGATGTCCATGGCCGAGGTCTGAGAGGAAGTGGATCCAGGTGTATGGGTCCTCTTGGGCTTCTTAGCCGGGCGATTACGCCGACCAACGGTCGCGAACTCGCCCGACTCATCTGCCGGCAGAGGGGGAAGCGGGTTAGGGAGAGGATCGTCCGTCTCCATCGCCCGAGGCGATTCAGGCGAGTCGCCCAGATGGGGCAAGGCAGAGCCGAGCGACTCGGCACTTTGGCCGTTGCCCGTAGAAGGCATGCTGGCCAGGTGCGGCGGCTGCCAGGCAGAGACTGCTAGGCAGTCACTGCCAGACGCCAGGGATCTCGGGTCCGGCCGAAGCCGGATTACCCGCGCGTCTTCCCTGCTCACGACGATGCGGGAGGAGCTGGGCTAACGACCAGCTTCGTTGAATACCAGTCCTTACCAAGACTGGTGTCCACTGGCCCCTTTACCCCGGCGATATCCTAGCTCGCTTACCACTGGTGGGGGCTTGCAAGGATCGTCCGGGGCAGCGCTACCTAACAGTCGTGAGCAAGTTAGGGTTTATGCACTGATGCGGCACTCACCAGGTGAGCCCAGAGCACTCCTCTTCTTTCCTGTCCGGCCAAGATGTTTCCGGCGCAGGTGGCCCTAATAAGGTCAAACTTCGGCCAGCTACCACTTGTGCCGGCTACTTAATTCACCGGCAGCAGCTGGCTCCTTGGTCCGTTTCCCACGAAGAGAAAGGCAATGGTAATCCTCGTCCAACGACGAGGTGGGCGAATGCAGCAAAGCAGCTTCCAGTCCAGGCAGGAGAGAGCAGTCCGGAGAGAGGTCTGTCCTGTTGAAGAGCTGGTCCAGAAGTGCCTGTCGTCTATTCTGATTCTGTCTGTCTCTAGTGCGTAAAATTTTCTGCCGGCCCGGGTTTTATTAACTAACCGGGATCGGGTCCGAACACGAAGTTGGTCACGTCTCGGAGGCTGCTGATGCCGGATTGGCTCGCCTCGTCCACCGCTGGTACCGGAGAGCAGATGTTCGCATACCGCTGCCGTCACAGTTTACATTGGATTCTGTTCTTAGATAGTCAGGAACTTTTGGTCAACCTTAAGAAACCATTTGACGTTTTTAGGAGAACGCTACAGGTGTCCTTTACATTTTTGAATTAATATCTTACGATTTTTATTAATTGCAATTGTCGTGAAGGTTTAGTGCAATACGGTCAATAAATGAGTATTTAAACTATAGCCCTACGTACCCAATACCAATAACCTTGTCACTTATTCAATTTGTGGTGGCTTTTATTAAACATTATTAATTAATATTGATTGTTAAACTTTCACTTGTGAACTTACTTTGTTTTTCCCGTATGCGTTTCGGCCTGATGTGCGCCTTCGTCAGCGGTGTGAGACAGAATGTCCGGAACTTGTGATTGATAGGTTGAGTGGGGGATGGAAGGGAATAGGCGCGGGGATCCGTATTATTGTATGTTTTATGTATAATTGTGTCAAAGAGTGCGTGTGATTTAAAGTGTAATTGGTCGTTAAGTATGTTGTTTGGTTGTGTTGTGTAGTGTTTGTATATTTCATACTGTTCTGCTGTGTTAAGTTTCCGACTTTTAGGCAAGTAGTGTAATATCTCAAGATTATTATCATCACGCCTAAACGCGTACGGGAAAAAAAGTAAGTTCACCTGTGAAAGTTTAACAATCAATATTAATTAAGTGCTGTGAATGAAGAAGATGAACTATCAAAACAATTAATAATTAGTTATATGATGGTAATAATATTGATTATCACTTATTTAACTATTAATTGTGTATTAATTATTGTTGAAGACTTTATTAACATTATTTTAATATGGCTATGACGATCCTTTCACCTATATTCTGGGAACCCTGGAATTGTTATTGCTGCAAGTCCGCTTATAATCCAGATGTATATTCTAATCCAGCGGATGTTAAACCAGATTTTCTTTACGTTCATGCTATAATTTTCTCACTACAACTTACTGGATTGCAACAAAATCATTATAATAGTTTTTCTATTGTTTATTGTCGTCACGTTAGTAATTCTTGTTTTTATTTAGTCGAAACTAAACAAATGCGAAACACTAAAGTTACCTGTAATCTTTTTTGTCACTGATGTCATTGTTTCTTTTATTAATGCACCTATTTATAAACTATCAAAGGAAGTTAACAGAGTACTGAAAGAGAAATATGAATTTGGGACAAAATACAACATAGAGAATAATATAAAATTGATAGAAAAATTAGAAAATATTAGCATTAATGTAAATACAAAATTGATATCACTGGATGTTAAGGACATGTTTACTAATATCACAGTAAATAAAATTATTAAGTTAATTAATAAACGATAATAATATGGGAGAATACAGGAATAAAAAGCAGTTGATGAAAGTAATTAAAGACTGTGTAAATCAGAACTATTTTAGGTTTAATAACAAGTTTTATATACAGAAAAAAGGTTTACCTATGGGGTCTTCATTATCCCCTATTCTTGCTGAAATATACATGAATGATTTTGAAAAGCAATTAATAACTTCCACTAAGTATAAAGACAATATAAAATTATGGTCTAGATACGTTGATGATGTATTAGTAGTTTGGGAAGGAAGCATAGAAGAAGTGCATGAGTTTATAAAGGAGGTAAATAATAAGGATAAAAACTTACAATTTTAGGAAGAGATAGGAGGTAAGCAAATAAATTACTTAGATTTAAACGTAGAAATTAAAGATAATGAGAAACTACAGTTTGGGATATTTAGGAAAGAGTCGTATTCTGATATAATTATACCAAGAGAGTCGTACCACCCATACAGATATAAAATGGCGGCAATCAATTCCTTTTGTTACAGAGCTCAGAAGTGTTTAAAAGAGACCGAATCAAAAGATAGGGAGTTAAAAACGATAAAGGGAATTGTAAGGAATAATAATTATAGCACCAACATAGTGGATAAAGTTATGAAAAGGGTCAACATACAAAAAGCTAAAATAGAACCAGAACAAAAGAATTATGCAGGGTCATTGACATACATAGGTTCACATACTAGAAAAATTATAAAATGTTTTAATAAATATGGAGTAGATATAGCTATTAAAAGATGTGAAACGGTATTTGATAAGATAAGGAATAAGAATATAGAAAAAATTCCAGTATTACAGAAAAGCGGAATTTATAAATTAAAATGTAAAGACTGCAACAAAGTGTACCTAGGGGAGACAGGACGAAAATTCGAATGCAGGTTGTCTGACCACAAACGTGGAGAAGGTAATAGAACAACCAATTCGTTATATGCAAGACATTTCATAGAAGACAACCACAAGTTTGTTAATCCTTTGGAAGAATACGAAATTGTAAAAGTAGTAAATAGCACAGTTGAAAGGAAGCTTAGAGAGGAGTAAGAAATATTGAAAGAAAGAGAAAAAGGGTTAGACAATTTAATTAATATTAAAATTAAATTTGATAATGAAGAAATATTTTATAACATGATTAAGAAGTAAATGAGAGAGGGCAGATAGATAAGATTAAGAATTATATTTCATAGTACTAATTGGTTGTTTTAAAATAAGGGTGTGTGACTGACCCACGTGTGTGGAGAGGAAGAGGGTAGTTTAAAAGGATGCACACACACACACACACACACACACACACACACACACACACAAGGAATTTACTAGAAAAATATGTAACTTCACAGATGGTGAGACAGAGTTTAGGGGGTGGGGAAGGGTCATTAATTTTTAGTTTGTTGTGGGTGAGCAGGGTGGGGGAGAGGGGTGAAAGGTTGGGTATTACATATTTTCAGTCTATTCCTGATCTGACGATGAGCTGTGAAGCTTGAAAGCGCTAATCGGAATAATTTTCATATAGTGGTGTGCAATATTGATCATTTCGATTGTGATTTCAACCACTAACACAAATTTCTTCATTAAACGTCTGTTAAGATGTGCAATCGACTACAGGTAATGGACAACAACAATGAGGTAATAAACGACAACAATAAGGTAAGTAAAGTTTTTAAATATCTTAAGTTAAAAGTTAAATTGAAGAGGGTTTTAAGTAAAATATGGTTTAATAAACAATCTCTGGATAATAATGTCATCCCAAAGTACGCTCAAGTTAAAATTAAAAATAAGAACAGTGTAGCCAAAAAAGTAAAAGAACAAAGCGAGAAGTTGTGGATAAAACTGGAAATAAGGTCACTCTACGGCTTAATCAATAGATATAATAGGGAATTATATGACAGACACATAGAATTATTAAGAATATACTCGTATGTAGAGTTAGAAGAAATATTATATAATTTTGGTTTGGGGTACATAGAAAAGAATTTGGAAAAGAAAAATAAAAAAATGGTAGATAAGTTAAATAAATTAATAAGAAAGAACGAAGTAAAAAAGGAACACCTCTCTAAGAATAACTATGAAAAAAGAGTAATAAACCTTACAGAGGTAAATTTCAATACGGAAGAAAAAGAAATGTTAGCGAAAGGCTTAAAATACGCACCACCATCAGAATTAAATCAAGAAAAAACGATTATTGAATGCGAAAGCATAATACAAAAACGAGGAAATGAAAATGATAAAAAAGAATAAGGTGGGAAGTAGGGAATGTAGTAGATAAAATATTTAAGAAAAGTTTGTATAATTCAAAGAATGAACAAAAAATCAAAGCAACTGTAACTAAACTAAAGAATAAAATAAAGAAGAATGATATTATAGTTACGAAGGCGGATAAAGGTAATACAATGGTACTAATGAGAAAGGAAGAATACATAAAGAAAACGGAAGAATTTATAAGGGAAGGACCATACGAGGAAATAAAGTATGATTATACAAGTAAGTACCAGTCAAGGATAAAACAAATGATGAAACAGATAACATTTATAGAAGGAAAAAAGAAAAAGTATTTATTGGAAAGTAATCCAACAGCACCAACTTTTAAAAGTCAGGTTAAGATACATAAAGAAGGAAAACCAATTAGACCGATTGTTTCTTTTATTAATGCACCTATTTATAAACTATCAAAGGAAGTTAGCAGAGTACTGAAAGAGAAATATGAATTTGGGACAAAATACAACATAGAGAATAATATAAAATTGATAGAAAAATTAGAAAATATTAGCATTAATGTAAATACAAAATTGATATCACTGGATGTTAAGGACATGTTTACTAATATCACAGTAAATAAAATTATTAAGTTAATAAACGATAATAATATGGGAGAATACAGGTATAAAAAGCAGTTGATGAAAGTAATTAAAGAATGTGTAAATCAGAACTATTTTAGGTTTAATAACAAGTTTTATATACAGAAAAAAGGTTTACCTATGGGGTCTTCATTATCCCCTATTCTTGCTGAAATATACATGAATGATTTTGAAAAGCAATTAATAACTTCCACTAAGTATAAAGACAATATAAAATTATGGTCTAGATACGTTGATGATGTATTAGTAGTTTGGGAAGGAAGCATAGAAGAAGTGCATGAGTTTATAAAGGAGGTAAATAATAATGATAAAAACTTACAATTTAAGGAAGAGATAGGAGGTAAGCAAATAAATTACTTAGATTTAAACATAGAAATTAAAGATAATGAGAAACTACAGTTTGGGATACTTAGGAAAGAGTCGTATTCTGATATAATTATACCAAGAGAGTCGTACCACCCATACAGATATAAAATGGCGGCAATCAATTCCTTTTGTTACAGAGCTCAGAAGTGTTTAAAAGGGAGATAGGGGGTTAAAAACGATAAAGGGAATTGTAAGGAATAATAATTATAGCACCAACATAGTGGATAAAGTTATGAAAAGGTTCAACATACAAAAAGCTAAAATAGAACCAGAACAAAAGAATTATGCAGGGTGTAACATCACAAGATGTCACCTAACCTAAGTGTATGTTATCAGATTTCATAAAAACGGAATAACCATGTAAATAGGTATAGAATAGTCAAAATAAACAAGAAAGAAGAAACCTAGAGAGAAGAATAAAGCAGAAGTGCCATGTGAAACAGTAACCCAATAGCGGTTTGACACTACAACTAGACTGAGACTAAAACGAACTAATGGACAGAATAAATGTAAATTCAACATGATCAATTGTATCATTGGATACTGTGTAGGCATAATTGTTTTCTTTCGTGTCTCAAAGAATTCACAACTGAGATAATAATAATAATAACAATAATAATAACAATAATACTAATATTAATAATTGTAATAATTTTATACTAAGAATAAATAGTATCTGGACTTAACCAGATTTATAATTCATGTTCTGAGCAAGCCGTATGAGGCATATAATAATTAACTTTTCATTGTACAACTTTGTATGTTTACATTATGTGTATTTTTTTGAATTCACTATAAGGGTGTAAATAAACCCATTATTAACAGCATCACCTGATTTGATTTATTTTATTTTTTTTTGAATAATTAAATATTTTCTTTCAAGAAACTTAAACAACCTTCTGTTGTGTTTGACATATTGGAATAGCATTGCCAAAAAGTGGTACTCAACTATTTTAAATTTTCTTTTCATCTATTAATTTTTATGTATGGGTTTTACACGGGATTTTCCCTAAATAAATCCGTGTGGCGCCCACTAATTTAATAAACAAGGTGACATAACCTTGCAACCAAAGGGAGTTGATGAATGTAAGCTGAGTTGACAGTTTAGTGAACTTCAAGTAAACGCAATCAGGTACGTAAAAGTATATGTTTGTTTATAATATTGTCCAGACTTTACGGGACTTGACTTACTCAGACTACCTGTAATCAGAAGAAGTTTCTACTACTAGTTTCAACCCAGACGAGAACTATTATCAAGCAATCAACTGCTATACTTCATATTTTAACTTAAGTTAATCTAACATTTAAATATAATCAACTTCATTATTTTTATTTAATACAAGGGAATTCTTTAAAAAACAAGAGTATTTAAACCATTGTAAACACTGTGAGTAACTTGAATGTTGTATGGTAAAATACTTTACTACATTAGTCACCTTCAAGTAGAAATAACCATTCTCAACATTGAGTTATCTCAAAGGAACACTTCACCCATAGATGAATTTTGTTTTAATGAGACTTTTAATATTTTAACCACGAATTTAAAATTTAAACAACAACCACTCTTTTATTTTGTTTCAAGTTAATTTAAACGTAACGTAAATTCGATTATAATAATAAACATAATAATTTTAAATAAGAACCCCCAAACGGAGAGTGTTATAAATTGGCGCACCAACTAGTGTGGCTTAAAAAATATTAAATAAATATATTTTTTATATTTTATATTAGCCCGGTAGACACGAAAAAATTAACATGCCACGCACACGTCGATACAACACAAAATATAGAGCGAAAAGGGAGAGGGAAATGGACTATTATAACCAGGAAACAGACTGGGACCAAATATACAGAATATTGAAAATCGATGGTGAAGAATTAAATCGCAAAATGGAAGAGGAGAAAAGATGGATAAAAGAGGAGTCAGACCAATTAAGAAGGAAGAGGGAAGAAGGATTTGCAAGACTCCACGAATGGGAAATCCCACAACCAAGGAGGGACCGGAATACAAGATGGTATAATAACCAACCAACATGGCGAAACGAAGAGAAGAGGAATTACCATTACCAGAGATGGGAAGATGAGCGTAGTAGAAGAGAAGCAGCCGAAAGAGAACTAAGAGACAATAAGATAAGACAAAATGAAGAGTTGTTCTATAGTCGAGCTGCACAGCAGGAGGAAGAGGAGATAAGACGCCAGAATGAGAGACGAGAAGAAGAGCGTAAACGGAGGGAAGCATTCGAAGAAGAATTGAGGAATGCCAAGAAATTAAGAAACGAACAGAGACAGATAGGTGAAGACTTAATGAAGAATGGGAAAAATACCAACGACAAAATCGAAGAAGACCATAACCAGAAGGAATCCCAGGAACCACCACAAGAAAATATGACTAAAAACGTCCCAGAACAAGACGTCAATGATGGTGTAAAAGAGGAGGAAATATTAATAGATGACCTAGAGACCGAAACAATAACAAGTAAGGACCAGACTGAGCTATATGAATCTCCAAGTGAACCCAGTGAAATAACTAACGAGGAAATAAAAACCCCCCACCAAGAAGAGAGTAAAGATAATGACACGACGGAAGAGAATGATGAAGCAGTCCAAGGGATGGTAAGCGATAACGCACCGACCGTGAGCGTCGAATATACAAATATAATCAAAAAACCAGAAGATAGAGAAGTAATGGCAAGTGACACCATAAAAAGCCAACCTAAGGAAATAGCATCGACAGAGCTGTTGAGTTTCCAAAGGATGATGATGGAATGTAGGGAGAAACAGTTCCCCCACCACGTAGAGAATAGCTTTGAGAAGGCAAGGGAGGAAATGATGAACGATATCAGATCATGGAGAGAAGAAATCATCCAACAATGGAGGGAAGAAATGGGAACTAATGATGAACCAACAAGAAAACAGCAGGACATAAATACATTATTATCTGAAAACGAGCTTGACGGACAACAGGGAGGTATTCGGTATAAGGAGATCGGTACCGAGAGGAATGAGAACACTCAGGTAATTGAAGAAACGGAAGAGTTAGTAGCAGAGAATGAGGAATTAGGACAAAATAATTTGCCAATGTATGACGATCACGTGAAGACAAGGGAATTACCCGGAAATATAGCTACCAAACAAGTGAATTCGAAAATTAATATTCCGGAAAAAAGGAACAAAATAATTAAGAAAACGGAAGAAAAGGAGGGGAAGATAAGAAGGATACTACGCCCAAAGAAGACTAGGGTGACCAAAGAATTAACCGAAATGACTCAAAGTGGTCTAGTTAATATGGTTCATGTCCCAGGCAACGACCATGGAGAAGGAGTCTACAGAAAGGAGTATCGAAGGGGCATCATGGGAGTGACCAAAGAGCAGAAATGTGTTACCACCAAGAAAATTAGGACCAGCAAAGAACTTAAAGCAGATATTCTTAAAAGGAAACGAAGGTGTTCCAAGAAAAGAAAAAGGTACCAGGAACAACTGGACCAGCTCATTGAAGGGTACGCCCAAAGGATAAGGGAAATGCGGAAGAAGAGGGACCAAGCGATGGAAGAGTCCAACCAGGAGAACAAAGATCAACCCGGATTAGAAGATGGGCCAGACATCAATAATAGCCAAGGCCCGGAGTACAATGAACACAATAATACCAAAGATGATGAGAGGAAGAAGGCAAGGAAACGGGGAGCCAATGACTATCTGGTAGCCGCTAAGTGGAAGAACCGCTTGATAGTAAGGTATCTCCAAAACCACTAGTACGGAACATGTGTCAGATATCCCAATTATAGACCCAATAGAGTGGAAGAGCACAAATAACCCCATGAATATCGACGAATAAGAAATGATTAATATTAAGGAGAGATAATATGTAATAGGAAGCAACATTCCTCACCCAAACGTTTATGATATAAAAAGTAAAATGTATATATTGAAGAAAAAAAAAAAAAAAAAAAAAAAACCACTACTATATAAACAAGCTCATTTGTTGTTAAACTACCAAAAATATTGAAGGTAACTAATTAGCTATAACTAGTCAATCTGCCTTATCAAGTTACAAAAGTGTGTAGATTTAAGATGTAAACCAAACCATTTGTTAATGATGAAAATGTACCAGACCTATTACCCCAGGGGATAGAATATTAGATAAGGTCAATCAAATGATTTAATAAGAAAATACAATTACTGTACTATACCTAGAGAAAAATATGTAACCAGATGAATATTCTATGTGACCTAATGTTTATAAAATGATTATTGTATACCTCTCATAAAACTCAAATGTTAAATTAAAATCGTCCAGAATAAAGGTTCACCCAACTAACCTTTGAAGGAGTAGAGAGGCAGTATAACAAAGTGTGTAAAATAAAAAGAAGGACATTATTATGGAATGTGAGGAAAGAAAAATTAATATTTGTGAAACAAACCATGAAAACCCCAAGAATGTCTATGAAATAGATATTAGTATATTGTTAAATGAAATTGTAATTACAGTAGAGTATATAGTGTATAAAATCATCCAGAATAAGTGAAAACCACCATCACTTGAAGGAGTAGAGAAGAAAAATAACAAAGAGTGTTAATTGTAAGAATAACTATGGTTATAATGAAATGAAAGGAAAGAAAAATGTGTGTCAATTATCAAATATTATACATCATAAGAATATGTCAGAGAACATCAGAAAAAAAAGAGAACCATTTAGTATACAAACAATGTAAGCCTGATAATTCAGGATGAATATAACTCGTTAAGAAAGATTTAATAGACTATAGTGAAACAGAAATATATTGTGAACTCTAGATAGAACAAATGGATGCATAAGTACTATAAGCATCAAAACCAGTGTATAATCTTAAAAGTATTTAAATGAACCACAACAAATTGTTAACTAGTAAATAAGTAACTATATAGCTGATAAAAGCATAGCTAAAAAACACCAAGTCTAAAGGAAGTAATTACCTGTAAGAAAGAAAGTATGTTAGCAAGTATAAAGATAGAAATGTGATCTAAATAAAAACTTCTGATACCTTGTATATTATAGTGAATATATTATATTATTGAATATGAATGATATGTGATATTTTTTTGAGTTGTGATAGTGCAACTATTGCCAGGTGCAATGTTTATTTTTACTCAGACAGAGAAGAGTAATCCCTCTGAATCTGAGAATGTGTAGGGAGGAACGGCAGAGGATGTTAGCCATAGTGAGCCACCCTGATTCCAAAACCTCTACTACAGTTAGGGAATTATATTGTTTTATTATATCAAGGAATATTATGAAAGAATCTGTGAGGTATAAATTATAATAACCATCAAAATGATCACGAATGCAAATATATGTAATGAGAAAGTAGAATGTAAATAAAACAGGGAATAATTAACTTGAGAAACAAGATCCATTATAGTTAAATGATTTAGAGAGTAAGCAGCTTGAAATTACTAGTAAATCAAGAATTGTACCATTGTATAAAAAGCCAACCTAGAGTAATACACCAATAATATGTTTAAAAAATCTAGGAATACAAGAGAAAATTTTTTATTGAAGTATACTAAGAAACTGACATGAATTGATAATTTTACAAAATATAAATTTTTCAAATGATCAATTTTAAAGAGGGTGTATATGTAACATCACAAGATGTCACCTAACCTAAGTGTATGTTATCAGATTTCATAAAAACGGAATAACCATGTAAATAGGTATAGAATAGTCAAAATAAACAAGAAAGAAGAAACCAAGAGAGAAGAATAAAGCAGAAGTGCCATGTGAAACAGTAACCCAATAGCGGTTTGACACTACAACTAGACTGAGACTAAAACGAACTAATGGACAGAATAAATGTAAATTCAACTGTCAATTCAGTAAATGGTTAATGTAAACCGAACGTCATTTATGAACAAAAAAAAAATAAACGAATGAGCAGTTAAATACTGTGAAAGCAAAATCAGCATTTTTCTGATAATAAATGTGACAATGAACAGTAGATAATGAATGCCAAAACCAATGTTAACAATGGCTATATTGTAGGAATTAAGACGTATTTCCGCATCAAATATACCTATTAGAAAAGAGAGCTATTTATATAAGAGAATCTTATACAAATAAGATGTCTCCATAATTTACCGAATTGAGAACTAATAGGCATTATTAAGGCCAAATTTCAGTGTAGGCGATACACTTAACAAACTTAGACCAAACATTAGTCAATAAAATGACTATCACTAATTATCACCAGTGCAAAATAAAATGCACAAGAACTATGGTTATGCATTGACATAACGAAAAATGTTATTAAAACGATAGGTTTAGCCATAATTTTAATTGTAAATAGTAGCTTAAAACAAACTAACGGTAAACGAAATGTCATAGTCAGTAGGATCTTTTATTACTATGTATAGAATTAAGGTGTACAAGTAAAGTTCAGTGAAAAAAAACGTCAGTACAGTATTAATGGTGTCCGCACATAAACATTTGATTAATAAAATGTTATGTGGATACGAGAAAGGTTAACCAAAAGTGTAAAATCAGCGACTCATAAAGAGCAGACGACAGTAAGAATAGTGTACCCGAACATTGATTTTCTAACAATGTCGGTTAAAGTGAAAGTAATTCGAGATCGAGTGATATCAATTTAAAGGAAAAAAAACAATCTTTAATTTGATAATAATATCAACTCAATCGTGACGGTATTAAGCGTATTACAACTGTTAGCATCATTGTATAAATGTACATCAGGAATCTGGGTACAAATAATAATAACAATGACAACAGAAGCGACCTGTCAATCATCTCAACATTTGACAGTTAGAAAAACCGTTATCAACCGCCAAAAAGTGATACGTCATCTTCGTCCCACCTGTCTGGACCAATAGGAAAATTAGTTATAAAATGATAATTTTACCTAAGCCCAATCCAAAAGAGGGGTATATAAAGACAAACCAGCGAATTTTGACAGAGACCTTTACTAACTAACAAGCAGAACAGACGTACGCTCGTCTCCGCTACGTTTTTCTTATAACACATAGCGTCAGCTACCTTGTACTCCGGAACCAATAGTTAACAACGAGAAACTTTACTTCAAGTTCATCATCAACCAACAACAGTGTTCAAGTGCAGTTTATTTTAATTTTGTGCGGGAATGACGAACAGAAAATAATTTATTGTCATTATTCACGATCCATTTTAATCAGAAGAGGATCGCATTATTCTGTTCTTGTGCGAATTAGTGCCGAAATAAAGTAATCACTATAATCCGATTACTTAAGTGATAAAAGGTTTTAATTAAAATAATTAAAACTCTGAAGGTAAAAGTGCAATTATTATTAATCTTGATCTGAGTGCAATAACTTGTATTTTTGCTACCATAACCTGTACTGACGCAAAACACAAAAACAGTATTTAAGATTACACCACGTTTCGATTTATTATTCAAATTTTTTATTAGTAAGTAAGCTATATGTTAGTTGTAAGGGCTCTCAATTGAATAATATTGTCATTAAAAAAGCAAGCGTTGATGAAACGCACGATCTTCCAATAGATCGTTTTTTTTTTTTTTTTTAATTACTTGGTAAAAGTAACTTCAAACTTTGTTGATCAATTGTATCATTGGATACTGTGTAGGCATAATTGTTTTCTTTCGTGTCTCAAAGAATTCACAACTGAGATAATAATAATAATAACAATAATACTAATATTAATAATTGTAATAATTTTATACTAAAGAATAAATAGTATCTGGACTTAACCAGATTTATAATTCATGTTCTGAGCAAGCCGTATGAGGCATATAATAATTAACTTTTCATTGTACAACTTTGTATGTTTACATTATGTGTATTTTTTTGAATTCACTATAAGGGTGTAAATAAACCCATTATTAACAGCATCACCTGATTTGATTTATTTTATTTTTTTTTGAATAATTAAATATTTTCTTTCAAGAAACTTAAACAACCTTCTGTTGTGTTTGACATATTGGAATAGCATTGCCAAAAAGTGGTACTCAACTATTTTAAATTTTCTTTTCATCTATTAATTTTTATGTATGGGTTTTACACGGGATTTTCCCTAAATAAATCCGTGTGGCGCCCACTAATTTAATAAACAAGGTGACATAACCTTGCAACCAAAGGGAGTTGATGAATGTAAACTGAGTTGACAGTTTAGTGAACTTCAAGTAAACGCAATCAGGTACGTAAAAGTATATGTTTGTTTATAATATTGTCCAGACTTTACGGGACTTGACTTACTCAGACTACCTGTAATCAGAAGAAGTTTCTACTACTAGTTTCAACCCAGACGAGAACTATTATCAAGCAATCAACTGCTATACTTCATATTTTAACTTAAGTTAATCTAACATTTAAATATAATCAACTTCATTATTTTTATTTAATACAAGGGAATTCTTTAAAAAACAAGAGTATTTAAACCATTGTAAACACTGTGAGTAACTTGAATGTTGTATGGTAAAATACTTTACTACATTAGTCACCTTCAAGTAGAAATAACCATTCTCAACATTGAGTTATCTCAAAGGAACACTTCACCCATAGATGAATTTTGTTTTAATGAGACTTTTAATATTTTAACGACGAATTTAAAATTTAAACAACAACCACTCTTTTATTTTGTTTCAAGTTAATTTAAACGTAACGTAAATTCGATTATAATAATAAACATAATAATTTTAAATAAGAACCCCCAATCGGATAGCGTTATAAGGGTCATTGACATACATAGGTTCACATACTAGAAAAACTATAAAATGTTTTAATAAATATGGAGTAGATATAGCTATTAAAAGATGTGAAACGGTATTTGATAAGATAAGGAATAAGAATATAGAAAAAATTCCAGTATTAAAGAAAAGCGGAATTTATAAATTAAAATGTAAAGACTGCAACAAAGTGTACCTAGGGGAGACAGGACGAAAATTCGCATGCAGGTTGTCTGACCACAAACGTGGAGAAGGTAATAGAACAACCAATTCGTTATATGCAAGACATTTCATAGAAAACAACCACAAGTTTGTTAATCCTTTGGAAGAATACGAAATTGTAAAAGTAGTAAATAACACAGTTGAAAGGAAGCTTAGAGAGGTGTTAGAAATATTGAAAGAAAGAGAAAAAGGGTTAGACAATATAATTAATATTAAAATTAAATTTGATAATGAAGAAATATTTTATAACATGATTAAGAAGTAAATGAGAGAGGGCAGATAGATAAGATTAAGAATTATATTTCATAGTACTAATTGGTTGTTTTAAAATAAGGGTGTGTGACTGACCCACGTGTGTGGAGAGGAAGATGGTAGTTTAAAAGGATGCACACACACACACACACACACACACACACACACACACACACACACACACACACAAGGAATTTACTAGAAAAATATGTAACTGCACAGATGGTGAGACAGAGTTTAGGGGGAGGGGAAGGGTCATTAATTTTTAGTTTGTTGTGGGTGAGCAGGGTGTGGGAGAGGGGTGAAGGGTTGGGTATTACATATTTTCAGTCTATTCCTGATCTGACGATGAGCTGTGAAGCTTGAAAGCGCTAATCGGAATAATTTTCATATAGTGGTGTGCAATATTGATCATTTCGATTGTGATTTCAACCACTAACACAAATTTCTTCATTAAACGTCTGTTAAGATGTGCAATCGACTACAGGTAATGGACAACAACAATGAGGTAATAAACGACAACAATAAGGTAAGTAAAGTTTTTAAATATCTTAAGTTAAAAGTTAAATTGAAGAGGGTTTTAAGTAAAATATGGTTTAATAAACAATGTCTGGATAATAATGTCATCCCAAAGTACGCTCAAGTTAAAATTAAAAATAAGAACAGTGTAGCCAAAAAAGTAAAAGAACAAAGCGAGAAGTTGTGGATAAAACTGGAAATAAGGTCACTCTACGGCTTAATCAATAGATATAATAGGGAATTATATGACAGACACATAGAATTATTAAGAATATACTCGTATGTAGAGTTAGAAGAAATATTATATAATTTTGGTTTGGGGTACATAGAAAAGAAATTGGAAAATAAAAATAAAAAAATGGTAGATAAGTTAAATAAATTAATAAGAAAGAACGAAGTAAAAAAGGAACACCTCTCTAAGAATAACTATGAAAAAAGAGTAATAAACCTTACAGAGGTAAATTTCAATACGGAAGAAAAAGAAATGTTAGCGAAAGGCTTAAAATACGCACCACCACCAGAATTAAATCAAGAAAAAACGATTATTGAATGCGAAAGCATAATACAAAAACTAGGAAATGAAAATGATAAAAAAAGAATAAGGTGGGAAGTAGGGAATGTAGTAGATAAAATATTTAAGAAAAGTTAGTATAATTCAAAGAATGAACAAAAAATCAAAGCAACTGTAACTAAACTAAAGAATAAAATAAAGAAGAATGATATTATAGTTACGAAGGCGGATAAAGGTAATACAATGGTACTAATGAGAAAGGAAGAATACATAAAGAAAACGGAAGAATTTATAAAGGAAGGACCATACGAGGAAATAAAGTATGATTATACAAGTAAGTACCAGTCAAGGATAAAACAAATGATGAAACAGATAACATTTATAGAAGGAAAAAAGAAAAAGTATTTATTGGAAAGTAATCCAACAGCACCAACTTTTAAAAGTCAGGTTAAGATACATAAAGAAGGAAAACCAATTAGACCGATTGTTTCTTTTATTAATGCACCTATTTATAAACTATCAAAGGAAGTTAGCAGAGTACTGAAAGAGAAATATGAATTTGGGACAAAATACAACATAGAGAATAATATAAAATTGATAGAAAAATTAGAAAATATTAGCATTAATGTAAATACAAAATTGATATCACTGGATGTTAAGGACATGTTTACTAATATCACAGTAAATAAAATTATTAAGTTAATAAACGATAATAATATGGGAGAATACAGGTATAAAAAGCAGTTGATGAAAGTAATTAAAGAATGTGTAAATCAGAACTATTTTAGGTTTAATAACAAGTTTTATATACAGAAAAAAGGTTTACCTATGGGGTCTTCATTATCCCCTATTCTTGCTGAAATATACATGAATGATTTTGAAAAGCAATTAATAACTTCCACTAAGTATAAAGACAATATAAAATTATGGTCTAGATACGTTGATGATGTATTAGTAGTTTGGGAAGGAAGCATAGAAGAAGTGCATGAGTTTATAAAGGAGGTAAATAATAATGATAAAAACTTACAATTTAAGGAAGAGATAGGAGGTAAGCAAATAAATTACTTAGATTTAAACATAGAAATTAAAGATAATGAGAAACTACAGTTTGGGATACTTAGGAAAGAGTCGTATTCTGATATAATTATACCAAGAGAGTCGTACCACCCATACAGATATAAAATGGCGGCAATCAATTCCTTTTGTTACAGAGCTCAGAAGTGTTTAAAAGGGAGATAGGGGGTTAAAAACGATAAAGGGAATTGTAAGGAATAATAATTATAGCACCAACATAGTGGATAAAGTTATGAAAAGGGTCAACATACAAAAAGCTAAAATAGAACCAGAACAAAAGAATTATGCAGGGTCATTGACATACATAGGTTCACATACTAGAAAAATTATAAAATGTTTTAATAAATATGGAGTAGATATAGCTATTAAAAGATGTGAAACGGTATTTGATAAGATAAGGAATAAGAATATAGAAAAAATTCCAGTATTACAGAAAAGCGGAATTTATAAATTAAAATGTAAAGATTGCAACAAAGTGTACCTAGGGGAGACAGGACGAAAATTCGCATGCAGGTTGTCTGACCACAAACGTGGAGAAGGTATTAGAACAACCAATTCGTTATATGCAAGACATTTCATAGAAGACAACCACAAGTTTGTTAATCCTTTGGAAGAATACGAAATTGTAAAAGTAGTAAATAACACAGTTGAAAGGAAGCTTAGAGAGGAGTTAGAAATACTGAAAGAAAGAGAAAAAGGGTTAGACAATTTAATTAATATTAAAATTAAATTTGATAATGAAGAAATATTTTATAACATGATTAAGAAGTAAATGAGAGAGGGCAGATAGATAAGATTAAGAATTATATTTCATAGTACTAATTGGTTGTTTTAAAATAAGGGTGTGTGACTAACCCACGTGTGTGGAGAGGAAGAGGGTAGTTTAAAAGGATGCACACACACACACACACAAGGAATTTACTAGAAAAATATGTAACTGCACAGATGGTGAGACAGAGTTTAGGGGGTGGGGAAGGGTCATTAATTTTTAGTTTGTTGTGGGTGAGCAGGGTGTGGGAGAGGGGTGAAGGGTTGGGTATTACATATTTTCAGTCTATTCCTGATCTGACGATGAGCTGTGAAGCTTGAAAGCGCTAATCGGAATAATTTTCATATAGTGGTGTGCAATATTGATCATTTCGATTGTGATTTCAACCACTAACACATATTTCTTCATTAAACGTCTGTTAAGAATGATTTGTTCTGGTCTCAAATAGGCAAATATTACAGCTGGTCACTCCAGCGCTTCCTCGGACTTCCCACACCTCTCCATCCCTTCGACTTATAGTGTCATAGTTGTTTGGGAATGCGGCAGTCATCCATTCGGCAAAAATGTTCCCACCAATTCAGCCGATACTGGGCCATCCTGTCGAGTATACTCATAATATTCAGTTCCTACCGTATACCTGTGTTTCTTCTATGATCATGCAGAGTATACCCTGCCACGTGCCTGAGAAATCTCATTTCGGCCGCTTGAATGCGACTGGCCTAGCCTTTCGTTAAAGTCCAATTCTCAGACCCATAAATAACTGTGGGAAAAGCCATCACCTTGTAGAATTTTCGACATGTTCCTTTACTTGCTGACTTAATGGTTCGCCTGATGGTCCCGCACATAAAGTTGAACTTATGCAACTTATGCACCACGTCGTTGCTTGGATTATTAGACACACTGTAGCCCAGGTATTCGAAACTGCTAACTTGTTCCAGGACAGTAACATCTATAACAATTTTTGCCCGTACGGGATCAGTTCCACAAAAAGCCATCACCTTGATTTTAATTGTGGATATCTGCAACCAGAGTCTTTGCAGATTCCATTTAACAAATATATACTCATCTGCAATCTGTTTTCAGAGTCCGACCCTGCCTGATTGTCAATCAATAGCCTGATCGTCCGCGAACAACAAAGTGTCAATTGTAGAGTGACCAATCATAAAATGGTCTGGAAGACACATCTGCCAGTTTTATATGATATCGTCGATATATAATAAGCAAATATACATTTAATTAGAATTGAATACATTAATCCAAACAGTTTTGATGAAAATGATGTCTCCCTTCTGGAAATTTAGATCTGATTCAAACTTTTTGTTATTGCCTGCACTAACACATAATCGGCACAGATTTTGTACTGTATAGGTAGGTATAGGTATTGCTAATTTAAAATATTGTACAGGTAGCATGATTAGGTAGAAAAAAGTTACTTCTGAGTTACTAAAGTTACATAATTAAGTAAATATTTTTAGCAATTACTATTTGCAATATTTTTCAAAATGTGTAGTTCACAAATTATAGTTTTTACATTCAAAATTGTAGTTTAACTGTTCAGAAAATAAAATAAGATATATCACCATAAATATATGTGAAGAAACGTTTAAGTAATAAAGATTAATCCTGTGCAAGGCGCTCGAAATCAAATTTTGTCAAGTTAGCTAAAAGTAACAGTCAAACAGTCGGTCCGTAGATTTTAAGAATTAGATTAAGAATTTTGAGCCAGAGAAAAAATCAGATATGTGTGTGAGCTGTGTGTGTGGGAGAGAGAGAGGGGGGTTAAGATTGGATGGTTAGCTAAGGACATGGTACTCGTAAAAAATTCCTGAGGTGCGCTAAAGTAGTCTTGTTCTCAAATAGCAAATATAACAGACAGTGTTAGATAAAACATAAAGTAACATAATAATAGTTTTACGAGTGAGTGTTTAAACAAATAAAAAATGCTAGCGATAACAAAAGAAGTCGTAAAAGAAAAGGAAAAGTAGCAAAATAGGAATAGTTACAGAAGAGGCGGTTACAGATGAAATTTTCTCAAGTCAAGTTATATAAATATATCATTATTTTTAAGTTCATGTGTTACGTCTAACTATATAACCTCTAGGTATAAAACGTCTGTTTATGTGCTAAGTGTAACTATTCTTATACTTGGTATACCCAGCTTGAGTCCCGCTCTGGTTTGCTGTTTTCCGAAACGTTTTGGCAGTTCCATCTCTACCATCTTCAAGCAGAGTACTTCTCTATGACTTAGGATGGAATGAGTTTTCAGGTAGGCTGGTCACGGGAGATTGAAGGTTTATTCCTATTGGTTCGCGGCCCAACTCGTGTCGTTAAACCGTCAGCTGGCGGTCTCCGACGGGTGTTGTAATCGTGAAGTACCGGATTCCAGGTTGCATCAAGTTATTTTGTAAGTGTAAACACTAGTTAAGGAATCTTATAATTTATGCGACTTTCAGAAGCCAGTTCAGAGATGCGTTACAGGGGTAACTTACAAACACTACATTACCGGGCTTTTTTATCCATTGTAATGCCTCTTTGCTACAGTATTTGTACACACTAGGCAAATAGTGTACTATGTAGAGAAATCATTCTCATTCGATATGTAACTATAATACAATCTGACTTTAACAATTGATATATCATATATATATTGTACAGTTATGGGTTTCCTCTCCTTAAAACCCCACTGTTGGGTTTGTCAATTTGTTTTGAATTACTTTAATTATTTAAATCTCGGAGATATTTGGAGTTGTGGGCTATATTGATGTAATTAATTAATATTAACTTATCTCTTTAAGAAATGTCAGTGTTAGTGTGCCTAAAACTTAAACAACTTAAGCGTTATTCTACAATTTCATCCAACCCTATTATACCTTGAAGAGAGTTATGTCTAATTTTGTATTTTTACGCTCCCTCTTTGGTGTCAGATAATTCCGCTATAAGCGCTGTAGTATCGGCTCAACGAAACTTATAGGTTATTTCGATGTTTATCTTAACCAATTATTCTATACTTATTCAGTTACGTTTTTTGTTCCCAGCTCATTAAACCATACTCCAAATAACAAGATTTTACAAATATATAAAGGTTCTTTATTTGTTTACTTAATTCACATTGGATAAGATATGTTCTAATTAACACATGCTTGGGCTATAGACTTCATGAATCGATTGTTGATTATTCTAATCCTTTATTTAAATTTATTTATATAGTGTGTTTTGATTTGTAATTAATTTAATTCAGGGTGTGAAGGTTCTTGTAACTGTGGGGAAGATTAAAAATACATAGATAAGAATGCAAGATTTACAAATTTGAAGTGTTGTGTATTTAGTATGATTATTATAATATAATTTACCAGACTCGAACGAAGCAAATCGTGTAGGCGGTTGATCGCTAAATTTACTGTTCTGGACGATTATGCAGTACGGTTTTCTTTCTTCGGTTTAATAAAAGTAATTCTTGTCCTGTCCACTTCGGAATACAGCTGCTGGATTGATTTACAGCCCGATTGATGTTTCTTCTGCAACGCCAGGATCCAAATAAGTTCTTCTTTCGGTTGAAGCAATTAGTGTTGTTCCGTGTAATTGGAAGGTTATAATTTCTGGTGTAGTGAATATTATTAATCGTGTTACTGTTAATTCTTTCTATTTGATTAATATCTCATCAATTCCCTTCGGATATGGGACAGTTCAAGTTCTTTCTTGTAGACTTCAGTTATTTACTCTCTATTATGATTTCATATTGTATTGTTATTTGGTTAATCTGTATTGGTGATAGACGTAAATATTGTCATTAGAATTTTGTATTTTTATAATCGTATCTGGTAATTTCGAATATTACGATTAAATAGATTATTCTTGGGTTTTTTAAATCTCATCACATTTAGTTCATCCAAGCAATTCTTGTTAAAATCAACAACTTCTTCTCCTTTTTGTCGTCCCTAGCAACACATAATTCCTTCCTTCCACATGTTTTAAATATATAGTGTTTATTTCATATATTTTTTGTCTATTCTTTATCAATTTGCTATCCTATCGGAATGTAACTTTACCGATAGTTGGTTTATTATTTTCTACACATATTCTGCTGGTTTTTTGATATAAGCCGGTTTTTTTTCCTTTTTTTATATTTAATCCACTTTCGATATTATATGTTACTAATCGATCTCATGGCATTATGGTATTATCATAATTTGTATAAATTTTATTATATATTATTATCAATTTAATGTTTTTTCTAGCTCTTCAAATCGTATTTATTAATTATTATTAATTGATGTACCTAATCTTTATGTTATGAGTGTTTATATAGTAGTTTGGCTGTTAGGCCTTTTATTGTAAACTGATCTACCTGTGTTTATAGCTGTTAAATATCTATAGCCCTTTAGCCCTTTTACATAAATTCATACATACAATCAAATCTTAACTATTAACATTTATATAAACAATTATTTTTTTATATCTAATAACAATTTTATCTTGATCTATTGATCACATATAACAAAATTCGAATCTATGAACATTGATTAACTGCTTCACACTTCATTCTACAACAGTCATTGAATAATACAACTTGTTTCATTATCTTTCATTAACTCAACACATATTTGGTATAACATAACATAAACTTTATCATAACATTTGTTGTCATAAAATAATACTTCTTAACTCAAAATTCTTATTTGTTATTACTATAAATTAAATCATTGTTTCATTTTTTGTTTGCTTTTCATTAAACATATCTCATCAGCTATTATTTAACTTACAGGTTCGTTTATTCTTGTTAACACTACCTTGCATCCTTATTTAATTTTATCTATGATTATCTTTGTAATTATAGGATCTTTGTTCTATTATGGTGTTAAACATTGACTTATTTATTATTCGGTGAACCTTATTTTGATGTAACATGAATGCTGGCATTTCTGTTGCGTTACAATATATATATATATATATATATATATATATATATATAAGAAAACTATTTATAAAATTAACCGTAAATCTTTCATGAAATAAACTAATTTGCTTTAAACATGATTATTTAGTGTCTAGTTACAATGGGAAAACAACAATAAACACAAAAAATAATGATATAAATAAAATAATAATAATAATAATAATATGAATTGATAACTGCTTATTTTTAATTTAATAAGTATAAATAAAGTAAATATCAACGACTGAACATAGAAAAATGGATAACAATTAGCTTTTAAATAGCTTTTAATGGCTTTTAAAAATTAGAGCTTACAAAAATAAGACTTTTGGTTAAACAAGACAATATAAAAAAAGCATATATTATATAATTACTTTTTATATAATTGTAAACAAAAAATTACATTTGTATAATTGTAATTGTAAAATACATTGGAAATAAGAAAGTGAACTTACAATTTTTAGTAACATATACTTTTACTATTGACTTACATAATTTTCTGTAGTTAATTTTAGTTTTTTAAGTTTTATCTTAAATTTGTAAACTTTTGAACCACATTATTCTTGTATTCAATTGTATTTTATATATCTTTCAGTTGATATACCAAATATAACACTGAGTACATATAATTATGTACTATGTACATGTATATGAACTATTGAATTCTTTAATTATTTGTTATTTATTTACTTCAAAAAACGCAATTTTTTACTTTATCTGATAATTTGCTGTATAAAAATACGGATCCACAGATTTGTCTTGAAGTGTGAAAACATATCTATATCTTTTGCACTGTCTCAAGTGATTATTTGGCTCTTTACTTATTATCGTTTATATGTCTTAAAATAATGTGATCAAAATAAACGATTTCCAACCTCTTTAGTATGTAATTTTACAATAGAACAGTGCACATCATTTTAATACAGCTTCGTGAATAATTAAGAACTACATTTGTTTTACAAAAATAAACAAAATGTGTGTGTGTGCGTGTGTGTGTGTGTGTGTGTGTGTGTGTGTGTGTGTGTGTGTGTGTGTGTGTGTGTGTGTGTGTGTGTGTGTGTGTGTGTGCGCGCGCGCGCGCGTGTGGACCAAGTTGTATTTCCCCAAAATGTTTAAGGTAAATACAACTGCCTATCTACAAACTACATCAGTGGTGTGGTGTATTAGTAATTAATAATCTCAATAAAGAAGCAAAATTATGGCGCTTATGGAAAACCAATATAATGGTTACCACAACTTAAGTACGTAATAATGATATGATATAAGTCATGAAGTATGAAAGAGTAACACTGTTTAAACAAGGTCTCATTGGGAACATAGTCTCAAGAGAATATATATAAGAATCAACAGTGACTACTAGTAACTAACATATAATCCCTGTACATAGTTGCTGTCAAAGTTATTTGTTTTAACATTTATTTATACCTTCCAGGAGGGTACTCTGCTATGTCTAATGTGTTTTTATTTGGTTTCTGACACAGCGCATGAATCTGTTGTCCAATCCCTCTTGGACGAAAGAAAAGTTGACTTTCTTCGAAAAGAAAAAAATTCTTCGTATTCATATTTCTGAAGATAAAATTGTTTATATTTTTTTAGCTTACCTTTTCGCTGTACCATATACGTAGTTTGGGACTTCCTTTATATATGCTTTCTTCTATGTTAAGGAGTTAAGAACTGCCAAACGTTGAGACTATTAACCTCAGAAAGTAAACATTTATGCAAGTTAACAGCCACAAGTTGAAAACGTTGGTAATTCCTTGATAGTAATAATAGTAGTAGTAGTAGTAGTAGTAGTAGTAGTAGTAGTAGTAGTAGTAGTAGTAGTAGTAGTAGTAGTAGTAGATCTAATAAGTTAGGCTGAGGCTAAAGTAGGATGACACGTCTGAAAACTTAGGAAGGTCTCTGTTCTGTTAAGGTCGATTGTGCCTTGGAAATCCATAATGTCAATAATATTAATATCCATAATATCATTCCAGAATTTGACAAGGTTCAAAATTTGGTCAAATTTGGTTAGTGACAAACAGTGATAATTTACCAAACTGTGACTAGACGTGTTCTCCAGGCAGCATTAAAATGTATCTTCCTAGTATAAAATACATAAAAAATGTTTACTTTAGAATATAAATAAAAATTTAATTTAAAAAAATATAATAAGATTACTCACATTAGTGCAAATTTATGTAAATGTTTTATAATTTTGGATATTTTTTTAAGTTTTATATACTGAATTTTTATATGCCTGATAAAAGATAAAGGCATTTAGAAGTTAATTTTTTTATTAATTCAACTTATCTTTAAGTGTTAAACGTTCTGATTGTTTCGTATAATCATCACTAAAGTGTCTACTTAAGACTGAGCGTTCAAAAACCCAGTTAATGAAAGCTTATAGGAGAAAAATATTTTTTCATTTTTTAATTCAGCCATAAAACATCTGTTTTATTCATGTCATTTTTTAATTCATGTCATCTGTGCGTCTAGTTATTCTGCGTTGTATTCTTTCTGCCCCAGTACCAACATTTTTCCTTTCGTCATTTATGAAATTGTTTGTAACATTTATAGGGCACATTACAAGTTTCAAAAATAACTTCGGATGTAACACAAAACTGTACGTACTGAGAAACTAAACAAAAAGAGAAATTTTTAATCAGCTGAATTATTTGCTTTTGTGAAGAAAATATTTTGTCAAATAATTGGTGGCGTATTGTTTTACTTATCTTCAAAGGACAAGACGTGATTTATGTCAAAACTTTACACATCAGTAATATAATAGAAACCTACTGTATAAAACGACTTGAATTAATTTTAAATTCAACGGAATTTCTGAATTCCGTTATGTTCGCACTTTCTGTGCTACTAATTATTATAATCAGAACTTAATTAATTTTTTGTTTGATTATCTCTGCCTTGTCTCGTATGATATTTCATGTCATCTGTGCGTCTAGTTGTTATGCATTGTATTCTTTCTGCCCCAGTACCAACATTTTTCCTTTCGTCATTTATGAAATTATTTGTAACATTTATAGGCCACATAGTACGTTCTCGAAAATAAAATCGCAAGCGTGAATACTATATGTATCAAACATCAAACAACTCAGTTTGCCGTTTCAGACCACTTTATTTTTTTTATTTTTTTTATATCAGATTATTATTAGACAAACAATTTGATCTAATACTAGAAGACGTTTAGGTCTTGAAAAATTAGACCTCTTGACTTACACCACACTTTAAATACAGTACCAGGAACAATTTCGAACCTGAGGAGAGACTCTGGTAGTAATGACAGGATGACTATGTCGCTCTGATTCTCAGTGTAGAATCTTCATCATCCTCACCTTCATGCAGTAAACAACAGACAGGTAAAACAAACGACGCAGGAACACCAGAATCATTGTCATCATCATATAATGATCAATACACACACACACACACACACGATAATTTCGCCACAGTAAGGTGGTGAAAAATTAACAATTTTTTTAATAAACAAAAGACAGTAAAAAATTTATTCATGATAAATAAAGTAAAAGAAATACTATAAAATAGGTTAAGAAATACAAACTTTTGTCTAGTGTAAAAACGTTTAATAATTAATGTAATTAAAGTATTAATTTTTACATTTGTTTACTCATAACTTTTCTATTATATTAAAATGGATCTACAAAGCTAGTATTTCTTGAACTCAAGTAAATATTATTTTTGATTAAAATACTGCAGGTAAACTTTTTATTTTTATGTAATAAATATTAAAATGGTATTTTTATGTATGACTTGCAAATATTTTAATTAATTGTTTGAATTTATTGTTTTATATCAGACACCCAAGGAACTGAAACATTTTCTTATATTCATTTTCATATATGTATGTTATATTTGTTGACTACATATTGTTTATGTGTAATTTAAAATATGTGTGATTTGTAAACGGCTTCTTAAATAAGAAAATTTTTACATTTATATTTCTCCTTAATATTCAATCTTTTTAAACCATTTTTAGTAAATCGATTAATTTATTTTTAAATATTTAAATAATTATTTCATGCTGCTAAAATCTTTCTCCTCACAAATAACAGTAAGATATATTGTCCAACATTAATACTGAACGTAATGCACACACAAATCCTACGACCTCGTAGTAAGTAATTTACTAAAGTTGTGTTCATTATTACCACCGAAACGTCTTTTTGCAATGCGTATATATTACAATACATATATTTAAATACTTGCCCAGGGTAGTATTTTTGTAAACAATTAATATAGATAAATTGTTAGAAATAGTTTTAAGTAGTGTTACGTATATGTAAAGGCAAAGATTACCGGTTGTAGCCTGTAGAATAATGAACAGCTGTCGATGTAAGCTATATGTGTGCACAGTGTAACACGCGTGTGTGTGTTCTACCAGCAGAAACAGGCTTTTTGCTATGAATAGGGATATTTCGATGTACGCATGTATTTAACTTGCGTTAGTGAACTCCGGTCCAGACGTGAATTATCAACTATAATTAAAGACGGTTATTTAATGTAACTTTTATTTTACAATGTACATTTTGTAATTCAGACAATGCAATCGAGAGAAGTATATGTAGACGTGTGCGTTGGTGTAAGATTATTGCAAAATGTGCAATAATAACAGAGTTATATAATGTACAATTAATTACGTAATTAACAAATAAGAAATAATTATGTTATATGCAAATAACGAATGGAAAATTGGCATTTAATGCAATTTCTACTTTAAACATAAATTCTACCATACTGCAAAAGCAGACAAAAGTGATGTGTTCAAAAGGTGACGCCACGCATGAACAGGCTAAACTGAACATGTTAGAAACAGCATATATCGATATCTGACATGTCAGAATTGCTGGAAAGTATAAATACCTCCGACAATTTTGAAAGAGGGACTGATACAAATACCTTTCTCACAGTGACTCTATGTCGGTTTGACTACAATCAGCACCTACATCATCATCATCATCAAGCAGTAAATAGAACTTACCACGATCATCGAAGGAGCATCATCAACATCATCATCATTTAAGACACAAGGGAATCATCATCGTTTCGTTCACATTCAAGTGCCACATACACGCGCGCGGGCGCAATGACCCCTTAACAACGGTAACTCAACAAATGCACAGGTGACAAACGAACAATAATTTATGAAACAAAAAAACAATAACCATTCGAGTATGAGCTAAAAAAGTACAATCAATACATACTGTAAATAGTGTACATATTCAAAGTAAAATAAATAATATGTAATTTTATGTTTCTTACAAAGTATATTTGTAGTTAATTTAAAATGGGTGCTCTGTTGTAAATAAAAATTATTTGTACTTGTAGTAAAGATTATTTTATATAAAGATTATTAGTAAATTTTCAATTTATTTTAATAAATATAATTCTGTCACGACATCACAGACAATCTACGTGTTTATCGAACGTCCCAGAGGGATCCGGAATGTAATGCGGTGGCGTACGTGACTCTCGACGCATTCACTAGACTGTGCCAGAAGCCGGGCGAAATGTGTCAAGGCCGCAATTAATTATGTCATACACACTGGCGCTAACGCGTAGTATGGAATAATCTAGTAATTTGGGTGGGTATAAATACCAGTACTCAACGACGTTTAGTTAATTTTATTGCCGAGCGATTACAAGTGATTATCGGGCGAGATTACTTTGTGCGTTCAAGTGGTTATTAATCGGGCGGGATAATTGTAATACAATTGTGTTTAATGTTAGTGGATATTTTATTGCGTGTGAACAATTTTTATTTGATTTGTTGTAAGAGACTGTGTTGTTAATTACGAACTGTTTAACTGTGAAAATTAAAGCTGCCGATTAGTGACTAAATTGGTGCCTTGTATTTTGTTTCCACTGTACCTACGACGATCAAGTAGACCGTCGTAACAATACTGTATTTTCAAATGATTTTCTATTATTTAAAAGTTTAAATAATGATTCAAAGTTGACTTTTTCCAGACACACAAGCAATTTTATAAATTGTTTTAATATGTATTGTTTATGTTTTTATGTTTATATTATGTCATTTTTTGGAACATATAAGAGATATAACATGTTGTCATTGTATATTCTTATAATAGAAAATACGCCTTTAATTTTTGATATTTAATTCATTTTTAAAGTAATAATTAATAAGTCAATGGTTTATACTTTTCAATAATTTAATTACTTACTTACTTAAACGTCTCACTCCCCTACAATTATTCTTACGCAACGAAACACAAATTCCTACAACCTAGCCGGTGATTTATCAAATACAGAAATTTATCCATCATACTATTATTTGTAAAGTTGCATTATATATATATTTTGAAGTATAAAGGTTTCATAGAATAAGCAGTCGATATAGAGGTTACTGGAATTAAACGGATTTATTAGTGATCCTATAAATTTTTCAGATAACTTGCTTTGACTTATTACTGTTTACAAAAAATAACTAATTCGTCTCTGTTAACCTTCGTAACACAAAAAAAGTTCACTTCCCTGTAATGCGACTGCAGGTCGACGAGTTGATATTGTCTGAAGGAATACGTAGGTGAATTTACTCTGTCCGGCCTTGTTACTTTGTCCGCTGTTGCTGATTCCGGGCTTACAACATAGTTCTCGCGGAAACGGTTACATATAATTTTACACCGCAAACCGATACTGTTACTGCTCAAACTGGTGTACTAGGATTACACCTTTACAGTTAACTTGAAGCGTTTGTATACTCCTACACGAACTATCTTGCACTTCGAAGATAGCACACAATTTTTATAACTATTGCAGTAAGTATACGATATTTTTAATTTTCTTTCATCACAGCTGGCAGAAAAAACGTCTTGGACCAGCGCAGCGTCCACTAGTTATCGGTTCCGAAGCGAGACTACCTGTATGTTGTAACGTCACAGAACGTTCCATAAAGGAAATCATTTACATAGCAATTTATCATAAGAGGAAAGTGAGGTGAACAGTATCGAACCCAAGTAGTCCCAAAAAATTTTGTAATATTGTCTAATAATTAATACTACTAACATGAAAAACGACCAGACTATGACTAAGACTCAAACCCCATATATATTATTCAAGTGAAGAACAGTGTAAAACCCATAATATACTATAAGAGAGACAAATAATATCAGAAACAACCGAAATGAAGTCATTAATTATTAAGTTTTGTAACTCTGAATAGGGTATAAAGGACAATTTATTGTGAATTAATGGACATGATCCATTACTATATTATGTAATGTAAATAAAATAAATGTATTAAATGATTTGAATGCATTATTAGAAAGGATCTAAGTTAAAATAAAAAATATATAAATGTTATGACAAAAAATATTAAGGTGTTGGATTTGAGACCAATCACTCAGATTTCATGTAAAAATTAATTATTATCAAATTGAGATAAAAACTATATGTAATTGTCAAGTAGACAAAGATGAACAATTTATCTTAAATAAAGAAAGCTGTCAAATGAATAAAAGTCAGTTAAAATAGCCAAAAACAGTATTAACGAAAAACATGTAGTAGGCATATAATATTGTGATATTTATGGATTTAATGTTGACAAAATGCAACCAAATTGCATTAGAAAGTTGAAATATAATATAAAGCGACTATACTAATATATTTGACTAACTTAAACATTGTAATAATTGAGTTAGCAAACTATTTACCTATACCATATATGGCTAAGGCCAAGCAACCATTACAAGAAATAGTCATATTTGACTAAATGTTTACAAAATATTAACAAAAATAAAAGAAAAGGGTACAATACTTTAGTGTACCATGAAAACAAACAGACTCAGTTGAAAATAAGATCAATTATTAAAGAATTTGACTTATAAGAGTGAGATTTGTCACACAAAGAAAAAGGACAACTTAGGCAAACCAATATGATGATAAGTAATCCTACAATAAAAATAATATGTATCAGGATAAACCAGGTATCACAAAAGACAGACAATATAATAAACTCACAGTGTATACTAGTAAAATCCCATATATATTAAAGAAAAAAGACTAATTATTGTATTTTAACAGTGACAACAACGTAGGCCATAGGCATGGACCATATAAAATTGAATTTATTTGTATATTATATATGTTAAATTTTATTTATTTTGTTATAGAAAGATGGTAATATTATGTGTTAATGTTGTAGAAGAAACCTAACAGCTTCACAACAATTTTTTAGTCTAAAAATTGAAATTTAATGGAAACATTCCAAGGTAAGAGTTGTAGGTTGTGTTATTTATTATAGTTAATTTATTTAAAAACCCATCGTAATTAGTATCATTAGATTCAGTTGAAAGCAGAGAATCCAAATGTAGTAATGGCATGCAAATTGTGAGTACTGATGTAAAATTGTTTGACAAATACCAGAATAAATTTTGTAATATCCTTAATTTGAAGAATAAGAAATTTTGTTCTAAAGCTTCGACGGAAGTTAAATTTGTTCCATGGAGTTCCATTTCATTATTCTCGAACGTTCAAGAAGGAATTTTTACACAAATACACCGGAAGTTCATGTCAAAAAGCTAAAACAATGAGCCTTACAGAGTATAAAAGGAAGACCAAATTCGACCGAAAAACACTTCATGCTTGGAATCCAGAACAGACGCATCACCCACGACACTGATCACCGCAACCGAGGCGAAACCGAAGGCGAGAAGTCGACACAAGAACGAAGAAACGCTTTTCCCGTACATTGACAAAACGACTGACTTAACCTCTACAAGAGTATACGCCAATGTGTTGCTGAAATAGAGCAGCAACACGGCACATTTAATAGAACACACGCAGCCAGAATATCAGCGGCCCAGGAGGGACCAAAATTTTAATAGAGAATCAATTCTGCTGTATTCGCTAAGACAAACTGACTTGACAAAAACTCCCCATAACGTAACATACACAAAGACTTTCCATCAACTGCAAGGGAATCAGCGCTGTGGCGGCCAATTTGAGAAACTAAACGCGAGCAGCTGATCGCTGGCGGCGGGGTTCAAGCGAAAATCTACTGCCAAACTGTTTTACGAAAGTGCGGAAGTTGTAAAAAATCGCGTTTTGACTTAAAATAAATTCAGTGCACAAGGAACGTCGACACGAAGAGGCGAGATTGAAAACTACCCGAGAGAAGTGTCCAGTGCGAGAATAATTACCCATCGGAACGTGAGTTGTTCAAAGTTAAAGTCATTTTTACCTGGTTACATTTGTCACACAGTTGTACTACACATGCCACACACACCTTCAAATCACTTAATTTTTGTAAAGCATCTTATTGATTTGTCTTGGTAGTTCAAAGGAGTCACGTCCTGAGAGTAAAGATTTTTCACATATTAAACTCATGCTTTTCAACTGAGTAAAAATAAAATATCTGTTAGCCGATACTTGATTGGAGAAAAAACTTGTCAATAATAATAATAATTTATATTTTGTTTTGTAACTCTGCAATTTTATATTTTTTCACGAATGTTAGTCCTTCAGACGATTTTTTAAGAATCATTAAACATACTTTATTTATTCAAACCCAAACTGTCTTGTTCACATTTTTTCATAGAATTAAACTAACTGCTAAGAATTCAAAATTTTAATTTTAGTAACATTTTCTTGGAACAAAAGATTCCAAGTGGCGCCCACAAACACATAGTAGATTAAGTTGTTTTACAGGACTACACCACCGCAGAGGATCCAGTCATCAGTAAGTAACAAAAAGTGCGCGGAGGTAACGCCCGACATATTACAACACATTACTTTCTCTTTTTGTTATAAATTGGCAGCCCAACTAGTGAGGCTTGAAAAAAAGGAACAAGCCCGGCAAATACCAACAAATCAAGATGCCGCAACCAAAGGGAAAAAAGGTGAATAAGAATATAGAGCCCGAATTAATTGTGGAAGACGGAGAGGCAGTACAAGTCAAGGAAACGGAATTAGAACCGCCCACACTAGAATTGGAAAGACCAATACAAACGGCAGATGAACTAGAGGAACAAACGAGAGAAGAACCCATACAAATGGTAGAACAAACAGAGAAACCCGAACCAGAAAAAATAACAGGGAGCGTTGACATGAATGCAATAATGGTGATGCTCCAAGGAATGAAGGAGGATATGAACAAAAGTATAGAATCCCTGAAGGAGGATAATAATAAAAATAGACAGGAAGACAGGGCGGAAATGAAAGGAAGTAAGGAGGAAATAAAAGGAAGTATAGAATCCCTGAGAAAAGACAGACAAGAAGATAAGGAGGAGAGTAATAAAAACAGACAGGAAGATAGGGAGAAATTAGACAAAAAAATAGAATCTTTAAGGGAGTATATAACCGAGAAAATAAATGACAATGGGAAAAAACTGGAGCTATTTCAGGAGGAGAATAAAAAATGTATAGAGTCCCTGAAAAAAGAGATTAGCATAAATTACGAAACAGTAAACAAAAGGATCGATGATAGTCAAATCGACAGTGACAGGAAAGTCGAGAATATGGAGAAACAGTTAGATAGATTACAGGAGGGAAATAATACCCGTTTTGAAAATATAGAGGAACAAACAGTAGAGACCAAACAAGATGTTAGAACTCTCGAAAGCAAGGTAAGGCAGAACCAAGACGCAATCATGCAGGAGGTGGGAGAAGTCCGGAAAGACGTTAGCGAGAGGATACATATGACATAGCTAAAAGGCCGGACGAGCAAATAAAAACTAACAAAAATAGCATACAGGAAATAGACCAAAGAGAGAAAAACCTGCAGGAAAGATTAGAAGCGCTGAGGGACACACCTATATTAAATACTCATACGTGTCACAGTGAGAACAGGGAAGTAATCAACTTCCAAAACTATCGTCGAAACCCGATGGAATTTTTAGAGAGAATGGAAGAGTTTATTGAAAGAAATAGAGAAACAAGGTGGGACAGAATAAGGGAGATGTTAGACGAGACGTTTCGAAACACTAGGGATAACTGGTGGATAGCGGTACGACCCGAAATCACGAATTTAGCCGAGTTTAAACGCCAATTCAAAGAGAAGTATTGGTCGGAAACTGCGCAAAACAGGGTACGAATGGACATATTCTACGGCAAATACGACGCGTCCAATGGACAGTCCCCGACGTCTTATTTCCTAGGAAAGATATGTTTGGCACGGAAATTGATACCGCCGATCCCGGAAGAATGTTTGGTGAGACAGTTATCTGGACATTACAGTTATGGTATCAAAGATGCCCAATTGTACCAACAGCTCAGTAAAATAACCGATTTGACTAAATTATTAGAAAATTGTGAATCCGCTGGAAGGTTCCAGGATTACCAACCCCCCAGTCGTAAAGTAGAATATAATAGCAACAATAACGGACCAAACCGGAATGGAGGTGGAAACGGTAACAACTTTAACACAAATAGCCAGAACAATAGTACCCCACCAAATGGCCGAAATAATAACAATCAAGGTCCAAATAACCGCAACTATCCGGGACCAAACAGAAGGAACTACCATCAGGGAAATAGTTATTGCGGAAATAACTATAGGGGAAATAATTATGGTCAGCGTAATAATTATCGAAACGGGGGTAACCAAGGAGGAGGTGATAGGAGAAATCAAGAATATAGGCCCCAGGTAAACTATACAATGGCAAATAGTCAACGGCCATATCCACCCAATTTACCTACTTACATGTATTACCCACAACAGACGCAAGGTAACCAGGGTAATACAACGAATAGCCAACCTATTAGTGGTAATCCCGAGGTCAGGCAGGAACCACAGACAGGTCAGCAACCCAATGTTCCGGGAGACCGGGCCAACGAGACAGTGGCTCATTTAAACGAAACGCGGCAGTGAAAAAGGAGAACCGCCCTTCACTGAACCAATATTATGGGGTAACTAGATACAAACATAGACAGGACAAAGACGGGACAATGACACTAAGAACGAATAATTATCTTAGGGATATTAGAGAGGAATTATTAGAAGAGAGTGACAATATCGTTAAAAATCATAACAAAGGGAATAATAGTATAGTACGAATCAAGGCAAATATCAATGGCATAGAAGCAATATTACTCATTGACACGGGGTCAAACGTATCGCTTATCGATAGTGTAGAGTTGGAGAGGATCAAACAAAACAGTAATTTACCCATACCCACTCTGCCTATAAATAACATCTTTCTAGTCGGAGCGACGGGGAGGCAGAATAAATCGATAAAGAAACAGGTGTCATTAGAGATGACTAGTAGTGGGGTAACGTTACCAATAGGGTTATTAGTGGCGAATAATTTACCCATGAGTATCCTAATAGGCAGCGATATACTTAGGCCATATAATGCAATAATAGATTTAGAAGGTAAGATTATAACTTTAAAAACTAACGAGGGAATTTGGACCAATAATTTAATTGATGTCCAAGGAGATGGTACAAACAACACACCTTATCAAGCGATAGTGAACCATTATTATTGCTCCGATCGACCATTAAACATGCCTTTATTTTTTTAACTCCTAAAGGCAATGCCTTGTCGCTGTAGCCACTTCACTCGATTCCTTGCGATATTCTTCATTTCTCCATAGGACCCACTATTCACGACACTCATTGTGCTGCGGGAGTATGCAGTTCTTGGTCTTCCTTTGGGCTACTTCCCCACTACTTTGCCCTCAAAGATGTTAGTTAAAAAAGCACTATGTCTGATCACATGCCCTATCAACTTAATCTTCCTCACCTCTATACTCCTAAGCAGTGTTCTATTCTCATTTATTTCCTCTAAGATCTGTTCATTCGTCTTCCTATCTGTCCAACTAGTTTTTGTCATTCTCCGCCAAATCCACATCTCCATTGCCTGAAGTCTGTCACTCTCCACCTTCCCTAAGGTCCACGATTCACACCCGTAAGTTAAAACACTCCATACAAATACCTTAACAAACTTTTTCCTTGTTTCAATACTAATATGGTTGTTTGTTAATAAATTCCTTTTGCTCTGGAATGCTTGTTTTGCCAGAGCTACTCTCCTCTTAATCTCTGCCAGACACTTACTCCCACTTGTAACTATGCTACCCAGGTAACAAAATTCAGTAACGTGCTCCAATATTGTGTTGTTCAACATAATGGTTGATTTAATGTCTTCTCTTTTTTTACTTACAACCATTATTTTAGTTTTCCTAACATTTATCCTCAATCTCCAAGCGTGAAGAATTTTGTTAAACGTACCTAACATTCGGGTCATATCCTTTTCTGAGTCAGCCATCAGTACAATATCATCTGCGAAGCGAATACTGTGTATCCGTTCCCCATTTATTTTAATTCCCCTAGAACTCCTTTTCATCTGAGTTACAACATCTTCTATAAACAAATTAAACAAGTATGGTGACAGTGGGCAACCTTGTCTTACCCCTCTTCTTATTATTGCTTCCTTTTTACATCCATTTATGTCTATTTCAGTACTTTGCAACCTATAAATATTGAAGATTACCCTTCTAACTTTCCAGTCAAGTCCTGACTTCCTCATAGTTTGAAACAACAGCTTCCAATCAACATTGTGGAATGCCTTCTCGAGATCCACAAATACTAAATAGGTTTTCCTATTCACTTCAATTCTCCTCTCCAAGATCTGCCGCAGAGCCAAGATTGCTTCTCTGGTTCCTCTACCTGCTCTAAATCCAAACTGATCCTCCTCCAAAGTGTGATCAATCTTTCCTTCCAGTCTGTTCTTCACTATGTTCAGCAAAATCTTAGCAGCATGAGATATTAAGGCTAACGTTCTATAATTAGCACAGTCGTCTACTTTACCTTTCTTTGGTATTGTGATTGTTCTACTTTTAATGAAATCAACTGGCAATACTCCCTCTTCATAGCACCCAGTAATTATTCGAAATAGCTGGTCTTTCGTTCTCTCCCCTACATTTTTCAAAAGCTCTGCTAGTAGACTGTCAGGCCCTGTCGCTTTTTTCATACTCAGACCTTTAAGGGCATAATCAAATTCCACCCTGCTAATTGGCGGTCCTACCATATCTCTATCTACAGCATTCTCATTTTCTAGAAACTCTTGCGTGACTACAACAGCTTCCCCGTCATATAGTTCCTCTATATACTCCTTCCAACGCTCGCTGACCTTATCATTTTCGAAAAGTATTTTACCATGTTTATCCTTAACAACATTACTTCGAGTCTTATGCTTCCACTGTAACGATTTTATCCTTAAATATGCCTTATCACATTTTCCTCTACTGAAATCATCTTCTATTTCAAGACTTAGTTGTTGCATCCAATTTTCTTTTTCAATGCGACACATAGAGGTAATCTGATTTTTTATTCTCTTGTACTCCTGATAATCCTTATTTCTCAGCTTATTACGCCTCCTGATTAGATCCAACAATTCCTGTGTCATCCACGGTTTCCGTGGTTCTAATTTTGTCCTCCCTAGAACACGCTGTGCTATTGCAATTATTCCATCTCTTACTTCCTCCCAACTTCATGTCTTTATATCAGGAGGAAAACCCAGAGTTGTGGTTAGAAAAATTAGAAGAAATACGGGATTTCCAAAGGACGAAAGCAAGGGGTCTGATCAGCGAAACACAGGCGGAACAATTAATTACGGTATATAACAATTACAAACACATATTCTCAAACGCTCCAGGTAAAGCCAGAGATTATCAATGCACCATAAAATTCAAAACACTGGTGGAATTTAACAGAAAATCGTACCCGATCGCCTACTCGCTAAAGAACGAAGTTAGGGAGGAATTGAACAGGATGATAGAAGACGACATAATCGAGTATAGTCATTCGCCCTTTACCAGCCCAATCATAGCTGTGCCGAAAAAGAATGGACAGGTACGTATATGTCTCGATGCTAGGGAGATTAACAAGATGATTGTTAACGACCGCACATCCCCTGGGGAGATAGAAGAGATATTGAAAAAGTTTCACGGGACAAAGTATATAAGTTCATGGGATACAGTATGCGGCTACTGGCAGGTAGAACTCCACCCTGATAGTAGGAAATATATGGCGTTCATATTCGAGGGCAGAAACTATCAGTTTAAGCGATTACCCTTTGGTTTAATAAATTCTGTGGCGGTGTTTGTAAAGATAATGGACAGAATATTGGGGCAGGAAGTGCTGACGTTTACGACAGTATATGTCGACGACTTACTGGTAACTTCAGCGAATTGGGATGACCATTGTAATAGGGTTGAACAGGTGTTAGAGAAACTATCAGAGAATAATATCACCCTCAAATTAGACAAGTCCCAATTCATTGCAAATGAGGTGAAATTTTTAGGCTTTAATCTAACCGAACAAGGGAGTACTCCATCCAAAGAGAAAGTAGAGGCCATACAGAAGTTCCCCACCCCAAAGAACAGGAAACAGCTCCAATCATTTTTAGGAATCTGTAACTATTACAGGAAGTTTCGGTCCAATTATTCAGAACTAACTGCCAGGTTCCAAAAGCAGTTATCAGCTAAAGACAAATGGACTTGGGGACCAGAGCAAGATGGAGTGCTCAATCTCATAAAGGAAAAATTTTTTAGAAGCAGTAATGTTGCATCATCCCGGCTTTAAAAAACCATTTTTTTCTAAATTGCGATGCCAGTAACGTAAGTTTAGGTGCAGCCCTATATCAGGAAGATCAGGATGGTAACCATTTAGTAATTAGCTTCGCTAGCCGCGTGCTGAACAGTTGCGAGCGAAACTACAATACTACCGAAAAAGAATTGTTAAGTGTAGTTTTCGCATGCGGTAAATTTCGGACGTATATATTAGGGTACCCCATCACGGTTAGAAGCGACCACAAATCTATATCATTTTTAAAGCATTGTAAGCTGAACCACGGAAGGCTGACGAGATGGGTTTTGGCCCTGCAAGAATATAATATCACGTGGGAATATATACCCGGCAAACAGAACGTAGCAGCCGACGTCCTATCTCGCATCAATATACAAGACCAAACCTTTGACGGCGAAAAGGAACAATTAGCAAAAGTATACCATATTATTAAGAGCAGGGAAGATTTAAAAAATATTTTAAACAATATAAAGTCACAACAAGAGGCCGATCCAAAATTAGGAGATATTAGAAAAAGGGTACAGGAAGGCGATGAGATCATAAATAGATATTACTGTATACACAACGACACTCTGTTTATAAGGAATACCCCGCACCAGGAGAATTGGAAGTTAGTAATTCCACCAGCGATAGAGAGACCACTAATAATCGACTATCACGATAGGTACGGACACATGGGTGCCCTCAAGGTAAGGAAGGCATTGGAAGAGCAAACATACATCAAAGGGATGAATAAAAAGGTGCAACTGGCGATTCAGTCATGCGATATTTGTCAGAAAGTAAAATGTGATAACGAGAGAAAGGAAGGGATCATGATACCCATAACATCCACCGAAAAATTGGAAAAGGTATTTCTCGATATCTGTGGACCATTTCCACGCAGCGGTGGGAGACACAGATATAAATTTATCGTAATCATCTTTGACCATTTTAGCAAATATACCAAGCTATATCCTATAACTAGGGCTACGACCAGGAAAATTATAGACATTATAATAGAACGGTATATAATGGAGGTAGGCAGACCGTATTCTATAATTACAGACCACGGTACCCAGTTTAGGGGAAAACTTTGGAAAGAAAACCTTGGAGAACACGGGATAAAAACGTATAAGACATCCGTATATCACCCGAATAGTAACCCAGCCGAGAGAGTGTTAAGGGAAGTAGGACGGTTGCTGAGAACATACTGCCATAACGAACAGAAAAGATGGCATGAATACGTAGCATCAACCGAGGATTTTCTCAATTTCTCATATCACAATACCATCGAGGTGTCACCATACACAGTTATGTTCGAAAGACCCCCACCATGAAAGATAAAAGAGATTATTAATTTTCCCGACGAACCCGAATACGAATTTGAAAGAACCAAATTTTATAACAAGGTGTTAGAAAAAACGGAACAGCAACGGAAAAAATATGTCCAATCCCGGCCCAAGGCAATTAAATATAAGGTAGGAGAAAAGGTGTTAGTCAAAAATAGAGAATTGCCCAGTGCTATACAAGGCATAACGAGGAAATTGTTACTTTTATATACAGGACCTTTCACGATCACAAAAGACAATGAAAACAATACATACGAGGTAACCGACACGGTTAGTAACAAAGTAAATGATGGATGGATGGATGGATGCACGGGCGTCTTGCGCCCTAATTTGTGTGCGTTGTCCAGGCCTAAGCCTGATGAACGCCAGGTGCCAACAGTTCAGCGCGGTCGTTTGCTCTGCTCAAGGATGTTATGGTGCAGTACGCGGGTCCATGATAGATTAACATGGCCACCACGGTGGCAAGCTTATGCTTTTGCTTCAGCCAATTGTCCGGCCAAGGCGCGACACCATGGTCCCCTCAGGCTAGCCTTTGGGAACGTGGTGACGCACTGGCGACGACAAGAAGCTCGAGCGACCTAGGGCGTCGGCCGAAATGGTGGGTAATGTCACCGAGACAGCCAGCTTTCGCAAGGAAGGCACTTGCACAACCTCGCGGGAGATCATGTCTCAGGTCATTACCTGCCAAATCAACAAAGCAGGTGCTGACGGGGATCTTAGTCGTTATTATGGCTTCAGCCAATCGCAACGCCTGGTCGCGTCTCATTGGTCTCCGGGACATAGGCCACGGAAACTCAGAGACGCGCTGGCGAATACAAGAGGCTCGTCTGCCCGAAGGCAGCGGCCGAGTCGACGGAACTTATCACCGGGGCAGTCGGCTTTCGCAAGGAAGGCATTTGCACAACCTCGCGAGAGCCCATGTCCCGGATCAAGGCCCTGCCGAATCGGGAAAGCCGATGCTGGCAATAAATCTATCCATTCAATCTGCCGCAGCATGATTGACTACAGTTTCGGCAGGCGCAGGTAGTGATTGATGGTGATCGGTTCAGATTTCCAGAAGGTTGGGGGATTCGTTTCTGGGGGGTTCATGTGATGAACTTAGGGGGGGGTCGTCTAACAGCGCCCTAGGGCGCCTAACGCGGCGAGGGGGCGGTGCATTCTCCATGCTGTAAAGCCTTCGGAGGTGCGGATAAGAGGACTCGCCGGCCTTGGCGAACAAATTCGTTGCCAGGGACCAGACGAAGACCTCTAAGGTGGGAAC
This sequence comes from Magicicada septendecula, assembly GCA_034769895.1. Classification (NCBI taxonomy): domain Eukaryota; kingdom Metazoa; phylum Arthropoda; class Insecta; order Hemiptera; family Cicadidae; genus Magicicada; species Magicicada septendecula. Next base: position 566,587,511 of record CM068368.1, on the reverse strand, counting down.
ACGGAGACGCCGATGTATGGCGGTATTTCGCACATACCACGGGACCCCGTGAGGGAGCGTAGGGTCCAGTTCTGAAATGTAGTCAGCCTATGCCTGTTGGTGGCCAACAGGAGAGGCCACCAGGCGGGTGCCGCATAAGTGAGTACTGTTCGGAGGAACAGTAGATACAATGTAAGTTTGGTACGGACAGCCAGGCAGCTGTTCCGCGAAAGCATAGGTGATAGTTTGGCTCTGACGCCACGAGCCAGGTTGAGGGTTGAGGTCACGTGGGCGTTGAAGTTTAAGTGCCGATCAAGCCGAACACCTAGGTATTTCACCGTCTCAGTCCAGTTGATGCGTCTCCCCTCTAAGGAGAGGGATTGGCATCGGGAAATGGACTTATGCGTAAAGCAGATCGCCTCGGATTTCTCCGTATTGATCGCTACCCGCCATTTCCTTAGCCAGTCTGGAAGCATAGCCAACTGGCGTTGTAACATTACGCTCGTCCGCCAAGGCGAAAGCGAGCTAAAATGAAACATCGCGTCGTCGGCAAATAGAGATAACGTGACCCCGGGATAAACAGGCAGATCGTTCGTGTACAGTACATACAGAACGGGGCCGAGGACAGATCCTTGTGGGACGCCGGCGGTGACAGGGCGAACCCGAGAGAACGCCCCATCTACGCTGATCCTGAAGGTGCGATCCGTCAGATAGGATCGGAGCAAGTGGACGATAGATGTCGGGATTGGCGAATGCGCCAGTTTGTAGAGCCGGCCTTCGTGCCAGACTTTATCGAAGGCTTTGCTCACATCCAACAGGACAGCGCCTGTTGCCTGATGATTGTTGGCGGCGTCGGCTAGACAGGTGACAACCCGTACTAGCTGAAGAGTAGTCGAGTGCCTCGGCCTAAACCCAAACTGCTCCTCGCGGATGAAACCATCCACCAGGGGCCAAATACGGGCCAGGAGAAGACGCTCGAATACCTTCGAGATTACTGGCAATAGTGATATTGGGCGGTAGCTTCCAGGTAGCGTGGGCGGCTTTTTAGATTTCTGGATCATGATGACGTTAGCAGTTTTCCACAGGCGAGGGAAGTAACTCAGCCGGAGACAGGAGTTGAACAGCTCAAGAAGAACGTCAACTGCCGAAGGCGGGAGATTCTGCAACGCAGCGGCGCCGATGCGATCGGGGCCAGGGGCCTTTCTCTTCTTCAGTCGGCTTAGGACAGACGCAAGGTCATCCTCGTCGACCGAAATAGGAGGATCAATGGGGGGAGCAGAAAAGTATCCAGATAGGAAATCCCTGACGACGGCCAAATGAGCCGGGTCAGAGATGCCTCTATGGACGGTGAACTGTTCCTCAATACAGTCGGCGAAGACTTCCGCCTTGCCTTCTGCAGAGTATACAGTGCCGTCCGGGGTATTCAAGGGATGGCGAGTCCTCTTTTCGCCTTTTACTCTACCAGCGGCTCTTCATACGGAGGCGTGGTCGACTTCCAAGGACTCCAAATAGGAGTCCCATCGATTCGCGTTTACGTCAAGCAGAAGCTGCGAGACGTGTTCCGACTGGGCTCGAAAGCGCCGTCTAGCGGCAGGATCACGGGTATGGTTCCATCTGCGGCGGAGCTGGCGCCGTAATCGGGTGGCTTGGAGAACTTCCGCAGGAAGGTCGGAGCGTTTATTACTCACCGGAACAGTATAGGTGTTTTTGTCCATTGCAGACTGGACAAGGTCCTGGAGCTGATGTACCCGGAGATCCACATCGTCACAAGAGACGAGTGGGTCCGGAGGGACAGATGGCAACTGCCTGGCCAGATCATCATGGTAGGATCGCCAATTGACTCTCCTAACAGGATGATCGGGAAGTCGGGGTGAGACCGACGGCAGCAAGACAGTTACAAGTAGAAGGTCGTGATCGGACGATAGGTCCGACACCGCGCTGACTTGTAGATGAAAGGGGATGGCCTTGACAATTACAATATCAAGGACATCCGGCGGATAACCCGCAGTGGGAAAGTGTGTCGGTTCGGACGGGCGCTGGGATGATGATGATGAGGACGCTGGGATCATCTTCGACAGCCCTACGGAGAGAATTGCCGTAGGGGTTTGACGTTCTGCTGTTCCAAGAGGGATGCTTGGCATTAAGGTCTCCGGCTACGATGGTTGGGAGATCGCTGTCTAGGAGGGCGTCCCACTCCTCATGCGGTGGAGCTCGATGGCCGGGCGGGTGGTACGCAGAAACAAAGCGCACCTCCAGGCCGGCTACATCCAGCGCCACAGCACATGCTTCGATGAGGGTAGTTTCAGGGGCAGGGAGTTCTCTATGAGAGTGTCGCCTGTGGACTAAGATCGCCACTCCGCCAGATGCTCGGTGGCGATCGGGACCATTCCTGTCTTTCCTGTAGCAAGCATAGGCTGGCAGGGAAAATCGCCGGTTAGGGGCAAGATGCGTTTCAGAGAGGAGTACGACATCTACGTCGTACTCGACAAGGAAAGCTGCCAGTTCGGCCCGACGCGCCGGAATGCCATCTGCATTCCACGCGACGAACCGAAACTGTCTAGCCATGGTTAGATGAGGGGACGATCAGGGCGATCAGCGATGTTAGGATCGCCATGAGTATAGTCGGGACATCCCGAGCAGCAAGAATTTGCGGAACAATGCCGCTGACCCAGGCCATCAGCTGAGCCTCAGTGACCAATGGTGAACCACCGGCCACAGGGGCCTGACTAGCCGGCGCTGGGGCCGCGGAAGGTGCAGATGCCGCCTCCAGGGGAGGTTGGGCAATTGGAGCTGGCTGCTCGGGGGCTGGCGAGATTTCCATGGAAGTCGCAGGGGCCTGGGCAACAGGAGCAGGCTCCTGGCCGGGTAGTTGCTGGGCAGCCGGAGGGGCGTTGTTAGCCTCCGGGTAGAGATGTTTTGCCACAAGTGGCTGTCTATTCTTGCGCTTAGCGTGCCGTTTCTTAGGCGGCTGGGTCTGTGAGGGGGGTACTGCGGGCGTTGCCGCTTGAGGAGAAGGCACTCCGGCAGGTGCTGAGGTTCTGGGGGCCACAGAGGGCGCCGTAGCGACCGCTGCAGCGTATGTTATGGTTCCTCCAGCGGCAGGTGCCGCAGGAAGAGCCGTAGATGCTGAGGCGGGTGGTTGGACTGCCGCCCGTTTCGAGGGTCTAGGAGCTGGGCGAGGAGGTTCAACCTGACGGTTTTGCTCCCGCTGCTGTTTCTTTAGGGCCTTCTTAAAATGGTTACAACCCCTAAAGTTAGCCGGGTGGCTGCCTCCGCAGTTGCAGCACGTCGCGGGTTGAGGCTTCACAACGGGACAATTCTCGTTGTGGGCTTCTCCGCAGCGTACACAACGCGGCGGCATCTTACAAAAGGCCGATGAGTGACCGAATCGCTGGCATTGGAAGCACTGGGAAGGCCCAGGCTTACTACTAAATGTCCTAACCTGTACCCGGAGGCACAGAATGGTTTCCAGATTGTAGACTTCAGCGAAGGAACCAACCTTCTGGATCCTGATGTAAAAAGAATTGCTTTTCCTTTTCCGATCACCGGATAGGAGAGGGACAACGGAGGTAGGGAAGAAACCCTTCTCCGCCAGATCCTCCCAGATCCACAAGATCGGTGTGTCATGGGGAATCCCGGACACCACAATCTTGAGTTCCCTCTCCTCAGGGAGGGGTAAGGTATGGAAAGCGCGACCGGAGTCGGCCAGGAATTTCTGGCAAGCCCGAAAGTCCTGGATCGACTTCGGAAGCAGTCGAATGGACGAACCTTGGCTTTTGGCCTCAATTCGCCCAGACGGCACAACTAGTTTGAGCTCCCGAAGGAGGGTATGCCAATCGGTGCACTGAGGCACGACAATCGGCGGAATCTTGGGTTGCTTAGGTGGTGTTTCTAGTTCTGGTACTATGTTACCAGGAGAAGGTGATTTGCGACCTGCCGACTCTGCAGCCACGCCTCGTTTCACCGGGACAGTCCGTTTTGGGGAAGTCGGCCTGCTTCCACCGCTACCTCGCCGTTTCCGGCTAGGCACCGGCTGGAAGCCGTCCTCCGTCTCCATCTCGGAGTCCGATAACAACGTAGCGCCGAGGGCTGCGGCATAGGCAATGGATAGTGGGTCCTGGGAAGGACCAACACAAGGCTGGTCCCTCACGGGAGGGACAGATGTTTCGTGCTCCTTAGCAGAAACAGCAGAAGGCTGGACCTGCGAAGGAACAGACGATTGGCGACCCTTAGAAGGACCAGCACAAGGCTGATCCCCCACGGGATGGTCTGATGCGTTATGGCTCTCTGCAGGATCGACATTATGCCGGACCTGCAAAGTAGCTGGAGTTGGTTGGTGGTCCTTAGCAGCACCAACTGAAGGTTGGTCCCACGAAGAATTACCAGATGCTCGGCGGGCCTTAGAAGGACCTTCGCCGCGGACAGGGGCAGTATCGGGATTTGTAGCAGGACCAGCAGAAGGCTGGACCCGCGAAACTTCAATAGATGCTGGGTGGTCTTTAAAAGGACTATCGCCGCGGACTGCAGCAATTTCAGTTTTTGATTTGGCCGGGATTCTTACCATTGGGCCATCTGTGGAGCTTAGCGTTATGCTTCGCAGCACAGATGGCTTCAGCAAGGGGGCTACCCTGCCTTCGGATTTATTATGGCCCTTATTAGGACCACAACTCTCCGCGGACAGGGGCTCCCCTTGGTCTCGTCCCGACATCGCCGTCGCCAACGGGTGTCGGGTACGCTCTTGGGCGGGGGAGAGAGCAAACTCCCGTTCCGAACTGCACTGACACTTTGTCACTGACACTCACCAAACTTCGCCACAGAACACCACGCACAAAGTAAGGACAATAGCCCGCACACGACTTGTCGCGAACTGGCCGAATTCTGGCTCACTCGAACTGTATCGATAATTTAGCCAATTGGCTAGTAGAAGAGGATTTTGAGGTTAGGATTCTTGTTCTGTTCCTTTCAATTGCTAGGAGTAGAATACACAACTGGGGGTTGCGCGGGTCGCGAGTAGTGCAGTGTCCCGAGTCTCAGAAAGGACTCCTGCCACTGGGTCTGGTTGAGTTCAATATATACTTTTTATCTACTTAGGGGGGGGGTCTGAAGCGACCTGCGATTGGTGGATTATACCACCGGGACTAGCAAACGAGGTCGCTTCCAGGACTCACCTGGTCGCGGGGTGTATTTACCAAGTCCGGCAATGAGGGAATTGTGGGTCACTCTGTCGGAACGAACACAGAATCGTCGCGCCAGGCGTCTCACGGTGTCATCAAGAGAGCGGACACCGAGTCCTCTCCTCAGAAGACGAGAAGAGTACCTCCGGGGGACTTTGCACGCGAGCTTCAGTCCCCGGTCGAGTACGCGCTGGAGCGTGATGCTATGACCACGAGCCAGGTATCCCCAAACAGGACAGGCGTAGGTAATCACCGGCAACACGTACGTGTTGACTATGAGCTTACCTAGTCGGGGGGTCATTGCCGGATTAGATAGCACGGGCCAGAGTCTACTGAGTTGCGCCGAAGCGCGTTGTCTGATGTAGTTTGTATGGGTTCGCCAGGTGAGTCGGGAATCCACGTGGAGCCCGAGGTACTTGACGCTGTTGGTCCAGGGCACCTCGACGGGGCCTACTTTAAGCGGCCGAGGCCGCTTACGTTTGCGCGAGAATATTACCGCGGCGCTCTTGGAAGCGTTAACGGCAACTCTCCAGTCATCGGTCCACCCGACATACGCGTCGAGTTGGCGCTGGAGCTTAACTGCCGCATAACTCGCGTTCGGATCTGAGGCAAAAGTCGCAGTGTCGTCCGCGAACAGCGACAGTTTCACTCCAGGAACTCGGGGCGTGTCGTTGACAAACAACGAGAACAGGAGAGGCCCAAGGACACTTCCCTGAGGGACGCCGGCGGTAATACGCCTCTCCGAAGAGAGAGCGTGGTCTACTCTCACACGGAAGCTACGGTCTCGCAGAAAGCTGCCGATCAAGTGAACGTAGCAGTCTGGGAGAAGGACTTCCGTCAGTTTGTACAGGACACCCTCGTGCCACACGCGGTCAAAGGCTTTCTCTACGTCTAGGAAGATCGCAGCCGTCTGTTTGCCCTGGCAGCCAGCCTCGGTTATGCATTCCACGAGTCTCATCAGCTGATGAGTCGAGGAGTGCAGCTCACGAAAGCCGAACTGTTCGGGGATCAGCACGTCTAGTCTTTCTAGATGGTCGCGGATCCTACGCTGGATCAGACGCTCAAAAACCTTGGACGTCGCGGACAAGAGGCTGATGGGCCTGAGGTTCTCCACTTGAGAAGAATTCTTTCCCGGCTTGGGTATCACAATGACGGTAGCCGTTTTCCATTTCACCGGAAAATAGGCCAGTCTGAGGCATGAATTGAACAGGTCAGTGAGGAACTGGGTTCCTCGCTCCGGAAGGCGATGGAGGGCGGAATTCATGACTCCGTCCGGGCCAGGCGCCTTCCGGGGCTTGAGCTGAACAATCCTCTCAGAGACCTCCTCCGGGGAGATGGGCTCCGGCGGGACTGTGATATCGGCCGATAGAAAGCGCTCTACCTCGCGGCAGATTTGCTCAGTGAAGGCCGGGTTCTTGGATGGGTTGGGAGCGAACTGACGCTCTAAACTGTCAGCCAAGAACTCTGCCTTTTCGAGGGGGCGGCCAAGGGGTTGACCGCCGGGTCCGGCCAGTGCGGGGAGAGGCGCGCGTTTGCGCTTTCCCGTTAGGGCACTGGGAATCCGCCAGACATTACGGTCCTCGGCAGGGCCATCCATCTGTGTTACAGCTAGCTCCCAGTTGCGTCTACGGAACGCCAGCATGTCGCGACGCAACTTGCCGGACGCTCTGTTGAACGCAGCCTTGTCGGCCGGGTCACGAGTCCTCTGCCAGCGTCTCCGGAGGCGATTCCTCTCGCAAGCGAGCTGAGACACCTCTTCGGGGATCCGCTGATAGTCGGGCGTGAGCCCCGGCTTCATCCGGGAGGACACGTCAACCGCCGAGACTACGGCTGTGTCGAATACGGCAACTGCCTCATCGACATGCTGGGTAGTGTCGAGCGGGATATGCTCTGGTAGGCGGCGACTGAACGCCGGGCCAAAGCGGTCCCACTCGATTACCCGCCGCTCGTCGCGGACAGTGGCGTGCTGGGTAGCTATATGCACACTGATAGGGCAATGGTCCGAGGACAGTTCCGAAATGACGGAGACGTGGACCGGGCAATAAACGCCCCTGACCGCGGCAATGTCCAGTACGTCAGGGCGGGAGTTAGCCCTCGAGGGATAGTATGTAGGCCCGGTAGGACCCATGACTGTGACCCGAGCCGCATCAGCATACCTGCGTAAGCGGGTCCCGTTTGGGTTCGCCAAGCGGCTCCCCCAATCGGGGTGCTTACAGTTCAGGTCGCCCGCCAGGACTACCCTCCTGTGTGCTCCAAAGACGGCCTCCAGATCGTTCGACAGGAGCTCCGTGTGTGGAGGCTTGTAAGCGGAAACCACGAGTAGACCGCCGAGAGCACCATGGAGCTCGACCGCGGTGCACTCGAGGTTCCGCCGCTGAGGCAGGACAACGCGGTGATGGCGAAGACTCGCCTTCACCGCGATGGCTGTGCCCCCTCCTGCGCGACCCGACCGGTCGTCCCGGTGGCACACGTAGTTGGGTAGTCGGAAACGACGATGCGGGGTCAGGTGCGTCTCGCCAAGAAGAAGCACGTCGGGCTTGTGACGGGCAACGAACTCTAAGAGCTCAGAATGCCGGGAAGCGAGGCCGTTGGCGTTCCACGCCACGAGCTCGAGGTCTCGCTTGAGGGATTGCCGTGGTTGTCCGTTCATAACAGACCTGTTACACGGCAGGCTTCCACCAAGAGGAGGAACTTGTCCTGGGGCGAGGCTGTTGCCAAGCGTTCCTTGATTTTAAGGAAAGTCTGGGCTACTTTCTGCAAGTCATAGCTTGCCAGAAAGTCTGAAACGACGGCGAGATCATCGGAAGATGAGGCCGGGGGAGAACGCTTGGCGGCAGCTGCATAGCTGCGGCGGGGCGAGACGGTGGAAGCCTTGGGGGCTGGTACTGGAGCGGGTGGCCGCTCTGGCTTTTGGTGGACGGGCTTGGGTCCAGTGGCAGGTGGTTTAGGCTGGCCCGTGTTCTTGGCCTGGTTCCTAACTTTCTTGCCCGATCTGGGGAATCTAGGCTTGGGTGGCGGCGGCAATGGAGGATCAATTTCCTCGTCGTCCGGCAGCGGGACTTGTGTATAGTGGGGGACTTCGCGTTCCGGTTCCGGGGGCGCGATGGTTGGTTTGGGCTTTGGAGCTTCGCTCGGGCTCACTGCACTGCTGGGTTTCGGAACCGGAGCAGACCTAGGGGCTGGTTTCCGGACCACAGGTTCAGCGGCTTTGGCCGGTTTGACTGGTTGTCTGACATCATGTCGAGGCTTAGGCTGGACGGGTTTCTTCAACTTGTCCAGCTGCTCGCTATAGACTGGGCAGCGCCTGTTATTAGCAGCATGGGTGCCGCCACAGTTTATACAATATCGGTGGTTGGCCGGGACAGCGCAGGCCTGCGTCAAGTGGTCATTTCCACAGCGGACGCAGGTCGGCGCGTTCCGACAACCGAAGCTGCTGTGGCCGAACCGCTGGCACCTGTGGCACTGGGAAAGTCGCCCGGTCTGGCGGCAGGGCTCTACGCTTACGCAGAGCCCGAAAAGCCGTTTCAACTCTAATAAGGCCTGGGAGGAGTCGCCCTTCTCCACCAGGAGTCTGATTAATGGGAGTGGTCGACGCGAGCCATAAGTGGTGTACAGCCGAGAGGCTCCCACAACCTTATAACCCGCGTCGCGCAGTTCGTCTACGACGACCTGCGGATCCGCCTGTATGTCCAGGCCCCGAAGGATGAGGGCTAGAGGCTTGACTCTGTTCAGAGTGTAGGTATGGAACTGGAACGATTCACGTTCCAGCCACTGGACTACTCCGAAGTGCTCCGATGCACTGCGGCAGGTAACGCGCACAGTCTCGCTCGCAAGGAGCTTGACAGATGCGTTATCTGCCAGCGCAACGGTCTTACGGAGTCGGCGGACAAAGCCGATTACGTCCCTGACGTTCGTAACGAACACCGGCGGGATCCTTCCTTCGGAGGTGCGACTAGGCGCAACCTCGGCGGAGGCTTGGAATGCCGCCGAGTCCGTGGCCGAACTCAAGGAGGTCAGGGAGGGAGACTTTCTCGGCTTGCCACCGTGCCCTACTACCACCCAGTCGGTGGAAGCCGAGGTCTCCATGTCTGGGGAGTCAAACTCCGGCAGAGGATTTGGGCTGCTTGGCCTACTGGCGGCCGTGCAGCCGGAAGGTCCGGCCTTAGCGGGCTTGGTCGGCCCTAATAAGGACCGATTTTGCTCACGAACTTGCGCGGGTTCAGCAGGGCTTCCCGCGCGAGTCGTAGGGTTCCCGGCTGGCCCAAGTGGCCGGCCGGGGGGCTCGTTGCTGCCGCACAGTGCTTTAGGGGCACTAGGAGCTGGGCTAATGCCGACTAACTCGGCTCTTTGTCCAGCGGGTACCCGGGGGCCGAACTGCGACACCGTCACAGTGGCGGCGCAACCCGCATCTCTATTTGTGAGCCCTACTCTCGGACTCCCCGGGTTTCGCTGGACAGTGCTACCTACAACACTTACCGGCACTGTGCGGCAGGTCCCAGTTGTGTTGCGTTGTTGGTCTTCGTCCTGGCAAGACGGCTGGTCGATCTCCATCGCTTGATGTTGGCGCTGGCGAGGTGGTTTCTGGCGTTGTTGCTCCGGCGGCTTCTTCTTGGCGGCCTCCGTCGGTTGTTGGCCGAGCCTCTTCATTGCAGTTGAGGTCGAGGCTGTCCTCTGCTGCGTTGTTCTGTATGTGACCTTCTTCTTCAAGTGTGAGCAGTCGAATGTCACTAGGAGTAGAATGAACAAAGTAAAAGGTACGTATAACCAAACATCATTGAAAAAGTACCATGAATAAGTGGTCAGAGCTGTTGGGTTGTGCGTCGAGAGACGACCCAATGGGTTCCTAGTACCGAGCCTCCGGTAGGGGCTCCTGCCTAGTGGTCCTGTCCAGACGGAATATTGATTAATTAATTTTTATTGGTCGCGACAACGACATGCTCGTACTAGGTCGACTAGTACAGTATTTGTCGAGGCCGTTTCCAAGAATCACCTGGACGTGTTCGGTACTTGCCAAGGCCAGCTATGAGTGGGTTTGTCTGGGTCCTCGCAGCTCGGACGTAAAATTTACGTGTAAGTCGCCTTGCGGTGTCATCCAAGGAGCGGACACCGAGTCCTCTTCTCAGGAGACGAGAAGAAAACCGATAGGGGACTTTGGCCGCTAGCCGAAGCCCTCTATCGAGAACGCTTTGCAACCTTCTTTTATGAACGGTTGCGAGGTAACCCCAGACGGGAAGAGCGTAGGTAATGATCGGCAACAGGTACGCGTTGACAATCAACTTACCCAGCTTGCGGGTCATAGCCTTGTTGGCAAGTATCGGAAACAGTTGCGCGAGACGAGCGGACGCTTTCTTTCGCATCGTCTCAGCGTGGACACGCCAGGTGAGCCGACGATCAAAGTGGACACCGAGGTACTTTACTTCTCTCGACCAGGGCAAGTACGTTCTACCGAGTCTCACTCGGCCTCGTGGTTCTTTCCGGCGCTTTGTGAATAGCACCGCGGAGCTCTTGGTTTCGTTGACGGCAACTTTCCAGCTTTCCGTCCACGTCGAATACGCATCGAGTGCGCGCTGAAGTCGTGGGATAGCAAAGTCTGCGTTCCGATCGGCGGTATAGACCGCCGTGTCGTCGGCAAACAAAGCCATCTGGACTCCAGGCTCTCTGGGTGCGTCGTTGACGTACACGGAGAACAGAAGAGGCCCTAGCACGCTACCTTGAGGTACCCCGGCTGTAATACGTCTCTCGGAAGAGACATGGTCGTCTATTCCCACGCAGAAAGTCCTCTCCGTCAGTAAGCTAGCAATAAAGCGAAGGTAGCAATCTGGGAGCTGGATTTCCCGGAGCTTGAACAAGAGCCCGTCATGCCAGACACTATCAAAGGCCTTTTCCACATCTAGGAAACAGGCGACAGTCTGCTCTTTCCGACACCCGGCTTCCGTGATGTATTCCACCAGTCTCATCAGTTGATGGGTGGTGGAATGCCCCACACGGAAGCCGAACTGTTCGGGGACCAGTACATCGAAATTTCTTAGATGATCTAGTACTCTCCGTTGTACGAGACGTTCGAGGACCTTTGACGTGGCTGACAGTAGACTAATGGGCCGGAGGTTGCCGGGACGGGAAGCGTCCTTTCCCTGCTTCGGGATCACTATGACCGTCGCCTTACGCCATTTCTGGGGAAAATAGGCCAGTCGAAGACACGCGTTGAACAGCGCGACCAAGAAAAGTACTCCTCGCTCCGGGAGTCGAGTAAGAGCGGCGTTCGAGACGCTGTCCGGGCCAGGAGCTTTTCTTGGCACGAGTTCAACGAGCCGATCTGTGACCTCTTCCCTAGTAATGGGTTCGGGCTCCGTAGTGATCGGAAGAGACAGAAAGTCTTCCACTTCGTTCTCGACTTCTTCGTCGAAGTCCCAGTCCATGGGCGGGTTAGGTGCGAACTGTCGCTCAAAACACGCGCCCAAGTACTCGGCCTTCGCCTCCGGGCGAGCCAGGATTTGACCGAAAGGTCCAGCAATGGCCGGGATGCGAGGCCGGCGCCTCTTCCCTACCAACGCCGAAGGTATCCGGTAAGGGCTACTTTCGTCCGATCCGTCCCCTGCCTGGGCCACGGCGAGTTCCCAACAGCGTCTCCGGTAGGCCTGCATTTCACGACGTAAAATGCCGGTCGCCCGGTTGTACGCTGCCTTGTCGGCCGGATCACGGGTCCGCTGCCAGCGTCTCCGGAGGCGATTTCTCTCGCAAGCGAGAGCACTCGTCTCCTCTGGGATCGGCTGCCAGTGGGGCGTGACGCCAGGCTTCATCCTGGAAGACGCGTCGATCGCAGATACGACAGCCTCGTCAAACGCGGCAACTGCCTCGTCGACTTGGCGGAAGGTTTCGAGTGGTCCCGCGTCTGGCAATCGGCGACTTAACGCCGGGCCATAGCGATCCCATTCTACCACCTTCCTGACATCTCTGCGTAAGACGTGCTGGGTAGCGACGTGTATCAGGATAGGGAGATGATCGGACGATAGTTCCGTTAGCGCGGACACATGGACCGGGCAGTCAATTCCTTGAATCACCGCTATGTCCAAGACATCGGGAGCCGCGTTGCGTTGTGAGGGGTAGAACGTAGGTTGGGTAGGCCCAATCACTTGTATCCTGCGAGAATCGGCAAACCTGCGTAAACGTTTCCCGTTTGGGGCAGTCAAGCGACTGTTCCAATCGCGATGTTTACAGTTCAGGTCGCCGGCCATGATGACCCTCCTGTGTGCATCGAACGCGACAGCTAGATCGGGGTGAAGGAGCTCTTTTTGCGGCGGTTTATACGCCGCTACCATCTGTACACCGCCTAGAGTGTTTAACAACTCCACAGCGGTGCCTTCGAGGTGAGTCATTGCAGGCAAGACGACTCGGTGATGCTAAAGGGAGAGCCTCACCGCGACGGCAGTACCGCCACCAGCAGTGCCCGGTCTGTCGTTTCGATAGCACACATAGTTGGCCAGTCGTAACCGACTCGCAGGAGTCAAGTGGGTCTCATTGAGAAGCACTACATCGGGTTTGAGTCGGGCCAGTAATTCTTGGAGTTCCTGGATCTTGTTGGACAACCCGTTGGCGTTCCAGGAAAGAATCGAGAGATCTCGTTTGAGGACCCGACTCATAGAAGACCTACACAAGTGGCGGCTTCCACCAAGAGCATGAATCTCTCAGTAATATCAGCAGTCTCCAAGCGGGAGCGGATGGACCTGAAGCGACTTTGTTGAGATCGAACTCAGCAAGGAAGTCTTTGACGACCTGGTAGTCGTCAGGTACGGTTCTTGAGGCAGATTGCCCGGAGACTGTGTGCGCGTAAGAGCGCCGAGGCTTATCAATCGGGGGATTGGTGGAAGCCAGGGGTTTCTTGGGGCCAGGTGTAGCGCCTCTAGCGGAGGTGCTAGGAAGAGGGACAGATGCGATTGCGTCGGACTTCGCGCGCTGCGCAGGCTGTCTGGACTGTGCGGCCGGGTTGGCAGGAGCCCGGGATCTAGCGCCACGGGGCTTTCTATGCCGCTTCTTTTTGCCTGCGTTGGGAAACCGCGGGGGCGGGAGGTCAGGCGAGGCTGCTTCTAAAGCAGGGGTAGGATTCTCCGGTGCTGGGGAGGATTGAGAAGTCTCAGGCTCCACAACCGAGATGTTGTCTGTAGGCTGGGTGGTCTCACTTTTAGATGCCACGAGGTTTCGGCGCTTTTTCGCCATAGGCGGGACAGGGGCCTGTGAAGGAGCCTGAGTTGGAGTTGCCTGTGCTGCAGGTGTTTGCTTCGGGCCTTTGGAACGTTTTGTTGCCTGTTAGAAACTGTGGCGGAAGACACGGCAGCCGTAGCAGGAGGCGCAGGGCTTGGCTGCTCGGTTGCAGGTCTTGAACCAGCTCCCGGATGCCTCGGTGGTGGCAGGCGCCCTTTCGGCTTTCGCCGCTCGAGCTCCTGCTGAAACACCGGACATGCCCGGTAGTTGGCGGGGTGACTCCCGCCGCAGTTGATGCATCTTTTGAATGCATGTGCATCGCATAGTTTACTGGCGTGAGGGAGAGAACACCTCACGCACGCTGGAGCGTTTGAGCAAGAGTCGGAGTGGTGCCCGAAGCGTTGGCACCTGTGACACTGAGGCAGAGCCCCGGGAGCGCGGCTTCTTTCCACTTTTACGCGGAAACCAAAAAGCCGCGTAAGTGAGAGTAGGCTAGTGCCTGCCTCGCTATTCTCCGCCAAGATGCGGACCAAAGGAATTGGACGCCTGGGTCCGGCAGGAGTAAACACCCGATGGACCGCGCGAACAGGATAGCCCAGCTCGCGCAGCTCATCGAGGATTTCCTCGAGAGGAGATTCCACGTCCAAGCCTCTGAGGATAAGTGACAGAGGCTTCACGTGTTTGGGCGAGAAGGTATGGTATTGGAATCGCTGGGATTCAACGTATGCCACGACACTGCGGTACACGTCCATTCCGCGGACAACGATCTTGACTGTATCGCCCCCAAGGAGCTTCAGGTCAACGTTGGCCGGGGAAAGTCCGGGAGCCACTATCAATCGCCGGTAAAAACCGGTGACGTTGTTCACGCCGTGAACGTATACGGGCGGGATGCGACCAGAGGCCGGCGGTGCTTGGGCACCGCCGGACAGAGTCGGCCCCGGGCCGGATTCGCCATCGGCGGGGACAACTTCCATGGCGGACGCCGAGGAAGAGGTTGAGGACGATCGATTCCGCCTCGGTTTCTTAACCGGGCGCCCCCGTGGCCCAACCGCCACGAAAGCGTCGGTCTCGTCACCGGGCAGCGGAACCGACCGGGGATCGATGACTTGGTCCGCTTCCATAAGCGGAGAACACGGCGAATCGCTCGTGTGGGGCGGGGCTGTGGCGAGCGACTGCGTGCTCGATGACGCGCCCGAAGCGGGCATTTCCGCCATCGAGCGGGAGGTTCGCCGACCAGAGGCAGCCAGGCTGCCTCCGGCGGTAACCAGGGAACTAGGGTCCGGCCCGAGCCGGATCGCTTGCGGGGCTTCTGAAACGCTCAGGCTTACTACGAGCTGGGCAAATGACCGGCTTCGTTAGATACCTCTCCTTACCAAGAGAGGTGTCCACCGGCCTCTTTACCTAGGCGATATCCAAGCTCGCTTACCACTGGTGGGGGCTCGCAAGGATCGTCCTACGCAGCGCTACCTAAGAGCCTGAGCGTCAGCGGGCTAGATGCGCTGCGCAACCTTAAGCTCTGGCAGGCTGTGCTTCATCTTCAGCGGCAAGTTGGTGGTCCTGAAAAAGGGTCACTTGGCTGGTGGCCCTTAGAAGGTCCGACGAACTCAGCTGTGTGTGCTGGCTACTCGGTTCACCAGCCAGCTGAGTTGTAGTCTTCTTTCCTCTTGCTGCGGTTGCGCACACCACGGACTACCATGAATAAAAACTTAAGTCAAATACAGCATCATTGAAAAGGTACCATGTCTAAAAACATGTCAACGTATATTTACCAGCTTACCCGTACTTAGAGGAGGGTTTTTGCCGCCAGCGGCCCCAATCGATTCCGTTCGCCTCCTAGACGAAGCAGTTGCGGGAATCGAAGAGGCAATCATCTCGGCTATAGGCGTGTCTTCACGTACGCGAGCTGGTCTCACGCCTGGCTACCAACGCATCCCTGAGGAAGTCTCTCTTCTCGCTCGCGAGAGGAATTACTTCCGGAAACGTTGGCAGAGGACCCGTGATCCGGCCGATAAGGCAGCATACAATCGGCTCACCGGACGACTGCGTGGCAGTCTGAAGGCGTTCCGACGTAGCTGTTGGGAACTCGACGTGGCCCGAACGGGGGATGCGGACCCGCAATCTCACCCGTACAGAATGCCTACCGCATTGACGGGACGGAGGCGCCGACCTCCACTTCCCGCCATTGTTGGACCGTTCGGTCGACCCCTGGGTCGCCCGGAGGAGAAGGCCGAGTACTTGGGCTTGTGTTTCGAGCGACAGTTCGCTCCCAACCCGCCCATGGACTGGGACTTCGACGAACAAGTCGAGATGGCCGTGGAAGACTTTCTGTCACTTCCGATCACGACGGAGCCCGAACCCATCTCTTTGGAAGAGGTCTCAGATCGGCTCGCTGAACTTCAGCCAAGAAAAGCTCCAGGCCCGGACGGTGTTACCAACACCGCTCTACGTCTTCTTCCCGAGCCTGGAGTTCAATTCTTGACTGATTTGTTCAACGCGTGTCTTAGACTGGCCTACTTTCCCAAGAAATGGAGAAAGGCGACGGTTATCGTGATCCCGAAGCCGGGAAAGGATACCACCCGCTCGGAAAACCTCCGACCTATCAGCCTACTTTCCGCTACGTCCAAGGTTTTTGAGCGCCTCGTACAGCGTCGTGTACGAGAACATCTAACCAACTTTGACGTGCTGGTCCCCGAACAGTTCGGCTTTCGTGTGAGGCTTTCGACCACTCATCAATTGATGAGACTGGTGGAAGGCATCACGGAAGCCGGGTGTCGGAGAGAACGGACCGTTGGCTGTTTCTTAGATGTTGAGAAAGCCTTCGACAGCGTATGGCATGATGCCCTGTTATTCAAACTTAGGGAAGTCCAGCTCCCGGACTGCTACCTCCATCTGGTTGCTAGCTTTCTGACGGAGAGGACCTTCTGCGTGAGAGTTGGCGATTCAGTCTCTTCCGAGAGGCGAATCACAGCCGGCGTCCCTCAAGGTAGTGTTCTAGGCCCCCTTCTGTTCTCGATCTACGTCAACGACGTGCCGAGACAGCCTGGAGTCCAGATGGCCCTCTTCGCTGACGACACGGCCGTATTTACGGCCGATCGTCATGAGGAAAGGGCCGTCCTACGACTGCAGCGCCAGCTCGACACGCTCGTGGACTGGACTGATAACTGGAGAGTGCTCCTCAACCCTACCAAGAGCGTAGCCGTCGAATTCTCTAAGCGACGGAAGAACCCCGTTAGGCAACTACGTATCGGCAGAACGTACTTGCGCTGGTCCAACGAGGTCAAGTACCTCGGCTTACACCTCGACCGTCGGCTCACCTGGCGTACCCACGCACAGACAGTTCTTAAGCGAGCATCCACTCGCCTGTGCGCACTGTTTCCACTCCTGATCAGCCCAGCCATGACCAGGAAATTGGGTAGGATGATCGTCGGCGCGTATCTGCTGCCGGTCATTACCTACGCCTGCCCGGTCTGGGGTTACCTCGCCGCAATGCATAAAAAGAAGTTGCAGAGCGTCCTCGACAAGGGGCTTCGGCTAGCGGCCAAAGTCCCCCGTCGCTTCTCATCTCGCCTTCTAAGGAGAGGACTTGGCGTCCGCTCCTTAGACGACACTTTCAGGCGGCTTGCACGCAAATTTTATGCACGTGCGGCGAGGTTCCCAGACAATCCTCTAGTGACTGGGCTGGGAAGGTACCGTATACGCCCAGGTGATTCATGGAAACGCCCTCGGTGTATACTGCGCTAGCGTAGGCTAGCACAACAGCCGAGAAAGGCCTGCTATAGAGCACACGCCCTACTTGGGCAGGGCCACGAGGCAGGAGCTCCAGATGGTACGCACAACCGCAAAGCCCAGAGCAAAAAAAAAAAAAGAGGAGGGTTTGGTGGGGGTCTACCTAGAGCATTTGCCCGGGTAGGCTGTGACGGTTTTTGCTCTGCAAAATTTTGTGTAATTTAGCGGAAATCTTGAGTATTCATCATTTATTTCATCATCATCATATTCTGCATCATCAACACTACAAGATTCACCACCAGTCCAGTGCTAAACAGTTATATTTAATCTGTGCGGGAGTGTTTTTGTTTCCGAGTGCTGTGCGGTCTCTGTCGTGTTCAATTGTGCCTGTGGATAGTTTTCAGTGTCTGGTGATCCCTCAATCCTAGACCTGCGTAGACGTTCATTTCGGCTTGTCCGAAATGGCGTCGAATACGCCCCCGAATCCTCTGCCGGCGCAGCTTGTTTCCTTAATGGAAACCTGCTCAACCGGCTTCCGTTCAACTCCACTTCCTCACGACAGTGAAAGTGATTGTGAAAGTGACAATAGTGCGGTTGATATGTGCAGTGTTGGGTCGGGGGACGGACAGTTCTCGCTTGTGGAGGGCAAATCTGCCAAACGCAAGCGAAAACTGGCCCAAACTCCGCCGCCCGCCTCAGCTGCACATCAGTCACCTAGTCATGGTTACAGCGGCACTCGTCGCGAGCGTGAGTATTCAACTGCTACCCAAACTGTGTCTTCCCCTCGCATTCCACCGATTGTAATTCCTGATAATAGGAATTACTCTCAATTACTGCGTTCCATATCCATAGCTCTTCCTTCGGTCAAGGTCGAGGCGAGGTGCCAAGGCGCCTCGCTAAAGCTGGCGACCGCTACAATCCCAGACTTCCGCTCTGTACAGTCATTCCTGACAGGGCGTAAGATTTCTTTCCACACTTTTGCCCTCCCGTCAGAGCGAGAAATTAAGGTCGTTCTGTCGGGAATTCCTTCCTTCACTGAAACTGATGCCATCAGGCAGGAACTTGTTGCGCTTGGCTATGCGCCGACCGCGGTAAGCGTCCTGCATGTTGGCAAAGGTGATGACCGCCGACCTGTTAACAGCTTTCTTGTAAAATTGCTGAAAGTAGGCCCTTTCGAGGATATTTACACTCTCCAGAATCTTCTGCACCTACGGGTGCAAGTCCGAACATTTGACCCGCGGCCCGGCCCCTCGCAGTGTTTTAACTGCCAGAGGTTCGGCCACAGCAGTCTTTTCTGTCATCAGCCCCCGCGTTGCGTGCGTTGTGTTGAACCTCATCGTGGCTGTGATAAGCCTACGACGGGGTACACAGCTAAATGCTGCAACTGCAAAGGAGCCCATCCGGCTAATTACCGAGGCTGCCCTAACTTTATCGCCGCCATGAAACCGCAGCGACCTCCTGTGCGCCCTGGCGCGCAGGCAGGCCGTGTAGCTGGTTCTGGCCCTAACCGGCGAGCGGCTTTCCCGCCTCTCACCGGTTCATCTGCCCAGGTCCCGGCAGCAACTCCGGTTGCTTCCGGTGCCGCTGTCTCGCCTGCAGTCGTCGCTTCGGCGCCGCCTGCAGCGGCCTCAATCCCGGCGCCTACCGGAGCGCCCGCACCTTCCTACGCGGCTATGGTTGCTAAATCAGCCCCGCCTCCAGCCCGATCGGGCAAATCCAAGCGCTCTCGTCGTCGCCGGAACTCCGCCGGCCGACCTACATCGTCACAGGTTCCACCTGTACCCTCTCCGCGGGCTCGACCCGCCCCCAGCCATCGTCCTCAACCTTCCAGCGAGCAGTCTACTACTCAGTCCACCAGCCCAGCGCCATCTGCTACCCCTGTCGAGGCCAGTCAGGCTTGTCCTCCTGAATCCCGGGAATCTTCTCGGGCTTCGGCGGATCCCCTGACTGCCTGGGCAGATAATCTTGTTGCATCCATCAGGACTGCTCGCGACACTACCACAGTGCTTGCCCTGGTGTTCCAATCATTAGCTGCCCTCTTTCCTCTACTTCCCCTAAATGGCTAATAGCCTGAGGATCGTTGCGTGGAACGCCTTCGGGCTACTCCCCAGACGATCGGAACTGATGACTTTCGTGACGGAGTATGATGTTGATATCATACTTCTTTCCGAGACTCATCTGGCTCATTACCACTCGTTTTCCCTTCCTGCCTATGCCTGTTATCGTCAGGATCGTCCCCTACGGCCTCGCTGTCCCCCCTCGGGGGGCACAGCTGTTTTAGTCTACAGGCGGATATCCCACAGGCATTTGCCTCCTCTAGATACATCTATTATTGAAGGCTGCGCGGTGGCGGTGGACGCCGGCGGATCTGAGCTGCGCGTTGTTTCTGCGTACCTCCGGCCTGGCCGACGAACTCCGCCACCGCCCGAGGAGTGGGACGCCCTCCTCGACCACCCCCTCTCAACCATTGTAGCCGGCGACTTAAACGCCAAACACCCTTCATGGAACAGCCGCGTTGTCAACGCCTATGGAAATTCTCTGTTCCGGTTCGTCTCTGGCGACCCGGCACTTAATGTCATCGGCCCTGAAGACCCCACCTACTTCCCCTTTCACGGCCATCGGCCGGACGTTCTTGACATAGTAGTTGTCAAGAACGTTGCCCGCAACATCGAGGTCTCGTCTGTGTCGGACCTTTCGTCCGATCACAATCCCCTCGTTATAACTGTTCGAGAGCTGTCGGCGTCACCCCGACTTCCCGCTCAGATTGTTAGGAGAGTCAACTGGCGATCCTATCATGACGAGCTCTCTTGAAGGTTACCATCTATCCCGGCGGACCCAATCGTCACTCGTGACGATCTGGAACTCCGCGCCACAAATCTCCAGGAATTGGTCCAAGGTGTCATGGATCGACACACCTACGCACTCGAGGTGAATCACCGCAAATTGGCCTTACCTGCGGAAGTACTCCACGCCATCTGGCTACGGCGCCAACTCCGCCGCAGATGGCAAAGAACCCGTGACCCAGTCGTTAAGCGACGATTTCAACAACAGTCCCTTTACGTTCAGCAGCTACTGCGGGACGTAAACTCTGATCGATGGGACTCATACCTTGAGTCTCTTGAAGTCGACCACGCCTCCGTCTGGAGAGCGGTGAGTAGACTGACCCGCGAGAAGAGAACTCGCAACCCACTGGAAACCCCGAACGGGGTTGTGTCTTCATCAGAAGGCAAGGCTGAGGTCTTCGCCGACTGCATGGAGTCGCAATTTACCGTTCATCGAGGCGTTTCGGACCCTGCCCACTCGGCAGAAGTCCGGGACTTCCTATCTGGTTATTTTTCTCGCCCTCCCGCTGGCCCAGACCTCCCGTTCGACAGAGACGAACTCGTTTCGTCTGTCTGTCGACTAAACCGCCGTCGCGCCCCCGGTCCTGACCGGATCGGGGCCGCTGCATTACAATATCTCCCGGCATCAGGCGTTGACCTCGTTCTCGAGCTGTTCAACTCTTGTCTCCGGCTACAGTACTTTCCCCGCCTGTGGAAAAATGCCAACATCGTCATGGTTCCTAAACCCCGCAAGCCGCGCATGCTTCCTGAAAGCTATCGGCCAATATCTCTCTTGCCAGTTATCTCGAAGGTGTTCGAGCGGCTCCTGCTGGCCCGCATCTCGCCGTTGTTGGATAATTTTATCCGCAACGAACAGTTCGGGTTTCGCAGAGAGCACTCGACCACGCTTCAACTAGTCCGCGTGGTAACGCAACTCTCTGACGCCACCAACAGGCGAGCGGCTACGGCCGCCGCACTGCTGGACGTGAGCAAGGCCTTCGACAAAGTCTGGCACGAAGGTCTTCTCTTCAAACTCGCTAACTCCCCCTTACCATCGTCCATAGTGTTTTTCCTCCGGTCGTATCTCAGCGACCGAACCTTCAGGGTGAGCGTCGACGGAACCTGCTCTGCAGTTCGTCCTGTCGCCGCCGGCGTACCTCAGGGATCTGTCCTCGGCCCCGTTCTGTACCTCGTGTACACGAACGACCTGCCTGTATTGCCCGGAGTCACGTTGTCTTTGTTCGCTGACGATGCAATGTATCATTACAGCTCTGTGTCCCCGCGTTTTGCGAGTACACAGTTGCAGCGTCAGTTGGACCAGCTTCCGGACTGGCTACGGAAATGGCGGGTGACGATCAATACGGAGAAATCCGAGGCGATCTGTTTCACTCGTAAGTCCATCTCCCGATGCCAGCCCCTCTCCCTGGAAGGGAGGCCTATCGCCTACAAAGAGTCGGTGAAGTATCTAGGCGTTCGGCTAGATCGTCGCCTTTGCTTCAACGCCCACGTGACGGACACCCTTGCCAAGGCTCGCGGCGTCCGAGCCAAACTTTACCCATACCTCGCGTGCCGCAGCCCCCTGGCGCTGCGCACGAAAGTTACCCTCTATCTGTTGTTTCTCCGGTCTGTATTGACCTATGCGGCACCTGTATAGTGGTCACTTGCCTCCGCCACCAACAGGCGTAGGCTGGAAAGTTTCCAATCCAGAACCCTCCGTTCCTTGTCGGGATCTCCTTGGTTTGTTAGAAACAGTGTAATTCGAGGAGGTCTACGAGTTCCTGCTCTCTCAGCCTTTGTCTGGTCATTAGCTGCGACTCTCTTTGCCGCAGCTGAGACCTCTTCCTTCCCTTACCTCAGAACCATCAGCACCACGCAACCACCTCCCCCTGTCCGGGTCAAACGCCCTCGGGCGATTCTCGATGACCCGCCATAAGTTTAAGTAAACTTAAAACTCAACTACTTTGCATACTCACTATCTGCCCATGCCCCAGAATTTACCTGCTAAGCTGTTCCCTTCCTCCCTTCCTAGTATGCCGACCGCGCTGAATGCCGCTGCTACGCGCTATCACTGGCACGGAGGCTCTCTGCCTCGCGGGGAGCGACCGACGCCTCACGGCGTCTGCACGCGGGACTGGGAACGGGCGACATCTGTCACCTGAACCCGTCCTTGCGGCAGTGCCCACTGATTGCTGAAATTTTTAAAAATAAATAAAAATTGAAAACCTTTCTCCCCCGCCTTCTCAGTTAACTGGTTGGCGGTTGTCCATTCCTATTTTTAGGCACCAGTCGAATGAACCAGGACTAAGTATATCCACAGGCAGCCATTGGGCTCGACCCAGATGCTGCAGTCATGCACCGGGTGCAAAGACGCCCCGCTACCACAGAGCTACAAGCTACAAGCTTAGAGGAGGAAGTCTACCTAGAGCTGTTGCCAGGGTAGGCTGCGTCACTTTGTACGGCAATTTTGCCAGTGAATTTTACCGTTGTTTATTGTTCTATCAACGTGATTTCTTCAACACATCATCATCTGTGTTCATCATCATCATTGTGTTATAAATTACCAGTGTATTGTGTCGTGCGCGTGTGTTTTTGTGACTCGTGTGCAGTGCGCGTCTGGTGTTCGTGTTCTTTGTCTGTCAGTGTAGTGATTCAGTGCTGGTGAAAGTCACTCTTTCCTAGCCCTTTTTTGCGTCTTCGACGTTCATTTCGGCTCATCCCGAGATGGCGTCGAAAGCAACTCCCGTTCCTTTGCCGGCACCGTTGGTAACCTTAATGGAAACCTGCGGTACTGGTCCTCATTCTACCCCGCTGCCGTCCCATACAATTAGTGATAGTGAAAGTGAAAGTGATTGTGCGTCGATGTGTAGTGTGGGGACGGGGGACGGTGAATTTTCGCTTGTGGAGGGCAAGTCTGCCAAACGCAAGCGAAAATTAGTAGCCAGCCCGCCACCGGCCGCTGCTACGCATCGGGTATCTAGTCCCGGTAACAGCGCCAGCCATCCGACTCAGTCTCCCTCTCAATCTGTGCCTAAGCCTAAAATTCCTCCGATTGTCATTCCCGACAATCGCAATTATAGGGAAATTCTCCGTTCCCTGCAGAATCTGCTTCCTTCGGCCAAACTCGAGGCCAGGTGCCAAGGCTCCTCGCTTCGAATTGCGGCCACAACAGTCCCGGACTTCCGATCGGTCCAACAGTTTCTTACCGATCGGAAGATCTCCTTCCATACTTTCGCGCTTCCTTCAGAGCGCGAAATTAAAGTTGTTCTTTCCGGACTTCCTTCCTGGACCGCCCCCGATACCATCAGGCAGGAGCTTGTCGCATTAGGCTATTCGCCGACGGCGGTAAGTGTACTGCATGCTGGCAAGGGGGAAGATCGCCGTCCTGTGAATAGTTTTCTTGTGAAACTACTCAAAGTAGGCCAGTTCGAGGAGGTCTATGGCCTCCAAAACTTCCTGCACCTTCGGGTGCAAGTTCGCACTTTTGACCCGCGGCCAGGCCCCTCGCAGTGTTTTAACTGTAATCACCCTCCGCGTTGCGTGCGGTGTACTGAGCCTCATCGTGGGTGTGATAAGCCCAAGACGGGGTTCACGGCCATTTGCTGCAACTGCGGCGGGGACCATCCGGCTAGCTATAGAGGATGTAGAGACTTTATATCTGCCATGAAGCTGCAGCGGACTCCTGCTCGCCCTGGCGCGCAGGCAGGCCGTGTTGCAGGTCCCCTCCCTAACCGCAGAGAGGCCTTCCCACCTCTCTCCGGAGCATCATCTCAGGCCCCGGCAGCAGTCCCGGCTGCTCCCAGGGCCCCAGTTCCGCCTGCAGTCGACGTTTCGGCGCCGCCTGCAGTCCCCTCTGTCCCGGCGCCTGCCGGAGCGCCCGGCCTTTCATACGCGGCTGTGGCCGCTACATCAGTCCCGCCTTCCGCTCCTCGGAGCTCCAAACCGAAGCGCACTCGTCGCCGTCAGCGACAAGTTCCACAGGCCTTGCCTGTAAAACCTCAGCGGGCCCCGCCCGCCCCCAGCCGTCAACCTAAGCTCCCAACTGAGCAGACCTCACGTCCGTCCCCGAGCCCTGCGCCATCTGCAACACCGGCCGAAGCCAGCCGGGTCCGTCTTCCGGAATCTCGGGAATCTTCCCGGGCCCCGGTGGACCCCCTGACTGCCTGGGCTGAAACTTTGGTAAACAACATCAGGTCTGCTCCAGATACAACCACGGTTCTCGCCCTGGTGTTTCAATCACTGTCTACCCTCTTTCCTCTTCTTCCTTTGAATGGCTAGGAGTCTTAGGATCGTTGCGTGGAATGCCCATGGGGTAGTCCCTCGACGATCTGAACTGATGACTTTCGTAACGGAGTACGACGCTGATGTCGTCCTCCTTTGCGAGACTCATCTGGCTCGCTACCATACCTTCAACCTGCCATCTTACGTCTGTTTTCGTCAGGATCGTCCCCAACGGCCTGGCTGTCGCCCCTCGGGGGGGACAGCCGTCTTAGTTCACAGGCGGATATCCCACAGGCCACTACCCCCTTTAGATACATCTCTAGTTGAAGGTTGTGCGGTGGCGATAGACGCTGGCGGATCGGAGTTGCGCGTTGTTGCGGCGTATCTCCGGCCCGGCCTGCGGCTACCTCCACCGCCCGAGGAGTGGGACGCTCTCCTCGATCATCCCCTACCAACCATTGTAGCCGGCGACTTAAATGCCAAGCATCCCTCCTGGAAAAGCAGAGTAGCCAACGCCTACGGAAAATCTCTGTATCGGTTCGTCTCCGACGACCCGGTACTTCAAGTCATCGGCCCAGAAGACCCTACTCACTTCCCCTTTTCCGGTCATCGACCGGACGTCCTTGACATTGTCATAGCCAAGGACGTGACCCATCACATCCAGGTCTCGTCAGTGTCGGATCTCTCATCCGATCACAATCCCCTTTTTATAACTGCCCGTGAGCTGTCGGCCTCACCCCGACCTCCCGCTCAGATTGTTAGGAGAGTCAACTGGCGCTCCTACCATGATGAGCTCTCACGGCGGTTACCATCACTCCCCGCGGACCCGATCGTCACTTGTGACGATTTGGATCTCCGAGCCACTCATCTTCAGGAGTTGGTCCAAGGTGTCATGGATCGACACACATATACTCTCGAGGTGAATCATCGTAAATCGGCCTTACCTGCGGAAGTACTCCACGCCATCTGGCTACGGCGCAATCTCCGCCGCAGATGGCAAAGAACCTGTGATCCCGGCGTCAAAAGGCGCTTTCAAGCCCAGTCTCTTTACGTCCAGCAGCTACTGCGGGACGTAAACTCTGATCGATGGGACTCATACCTTGAGTCTCTTGAAGTCGACCACGCCTCCGTCTGGAGAGCGGCGAGTAGACTGACCCGCGAGAAGAGAACTCGCAACCCACTTGAAACTCCGAACGGGGCTGCATCTTCATCAGAAGGCAAGGCCGAGGTCTTCGCCGACTGCATGGAGGTGCAATTTACTGTTCACCAAGGCGTCTCGGACCCTGCCCACTCGGCAGAAGTCCGTGACTTCCTATCTGGACATTTTTCACGCCCTCCCGAAATCCCAGCCCTCCCGTTCGACAGGGATGAACTAGTTTCATCTATCTGCCGACTAAATCGCCGTCGCGCCCCCGGTCCTGACCGGATCGGGGCCGCTGCTCTACAAAATCTCCCGGCCTCAGGCGTTGACCTCGTTCTTGAGCTGTTTAACTCCTGTCTCCGGCTACAGTACTTTCCCCGCCTGTGGAAATCAGCCAACATCGTAATGATTCCGAAGCCTCGCAAGCCGCGCATGCTTCCTGAAAGCTATCGTCCAATCTCTCTCTTGCCAGTCATCTCGAAGGTGTTCGAGCGTCTCCTGCTGGCTCGCATCTCGCCGCTGCTAGATGGTTTCATCCGCAGCGAACAGTTCGGGTTTCGCAGAGAGCACTCGACCACGCTTCAATTGGTCCGCGTTGTTACGCACTTGTCTGACGCCACCAACAGGCGAGCGGCTACGGCCGCCGTACTGTTGGACGTCAGCAAGGCCTTCGATAAAGTCTGGCACGAAGGTCTTCTCTTCAAACTTGCCAATTCCCCTCTACCATCGACCATAGTGTTTTTCCTCCGGTCGTATCTCAGCGACCGAACCTTCAGGGTAGCGTCGACGGGTCCTGTTCGACAGTTCGACCCGTCGCCGCCGGCGTACCTCAGGGATCTGTCCTCGGCCCCGTTCTGTACCTTGTGTACACGAACGACCTGCCTGTCTTGCCCGGAGTCACGTTGTCTTTGTTCGCTGACGATGCTATGTATCACTGCAGCTCCCTGTCCCCGCGATTTGCGAGTACAAAGCTGCAGCGTCAGTTGAACCAGCTTCCGGACTGGCTACGGAAATGGCGGGTGACGATCAACACGGAGAAATCCGAGGCGATCTGCTTCACCCGTAAGTCCATCTCCCGATGCCAGCCCCTCTCCCTAGCAGGGAGACCCATCGCCTACAAAGAATCGGTGAAGTATTTAGGCGTTCGGCTAGATCGTCGCCTTTGCTTCAACGCCCACGTGACGGAAACCCTTGCCAAGGGTCGCGGCGTCCGAACCAAATTATCTCCTTTTCTCTCGTGTCGCAGCCGCCTTGCCATGCGCACGAAACTTACCATCTATCTACTATTCCTCAGGTCTGTATTGACCTATGCGGCACCCGCCTGGTGGTCTCTTTTATCCACCACCAACAGATGTAGGCTGGAAGCTTTCCAGTCCCGAACACTCCGATCCTTGACGGGGTCCCCTTGGTTTGTAAGGAACGACGTGATTCGAAGGGGTCTCCGTGTTCCTACCTTGACTTCCTTTGTCCGGTCGCTGGCTCTAACTCTCTTTGCTAAAGCCTCGACCTCCACCTTCCCGTACCTACGAACCATCAGTGCATCAGAACCACCACCGCCCATTCGGGTCAAGCGCCCTCGGGCGCTTCTTGATGACCCGCCATAACGCCATCCTCTTTAAATTAAACAAAAACAAGTAATCATCAGTCCTAGATCAGAGTATTTCACCAAACTGTCCTTCTCTCCTTCCTGTCCACCTCCTAGCACGCTGAGTCGGCTGCTTGTCGCTGTCATCAATCACTGGCACGGAGGCTCTCCGCCTCGCGGGGAGCAACCGACGCCCTCAGGGCGTCTGCTGACTGGACTTTAAACGGGCAACATCTGTTGCTCGAATCGGTACCAGCGGCAGTGCATTAAACAAATAAAAGTTATACTCCCCCGCCTTCTCAGTTAACTGGTTGGCGGTTTCCTTTTCCAGTTTTAGGTAACCAGTCGACATGTACCAGCACTGTGTTTACTTCTGGCAGCCATTGGACACGATCCAGATGCTGCAATCAAGCCACGGGTGCAAAGACACCCCGCATCCATAATGCAATGCAATGCACTTAGAGGAGGAGAAAAAGGAAAGAAGGAAGGGACATAATTAGTTAAATGAATTATTAAACAACCAAATAACAATGGATATTACTAAGGGGGAGAAAAGGAGGAGAATTACTGTCATATAATTGATACTAAAAGGAAATGATATAAATGATAAATGAAAAAAAAAAGGAATCAGTGTGTTACATAAGGAGGTAATGATGAATATAAATATAGCTATTAACATTGAATGATTTTAAACGATAATTTTACCTGCGGAGAACGATATATTAATATAATTGTGAAATAATCAGAAGAGTTTAAGAAAGGGAATTTATGTGTAGGAGCCTATGATCTTTGAATATTGTATTTTTTTATTATTATTAGTTGTTGCAAGGGTGCAATTATTATTTTCTGGACAGGGATGTGTTGCCTCTGATTTCAGTAGTTATAGATAGGGAAGGGCGGAGAATGTATGCCATAGCGAGCCACTCTGACTTCCAACCCACTATAAAAGTTAGGGTATTGTTAGGGAATTATATCAAAGATTAAATAATTAACATCAAGGTAAAAAGGAAAGGAATAGGTGATGCGACAAAGAACGAAATAGGAATATTGAGTTGGATTAATATATTAAAGGAGTAGTACAGGAATTTAATTATAAGATAAAAGAATGAAATATAAAGAAGCTAATAAAAGGTTAATATAAAAATGATAATTTCATCAAAACCAAAAATATGTTTTTCCAAAATTATCAATTTTAACGGAGAGGCATATGTAACATCACAGAACGTTCCATAAAGGAAATCATTTGCATAGCAATTTATCATAAGAGGAAAGTGAGGTGTACAGTATCGAACCCAAGTAGTCGTAAAAAATTGTGTAATATTGTCTAATAATTAATACTACTAACATGAAAAACGACCAGACAATGACTAAGACTCAAACCCCATATATATTATTCAAGAGAAGAACAGTGTAAACCCATAATATACTATAAGAGAGACAAATAATATCAGAAACAACCAAAATGAAGTCATTGATTATTAAGTTTTGTAACTCTGAATAGGGTATAAAGAACTATTTATTGTGAATTAATGGACATGATCCATTACTATATTATGTAATGTAAATAAAATAAATGTATTAAATGATTTGAATACATTATTAGAAAGGATCTAAGTTAAAATAAAAAGTATATAAATGTTATGACAAAAAATATTAATGTGTTGGATTTGAGACCAATCACTCAGATTTCATGTAAAAATTAATTATTATCAAATTGAGATAAAAACTATATGCAATGGTCAAGTAGACGAAGATGAACAATTTATCATAATTAAGGAAAGCTGTCAAATGAATAAAAGACAGTTAAAATAGCCAAAAACAGTATTAACGAAAAACATGTAGTAGGCATATAATATTGTGATATTTATGGATTTAATGTTGACAAAATGCAACCAAATTGCATTAAAAAGTTGAAATATAATATAAAGCGACTATACTAATATATTTGATCAACTTAAACACTGTAATAGTCGAGTTAGCAAACTATTTACCTATACCATGTATGGCTAAGGCCAAGCAACCATTACAAGAAATAGTCATATTTGACTAAATGTTTACAAAATATTAACAAAAATAAAAGAAAAGGGTACAATACTTTAGTGTACCATGAAAACAAACAGACTCAGTTGAAAATAAGAACAATTATTAAAGAATTTGACTTATAAGAGTGAGATTTGTCACACAAAGAAAAAGGACAACTTAGGCAAACCAATATGATGCTAAGTAATCCTACAATAAAAATAATATGTATCAGGATAAACCAGGTATCACAAAAGACAGACAATATAATAAACTCTCAGTGTATACTAGTAAAATCCCATATATATTAAAGAAAAAAGACTAATTATTGTATTTTAATGGCATGGACCATATAAAATTGAATTTATTTGTATATTATATATGTTAAACTTTATTTATTTTGTTATATAAAGATGGTAATATTATGTGTTAATGTTGTAGAAGAAACCTAACAGCTTCACAACAATTTTTTAGTCTAAAAATTTAATTTTAATGGAAACATTCCAAGGTAAGAGTTGTATATTGTGTTATTTATTATAGTTAATTTATTTAAAACCCATCGTAATTAGTATCATTAGATTCAGTTGAAAGCAGAGAATCCAAATGTAGTAATGGCATGCAAATTGTGAGTACTGATGTAAAATTGTTTGACAAATACCAGAATAAATTTTGTAATATCCTTAGTGTGAAGAATAAGAAATTTTGTTCTAAAGCTTCGACGGAAGTTAAATTTGTTCCATGGAGTTCAATTTCATTATTCTCGAACGTTCAAGAAGGAATTTTTACACAAATACACCGGAATTTCATGTCAAAAAGCTAAAACAATGAGCCTTACAGAGTATAAAAGGAAGACCAAATTCGACCGAAAAACACTTCATGCTTGGAATCCAGAACAGACGCATCACCCACGACACTGATCACCGCAACCGAGGCGAAACCGAAGGCGAGAAGTCGACACAAGAACGAAGAAAGGCTTTTCCCGTACATTGACAAAACGACTGACTTAACCTCTTCAAGAATATACGCCAAGGTGTTGCTGAAATAGAGCAGCAACACGGCACATTTAATAGAACACACGCAGCCAGAATATCAGCGGCCCAGGAGGGACCAAAATTTTAATAGAGAATCAATTCTGCTGTATTCGCTAAGACAAACTGACTTGACAAAAACTCCCCATAACGTAACATACACAAAGCCTTTCCATCAACTGCAAGGGAATCAGCGCTGTGGCGGCCAATTTGAGAAACTAAACGCGAGCAGCTGATCGCTGGCGGCGGGGTTCAAGCGAAAATCTACTGCCAAGCTGTTTTACGAAAGTGCGGAAGTTGTAAAAAATCGCATTTTGACTTAAAATAAATTCAGTGCACAAGGAACGTCGACACGAAGAAGCGAGATTGAAAACTACCCGAGAGAAGTGTCCAGTGCGAGAGTAATTACTCATCGGAACGTGAGTTGTTCAAAGTTAAAGTCTTTTTTACCTGGTTATATTTGTCACACAGTTGTACTACACATGCCACACACCTTCAAATCACTTAATTTTTGTAAAGCATCTTATTGATTTGTCTTGGTAGTTTAAAGGAGTCACGTCCTGAGAGTAAAGATTTTTCACATATTAAACTCATGCTTTTCAACTGAGTAAAAATAAAATATCTGTTAGCCGATACTTGATTGGAGAAAAAACTTGTCAATAATAATAATAATTTATATTTTGTTTTGTAACTCTGCAATTTTATATTTTTTCACGAATGTTAGTCCTTCAGACGATTTTTTAAGAATCATTAAACATACTTTATTTTTTCAAACCCAAACTGTCTTGTTCACATTTTTTGGACTACACCACCGCAGAGGATCCAGTCATCAGTAAGTAACAAAAAGTGCGCGGAGGTAACGCCCGACATAGTACAACACACAACACGAACAAAAACACCCCACAATTTTCTTTTTGTTATAATGTTCACAGTCGTTTTGTTAAACTGAATGTCTTCCAGTTTGATTGTTTCCTCCGTATCCCGTTGTCGCGATCTTCTTATAGGCATCAGATTTACCTGTATAAGGACGTTTAGAAACAGAACAATTCATGTTTAAAACGCAGAATTATTTTATGATTGATTTTATGAGTTATAAAACCTTTTTACTCAAAAATGCATACATTCAGTTAATATTTTTTTAAACAACTTCTGTCATCATTTAGGTCTTTTTATTACTAGTATGTTGATATAAGTACCATATAAAAATTTCCCATATTTCGATAGTTATTCAAATTACCGTGATTTTTAAGAATATCCTATAACATAATTTCGTACCCTCCCATACGTGCACTACACATGCGGCTAGTATCATTATGCACCATTCTACTGCAATTTAAGTTGCTTTAAAAGTCTAAAAATACTTAAAACTTACATTAAAACTAACATTTTGCACAACGTTCCTTATCAACTACTTTCCAGTGTTTAACCTGCAATCTTTACTTACTCATATACCTTCATTATATGCTATCCTATTCCAATAAAGTTTACTATATTCCTATATACTACATTACTATAAATATGCTTTTAGAATGTCGATTTCAATATATATGTGTGTTTGTGTGTATTTATGTATTGTACTTCGTAAATTCAAGAGTACATAAACCCTGCCAAAATACGCTAATTTGCCAAAATTATGAATGTTTATTTTTACAAAAATAACAAGACTGACAGCCACATTGGATTTGTAATAGTGTCAAATTTAAATGTAATTAGAAATTTGTAAAGTTATTTAAAGTAATAGTAATTTTAATGTTTAAGAGTAACAAATGTATTTAAGAACTGTAAATTTATTCTTTCAAACTATATGTACACACTATAAAACAAAAACTTTAAAAACTTCTTTAAATTATAATCTATTAAATGCGAAAGTAATTAGTAAAACAGAATTGAAAACAACTCAGAGTAATGAAGTTGTCACAGACTTTAATGTAAATTATATAAGCCACTAGTAATTGTAAAACCACAAAATATTGTAAATTACTGAGGAAGAAGCGTTATTAGATTAGTCGTCAATATAAAACAATTGTATAGTGCAGGAAATTAAAAAATTATAAAAATTGTATAATGTAAAAATTAAAACAGATAGAAGAAAAGAGTCTGGTTTTCAAGAATGCAACAATTAATTATACACTCTTTACTAAACCATCAAACCATCTAAGCGTCTCTTAGAAATAAATAATAATTTTTACAACCAAATATCAGTATAACAGTCGAAATATTGAGAAAAAAATTGTGAATGAGGAAATTTATAGCAAGAATAGCTCAGTATACCTACGAAAGTATACAAACTAAATGAATTTTTAGTAAAAAACTTATGAAGCAGTTTAAGAAGAAAGTAGTAAGCCAAAATAAACCAAATATAGCATTGATGATAAAGGTCATGTAACAAAAACTTATTAAAACACCAAACGGATACTGAATTATTCTTCAGCTACAACATTGATAACCTCAAAACTGCACTTTACATATTTTGGACAAGAACTTAAGTGATACAACAATCTATTAAGTTATAATATACTGTTATGCTGTTATATATAAAAGTGTTGTATAAAATAGTACACTATTAAACTATTTGGGATAAAGAAATTGTAATATTTAAAATTTTTTAATACGTTTAAACTAAGAACGACACAAATAATGTCAAATTTAAAATTGTGAATTAAATAATTATTTATATTTAAAGAAACAGCTACAACATTTTTTCAAACAGCAGAAAATTAGTTGGTTCCATCATTTTGTATTAATAAAATTATTTTTTAATTCGTTTGTATGTGCTGGCTCTGTAATTAAGAGTATGATAAGTTAAGCTATAAAAAATAAAACTTATTTGAAATGAGCATATTTTGTTGTTGTGTATTTCTGAGAGGAAATAATAAATAGCCCCACAAATACATATATATATATATATATATATATATATGTGTGTGTGATAACAACACAAATTGAATGTAATTTAATTTGTGGAACCCCACGCTTTTGGAGCGCCAAATTATATAACATAACAACACACAAATTTGATTTCATGGGTGTAATCGTAATAAGATGATGCGTTATATAAGTTTTAAAATTTTTCCATTATTTATTTTCTTTTTATTAAACAAAATTCTTTCATTTCGCATATTGAAATAATACTCATTATTAATCGTTTGTATGAACCATTCGCACATGACTTATGGCTAACAAATTATATATAACATGGTATGCATAAACCTTATCATCTAATCTTAATTAATTAAATATTTTGCTCTCGTCTTACTCACTGTGTAAGTCTTTGCAATCTCATATTATTTTCTGTAATTCTGAATTTACTGTTATTTTTAATTTATTTAATCTTATTTGACATTCATTATTTACTATTGCATATACATTTTACTTTATCAAACAAAGACTTTATCTATTACTCTCATTTCTTTTTATTTAAAATCATACCAAACAAACCTTTCTCAATTCTTTAATTGATTTTAATTTAAACTCAAATATTTCTCTCTTAGCATTTATGTTTGATTCAACTACTAATTCCTATACATGAATTATTATTCTATATTACAATCTGCTTTTACATTTATGTACATTTCTTTATGATTGATTAACTGTTCGAGTGTTTTTCATTCTATGTTAATTAGAGTCTTCCAATTGTCTGTAATTAACAAAAATGGTTTTTCATCACCTCATTTGATCCGATACTATCAGTGTGTCCTCCTCGGGTCCTCGGTATGTGTCCTTCTCGTTCTTCTGGTCCTCTGGTCCTCTTCCAGGATTCCACTGCTAGTGCTGTTTACTAGTTGTCTCGTATCCTCTCATGGATCGTACGTGAGTCCATCGAACCTCTTCGTAGGTGCAATATATATATATATATATATATATAATATTTAAAATGTATATTTATTTTACATCAAGATGTTATTTTTCCTTATTTGGAACATGTTTCGAGAACTGTTGTATTCTCATCCTCAACCTCCGCGATTTTGCGTCTGGTGAAGTACTTGTGCGTTGGCCTGTCGCTATTGTGGTTTCTTGTTGGTTTCTGGTGCTTTAAAGTGGTGTTATTGTGTGTGATTGTGGTGTATGTATTAGTATTTTGTTATTTTCGATGTTGAGTGCTTTGAAAATTGTGTCGTGTTTTGTATTGATTTGTATTTGGTCGGGTATTAGTTTGTTTTGTGTTTTATGTTTGTATATTTGTAAATTTTCCCAAATGTTCATTATGGCCCCTTTGTGTGGTATATGTTTCATTAGTGTCACATTGGTTATGTCTGGGAATTCATGTCCCGTGTTTATTGCATGTGTGGCCAAATTAGATTTATATATTTCTGTTTTTTTGTATGCATTTAGATGTTCAAAATAACGTTTTTTCAGATGTTTGTTTGTTTGTCCTATGTAACATTTATTGCAATCTTAGCATTCAATTTTGTATATACCGTTAGTTGTTGTATTATCTTTGTTGTGTGGGTTATTCAGTTTTTGCAAATTATTTTTATTAGTCTTGTATGCTATTTTGATATCTGTTTTTTAAATAGTTTTGTTAGGTTTGTCATTTTATTATTTATGTATGTGAATGTGGCTCATTTTTTGCTGTTGTTATTATTTATGTGTTGTTCATTTTGATTAATTCTTAATTGTTCAGTTTTTATTTTATATTTGATTTTATTTTCTATTTTGTTTAAGTATTTTTATTGTATTGTATGTTTAAAGTTTTTTCTAAAAGAAAAAAAGGAGTACGTGTTTTGGGCAGTGACGTTGTTGCAAGTGAGGCTTTAGGGTGTGTCTACACTGTTCACCCGAATAATGCCGAATGTTTTTTCTTAAGAATGCTGCTTCATACAGTCCGGGTAAGCTTCTTACGAAATGCTTAAAACTGTGAATGGTGAAGTATGCAACACCTTCAAGGAAGCCTGTCAAAAAATGGGTTTGCTGGAAGATGATGAACACTGGGGCAAAGCAATGTCCGAAGTAACGTTAACGTCTCCTGAGCAAATACGAAATTTGTTAGCAATTATCTTGACTACCTACAATCCATATAATCTCATAATTTTGTGGGAGAAATACCGCGAAAGCATGAGTGAAGACATCCTTGCCAGACTTCGCCGAAACAACGTCAACGATAACATACAATTTTCTGCAGAATTATATAACGAAGTTCTCATTATACTAGAGCACAAATGTCTATCGATTTGTAGCAAACC
Source organism: Magicicada septendecula (assembly GCA_034769895.1). NCBI lineage: Eukaryota > Metazoa > Arthropoda > Insecta > Hemiptera > Cicadidae > Magicicada > Magicicada septendecula. Next base: position 566,552,440 of record CM068368.1, on the reverse strand, counting down.
TTCGCTACAGTTTGGGATACCAGCTCCGGAAAGAAAATCTGACAACGCAAATAAGCAGATCTTTCCCGTGAAAAAAATTACAATACCACAGAATGGAAAAATGTATTGAATCCAATAAACCACTATTGATGGATGATCAAAGGAAAGCTTATGACGGCATCATGGAATGTGTCAACAGAGAAAAGGGAGGTATCATTTTCCTAGACGCTCCGGGGGGAACTGGTAAAACTTTTTTATTAATTTGATCCTCGCCGAAATTCGATCAAAAAATGACATAGCACTTGCGATGGCTTCCTCTGGCATAGCGGCTACTCTCCTGGATGGTGCACGGACGGCGCACTCGGCATTAAAACTGCCTCTAAAAGTAAATATGGAAGAATACCCTGTTTGCAATATTAGCAACACAAGTGCCCAGGCAACGGTGCTACGAATGTGCAAAATTAGTGTGTGGGGTGAATGCACAATGGCCCATAAGAAATCCCTAGAAGCCCATGACAGGACTCAGCGGGACCTGAGAAAGAATGATCAGTTGCTGGGAGGATCTCTGCTGGTTCTTGCTGGTGACTTTCGACAAACTCTTCCAGTCATACCGAAATCAACTCCGGCGGATGAACTCAATGCTTGCCTGAAAACTTCGTCTCTGTAGAAGTTTGTTAAAAGACTCACATTAAAAATAAACATAAGAGTTTGGCTCTTTGGAGATGAAACGGCCCAACATTTCCCAGATAAACTTCTACAAATCGGTGAAGGCACATTTCCGACTGAATCAAACGGCGAAATTGGCTTTCCACATGATTTTTGCACTCTGGTTGCAACGGTTGAAGAACTGATCGAAAAAATGTATCCAGGTATACCTGAAAATTACAGAAATCCCGAATGGTTATGAGAAGGAGCCATTCTTGCAGCTAAAAACGATGCCGTGCACGAGTTGAACAGCCGAATTCAAAATATGATACCAAGCACAGTCACTGAGTACAAATCTATAGATACAGTAGTGGACGCTGATGACGCAGTGAATTTTCCCATAGAATTTCTGAACTCACTAACTCACTAGACCCTACTGGAATGACACTACATCGCCTTCAGCTTAAAATCGGTTCCGTTATCCTGCTGTTACGTAATTTAGATCCACCGAAACTTTGCAACAGTACCAGGCTCAGCGTGAAAAGACTTTTAGCTAACGTCATAGAAGCTACAATCTTCACAGAAAAAGAAAAAGGTGAGGACGTATTCATTCCTCAAATACCATTGATCCCAACTGATATGCCCTTCAGTTTCAAGCTATCCTGTGCGACTTGCTTTTGCCATTACAATTAACAAGGCGCAGGCAATCAATCAAGTGGTGTGGTGTTCACCTAGAATCTCCGTGTTTTTCTCACGTATGTAGCGTGCTCCAGAGTTGGCTCACAAATACCCCTCTTTATTAGAGCTCCAGGAGGTAAGACGAAAAATGTCGTTTACAGGCAAGCATTGCGATAGACTTTGTCGCTGCACCCTTAAATTTACTGTTGTATTGTATTTTGAAAATTGTATTTATTTGTATGCATATCGTATATTTGTATAAATTATTGTTTTTGTACCTTTGTGTAAGTTTGAAATACATGTTTCTTTTAAAACTACACGCATTTTCATTTAAAAAAACTTTTGTAATATTCTATTCAAATTGTTGCAATGTTGTATAACAAACTATTGTAATAACTATTGTAGTATTCAAGCTACATTTGAAAGATTTAAATTTAAAATAGCATGGAAAAGATATTACTTTTTGTCGCTGAAAGTTAGTGATAATTTTTGAAAAAGAAATGTATGAGCCTATGAATAAATTATGAACCCGAGCAACGCTGGGTGAATCGGCTAGTTGTACATAAAGACACACGACAAAGAGAACTAGGCAAATATCATACGAGCTCTCTAAGGATTTTTTATGAATGAGTAAGTAGGTCACTATCACAATTAAAAGAGAACGCACTATGACATGGTGCGTAATGGTTAATTGTACAATTAGGAGAACTCCTGTCATATGAGTGTGATTATTTCATTATCTGGATTTCTCTGGTGATCAACAACCCTCTTTTTTTAAGATCACTATCCATGCCATCATTGTAACATATGTTTCAATGCACAACTGTACATAGGTACACGCGCGTGAACATACACACACATTTCCACTTATTCTTGTACGCCTACTTTCATGGTTAAAATATGTTACGTAAATATTTAGAATAAATCAGCATTAGACAGAACAACAAAGAAATATGTTAGATGATTATACGTTACATAATTATCTTGTGTGCGTGCGCGCGCGCGCGCGCGCGCGTGTGTGTGTGTGTGTGTGTTACGATGTTCTTTCAGACTTACCTCTCCCACCCTGAGGCTGCTAGTTCCGCCTGTATATTTAACATTGAGTTTATTTGAGTACTTTGTTGTTGTTGCTGTTCATACATCAACCAAGAATTAAGAATAAACCTTCTTAAACATTCTGCTGGAGTAAACTCCATTTCAGAAGCTGTGATATATTTTGTAAATAACAAACATAGCTTCTAATTATGCACTACCTTTCTGCAAAATGTTCATAAAATAAACCACAAATATACTTGCAAAAGAAATCTGATGTAATTGTGAGCAACTTAATTCACAAATATTTATTTATTTAATACTTTTATGTATAAGTTAAATGGGGATAACTGATGAACATAGAACAAACGCAGTATCTGTGTGTCGGAGAAGAAACAACAGATTTAATCTTAGAAAACAACAAACGCATAAATGCAAAAATGCAACAGCTACAAATACTTAGTAATAAACTTTAATAAAGAAGAGACAGATGACTTTGAAATAAAATCAAGAATAAAGAAAGCAAAACAAATAATTAGATCATTGAATGGGACTCTATAAAGCACAGAAATTCGAAATGAAAGGAAGGAAAGAATAATAATAAAGAAAGAATATAGGATAGTGTGATTGAAAGCATGTTGATGTACGGATCCGAAAAATGGAGAATAAAAGAACAGATAAAGAGAAAGTTAGAAGCTACAGAAACGGATGCTTTGAGATGAGCTGCTAGATCTTCAAGGCTAAGGCGAATACGAAATGAAACGATCAAAGAAGAAATGGGCGTACAAAAGACAATCAGCGACTCCATTGAAGAAAAACAATTAATCTGGTACGGACAAGTACAAAGAATGAGACAAGACCGACTACCAAATAAAATAATGTGATGGATACCTAGAGAGTACAGAAAGAAAGGAAGACCCAAGAAAACATGGATAGAGGGCATAAGAAGATCATTGAGTGATAGAGGACTAAACGACAGACAGCAATGGAGATTAGGAATCGGATAACGTCGTAGGCCTTTTGACCCCGAATTATATATATATATATATATATATATATAAATATGTTTATATATATTATTTATATTATTATATAATATATTATATAAATCAAGAAACGGACTGTAGCAAAAAGAGTTTGAATATATGTATGTATATATTATAACAAATTGGCAAATGTGTGGTGTTTTTGTTCGTGTTGTAATATGTCGGGCGTTACACTCCACGCACGTTTTGTTACTTACTGATGACTGGATCCTCTGCGGTGATGTAGTCCTGTAAAACAACTTAATCTACTTTGTGTTTGTGGGCGCCACTTGGAATCTTTTGTTCAAAGAAAATGTTATTAAAATTAAATTTTTGAATTATTAGCAGATAGTTAAATTCTATGACAAAAAGTGTAAAAGACAGTTTGGGTTTGAAAAAATAAAGTATGTTTAATGATTCTTAAAAAAAATCGTCTGAAGGACTAACATTCGTGAAAAAATATAAAATTGCAGAGTTACAAAACAAAATATAAATTATTATTATTATTGACAAGTTTTTTCTCCAATCAAGTATCGGCTAATAAATATTTTATTTTTACTCAGTTGAAAAGCATGAGTTTAATATGTGAAAAATCTTTACTCTCAGGACGTGACTCCTTTGTACTACCAAGACAGATCAATAAGATGCTTTACAAAAATTAAGTGATTTGAAGGTGTGTGGCATGTGTAGTACAACTGTGTGACAAATATAACCAGGTAAAAATGACTTTAACTTTGAACAACTCACGTTCCGATGGGTAATTACTCTCGCACTGGACACTTCGCTCGGGTAGTTTTCAATCTCGCCTCTTCGTGTCGACGTTCCTTGTGCACTGAATTTATTTTAAGTCAAAATGCGATTTTTTACAACTTCCGCACTTTCGTAAAACAGTTTGGCAGTAGATTTACGCTTGAACCCCGCCGCCAGCGATCAGCTGCTCGCGTTTAGTTTCTCAAATTGGCGGCCACAGCGCTGATTCCCTTGCAGTTGATGGAAAGACTTTGTGTATGTTACGTTATGGGGAGTTTTTGTCAAGTCAGTTTGTCTTAGCGAATACAGCAGAATTGATCCTCTATTAAAATTTTGGTCCCTCCTGGGCCGCTGATATTCTGACTGCGTGTGTTCTATTAAATGTGCCGTGTTGCTGCTCTATTTCAGCAACACCTTGGCGTATATTCTTGAAGAGGTTAAGTCAGTCGTTTTGTCAATGTACGGGAAAAGCCTTTCTTCGTTCTTGTGTCGACTTCTCGCCTTCGGTTTCGCCTCGGTTGCGGTGATCAGTGTCGTGGGTGATGCGTCTGTTCTGGATTCCAAGCATGAAGTGTCTTTTTGGTCGAATTTGGTCTTCCTTTTATACTCTGTAAGGCTCATTGTTTTAGCTTTTTGACATGAACTTCCGGTGTATTTGTGTAAAAATTCCTTCTAGAACGTTCGAGAATAATGAAATGGAACTCCATGGAACAAATTTAACTTCCGTCGAAGCTTTAGAACAAAATTTCTTATTCTTCACACTAAGGATATTACAAAATTTATTCTGGTATTTGTCAAACAATTTTACATCAGTACTCACAATTTGCATGCCATTACTACATTTGGATTCTCTGCTTTCAACTATATCTAATGATACTAATTACGATGGGTTTTTAAATAAATTAACTATAATAAATAACACAATATACAACTCTTACCTTGGAATGTTTCCATTAAAATTCAATTTTTAGACTAACAAATTATTGTGAAGCTGTTAGGTTTCTTCTACAACATTAACACATAATATTACCATCTTTCTATAACAAAATAAATACAGTTTAACATATATAATATACAAATAAATTCAATTTTATATGGTCCATGCCTATGGCCTACGTTGTTGTCACTGTTAAAATACAATAATTAGTCTTTTTTCTTTAATATATATGGGATTTTACTAGTATACACTGAGAGTTTATTATATTGTCTGTCTTTTGTGATACCTGGTTTATCCTGATACATATTATTTTTATTGCAGGATTACTTAGCATCATATTGGTTTGCCTAAGTTGTCCTTTTTCTTTGCGTGACAAATCTCACTCTTATAAGTCAAATTCTTTAATAATTGATCTTATTTTCAACTGAGTCTGTTTGTTTTCATGGTACACTAAAGTATTGTACCCTTTTCTTTTATTTTTGTTAATATTTTGTAAACATTTAGTCAAATATGACTATTTCTTGTAATGGTTGCTTGGCCTTAGCCATATATGGTATAGGTAAATAGTTTTCTAACTCAATTATTACAATGTTTAAGTTAGTCAAATATATTAGTATAGTCGCTTTATATTATATTTCAACTTTCTAATGCAATTTGGTTGCATTTTGTCAACATTAAATCCATAAATATCACAATATTATATGCCTACTACATGTTTTTAGTTAATACTGTTTTTGGCTATTTTAACTGACTTTTATTCATTTGACAGCTTTCTTTATTTAAGATAAATTGTTCATCTCTGTCTACGTGACAATCACATACAGTTTTTATCTCAATTTGATAATAATTAATTTTTACATGAAATCTGAGTGATCGGTCTCAAATCCAACACCTTAATATTTTTTGTCATAACATTTATATATTTTTTTATTTTAACTTAGATCCTTTCTAATAATGCATTCAAATCATTTAATACATTTATTTTATTTACATTACATAATATAGTAATGGATCATGTCCATTAATTCACAATAAATTGTTCTTTATACTCTATTCAGAGTTACAAAACTTAATAATTAATGACTTCATTTCGGTTGTTTCTGATATTATTTGTCTCTCTTATAGTATATTATGGGTTTTACACTGTTCTTCACTTGAATAATATATATGGGGTTTGAGTCTCAGTCATAGTCTGGTCGTTTTTCATGTTAGTAGTATTAATTATTAGACAATATTACAAAATTTTTTGGGATTACTTGGGTTCGATACTGTTCACCTCACTTTCCTCTTATGATAAATTGCTATGTAAATGATTTCCTTTATGGAACGTTCTGTGACGTTACAATATATATAAACATATATAAACATACAACTTATATATGTATATATAAACATACAACTTAGTATAAACTTATGTGTATAAACATAATCTACAATATAGTGTTATATACTTTTGTTAAGGCATTGATTAAGATTACAAAACTAGGACTTTGTGAAACATACACGTAAATTATTTTGTTAACGGCATGTGAAACGGAGATAAGTCTCTATCAAACGTATGGATAAAAACAGACTAATAATCTTTTAAAAGGAATAGTAATGGCCATAAAGAAAGGTGGAGGGTATAGAAGGCTCAGTAACAAGCAGAAAATATAAATAAAAAAAAGGGACTGTTTAGTGTATTTACGCAAAAACGGAGAAGGTGCAACACATACATAGGCTCAGTAGAAATCTAATTTGCAGAAATGGAGATACTAGAAAAGGAGACCTAAAGAAAGTCTTTTAAACAACAGGCTTCTTATACACTTATAGTTAGTCATTCTCTCGAGCTTTCCGGACACAAGTAACTCACGGTTATATTCTGATCACTCGCCTCGTTCTTCCCCTCACACGTTTTAATAATGATTTTTGTATCCACTCCTCTGTTCGTCACTCTTATAACTTTCAAGTCCTTTAAGTCAACCTATCTCATTCTATTAAACATATTTTAAAAAGGTAAACGAAGTGTGTTCAAAAAAAGACCGAATTTTTTTAGTACCACAGCAACCCATATAAACAACGCGTTACGACTATTGGGCGCGCCTAACGACAGCTTTTGACGACAAACTGCCATTTATTCTATTCCCCCTGTAAGCACTAAACTTTCAGCTATATCAGATTGAGTGAGGGCGTGGGCACGCTAGCCGCCGGATTAGTGACAAAGTGATTAGGAAAAACTTCGAAGAATATGTGCGTATGAAACATAACCTAAGGTTAAGTGCAAAACTAGGTTAAAACTTTATAGATACATTCTGGTTGTCCAATTAAGCACAGGGGGAGGCTTGAATGAGACAAACGATTTTTAATAATTTTTAAACAGCGCAGAAATTTTGGTCATTGCAGATAAAGCGATATCGAAGGTATCTACAAGAGAGCTCGTGATGTGATAATTGTAAATCATCGTTTAACTGCCGATACTTCCTCAGAGAGTGGATATCAATATAAGATAGTAATATTACATTTTGATAGAAAAACGTAAACACATTGTATCACAGCAAAAGTCGTTCTGGGTTTGTTGATTGACGAGCAGAAAGACACTCGTCTTGAAATCGGTCAGCAACTGCGTACCCATGCAGCTGGTAATAACAATTTTGGAAGGCAGTGGAATTTCTCTGTCCAGATTTTACCAAATTTTGGAGGAAAGTTACACGCACGCGCGCGTTGTGTTACGATGTTTATTCTCACTTTGTTACAGAGCCAACGGACAGAGTGTGCCAGTGCTCGACAACCGATGTGTGACGATTTTAAAAAAGGAAAAAAATGAAATAAAAGAAATTTAAAATAATTTAAAATCTCACATTAAAACAGAACATAAACCCCTAAAGAAAATGATAATGTAACCCCGCCATAATACCCAAATAAATAGTTTTAAAACCAAAAAGAATTCTATAATAAAATTGCGATAACACCCCTTAATAATTAACCCGGCTTTAACCTGCCGAAACCGGCATCAACACGCATAATTACCCGTGAATATGACTAATAATTGTATTAAATCGAAACTTGATAAAAAACATAATGATGTACAATAATAAAATACTAAGTGAGAGATACCGTAGTATAATTAAATATAGTTAAATATGTCAGAGAATAATCGAGTAAATATTAATCGAATATGGAACTACTTTTACGCTGACAAGCTACCCGCGCGCAGACAGCCTCTTCACCCCTATACTTAGCCAGTTCAGTTGTATCTCAGACACCGCTGCTGATACAGCGTACGAAAGTATGTAGTCGATATAAAAACCTATAAACGAGGAGAAGCTTGTGTGAGATAGCCGGATGATGTAAAAATGTAAAAATGACGTGAGTGTATGACAATGACATCTCTGTAACAAACTAACATCACCTAAATGTGATGTTAAACTGTTAACATGTAACTGTTAAACGTAAGTAACATGTGCGGTACAACAATGTGAATACCAGTGAAAGTTACAACCCAAAACCTACCACAAGAATCTACAGACCCAACAGACGACTCATCTTTAGGAATGACAGCAGATTTCACCAAAACACGATAGCCAGAAGATCTCCAAGACACCCTGCACAACCAATAGAAGCGCCGATTCGCCGACGATGTTACACACAGGTATCACGGAAGTTCAACTTCCGTGGTTCAGAACTTAACTTAAAATAATACATGATAGACACTTAATTAACCAATGAAAGTAAAGTAAAACACGAAAGACTGACTTAATTACCATAAAATTGTAATTTCATGCTTAGTAATAATATGTGTTAAGTTTAAGGCTTTTATGAATATAACACGTTAAAGTTAAATAAGCCCATTCTTCAGATGGCACGAAATAAAGATGATAATTTTAATATCATATACTGAAACAAAATACTCGGATCCGAGAGCAGTAAAAGCTATGTTAACTCATTAATTAATCTAATTCAATTTGTACAAGAGGTGCAAATGTTTTTACTTTTAATATACTCATTGCTAAATTTCTTCGGAGATGTTAAAACTTTATGTAATAAAGAGATGTCATGGTCCAAAAAGGTGAGTGAATAAATCTACAAACCCCTGTCAATATTCCTCAATTCACGGGATCCTATTTAACTTTTGTTTACTTTCCAGTTATTTATGATTTTGTAAAGATAATGGCAGCCTGTTTAATTGACCTGAGCCAATTAACCAGGTTCCCGAATTGTTACGTTATGCGAAACGTTTCAAATGCGCCACTCTGCTTAATTAATGAATAAATGATAATTAGCAAGATAAAATGCCCTGTGTTTGTCATTTAATATGTGGTAGAATTATTCACTCTATGAATGTTAATTTAAAATACGCAAAAGGAAGAATTGAAGTAAGTAAATTCAGAATTAGGTTAGTGTGTTTTTATAATCATTATGTGGTGTAATAATATAATATAATATAATAACCATGATATATAAGGTAAGGATATTTAAATATAATATAATAATTATTTAAACATTGTAAGCCTAGGGTAAAACCTGTTTAAAAATGCATTCCCCAACTTGTCTGTTTAACGACAATCTCAGACAAGAAAATGACCTGTTCCCGCTTGTACCCAACTATCCCTTTGTTACGCTCTGCCACCTCAAGTAGACAATACATCACCTCCCCCTATTGTATTACAAAGGTGTGACCCCTTGCCCAGTAACAAAAGATTTCAGACACACGTTGAAAATTAAATCGAATAAAAAAAAAAACAAGTAAATAATTTTATTATTAAAATGCGCCACTGTTTTTTGTTTCATTTTGTGTAAATGGTTAGTGTACTTAGTGTCAATTATAAAATACTCTATTCTGTATATCTATGCACTCAGTTAGGAAATTGTATGTAAAGGTAGTATATTGTACTTACATTGTACTTAGAGGAAATTGTACTTAGCCTTTTTCTAAGTAGCATATATGAATAATATGGACGATATTTATAAGTGTATATTTTGTGTGAGATTACGCACATACTCGTATATAATTATACGTGAAAAGATTAGATTGTATTATACCAATTCATGTATGTACGTGTCAAAGTATTCAGTCTCTAACACGTCAATTTTGCGACAATTTAAGACCTGTAGTTTTCCTGTACAAGCCTGCATAAATGTGTAATTCGTGTTTCTATTGACACGATGAGTTATATGAACTACTGACTAAATAAAACAAGTGTACTAATTAATTTTATGGAATGATGCTTCTCGAAGTAAACAAACGAGTTCGAAACAAAAAAGAAACCGTCTCTTAAATCAGACCAAAGTAATAATAATAAATAATAAGTCATTTAAAATAAAAAGTTTAATAATATCGTAAATTATTATAACACGTTAGTATAATTATAATTATAAAAGTGTAACAAAACTCAGCTTAGTAACGGGCCGTAACATTGCGTACGCATCGCTCACTCCACCCCTTTTTTGAAGCAAGCCTGTGCAAGTTAATAAGGTGTCCGTTAGCTATTGTTAAATGGAACAATAGAGAAATATTCTCCCTCAAGAAACTTCCCCCTTTGTACGCATAAACTATCCCATTGTTTGAAGAAAACTAGTTTGACCCACATTCCACAGTAACAGCTGATCGTTGAAAGTAAAGTGTTTGTCTCCTTTTGTTTATGTATTACAGCTGATCATTTAAAAACAAAAATTATTATCTTCGTGAAATTCCGATTCTCTCAGTAGCATAAGAAATTAGGATAAGAATGAATCTAAGGTCAAGTATGGGATTGGCTTTAGATTTCTGTAGTAGAATTAAGAATTATATATAGGTAACGTAACAAGTCACAACGGCGCCGCACTGAAAAATTCTTTACAAGGGTTAAAGAAAGTTCTTTACAAGAGTTAAAGAAAGTGCAGAAAACTAACTACTAGAGTTAGAGTATGCAAAATGTAATCAGTCGGGCCACGATATTGTGAGTTACGGATAATTAGGGAAATTAGTATTAAGAATTAAAATATAAATTAGCATGGTAAGAAGTGAGATAAAGGGAATTTCACGGAGGAGAACATTTAAATGAACAAGATCATTTAAAGAGATATAGAGAAAACAAATCGTGTACTAAATTAAATTTTAACACAGAAATCCCCGAGCATACTCCCAGTACGTGGCTCACTAAAAAAAAAACCCGGTGTCGATATTTAAGCGGAGGAGTATGTGACGATTTTAAAAAAGGAAAAAAATGAAATAAAAGAAATTTAAAATAATTTAAAATCTCACATTAAAACAGAACATAAACCCCTAAAGAAAATGATAATGTAACCCCGCCATAATACCCAAATAAATAGTTTTAAAACCAAAAAGAATTCTATAATAAAATTGCGATAACACCCCTTAATAATTAACCCGGCTTTAACCTGCCGAAACCGGCATCAACACGCATAATTACCCGTGAATATGACTAATAATTGTATTAAATCAAAACTTGATAAAAAACATAATGATGTACAATAATAAAATACTAAGTGAGAGATACCGTAGTATAATTAAATATAGTTAAATATGTCAGAGAATAATCGAGTAAATATTAATCGAATATGGAACTACTTTTACGCTGACAAGCTACCCGCGCGCAGACAGCCTCTTCACCCCTATACTTAGCCAGTTCAGTTGTATCTCAGACACCGCTGCTGATACAGCGTACGAAAGTATGTAGTCGATATAAAAACCTATAAACGAGGAGAAGCTTGTGTGAGATAGCTGGATGATGTAAAAAAGTAAAAATGACGTGAGTGTATGACAATGACATCTCTGTAACAAACTAACATCACCTAAATGTGATGTTAAACTGTTAACATGTAACTGTTAAACGTAAGTAACATGTGCGGTACAACAATGTGAATACCAGTGAAAGTTACAACCCAAAACCTACCACAAGAATCTACAGACCCAACAGACGACTCATCTTTAGGAATTACAGCAGATTTCACCAAAACACGATAGCCAGAAGATCTCCAAGACACCCTGCACAACCAATAGAAGCGCCGATTCGCCGACGATGTTACACACAGGTATCACGGAAGTTCAACTTCCGTGGTTCAGAACTTAACTTAAAATAGGCTAATACATGATAGACACTTAATTAACCAATGAAAGTAAAGTAAAACACGAAAGACTGACTTAATTACCATAAAATTGTAATTTCATGCTTAGTAATAATATGTGTTAAGTTTAAGGCTTTTATGAATATAACACGTTAAAGTTAAATAAGCCCATTCTTCAGATGGCACGAAATAAAGATGATAATTTTAATATCATATACTGAAACAAAATACTCGGATCCGAGGGCAGTAAAAGCTATGTTAACTCATTAATTAATCTAATTCTATTTGTACAAGAGGTGCAAATGTTTTTACTTTTAATATACTCATTGCTAAATTTCTTCGGAGATGTTAAAACTTATGTAATAAAGAGATGTCATGGTCCAAAAAGGTGAGTGAATAAATCTACAAACCCCTGTCAATATTCCTCAATTCACGGGATCCTATTTAACTTTTGTTTACTTTCCAGTTATTTATGATTTTGTAAAGATAATGGCAGCCTGTTTAATTGACCTGAGCCAATTAACCAGGTTCCCGAATTGTTACGTTATGCGAAACGTTTCAGATGATCATGACGGGACAGGGGTTAACGGCATACCATCGTCAAAAACTGTCGCTAGCAGTATTTAATTGCTCAGCTCGCTGTATGCGGAGGTTGACGTGCGATACAAATTGTTCGGTCTCTTTTTGAACCCACCTCGTAATGTATCCGAAACGGGTAGGTAAAATGCATCTGTTGGCGAATATTACAACGTAAAGGCGTTAGAACTATACTACCGTACTCAAGAATCGTTCAAACATTTAATAACAAAAGAAATACACTGTAATACAGTAATACTAATTTATTACTTAATTTATGAAAACTCATATTTGGGAAACGTGAATTAATAAAAAACGGGAGGAGTTAGCAATTCAAAACTATAGGTGTTCTACAAAATGCACATAAGGAAAGAAGTAGAAAAACGTAAAAAACACATTTTATAATATAAATTACATAATACAAAAAATACTATGTATAATATTGTAAATGAAATGTAACGTCGTGTCTAATTAATATCAAGAAATCGCAAGTATTTCAATTCAACATATACAGGTATCTCTATGAGAATGGAGAACCGATTTGAAGTAGTTACTTACACATTACCATAACAGATATTTTATGGTTTGGAGGCATCGTTGCGGTTAGATATTTTACTTAGCTGAGCTTATAAATAGAGTGTCCTTTCCTAATGTCAGATGTGAGTACTGTAGTGATGATGGATCTAAGGATACGAAGCTTCCATTTATTCCGTTCAAACTGCTGTTCAGCCGCTGAATTTATTTTAATTTTGTTTTACTGAATTCGTGTGTTTCATATAGTGAAAACCCAACCGTTCCAATTTCATCAAATAATATGTATCTTCGTCTTTAAAAACTGTGTCTAGTTTTATATTCTTTCTTGTACATTACAAATAATGTGCATGCATACAAGTATCGCACAACAAGCTCATAATTAACGACGACAATTTTAAAGCTAACGTTCTTTTGATAATTTGCATACGTATGTTATGCATATGTATTCCTGCAATGTATGTGTTCTGAGTACTCGTGTGAGCGTGTGAATGACTACAGATTTTATTGTACCAAATATACGAGTATATTCGTTTCCGAAGGGAATACGGTATTCATGTGCATGCTAGTAACGTTCTTTAACTTAATTTACATGAGTATGTTACATGTTGCATAAATACAGTATGTAACTGTGCGATTTGTGTCGTATTTCTACGGGCTTCTACTATTTGTAAATTAACGTATGAAAATTAATTTAAATCAGAATTGTTAAAAATACAATTCTATACAAAGTTACTGACCGATCAATTTTATATATATATATATATATATATATATATATATATATATATATATATATATTACAACGTTAAGTATTTGTGAAGCCCCCAACTTCTTGTGAGCCATTTATTTTGCACATTACTTACGCTATAAAATTATGACAGGTGTAACCGTAATAATAATAACACAACGTAATATGGTTTAGAATCATTTAAAAATGTATTAATCAAAAATTTTCTATTTTGTTGCTATTTAAAAATATCATTATTATTCGCCTGTGTGTAGTTATTAACATATAAGTAATAATCTCGTATTACACATAGGTATAATATACACTCTTATACTATAATATACATTTGTAATTATATAATATTGCTCTCGACTTGCTCATTACTGTGATAATTTTTAGATTATCTAATCTCTTTTTAATAATCTATTTTCTTTTGATTATCTATATGTATATAAGCCAAATATCACTGACTGACTCACTGATCACGATATCTCTGAAACCACTGAATGGATATCAATGAAACTTTGAACATAGTTTTATCATAGGTCTTAGGTGCTCACTAAGAAACGGTTTTAAAAACTTTCACTCCTAAGGGGCAAACCCCCCCCCCATTGTATGTATGTATCTATGTATGTATGTTCCACATCTCCTCCTAAACCACTGGACCGATTTCAACCAAACTTGGCACAAATATATTACGCGACGGGAGAACCAACATAGGATAGGTTTTTTCGATGGGGTCCTTTGGGGGGTTCTTTGGGGTCTTCCACATCTCCTCCTAAACCACTGGACCAATTTCAACCAAACTTGGCACAAAATTTTACGCAACGGGAGAACCAACATAAGATAGGTGTTTTCTTCGATGGGGTCCTTTGGGGTCTTCCACATCTCCTCCTAAACCACTGGACCGATTTCAACCAAACTTGGCACAAATATTTTACGCAACGGGAGAACCAACATAGGACAAGTGTTTTTCGATACGATCCTTTGGGGGTCCTTTGGGGTCTTCCACATCTTCTCCTAAACCACTGGACCGATTTCAACCAAACTTGGCACAAATATTTTACCCAACGGGAGAACCAACATAGGACAGGTGTTTTTTTCGAGACGATCCTCTGGGGGGTCCTTTGGGTCTTAAATTTTATTAGATTTGGTTACTATGGCAACCCAATAGAATAGATTCTGGTTACCATAGCATCGGTGGAAGTCTCCCCCGCGTAGGAAGTAGCGCGGGAGTCGTCCGACGGGCCTTCCCTGGAGTCCATCCACGGAACCCGGGGAGTCTTAGGTCGGATCCCACGAAAGACGTCGGGGCCAGAGTCCACGGTTCTTATAAATAAAGATATAGGTTATGATATCAAAGGTGGTGTATGCAAAGTGGTGAGAAAATACAATGAAAAGAGGTCACTTATTCCTGGAAGATAAAATCTTTGTCGGGCTTTAAATATGACTGTAATACTGACTACAACAATGACAAGATTTTATCTATTGGTGATTCTATACAGTGTAAGTGGTGTAATGCTAAAAAGTGGAAAGAGGAAAGTACTGGGTTATGTTGTAGCAACGGAAAAGTCCACCTTCCTCTCATTAAAGAACTACCAGAACCTCTCCACAGCCTTCTGAGGGAAGACTGTTTCTCTCATGGCCAGTTGTACGTTCCCTGTTCAAGAGTTAGCACTCCTGACAGTCTGGTTATTCTTCAGCCAGAAGGAAAGACTAAAAACTGTGTGTACAAAGAAGTTCTTTAATGATCCGATGATTAGTTCTTCATTACAAGTTCATAAATTGAAGAAAAATCTGAAATGTTTTCATACTCAACACAACTTCATATAACAAAAATGTTTAATGTATATTTTAAATAAAATACATAAGAGGTTTTAATTATTTATTTATAAGAAACCTACTTTAATTGAACTTTATTAATTAAATAAGATTTTCATTACGTACAACGTGAAACTCCGTAGCGAAGCACGGGTATTTTGCTAGTATTGCATATGCATTGCTTTGTTTTCTAATAAAAAATATACTATTTACTTTTATATTAATTTAAATATCATTGACTAAGTTATTGATTCAAAATTATAGTTTCATACTTTTAAACATTACTCTAACTATTATACAAATAAATATTTACATTTCCAAAAATTATTAATTCATCTTTGAATTATATTGTCTTTCTTTTTACATAATTATATTATCTGTATGTGAGTCTTTGTTTTACAAATACATGGTTTTGTTTCACCTTATTTGTCGTGTAATTCTCAGCGATCTTCTCCGGTCCTAGGTCCTCGATCATGGATGCTCCTCTGTAGTCGTGTAGTCCTGGAGTCCTTGATCCTCGTCCTTCAGATCCTCTCCTCAGTCCGTCACCTCGTCCCGTACGCTGGACTCTACTCCATGTACTTGGCTGCTCCCTTGTATCCCGTCATGGTCTCAGGTTGCAGGTGATCTCACGAAAGTGATGAGTAGTTGTGAAGAACCTCCAGCTGCTGCTGTGGTTGATAGACAAAAAGATGTTGTCGTGAGGCAAAGCCTCCGGCTACCACGGTAGTTGTACGAGAAAGAGAATTAAGTTAGCGCGTCTCGAGTATTTATACCCTAGGGCGCAAAAATCATGTTTCGACAATATTCTGCATGTCTGAGTGTGTCGTTGGCGTCCCTTTTTAAACACGATTATTTTCACACTTAATTCGCTTGTCATCGCGATATGCGAAGTCTTTTGCACATTACCCGATATTCATCTTGCCGGTAATTTGTATGTGTTCATTGTGTGTAAACCGTTTATCCCTATCTTAATTAACAAAAGTTTTATTTATATTTATTTTCACTATAATCGCACTTTTTATTATTTTAGCACTATTTTTTTTACACATGTGCGTCCTTATTTTATACACACTATGGCGTATTTGGTTTTGTGATATTATGCACACATTCTTTACAATTTAAATAATTCGTATAATTAATAGCGTTCATTAAGGGGTGACGCTTTGCAGGAATCTGTAATCTGCATTCCAGAAACTAGTAAAGTAAAGGGCGTGTACAATCAAGCTGAAATTAAAAAATACTACGAAAATTAAGAGAAGCACTTGTTATATAAATCAGCTTATTTACGTAATCAGTTTATTACTGAAATAACCCGTTTTCAGGGGTGGTATTATGTTACATGATATTTTTCCCATCATCTTGTTGTATGATTGCCTAAGTAAAGATATTTACAAACCCTAGGAAAGTACCAGAAAACATAAAGTAGCCTCCTTTAATGACTACTATATAAATAGTCATACTATTATACTAGTAATACTATTAGTAGTATATTATTATAGGTTTTATAATAATGATTAATAATAAATAATGTTTCAATAATTATGTTTTGAACTATTAAAGTTAGTAAGACTAGAAGGACAATGTTTTGTAAATACTTACCATGTTAATACTTATCCCAATAGGTGTGTGAAAGTTGAGATTAACTCATAAGTTCAATAAGAGTTGTGATATGTTTATAATGGAAGTAGTTAATAGTAAAGAATGGTAGAATCATTATGTTTTGAGATATTAAAGTTAGTAAGTAAGGGGGACATTGTTTTGGGAACTATTTACCATGTGAATACCAGTTTTATTATGTTTGAAAAAACTGGAATGGATCCATAAGTTTAATAAGAATTGCCATATGTTTCATAATAGTTGTTAGTAATTAATTGTTTGATGTTAATTGATAATATATGCTGTAATAATAGTTGTTAGTAATTAATTGTTTGATGTTGATTGATAATATATGCTGTAATATTAATTAAACAAATGTTAATGTTATTGGAAGGGTACAACAATTATAATAATAGAGATATTTGTGAAACTAGGTATGTTAGGCCTAGATAGTTAAGGAATTTGGAAAAGAATTTACAGTAAAACTAGAATAATTAATGTCATGTTAAACTATGTTGTTACTGATTGTATCTAACAGTTTTTAGTAAAGTGAAAAGTATAAAAAGAACTAATTATAAATAATTTGGTACAAATAGTTAAAAGTGTAAACTAGTAGCTCTGGAAATATGGAATGGAAATTAATCAAAAGTGATATCAAAACAATCAGTGTTCCATCAGAAATTCAAAGATACTAATATCTTGAAGATCAAAGATCATATAAAAGTTATAACAATTTTAAGAAAATTGTATATAAGATGTTAGAAGTTTGTTTATTTTGAAGCTCAGGGAGAACCATAGTTACTCAAGATGATACAGTTTAAACCAATGAAGCTAAGTTATAGGCCTTAGCAACAGACATGTTATAAAATTAATTGAAAAGATTCCATTATTAGAACTGAACGAGAAAGGATGACATAAAAAAAAGAGAAGCCAAATCTAAAATATTTCGAGTTTAATAACCGTGAAGATAATTAAAGTTAAATCATTTTAAAGGAACTAATGTTCAGAAGAATGAAGTAAACCATTATTCGAAAGAAGGAAGCCGATTAACATATGAAGAAACAAATTCAACATATCCAGGAAGGGAAGTATTTTTGTTAATAACTAAACTGAAGAAATTACCTTAATCTCCCAAGTTTACACTTAACAAAGAAATTATTTACACTTTTTGATTAAAATTATATTTGAACTTGTCAAAAGGACCTAACATCAAACAGTTTTTTAGCTATTCCTTCTGCAGAACTAGGCAAATGCCTGTTTTTCAGTAACACTTTTTCTCCCACGTTGTATTTTAAAATCTTAGTTTTATTCTTTTCTTCCTTATGGTTTCAGGGATTGTGTTGTGATAAATTTCTTGAGTGGTGTTATTATATAACAATTCACAAATAACTTCCTTTTCTTCCCTGGGCAAAATCTAAAAATATATTATTTTTTCCTCATATTTCTTATACAGGTGGTTACCAACTGATTTTCATTTCCTCTGGGGTTTCTTTTCCTTCTTCCTCTGTTTTATCTTCTGTTCAGGTTGATTCCTTGATTGGTGTTATTAATTCCTCCCTAACTTTAAATGGCACGGTGAATGCATATCGGCTGTGAGTGGCACTATTCTGACCTATTCCTCACCCGACCATTCCCCCGTACATGGTAGAGTGCTCTTTGGCCCCTGCCCATAATAATAATTTTTGAGTGGCGCCGTAGCTTTCTATACTCTGTAAATGGTAACTATTGCGTTACTTTAAATACCCTCGGAATCCTGTTGTCTTCTTAACACTTCTCATTATTACAATTTGCATCCCAGCAGCTCCCCTTACTTTTTATATTATTTATTATCAGTTTTGGTAAAATCCTTGGTATATTTCTCCTCTTCTATTTAATTTCATTTCTTAGTTAATTGATTCATTTGCCACAGTGTTATTCATCTCCTTTTTCAATACCCCTTTTTAGTGCAGCAGTTACAACTATGGTTTTTGTCATTCTATTTATTTCCAGACATCGCTTCTTCTTCTGCAATTTCCTCCTTCCATTTATTTGTTTTAAGTGCTTACTCTCTTCACTCATTATGATTCCCTTATTATAGTTCTTAACCGTCATATTCTCTTCCAAAACCTGTATTGGTGGGCTATTTGTTTATGTTTTCTTAAATATTCATTTGTCGTTTGTTTTCTTAATTATCATTAATTTTTCTTACGTCTGTATATTGTTTATTTATTCTTTACTTATTTTATTTGTGTTTTAATTATCATTATTTTTTCTTCTTCATTTCTCAAATCGTTTGCCTTGTTGGTAATCAGAAAATCAGTCCCTTTTCTCGACATTGTGTGGTATTTAGTTTATCCATGGTCCATAATTTCATCTACTCTGGTCGTTCGGATCACTCTGGTGTGCAGAACTGTTTCCGTCCTTGTGATATATGTCTTTGCTGCCTTGTACAGCAATTCTTCTAATACTACATGTTCATTAGTATCCATGCCTACATCAATTACTTTACCATTTAGTTTATTGAACAGATATTTTAATGGTATTTCAGTTTTTGATGACATTACTGACATTTTACTACACATTTCTATTTCTGTTATATTTAATTTAAATATAGATTTTATGAAGTATTTACTCACTGTTTTATTGTGATTCCCTTTGAAAGTTTCTATTAAGCTCCTTCTGTTATTTTTAAAATGACTTACTCTTCTGTGTTCCGTACTCAGGATGTTAAGTACATTAACTAGTCCATTGTTCATCTCCAACTCTTCCCGTGTATTTATTAGTTTCTGTTGGTGCATTTGTCTCATTTTCTTCGTCTTCATTTCCCTTTGCCTAACATTCTCTTCGTTTCTGTTATGTTTATTTCCAGATAACAAAGCACTTTTGTCTTTTTTACTTTCTATTTCCTTACTACCTTCTATTTTCTGATTTACTTGTTCCTTTGACTGGTTCCTGTTATTATTGAATCCTTCCATTAACAGTCTACGATCATTTATTATTTCTTCTATGTCTTTTCGATTAATTTCTCTGATTCCTTCCATCATTTGTTTACGATCACGGTCCATTTGTTTAAACTCCTCTCTCATGAATTCCATCATGCTATTAAATCTCATTTCTTCTATGGTTCTGTTCGGTGTCCCCTTGGGCATCCCTTAATATCACTTCCACTTCCTCAACTGGTGTTGCTTCCTTCTCTTCTATATTTAATTCTATTTCTTCTCCCTCCGTACGTTTACGCTCTTCTCGTTGACATTTCTGTTGTTTAACCGTAGCCGCCAATAGAGTAGAAATTGCTATAATACTCACAATAAGAACACAAAGTTATTCTATCTCTAGCCTCACTAGTTGTGCTCCAAATTTGTAATGTACTAACTATCTATGTGTTGATGTTATATTGAGAATCTATCTTTCTGTAACGCCCCACGTTGGGCGCCAAATTTGTAACAACTCCAATTATTTATCTACGGGTTAATGTTTGTTGAGCGCCAATTTGGAATCATAGGTTGCAAATAAAATGTATTGGTTAATCGGTAAGTAATATTGCATATATCATAAGGGTTTCTTTTTCCTTCTAACTTGTTATCTTTTTTTATATCTTTTATTTAATATAATACTATGAATACTAATTCTCAATAAGGCAGATTCAAATTTTGTGCCATACTTTTCTAATCGGAAGTGTTACCAACCTATGCCAGTTGATGAAAAAATTAACATTCGACTATATGTTGTACATAATATCATATACATAAAATTATCAACTAAGTAAAGAAAAGAAAACCTTTTATATTGTGTTATTTCACTCAAATCCTTTATTCTCCTTATTAAATGTTTTTAAAAGAAAAATATAATTGTTAACAAAGTCTTGCCGGCTGTTCTTTAAATTTGCTCAGAATGGCACCAGTTACTCCTACCTCTCAGGGTACAAAATATTTACGTTTTAATAATTACTAGATAATATACAATTAAAACTGTTTTATGTTAGGTCCTTTTGACTACGGTATAAACTACAATGATCTTCGGAAAAGTACCAAAATACATGGGACTTAGAATTAAATACAGAGTGTCTTAACAAGAGTTTATTACTAACTTTACAATCTTCAGTGTCTAGGTTATGTTGAACTACGTACTTTCAATGTTTAATACACTTTAAATGGTCACATTACCATATATAAATAGTTTTTTACCATTGAAATAAGACTGTTTATTAATTATGTTCCTAGTGAAAGTTCAAATATAATTTTAATCAAAAAGTGTAAATAATTCCTATGTGAAGTGTAAACTTGGGAGATTAAGGTAATTTCTTCAGTTTAGTTATTAACAAAAATACTTCCCTTCCTGAATATGTTGAATTTATTTCTTCATATGTTAATCGGCTTCCTTCTTTCGAATAATGGTTTACTTCATTCTTCTAAATATTAGTTCCTTTAAAATGATTTAACTTTAATTATCTTCACGGTTGTTACACTAGAAATATTTTAGATTTGGCTTCTCGTTTTTTTATATCATCCTTTCTCGTTCAGTTCTAATAATGGAATCCTTTCAATTAATTTTATAACATGTCTGTTGCTAAGGCCTATAACTTAGCTTCATTGGTTTAAACTGTATCATCTTGAGTAACTATGGTTCTCTCTGAGCCTCAAAATAAACAAACTTCTACCATCTTATATACAATTTTCTTAAAAGTGTTATAACTTTTTTATATCATCTTTGATCATCAAGATATTAGTATCTTTGAATTTCTGATGGAACACTGATTGTTTTGATATCACTTTTGATTATTTTCCATTCCATATTTCCAGAGTTACTAGTTTACACTTTTAACTATTTGTACCAAATTATTTATAATTAGTTCTTTTTTATACCTTTCACTTTACTAAAAACTGTTAGATACAATCAGTAACAACATAGTTCAACATGACATTAATTATTCTAGTTTTACTGCAAACTCTTTTCCAAATTCCTCAACTATCTAGGCCTAACATACCTAGTTTCACAAATATCTCTATTATTATAATTGTTTACACTTCCAATAACAATAACATTTGTTTAATTAATATTACAGCATATATTATCAATCAACATCAAACAATTAATTACTAACAACTATTATGAAACATATGGCAATTCATATTAAACTTACTAACTTTAATATCTCAAAACATAATTATTCTACCATTCTTTACTATTAACTACTTCCATTATAAACATATTACAACTCTTATTGAACTTATGAGTTAATCTCAACTTTCACACACATAGTGTGATAAGTATTAACATGGTAAGTATTTACACATTGTCCTTCTAGTCTTACTAACTTTAATAGTCCAAACATAATTATTAAAACATTATTTATGATTAGTCATTAGTGTAAAACCTATAATTAGTAGTCATTTAAGCAGGCTACTTCATGTTTTCTGGTACTTTCCCAGGGTTTGTTAATATCTTTACTTAGACAATCATACACCAAGATGAAGGGAAAAATATCGTGTAACATAATATATATATACTGCAATGTACAAGGTCGCATAGAATAATTAGTCGATAATTAGATATGGAAATGTTTTGGCTTTATTAAAGATTTCCCTTAATTTATAGATTGCACAGTATTTACTACAGTTTATGATAGCACAACAAAATTTAATACATATTGTATTTATACAAAATAAAATAAGCAGTTTTTAATCGTTCGGTTAAAATAAAGTAAATTACTACTTCTGTTGTAAATAAAAATTAATGAACAGTTTCTTCTGAAAAATAAAATTAATTGACAGTTTCTGTTAACCTTCACTTATACTTAAAAATAATTCTTCCTGCACTCTAATTACATATATCTTAATTCCTATAAGTTTTCTGTCTCTTTTAGTTTATAATTGTTTTATTTACTTATTTACCTTATATAAATGGTTAAATGGTATCACTTCCCTGATTTTTTTGAACTAATGCTGTGTTTCTCCTAGTTTCCTGATGAGTGTCGACAGATGCTCCTTTTTGGTAGACGTCTGGATTCCGCCGCCCCTCCTGTGGTTCTTCTTAAGGATCTCCTCCTGCTTTCCAGCACTTTGTTTACGGATTGGGTACTTCTATGAACAGTGTTGTATTATTAATTATTACTGAATTATACGGCTCCAGCAACTTGGTATGTTCATAAATGCCTTAACGGACGGTCTTGAACTTTACCGAACTAGCACTCGAGATATACAGTCCAGTGATGAATAGAATTTTGAGATCCTCGTGAATGGTTTGATTTGAGACAAACCATGGAGCGTTTGTTATTATCCGGAGAGTTTTCGATTGAAATGTTAGGAGAATTTTTGTGTTAGATGGCTTGGAGCAACCCCATAGCTCGACGCCATAAGTCCATATTGGCTTTAGTATCTTTTGTATATAATTATTTTGCTCTCCAGAGATAATTTCTATCGTTTTCCTATTAGCCAATTTATTTGTCTATTTTTTATTGGTAGGTGTTGCTTCTTTGCCTTAATGTGTGATCGCCAGGTTAGTTTCGCATCTAGGTGTAGTCCTAAGTATTTTACTTCCGATTTCTTTACTTTTTGGTATTGGGTTGTTGTTTATTGTTACTTGTGGACATCTGCTGCGTCTTGTAGTAAACGTGATCTGCGTTGATTTTTCGCTGTTTACTTTGATTCCCCATTGTTTTAACCATTCTGCCAAGATATTTAAATGCTTTTGTATATCTTCAGCAGCTATCATTGGGTCTTCATTGGTTGATAATACTGCTGTGTCGTCAGCGAATGTAGCAATCAGTATATTGTTGGTGGTTGGCATATCAGCTGTGTATATTTTGTACAAGAATGGCCCTAGAACACTGCCCTGGGGTACTCCAGAGAGTATTTGTTGGTAATCGGATGAAGCGTTATTCACTTTAACTTGAAAATACTTTCGGACAAATAAGACTTTGCAGAAAGTATAATTGACTAGGTAGCTTACGTTTGATCTTGTAGAGGACCCCCTCGTGCCACACTTTGTCGAACGCTTGCTGTACGTCCAAGAAGACCAAAGCACACATTTTTTTCTCTTCCATACTTTTCATGATGTAGTGTACCAGTCTATGGCATTGTTGAATAGTAGAGTGGTTTTCTCAAAACCCAAATTGATTATATGGTATGAGAGTGTCCATAGGGGTATGTTCTTCTAGCTTTTTTAGCAAGAGCTTCTCAAAAATCTTTGACTCCATAGGTAGGAAATTTATCGGTCGATATGAATTAACTTCAGTAGGAGGTTCCCAAGCTTAGGAATTAGTATAATTTGGGCAAATTTCCATTGTATAGGAAAGGAAAGTAGCAGATACGAAGCATACTGTTGTAAATTATTGTTAAGATGACAACTGCCTTTCTTGGTAAGTGTTTCAGAATGTTTCCAACATCTTTGTTTCCAACAAAGTCATATCCTGGAGCTTTGTGGGAGTTGATTAGTTTGATCCCATCTCTTGTTTCTGTTGGTGAAAAAGCTCTGATCGGTAGATGTAGTTGGCAAGGACTATCAAGGAACCCATTTATTTCATTATTACCTGCATCGTCATCAGTTAATGGGTATGCATCGTCATAACCGGTGGTATGGGTTCGAATACGTTTGCAAGGTGATTAGTGAAGACTTCAGCCTTTTCTTCGTCTGACCGTGCCCAGCTGTCATTTGGTTTTTCTTATTGGAGGAACAGTTACTATCAGTCTTTTGAACTTTCTTGCAGCTCTCCAGATAGAGTAATCTTCAGGAGATAAGTTTGTGATATAGTGTTGAAAGGATTCATTTCTAGATTCAAGAAGAGCTCCGCTGTGCGTGAGTCTGTTCAAGTATGTTTTATCCTGGATATTTCTAGATCTTTGCCATCTTTTACGGGCTCTTCTTTGTTCGATGACGAGTTTTCTGATATGTAAAGGTACGTTGAGGTCTTTTTGTGTCCTTACATTTTCAATTGGTGTTGCTTGTCAAGCTCAATTCTGAATTAGTTCAGTAAAGCATTGAACTGCTGCGTCGACTTCTCTTTCTTCTTTTAATCTTAGGTTTAATGTCATTGTGCTGTTGATTATTGTTTGAAATTTGTCCCAATCTGTGTTTTTTGTACATAGTTTTGGTAAAAGTACCTTCAGAATAGGATTTTTGCTTAATGTAATTAGTATTGGGCTATGGTCCGAATTTAATTTAATTCGTTTTTTATTGTTATTTCGTAAACAGTTATTCACATGCGCACATGCGCACTCGCCATATGTCTATGCATATGTTCGCACTACTTCACAACGTACATTATTTTTTATACAGTAAAAAATAAACTTAATCTAACAATTTTGACATGATTCTTATTGTCTATATTACAGTGTTCCAACACGCAACTTTTACTTTGACCAATTCTCATTTGAAACATGCTATCATATGTTAAGAGTGAAATTATTATTTTATATGCAAATCTCACATATATATATATATAATATTATTATTAAATTATATTACTGCTGCAAGTTGTTGATTTTATTAGATAATTATCCTGACGTACGTTACAACTTCCAGCAGTAATATAATTTAATAATATTTAATCAACAGTACTGCAAGAAACTCGTGAGTTACTTATAAAGAAATAACATATATATTGCAAATTACAATTTTTATATTTTGTGTATCTGAAGAGTACTCAACGTAAATATCAAATAACTTACTAGCTACGTCGTGGCATTTCTGTGTTCGTTACGTCAAGTCCTTTTGTTGCACAATAAATTGTATGTGAGAAGAGAGGAGACAGATTTTGTGGCGTAGAATATATGTTAATGAAACATTGATTCATAAAATAAATAAATTCTTTAAAATTTAAAAAGAAAGATGTATAAAGACATGTCTTTGAAGACAAGCTGTTTTACACCGTATTAGTCATAATACACCTTACAAATTACACATACATAATATACAAAAAATTAAATAAACACAAATATGAACATATAAATGACAAACGTAAAACGTATACACAAAAACAATTATAAAATTTAAAAATTGTTTTAAAAACAATTATAAGATTGTTTTAATTACTTGGGTGTCTGACATTACGATATAAAATACAAGTAATTATTTTCAATGTTGCAAATCGGATATCAATTAAACACGCATTATAAGAATTAAAAGTTTATTTGTAGTATTTTAATAAATAATATGTACTATATTTCAATAAATTAACTATTGTGCACCCATTTTTAACTAACTGAAAAACGTACTCGGAAACAGATGTTAAAATTACATGCTTTAATTCTATTAATTATTTGAAATTGTGTAATTACATTATGTAAAATTATTTATTTCTTCTTTTCTTTATAAAATGAATATACTTGTTTATTGTCTTTGTTTATACAAAATAATTGTTCACTTTTCACCTTTTATTCACTGTTCAGTTACCGTGGCGTGTGTATGTTGTCCCTTGATAATGATTATGATGTTCCTGGTGACGGAGTCTGTTGTCGGTCGTCCTGTGAACAGAGTGTCCCCCGTCTTAGAATGATTGGCGTCTACTATGTCGCTGAGCAGTCGGACAAAGTGTTGCCGTCAACAATTATTAGTGCCTGTCCCCTCGTTCAGAATCGTACGAGGTTATATACCGAAGGGACGCTGAGAGGTTGAAGACTCTCTACGACTATCTCAAAAACGTACATTTTTTATCAAACAAACGTATTTAATTAATTGTATCTTCTGCCTGTTTGGACTGGCACAAATTAAATACACTGGTACTCAAAGAATATTGTTCTTCTCCCTTGATCAGGTGATACGACACACACACACACGTCAGAAACACTTTATACATACACACGCAGTTCGCCCCCCCCCTCAGGAACCACGTAAAACAAGTTACGAATTGTCTGCTCCTGTATTCACACTTTTAAAAATTATGTACAACTGTTTATATTTATTTTTATATGTACAAATAAATTACCCTGGGCGAGTACGCAAGTATGTATCGTTACATATGTATATATGCCTACCTAGCAACCCTCCTCACATTTCTGAAAAGTTTTATTTGTGCCTGAAACAAGAAAATTGCCTCTTCATTTTGTATTATTATCGTCTTCAAATATTACTTGTTTGCCATGTGTTATAGACGGGATGTTTACAGTATTCATCACTTACAGTCATTAACACATTTTCAATTTTTAATGAATTTCATTTGAACGTTTCTACTTGCTCGAGCAGATGATGTTATAACACAAGTCATCAGATCCCTTGATAAAATTCAACCCCGTGAGGGTTGAGTTATATTAAACCATGGTATGATATAAGCATACCTTCGTGTGGTAAATCCATAAGGAAAATTAATTTTTCTTATTTTCCTAAATGACTTGAATACATTTATTGTTTTACGTACTGTTATGTACGTCCCGGTACATTCGTCTGACGGCTTGCATTCCCAGGTTGGCATCGACGAGCAACCTGAAGTAGAAACAACATCCACAGACTTCCGGCGACTTATAAACCTTTTTTAACAGTCATATACGGCTTGAACGCAGATCAATATAAGTTTGATGTAACATTTTATGTGTCTTTGTAAATAGTTTACATTCTCTGCCTTGAGATTTAATGCAGACACACTTCCTTTAAACTCTCCCACCTTAAAAAATACAGATCAGGAATGACGCGATATATATTCAAGGCAACGCTGGTTAATGATTAATGTTGTCGGTGCACAACAAATGCAGACGACGGCTCTCTCTCTCTCTCTCTCTCTCTCTCTCTCTCTCTCTCTCTCTCTCTCTCGTAACACCCATACATCTTTATATTATTTGATTCTATTTACTCTTATCTTACCTCTACCCTACGCCAGCGACTAGCCTCACTTGGTTTGCAAGCCTTTAAAATTACAGTTCTCCATAAGTTTTTTTTAATTAGGTACAAATCTTTGAAACGTTTCTGAAAAACTATACACTGTATCTTATCGTACAATAAATTTAAAAACATAAAACAACACAGGATACGAAAGGAGGCTAAACAATTGTTCAGCATAAGAGAGTCACATGTATACCAACTTCCTTTCTTGTTCACTCATGTAACAACAAAATTACAATTTTGTCTGTTATTGGCATTAAAAAGTGCATATAAGCAAAATAAATATTATCACGATTAATTACATTTTATTGTTTTATTTTTAATTATATCGTGTGGTAATAAATTTTCTAGTTTTATAAACTAGCGCATAAAATGATGTGAAAAATAATACCAGGTTTCAATATGATAAAATAATGAATAAAAATCTAAGAAAAACAGTGTAAAATTTTAGGGTTAATTGGAGCGAATACTCAGTCCAAATGCAATGATTGGGGATAGTTAAAGGTAAAATGTTATGTAGCTAAAGAAAGTTATGATATGTAGAAAGTTAAGGGATAGGATGGTGAATAAGGAAACGTAGGCCTATACTGCAGATGTTGTACGGACTCCGTTCTTCAAAGGAAGCCAAGTTTCCCTTACACGAACTGCGATGTTGCACGAAAACTTGAAAAAAGTCAGTTACGGGGGAAAATGAAAGAACTTAAAAAGAACGATGGTAAAATACGCTCAAGAAGAATAATATAAGAAAATTAAATCTTCCATACATTAACCACAGTACTTTTAACTATACATTAACCAAAACTACTTTGTAACTCGGTAACTTGATATTACGTCTTAGATCTTAGCTCATTTTCCCAAAGTATCAATATTAAGTATACACAGTTCAAAAGCGCCTAGATAATTCGATTTTAAGATGCAGCTGTGTAACAGATATTGCATACTGCGCCTGTAGTGTCGCCTGTAGTGTCGCCCACTAATGAAAATTAGATTATGAGGAAAGTGAAACCCTAGACGTATACTATCTACCCGCTGTCGTGCGTGCGCGCGCGCGCGCGCGCGCGCGCGCGTGTGTGTGTGTGTGTGTGTGTGGCTCTGTAAGACCAGGACTCGGAAATAATTCTATACATACTTGATGTACTAAAGACAATTATGAAAATTTCGTTACGTTTTATGTTAGTGGTTTTGATACCTTAACTGCAAGAACAACTCAGGAGAACCTTAACCGGGAGAACAGCCCAGTTAGTAAACGAGTTTCCTTATAACGATTAATTTGCGCTTTGCTCGGAAGTAAAATTTTCACGTTAGAACAACCTAACCTCTTTATCAAATACAGTCTCTTTGCCGGTTTGTTTGCAGTGTCTAATTTGCTCGATTAGCTTAATCACGCACTTTAAGAATATCATGTCCATGTAATTGTTATTCTGATAGATCAGGGAAGTTACAATAGCATAAGGCGTCATACATAATTGGTGTTATTTATGTGCGTGGGTCGTATAATTTGACCATCCTCTGAAGGTTTACATTATCTGTACTTGCAATAAGATATATGACATTGCGTAACTTAGGTTTATCTTCTGGGTGTATAATACTGTTATCACGGTCTCACTATGGTACAGTGGAAAACAAAATATAAGACACCAATGAAATCACTAATAACCTTGCTTTTATATGTCGCGTAGAGTTTAACGTTTTCCTCCTTACTGCACGCCGGATCAATGCGTATCTCAAGTGTTCTTAAACACACTGGACCCCACTTATGAGCGGCCTTAACTGAGGAAACACCTGCCACACCGACGGGGGGGGGTGGAGAATGCTCTCGGCTATTCTACGCGGTACGATACGTTACAATACATTTTTACCAATACAGTCCCAATATAGTCCATAAAAGATCGTTCTGACCTGACTCAGCGAAAAATATTTAGTATATTCCAACCGTCAAATTAGCTTTCAATTTAAAAATTCGTGTTCATTCAACATATAAAATTACGTGGATAATAATTTAATGTAATTCCTGTTTACGAAACGATTTCTCAATTTTTTTAACGATTAAAATCCTATAACGTTTAGTTTATTCCCGCACTTCCTAAGGAATGTATCTTTTTTATGAATGATTCTCACTTATCCTACCTCCAACTTTTGGGACAAACTTTGTACGGTTTTCTTTATAAGCTTCATAATGTTTCCTAACACTGTATTGTTGTACTTCACTTTCCTCTTCACAGACAATATTTCAGTTTCATGTACTATACTGCTGTATTATGTAATCGTTCTTACAAGACATAATATATCCTCTAAAATACTTTCACACTTTATTTTATTACAGAAAGTTTTATTGTTTAAATGGCATTCTATCCTGATTTTCTGTGCATCTCTAGTTGTCAACGGCCAACGGTTGTCTCTATCAGAATATACTTAACTTAATGTTCTTACACTCATTACTCTTACTCACATTTAACAAGTTTGGTAGTTTGTGTACCACACTAGTAGGTCTTTCCATAATCACAAGCTTTAAAGCAACCAACATCACTCCAATCCTAATAAACAGAATATAAATAACTTCCAATTAGATTTACTTTCATAACGTTAAAAACGTTAAAAATGTATTTATATCACTACCCTTATAAAAATAAGCATGAAGTATAGAAGATTGACAGCCAAAACGTCGTCTATGCCCAGTGTATCTATAACCATCTTGTTAAATTTCTTATCGTTGGCACATGCAGCACTTCAACACTAATAAAATTTCTAATCGTTTTAAAAATTAAAGTTGAAAATACACAGTTTTGTAATAATTTCTTTCAAATATATAAATATTTGTTGAAGATTAATTCTATATTCTTTTATTCTACAAGGAAAAAAATATATAAACAAGCGTGCATGAAATTTACTGTTTTATGCGTGTATAAAATAACTTCTTTGGTTAATTCATTCAATTTACTGTATATAAGTTAATTATCTTATTTTGCATTTCCTTTCCCGTACTTTTTTTAATTTTTACTAGTGCATAGAAAGGGAATCTTTAATCCCTTGTACTCTACCTTGCAGCTTGACACGATAATTATTATAAATGTTGATGTTAAATGTATAACAGTCAATGATAATCCTGTTGCACTTAAGAAAACAACGTCTCCGTAAGATTTTCTGATAATCTCACAGTCTCCACACATCATGTTTATTATGCTCATTGCCGCATCTGGGAACACAATGTACAGGATATCAGTTTCTTAGGATGTTTATTCTTCTGTTAGTCATAAAACTGTGACAAAAAGAGATTTAAAAAAGTAAACTGTATAACCCATCAACTTTATTAAAAATGAATTTAAATTTACATGTAAATAAATAAGCAGAATAAAAATCGTATCTAATGCTAAGAATTATTAGGGAAGAATGTAACTTAATATGTAATATACGTGTATCTACAATTTATATATCTATTTCTTGGTGTTTATGTTATTGTGTTACGTGTTAACAAAGCAACGTTAGACTATACCGTAATCAAGTGTAAAACAATCAGTTCCATTTCTCGGAAACTAAGGCCGCTGGGCAGTTATATTTTCATTGCAGTTATAACATGCTTTTATATCGCTGAAATATGAGTTGCATAATGTTACGCTTTATGCTTGCACCGGGTAGTAATCTTACATCTACATCCATATGTAAGCTTCAATTCGCCTTTTGTGTACGTTATTATTATTATTATTATTATTATTATTATTATTATTATTATTATTATACCCAAAAGTAGTTTTTTCGTGGTTCACAACACATGTTGACCAAATTCATGACTTGTTTATTAATAAAAAAAGTTATGAAGAAGTGCCTTTCAGGTCTTACAAATTAATATTGGAATTAGGTGATCTGTTCTTAAGAGTGAGGTTGACAACTCTGGTTGTTGTCTTATACAAATTATGGGTTTTTTATGTTACAATCGTATTACGTAAAATTTAGTAAACACGTCACTAACCCCCAATAAATATCAATTTTCAAATATTAATATATATTATCTGGCAAGTCTCAAGAAAGTAAAAATATTACAAAGGCGTATACAAAATTGCAATTCACAATGTATCCATAAAAACCCGTCCATGTTTCAGTTTACTGAAAGGGAGTTGGCACTTTCCTAATGAAAAGATGT
Source organism: Magicicada septendecula (assembly GCA_034769895.1). Lineage (NCBI taxonomy): Eukaryota > Metazoa > Arthropoda > Insecta > Hemiptera > Cicadidae > Magicicada > Magicicada septendecula. The sequence goes on along the minus strand of CM068368.1, from coordinate 566,520,170 downwards.
TAAAGGATAGGATGTTAAGTGGCGTTAAATAAATTTTGGGGTGTGATTGTCACTTTCTGGTTAATAAACGTATCAGATGGTACGTGTGTTTCTCTGTGAGTCGTCGTGATTGGTCAAACGAGACCGGCGACATATACACGGTAAACGCAACCAGAAGGTTTATACAGAGCTCGCGAATCGATCTATGTTCTCTCGATAATTAAAAACGATCTACATATAAATACACGCAACCAGAATACCAAACACAAACCTTTCGTTATTGTGATATTTCAATGCTACAATGATATCTTTTATTTTGTGGAAACTATTTATAACATGATCAAAAAATACCTATGCAATATTTTCTGATACTGGGAGTAAAATGCAAGGTAAATTACAAATTTTTTTAAATGTCTTTCCCTCCCAATCAGATACAGAGTAGCACTGATTGTTTTGTTTTTTATCATAATCTAACACTGTCTGTTAATCAAAAGTATTGTTTGATTACTAGCGATTTGTAATTTGATTTAAAATGAGGTCTACATTGTCCGATTACAAGAAGGAAGAACTCCGAGAAGGGATATGCTTTCTAAACCCAGAAGGGGTGAACCCTGCAGAAATTATTCTTAGGCTGAAATAACAGAATGGAGCTGAATGTTTGTGTGCAAAATGCACGAGTGGATTAATCGCTTTAAAAGTAGCCGAAATTTTCTCTGCTATAAACAACGTAAAGACAGGCCTTCCACTTCCAAGAACAATGAGAATACCAAAACAATGTTTGGTTACCGTTTTCACGGTAATCGGTAAACTAAAGTTGACGAAATTGACAATAACTTTAACATAATGGTTTGGCATTTTCAGTCATACAAAAGAAGTAATTCAAAACGTGCGATTTTGTGTTCCGACAACTCACGACCTCACATCGTAAAGAAAACAAATCTTTGTCTTTACAATCTTGGTTTTGAGATGCTTAATCATTCACCATACAATACTAACTTGTCTCCAAATGAGCTTTATTTTCTAGTAAATTAAAAAAAGAATTGGAAGGTTAAGATTTTTTATTGATAAATTGGAATTGGAAGGTTAAAAATATTTCAAAGATTTATGCAAACCTTCCACAGAAATGCGGAAGAGAATATTAAAATTGTATAGACTTTATTAAGAATGGAAAATAAAGATTCATAAAACAGATATTTGAATATAAAGAAACATGACAAAAATTGATGGCAAGAAACGTACAGAGAGATTTAGGACATATACCACATTTATACGAAGAAATGATTAAGAACAGTAATAAGTACAGAAAATAATAGAGGAATTCAAGCTGGAAGAAAACATTAACAGACAAGAGAGGCACGGTGGAATCACATGTGAAGAGAGAAGGGTCATAAATGAAATAATAAAAGCCTCCCGGAAAAAGAGAAAAGAGTAAAATGTCCAAACACGTTTCGAAACGGCCTTAATCAAAAAAGAATATAATTAAATAGGGTATTAATGTAAGAATTTGTGTTACTAACTGAAACTTTGAATTAAATTTTGAATGTTATAAATCATTGACGCAAAACTTGCAAAACATATTAGGTAATTATAAACACACATACTTAACACTGTTATTGAGTGTTCCTGGAGTATACTATCTAAGCCATATAACTAGAGAATATGATAAAATTTTAATGATAACAGAACCAAATCAATGCGCAACTTACTATAAAAAAAATATTATTTTAATAGTAAAAAATTATAATATAACTAGAATTCCTAGGAGAAAGTACTATTCCTCGTTAGTATGACTTTATTTAAAAAAGTATTGAGCTACTTTGAGAGAAAGTTCTGGAAAACTTAAAAATATTGACGCAACGATCTCATCTTAGAGACTTATACGTTGCCAACATATAAAGCAACAAAATGCTTTGAAACGTGTAACGCTGGTATGTGGAAGGTAGTAAATGTGTTAGACTCCATGCCGAGAAATAAACAGGTTTCTAACAATGCTTCAATACAAACGTAATGCTGATGAAAAAATTTGCCTCGTCTTAATAAACATCGTCCAGGAGTTTTGTAAATATAATTACTACTACATAAACATATTTATTCATTTGAAATTGATTATTTTTACTTCAAAATATTCTGGGATGTGTATTACTGTAAAAACCAGTCTACCTGAGAAGAAGACTAATGAAGTATAGAATAAATAAATTATAAATAAACTAAAGACATCAATTTCAGTAAATACAATTTTGATGTAAGGCCAAAATGTTCTAGACATTAAGAATTAAAATATAACAAATATGCCTTAAAAACAACTTAAACTTGAAAATTTGATAACGTTTGATTAGATACGCAAATCATTTTGTAGCTAACGTTTTGTGTAATGTTACATCAGATTTTATTTTGTTGTTTAATTTTTAAATTAAAATTTCTGTTTACCAAATATTTAAGGTACACATTTTCTTTACATTTTATTGTAGGTTTCAACATTCTTAACATTAACAGAGTGTTCTACATACTATGAAAAATAAAATTTATGTTAACGTTTGTACAAAACAAAAGAAACTCATTTACGTTGAGGGTTCAGTAATTACTTTAATCAAAAATGTCAACAAGATAAACTCCACTTTAATCTATCCTGACAATCCAATTAACTCACCCTCTTTATCAATACTAAATACGCTGGTTGCTGTTACCATTGATGAACTGACTTCATTTCTTGGCCTTTTCCTCGGCCCTTCCTAATGTAGTATAAATCAAAATAACGTCTATTATTAGTCAATTCGTGTGACTGTTTAGTTTCAAGACCCTAACAGCACAATTTTCTTCTCATTGATTTTTTTAATCTTCTAATTTAACCATAGTCTCTCATTTAATGATTGTCAGACTGTGTAAATGCTTACTTTAAACTTGTGAATCTTCAACATTAGGAAGGACGTCTTCATAAAGTAATAAATCTCTTTGTCTTGTAGTAATAATTTAATGCTAGTTTGTTCTTGTAGTTTTTGTAATAAAATTCATTACGTAGTTTCAAATGAAAGTAACGTATAAGGTAAACACTAATAAGCAACCTGCAATGTTAACATTGTCTAACACAATGTGGTATTGCTACACTTAAAGCATGTTCTTACATAATCTAAACAAAATTATGGTCAGAACTTCAAAATCTGACAAAAGCCTCAATCATAAATCTAAGGAATATCTTCTGTTTGCCTGTATATTGGAAAACATGCATTTCATTATCAGTAAACAGCAGATATGTTAGAAACTCTCTCGACTATAAAAAAGCTTAAGAATGTTTCAAAATTCATTCAACAAAAGTACCAATTCATGGTTTGGTCAGCGTAAACTATCTGTAATAACCCATAATACAAAATACTACTTTTTTCAAATACTATCAGATTGCGACTAACGTCAATATGCCTGTTGATTTCGATGCTATAAAATGAAGTGCTAGTGGAGTTACTAGTAAATTAAGGATTATTTTTATATAGTATATATAAACAGATATGCTAATAATAATAAACACACAAGAATAATGTGAGAAAATATAAATATAAATAGATATATGTAATTGAGTTGAAAAGAAACCGGGCTGTTAGGCCGCGGTCGGTTGCTGGTGACTAGCGACATCGTCGGCTACATTTCAGTCGCACCCGCGGGGATCTTCTTCAGCGACAGAGAACACAACTACGGCAGATCTTAACCGAACAATACCCGAATACTTTTACCGGATATGAGCAAACCCGGGTAAAAGCACTTGGGTATTGTTCGGCCTGAAGAATATCCCGGGTGAGATTGAAATTTAGTCGATTATGTGGCTAGTTACCAGCAACAGAACACGGCCTAATAGCCCGGTTTCTTTTCAACTTAATAATGTTGACACCGGCCGTGTAAGCCTACGTTATATTATATATATATATATATATATATATACATTACTATAATATTTATGACTAAATTTACCTCAAGATATACTTTTTTCCTTTAGGAACATGTTTCGGGAGATCTTGTTCTCCCATCTTCAGCCTTCGCCATCTTGTTTCTGGTGAAGTATTTGTGTGTTGGCTTCTGGATGTTATTGAGGTAGTTTGTTGGTCTTTGGTCCTTTAAAGTTGCATTATTGTGTGTGGTTGTGGTATCTGTTCTTGTATTTTGTGTATTTTCGATGTTGAGTGCTTTGAATATTGTGTCATGTTTTGTGTTGATTTGTATTTGTTCTGGTATTAATTTGTTTTGTGTTTTATGTTTGTAAATCTGTAAATTTTCCCAAATGTTCATTTACAGATTTACAGATTTACAAACATTTTTCTCAACACAAGTAGAACAAAATATATTATTTTATATTTTAAGAACACCGCATATTCTTTACATTAAGAATTCTTAACAAAGGACATTTACAGGTCATTAATATACATTTACCTTCTGTGATAAAAGCTCATGTCTTCAACTACGAGTTACTTGCTACTTTTTTGCGCATAATTAAGGCTTTCTTTTTATTTTCCTTCATGTTTTCCTTTAATTACATTATTTCCTGTTTTTTCCCTTTCCTTGCTTCCCAGAATTTTTCTCGTGTTTTGACACACATTTATTTTGTACATTTTAAGTGTGTCAAACTAATCTCGGGCCGTTCTTAGTACGACTCTAACAATCCAAGTCATGTGAGCTTCTTGACGTCAATTGCTAGCCAATCAAAACAATGGGAAGGCGTCTACGTTGCCAATTCTTTGTTCTGTATGTTTTTAGTATAATGCATGTGTAATCGTGAGTCAGCGAAAATACAAAAAATTTACTCTTACTATGTGTGTTAAGAAATGGCGTTTTTAGTAACGATAAAAATTTTCATTTTAGTATAAATTTAGATTTTGTTGACCTAAAAGTTTGGTATTTCGTTTACTTATATAATGCTTAGTGTGTATGTTAAAACCATAAAAGTTAAATTATGTTAAATTTTTTGTTTTTTCTTTATGTTTTAACGTTTTCTTGAGATATAAAAAGGTACAGTTTTACTCAATACAATGACAAAATTTAAGTTTAGTAGTGTTTTTCTTCACAACCAATGGACGAGGAACTCATGTAAAACAACAATCGCGACAAATCCTGTATAACATGCGGACGTATTTTGGAGGACAGGAGTAATGGAAGTCCTTTCATTTCAATAAACAAAGTTGTACAAAACCTTGCTGTTGCTTCAAAAATTATTGAAACAACGGTTTAAAAAATAACAAAATAAAAATTCCCGACATCTGTCCTTTCAACGCCATGAAAGTCTAGAAGGAAGGTATTCACCAAGAAGGGTGCTGACAATTTCCAGATTGACGCTATTAGAAGACTTATTTATCGTGACTACAAACATAAGGAATGCTCGACACAAAAATTTCTCCTTGCCACACTAAAAGACAAAAATTTGTTTGACAGAAATAGAACAAGTCTCTCTGTGGTATTAAAAAACTCGGTTTTCAATCGAAAAAATTTTAAGGGAGACAGAATTTGATAGAAGCAGGTGACATTGTTGCGATCTAGATTTTTGCGTGAAATTGCCACTAAGAATTCAAGAAATGGTGTGTGGTTAGACGAAACTTGGGGTTAACGCAGGCCATTCTATGGAATTCGGATGGATTGACGATTCTCTGCACGGTGCAATGAAGACTCCTCGGAAGCGCTACTAATCCTGGTATAGAAGACGAACCTACTCCTAATGCTACTCTTTTGTTATGGTCAAAAATTCTGGAAACTGCAATGAAGGAACGACAGCAGGCATTTTACAAATTAATTTAGAAACAATTTTTCCAACATAAAAATTAATTTCGTTATCATTACGGATAATTTGCTTTATCATTGTGCTAAACTAAAGAAAAAACCTACAACGCCTTCTAAAAAATGTGAAATTGCCGAATGGTTAGAAAAAATAATATTGAAGGTTTTATTGATACTGTTACAACGGTCTACTGCTCGTCGTAAGGTACAGTGGGAAACAAAATACAAGACACCAATAAAGTCACTAATCACCAGCTTTAATTATTATCACAATTAAACAGTTTGTAATTGACAAGATAGTCTCTTACAACAAACCAAATAGAAATTGTTCACACGCTATAAAAATTTCCACTAATAGAGAATCGCACAATTATAAAACACATAATACTCCGCCACAAAACTTCAAACCGCACTGCGTAAATCGTCACTTAAACGCACAGAGTAATCGCCCGACAATAGCTCTGAACTATAATACTACGAACCGCATTCCAATAAATCGCAACTAAAACTAAACTGAACGTCTCTGAGTACTTGCATTTATGCCCCGCTGAGGTTCCAGAATATTCGTTAACTGCACGTCAAGAATGCTACTAGAAAACACCAGAACATAATTGATTGCGGCCTTATACACAGCAGGAGCGGACCAGTGAGTCCGGAACAATCTCGCAATGCATATCGAGAATCACGTACGCACAGAACATTACAGCCGTATTCCACTGGATCGTTCGAGAAACACGTAGATTTTTCTGTAATGTCGTAACAATATGATGTGAAAGGCAGAACTCCTCAATATAGTGAATGCAAAGAAATAAAGACTATGTAAATATGAAACAGATAAACACACAGTATGATTCAGCTTCCCCCATATAATTGCCATTTAAAGCAATAGAATACGTGACGTAAAGCTGACACAGCATGCTACGTTGATAAGCATAACACTGTGCACAGTCTAAGTGGTGTGGAAACTTTATTACGCGAGGCGGTAGAACATTTTTTCCCCGAGAAGTGGGAAAAAGTCGTTCATCAAGCGTGGAAAATTTTATAGAAACATCTGCCAAAGAAGAAATACGGGAAGAAAATTTTCAGCAACAGCTGATAAATTTAAGCGAAAAATCCGTTGACAGCGATGAAGATCCGTTGATCCGATACCACGGATGAAGAAAAATTGTCCGATGATAAAGATATTTGTGTCCATCTCTTTATTAAATTAACATAGGTATATTAAAAAAGCTTCGTAACGTTATCAAAAAGAACCTCAATAAACTCCATTTCTATGATTATCATCATAATCAAACATCGCTGTAATGCTTTAAGAAAAACTCATTATCATTTTACAAGTACCGTTCGTTACAAGTTAGTCGTCTTTTGAATTATGTGCTTAATAAATAAATTTATTTAAAAATTTTAATTCTGTACAGATGCTAATAATGTATTTGCTTTAATTTATAACACTCAAATAAAATATTTTTAAAGTAAGAAGTTACATTCTGACCACGTGCCAACTTACACCTGTACTTGTTCTTGAGAAGGTAAACGAGTAGAGATTTTCTGGCCGTGACTGTAAATACTTTTGTTTTTTCTTTCACTCACCGTATCTACAAACAACTTTGAATGTTTATTTACTTTTAATATAATAGCGTGGTTTGTTTTTATTACATGTTATTTAAATATTACTCAAACAAATGTTTACAGTAGGCCTGTTTTCTTTATGATTCTTTAGGACTTTCCTTCTTTATGAGTCGTAAGATTAGTATAGGAATAAACAACTGGTGAAGTTTACTAAATTATTCAAGTACTTTCATTAATATTCAAAAACCTTTCATAAATTGTCGAGAGAGATAAGAAGTGTACATTACTGTAGTCACATACTGTATATTTGTTAATTGTTTTGTTGACTCCTATATGGTATGGTAAACTTAGAACTTACAGTTTGTTTTGTAAGTTACTTAAATTCAGTAATCATTTATTATATCTATCTATTTAAGATACAATTATTTCTGTGGTATTTTCTACTCTTTCAATCTTTCAGCTGAATATCCTCTACTTGCGCGCCAGACACTTGGCAACTGTCAGTGCCGTAGCTATATAGCTGCCTTAGAATAATTTATAAACTTTATTTACAAATATTTCTGCATATAAATTTAAGCTGTAAAACCTTTAATACCTCTTAAAAATTACAAAGAATTTTTAAGTTTTCAGATTGTTAAGGAACATTAGCTACAAAATGTAGCTAGAAATTTTCAAAATAATTTTCATAGGTATCAATATGCAAATATGCTGTACTATAAGTAAATGCAGCCTTGTCAAGAAACATTGAGAGGCCAAACACGTAAGACGTACAAACATACACGTATACACAAACGGGGCAGGCACTAGCCCGCTGCGAGTAAATTAAATAACCGTTGCAAAACAAGTGGCACAAACGTACACTCCCGCTAAATTAATGCTACGTTAAATTAATTTTAGGATTTTTTAAATTTAATACAGCTCTCCGAGCGTCGGTTCGTTTCCAATTTGACAGAACGGGAAATTTATAGCTTTTATAGGCTAAAAAATTATTTTACATGTTCCATAAAACCTAATGTGTTTTCAACATTTTCATTAAATATCAGTACCTAATGTTATCCACAAGTCAAACTTACAGACAACACTAATAAAACAATTAGTTCAAAAACTAATATATAGACGTCTCTTGTTTACATATACCGCTCTTTCAGATTCCAAAAAATGTAACTTATTCACACTTTACGAAGAGGTTATTTGTAAGCATATTCTTTTATCTTTGTTATCTCTATGTTACTATAGTCAATTCCCAATTATCTGTGGGTGGATTATACAATTTGCGTATTAACCAAACCAGACCAGAACAAGCTGTAAACGGAATGAAGTTAACTAAAATACTATGAAAAAAACTATAAAAATTGTGCAATATTTTTTTTAAATTGCTTAAAGTAATTTAAAAAACTAAACAATTAACGTACACATAAACAATTTGCAAACACAATATTTTAACCTTAAAACGTGAACCTTCCTAGAAAAACTATATAAAAATTTTGAAATAAACATATAAAACTTAGGGTCAAACATTACTTATAGTTAATATAAACTTATAGGTACAAAAACATAATAAGAAATTTCACAATTTTCTTGCCTTGCAACTGCGTAAAGACAACAAAACGGACGTTTTAACCTTATACACTTACCTACCTATGCTGTCTGATTACCAGTTGTTATTGTTGTTGTTGTTGTTGTTGTTGTTGTTGTTGTTGTTGTTGTTGATGATGATGATGATGTTGTTGTTGTTGTTGTTGTTGTTGTTGTTGTTGTTGTTGTTGTTGTTGTTGTTGTTGTTGTTGTTGTTGTTGTTGTTGTTGTTGTTGTTGTTGTTGTTGTTGTTGTTGTTGTTGTTGTTGTTGTTGTTGTTGTTGTTGTTGTTGTTGTTGTTGTTGTTGTTGTTGTTGTTGTTGTTGTTGTTGCCTTTGCCGATGTTCGTTTTAAATATTCAGTGTTTGTACACTGGGCCTTATCTTCTTATATCACGGAAATTTATTATGCTTTCGTCGCAATTACTGTACTACACAGTATAGCCGTACTATGCTATACAGTTATTTCTTGATGATATAAAATTAATGAGAGATCACGTCAAAAGTTATGGCTGAAATATAGTGGGCTTAACTTGAAAAGTAACATTAAATGACCGCATAATTTACAGTGATCATTACACATTACATTTAAATCTACGTGCTACGTTTGAGTTGACAGTTGACAGGTATAATTTAAACTCTGCGGTTCTGACATTATGAGTAGATCTGTTCATGTTTACTTGAGTAGTACAACTCTCTTACATTAACGTAATTATCATATATACACTACGTACTAGAGTTCCAATTATTTCGCTTACTCCTGAACTAATGACATGCCAATAATGAACACTTCAGATTATTTCATGAATTAAGGACGCAGCTTTGAGCATAATGAAAGCACATTTTATTCAATGGCCTTGTCACCAGTGAACCGAAATCATAACATTCAGTCCTGCAGTAGATTATGTTAGGCGTATTCAAGAAGAGAGTTTTCATTCCCATTACATTAAAAATTGTATATAATATTATACACTTCACAGGTGACATAGTTGACACCAGAAAATGGACGGCTATATTGTAAGAGATTTTATTTTGGGTACAGAGGTCAGTAAACTGAAAAATTGATAACAATCAACATTTTATAAATTTTCCAAGCTACGATGCAAAAAACAGAAAGACGACAGGATAATGGAACGAGGAACATCAAGAAACTCTGTTACATCAACAGAGTTTCTGTTATTTGAAACAGAGGAATGATAGAAATCAATCTTGTTTGAATTAAAGAAACGACCGGAACAGGAACGGCACAAAGAAAAAAATCACAGAAACTATAGGATGTGAAAAGTAAGTGTGTGACGATTTAAAAATTATTTAAATAGCACAAATTAAAATTTTTGTTCTTATTACAAGTGAGAGTATTATCCACCCCTTATCTGTACCTAGATTCCTGTATCAACGTGCAAATTGTCCAGTACGAACACGCAAAGTACGATGTTATTAAGCGAAAAATAATAATTCTTTTAATTAAATAAAAGACGTATTAATAATAAAGGAAATATCTAACTCATAACTGAAAGGTAGCATAATTTATTACTAGTTAATTAATGAACAATTAATAATACTAAAGGAACGAACTACTTTTCTCAGCGCGTAAACTGCGCCAGCTTACAGACTCCCTGCCGCTAAACAACCCCCAGTCGCCGGAGAAACTTCGACATGTAAGCAGGTCAAAAATGTGTTGTAAAATTACACTTAGGTGTATACCGCTAAACAACGATACAACCAGACGTTAGTTGTTATAATTGATTTAATCCAATGTAGCGTTGGAAAATAACTAAAAAACTAGTAATGTAGTGCGTGAAGCAAATATTGGTAATATATAAAAAAAAAACTTAGCCGACACATCTCTTTACAAACAGTAAGTGGTAAGATATGTTCCTTACCATATTTTAGTGCTACTAAAATAAGAACAATTAAAATGTAAACTGTGAACAACCAACTCCAGAAGATGAAAGTTACAACAACAACCTTATGAACTTCAAGTAGCAGAATCCAATCGTCATGACCTAGACTACAATTCGGAAACAATCAACCAAATGGAGGATCCAGAGGAACAACGAACCACACCCAAGAAGACTACTGAAGAAGACCATCACGAACACCCACAGCAAACTCACGTTCTATTCAGGTGATATTCAATCATGACATTTGTGCATAACTTGTTTTTTTAAAAAACCGAAACAAAAAGAACAGTAAAGTTTCTTGTAAAGACTTTTAGATAACTTAAAGATTAACATATAAATATTTGTAATTTCTGTAATGATATAGTAATAACCTGATGATCTTTAAAGGTAAAGTAATTCTGAAAATTACACCGGACTATTCTTCAAATAGTTTGGATGATGTGATATATTAGAATATTGCAAAGTTAAGAACCGGATCCGTGGTACTTGAAATAATACATAGCTGAATGAATTTGAGATAAAAAAGAGTAAGAATAAAAATTTTAAAGAATATTTAATGCAGAATTTATAAGAATTTTTCTTTTAAAAGTAAAGTAAAGTAAGTAAAAAATTAAAGGATGACTATTAAAGCTATTACTTTTATACTTAGTTAAAATACAAGAATAAAGAGATGTTTTCGCTAATACCCAGAGAGTGAATAAATTTATGTAACCCTTGACTAATTCCTGATATATATATATATATATATATATATATATATGTTGTCATAATTTGTTGGTAAGTAAATTTTACTAACAACGGCAGCTAGTTTAATTAACAGCGAACAATTGAACTGGTTCCCGATGTTATAATGTCTTTGCAGGAGGGACGTTATAAGTGTTAAAGAGAAGAACAGAAGACTGACAGGGAGCACTATTGCCCGTCATACGTATTTTATGTGTTAAAATGAAGAGGCATGAGGACGTCAAAAAAGAAAAGTGGAAACGTGTAACAGAAGTCACTAAACAAACATCGCTATACCAACAGCTTCACCAACAAAAACATTTGCATGATCATGCCACACCAAAATTCGGGCTATTATGAGATGAGTGAACGACCAAGTATCAAGAATATCTGAAGTTGAAATATGGAACCATAAAGAACGTGTTACATATGGAACCATCGATATCAAATGCGAAAGTTCAAATTACAACTGAAGTGGAACAATTAAAGAAAGCACATGAAGAAAACCCATGTACTTCGAAATATATATGTCACAATACAAGGTCGGTAGTAAAATTTTAAACGCTCCGAAAACAAAATCAATAAAAAATTGGCATTGCTTAGCAAAGCAGTTTAGGCCAAATCCCAAACATTTGATGAAAATACTTACTGGGGATCTATCTCCGGCAATTTGAAACTCCTTTAAATATACAGATATTTTTCAGCACCTTTAACGCTTTTAGTCAGTCCTACATGAGGAGTGAGTTGGAGAAAATATTTGTGTCCAAAAAAAGGAATAAAATACACATAATGAATGAAGTATAGAAAAAACTTGTAAAACATTCTCAAAATATCACGCCATTTTTTTATAATCGCCGAATACTGTTTTAAAAAATTATGATAATTATTTTATATTATTAAATAGTATGACTTCAGATTTGTAGAACTAATTGTACATATTGAAACGCTGCAGGTTGCCGGTATAAATTGCAGATAGAATTATGATGAATTATTAATGCATAATTGGCACTACAATTACTTACACACAATTGTTTTATTCATTGTAATTAATTAATTGTCCTTTTCATATACTTTAAAAAATCGTGTTTTCTATGAACGTAGTTAAATTTAAAAATAAATAATTCCTTAAATTTGTATAATGTTCAGTTTTCTTTCCTGTAATTAATTTGATAGAAAATAAATAAAATTACTTTCTTTGCAGAAATATTGTTGAAAATGTTTAAGTAAAGTAAAAAAAAAAATAGTCCTAACTGTATTTAAAAGACGTAGTATAAATTATTTAAGAGTCTTTTAAACTTTCCGTGAGTATTAAGTCTGTATAATTAGTAAAAATGTCATTAAGTGTTCTATTATAAATATTAATTAATAAACAGATTTTTCACTTTGTTGGTGTTGAAGACTCAATAAAGCGTGATGAATCCGGATACGTTGCCTGACAATCTCGAATGCGTTGTATCCCGTTCTCCTGCATTTCTGTCGCTCCTAAAATATTATTCAGTCGCTTCAGTCTCTAGGTTATTCAGGCACCAGCTGTAGATTATCTCCCACAGCTATGGTTTATCCTGAGAATCTTAACTAAGCCTGACGAACTTGTTCAGTTTACCTACTGCGACCTAACGACTTCCTTGATCGACAGCTAAATCGAAACTATACGTAATGTCTCCTTCGAGTATGACTAACGACGTCATGTGGCACTGCAGAAAAATAAGTACAGTACTGCAATCTGGTTGGCTTTATTAAAACTGCCAACCCAGAAAGTTTAAAAACGTCTTTGGACATGCAGACCACGTGCTAAAATGTCTAATTTCCGGAATCGAGAACATTTGATATCACGAGGTTTGAATTATGAATTATAGCCATTTGAATCCATAATTAGGACTTACAATATTTTATTTTATTAAAATATAAACAATTACTATATTTTTGGCACATAATAAATCAGGTCTCTGTAATTATGTAATTTATGAAATGTTAGTGACAGTGCAATATATAGTTTCAAGTACCCTCTAAGCTTAATTATTTATAGACTTTATAGACAGAATGGACTTTATTCTAGCAATTGTTTTAATCATTCTAAGATAAAACTATTTTAAAATAGTCCTAAAATTTTTATATTTTGCAGTCTGTAAAAAATGCTTTAAAATTCTTAGATAAAATAAAAATAATTTTTTTTTTTATTTGGCATTCCGTAAAATCTATATAAATAATTATTTTCAAAGTGTTTCGTGTACATAAAACAAACTTCCGAGTAAAATATAGGTTAGACCTAAAATTAAAAAAATGATTTTAATGTTTCTTTCTAACAGCAATGTTTTTAGAATCTCATATATTTAATGATAAACATTAATTTGCCTCTTTTATTTACAGGCTTTTAAACGTAATCTCAGACACAAAGATAGTCAAAGAGGACACAAAGATTACCGGAAAGGAAACTTCAGGATCATACAACCTGTTTTCATTAACTTGTTAAGACAAGTCCAGCACATAATATCTTAGAGCACACTTTGAAATAATTAAGATTACTAAAGTAAGTAGCACAAAAACGAGACTGATTTTGCATTTTATGAAGGAGCTGTTACTAATAAACTACAAAGTAACGACAAATGAGTAGTACGCTTGTCATTAGATAGAAAGGGGGAGACAGATAGACAGACAGACAAACAGTTAAAGACAGGTAGACAGAGTTGTTACGCATGACTTTATTGTCCTTACACATTTCCGCAAGGAAAACCAGCTAATAAAAATTATTAATTCTGTTTATACAAACAAAATTGCGTCATTTTACAACTACTAATTATGTTTGTTCCATTACAAGCTGCATCCTGCATTTTAAATATGTTCACATATTTCCACATAGTTAAGAATGTGTGTGATTCACAATATGTATAAAGTGCGGAGACTATTAAAATTATAATATTATATAATTATACTAGTTTTTCATGTATCTTGAGAAATTTACAGCATAATTACTTGATGAAACAAATTAATTACAGTAATTTTCTGCAAGTAATCTATACAGTAATCATATGTCATTTTATACATACTATTTTTTGTTGTAAGCACATATTCTAGCTAATAAATTCTAGTGTAGACCTGTATCTAGTATATAACTATATAATGACCGACTGAAACATAGGCTGGCCACACTATCTTAGGTCCACATAAGGGAACCTACCCTAAGGTAACCTAAAACTACTTCGGTGGTGCAAAAACCAGCCATATTTTTATTAGTATTTAATTGGCTTCATGTACTACAAAGGAGTCCTTACAGTACAGATCCCAATCTCTATTTTGAGATTCCAAGATTCTCGACGAACGTTGTTCTAATCTGTCGGGAAATCCCTTAGTCAAAAGTGACAACGATGGACGTTGCTATAAGTCTCGGGGAATTCCCGTACGTGCCGCCCGGCCCCCGTCCCCGTCGTTGCCCGGAGTTTCTTTACTTCGACGTCAGTGTCGTGAGTTCGCTGATATACTGTGTACGTTTTGTACTTAAGTGAGTAATACAATTTTATTTTACATCAGTTTCGTTAGTTCCTCGTCAGTTTCGTGCGTTCGTCAACGTATTCTCTACGCTTTGTTACGGAGTGATTAGTAGAAATTTATTTTAATGTAACGTTTTAGTGTTCTGTTCTTTAGTTTGTTACCGCCAGGGATAAGGCTTCGTCTAGTAGATAGAGTTGTCAAAGACAGTGGAGAGAGAGACTTATAACAGAGACTTTAAAAAGTTAAAACAAAACATCGCCTCCCTATAACGTGCTTACAAAGGAAAAATATTTAAAAATTATTCAAGAGGTGGAGGAAGCTGAAAAAGTGGAAAACACACCACTACAACAAAGAAGGATAAAAGGATTCAGTGTTCTGGAAATTGGAGGAGTGAAAAACTTGTTGCTTGAAATAAAGAAGACGACAATATAAAATACTATATCTTTACTGAAGACCTATAGCATATGATGTGATCGATGCAGCTCATGTGGTCGTCACAACCTGACGTAATTTTAATGGTCTATCAAGATCATCTAACAAAATTTGTTTTGTTCCGTGCGTTGAAAACCAAAAGGGCAGAGGAAGTGGTTTACAATTTAAACGAACTATTTTTAACTACAGGATCTCCACGCATCTTACAATCCGACAACGGACGAGAATTCGTCAATCATATGATGTCTGAACTTACGTTTCTGTGGCCCCAGTTGAAAATTGTACACGGGAAATTTCGGCATAGCCCCAAACACAGGGCGCTGTTGAGAGAGAAAATCGTGATGTTGAAAATATGATCAGTTCTTGGTTGAAGGACAGTAATACCACTAAATGGTCGGAGGGCTTGAGGTACGTACAATTTATGAAGAACCGAGCGTTTCGTTTGGGAATTAAGTAATCGCCTTACAAGGCCATGTTTGGCATTGAACCTAGAGTGCCTTTGGAATTGATACAAAATATTCAGGATGTCAACGACCTTCAAAAGCTTTTGAAGATGAAAACAAAAACGAATTCTCGAATTATGAAGAAGCTGACGATACAAATTTTTTAATTGCGGACAACTCCAAAAGTCAAGAAGGACAGCTACAGAAAATCTAGAAAAACGGCCAAGAAAGTGAAAGCAATTTCTGGCAAATCACATCCACCAGCGAAAATTGGAGACAACGTTACCATATCTATTCCCGACGTGAACAGAGCCAAATGAGATCTTAAAAATATCACTGGAGTTTGTTACTCGTTTCTATTTACAACAAAAAATTATTTTGTTAATAAATTTGTTGACTGTCAATTTGATCTGGTCCTTTGTGTAACCAAATTTTAGCATATTCTACCATCGTGTCTACAGCGCATTGTATTTTATGCCTGACCTTTGCAGTTCCATTGGCCGAGCAGAACAGCGCAAGCTCGTCAGATACAAGCACATTCCAACTGACTTTTCTATATCCTCAAAGATACTGTTCATGGCGATGGTAAAAAGAGTGCCGCTCAAAGGAGAACCCTGCGGTACCCAATTTTCCACTTCGTGTAAGACCGACAGTTATTGTCCGACCCAAACGCGGAAAGCCTTGTCTCTGAGAAAGCTGGAGATAAATTTGAGCAGGTTACGATACTGGACGTCAACGATACTGGACGATAGTTTTCTGCTTTCAATGAATCGTTTCCTGTCTTCAGGATCAGAATTACGATCGCCTTCTTCCACGGTTTTGGGTACTCACTTTGCGTCCGTACGACGTTATAGAGTACCAGTAATGTAGCCATAGGAACATGCGGCAGTTGACGTATAATGCTGTAAGAATATCGTCCGATCCCGCCGCAGTGTCGCCGGCACCGCAGACAGTGGTCTGTAACTCCCTCGTAGTGAAACGCACAGGTGGTGTTCGACTTCGTCCTTCTTTTCGAGGAAATTGAGAGGATAAATTTAGTACTACTGACATTGCATATCGCAGCCAATGTGTCAGCGATTCATCAAGATTGCAAAACAATTTACCATCGTGCTCTATGAGTGTGAATGGGTTAAACACTGATGTGCCAGCTATTGCTCTGATCTTCTATACTGGGGGTCGACCGTGATATGGTCGAGACGTAGGTTTCCCAGCTCGATCGTTTTGCGAGAGTATTGTTCTACGAGCGGCGGCTTGAAGTCGCTTAAAAACGATGCGATTGTCTTTCGTCGGCGCTCGTATATAGATGCTTAGGGCTCGTCACTTCTCTCTTATTGCGTCTTTCACAGCATTGTTCCGCCACGGTATCAGTGATCTGGGTGTGTACACCACCGGGCCTCGGGATATGATTCGTACCTGCCAAGGTGATAACAGCTGTGTACGTCTTCTATAATTCCACTGACATTCGTAGGTGTACAAGCAGTCTTGCAGCCCCTCCAATCAGCACGGTCCACGCGCCATCTTCTCCACGTGCTATAACGCTCTTTGGCGTTCGCGTTGTTATCAGCACAGGTAATTGGTCGCTCCAGTGAAGGTCTGTGCGCATTCTCCACAACAGACGTGGACCAAGACTCGGGCTATAGTTTGGAAGATTGATAGCTGAGAAAGTACCTCTTCAAACGTTTAAATGTGTGCTTGCGCCTATGTTTTAAAATGCAATCACGTTGTTTAGCAATAGATCCTCAGTTCTTAATCCAGCGCTGTTCGTCCTAAGACAGCAACAAGTGGGACTATGGGCGAGTAATGGAGATGGTAACTTCTTGAACAGTGGTATTTTCTGCTCGCCACTCAGAATCTCGTAAGTATAAGCAACGGATCGTCATCTTCAGTGGCTGTAACAAACTGATTGCTACTGCTTGTAGAGGCGTAGCGAGAGGAATTCTTCTATCGGGATAAGTGTTGCTAAGAAATATAGCAACGTCTCCCTTGGCTCTGTTGTTTGGAGTCACATCACAGCAGAAGGACTTATATCCCCTCAAATTAAATAGTTCTTGCGGCCGCAAATGTGTTTCCTGCAGACACACACATCGGTGTATCCCTAGCCAGTAGCATTTTTAGTTCACAATAATGAGAGTTGCAGCTGTTGATAATCCACCTAAGGATGCTCTCCATGTTGGACGTTGAACAATCAGTTGCTACGGACCGTGCTTACTTTCTTAGCTTCAATTCTGGTAAGCCGTTCTCCTTCTTTCTTTGTAGATTGACGAGTTACGCCAGGTCACCGAGATCGGTGAGATCACTTGCGCCAACATTCGAGCTAAACTTTAATCCGTAGCTCATCTCCTGATCATCGGGGATAGCTCTTGTTCTCGGTTTTGGTTTTAAAAGCCCTCCCTTGTATATCTGGGAGGGCGAGCCGATGGACGGCGGTATCCCATGTTTATGCCCGCCCTTCTTGGAGGACGAAGTATAGGTCTGCTGGTAGACCCGTCAACACTATCTTCTCGTACCGTCTCCGTGTTCGTTTCAGCCCCACTATCTTGATGTACTTCTGATTTTTTATAGACTTCAGAAAAGTAACCTCGAGAAACTGGGTTACCGCAGGTAATATCTCTCTTACAATACAGGCTGGTGACGTTGCTGATTTTACAGCCTGTGCATAATGATTTTACTCTGGTTAGCTGGGTATACGAATTTCATCTCATCGAAGTAGCTGAGTTTTTTCCAGGATACGTACCTCTTACTTATAAACGGGGAAATTTCGGGATCTAGATAATTGACCTCCGCAAGTGACACATTTCATTGGTTCGTCACAAGGATGGTTACCATGACCCTACTTCCCACAGAAGCATGGCTTCGCCTGAGCATATCTTGATACAGTATGCTCGAAATACAAGCACTGAAAACAAGCAAGTAGACATCGGCTGAGGGATGAATACTGTCACACTCAACCAATGAAAACCTCCTCTCATCTTTTCCGGCAAAGTTGTCCTGTTGACGTTTAAGACATGGGACGCAGATGGGAGCATCTGTCCATCCTTTCGCACCGTTAGACTCCCACATGCGATGACCCCTCTGTGCAGTTTTCAGCAAGTCCCTACACACTACCATCCACTTTGTGATGTTCAAGTATGAGGAACTACTTCTACCTCTACGTCCCCTACCTTCTGCAGTTAATAACCTGGAACTCTGTTGAGTCTCTAAAAGTAGTCCATCTGCGGCTTTTCTGATTTCCTGTACGGCTTATCAATCGCAACCCGTGACAGGTTTTTTGAATAAGGAAGGGGTTCACTTTTGCGAAGTCACATTCCTTCCGTTTCACCACCAGATACTTAGGCACCGCCGACACATTGGCAGGCAATGTCAAGAATATTTTGTCATCAACCGAGGAGAAATATCTCCTTCTCTTTACCCTCCGAGGAGGGCTCTTTTCTTGTTGAGGGTTTTTATTAAGGGGCCACTCAACACGAGAACTTTGAATTTTGTTTCCACAGGTACCGGGGAAGTGAAATACCACCACGCCAGAGCCCTCGATTACCACGGCTAGGAATAAATACAACAGAATGCGTCATAGTCCCCTGAAGCCTTCGTTCGTGACTCACTAACGTAGTGCCATCCACCTATTGACACGATCGGTTCCACCGTGGGTTACGATGTGTTTTCAAGTAGTACACACAACCTTGTCAAACTCACCTACCAGTGCCCTGTTAGCCAGCTAAAGATTTCCTGTACAATCTTAAAACTTTTATTACGCAATAGGCTGTTGCAAGCCTACCACGAGGCCAAGTTGTTGTAGGCCGGGCGTAGAGTTGGATTTCTGGGGGGCTTTTTCATCTTCTGCCTGGTCTTGTTTAAAATTTATCATCAACACTACCTTTCAGTTGGAAAAGTACACATCTTTTGCGCTCTTGCCTTCCACTGCGGAATCGTGTTACTTTGTAGAAATAAATAATAATATAATGTTATTAATATTTACACACACACACACATACATATATATATATATATTGTAACTCTACTTAATGCGTGTTGTTGTGTTGTGTGAATGTATGAGCACCTACCTGCTGTCCGATCTTGCGGTATTCTTCCGACTAGGGCGTGTGGATTTTGGATTTGATTTCGCAAGTATGTAAACTCAAATATATGACAACAGCACATTAAATAAGTTATTTTAAAAGTGAAGAGTTGTGCCGAGTTTTGGAATACTCGGCCCTTTTCACTGTTAATTATGTGACGGTCATTGCGGGGGTTTGTGAATTAATTATTTGAGCGAAGTATAAGCCGTTATCTGCATGCTTTGTTGGCGATCCGCGCACTATCTGGCGGGAGTGATACGTAATATTTTTCTTGTGACTGCGGTGTTCAGTATTCGCCAGGCAGCCGAAAACGAAACAGCAACCAATTTCTCCCGGCGGCCATCAGTTTGATTTTGTTGTCTGCTAATATCTATCATGACTAGATAATCGACTACGCGACTCTTCGGGTTCCCGATCTAAGACGATTCTCGATCCACTTCAGCGGGTGGCCGAACTTCCGCCACCAATGGTATTAAACGAGTGATTCTCCGTCTGTGCCGTCGGGAGGAAGAAATGGACAATACATCAGGTTTTGTGCCGGATTTTACAGGTGACATTTAACCCATTTATCTATATTTTGGCCTCTACAATGTAGAACACCGTATTCTCTTCCTGGAACATCTCCAGCTAAAGTTGTTGGGACACAAGTCCAGCGAGACAATTAGTGCTTTTAAATTTTGTCAGTATATTTTACTAAGGCTTATGCCCCCTGAGTAAGTGTGAGCCCGGACGGGGTCATGCGCTACCGAATTTTGCTGAGAAATTTTCTTTAAGGGTAAAAGTGTGTGTGACTTAAGTTTGCTGATTTGTAGGGGGTGAATTATGCTTACATTGATTAAGGGTATTCATAGCTATATGGGTTTCGTTTTTTTTGTAGATTTAAAGGTTTGGGGAGGTGCTGTAACCTGTGGACGTCACCCGTAGGTGCCGTTAGTAACAGGTCCATAGCATGTTTTAGGTTGCTGGATCTGGTGGTGCGCATGGCCTCGCCTGTGGCCAAACCAATTCTGTAGGAACACCTCAAATGTGTTTATTAGGGGCTGATGTTATAAAGTTTTTTTAAATTAAAATTGTCATTATATATATATTTTATAAAAATTATCTTAACTCAGTAATAATTCAATATAAAGGAAATTTCATTCAGTTCTTTTACTGCCATAGCCAGTGTACTACTAGTTCAATTGTTAATATGAGCACACTATTGGTTCAATCATAAACCGTATTATATATATTTTATAAAAATTATCTTAACTCAGTAATAATTCAATATAAGTGAAATTTCATTCAGTTCTTTTACTGCCATAGCCAGTGTACTACTAGTTCAGTTGTCAATATGAGCACACTATTGGTTCAATCATAAACCGTATTATATATATTTTATAAAAATTATCTTAACTCAGTAATAATTCAATATGAGTAAAATTTCATTCAGTTCTTTTACTGCCAGAGCCAGTGTACTACTAGTGCAGTTGTTAATATGAGTACACTATTGATTCTTACTTCTAATCATAAATTCTGTTATACATTCGTACGGCCGTGCAGCCATGGCGCAGTCCTATCTGGGGGAACCTTTCTAAAATTTTGAATTCTTGTGATAATTTCATTGGTTGCAAGCAGTCATAACTGGACTGGTTAATGGTTTGGTTTATGAAGGTTTTTTATGGAGGCTGGGCACTTTACCCTTTTACAGTAGTTTGGGATGGGGATCTAGGTCACTGATACTGAAGATGGTATTCTTCGGTGGCATGGTTAAATGTCTATGAGCTGCCTGCCAGGTGAACATGTGTGTAGTATATATATGTGTGTATATCGAGATGTGTGCGCTATGTGTATTTATGTAACTATTTATTTATGTGCATTTATGTATTTATATTGATCGATGTTATATATTATTTATATTTGGGGAGATACTATTATGCTGATGTTTTACATGCATTATATTTTGATGAGATGATACGTGCATATTTTCAGAGGAGTGTAATGACAGGGAGTGATACTTGCATGTTATTTGAAATAGTGAATAAAATTGTTATTGTTGCTAAACAACGAGTTTAATTGCAAGTCCCGTCATACTGGACCCAGCGCAGTTTTGGCTTCCCTAGGCTCTGGCCTAGTTTTAAATAACTAGTGGCCCCTCTTTCAAAAAAAAAAATAAATAAAAATAAACAAAAAAAAAAGGGTTTTTTTTAATAAAGTCTAAAAGTTGAAAGAGGGGTTACAAATGGTAGCAGAGCGTGGTTGATTCTTTGGTCGAACCCTTGGGTCCTGTGGTGTGACGGGGCTTGCAAACTCGGAAATAGTTTGGAAAGAACATCAAACATCAGCAATATTTGAAAATGAAAATAATTGGTAGATGCTATGGGATTTCAATTGTAAACCTGGTGCCGCCACGTGGCATGCGTTTTAGTTGGGGTTTTTATTATTGTTGAGATTGGACCTTACCGGAGGGCGCGGGGGTGTTGCCGGGGGAATGGCTGCCTGTTATATAAATAGTTATGAAGTAATAGCGCGAGAGGTTAACTGGATGCGGTATGGCCTGATCGGAAGTCGGAATGACATGACCCGACTTAGTCACGGAAGTTATAATAAATGTCTTGTTGAATTGTTATATGTTGTGGTAGTTGTTCGGTGGTGTGGATTGTATGTTAGTGTTAGTGTCTGATGTCGTTTCTTCTTTGAGTCTGGCGGCTGACGGAGAGTTGGTTCTGGAGTGGATCGAGTTTTCACAGCGCTAGGGAACCCGGGGGTCTACTCAAAGGAAGGACAGTACTTGAGTTTTTCCGATTCTTGTTAATATGTGTTGTAGGTTATGTTTGTGTTAGGTGTTTAGTGGGGATTTGTTTTATGATTGTTTGTTTTGTTGAATTGTGCAATTCTGGCGGCGGTATGCTATCAGGAATTGCCCCACCCGCTTACAGGCGTTCTCCAGAAATTTCCGGTTGTGAATGGATTTGATGAGGACCAGCTGCTGGTTTTCTTGGACCTGGTCCTGCAGGTGGCAGATTTCCCGGGGGTGTCCGATGGGGAGGTCTTGTATCTTATATACCCGTATTGCCGGAGTACGTTGGCTGATCTGGTCACCAAGGCCCTGCGTCGGGGTGACAGTGTTGATGCTTTCCATGGGGAGGTGTTGAACTTCTTCCTACCCATTCGACGACGCGCCAAGCTTGAGTTGGAAAGATTCTATCGCCCACAGGCCTACGGAGAGGCGTTAGGAGACTTCGTGCGCGATATACGGAAAGCTGCCCGGGTGTTAAGATTGGGGTTGCCAGAGACGGAAGTTATACAAGCGATTTTAGAAGGACTGACTCCCCAGGAGAGATCTCGTTTGGCATTCGCGGACCGTCCACGTTGTTTTGCGGACCTTGAGCGACTGTGTGTGCTTTCAGGAACGGTCAAGGAGGTTGACGAGTACCGGGGAAAAGAGGCTACCGATGTCCAATACTCCAGTGGTTCATTAGGAAGAGCCAAAGAAGACAAACATGGTGGTTGGAGGAGAACCCAAGAGACAGTCAGAAAAACTGAATATTCCGGAAGTAATGGAGGCTACAAGGGGGTGGCAAGTGAGAAGACGGTAACAACAGCTACAGCACACAAAACAAAGAAGTATGAAATTAACAGGGGAAGAAGAAATTATGTTAGTAAACAAACAGCGGCAAGTAGGGAGCCGGTAGAAAGTTATTCCTATTTGGAGAGTAAGGAAACTTTAAAGGTTCCAGAGGAAGTACCAGTGCATAATAGAGTTGTGGATGAAGCAGGTGAAGAGAAAGAAGAAAAGCGGAATAACTTCAGTGGATTAATACAAGACGACAAGAAAACGTCTGTTAATACTGCGTCAGTGAGGACGTCATGGTTGAATCCAGAGGCCGCAGAATTTGTTCCGGTATCTCCATCTCGGTTCGTGAGGGATCCAGATCCTGTAACATCATCATCGTCTACGCAGGGATGTGAGAAGTCACTTGAGAGTGTCGCTTTACCATCGCCAGTAGAAATTAATTTAGTCATTGCACATGAACCTGGACAGCTGGATTCCAGGGTGGAAAATGTTGAGAACGTTGTAGTTGCTGAGAGTGGTGAAGGAGAGGAATCGAAGGAAGAGGCAGAAGAGCGGTCTGCAGATGCTGCACAGGGAAGTATAGTTGTGGGTGTTAGAGAGACTGAAGAGTCTGAGTTTGCGGATGGACACAGGGATGTCCAGGCTGCAAGTGTTTCTGAGGTTGCGGATGGACAAGGGGATGTCCATGCTGCAAGTATGGTGGAAGGAGATGAGGTAGAAGTTGAGGAGAAATTTGGTGGCAGCGTTGTGGAGTGTGTGAGTGAGAATGATGTAGTGTGTGAAGATGTGCAGACGCCTTCTGTAAGTAGTGTTGAGGATTCCGAAGAACGGAAAGAAGTTCCAGGTGGAACAGATGAGCAACTCGAGGATGAAGATGTGCAGTGTTCGAATGGTGGTAGTGGACGTGATGGCGATGATGTTGATGATGAACGTGTTGATGAAAAGGAGGATGTCAAGGAGATTGGAGAAGAAGCTTGTGAAGCAACTGGTGACCAATGTGATGAAGAAATTGGTGAGGAGCTGAGGGAAGATGCGGTTGAAGATGGATCAGAGGAGCAACTGGAAGATGCTGAGGAGGTGCAGTGTTAGGATGTTGATTTGGATTATGTGGACGAAGAAGGGGAAATTGTAGAAAGGGAAGAAATTGTAGCAGAGGAGTTAGACGACGAGCATAATCCAAAGCGGAGTGAAGGTAGTGAGGTAAGTTGCCTTGATCCTGATTCCGAGGAAACAAGTCAGTACAGCTCAACACTAAATAATCCCTCAGAGAGTGGTGTACGAAAGGAACGAGTCACTAAAGTCCGTCACAGAAAAGTGAGAAGAAGCGGTTAACGGGTAGCGGGTAAATGTTCACCACACTCCCAGTGGTGTTGTCTACTTCAGGGTTGCGCCCCTGCCCACGCGAGCCTTGGTTTTCTCCCGTCATTCTCCTTTTCGGAGGGAACCATGCCCTTACCCTTAGTCCTAACTATTGACTGCCAAATGATCCTTGCCCCGTTTCATCTTCCCGATTTTCCTACCCCTCCCCTTAAAAAAAAAAAGAAAAAAACTATCAATAAGGAGTTAGACTTGCCGGAAGTAAGTAGATTGTGGTCCTCGAGATTGTAAGTTCCCCTGTTTTGTTCTAAAAGTTAAAATGGAGAAGTTATGGCTGTTGTTTCGTTATTTATAGTAATGGAATTGTTTGTTGATCGTTGTAGGGTCGCATGGGGAATGGACGCAGTTGTGAGGAGCATCTGCTCTCCTGGGAGCCATGACTGATGGGAAAACCGATAACAACTTGAGTATGGTATATAAGGATGGTACACTGCAGGGTACCACTGAGTTCCAATTGGGGCAACCATGTTGCCCTTTTGGAGTGGGGGTGTGCCGAGTTTTGGAATTCTCGGCCCTTTTCCCTGTTAATTATGTGACGGTCATTGCGGGGGTTTGTGAATTAATTATTTGAGCGAAGTATAAGCCGTTATCTGCATGCTTTGTTGGCGATCCGCGCACTATCTGGCGGGAGTGATACGTAATATTTTTCTTGTGACTGCGGTGTTCAGTATTCGCCAGGCAGCCGAAAACGAAACAGCAACCAATTTCTCCCGGCGGCCATCAGTTTGATTTTGTTGTCTGCTAATATCTATCATGACTAGATAATCGACTACGCGACTCTTCGGTTTCCCGATCTAAGACGATTCTCGATCCACTTCAGCGGGTGGCCGAACTTCCGCCACCAATGGTATTAAACGAGTGATTCTCCGTCTGTGCCGTCGAGAGGAAGAAATGGACAATACATCAGGTTTTGTGCCGGATTTTACAGGTGACATTTAACCCATTTATCTATATTTTGGCCTCTACAATGTAGAACACCGTATTCTCTTCCTGGAACATCTCCAGCTAAAGTTGTTGGGACACAAGTCCAGCGAGACAATTAGTGCTTTTAAATTTTGTCAGTATATTTTACTAAGGCTTATGCCCCCTGAGTAAGTGTGAGCCCGGACGGGGTCATGCGCTACCGAATTTTGCTGAGAAATTTTCTTTAAGGGTAAAAGTGTGTGTGACTTAAGTTTGCTGATTTGTAGGGGGTGAATTATGCTTACATTGATTAAGGGTATTCATAGCTATATGGGTTTCGTTTTTTTTGTAGATTTAAAGGTTTGGGGAGGTGCTGTAACCTGTGGACGTCACCCGTAGGTGCCGTTAGTAACAGGTCCATAGCATGTTTTAGGTTGCTGGATCTGGTGGTGCGCATGGCCTCGCCTGTGGCCAAACCAATTCTGTAGGAACACCTCAAATGTGTTTATTAGGGGCTGATGTTATAAAGTTTTTTTAAATTAAAATTGTCATTATATATATATTTTATAAAAATTATCTTAACTCAGTAATAATTCAATATAAAGGAAATTTCATTCAGTTCTTTTACTGCCATAGCCAGTGTACTACTAGTTCAATTGTTAATATGAGCACACTATTGGTTCAATCATAAACCGTATTACATATATATTTTATAAAAATTATCTTAACTCAGTAATAATTCAATATAAGTGAAATTTCATTCAGTTCTTTTACTGCCATAGCCAGTGTACTATTAGTTCAGGTGTCAATATGAGCACACTATTGGTTCAATCATAAACCGTATTATATATATTTTATAAAAATTATCTTAACTCAGTAATAATTCAATATGAGTAAAATTTCATTCAGTTCTTTTACTGCCAGAGCCAGTGTACTACTAGTGCAGTTGTTAATATGAGTACACTATTGATTCTTACTTCTAATCATAAATTCTGTTATACATTCGTACGGCCGTGCAGCCATGTTGACCTGGCCATGGCGCAGTCCTATCTGGGGGAACCTTTCTAAAATTTTGAATTCTTGTGATAATTTCATTGGTTGCAAGCAGTCATAACTGGACTGGTTAATGGTTTGGTTTATGAAGGTTTTTTATGGAGGCTGGGCACTTTACCCTTTTACAGTAGTTTGGGATGGGGATCTAGGTCACTGATACTGAAGATGGTATTCTTCGGTGGCATGGTTAAATGTCTATGAGCTGCCTGCCAGGTGAACATGTGTGTAGTATATATATGTGTGTATATCGAGATGTGTGCGCTATGTGTATTTATGTAACTATTTATTTATGTGCATTTATGTATTTATATTGATCGATGTTATATATTATTTATATTTGGGGAGATACTATTATGCTGATGTTTTACATGCATTATATTTTGATGAGATGATACGTGCATATTTTCAGAGGAGTGTAATGACAGGGAGTGATACTTGCATGTTATTTGAAATAGTGAATAAAATTGTTATTGTTGCTAAACAACGAGTTTAATTGCAAGTCCCGTCATACTGGACCCAGCGCAGTTTTGGCTTCCCTAGGCTCTGGCCTAGTTTTAAATAACTAGTGGCCCCTCTTTCAAAAAAAAATAAATAAATAAAAAAAAATAAAAAAAAAGGGTTTTTTTTAATAAAGTCTAAAAGTTGAAAGAGGGGTTACAGAGTTTTGTGAGGTTGGTAGGCTCCGTACTACAGCAATAAAAACATACAATGTGGGGTAATAAAACGGTGTTTATTACTCCAATGACACACAAGAATGAAATGTTTATATGATCAAATATTCTTACAAACTAAACAATAAATAGATCTTGAATAATGTTTTCTAAATGGTTAATAGTTTTTAGAAGTTCAGCTCGTTATTTTGAAAGAGTTAATTTTAACTGAAAATTTAATTAATTAATTTACTTTAATTTAATTTAATTTCAATGTCTTTAAAATTTGCTTCAAATGAAATAAAAACTCTAAAGTTAATTGAGTATATTCCAAAATAAACTAGGCGTGACAATCTAGTTCACGTCCCTTTATTTACTAGTGATTTAACTCACGTATACTGCAGTATGAGCAAATTATTTAATTCTTTGTTAAGATTTGTATAGCGGTTTTTGTTTTATCTACTGTTAATTCTTAACTGAAGCTTATTAATTACTTATACTGGCTATACAGATTATCACACATGAATTATTCTTATTTAACTAGAGTCTTTGATTTCTGGCACCTGAATAATTTATATTACAATGATTTTAATTAAAAAAGAAAGAAAATTTAACGGTTGAAAAATAGATAACTTGATTTTGACTTTCCTGATTCTGAAGTGGATCGTAGAGATGCTCCGGATGTCCCTCGCTGTCCTTGTCCAATCGGCTAGAGATAGTGATCTACTTGAGCGTCCTGGGTTTCGGCGGTGAGCTCGGAAATCAGCAACACTCTGCTCTCCTGCTATTTGTTGAAGTTTTTACGTCTGTGGCTTTCTGCGAGAACTGCTTCACGTCCCTCGTCGATTCACGTTCCACGTCAGCGTGTCTGTGTGTCGTTTCGAGTTGTAGTTCTGCTCGTCAGCTGATTCGCAATAGTTTAGACGGCCTCTCTGTCGTATTCTTGAAGTAATGTCTTGTAGTCTTGTAGATCTCTTGCGTGCTTATGCCCACAGTTACTGCAGTGCACAATAAGCTTGTTTGTTGAAATGAAGAGTATCTTGACTGGACGCTGTAATTACGAGTCGTTACAGTTGATCTGTTTTAAGATGATCGTAATTAGGCGTGTTGACCATGTAGAGTCTTCAGATGAGTCTTCACCAAACTATGGTTTTGAGACGATCGAAGATATACGTCTGTTCTTCTTGAATACTGGCAGTAGAGTGTTTGATCAGCCCAAAAACTCCGCGCTGGTTGGGATTTCTTCGAATGATTTGATTGGCTGACACACTCTCCCTACTCTCAAAATTTGAATCACCTTAGTCCGTGAGAACAAAATTAGTTTCCCACAGACGGAGAATTTATATTATTATTAATATTCTTAACACAACGGAACTGAATTGTCGTTCCGGATTTCCTGTGGCACTTTTATATTGCAATTATCTTGGTTGCAAACCAAGTTGTGCTAATTCCAAAATATACAATTTGTTGTAAATTCTTATAGCTATAACATATTAAAAGCTCTTGTATGTAGCTCAATTATTACGGAAGTTATTAACATAAAATTAATTAACTCTGTTATTATTTAATTATATTGCATACAATTCGCACACCCTATTACTAATATTTCGACAAACATTTTGGCTATAATGGATTTCGCCTGAATTTACTGGTTTCCGGAATATTAATAATTGAAAGTTTGGGTGTGGTCGTATGCGTTACACAGTGAGTTGATTATGTAACAACCACGTGTGCGTCTTTTACAATGCATTATTATGATCGCTATAACATATGAGTGGAGTTTCGACTATTAAAATTTATTTAAACATCAATATAGTATACTCTTAACATATAACTCCAAATTAATGATATTTGGTCCTGTTATATAATATATATATATATATATATATATATATATATTATCGGAACAATATATGCTGATGATGGAAACAATAAGTTTCCGAAACATGTTCCAAATAAGGGGAAAAACATCTTGAGGTAAAGTTATTATAAATATTAAATATATTATATATGCATCAAGAAATGGACTGTAGCAAAAAGTGTTTGAACATATAATTATATATATAATATAATTATATTATATTATATATAGGCCTATATTATATATATATATATATATATACAAATATGTGTTTCAATATTAATATGTGTCAAATGTTTTTTAATTTGTTGTAATATTTACTAAAAAAACAAATATTATTATTAACAATAATAATAAGTGACCCATAAAAAATCTGACTCCTAATTATATGAATCTGACTGCTACTTTTTTAAATTGATTTCCCTTAAAAATATTTGAATGTACTTTAATAGTAGAGTAGGAAGAAAGATCATTAGTGTTCTAGTTGGTCCAGATGGAGAAGACGATATCAATGATAATTGGGATAGGCTAATAGATACATGTAAAAACAGTAATCCTAAAATGGATTCTTCATATACAAACACATTTGATGTGTTGTGATCAATATAATGGAGCACGAAAGTAATAATTACGAGAGTGTAAACAAGGTTTTATTTATTTTTTTTTAAAGACCCGTTACCCTAGGCTGCGTCGACCCGAAATTACGACAGCATATATAATTATTACCATGACGATCCATTGTACTACGCCATAGGCAATGATTAAAACAGAGGGATTGAGAAGATTACGAAACACTAAACACATTTCACACGATTACTACTCCCGTTTCTCACAGCATGTATTCAATCAAATAGGTAATAAATCCTGGGTTACAAAGGCCAAGTCAATTTGCTAACGAGGAGACTCTCTCTGATTGTTACTCACCTTGGTTTTATTCGCCTATAATTATTATCCATTACCATCAACTTGTATGCTTCAAAGAATAGAATCAAACAACGCCCAGCAAAAATAAAAACAGAAATTCTATTCATCTATCAAAATTGCTTTTGCTCATTCTAAAAAATTCTTTACATTATTTTTACCAAAAATATAATTAATAAGGTCCATGTTGTGTGTAAATTAAGTTTGAAACTTTATATAATAATTTATTTAATAAATAATTATTTATTATATTAATAAATATTCTTATTATATATAATAATTTAATTAATTTAATTATATGTAAATAATTTATTATATTTCTTTAATTATGTAATTAAATTACTTAATTTTATATTGTTATTAATAATAAAAAAACTTTTTACCAGAATATATTTTTATTATTTTCTGTATAATGTTTCAGTAGTATTCAACTACCATCATCAGATATGATATTTGGTGATGGTAATGGATATCTGATGATAATAGTTGAATGCTACTGAAACATTATACACAAAATAATAAAAACATATTCTTGTAAAAAGTTTTGTTATTATTAATAGTAATATAAAATATGTATATATATACACACAAGAAAAATATGAGCTTATGACTATAATTACATAATTATATGTAAATCAACAATAAGCAACACTGCAATACCATCGTCGTGTTTGCCTGCTGTTTAAAGGAAAAGCAGTGAATGGTAAACATTTAATTAAATTAAAAATGTTTAAATTTTTAAAACCATAACTGAAATAACAGGATTTAATGGATAAATGCTATTCTTCACAGACGCCAAGCTCAAAGAAGCGCAAATGTGTTATTTGGCCGTATTAGGCTGCTTTTCACCGTGAAACTTCATAACCTCTTATTAAATTACATTATTCTATGACTTACACAAGTCATAGAATTCGTAAATATAGGCCTACTTGATCATTAAAAATTTAAGTATAACACTTTTTCCTTAAAATCTTTTCAACCGAAGGTTGTTTAAAGTAAACATTACAACATCGTTATTTTATAGTTATAGTTGATGGGGGTGTTCTACGTATTACACTTTCAGCTATGAATCGTTTAAAGAAGTAGAATACGCTTTCCAACACAACTTTACTTATTTTTGGGGGGGAGACTGCCAAACTAATTAGACACCGTGTGTTAATGATCATTGTGAAAATTACAAGTCTGCTATGTTCTTCTCCTTTAGAACAGCAAAAACAAAGGTGCCATATTTTTTCAGCGTGCTACAGGAGTAAGCTATTTAAAGTAGTGTTGATATTGGTCTGTATTAGTTTCTCAAATTAGCCTATATTAAATATCCAACATCCTCCGGTATTTAGATTTACTAGAATTAATATATTACAAGTTACGCTTGTTATGAAATTTGACTTGTTTATGCAAGTAAAACAACAATTAAGTGAAGAAAACGATTAGGAAATCAGAAGAAAATAAACCAGACTAAACAGTGCTTTTTAACAAACTTTTATTTCAAGTAAAGTTATAATATTATTGTTAAAACATTTAAACGCTAAAAATAAATCTGAAATAATACAGTAAAAATTGTAATAATACTTTCATCACAGTACACAATGACATTTAACATGCCTTCTCACCAGTTACGTTTTGTATTGTAACGTTTACAATTAATTTCACTTAATTAATCAGTGTTTTTAGACACTGCGAATTTTAAAAATTGCTTTAAATATATTTATAAGGACTATTTCTGAATTCAACAAATACTATCACAGATTGTCAGTGTTATTTTTAAGATCAACCCATCTTAATGCTGATTTAAATTAAAAACGTAGTTTTTTAAGTGTTAACTCATTCCCAGGCAGTCATCACAGCTTTATGGCACATAAGAAACAGCAAATCTTGCCTAAAATAAGTAATATTAAACAACCACTGCTACAGTCGACTGGGAATTTTACTGTGGCTTCAAAATTTAGAGTAGATTTGAAATTGTTTCATTTAATAAAAGTCGTCCAGCACTTTTGACAACACAACTTATTATTTTAATCTGTATCTGTTCAGTATGTTCTTTCTTTCTTTTGTTACTACATATTTGGTAAACGACAAAAACGATATTCGGTTTCATGACAGTTGTAGGTTATACGCTAACCGTTATACTTTGTGTAACGATACAGTCAGACGTGAACATGAAATGCAAAACATATTTTTTTACTGTTAATTTAATTTTGATAAAAACCTTGTAAATCATTTCCTAGTCCTTCTTCTCACAGGGGAATCATTTGGTATAACATTTGTTTACCAATACGAATACTTAAAGTGATTTGTGCGTTGTTCGACTACAGTGTTTTATACCAGCCTGAGATGTGACAACTGATTGGACATCACTAACTCATCAAAGCAACAGTAAAAGGTTATCATTACTCAATTATGTCCACTTTTCAAAATTAAAAGTTTTTATCCTTTTTCTTAGATGCCCAGACTTTTTTCATCCGAGAATCAAGTCCGAGAATTTTGTAAAAAGTGTTGTTAGAAATGTATGTACATTGATTATTATAATATCATTCTTACTACTTATACCTTTTATGTTTTATGAACATATGAACATACACATAAACCCAAACACTACGAGTTTGTGTGTGTGTGTGTGTGTGTGTGTGTGTGTTTGTGTGTGTGTGTGCGTGCGTGTGTGTGTGTGCGTGTGTGTGTGTGTGTGTGTGTGTGTGTGTGTGTGTGTGTGTGTGTGTGTGTGTGTGTGTGTGTGTGTGTGTGTGTGTGTGTGTGTGTGTGTGTGTGTGTGTGTGTGTGTGTGTGCGTGTGTGTGTGTGTGTGTGTGTGTGTGTGTGTGTGTGTGTGTGTGTGTGTGTGTGTGTGTGTGTGTGTGTGTGTGTGTGAAAAATTGTATATTTGTAGTTTTCATTTCTAAAGCTTCACTTATTGTCTTATTACATGGTACTTACTTTAATACTGAAATACTTTTGACTAAAATGATACTTTATACAATACAAATAGAAAACGTACACCACTAAACACTACACATGAAAAACATAATTGTCTTGCTTAAGCTTATCAAAAACATTGTCTGGTATTAAATTTCAATAAATAATAATAAAAAACTACGACTACTAAAACATACTACTACCTCTAAATGTCTATGTTGGAAGCAGATAGTTTCAATGCCTTTAGCTAGATTTTTTTTATTCTCGACCGTTTAACTTTGTACAGTAAACATCTATAAAGCAAAGTTATTTCATATGAATTATATTGAATCATGTAACTTGACCCTTGTTTTTCTGTTTTTTGTTTTTCAAGCATATAAAATGTACTCATTAAAATAAGTAATGTATTAAAATTAGTAATCATTGTAACTGAAGTGATAAAATCTTATAATTAACATAATAAATAACAATCTCTAATTGTCGATCAATAAAACGTAGGTATTTTAACAACAATAATACATTGTTCGACATTTAAATTCATATCTACAAATTAAAATTATTTTGTAACTTGCTCTTGTCACTCCCCCACAAAGAGTTCACTGCTTTATTCTTGTTACCAGCACCTTGCATTGGATCACTACACATTACATCTACCATTTTTGTACATTTGACTCTTAATCACGATTTTCATATTGTACAGTTAAATTATTCATTTCCGTGACAAAAGTGACAAAATATATTAATAAAAAAGAAACAACTAGCAAATGTAACTTTTGACAAACATAATCAAACATATTTACTGTAACCTAACAAATCTTATTTGTCTAATTAAAACAACCTTCGTTATGTAATTTATCAACTCGTTTATATAATCAATATATACAATGTCACATCATTTTTATTCATAAAACCTTCATCATCCATTAAAACGTTAAACAATTTGCTACTAATCGTTTAAACAACGTTAAACGACAAACAAGTTGTCTACTTTTCCTTGTAATAAATCTGTTTTCTCATACAATTTATGCTGTAAAATACATTATTTGCCATTTGCATGTTGTATTTGTGTTCTTCGATATTTACAATAGTACGCTTTCATAAATATGTCCATGCAATTACAAACCCATTACAACCAGCCATTTAAATAATTCCAGTGTGTAATGCAATGTTATAAATAACTGATTTTGCTATTTTTCTGCCTTCAACCACATTAATATACTTCGTCATACTATAAGTCTATAGTTAAAAAGTCATGTTAATTTTTGTGAAAAATTAGAAAACTGAAGTAATGAGATGCCGATAAAATCAGAGTAAACGAATGAAATTACATAATTTACTCTTAATCACTATCACGTGAGAACATTGCGGTTACTGAGTCTGCCTAGGAACAGAAATGTTATTGTCCGCGGCAGAACCAAAGTCTCGCCCAGTAACAGTTTCCACAGCCAAGATTTGGTTATTTGGCTATTTGGGTACAATATGCGTACTTAAATTTTCAAAAAATGGCTTAAATTCTAAGACTTTAGTAATGTGTGTGATTTTCCGATAATACGATTTGAGGACATACCTTGTATTCTGAACACATGGTTGGTTAATACACTAGAGTCATACTATCTCTTAAAAAATCATATAAATCTGAGCAGCGGTAATGTGGTGTGAAAATGCGTAACTACAGTAATGATACCTTTCCCGTACTAATATTATGTTATACGTTTGGCGTGATGGCATGAGAAAGGATGAATTTAACAACGTTGGGTAATTTCACGTTTCCGACTGCTAAATGTTGTCTCCATATTCTACAGTTAACCTGTCGTTGTACTTGGTGATGAAGTATAACAGAATAGATCCGCTAAGAATGCCAATGTTCTGTAGAAGAAACGCCACGAATCCTTGTAGTCTAGACTTACGCAAAGCTTCTTTCAGCATTTCCTTCAGCTCAGGAATCTGAAAATAATTTTTAGTTCCAGTCAATGTAAAATTTATAATCAAGTTAGAGCACTTAAATTCCCTTCTACTTCTTCCCTTCTTTTTTTTTGTGTTAGTTTGATGATTATGATGATAATAATAATTATTGTTATTATTATTCTGTTTTAAATTAGATTTGTGTGTGTGTGTGTGTGTGTGTGTGTGTGTGTGTGTGTGTGTGTGTGTGTGTGTGTGTGTGTGTGTGTGTGTGTGTGTGTGTGTGTGTGTGTGTGTGTGTGTGTGTGTGTGTGTGTGTGTGTGTGTGTGTGTGTGTGTGTGTGTGTGTGTGTGTGTGTGTGTGTGTGTGTGTGTGTGTGTGTGTGTGTGTGTGTGTGTGTGTGTGTGTGTGTGTGTTTTTAAACTTACAATATATAACTTATGAAAACATAAATATAATTATTTTAAATATTACTTTGTTTTATTAATTTTATTATATTATATTATAATTCATAGCTTCTTTAAATCAGCCTTTAGGTAGGCCTTTTTATCAGTCTTTTGAGGCAAGTATTTGAATTTAGAAACCCAACCAATGAAAAACGAACCTTCCTTACCAAAATGGTTAAGACTGCAGACAAGGAACAAAGGAACAAACAATGTGTTAACATTATCAAAAGGGGAACTCTTAATCAAAACCAAACATAACGTCGTTTCTTTTTATCAGTAATAATTTTACCTCATGTATAATTTTTTATGGCTCTCACACACCCGTGCTCCGTGTCATACACACAATAAATCATTACACGTTAAGTCGGAAACTGTTATTGCCAGACGTAATATTTACTTACCAGATGCGTCAGAGAAACATACAAGAACAGTCCGCCGGCAAAGGCGAAAATGTAATGGGCGCCCTCGAGTTCGCCGAGAATGATGCCCAAAGCAAGGCCGACAAACGATGTACACGCAGACAGGAAATTGTATAGCATAGCCTTCTTCAGAGACATGCCAGACTGAATAAGGATTGCGAAATCACCTGGACATAGAGTAATAACGAACTGCTGGTGAAATAATCAAAAGTATGTGTATCACTTATCCTATGTGTCTCTGTACTTTAGATTTTATTACTGACATTTTGTATCGTTTATTGATGTTTTATACGTATACACAGGTTGATAATACTTTACCGTCTGTTGCCAAAGATTTGTACATTATATAGCTAACCTCACTAAAATTCTATTTAGTTCAGAATTTCTACATCTGTGCTTACCATAGTTACTAGGCAAACAAAACAGCACAATGAAAGAACTTTTAACGTTAAACAAGATATACTTTATCACTGTGTTTCACGGAGAAAACAAAACATAAGGAAACAAAATAGATTCCTACATGATAGCAAGAATTGTTACCTGTCATTAGAAGTTGGCTTTATTGTAATTATAAACATATGCAATAGCGTTTGGGGTAGCATTAAGTTAAATTAAAGCACGCCCATTAAAGTGCGTTCAATACGATGTAAGTGCTTTTGTTTAATATAATAATCTACTGTAAAAATATACATCTTTTCATACATCTATTCATACTTATAAATATAGTTATAGAGAATAAGTAAGTTATTTTTCCGCTAACAAGAAACTTAGGAGTTATAAATACTTCATAAGACATATGCTTATTTAAAGAAAATAGAAAATATCCTAGTCTTATTGTAATAAAAAAAGCTCACTGAGACAACTATCACAAATATTTATCTGACATACAAATGTTATTCAGCTATTCAAAATTATGGTTGTAAGTGATGAACCATATGAATAGAACGTAAATGACAGTAACAGATATGACACTATGTAATGGAATGAAGTAGGTTTTTATAAATTCAGTGAATATCTAATTCTTTCTACTACCGGAATCTAGTAGACTAAACAGGACTAGACATAAGCTTAAAACCAAATCCATAAAACATTAACACACACTACATAAAGCGACACTGCCATCACTTACAGTACAAATCTACAACTCATTTTCATAATAAAAATTATTTGGAAACAAATATCGGTGAAAATTTACAATTTAAAAAGTAGCTAATTGCAAAATGCACATACATATTCAAGTAGCAATCACAGTTAAGCTCTTAAAATAGAAGACAAATTTAAGTATTAAACTCAATAAACAACACCAATTTGAAAACTTTAACAACCACTAAACTCCTACCTGAAGTGAATGGTTAAAACGGAATCAGTTCAGGTAAGACAAAACTTTTATGTACTAAGAAATTCAGATTTACTTTGTATATAAATATTTAAATTTCCAGCAAATCTCTATAAGAAGATAGGAAGAATATGTTATTGAAGGAACCCTTGATTTGTCGTAGAGTCGAGATAGCAAAACGATCAACAAAAAAGTGCAAAGACCTGTGTTTAACTAGTCTGAATATTAAACGTAATGAAATAAATCAACCCACTTAACATTCATAGCTAAAAAATAGAGAAATTCTATACAAAATCAAAATTATATACTCGATAATAATGTTGATGATAAGTTAAACTCCTAAAACATAAGCAATATAATTCGGTCAACATCCTGGGTTGGACTTGCGGAACAAACTGCTATGACTAGCATCTACACACATAATTCCGTAAGGAACACAAAATTGTGGGACTTCTGTACGTCGTTCGATCTTGGGAGATGGTTCATTCTTCAGATCATAATTCCAGGCCCTCATGAAAAATAAAAATTTTCTTATAAGTGTTATGTTTATTAAATAAATATATAGTTATCAGATTTCACATTAGGCGGGCCCCGATACCCTTCAAATTGTTGAACGTAATCGTTATGTCAGATATAAAGGCCAGATCTATAGTTTTATATTTAATAATAAATAATATATTTTATTATTTATTATATTTTATGTTATTAAATAAAATTTTCAAGAAGAATATATTTTTTATTACTTTTTACATAGTTTCACTAGTTTTATTATTATTACTGTCATCTTTAGAAATAGAATGTACAAGTAAATAGTTACATAAATTTGAAAACTATCGTTTATAATAGCTGTTTTTATTATCTTATTTATGTGTTATGTATATAAATCGTATATATATATTTTTTTGCTATTTTTGCTATATATATATATATATATATATTTCAATCACTATCTGCTACAGTCCGTTTCTTGATGTATATAATACTTTAATATTTATACTAAATTTACCTCAAGATGTTTTTTCTATTTGGAACATGTTTCGAGAGTTCCTGTTCTCTCATCATCGGCCTTCGCCATCTTGTTTCTGGTGAAGTATTTGTGTGTTGGCTGTTGGATGTTATTAAGGTTGTTTGTTGGTCTTTGGTCTTTTAAAGTTGTATTATTGTGTGTGGTTACCATTCATAGACATATTGTGTGTGGTTACCACACACAATAATACAACTTTAAAAGACCAAAGACCAACAAACAACCTTAATAACATCCAACAGCCAACACACAAATACTTCACCAGAAACAAGATGGCGAAGGCCGAAGATGAGAGAACAGGAACTCTCGAAACATGTTCCAAATAGAAAAAACATCTTGAGGTAAATTTAGTATAAATATTAAAGTAATATATATATATATACAAATACTTTTTGCTACATTCTATTTCTTGATGTATATAATATAATTATTTAATATAGGCAACGAAGGAAATCTCTAGTATGTCTATATTTTTAGTAGAGAATACTTATTTTTAAAAAACCGCTGAAATTTTGATTACTGCTGATGTAGTCAGCATTCTGTATTATGCTGTACATAATACAGAAACTATTAGAAAGTGCTAACCTTAATACACTGCTATGAAATATATCCTCCTTGTACAGACAAGCCATGTGTAGACCTACTTACCGAGTTCGTGGGGGAATTCCTCACAGGCAATGGCAACGCTAATACTGATTCCTGTCCCGATACTCTGCGTGTAACCAGCGCCTATCGACATGCCGTCTATAAAATTGTGCAATCCGTCACCGAAGATGATGATCCATGCAACCGCAGCTACCTTTTGTCCAGTTTCAGCCAGTGAGACGCGCTGTAATCATGTTATCAATGTATCACTTGCATTGCAATAGTAATATTTAAGTATAAATACTATTAGTTAAAGATCAAGTTAATCAAACTACACATTCGCAATGTGACGGATATGTATACACAAAGTTTACAAAGTCCTGCTTACTTGGTTAACAACGCCTTTAGAAAAAAAACATGGTTAAAATTTATCGTTTATAATTGGAACAATTTGAACATCAACAGATTATCAGTGTGAGATTATTTTAACATTTTATTTAACAACTAAATGCGGTAGTACTATTCATCTAATTTCATTATCGTATTAAATTTTACAATCATTTAAAACATAGGACACAATTTGCTTAAAGTGTTCCCTATTATTACGTGTGTAGTACTTTGGGTAGACACTATTTGTATGCCACTTTTAATGTTATTTATCCATATAAATATGTAATGTGTAATGTTTTGCAAAACATTAAACTGAGATCTATTAAAATTTGTTATTTAATTTTAACGTGTTTACACGTTGAAACATATATTTTTGTTGTTACACAAATACGTACTGTTTGTTTTTCATTTAATAAATACTTCAACATTACTATTTATTCTAAACAGTACTTAAATACGCTTGCGCAAGTGCTGCTGCAATAAACAAACAAATATAAACAAACCTTTTTTATTACGCCATTAATTTTAATTAGGACATCAAAATCATTCCCATGCCTATAATAGTATACAGAGAACACAGAACACACAAAACGTTTTCCAACTTTTGTTTTAGAAGTGTCGTTTTAGATTCGTTTCTATCTATCCACTGGTAGCTGGAAGTTTCAATGTTCTTCTTTCAAAACTATAACATTATTTCTTCAAAGTTTAAACAGCTTTTGTCTTTCCAAGCTCGCTTCATATTATGCGTCGTCAAGATTGTTGTTTTTTGTATAAATAATTATTTTGTAATTACTGCTTTGCTCTGTGTTGAAAATTAATATATAAAAATGTGAGCATCTAGTCTTACCAGCAAGTCCCAGAATCCAAAGCAAGCCTTCCCAACTCTCTGTTGCTGTAACGCATTTCGTTAATTATTACTAACTAATATTTAATAATAAGTAATTAAAATCTTCGCGGAACAAGTAAGTGCTTTTATCAATATTAGTTTTCCAAATTTCCTTATTGGCTTTGTTTTGTAACTGATATTTTGGAACCACAGTTACATGAAATTTTGTATTCGACGGATAGCTAAAATTCTATTATTGTTAATAATAGTCAGTTGCACATTTAACTACGTTTTCATGAGTTCTATAAACAATTGTTTTGTTTAGTAATGCACGGCCTATGTTTGGCCCTGTTCCACCTCTCTATACTCAATACATTCAAACGTCAGGTCGGCAAAAGATTTTGTTTTTAAAAATCCCTAGCCTGTTAGTAAAAGTTTACTATATTAATTAACTAAGATTTACGATGATATTTTTAGTTCCAGCAGGTAGTTTCTAAAAAATGCTCTTTCCACTCATGTAAATATGCTGGATTTACTCTAACTGCCTAGACTCAAAACTTTCTGCGGTAAAATTGATATTGTTTCCACAAGGCAACTGTGTATGACAAATTCTATAAAAAAATGCACACTACCTGGAAAATTGTTCTTAAATATTGAGGAAGATTCATGTCTAACAGTAAGGGATTTGTGAAACTGCCACTTCAAAATGAATTTTAAATGTCAGATAATTTTTAAATTCCATATCCCACATTTAATTTTTATTTGAGCGAAAAACTTATTTACCAAGTACTATGTGAAAAGACAAATATGAATTTAAATGGCTACTAAGGCATGCACGCGTAGTTACTTTTGTAACGCAGTAATAGGTATAGGCTAATGTTTGCACAATGTTTACTAAACATTTCCGCCATTATTTTAATGCTGATATGTGGGCTTCTTCTGGTATTAACAATGCAATTGTTCTTGGTATTAGTTAATACCGTGTCCTAATTTGAATAGACTGACATCGACAAAACATAATTATGAAGATGCAATCTAAACATGATCTGCCCTTCCTGTAACCACGCTGGGCCTCCGAGAGAATAGCATCCGTTATCAGTCGTTTTGCTAGTATTGACGCATACAACTTGTAAGACGTGTTAATCATGCTGGCCCCTCTATAGTTATCAAAGTCATTACGATCTACGATTTATTTCAAGCAGCCGAAATTGGAATATGGTAGGATATACTCTTCAACATCGCAAAAGAAATGTATGTGTACAGAAGGAACTGAATATTATCATTATACTCGATACGATTGCCCAGTAACGGCTAAAATGTTTGGAACACGTTAACCAAATGGATGACTGCCGTATCTCCAAACATTTATTGAATTATAAGCTGAAAGGACGGAGAGGTGTGGGACGCCGAAGAAGCGTTGAAGTGACCAGCTCTAATCTGCTTGGAACCGGAACAAATCATTTTTGGTTTAATCTTTGCTAGAGAAGATGATGTTGATGATGACATTTCAACTAGTAAAAAATCACTTCTATTTGCTAGCTCTACAAATAACAATGAAATCAGAAATTTACAGTTACATTTTTTGAGTATAGAATTCGCATAAAATTATTGCAAACAGTAGAATTGATAATTTTCTTTACGTCGTTGTTGTCTAAGTTGAACATCTCGGGGGTAAGTGTTATGAAACAAAGAGTATACATTAGCCTTACAGACAATGGAGTTGAGTACTTATTCATAAGATGGGAGAGGGTAAAACCCCGGAGAAATTGAGACTGTAATCTCGCTTGGTTAGGGACAATCCAAAGTGTTTTTGATTTAACTAGACAGTTAAAAAATAAAACCTTATTTAACCACGCTGGATCCATTAATGACTTCGCAAAAAACAACGCCTAAAACTTAAGATAATAAAAAAAATAATTGTAAATACTACAGTCATCTAGTCCCAAAATCCTCAAGTTTCGCATCATCTCTTACAGCGTATGTACATACTTTGACACTCAACTCAAACACATATTTTTATATAAAGATTTAGGTTACATAATGTGTGTGTGTGTGTGTGTGTGTGTGTGTGTGTGTGTGTGTGTGTGTGTGTGTGTGTGTGTGTGTGTGTGTGTGTGTGTGTGTGTGTGTGTGTGTGTGTGTGTGTGTGTGTGTGTGTGTGTGTGTGTGTGTGTGTGTGTGTGTGTGTGGACGCACGTTCTTATAGACTTTCCCAGTACCCATGTTAACTACGTTCCCTCCCAATTCTTTTTATTCTTGTAAATTCTATCCATTGACAGTTTTTCTGATCTCTTCATTGTATCGTTTTCCGTTGTTTCAGATGGCTACATTCTTAGTGTATGTTAGTGTAGTGTTATATTCGTTTGTCGCTGGCATCGCTGCCGACAATGTTTCGCGATATATGAATGCTCTTACATGGTGCTAGTGTACATGTTGGATGCAAAATCCCAGTCTATACTGAGATGGGGCCTTTGCTATGCTTGATGCAGTCCAGTCGTTTGTGTACTTATATTATTTACTAGCTTTTTCTCGGGTGTGTTTCTGATGAGTTCGAATCCAGTAATCTGTCTGGTTTATTAGTATCACGAAAGTACCGATTTTCTGGCTGCTCTCTTCATCTACCTAATGTTCTCGTTCTCTTCTAGATTCCAACTAGAGTTTAAGGTGTTGTAGTCGGTGAACTAAATTTCGTAGACACCTGTGGTTTTACTGGTTATTTTCTAATTTTTGTTGTGAATAGGTTGCTAATTTTTGTGCCTCTGTTGAAACTGTATGGCAGTGGTTCCAGATGTATAGCAGTGTACGTAGTGGTTCTGGATTACTTTCCAGATTCTGTCGATGATGCCCATGATGTATGGCAGAACGTTCCTGACAATTTGTGTCTTTGTTTTCAGAATGAATCTTTTATAGCTAAGACCAGAACAAATAAATGTGTCTGGCGATGAATCCACTCATCAATAGGTTTGATTGTAAGCGAATTGTCTGTTGACGTGTAAGTAACTGACGAGGACACATCTGTTATTTGAGTTATATAAAATGGATCACAAGATGGTGATATTTTAATTACAATGGGTGGTGTATGAAGATGTGTGGAGCCCCCGTCGGTGTTATGGATAAGGAACCCATCGATAAACATTTTTAGTATTTTTTCGTAATAAGTTACTGTTTTTTATGTTTCTTAGTCTTTTGTTAGGCAAGTTAAATTTGTGTATAATTTGTGCGTATTTAGAGACTAGTCATGTGTACTTAGCGTTTTCTAAGGAATAATAGATTTATTACGTGAAATTATAAGAAATCTCTTAATATGTAACAAATTAAATCGTTTCACTAACCATAAAATTTTTACTAAATGTAGTAACTTTAGAATTAGTTTATTAAATCTAAATTACCATACACTAGAAGGCAATACCTAATATGTGGAGTAGAGTTTTACCTACTTTCAATTTGTAAAGATATGAATAATATTTTTAAGCCGTGCGTGAGTAGGCCTACGTGTGCTCACGAATGCGTGTAGGAATTTAATACTGTGTGTTCGTGTGCAATCAGTTTAAACGATCACATCCTTGCCCGGTTGATAAAAGACAAAGTGAGAGTGTGAAAATTAAAAAAATTCTTATCACTACATTATTAAAATTAGGCCAGCAAGTCTGCAGACTGCTTTGCTGTGTTATCAATAGTATAAACTTTGTATTACGTACTTAAAACAACTGAGTCAGTTATGTAAGGTGTACATAATTCTAGATAGGCACACAGCCCATCATCAACCCAACAGACTGTACTCGTACATTTACGACTGAACACGGTGATGTACAAGTATTAACAAAATACAGGTAATCAGCAGATTAGGATAT
The DNA here is from genome assembly GCA_034769895.1 of Magicicada septendecula. NCBI lineage: Eukaryota > Metazoa > Arthropoda > Insecta > Hemiptera > Cicadidae > Magicicada > Magicicada septendecula. The sequence continues at coordinate 566,476,235 of CM068368.1, read as the reverse complement.
AACGTAGTCAACCTACTGTAGGTATAATTTATGTGCTGAATTTTTATTAGAAGCAGCCGAAGGCTGGGTCTTGCTCAGCCTAATCAGTTGGGAATATTAAAAGGGTTAAACGTAATAACTAGCCACTTTATTCAAGTCATGTCTACAATAATGATCCTTATACCAACACTTTTAAAGAAAAATATGGGTGACTTTAAGTAACTAAAGTTTTAACAGTTTTAAAATGTTAATGCGTTTTAATGTAATGTAATGTTAATATTAGTTTTCATTATTTTTCGTCAGTATGTGTTTCTGCTATTTTCTTTTTAATTTTTCCGAAAACAGCAATTAATGTTTTAAAAATACCAAGTCATACAAAAGAAATTAATACATTAACGTAACGTAAATTAATACAATAGAATGATTAACGTATGGACTTATTTATATACGCTTGTACCTACATTGAATATTCATTCACCCTAACATAGTTTAAGCATTTAACGGCTTTGTATTAAAAGATAAAATAATCATTAAATACAAGAAAAATATTAAAAAACATAGTTATTAATACTGTTGTAGACTACACGACAAAATGCATTATGTGGTTATGTAGGGTAAATAATAGTACAGACTAATTCTTAATAAAAACTCGCAGACGGACGTATTTTTTCCATACCACGTTTGTCGTTCAGTAGTGTCCATAACAACAATAATTTTGTGGGTAATATTTCACTTCTGCCAAATACACTACATTTTTAGGCGAAAACTTCAATGGTTTGCGTATACTCCAATATACAATCTCAACTGTACAATTTAGTATCCTATATTAGCACTGCAAGAGGCATCGCCCGTCAAACGCTCATGAATTTTGTGTTCACTAAACTGAAGTAGCGCCTACAGTTTGCTGAGTATCTACCATTACTAACTACTGGTAACATTTTACAAATGGCATTAGTTTGTACTTCTCTCCGAGGCTTAGTGTACTTAGCCTCACTCAACGCACGTCGTCCCAGGAGCAGCACTACACCACAGAATATTTTGCAAGTTCAAGACCTTACTAACAATAATCGATTAATAACAGTCGTGAAACTTCAGCAAGTCATAGAAGTGTAAAGACAATCATTAAAAAAGAGTTAAAGCTGCGCAGAGTTAGTGCAAGATGGGTACCAAAAATTTTAAATGCCAAGCACAGGGCCGTAAGAAATGAAATTTCACAGAGGGTTTCTGATCGCTTTGCAGAAGAAACAGACTTATTTTTGGTGCGCATTTTCAAATGTAATGGCTCGTGGCTACATCACTATACTCCTGAAGCCAAGAAGTCGGGTATGGATTGGCGTGCATAAGATGAAACAAATCTAATGTGAAGGCGAAAACACCTTTGTCTACTGGCAAGTTTCTCACGACTGTTTTTAGTATTCTAAAGGAATTGTGTATGTCGATTTCTAAAATGAACAAAAAACAATGGATGCCGCGTAAGGAACTGTTGGGTAAAGTTATAGGGGCCTATCAGTCCAAAAGGCCCAAGATGATCCGCAGTGTCTTGCTTCTTCACGATAACGCCCGGCCCTACACCGTCGCTGCTACGCAAGAAAAATTGAAAGTATCCATTGCACAGCTCTGCATCCCCCCCCCCAAAGGGTCCAGATTTATGTCCATGTGATTTTCATTTGTTTGGATTCCTCAAAAAAGACTTGGGGAAGAAAACGTATCCAGTGACAGAGGTACAACACTTCGTGCTCCTCTGGCTACATGTCCAACATTTTTATAAAGAAGGAATTTAAGAAATTGATAAGTGCAATGAAAAAAATTTTGATAATAGGGGAAGCTAGTAGAAAAGTACAATCATTCACTTTTGGATACAGTAATCCAATAAAGAATTTCTTAGAAAGCCACGTTTATCACTACTGAACGACTTTAACTTTAGGGCTACAAATAGACTTATAATTCAAAAATTCTACTTAATTTTTTTGGATCTGCATCACTATAACGTACAGTGCTCACGTGCAGAATCAATCCATTAAATTAAGACTAAAAACATTCCTTTAATAATTAATAATAAAAATGTTATGCGTCATCGTCTTGCATTCTTTCAGTCTGACTTTTACGTAGAGTGAATAAACGTTAAACGAATTATACGTACATAAACATGTAAAATTTAACATGACATCGGAGACAATGATGAAACATTATACTTAATAATCTGCGGAAATTTCAACCTTTTCGTGCCTTTTCAAAAACCTTTTTTGGCTTGTCTCAGACTTCATAATCTGTAAGTTCAAATTAACACGCTACAAACCTATTCTATGTATTTATAAATATTTTAAAATATTAACTGTCATGATAAATATTTCCTATCAAAGCATCAATCAAAGTTATAGGATTGTTTAATGACTCCTTCAGTCACTTACGACATACAATTATCTAATCTGAATGGGCAATCACAGATAAATACTTATATCCAGTCACGAAAATATAAGAAATGTTTTAAAATATTTCATTATTGTAACAAAACTAAATTATTTTATTTTAAATAAAAATGTCATTTTAAGTTTGATTTCTGTAAATTTAAATTTCCTTGCTATATACTTCAGTCTACAATGATCAATCCATACTAAAATTAAGCTTGTTAAACACATGAGATCTATATATAATGTCTGGTTTCAAATGTTTTTTCTAGTTTTCCCATTGTAATTACTTTTCCACAATATATATTGAGTTTCCACGTCTACCTTGCGTTTTAAAAGGTAAGTTTTGTTTACACAGTTTTAAGCTTGTTCAATAATTTAAATTATTCTACTCACTTCCAGAGTAAAGTAAGCCTGTGTGTGATGTGCTTTCTGCTACAGTCCGTTTCTTGATGTATATAATATATATTTTATAATGACTTTACCTCAAGATGTTTTCTCCCTATTTGGAAAATGTTTCGGGAAGCCTTGTGTTCCCATCTTCCACCTTCCTGCTTTTGAACCTTGTGAGGTATTTGTGTGTTACTTTGGTTTCCTGTTGATCTCTGGTGCTTTAAATTGGTACTATTGTGTGTGATTGTGGTGTATATGTTAGTATATTTTTGTATTTTCTATGTTGAGTGCTTTGAAAATTGTGTCATGTTTTGTATTGATTTGTATTTGTTCAGGTATTAGTTTGTTTTGTGTTTGTATACTTATAAATTTTCCCAAATGTTCATTATGGTCCCTTTTCCAATAAATGTTACATAGGACAAACAAAAAACAGCTGAAAAAACGTTATTTTGAACACCTAAATGCATACAAAAACCAGAAATATATAAATCTAATTTGGCCACACATGCAATTAACACTGGACATGAAATTCCAAACATAACCAATATGACACTAATAAAACACATACTACACAAAGGGACCATAATGAACATTTGAGAAAATTTACAAATATGCAAACATAAAACACAAAAACAAACTAATACCTGAAAAAATACAAATCAATAAAAAACATGACACAATTTTCAAAGCACTCAACATAGAAAATACACAAAATACTAATATATACACCACAATCACACACAATAATACCAATTTAAAGCACCAGAGACCAACAGGAAACCAAAGCAACAACCAGCCAACACACAAATACCTCACAAGGTTCAAAATCAGGAAGGCTGAAGATGGGAACACAAGGCTTCCCGTAACATGTTCCAAATAGGGAGAAAACATCTTGAGGTAAAGTCATTATAAAATATATATTCAAACACTTTTTGCTACAGTCTATTTCTTAATGCATATATAATATATTTAAAATTTATAATTAGTTTACTCAAAATGGTTTTTCCTTTATTTGGAACATGTTTTGGGAAAAATATTGTTCCCATCCTCAGCATTCTTAATTTTGAACCTTGTGGAGTACTTGTGTATTGGTTGGTTGTTGATATGGTTCCCAGTTCGTTTTTGGTATTTTAAACTGGTATTATTGTATATGATTGTAGTGTATATATTAGCTTTTTGTGTATTTTCGATGTTTAGGCTTTGAGAATTCTGTCATGTTTTGTATTGATTTGTATTTGATGCAAAAATGATGCAAAAAGATTAAGATGTTGCCATGTGATTAAGATGTTGTGAGCATGTGTACCGTATGCGCAATGATAGAGGGCCAAAGAAAATCTAGAAGAGACATCTCATAACAGAAGAAAAAGAGGGAGGCCGCGAAAGTCTTTGATAGAAGGCATAAAGTCTTTGAATGCAATGGCACAGAGAAATCTGAAGGATAATGACCAGAAAGGTCGTAAATTGGTTTCTGTAGTTTTTTACCCTTCAGCTCCATATACGTATGTTACAATACTTTGCACTGTTGTCTTATATATTTTGAGTTTTTATTTTGCCCTTGGTTGATTGCTCCATAAAGTGGAATGTAACTGCCTCGTCACTTGTTTCCCTTTTCCTATATGATTTTTTATATCTGCTACATGTGAACCGTCTTTTGTAACCATAACACTACGACATTTGTATGACTCTACCCCCTCAACAACTCCCCGTTCCAACAATATATTCGTATGTATTTCCGACGAACAATGTATTCAGTTTTATTTGTATTTACCGTTAAGCCCGATTTCTGGTATTCTTCATCTAACGTTCAAAGCATTAAAAGATGTCATCCTCATCTTCAGCTATAATTTCTTGATCGTCCGCGAAATGCAAAGTGAACAAGAGCTTTTCGTCACTGATACTAGCTATCCCCATGTTGTGACATGTCCGTCTCAAGCGTTCTAAAGCTGAATTCTTGTATATCGTATATAAAGTAGGAGCTGTAGCATAACGTTGTCGCAGTCCCTTGGTGACTTGACTAAACATTTATCAGATAGTCTTCAGTCTGTCATTATACTGCTAGTAATGTTAGTCCACCGCGCTTCTACAGTTATAACAACGATCATAGCTAATTCAATGGAATATTGTTCCATTATTGAGGCCTATAAATAATAAATGGGTTTCTACATTTTTACCATTTTTGCAAACCAGCAAGTAAAAATATTGCTCTATTGTTATTTATTTTTTAATAAACCTTTCATGTCATAAGCTAATTCTTTTAAATTATGTTTTGATGTAGTAACACATACTCGAAATTTATTAATGTTACCATTATTACCTACATTTTAACAGTGTATTGGCACTTATGGTGGAAGCAAAGGAAGCTATCAAAATGAAATCAACATAGGTAAGCCTAAAGTGATGAGAAAATCGAGAAGAAAGAACCGCTGCAAATCGAGTCGTGGAAAATCAAGAGGTAGAAAACGTTTATTAGTTCAAGTACATATGAAGTGTGCTGGCAAACACGATGCAAGGATGTCAGATCATGGCCAAGCTTGTATTCAGTTCATATGAAGTCTGCTGGCAAACACGATGCAAGGATGTCAGATCATGGAGTGCAATGGCCAAACTTGCATTCAGTACATATGAAGTGTGCTGGCAAACACGATGCAAGGATGTCAGATCATGGAGTGAAATGGCCAAGCTTGCATTCAGTACATATGAAGTCTGCTGGCAAACACGATACAATGATGTCAGATCATGGAGTGCAATGGACAAACTTGCATTCAGTAAAATCAAGAGGTAGAAAACGTTTATTAGTTCAAGTACATATGAAGTGTGCTGGCAAACACGATGTCAGATCATGGAGTGCAATGGCCAAACTTGCATTCAGTACATATGAAGTCTGCTGGCAAACACGATGCAAGGATGTCAGATCATGGAGTGCAATGGACAAACTTGCATTCAGTACATATGAAGTCTGCTGGCAAACTCGATGCAAGGATGTCAGATCATGGAGTGCAATGGCCAATCTTGCATTCAGTACATATGAAGTCTGCTGGCAAACACGGTGCAAGGATGTCAGATCATGGATTGCAATGGACAAACTTGCATCCAGTAAAAAAAGATCACTATTTACTAGTAATCTGAGTTTGGATTTGTGGAAGAAACTGATAAAGCGTTACATTTGGAGCATTGCTCTCTATTTAGTAAACAAAATTAAAAAATACTTTGATAGCTATGAAATATATTGCCGGAGAAAACTAGAAAAGGTAAACTGGAGAGACAAGGTAACGAGAAGACAGAAGAATGGACGAGAAGAAATCAATCCTGCATAATGCTTCATGATACCACTGAAGGAAGTTAGAAGGTGCTCCAACAATATCCCAAGATGGTACGCGAAATTCGCAAATAAATTCAGGAAAACTACCAGCACTCAGATGACTTTATATTAATAATAATAATACTTATATGTACTGTAGTGACGCTAAACTGTTATCTATATTTCATGGTATAAGTTAATCGATGAATGCCACATTTGTTCAACTGGTTAGTAAATGTAAATTTGTCTTATGCTAAATACGCGTATGTTTCTGGCACATATTCACATCTAAACGGTATGAGCAATAAAAATTAGGACATTCCCAAAAATTTTAATTTCTACTAGTAATTTTATACAAACCACTATATGAAGATGGCTTGACTGCCGAAAGCGCTCGTCAATACCAAAGACAATATAGTGGTTTGTATAAAATTACTAGTAGAAATATTTGAGACCACTAACACACCAATATAACAATAAAACAAAAATTTTAAGAAAATCTAAGAATATTATTTAAATTTAAATAATTTAATTCTTTAAAGGTAATATCTACTATAAGTGTTATATTTACAGCTTAACAGTATGCTAAAAATTACTCTGTCCACGGGTGTGTGGTAATATCAAACTTATACAATTAGTGTTTTCTAATATAATTTACATACTGCTTTATTCAGTTTATATGTGTGTTGTATGTTTATTCATTAAATAAAACGTGGAGACGTGACAATGAGTTAAAAGCAATGAGTTTTTCTTGTATTCTAGGTACATATTTTCCTTAAACAATAAAAGAAACACGTGCTGGCATTCGTGATCTAAACCTAAAATATAGTTGGTGTATGTTGTGTAATTGCAGCAGTTGTTTACACATATTTAGCTTTTTCTATGTACACTTAGTACAGTTAAATTGCTGTAGTCGTCACTCCTTGTTGACACGAAAGTCACGTATTTCAGAAAAAAGTCAGTGGTGTGTGTGTGTGTGTGTGTGTGTGTGTGTGTGTGTGTGTGTGTGTGTGTGTGTGTGTGTGTGTGTGTGTGTGTGTGTGTGTTTTACTAAAAATATTATAAAATCAGTGAAAAAACGAATCATAAACAGGTAAACCGTAAATAAAAAGTAAATGTAAACAATATGTAGATCACAGTAATATTCCCAGCCTATTATTTATGCACGTGTAGGACGTACAGTAGAATACAAGATGGTGTTTGACGATGAATCCAAAATTAATTAACCTCTAAAAAATTGTGAGCTGGTTATGATAGGAAGACGGGAGCCATTTCTTCTAGTGCACCTCTAACTCTTTCATTAGGAATAATAATTTCCAAAACTCAATGTTATATGCAATTTGAGTTCAGCCAAGCTCGTTATTACTTTCTAATGAAATCATATGTACATTTATGATTCTGTAAGAGTAGACCGTCTGAAGAAGAATAAAAGAATGGTTATGGCAGAGCACTGTGCACTTTTAGGAAATTTCAGTAATACTAAACTTAAGCTTAGCACTTAATATTTTAAACTATGCCGCGTACATGTGACTAACTCTTTTGCGCATCTCTGTTATAGTTAACAACTAACAACTAACAAACTAACAACTAACCAGCCCCAACCAGCTGACCATCGCCTAATGGTCCAGCAATGGAACAGATCACTCTGGACGAAATGTCTGTTTAGTATACGACTGCCAAGAATACATTACCTTGGTCGACAGTAGAGTATTGAGCTCAAAGTCTTGAATCTCGCACATAGCTCCACACGTGTGCCCATTTGACGTGTTGTTAGCGGATATTTTTTCACCTTTCTAAAACAAAACAAAATAAAAACAATGAGACTGTAATCTGTAAAATCAACTAATGTCAATTACTGTACACTTGATCGACCTATGTTTGGTAGATATTTGTGTACAAAAGTGGGCACTTACGTGCAACACAGATACCTCAGGATATAATGTAAGTTAAGTATTGCAGCATTTATTGTTGTAATTACGTACATAAGATTTAGATTACCGATTATGTACGTAACAGAGTTTATTATTTTTCGTAATTAATTTTGCCAGTTATTTTTCTCATATAATATTAAAGCTTGAAATAAAATGATTCGCATATTCTTATCAATAGCTTATTAATCTTTTAATTAGCTTTAATTACAAAAAGCTTGATAAATTTGGATACATACGTGTGATTATGAGGAAAATTCTGCCAAGCAACAACAAATGACACGAAATTTTTGTTGATATCTCTAATTAAAACGTTTGCTACCCTAATTGAAAACATTATGATTATATTAAGGTTACCAAATACTTTATGTAAACCAAGATAACATAGTTACTAAACAAGTCAATGCAGTGCTCCATAATGAAGTCATTTACTTTTCTTCTAACCTTCTTACAATACATTTTAACAATTTAGTATTATATGTTCCCAAATAAATGAACAAAATTTAACAAAAGCGTTAATAAATAAATTTTGGAACGCTGAGGAAATATTATCTGATTGAAATTATATGATAGAGTAATACTGACACTTCATAAATAAATTTCACGAGATAACAGAACAATTATGTAATTGTAAAGGTGCAAACATTTATAGTTTTATGCAGTGTATATGTACATATTGTAATAAAACACACAATGTGTTAATTACAAATAATATATAATTAGATAATACTAGATTAATAAAAAAAAATTTTTTTTATTTTATTGGTTATTTTTCATGTCATTAATTAATTTTAATTGGTGTAGTTGTTTTTTAATTGTTTAGGTTTAATTAATAAAAAATATACTGTTTAATGACTGTGTGCGTTCTGATGTAAGATTATTTATTTCTTCACTTCATATCTTAAAAATTGTCATGTTAATTTATTTGTCCTGGACTGTTACTCTTCACTACTCCATATCTTACTGGGTCTACTAATTATTATACTGATATGATACTCTTATTATTTATTTTTCAACACTTTATGGCTATGATTTGACTACATATAATTCCTTTGAAACGACTTTTCTAGTTCCGTTAAGTTCTTTTATTTATAATTGTAAATTCTTTTCTGTTAATTTTTATTTAAGTTGATATTGTTCCTTCTAGATGACTTCTTCCCTTCCTTTCATATATTATCTTTTGTAGAACAAGGTAAAAACTTCGTTGTGCTACAAATGCCCCCTGTAAAAGTGATTAGTTCAGCACATACTTTTAGTTTGGGTGAACTAATTGCTTCTGATATTCTTCTTTATTATATTCTTCTTGGCTTCGTTTACTCTGATATACCTGTTTCTTTTGGTTGAGCTCTAAATTGATATGCATTCTTGTTGCTCTTATTTTTATTCTACTCTTATGAGATAGTTCTTTTTAATCTGATTCATCCTTTTATTATTTAATATATCTATATTTTTCCCTTCTTATTTAGTGTTTCTTCATTTATATATCTACTCCCTAACATTCCCTAACATGTGAGCTGGAACAGTTCAGAGTGACACTTTTTCGGCTTCATTGCTCTGCTGACCAATACATCACATCTTTGAGCTCAGAGGAATTATCATCTCTGCTCAATAATAAAAAAACTGGTGGAATTATCTACATCCAGTTATTAAAAATATCAATTATAATAAGTAGTCCATTTTGACTATTAATAAATATACTTAGAATCATCACCTCATAATTACTCAGATTATTTAATATTTCTATCCATATGGTTATTCTTACATTTCAAAGCTCATTCTATATTACTTATCAATAGGTATTTGGCATAATATTCATTTCAGCTTTCTTTTTTGTGAAATTCGGCGATTTTAGTTAGTTTTTGTCACAGACTATTTCTTGTTTACATTTTGGGTAGCACATGTTTATGTATATAGTTTTTTTTTCATTTGTTATTTCATTAATTAGTTTATTGCTCATGGCATAATATCTGGTTTTAATACCTTTTCCTTATCTGTTTTATTTAATTGGTTCCCCTCTTTATTCTTCGATAATCTTATTTTTGGTTCAGGGGTTTCATCAACTTATTGCATTGAGAATATATACAATATCTGGATTCTTATTTACCTTTTTATTTTAAAGTCCTGTAACATTTTTGTTCCGATGAGTATTTCATTTATATAGTTGTCTTGAGTAGTCACTGTTTAGCCTTTATTGTTGTGATAAAAAATTTTCTTTTGTAAAATTATTTCATTCAATTTCTTTAATGTTGTGCTTATTATTTTTTAAACCTTAGATATCTTATTTCATTACTTCTCTTCATTAAGTTCTTCTGAAATATATTCGTAAACTGTTCTTATTTATTTTAATATTGAGATGATTTATTTATTTTCCCTTCTTATTTTATTTAAATCACTTTCTGCTACAGTCCGTTTCTTGATGTATATAATACTATAATACTTATAACTAATTTACCTCAATATATACTTTTTTCCTTTAGGAACATGTTTCGGGAGATCTTGTTCTCCCATCTTCAGCCTTCGCCATCTTGTTTCTGGTGATGTATTTGTGTGTTGGCTTCTGGATTTTATTAAGGTAGTTTGTTGGTCTTTGGTCCTTCAAAGTTGCATTATTGTGTGTGGTTGTGGTATCTGTTTTTGTATTTTGTGTATTTTCGATGTTGAGTGCTTTGAATATTGTGTCATGTTTTGTATTGATTTGTATTTGTTCTGGTATTAATTTGTTTTGTGTTTTATGTTTGTAAATCTGTAAATTTTCCCAAATGTTCATTATGGTGCCTTTGTGTGGTATATGTTTTATTAGTGTTACATTGGTTATGTCTGGGAATTCATGTCCTGTGTTTATTGCATGTGTGGCTAAATTGGATTTATATATATTTGGTTTTTTGTATGCATTTAGGTGTTCAAAATAAAGTTTTTTCAGCTGTTTTTTTGTTTGTCCTATATAACATTTATTGCAATCTTGGCATTCAATTTTGTATATACCGTTGGTTGTTGTATTATCTTTGTTGTGTGAGCTATTTAGATTTTGTAATTTATTTTTATTAGTTTTGTATGCTATTTTTATATCTGTGTTTTTAAATAGTTTTGTTAGTTTTGTCATTTTATTATTTATATATGTGAATGTGGCCCATTTTTTGTTGTTGTTATTATTTATGTGTTGTTCAGTTTGATTAATTCTTAATTGTTCAGTTTTTATTTTGTATTTGATTTTATTTTCTATTTTGATCATAGTATTTTTATTGTATCCATTTGCATAACCAATTTGGTATATTATATTTCTTTCTTTGTCAGTTTCTTGTTTGTTTAGGGGTATTTTGTACATTCTGTTAAATAACGAATAAAATGCTGCCATTTTATGTTGTGGTGGGTGGTCAGAATGGTTAGGTATAATGATGTTAGTGGAAGTTGGTTTTCTATATATTGCATATTGTATGTGTTTGTTGTATCTTCTGATGGTTATGTCTAAATAGTTGATTTTGTTATGTTTTTCTTTTTCTTCTGTGAATTGTATTTTGGGATGTATGTTATTGATTTGTTTCAGTATGTTCTCTGCATTTGTGTTTTTGTTATTTGATACATATAGTCCATCATCTACATATCTTATCCATATGCCATCTGGGTCATGTGTTTTTATGATATTTTGTATTTTGGTGTCTATGTGTTGTAGGAATATTTCTGCTATTATGCTTGATAATGGTGATCCCATTGCTAAACCTTCTTTCTGTTGATAAATTTTGCTATTAAATTCAAAGTAATTTTGTTTTAGTATTAGTTGGAGACTATTTTTTATTTCGGTTATATATTGTTTGTTTTCATTTTGTTCTATAAGTTTGTTTATTATTATGTCAATTGTTTCTTCTACTGGGATATTAGTGTACATGTTTGTTATGTCATATGATGTGAAAAATGTATTTTCATTTATATTTAGATTGTCAGATTTCGCCGAACACCGGTATAAGATTCACCTGACACTGATTGGCATTGATCAAATTCTGCCGTTAGCGGCTTGGCCTGGAGCGTCTGTTGGAGTATAGGGATCAAGGATTTTATTGTTGCATTCACGGAAAGAGTACAAGGACTACGCAAGTTACCAGGCTAGGTATGAGCCCGTCGATAATTGCTAAGTGTGTTACGTATGTGTTACTCTACCACCAACAGACAGACTTCTACACCTCCGAATTGAATCAAAATTCAATTTGTAAATTTAATTGTCGATTATTTGTAACATATAAATTTGTTATGTAAATATAAGTAATAATTATTATCACTTTATCCCTTACACACATTAAGCCGGAGCGTGTTTTCTCCAACCGTGACATAACTCTCGTCACATCACACCTCGCTATGAGTTCGATGATACATTGTTTTCTGTTCTCGTTCAGATGTCGTCTGTGGTACTTAAGTCAGCTGTTTGAGTAGTGCAAACGAATGAGAGGGTTGACCAAAATTAATCTTAAGGACGTTCTTGAACTGACGAGAATTCTGTTTGAGTCCCAACCGAAGAGTCAAATGACCGAAAAGTTGTACGCATACTCGGACACGGTAACATGTGTTAACGCATGCCGTTATAATATTTTCTATAAAACTCATTTTTAAAAGGAGGCAAGGAATCAGTAAGAACAAAAATAATCATTAATAATCGAATTCTAGAACACGTGAGCTATTTTAATTGTTTGGAACATTATATTGGCTATGATAGGAATTACGATATTGATGTTAAGTTAGGTAAGTTCCAGACGATCTGTGGGCCAATCAACCATATTTTTAGAAACAATTACAATTTCGAGATACAAAATTATAGTTCTACAATGTTGTGGCAGTCCCTGTACTGTCCTATTGGTGTGAATTATGGACGACAACCAAGAAACAAGACAGTAAAATACAGGTCTCGGAAATGGCGTTCTTAAGAAGAGTTAAAAGGTGTTATAATCTTGACCGTATTAAGAATGAGGTCATAAGAGAAGAATTATAATTTTTTAACTTGAATGAAAAATTAAAAGATTACAAACAACGGTGGGAAGAACAGTTAGAAAGAATTAAGATTACAGACTGGCTAAACAAGTGTGGACATACAAGCCTATAGGGCACTGGTGTGTGGGACCCAGGATGAGATGACTGGAGGATCTTGGAAAGCAAACACAGGCCTTATCTGTGCCGTGTTGTGAAGAATATGATGATGATTTTAAAAGTATTTAAAATGAACCCCGACTTTATATCGGGGCGTTATCACTGCGGTTGCATCACCATCCTCGAGTTGTGAGTTTGATTAAATAGAAGGAAGAATCATATACCTTTCTAAAAATACGGCTCCAGAGTCCAGTTGTTTAAAATGACGGTTTTAAGCAAACAAATATTTAAGCTTTCTGATATTCATAACGTAATACGCGATGACACTTTACTTTAAATACTTTAATGCAACAAGAAAAATAATCCGATAAAAGAATTAAAAGTAGGCTATATTTTATTTTATACAGTTTTGTATACATTTTCTCACTTTTATAATATTACTTTGTTCACGACATATAGGTCTAACTTGTTTTTACATTTTTACGCTTTTTATTTTATCTGTCTTGATTCATCTCTCATTATTTCGACATATATGAACATGGTACCAGTTAATCGTTTGAGACGAAGGATACCTGTCAGAAACCACTTGACTGTGTGTACGTGACGGATCGTAAGCACGCGTGACGTACTGTAATGCTGATAAACGTACCGAGTGCAATGTCTGATCTATCTAATTATAGATAGCATCGTTATTAATGTGATTTAATTGGTTTAGTAGCATTACTCACTCATGCAAATGTTGATATTGTCAGACACTGAATCCCTGCTTATCATGTTTGTTTATTGTATTTAAATTGCTCGGAGACTAAGCGTCAATCACTTGTAACAGGCAGAAGATAATTTTCGTTAAACGACAGTTACATTACGTTAAAGTGTGTACTATGAAAATACTATCATTATACATTTTAAAAAGTTAATATTTGTCTTGCTAAGTATACAACGCCGCCTATCAAAACGAGATTTTACTTTTGTTGCACGAAGACTGATAAGCTCAAACTGGATTGTTCTAGCGTGGTCTGCCTTTTGTTAGATGCGTGACGAACGTACCGAATATAACACGTAAAAACTAAAAGTAGATTTAAGAACTAAATACATTTTTCCTAGGAAATTTAAGACAAATTTGTCTTAAATCAATCGACACGTTACATTAGTGATGTAGAAAAGTTTCTCATCATATCTAAAACTCAACTTGGTAAATAGCAGACAGATATTATCAGACATTTCTAAAGAAACAGTTTAAGTAAAAATAAAGACTAATTATGTATTTCACAGACAATATATGCTATATTTGCCACATCTGTTTTAAATACTCATCTGTTTTAAATATTCATCTGTTACATTATCATTCCATACTTTGTTATTTCAAATCTATGAGATATTAGGACTTTAAAAACATCTTCAGTGGTGAAATAAAAATATATAGAGCTAATACGAAAAAACTGTTTAGTTCTGGGCGGAGAGTGTTTAAATTACACAAGTGTAACATGGTCCACTGACTTATGAAGTAGGAGTCATGTTTCTACTCCATCGACAAACAGTGCTCATTCTCAATATAGTTCGTCCTCTTCAAATAAATTAAGCTGTTCAATATGCAACTGAATTTAATTTTAACTTTAAATATTCTTATAGTGTAATTCCTCGCTCCTCATGTTGCGTTCATATCTGTATAATCTAGTGCTTTAGTCATGTGACTACAATAGTCTCAAGATAAGTGATATTACAACTGGAACTTTCAGGAACGAAGAATTGTAATTGATTAAGGAATTTTGTAAGACAGTTTAAGTTTAAGTGTTAAAACATTTGCTATCGACCACAGTAAATTTTTAGTATTTAATTCAAAATAATGTGTAAATTTAACGTCATATGAAAATCGTTTTGGGCAATACATACTGAATAGATATCTTACGGTAGACGAATGTATTGAGCCGTGTGAAATTTTTGATTTAAGATTAAAGTGCATTTGTAAAAGATGGAAGCTGGAAATAAGTTTCCAACATCCAGATTTATGAAATGAATTTTTCTTTACCGTCCTAGAAATGACCCGTTGTTATGGTTGAGTACAATTTTAATTCACGAACGACAACGCACTTGAAGCTTCACTAATAGGTCTGATATTGGCCCCGCCTAAAAAAATGTAAAATTTTAGCTTATAACAGGACCACTTCTTTGTGTACCCGGGGTCTGCTTGCATAGACTTTATTTTACCTTTCCCTCATGAGACTACAATTATCCATTTTTGAGATAACATGTCTTGGTATCGGTGTCACATAAGGGGTAGCAACCCGTTTAACAGAAAGCAGCGATTCAACGAGTCAGTCCAAAATTCTTCTGGATACCCTACATAAAAGTATGCAACGGTTACGCTTCCTCATTAATGACAGAATCTCCTTCCGTTACTTAAAAGTTATCTAAACCACAGTTCATATAAACAAGAATATAGGCCTATTTACAATTTTGCAATATGTTTGTTTTACTTAGTGTAATAATGTAAGTAGCCTATTTGTTTTATTTAGACAGTATATTCGGTTCTACATATTACTGTCATTTACGAATGTCGACATCTAGATTTGATCAAATAACACACAACCTTTCGTTTCCACAGAGTAAGTATGTTATCCGTTTGGCGTCTGTGTAATATGAGTTGCATCTCAAAAGGCGCAACACGACCCATATAATTATGTTGTTATTATCTTATTTATTAGATAAATAAGATAATAACTAGTAAACACATCAGATAATAATAATAATAATTAGTAAACACATATTTTGTAAGAGCTCATTATCGAAATGTTGTAAACACAGTGTTAATATTTACATAAGTGGACACATATATTTGCCAGTGTACATGTAGTTTTCAAAAGCGATTTTGAACAGTATTTGTTTCACTTTTTTCAGTCTTAGAAAATTAATCGTTAACGTACTCCCTTTCGGACATCACACTTATTCCATCGTTTCTTCTACTTTTTGAAACAGTGTGCAAATTCCTCTTTTGTAATTGTTATCAACTGTCTCGTCACAGTCTCCTGAATCTCGTCGACCGTCTGTGAAATTTGGTTCCGTACAGTGGCGATTTTAAGTTTGGAAACACCCAGAGTTAAAAGAAGCCACACAGGACTGTAGGATGCTGAGAAACCTGTGTGATGCGATATTTCGCCATGAAATCCTGTATCAGGTGCATTATCACGGTGACGGTGTCAGTCACCATTCCCCATAACTGCTTCTAATTTCTCTTCACTGCGTTTCTCAGCCTGCAACGAATTTTTGTGCGAAGCTTTTAGTTATTTTTCCTTATACTAGAGACGACACCTTCATGGTTGAAAAACAGTGAATATGACCTTCTTGTTTTCAGAACTTGTATCATTTTCTCCGAATTCCTGGCGTGTTAAAAGCATCAATGCCGCGCTTTACTTTAAGCATAACTTAGGGAATCGTCTTCGAATTCCCTATTAATCATTTGAATGCTTTTCACGTTCTAAGTTTATTAATCAGAACTCGATGCAGATTTACTCTCTCAGTCAATACGGATGCGACAGTCACACAAAACACATGATTATTTAATGGCATCTCACTGCCAAATGAGGGGTAGGACGGAAGCCTGACCGTTCGTGCGTGCGCGCTAAGGTCTTCTGTGAATGACTGTGAAGTTTCGTGAAGGTTATACGGCGCGTCATCATGATATTCCAAATGGCTGCATACTTCCAGACATATCTCGTATATGCATTTACATGAAAAGAAAATGGTTTTTGAAAAACTATTATATGTGCACATGTTAGAAACATTTATTTATATTGTAGCACAACGAAGTTTTTACCTTGTTCTACAAAATAAGATAATATATGAAAGGAAGGGAAGAAGTCATCTAGAAGGAACAATATCAACTTAAATAAAAATTAACAGAAAAGAATTTACAATTATAAATAAAAGAACTTAACGTAACTAGAAAAGTCGTTTCAAAGGAATTATATGTAGTCACATCATAGCCATAAAGTGTTGAAAAATAAATAATAAGAGTATCATATCAGTATAATAATTAGTAGACCCAGTAAGATATGGAGTAGTGAAGAGTAACAGCCCAGGACAAATAAATTAACATGACAATTTTTAAGATATGGAGTAGTGAAGAGTAACAGCCCAGGACTAATGAATTAAAGGGAAATAATAATCCAGATACCCAAAAGATCTATTATAAAGACAAAACCCTCTAGAGCAGCAAATAAATAATTCAAAGGAAATAAAATTATATCAAATATACCAATTTAAATGAAAAGACTAGCCGAAATAAGAGAATCCAATACATATAATTAAAAATGATGTAAAAACTAATTATAATTAAAATAAATGTGATTAAGGGGAACACCCCAAACCAGTTTAAAAAAAAGGACAAACAAGAGACAATTATTCATATAAAGTTTTAATGTATTTATTTTTATAATTGTTTTATGTTATTATTGTTTGTGAATGCCATACAAGATGTGTTGATACTAGTAAATGCTAGATGTTAGAATGTAAGAATTTGTTGTATTTTAATCATGTTAATTAATGTTATATTTTGTAAAGTAAGGAAAGCCAAAATAATAGCTCAAACAACCCAGAAATAGTGGATCGAAAAATATGAAACTAATAAGATGAATTAATAATAGCTTTGCTAGGAAAATTGGAAATTGATGACCAAGACAAATTCAAATTTGACCATATAAATCTAATCAAAGAATACAAGTTAATAGAACCTAGACTAATTTGATGTAAATTACCCTATTCAATATATAAATACATTATCATAATAATAACCACGACCTATAATGGTAATGAGAGGAATCAACATGTAAAATTAACTTAAAATAGGTGTTTATACCAGATAAGGCCATAATCAGTAAAGTGTCCTAGTAAAATGCAAATAATTTGTTAAATATTTAAAATAATAGTCAGATGTAAATTAGGTAAATTACAGATATTTAATTAGGAATCGAGTGAAAAATAAATTGTAACATAAAACATATTTTAAACCATGTAATAGGTAATTGTGTAAGTCAAGATAAGGCCTACAGATAAATTTCAAAGAATGTAATTCAGAAGCACAATTCAAACCAAAATAGGGAAAATTTAGTATTAAATTGTATAAAATAAAATCAGGAATATTGTTATATAATTAAAATTACATAAAGGTACTAAACAATTAATTTATAGCCATTTAAACATAAAAATGTCAATATTTTTTATATATAAGATTGAATTCAAAGACAACAGCTGATGGCTGAACAATGAGAAATGATACCGAAATATTATAAATCTTATATATGAAGGAACAAAAATCAGTTAGTTGATTGTTAAAAGCCAAACGAGACAGACGTGTCAAAAGACTTCTCAGAGAAATATTAACGAAAATTTAAATAACACTAACCGAGATATATGACGAAGCCATATAAAGATGAATAGAAGATAAATTAAAGTGAAAAATACTATAATATCAGTCACTGAGACCTTAAACTAAATTAAATAATATTAAATTAAACCGTCACTACATATAGACACGACAGAAGAACCAAATTGAACTCAGATAAACGTACACCGAGTGAAGGGAACCTTTTGGGACATAGCACTACTATTACCGAACCAACATCCAGTGGGTAAATAACACTACACTCTACAACTTGTGGATATTCCAAGAACAACATCACTGAAGAGGAATTAACCAACGGAGACATTTATTTGAACGAAATCGTGGAGCTGAATTTACATCGCAGATCAACTCATTAAGGCAGCCATCTTGATTCCATTCGAAGAGGATGCTGGGAACGTGACGAGTGACGTCAGAGAAACCAACAGTATCGTAATATTAACTTTTTATATACATTATACTTTATTATTTTGTCTGTTTCACGAATAAGTTTTTAATACTTTGTAAGTATTGAATTCTCTTGCCTTTCCTGACTATTTCTACAGTTAAAAGAACCTTTATAATATAATAATTCCATTGAAATATTTTGAATATATAAAATAATCGAACTGTAACTTTTTATCGAATCAGATTCAAGCCGTTGCGGCAATTTCAAATAATTGTTTGACGAATAAACTCATTTATTGTTTTAATACTGTTTTATTGATCAGTTAAGCCTTAAATTAAATTACATTAATTATTTAAGAGAAAAAGTGAACTTCTTAAGGAGACGAGCTAGAAGAAGAACAGATTTTAAATTGGCTGCTACATGCAATCGATACGGCTTAGATAATCTATTTGAAGTGAAGAAATAAATAATCTTACATCAGAACACACACAGTCATTAAACAGTATATTTTTTATTAATTAAACCTAAACAATTAAAAAACAACTACACCAATTAAAATTAATTAATGACATGAAAAATAACCAATAAAATAAAAAAATTTTTTTTTGTATTAACCAATTATTATCTAATTATATATTATTTGTAATTAACATATATTTGTTTTATTATAAATTGGCGCTCAACTTTAGGGGCTTAAAATAGGAATTGATAGGCCTATAAGATAAGGACAAGTTGCCCAATTTCCTATTTTTAGCTTGGCAGCTGCTAACAAGTCAGGAAAGCGATCGAAATGCCAAAGAGAGCGACGTCCAAGAAAAGGGCGGCAGAACCCGAGGAGAAGATAGACATAGAGCACAAGGAGGAGAATCTAGTGGAAGATAGGGAGATCATATTACTCCCGGCGGAAACAAACCAACCCATACAACAACAAGAGGAACAACCGGAAAAACCAAAACAAACAGAGAACGCAAGTATGCAAGAAATGTTCCGAATAATGATGGAGAAAATGGAAGAAACCAGTAAGGAAATGAAGGAAGAATTGGGTAATAAAATTGGAGATACCAATAAGAGAATTGAGGAGAATAGTAAGAAGGTGGAGGAAAATAATAAGAAGATGGAGGAGAATAGCAAGAAGATGGAAGAGAAAATGGATGAGAACAACAAATCGACAAAAGAAGAATTTAAATCCACAAAGGAAGAATTGAGTGATAAAATTGGAGAAACCAGTAAGAAGATGGAAGAGAAGATGGAGGAAAATAATAAGAAAATGGAAGAAAAAATGGGGGAGAAGTTGGAAGAATTGAAGGAGGATAACCAATTATTCAGAGAAGAATTAAGGGAAGTTAACCAGGAAAATCTGGACAGATTAGACCGAAAGATAGAAGCATTAAAGGAAGAATGGAGTCAGAAAATAGTAGAGAACAATGAAACAATCTGCAAGAAGGTAGAAGAGGAAATAACGGTAATAGAACAAAAGATTACAAAAGCTGACGAAAGATGGAGTCAGACTGAACGAGAAATACAGCGTTTTAAAGCCGAAGTAAACACCAGGGTTAACAATATAGAAGAAACCAATAAGAAGGTGGATAATAGTTATAAAAAATTATGTCAGAAAATGGACGATATGACAAAAGAATTACAAGATGATAGCAAACCGGAAACAGAAGAAATACCAAACGATAAAACAAGGAAACAAGTAGCAGTATTATATGAAATTCAAACTAACAGAAACAAAGAAAATATTAAGCGCAGGGAAATGAAGTCAAAGAAAATGAGAAGAATGCATCCAAAGAAATTAATAAAAACACGAGAAGAGTTGGAGATGATGCACAGTGGTTTAATTAATGTAAGTAATATCCCAATTACCAACAATAAAGAAATCATGAATGTCAGAGATTATAGGAGGAGATTACAAATAATTTCAATAGTGACTTACCATAAAACTATAGTTTACAACTAGGAAAAGACCAAAGGTAAATGGAATACACCAGAGATAAAAATACGTGGGAAAATATCAATGATATCATTAGTCACTCATGGACCAGTGACATATTGGTGTAACAAACAATATGATAGGGTGAGTCGAATAAGCTTTACAGCAAATGAAAGAATAACAGCAGGAAAAATGAAGTACGAGGTAGAAGCAAGAGATGTCACAAGTACCGGAATAATTATAAAGACAATGGTAGTCCGGACAATACGGGCAACTGAGATCATGGACCACGGCTAAATCAAATACCACATACCATCAAGAAAAGGGACGGATGTTATGATAACCGATTACAGAAAAAACCGTTGGAAAGAGAAGAAAAGTAATAGGAATAAGAAAAATAAAGAAACAAAACCAAGAGGTCTTATGAAAACAATAAAAAAATATTTTGATGAAGGAGAACCATAAAAATTCTAAAACGAGTAAGGACATCTTACATATTATCTAGAAGAAGACATTTTGAATTAAATAAATACCATGAAAATTCTAAAATGAGTAAGGACATCTTACAGATTATCTAGAATAAGATATTTTGAATTAAATAGAATTCCATCTAAATTCTAAGAATAAATAAGGACATCTTATAGTTAATATCAAGGAAATTATATTAAATAAAATAATACTATAATACTTATAACTAATTTACCTCAATATATACTTTTTTCCTTTAGGAACATGTTTCGGGAGATCTTGTTCTCCCATCTTCAGCCTTCGCCATCTTGTTTCTGGTGATGTATTTGTGTGTTGGCTTCTGGATGTTATTAAGGTAGTTTGTTGGTCTTTGGTCCTTCAAAGTTGCATTATTGTGTGTGGTTGTGGTATCTGTTTTTGTATTTTGTGTATTTTCGATGTTGAGTGCTTTGAATATTGTGTCATGTTTTGTATTGATTTGTATTTGTTCTGGTATTAATTTGTTTTGTGTTTTATGTTTGTAAATCTGTAAATTTTCCCATATGTTCATTATGGTGCCTTTGTGTGGTATATGTTTTATTAGTGTTACATTGGTTATGTCTGGGAATTCATGTCCTGTGTTTATTGCATGTGTGGCTAAATTGGATTTATATATATTTGGTTTTTTGTATGCATTTAGGTGTTCAAAATAACGTTTTTTCAGCTGTTTTTTGTTTGTCCTATATAACATTTATTGCAATCTTGGCATTCAATTTTGTATATACCGTTGGTTGTTGTATTATCTTTGTTGTGTGAGCTATTTAGATTTTGTAATTTATTTTTATTAGTTTTGTATGCTATTTTTATATCTGTGTTTTTAAATAGTTTTGTTAGTTTTGTCATTTTATTATTTATATATGTGAATGTGGCCCATTTTTTGTTGTTGTTATTATTTATGTGTTGTTCAGTTTGATTAATTCTTAATTGTTCAGTTTTTATTTTGTATTTGATTTTATTTTCTATTTTGATCATAGTATTTTTATTGTATCCATTTGCATAACGAATTTGGTATATTATATTTCTTTCTTTGTCAGTTTCTTGTTTGTTTAGGGGTATTTTGTACATTCTGTTAAATAACGAATAAAATGCTGCCATTTTATGTTGTGGTGGGTGGTCAGAATGGTTAGGTATAATGATGTTAGTGGAAGTTGGTTTTCTATATATTGCATATTGTATGTGTTTGTTGTATCTTCTGATGGTTATGTCTAAATAGTTGATTTTGTTATGTTTTTCTTTTTCTTCTGTGAATTGTATTTTGGGATGTATGTTATTGATTTGTTTCAGTATGTTCTCTGCATTTGTGTTTTTGTTATTTGATACATATAGTCCATCATCTACATATCTTATCCATATGCCATCTGGGTCATGTGTTTTTATGATATTTTGTATTTTGGTGTCTATGTGTTGTAGGAATATTTCTGCTATTATGCTTGATAATGGTGATCCCATTGCTAAACCTTCTTTCTGTTGATAAATTTTGCTATTAAATTCAAAGTAATTTTGTTTTAGTATTAGTTGGAGACTATTTTTTATTTCGGTTATATATTGTTTGTTTTCATTTTGTTCTACAAGTTTGTTTATTATTATGTCAATTGTTTCTTCTACTGGGATATTAGTGTACATGTTTGTTATGTCATATGATGTGAAAAATGTATTTTCATTTATATTTATTTTTTTTTTTATTTTTTTTTTTTTGATGTATGTTATTGATTTGTTTCAGTATGTTCTCTGCATTTGTGTTTTTGTTATTTGATACATATAGTCCATCATCTACATATCTTATCCATATGCCATGGCACAATGTTGTGGCAGTCCCTGTACTGTCCTATTGGTGTGAATTATGGACGACAACCAAGAAACAATACAGTAAAATACAGGTCTCGGAAATGGCGTTCTTAAGAAGAGTTAAAAGGTGTTATAATCTTGACCGTATTTCTGTGAACAGAAAACAATGTATCATCGAACTCATAGCGAGGTGTGATGTGACGAGAGTTATGTCACGGTTGGAGAAAACACGCTCCGGCTTAATGTGTGTAAGGGATAAAGTGATAATAATTATTACTTATATTTACATAACAAATTTATATGTTACAAATAATAGACAATTAAATTTACAAATTGAATTTTGATTCAATTCGGAGGTGTAGAAGTCTGTCTGTTGGTGGTAGAGTAACACATACGTCACACACTTAGCAATTATCGACGGGCTCATACCTAGCCTGGTAACTTGCATAGTCCTTGTACTCTTTCCGTGAATGCAACAATAAAATCCTTGATCCCTATACTCCAACAGACGCTCCAGGCCAAGCCGCTAACGGCAGAATTTGATCAATGCCAATCAGTGTCAGGTGAATCTTATACCGGTGTTCGGCGAAATCTGACAATGTAAATGAATGTAATTATACACTATCAGTAGCAGACTCAGCAAAGAGAGTCGAACCTATCCAAACAGCGGATCTCAATTTGAGTCTTGGAACACGAACGCTCTTGCACCACGGTATGTAACGTAATCATTGCACGTAATGTCACTCATATATTATAGCTTCATGAACATCTTTGATATGTGTGAATTATTAATTACTACGTCATTATTAATAAAATCGTTACTTAATGCCGATCTTTCATGATTACCGAAAAACATCTTATTTTTGAAGCCCACAATTATAATATTTTTTAACTATGATTAAATTTGTCAGCCAATTGCTTAAATCTGCCGTTTGGTACCAGATAAATTAATACAATAAAGAATTACATTATAAGCGCGTATGGTATTTCCAAGTTGTAAGCCACATTCTCTTTTTTACTTCCATATTCCTTAAGGAATGGAAGTATGGTGATGGCAAAAAAAATCTTGTTCGAGATTATTGCAGATTCTAATTCTACTACACTCAAAACATGAAAAAAAGTCGTTTTCCGAAAAGTGTCTGTGTGTGTGTCTGTCTGTCTGTCTGTCTGTGTGTCTGTCTGTCTGTCTGTCTGTCTGTCTGTCTGTCTGTCTGTCTGTCTGTCTGTCTGTAGATTTTTTTTCTATGGCAAACGATAACTGCCGCAAATTCAAACAGAATCAAATAATTTTTGCATGCAGTCCTGATTTGCAGAGTACTCGCGACCTATTGTTTTTGGTGAAGATCGGTTGAGGGAAAGGGGTAGTTTACCTGCAACGGTTTTTTTTTAGCAAGGGTAATTTTGTTTGTTTGGCAAACGATAACAGCCGCAAATTCAAACAGAATCAAATAATGTTTTGCATACAGCCCTGATTTGTAGAGTACTCAAGACCTTTTGTTTTTGGTGAAGATCGGTTAAGGGGAAGGGGTAGTTTACCTGCAACGTTTTTTACTTCCATATTCCTTAAGGAATGGAAGTATGGTGATGGCAAAAAAAATCGTGTTCGAGATTATTGCAGATTCTGATTCTACTACACTCAAAACATGAAAAAAAGTCGTTTTCCGAAAAGTGTCTGTGTGTCTGTCTGTCTGTCTGTCTGTGTGTCTGTCTGTCTGACTGTCTGTCTGTGTGTCTGTAGATTTTTTTTCTATGGCAAACGATAACTGCCGCAAATTCAAACATAATCAAATAATTGTTTGCATACAGTCCTGATTTGCACAGTACTCGCGACCTATTGTTTTTGGTGAAGATCGGTTGAGGGAAAGGGGTAGTTTACCTGCAACGGTTTTTTTTTAGCAAGGGTAATTTTGTTTGTTTGGCAAACGATAACAGCCGCAAATTCAAACAGAATCAAATAATGTTTCGCATACAGCCCTGAATTGTAGAGTTCTCAAGATCTGCTGATTTTGGTGAAGATCGGTTAAGGGAAAGGGGTAGTTTACCTGTAACGTTTTATGTTTTAACAAGGGTATTTCCTATGGCAAACGATAACAGCCGGAAATTCAAACAGAATCAAAAGATTATTTGCATACAGCCCTAAATTGTAGAGTTCTCAAGAACTGTTGTTTTTGGTGAAGATCGGTTGAGGGAAAGGGGTAGTTTACCGGCAACGTTTCTTAACAAGGGTATTTTATATGGCAAACGATAACAGCCGCAAATTCAAACAGAATCAAATAATGTTTTGCAGACAGCCCTGATTTGTAGAGTACTCAAGACCTATTGTTTTTGGTGAAGATCGGTTAAGGGGAAGGGGTAGTTTACCTGCAACGTTTTTTTATCAAGCGTATTTTCTATGGCAAACGATAACAGCCGCAAATTCAAACAGAATCAAATAATTTTTTGCATACGTCCCTCAATTGTAGAGGTCTCAATGACTTTCGATTTTGGTGAAGATCGGTTAAGGGGAAGGGGTAGTTTACCTGCAACCTTTTACGTTTTAACAAGAGTAAAGTACTTGAAAATTTATTTAAACTTTTTGAAACAATGGTAATTGTTAAAAATAAAATAATTTTGTTGCCAGGCAATAAAATTATAATTTTTTCATTTTAATGTAATATAATATTTTTCATTTAATACAGCAATAAAAAGGCAGGTAAGACACAGCCTGGCTGTTTGGCTGAAAATGATTTTAAATATAAATCTTAGAATATGGAAGTCATGTATGGTTCTCCATACCGATATTTACTTCCATATTTCCTTAAGGAATTGAAGTATGGTGATGGCAAAAAAAATCGTGTTCGAGATTATTGCAGATTCTGATTCTACTACACTCAAAACATGAAAAAAAGTCGTTTTCCGAAAAGTGTCTGTGTGTGTGTCTGTGTGTCTGTGTGTCTGTGTGTCTGTAGATTTTTTTTCTATGGCAAACGATAACTGCCGCAAATTCAAACAGAATCAAATAATTTTTTGCATACAGCCATGATTTGCAGAGGACTCGCGACCTATTGTTTTTGGTGAAGATCGGTTGATGGAAAGGGGTAGTTTACCTGCAACGGTTTTTTTTATCAAGGGAAATTTTTTTTTGGCAAACGATAACAGCCGCAAATTCAAACAGAATCAAATAATGTTTCGTATACAGCCCTGAATTGTAGAGTTCTCAAGACCTTTTGTTTTTGGTGAAGATCGGTTAAGGGAAAGGGGTAGTTTACTTGTAACGTTTTATGTTTTAACAAGGGTATTTATTATGGCAAAAGATAACAGCCGCAAATTCAAACAGAATCAAAAGATTATTTGCATACAGCCCTAAGTTGTAGAGTTCTCAAGACCTGTTGTTTTTGGTGATGATCGGTTAAGGGAAAGGGGTAGTTTACCTACAACGTTTTTTTAACAAGGGTATTTTCTATGGCAAACGATAACAGCCGCAAATTCAAATAGAATCAAATAATTTTCTGTATACAGCCCTGATTTGTAGAGTACTCAAGACCTATTGTTTTTGGTGAAGATCGGTTAAGGGGAAGGGGTAGTTTACCTGCAACATTTTTTATCAAGCGTATTTTCTATGGCAAACGATAACTGCCGCAAATTCAAACAGAATCAAATAATTTCTTGCATACAGCCCTGATTTGTAGAGTACTCGCGACCTATTGTTTTTGGTGAAGATCGGTTGAGGGGAAGGGGTAGTTTACCTGCAACGGTTTTTTTTATCAAGGGAAATTTCTTTTTTGGCAAACGATAACAGCCGCAAATTCAAACAGACTTAAATAATGTTTCGTATACAGCCCTGAATTGTAGAGTTTTCACGACCTATTGTTTTTGGTGAAGATCGGTTAAGGGAAAGGGGTAGTTTACCTGTAACGTTTTATGTTTTAACAAGGGTATTTCCTATGGCAAACGATAACAGCCGCAAATTCAAACAGAATCAAACGATTATTTGCATACAGCCCTAAATTGTAGAGTACTCAAGACCTATTGTTTTTGGTGAAGATCGGTTGAGGGGAAGGGGTAGTTTACCTGCAACGTTTTTTATCAAGCGTATTTTCTATGGCAAACGATAACTGCCGCAAATTCAAACAGAATCAAATAATTTTTTGCATACAGCTCTGATTTGTAGAGTACCCACGACCTATTGTTTTTGGTGAAGATCGGTTGAGGGGAAGGGGTAGTTTACCTGCAACGGTTTTTTTTATCAAGGGAAATTTTTTTTTTTTGGCAAACGATAACAGCCGCAAATTCAAACAGAATCAAATAATTTTCTGCATACAGCCCTGATTTGTAGAGTACTCAAGACCTGTTGTTTTTGGTGAAGATCGGTTGAGGGGAAGGGGTAGTTTACCTGCAACGTTTTTTATCAAGCGTATTTTCTATGGCAAACGATAACTGCCGCAAATTCAAACAGAATCAAATAATTTTTTGCATACATCAGTGAATTGTAGAGGACTCAAGGCCTTTAGATTTTGGTGAAGATCAGTTAAGGGGAAGGGGTAGTTTACCTGCAACCTTTTACGTTTTAACAAGAGTAAAGTACTTGAAAATTCATTTAAACTTTTTCAAACAATGGTAATTGTTGAAAATAAAATAATTTTGTTGCCAGGCAGTCTGAAAATTTCAGATTTTGTACCATAAAATCTGAAAAGATTATACGATAGTTTATGAAATGGTTAATAATACGTCAGTGGAAGGTGTAATGAGAAATTAGCAGAAATGGAAACCTGGGGAATGTTAACTGTTCTGTAGATACAATTTTGTCAGAATGTTTGGAAATGATCATCAACATTGAAGAAAAAGTAAGCATTTTAAGAAACATATGTAAGTACTTATTATAAAAAAATAATGTTTGTTTTTTGATAAAGTCATTTTGATTATAAAATATAAATATTTACAACAAGAAAAGAATTTTCAGTTTTCAAAACTTAAATATATTTTTATAAAACAATGGGTTCTTCATTGAGGTGGGGACCATGTCACTCACTCCATCTCAAGCCTCCTCTCCCATTTTGAAGAAAAAGAGGACCCTGTCAAGGCTGATACTTTGACGACAGTGACAGGGCTTTCCACCAAATTCAGCAGAGTGACAGGTAGGCCCAACTCTGATTGGCTCCTCAGATTTCCCCAGCGTTAGTAGGTTCTATGAAAATATTTTATTTCAAAAATGATTTTAAATATAAATCTTAGATATGTTTTATAAATCTCATGTTTTATGTTTTAACATGGGTAATTTGTTATATGACAAACCATAACTGCCGTAAATTCAAACAGAATCAAATAATTTTTTACATATGTGCCTGAGCTATAGAGAACTCAACGTCTGTTGATTTTGGTGAAGATCGGTTACGGGGAAAGGGCAGTTTACCTGAAACATTTTTTGTTGTAACATGAGTAAAGTACTTAATTTTGATAAAGTATCCTGATAAGATCTTAATAATCCACTGTAGAAACGTAGATGAAATATCTATAAATGAAGAGGCTAGTTGAACGGGCTGGGGGTAATTTTCTATAAATCAAAATTATAGTTGAAGGGGGAGGGGATAATATTTTTTATATGTGTACTACGTTATTGGCAAGAAAGAAGTATTTTTTTGTTAAAATTCCTTCCCTGGCTGTTTGGCTGAAAATGATTTTAAATATAAATCTTAGAATATGGAAGTCATGTATGGTTCTCCATACCGATATTTCCACATTGTTTCCTCTTTAATTGTGGTATAAATTTGAGCCACGTACGTAATATTAATTGTGCAAAGTTGCAAAGAAAATGCATTTTACATAATTTAAAATATGATTACACGAGTTATGTCTTTGTACCAAACATCAGTTTATAATAACATTCAATCTTCAGATCCGGTGTAACAACAATTATACATTTTGTTAGTTGCCGTCTCCAAACTCTTGTATAATTTTATATACCTCCATTAAGAGTATTCTCATCTCGTTAAATAGCACACCTTCTCATATATTCTCTTTCGAAAGCGCTTGCAAGTTTAAGTATCTGTGTGTGTGTGTGTGTGTGTGTGTGTGTGTGTGTGTGTGTGTGTGTGTGTGTGTGTGTGTGTGTGTGTGTGTGTGTGTGTGTGTGTGTGTGTGTGTGTGTGTGTGTGTGTGTGTGTGTGTGTGTGTGTGTGTGTGTGTGTGTGTGTGTGTGTGTGTGTGTGTGTGTGTGTGTGTGTGTGTGTGTGTGTGTGTGTGTGTGTGTGTGTGTGTGTGTTGTGGAAACTACTTCAGGTTATTGTCTTGCTGTCTACTTTAGTAAGCGATACGGCTGTCTCGACAATCATAATCTATACTGGCAGAAAATATGTTTTTAAAAAATCTTATGTATCCACATAAATATTTATTCACATACCTTTTGTCTTCTGAATATGATTTTTGATAGTGCTTCAATCGAGAACAGTAACCAAAAACTGAACCACGTGTAAGTGGCGGTCTTCAAATATTGGCTTGTAGGATCGTGCTCTTTCAGATTGAAACCCTGAAAAAAAATATTAAATTATTTACATACAGTACGTTTTAGTATTTATACATTTTACATCGCATATGAAAATACAGTGTAGTACAATATACTGTACTTTCCCAAAAAGGATAATTTAACAGAGTAATACTGTACAACACAAAAATGCACATTTAAAGATACATAACGTGAATTTATCAACTGACGTTGATCTAATCAGCTTCTAATAAACAATAATCACTTTATTTTATATTAGATACTGGAATTCTGTAAAACAGTAATGCATGGATTACATAGCACGCGCGTATACTCACACACAAACCACCAACAACACACGGCACTCAAATATATATATAGTATTTAAAATTTATAATTATATTACCTCAAGATGTTCTTTTCCTTGAGGTATAATTATAAATTTTAAATACTTTATATATATCAAGAAACGAACTGTAGCAGAAAGTGATTGAATATATATATATATATATATATATATATATATATATATTGTATTTAATTTTTATAATGAATTTACCTCAAGATATTTCTTTTGGTCAAAGAAATATCTTGAGGTAAATTCGTTATAAAAATTAAATATAATATATACATCAAGAAACGGACTGTAGCAAAAAGTGTTTGAATTGATAATACCATACAAGGTAAATTAGACTACGGAAAAAAGTAAACAAATCAAAAGTGAGGTTATTAAACAAATCGTGACAATAGTGTAATGTGGAAATAAAATAGTGAAGTGTAAAACAACAAAAAAGTGAAAAGCAACAATCATTTAACGAAATAATAAATATATATCAAATTATCCACCACATAAACAAACATTAACATGTACTCAAATAACATAACCAAACTTCCAAGTAACCACATTACCAAATTATTAAATAAATTTCAAAAGGAATATCTTGAGGTAAATTCATTATAAAAATTAAATATAATATATACATCAAGAAACGGACTGTAGCAAAAAGTGTTTGTGTATATATATATATATATATATATATATATATGTATATGTAGGCTATATATTGTAACGATACAAAATAACAATCCTAATAAAAGAAGAAATAACTTATAGAACTACTAAAGAAAGTACAGCTAAAGAAGAATAAAGTGATGTATATAACCATTTTAACAAATAAGCATAGTGATGACAATTGACTTAGACGTGACAAATACAATAACCCTACCCAAGCGATTGGCATAGCGACCAAACTTGATATGAACAATAAAAAACTATAATAACAAAATGTAAAAATATTCATTTTGTAATAAGTGAAAGGAATGATGAGCCTTGAAAGTACAAAACCTCGAATAACAAATAATATATTATAATAGAATATTAATGTGTGACAACACTTTAGGAAAATAAGTAGTTTTAAAATGACCATATTATTGATAAAAAATATTAACTTAAATAAACCCAGACTAGAGCCAAGTGTATTAGGTAGGTACACAGTTAGTGAAAAGAAACACGGAAATAGTGGACAAAATAGTGAGCAATAACCAATGCATTTTGAGGGACTTCAAGCAAAAGTGTACACTAAAAAAGACAATAAAGTGATGAACACCAAAAATTGGGAGTCAACTCAAATGCATGGAATAAACAAAGTCTATAAAACACCAATAGGTGTAATGAAATAAACATTATATCCGAGTATAAAGGATAAATGATTTTGTCTCTTTTGTTAATGATGAATTAGTAAACTATGTTATAAGAAAATAGTAGGAGGCAGAGAGAGTGTGTTGACATTGAACTTTATAAGTGTTAATACCTACCACTCAGTGTTATGAATTAGATCATAACATCCGAATCCAAAGGATTCATTATGTTTTTTATGTTAAAAATAATTGATTAAATCATGTTATAAGTAGATAGTAGGAGACAGGGAGTGTGTTGACACTAAATCTAAATGTGTTTATACTAAAACCATATGAATTATAAAGATAGTTAATAAGCCAATTCTTAATCCTAAATGGATATATAATAAACGGTTTAATTTATGTTATTGAGAGAATAATAGTAGAGTAACAAAAACACTAAATGTTATACACGTTATCAGAATGTTGATTATAAGTTATGTTATGTTAGAATTTTAATGATGGATAATTAAGAAAACAGTAGTGTGTTGTAAAGGGATGGCAGGAGTCTAAAAATGTTAAAAGTAAATGTAGCAAACCTAGGCTTAAGAAGTAAGAATTTGTTCAAAATTAACACTAGGCCTAAATCAATATGTACTAATTCAACCTAATTACGCAATAACTAAGCAAATTTATAAAGAAGATAGGAAAGAGGATGTAACTAAATTATGTAAATTATCAACCATTGTAAGCATATGTAAGCCTAGATAGCAAGCAGATAGATTAATTGTAAATGGTAATAAGAAAATAACTTTAAGTAAAGGGAAAAGTAGGTAAACATAATATATTTCAATAGGGAATTATAAAGGAAACAAGTATTACTCAAAAAACACAACTATAAAATAAATAAATATAAAAAGGTAGAAAGAGCCAAAACGGTAACATAGTAAATCAGTAAATAATGAATGAAAGTTAGTCTTGTTTGGTTTCAAAATAATCTACAACCGAAAAGCCATTCAAATATGCTAATGACCAGTATATTAGATATACTATAAATAAATTATCCGAATTAGAAACATTTGATCACTTTCAGTAAAAAATTATAAGCAAAATATAACAATGGGACAAAAATTTCCAACCAATGAAATCGGTACGCTAGAAGCCTAGTAACGAAAAAACGGTTAAAAACATTTAAGAGTTAATTATTGGCTTCAGTCGAAGATAGATGAGAAAATATTTACTCCATGATTTAAAACGATAAGAAAAAACAAAAATAATGACAGAATATATGCCTCAATTATCAAATTGAACTGGTATCACTAATAACAAACCATGAATACAAATTAAACAAAATTAAAACGCAAAAATTACCAGCAAAATTATAAAATTATAAAAAAAGCTGAAGTAACTACCCAGAAGGAAGAAAAAACGAAGGAAGATAGCTACCATAATAATACCGTATGGACGGAAGATCAGATGATTTGGGAATAGCGTAAAGTATAACTTCAAATAAATTTCCAACACCTCAGAAGAAATACGGTTGAAAATTGTGACACAAATACACCAACTTTTCACTTGGTTCAAACACAGTATCAATGAATGACATTAATAACTAATTAAATATTTCCGATAAATTGTTAAATCAGAAAAAAAACTATTAACGAAAAAACCTAACCAAGATTCACGTAGTGAATTCGACTTACTTTAGATATTAAGCACTAAATTTGTAAAGAAAAATATAATATATAATAGTAATTCTTTTGTAAAGGTTATTCAATTATCATTTTGTTAACTTTTCTGGTAATCAAAAGGATCCTGACTAAACAACAGTTTGATGAGATTACACTTTCGCATAGCGAATCTGTTGTTAGATAAACGACCCTAGCGCCAACCGCTGAGTTTGT
Organism: Magicicada septendecula; assembly: GCA_034769895.1. NCBI lineage: Eukaryota > Metazoa > Arthropoda > Insecta > Hemiptera > Cicadidae > Magicicada > Magicicada septendecula. The sequence continues at coordinate 566,443,179 of CM068368.1, read as the reverse complement.
AAATAAAATCAAGAGCCGGAAATTATTACTATATGTATGTGACCATTTGTATTAAACGATCTAGAAAAGAGCACAAACGCTATTAAATAAACCTGCAATCAGAATTTATAATTGTTCATTATTCCATAGGTAATTGTTGATGTGTAACATGTTTAATATAGCATAGGTGAAGATTCGCTGCTGAAAAAACCGAAGTTGGTAACCCTGACGCTTCGGAGCGAAATTCGAACTTGAACAGAAGGCGGCAGTAAAATTAACTGTTGAATTACGCCGAATAATTTGCTCACTTAAATCTTTTTAATTGTTTTAAATGAAAAACAATTTTTGGCGCCTTAAACCGGAAAATCAATAAAGATTGACAGCAGGTAAGATAGCGGGAACAGAGAATAAACCCTAGTGTGGCTGGTAAACCATACTAGATTGGCGTTACTGTTTGTAAAAGAGAAGTACTCCAAGAAGAGGCTATTAACAGGGAGAATTCGTAAGGTAATAATATATATAAAGGTTTTGTAAAATATATAAAAACACTTGGTCTCCTCTTTGACAATGGCTTAGATAGTCGAAACAGCTGTCAGAGTTAATTAAAAAACTTGTGAAACTTACCAAGTGTTTTTATATATTTTACAAAACCTTTGTATTAACATGTTTCACCAAGTGCCCAACGAGTCATCAATTAATATCGTGAATAATATATATTATTTATGTATATATAATTATATATATAATTATTTGTTATCTTTATTTATTTATAAATAAATGTTTTTGTTTTACACTTTACACGCTGAGGAGGGTGGGAGAGACGCTTTCCACGCACGCAGGATGACACAACGTTCTCGCACGTTCTCAATATTTCTGCGCCTTCTAAATGGTGGTCGATTATACTACCGGCATCTGGGATAGTCTCTAACGTTCCTACGACACATTGCTTAATACAAATATAGACTATTTCAGAAGCTGCCGGCCGCATGTGAGATGAGATTCTATGTACAGCGGCATCTTGTGGAAAGCGTTAATTTTAATTATCGTATGCGGACGTTATTTATGACTTATAATTACCTAAAGTGTTGTATTCGCTTATGAAAACTGTTACTAAAGTTGTGATTCGCTGTCTGGCACATTTTTAACTATTATTTATCCCTGGTCATAGTAAATTCTACACAAACGTAAATGTTAAAATGTTATAGAATGTCAACAGTAAGTATGGGAAAACTATAAGGATGTAAAATCCGAAAGGAGGAAATAAAAATTTGTGCATCTGTTCTATGAAGAATCCTAAAAGGTGTGAAAAACTGAAAAACCATTATCTGAAAAACTACAGGACAGATATAGTTTGCGATACGAGTATCAACATTCCCCTGAGACTTTTCAAATGGTATCAGTACTGTTCGTTCTACTTTTGTTTAAAGACATAACTGAGTACATATACTTCAAATTTGTATATTTCTATTGTGTTTGGTTGTATGTACCAAAACTTTTTGGGTGACTTGGTACTAATATTTTAATGCTGAGCTCTATTTGATAGCTTTGTTGAAACCATAACTTGCTAATGTGTTTTTAAACAAGGTGATGTCCGTACCGTATGCTACAGCTGGTCCCAATTCCTTGTATTTGGTGGTCTTCATCTCGTTGGAGTGTAAAAACGACTGTGATAATGACTGCGTTAAATTTAATAACTAACCAAATGGAAGTCAATAAATATAGTGAATTCAAAATACGAAGAATAATTTTTTTAGATCCAGTAGTAGCCTACAGTTACTGTGCAGCAATGAATACAGAGTTGAAGTATAAACGAGGATAATCTGAAAGAATCTAAACTAATAGTGTTTGCATAATCTTTGAATTTGTATCTCTAAATATCAATAGGCCACTTTGCACGGAGTAATAAATCAAATGAGATATACACTGCTTAGTAAGATGTAGGCCGTAATACGTAATACGAAATATATGGAAGAGTTAAAATTAGGGCAGTTAATGTTAATACAGGAACCCTTAATAAATAGAAGTTAAGATGAAAAGATAATATTTCGGTGTAGGTTGTATGATCGTATTTACGATGCGCCAAAGAGATGTAGCTGAACCCATCGACTGCTTGGAGTTCAATGTATTAAACTGAAGCTGTTTTGTACGTTGGTCGACATTCCATTCATTAAAAATCTTACTGCTGTATCTAAGATTAACAAACATCTCTTTTGGCAGAATAAATATATTTAAAGGTTTCGGTTGTTCCCCAAATTCAGACAACACCGTTAAAGAACGAAATGCATAAAATGTATTCGTTTCATTTGTTCCTGTCACGGCTTCAGAACGACAGGGCTACTAGTACCGTCTCGCGTAGTGCGTTCGTCGGGCGTAGTAGGGCCTCTTTGTTCCGTCTAGAGGGTATGCATCAATGTGTACTGTGCTAATTAAGCGTTCAATTTTTAATGCTGGCCTCCTTAGGGGAATTCCTTCCGACACTGGGCCGTTTGGAGCCTGAGACGACGGTGCACATTCTACGAAAGGGATTCCCTTGGCAATGGGGTACAAGTACATAGTGATCTCCCGCGTCTTGGACCTCAATGGTAAACGTACCGATCACCATATGTGTGGCCACTACCCGTGAACAATTATGTCCGTTTGAAACGGTAGAGTATACTCTTTGGATAAGCTGCTAGATCTCCTGACTTAAACAGAAATTCTCTAACCGTTCTCAGGGAATCTTATATAGTTTCAATATGCAAGAGAGAGACTATTAGCCCACTTAGAGCGAATAATCCGCTACGTAACAACGGACTATTGAGCGAACTTATCACGTACTTATAACAAACATCTCCAGGTGAGGCAGAAGCTAATCTCTTCACAACATTACAAGTTTGCTTACGTTACGAGTTTCAGTAATGTGATTGTCGACTAAAGTGAATATTGGTACCGACTCACTTGTGTTGAGGCTCAGTAAATAAACCTGTATCATCTTTGAATTAAAATAACTCGATTTCAACAAATGTTACAGAATGTGTAATGTGCGTGCGTGCATGAAACTTTAATAGTCCTCTCACTACCAAACGCCTGTCTGCTTTTCAGTTGAATGCTGAAATATTTAAATGTACTCAAAATAAAATTAAAATTGTTTATATTAAAATACTAATCCTCAAGTTAAAATTAGCGTTATCTGATTTAAATCGAATAGTCCATATCAGGCATTTATTTTAGTATTACAATAATTACCATGTACACAGCACATTAATTTTAATTGATTTTATAATTGCAGCGAACAGTGATTCAGTTGGTAAAATGATCACTGTTGTTATACCAAATGATAGTGAACCAGCTACTGAAAATGTATTATAGTTGTGTAAAAGAACATCAAAAAAATGTCACGTTTAAAGCAATAATCAATGAAGAGTCCAAAAAATTCATTAATTTTTTTTTACTTTGATATATATCTGCAAACGCCAAACAATTCCTCCGTGTATGCCGCGACCTTGTCTATACCAAAGTACAAGCTAAGAGAAAAATAATGTTTAAAGAAAGAAAGTTAATATTTTGTTAAGATGAGGAAGCTCCTCTATAGCTGAAAGCTACTTCTAAGCTGTGCCATTTACTATGTTCTCTCTCATTTCCGACTTCGTGTAGACTGATATCATATCTACTTTCTTCTTTTTTAACCCCAATGCTCAATTTAAAAGCATAGGCCTCAGCAAAATTTTTCAGTGCTTTTTCGCTCCAGACCTTCCATCCTTTTAGATTTTTCCATAGTTACAGTTTCCACGTAGGAGTTACCATGAAGAGGTACATGCCCTTATAGAAAATTCCTGTTGGCTTTCCAATTACTGTCACTAGTTTCTAACAATGTTCAGCGTAATCTATTTTTTTTAGTCTGCTAATAAATACTTCTTTTTGTACTTTGTTTTTTACCATAAATAAACCTAAAATCTAATGAAAACATTCTCTATTAATGAAGAATATTCAATCTTTTGTTACTCTATTGCTGACTGCGTATACATTGTTGTAATAAGTTAGATTATTTTATTGAGTATTCCTCTCTCATTTATTTTTCCTATATAGTGAACTGTTACAATTTCCGTTTTCTTTATTTTTTCTCTCATATGTACACCTTTCATAGTATGTATATTTTATCTCAAGTGTATGTGGATTCATTCTCCCTGATACACAAGATTAGCACGTACCCACGTAAGTGCCATTCTATATGTATGTAATATAATTACTGTCACCTTAGCTTGTCTTAGTGTTTCCTTGTGAATAATAAAAGCATGAATATTCCTTGATGCATGAATATTTTTATAGTTGAAATTATTCTTTCATTTGTATGTATAGGCCTGCAAATTGTCCCTCATTCGCTTTTACAGTTACACCTAATAAGCTACTGAGACTATTTAACTTTCTCAGTTCTCTCTTGTTTAACATCCATACCTGTCATCTAGTTAGTCTGATATTACCATTATATCAGTTTTATATATTTTGATTTTCCAAGCATACTTCTTCATGATGTTACTCCACGCCTGTAAATTACTACATTTCGTGATACTTTATATATTTTGCGATGGTGCTGTCACATATCTATGCTGTTAAATTCTTACATTACATATAAGGTATTTAATGTAACATAGTAAGTATTTTACACATTACTTTGGAAATAGAAATCTACTAATTAAATTCTCTCGTTTAAATTAAATTAATGTACTCAATGTCATTTAATAAGTCCGTACATTTTAGGGTCATCCCCCTAAAAGCAACACGCTTTGATAATCAACATGCGTCGCCAAAGTCGTTAAGGTAACCACATTAACCATCCGTTAAGTTTAAAACAGGCAGAAACATGACCGTCACTAAGTAAGTTTAATAAAGTAACATCTTGAATGAAGGAAGTCATTTCTTGTAATTTTTGTAAAAGTCTTCTGCAAAAGTGATTCACTAAATGTTAAAACACACACACACACACAAATGTAAATTATAAATTGCCAGCGGAATTTGACCTCTAAAAAAAGACAATTAACCTGCAATCACTAATGTACTTATCATTCCTATAAGCCAATAACCGTAAAGACTAACAACATTTGCAAATACCTTGTATGTATATCAATCACACAATGTTTAACTTCTCGAATCTTCAATAACGTGGCTTTCAGAATTCAAAAAATTTGTAATTTGTTTGGTACAACTAAGCAGATAAGAAAAATTTAATTGGGCTGCAGGGACAGAGAACAAAACATCTGTAAACAGAATACGATTAAGTAATGAACGAAAGTTGGAAAACGAAAACCACGAGGTTCTACAGTACAATAGCAACAATTTTATTATCAACATATTTTACTTATGTAAAATTGTAACATCCTATCCTACACAGCATTCACTGTATCATACTGGATTTAATTCGTTTATTATATCATGTTTTTGTGACCACATTCATAATACAGATTTTTGATAAATCTGTAACTTATTTCATTTTGTGTTTAATATGTATGACAATATGATCGGGGTTTATATTAATTTACTCGTCGTTATTTCAGTGTAAATGTTTAATATTTTGAATTTTTTCATATACTTTTTATTGGGTGTACCTATGCAATATTATAAAAACAAAAAACGCAACTTTCAATGATCCTTTAATATTATTCACTAACAAAATAAATTACAAAATCATTAGCAGCGACTTGCTGTATATAAAAGAAGTTACTCAAATACACCAAAATCAACATTAACAAACAAAACTCTCCAAAAAAACAAAATGACTATCTGGAATTGTTACAAGAACGGGTAACATTTCAAAAAAAAAGATAAGATAAAGTAACAATCTCTAAAAATCGGCAACAAATTGTATTTATTATTAGGTTTCTGATTAGAAAGAATTCCTTTAAAAAAACGCGGTTTTTTACACTAGCTGCTCTGAACACAAAATACATTGAGAAACTACGATAATAATGTGACAGTAGTTCTTAGTAATGCCGCCTATTAAAACTAAACTTTCTTAATAATATAATTTTGGTCTCACCCAGCTCTTGGAGACACATTTTAAAATACGTTTGTTTTACAAAAACATATGCTTGTTTTTTTATTTTATTTAAACTGGTAAAATGTACAATAAAGGTAGTGCTTCTTTAAATAAGATTAAATAATATCTTCTCTTTAACGTGTTTATGTGATTACCATTGTTCTCACAGGCAATATAAGCAAGATCTTTTGTAAGAATCTATTAAATACTCTTTCAGTAATGATACTTGTAACTTTATTTGTATAATTGTAAACAAATTTGGTTCCAAATTTGAATTTGTTGTTTTTACTTGTTATTTGTATTTGTTTATTTGTACATTTATTTTTAATTTACAGTATTACACAATTTTATAGTTTTTACTTTGCATTCTCTGTGAATGTGGCGAGTAATAACTAAATACATTCAAATTAATATCCAATGAAATTTAATACAAAATATTGTGAAACATAACGAATTGTATTTCCACGTGTTGAGGAATACATGGTTCCTAATAACATATACACTTCTACTAATACACAACATATAATACAATATTTATTAATGTATGAGAACACATTGAAGAATATTAAAAATGTTAAATAATACGTTTCTAGTAAATCAGTACCAATTCACAAATTAAAATAAAATAAGGACGAAGTACATAGGTAAATGTTACGTGAAGTTGTAAAAAAGCGTAAGATTAAAGTCGTAAAAATTTGTCATCTTGTATATTTATACAAAGCACAATTTTAAAAATTTTAAACTCAGGAACATGGCACAATAACAACCTTTCTACAAACAACAAAACAAAAAACTATAACAACTAACTAACAACCTTGAAAACAAACAAACAAATATATTAATATGAAGTTCCAAGAGAAACAAAACTTACGAGACTTGTACAAGACTTGAATAGAAAGGCGAAAGACTAAAACTTGCTACATGTCACGGAGCCAGTGAAAGGTTTGTGTAAAAATCCTTCATAACCATTAAGAATTAACGACAAGAAGTAGTCTATTTTATGATATATTATGTTCAAGATATCCATCCAATTTATGCGGGCTATATTAATTTTTCAGTATTGCAGGACGTGTTTGTTGTCTGAACAAAGAAAACCTCCCTGCTAAAGAAATCTTAATAAAAGACGTAAGTAATTGGCATTTTTTCGTTTTCTGACAAAACATTCTAAGAGAAAGATAAAAAGAAAAAAGGTATACGTTTTTCTGATCAAATAATAATAGTAATAACAAATTAGGAAGAAGAGTGGGCGAAAGAAGTATGAATGAAAGAATAAATGCGTTTACTCTAATGGGTGGTTAAAAAACGAGATAAAGAAAACTGATTGTAACTGAAAAGGGTCTTTCTATTGTTGTGAGAACAATAATTCGCCGATACTCATTCTCATACAAAATTTAAAGAAGAAAGGTTGTCTATTTACTTTTTAAACAAAACAATAAAAGTCCGTTTAATTACAGTCCTACTTTTCACTGTGTACTTCTGAGTTATATGTGGATGGGTAATTGTGTGTGTATCATTTTATATTTAATGCACGAGTTGCTGTTATCCCACAATTATTGTTTTAATAGTGGAATTTAAATTGATGTAGAATTAATCCGACCTTCTAAAACATATTTTTTTGTGGTTTCATATTTACAATTTTGTGTCATAAATATTATAACATGACTAAAGGTACAGAGAACAAAAATAATAATTGAGCGTAACTAATGATAAGACAGCATATAAGAAAAGTATTCTAAATATTAACTATAACAATGACGAACCATGACTTACGAAGACAATAATATCCAGAAGGGAAGATCAAGTGACAGACAAACATGTAAATAATAATTAATTAATAGAGTTAAAATATACAAATATTAAACTTAGTTAATAAGTAAAAGACATTTGTTAGGTCACAAGCAATAGAGTAAAACTATGAGGCGGTATGTGTACCTCAGACAGTTATTTTGTAGTATTGAATCACAGACGGTAAATGATATAATTTTTACATACATAATCATATCAAATTATGATTACCAAAGTTATGTTGTGTAAGGGTGATAGAAAGTGAGAAAAACAGTGATAAACGATAAAAAGAGAAAAAAAAGTGTCTAGTGAAAGAGTTATCAACCCAATTATAATGAACATCGTTGAAACATATAATTTATATGAGAATACTATATAGCTCGTGTGGTATGAATAAACAAAGTGTAAATAACTAAAAAGAGAGAGAAATCTTACGTTACGAACTCACAATATCATCTAGTGACGAAGATAAAATAAAATACAAGGGAATAATATTACTTATAAAATGTAAAATCGAACCTGAGACCAAAAATATAATCCAAGACCTTAACTTAATAAATTAGAGTTTTGGGTAAAGAAGAATTGTTGTTGGGAGAAAATTGAAAAGAACCAGGAGAACATATTAAATTTACTACTGAATGTATATTAAAATTAATGACTGATGAAGGATGAAATGATCCAGAAAAACCATTAGAAAAAACCTAGAAGAATACTAGTTTAATCTCAAGTGCAAAAGGAAATTTGATGTACTGAAGTAAAAAATCAAGAAAGAAGTTCTCAAGAAAACTACAGATTGGTGAGATCATTGCGACAGACTAAGCCAGATATTTTAACAAACATTATCACATTTTAAAAAGAGAGTTACAGTGAACAATTATAAAACAAACAATATAAACAATTTAATCATTAATTTTATTAGTAAACTCTAATTATTAGTATTAAGAGTTCAGTTTTAGTTATCTTTTTGTATGATCCAAAGGACCTACTACCACTATTCAACATACATTAACAACATACAATTACAAAACATTCATTACAAATAATGTGTTTTATGTTATGTTATGACTTGAACAATACTTTGACATGAATTTTACTTTAACCCTGAGATTATAAGAGTTGTCACGTTCTACAATTGAAATGAATTGCCAATAAATGAAGAGACATTGAATGTCAACACTATTAAAAAATATCAAAGAGGAATAATAAATTTATTTGAATTTCAGAAAAAAATATAAGAAAAGGAGTTGTTTATTTTATTTTAACAATAATAAGGTAATTAAACAAATTAAATAATATATTGGATTATTTACAATATTCAACAACATGTTATATCTATAACATGTTACTTATAATGTTATAAGTGTAACTAGTACCAAAACTAGATATTTACTTACATCACTCAGAACCACAAAGCTAAGTAGCTGAAAATGTTACTATAGCATATAGTTGTCATTATAATTCATTAATTTATAACTTATTCATGTGTAACATATAAAATATTATTAAACATTATTTGACACAACACTTACCAATTCAGTATTTTTAATTAATTCTTCTTTCATTCATTTCCAATAAAACGCCTCGTATTTAACTAAAAATTTAAATTTTTACGTTTAAAGTAAGAATTATCTAAAATAATTATTGGTGTTAAATAGATACAGATTTTTTGAGCACACATTTTACTTTGAAAAATGTCCATAACAGAGCTATCGTATAACAAATAATTTATATTAAATAGTAGGGTGTGCAGTACTAAGTAATTATATTGTTAAACGTTCATTAAAGATATTAAAATTTAGTCATAGTTAAATTGCTTTTATTCACTAATTTACTATAACATTAAAATTCATCGTATAATAGTTTACTGATGTTATTTTTAGTTTATACATTTTCCTCAACCCTAATTGCATTATCTTAATTATTAGACATTGTTAACCGGGTGTTAATAGAAAGAAGCAATATTCTATTTAACGTTAACTCAAATAATTATACATTTCCAAGCCTGAAAAATTTTGTGGCTAATTATAAACGGAGTTATAATTAAAGACGGATGATAATATATACATATTACAATGACTTCACGAATTTCTGTCGTTATAAAATCGTTCGTTGCTTCCAGTTTGGTCTTAATTAATAAAGTTATTTACGGATGTGTATGAGTATGTGTATTCTATATTGGGCGCCGTAGAATTGTTTGTTAAGGCAATTTGTACTTCACCCTTGCTCTGCACGTGGCTGACTACCGATCGACATGATCCATTATATTTCGTTTAGTGGAATGTATGTTTAATTTCTCTTTGTGATTTTCTTTTTCTTTACAATAAACAGTTTATATGTTAGTAAAATGCCAGGTGTTATGCTATTTCTTTTTCGTAAGTTCTAGGATTTAACTCTGACAAGATGTATATTTGGAACTTGAGACGTATGTTATATATATATTTATTATATATATTGTAGCATGACAGAAAATCCATCTTATTATAAGACCAAAAGAGAAGCAAAAATAGAATATAACATAGATTATTAAAAAACCAAACTGGGAAAAAAAGAAAAAGTATTATAATAATTAATCAAGAATAAAAGTAAAATGAAATCCGAAATTAAAAGAAGTTAAGTTCATTAAAACCAAATTAAGTGATAATCCAACTTATCTAGTATATATACCCAGGTAGAATAGGAGCAGTTAAGAAAAAACCATATATAAACCAAAACCACCGAATAAAAATATAACTAGTAAGCACATAAAAACAAAACCCCCAACAAAGTATAACAAAGAAAAGTACAATACAGTAGAAAAAAAAGAAACTATGTAAATTAAATATAAGTAGAAATATTAGATATATGATGGAAAGTGTACAAAGATAATTTAATTTGATTGTTAAAAAATGACAAACAATAATCCCATTTAAGTGATGTTCTTCATTCCCCAATGACTAGATAAAATAGCTGGAAATCAAATTTGGGAATATAGTGAATAGTGAGAGTAAATCCCTAAATTAAACCAAAAACAGCAAAAGACTGCATAATAATTGATTTAAATAAACTGTTTAAATAAAAACAGATGTGTTTTGTTTATGTTAGCAGTTCATTGAACTCAAAGCATTGAATGCTTGAGATTAAGTTTTTTTTTTTTAATATAATATCTTTATTATATTTTAATGATGTCAATTAATAATAAAAACGGTTGTAATTAAGTAAGGGCAATTTAGTTAAGATTTTATTAGAATTGTATGTCAGAAAGGGTATTAGCAAGCTGAAATAATAGTAAACTTTGTAATTGAACTAACATAAAAAAAAAGTAGGCAAATGGTACCTCTCACCAACATTATAATTAGTAAATAAGTTAATGAAATTAATTAAATAAATGAAAATTGTTGAATGTAAATAACTAACCATGTATAATAACTGTAACAACACTTAGTGAAGGTAATTAAGGAACGTATAAGATATTATTAGTAAAAATGCAAGTGTAATAACACTGGAGTCTAAAGAAAAGCCTAAATTGAAGATAGTATTCAAATTAGTTAACCAAATCATCAAGTTACTAAGAATTAAAGAACCCAAACCATAATAATACAATCAATGATTTTGTTCAATGATAATTAGAACCTAACATAAATTGTCAACCATTTCATGTGGAAAGAAGTAAAGTAGATAAGGCCTACAACCAAATATACTGTAAATATGACTTTTTGAGATAAAAAATACTATAAAATATATCATGTGTGGTATTAAATGATGCAGAATTAAATAAGGAATTTGATTATGTAATTAGCATTTAATAAGAATAAATAATAAGCAAAATGTAATTTATAATATAATGTAAAATTCAATTCTTTTGTACAACATCAAATTTGAGGCTTAAGAGTCAGCTGATTTAAAACAATGAAAAATTACTAATAAATCAGCCAGGACCTTTTTTATGATGAAGAAAAAACGGGAGTTGATTGTTAAACGTCGAGATGAACACATCAGAACGATCTCACACAAATTAAAAAAGATAGAAAATATAATTTGGACAAGAACTAAATCTATAAAAAAAAGAGAAATTTAAAATATGAGTTACTAACACTGAAATCAAATAAAATCAATTCTACTATTATCTTTACGAAGATTGAAGGTAATCAAGATATTATAACAGTCCAGGTACTAATCAGAAATTATTTAATGTGAATATCAGCACAACGTTATGGACGAGATATTTGAACAAGGACACTTCTGAACACTTATTGCCGAACTAAACAACGGATCATTAATACGGAATCATCACTCTAAGACGAAGAAAACTGATCACTACTACTATGATGAGGAACACATAAAGAATCAACATTTATTTGGAGGAATTTCGTCGTGAAGATCTCAGTGTGCATACGCAGCAAGGAGACGGCCATCTTGTTGAATCTCAGACAAGCCTCAGTCACTGTGGTGACGTCAGCCTACGTAGAGCCATTGGTTCGAAAAAAAATCTAATTTTTATTAACCTTTTTATATTAAATATTATTTCTATTTTTGTCATTAAGAACTTGTTAATTGTAAGTATCGTACCTTTTCAGCATTACCCTTTCTCTGACTTATGATAACAGCTAAAAGAACCTATAATTCAATGTTAATAATTTATATAAAGAGAACAATTTGCCCTGAGATATGAGTTTTCGAGCTGTGGATTAGTAGTTCGATTCAAAGTCGATTAATCGCAATTAGATTAATAAATTCATTTAATATTCCAATTTTGAGTCTTATTTCTTGGTGAACATATATTTAGAAGAATTTCAGGTAACATTTGAAACCTGGACTCCAAGGAAGAAGAGAATAACATCGCAAAGGAGTACAATCACTGAATACCTCAATACCACTAATCGATTATTACATTTCATAATCTATTTAACGCTGGAAACAAATTATTGTTTTTGTAACACAATAAATCAACTAAATTAGTAATTAAAAGAATTAAGGACTAATATTATAAATAAATAAACTAATAAATAATTAATTAATTAATAAAAATAAAGAAAAAATAATAATTTTTTTTCCTTTAATTAAATTTAAATAAAATTTGTTTTTCTTTAATTAAATTTAAACAAAATGTTTTTACAAATTCATATATTTCTTTTTGTAACCCATAAAGAAGGAAACGTTACAATATATATGTATATATATATATATTATATATTGTTACAACACAAATAAGCCACCCCAATACCAGGGAAAAAACGATGAATCAACTATATTAAATATTTAAATAACTAATGAAAATAAAATGACGATGACGCGACAAACGACTACATGACCCAATCCAAGTGATTGACCAAATAAAATGAAACCAAATGAGAAGGTGAAAACCAAAATATAAATGAAATAAAATGAAATCAAAGGAGAAGGTAAATGAAAACGAAACAAACAAAGTATAAATGAAATAAAATGAGAAGAAATGAAAAGACACAAACGAATAATATAGAACAGAAAAGGAGAAATGTTACACTCAAATAAAGTAATGAAAAAGAAACCAATAAATAATAAATGTAAATGATAATTATTAGTATCGACTAAATCATCAATGTAAATGATAATTGTTACAATCCAATAAAATAAAAACAAACAAAGTACACTAACCAAATAAATAGAGAGTAAATATTATAAATCACTCTATAATGACATGAACTTGTTAACAGTATAACTAACCATTGTAAAGTGAGAGATAGAGAGATAGACAGATAGTGAACAGGAGTAAGTGAGAAAGAGAATTTAATGTCAAGGAATACCCACTAGTAACACTTAATAAAATATAAAAAGTGCAAAGTGACAGTGTAAACCCCCAAAATAAATAGAAAACCTATTAATAGGTATAAACACCTAATAATCAGTGATAAACACTAAAGGTTAATGGTGAAAAGTGATAGTAAATAAAAATATTGTTATTATTAGGATTAAGATTAATTGTAGATGAGGAATACAATAGTATTCAGGGAAGGAATCCCATGGAGGGTCAAAATGTTAGTGTTACCATGGTTAGAGAGTAAAGTTTATTTAAGAAAAAATGTGATAAAGAATACAAAGGCAAAATCAATAAACATCCTATTTTCAAAGGGATAGTTAATTGTATAAAGTAAATGGAGTGATGATGTTTGTCAACCAAAAAAATAAATAAGAGTAAACCAAATGTAAACAAGAGTAGCTTAATAACTGTTAAAGAATTGTTTGATTAAGTTTATGAAGAGGAATATGGCTGAAAGAATTATACAGACCATAGGCCTAAATGTTATGTTATATTTAATAGAGAATAGTAAATAATAGACAAATTATAAACACTGGCAATATAAAGAAGAAAAAAGATAAGTTAATATAAATCTAATAATACTGGAAAGGCAGTTAAAAAATAATAGACAAACCATAATATGGAAACTAGTGAAAACATACAATTATTATAAAACGGACCCAAAACAATTCAACAAATAAACAAATCATTTGTAACACAAAACAAAACATGTACAAAGGTAACATAATATGTAATTTGTATAAAATAAGAAAATATAGCCGATTACTACATAGGCCTATGAAATGCCTAACTGTATATAACCAATAACAACAAATTGTAAGAAATTAACTATTATATTAGCAAATCCAAGGCAAGTAACCAGTCAATGATACTTAGTGGATCATATTAAGAGGTAAATGTTAAATTAAGGACATAAAATAAGAAATAAATGTAATTAGATAATACATTACAGTTTTGACCCATAACTGTCAAAACAATAATACATAAGCAAACCCAGCTTTGTGGGATGTCAAAATGATCTTTGAAAGAAAATACGAACAGTGATGATAATATTTCATACATAGAGAAGAAGACTGAAGAATAATAGCAATCAGAAGATATACAGTCATTTTGAATAAAAATTCAAATATTATAACAATGGGCTTAAGTCATGAACAGCCAATGAGAGTCAATCAGTTACCATGACAACCGAACGTTATTTATGAATATTCCGTTAGAAACTGTTAGTCCATTATTGAAGATACAGACGAAGAGACGCCAAGCCGTAAATGACTCAAATTTTAATATAAAACGATTAAAAGTAATCCAAATTTGATAAAATGAATAAGTAAGAAGATGATGAAGGACTAGGACATCCAATTGAGGCCAAATACCAGATTAATAAATTCTAAATTAATAAATTTCAACCAACTAATACGAAAAAGAAGCCAGGCGTACTTAAATCCCAAAATGATGGAAGATTGATGACTCTCGATGACCCCAACCCATTTCAACTGAATGACATTACACCTCAAGTCAACTGATTTGATAAGTATTGCTGAGTTACCCGAATTTATGAAATAAATTCTCTTTAATTTTTTCTCATAACACTTTGAACTCTCACTATAAACTGATGATATTATTTCTTTCAAAGATTAATTAAAAAATAAAAAACTAAACTTATAATAACATGTATAGAAATTACGAACTTTGAAATACACTTTATAACACTTCAGGAACATATTGTAATTATTCCTTATAACATATAAGTACCAGTAATGTAAGGTAGTGTACTTTATTGTAATCATTATTAATATTTTTTTCGTAATCACAAGAATCCAGAATAACTGAACGAAATTAATAGTAAACAACAAAGCAGACGCCATGTCTGACTAAATAATTCGTTCAAAATCGCTTCGCCGAACCTTGAGAAATTTGTCTTATAATAATTGCCGGTGGAAATTTGTTTAATAGTAAAATATAATTTTGTATATTACTGAATAATTACTAATCACAATTTAATAAACTAGTACAGAGTTGTAACCACTGTTCTTTATTTCATAGGAAAGTGCATTATATGATTTGTGTATTTAGCTACGAGCGATAGTGGCGGTAAGCGCTAGACGTCGGAAACTCTGCGAACCACATTAATCAACTGCACGTGGCGGGAGTATATTTGAATTCACCATACCGTCATAGCCACGAACGCTCAATCGTCCTATTTTTTATTTTAATTGTTTTCAGTTAAAACAATTTGGCGCCACCCGCACACATACTAAAGAACAGGTATGGTTCCCACATCCGCGTACTGGTAATTTGAGAGATCGCTACGGACATCGTCAGCGTAAACATAAAGTAACGACAACAACGTGTGAGGCGAACACACGATACACACATTCTACAGAGCACATAGAAAGCTACTCGTTACAAATTGGCTTCCATCGCGGGGCTTAAAGAAGGCGGGCGTCATTTACTCGTTACAATATATATATATAGTAACCGAACGCTTATGGCGGTTACAAATAAATAATTCTGTAATGTACAAAAAAAAATTTTAATTTGATTTAAAAAAAAAAAATTTCCAAAAAAAAATTTTATGTTTGTTTGTTGTTGAATAATTTATAAATAATTCTTGTTGTGAGTTTTCGTTAAAAATTTAAAATTCTGTGAGTTTATTTGGTTAATATTTGCACTTCTGATTGACTGTAAATGATTCTGGAGTTAATCAGATTGTCTTACTTTACTAATCGATTGATGATTTTCTTCTATACTCCAGATTGTCACTTTCCTTTAGTAAAGGTCGTCTTCCAGTAAGTCCTGTTGTTCATAAACACTCTTATATTAATGTGTGGAATAATTTTAAACGAAATTATTAGAATTATTTTGATTTATTAACATTTATTTGTAAAATATCGATTGAAAATCGATATTGATATGATGTTGACTCTTGTACAGGGATAAATCGATTTCACAAAACAGGTTATATAATATGAATGTTCAGAATGTTTCTTTTAACGGTTATAATTATATAGTCAGAGAAGGGACAAGCATAGAAAGTATAACATGTACAAAAGAATTCTTAATAATTAATAAATAACAAAGATTATAATAAAATATAATGTTTATAATTGTTAAGTTTTCAAACCAATGCCGTCGATGAAGTCAATCTGGAGAGTTCGCAATGCATCACGGAACCATCATGGCGTCTAGCTGAGTTGATGAAGTTGACGTATAAATGGTTGCTGGAAATTCTGATAATAAATTCACCTTCACAACTGTTTTATTGGTCTCCGGAATAGTGTATTATGTCTATTGTGTTGTTTGAGGTGTCCTGTTTAAGTGTTCTTCGTTCACTGGCTTTAATTGTTTTGATATATTGGTGTTTTCACTTTCGTTTGTGTGTAGCTATGATCGTGAGTTTCGTTGTAACGTGAATTCTTAATGTGTGATAGTTTTACTATTTATTTCACAAGTATTGTGTTCAGTATTTATTGTTCTCACTGTTTGTGGTGGTGTGTATCACTGATTTTAATTTAAAAATGACAATTTCGGTAACTCTCGTTTTTTACTGCATAACCTTATACGCCATTACATGTATTCGAGATAGGTTCTTAGAGCGATTTTATAACAACCGTACGCGTTGAATGTTAATTAAGAACTGTTTTACTTCCTTCGTCTTATGAAATATCTTGCCAAGTTAATATGAAAAAGTATTGTTTAAATATTTTTCACTTCCATTTCATGTGATCATAAAATACATTATATCCAGAACATTTTTTGTTTATGGATTACTTTCGTGAACTATTAATTACATAATTGGTTTCTTTAACTCTTTCTGTTTAATTTGATATGCCATAGTCCATATTTATAAAGATTTTTGTTAAAATTGCTATATTTCTGTCTTTTTGGAAATATAGGCCTACTATCTGGTTCCTGTTCTTGTCCAAAATATTAGCTATGTTAGGTGTTATAAATATGATTATAATAAATTTCTGATTGATATAAATCCTTACCTTTCGTTAATTTCTTATAAATTTAACATTTGATCTGTCTTTTTAGTTGTAATTCATGAATTTACTATTTCTCCTTGAAATGGTTAGGTATTACATTTTGAAATTTTTTTAATAATTTTATACAATCTTTTATATGATTCTTTTAAAGTATAGTTTCAGTTATAGTAGTTGGTGATTGATCTACCTTATATAAATCTAATTAGTTTGCTTGGTTTATTTAACTTCCTTACTCAAATATTAATGTTATTGAAATTTCCATTTTGGTCTAGATTCTATTGTTTTACATATATTGGTTTTTTAATATTATCAATTATATACCCTCTCTGACTGTCTAAAGTTAACATAATATCAAATAAAAATTCCTTATACAACTATTGAAACATGTAGCATTGTATTCATGCTCATACTATAAAAAACAATATTGAAAATTAATGAACAGTCTTTAAAGCTAGACATTGGTTTTAACTATTTCTAAAAATATATAACAAACATTTGACAATTAGTCTAGTATGCATACAGAAACACTTTAGGTTGTATGCACACTGTTATACATAATAAACATTCTTATGTTACTTATTATTCTATATAATATTAACACATTGAAATGTGGAGTTCATAGGCTCTAAACATGAACATAATTAGCCATTTGATTGTTAAATTTGCCTTTTAAACTTAATCTAATTACAGTCCTTTCTGTTTAATTGTATATTACATTTTTTAATCCCCTGTCACAGTAATTATTTCCCCTCAGCTCTCTTTATCATTTGCATTTTTATGAATGTCTTTTGATAAAAAGATGTGGCCTCTTTTATGAAATATTTAACATATTTCATAATAATACTTCATGATATTTCATTTCTGTATTTATTATAAAACTTAAAGTTATTTGATTGTACATAGTTAAAATATAAGTTACACCTTTACACTTGAAGTTTATTAAATAGAAATCACTTGCACTGGTACACTTAACACTGTTGGTTCTTATTTATATTTGAGTTCTACAATATTTTAAGACCAAACCTTTAGTTATAAGGGACGGTGAAGATTTGTTTATAACATAATAACTTCCTTTGGTGCACTTCTATTTACTACTAAACACTTTTGTTTATAATTATTTTACATGAGTTTTTGGGGTGTTATATTTTCTTGGGATTATATTAATATTTGGTTCTGGGTATGTTATTTTTATTAATCGGTTTTTTATGGGTATTCTTCGTAGTTCTCCCATCCTACATCTTCTTTTTCTTCATTCTACTGTCTTGGGTTTTCCAAGGTAAGTTTTTCCTTATGTCCTTTGGTTGGTTCGGGGTATCTTCCTCATCACCTGCTCCTAACCTTCCTCTTCCTTTTTGGTTTCGGGGTATCTTCTTTATCACCTGCTCCTAACCTTCCTGTTCCTTCTTGGGTTCGGGATATCTTCTTTATCACCTGCTCCTAAACTTCCTCTTCCTTCTTGGTTTCGGGGCATCTTCTTTATCACCTGCTCCTAACCTTCCTGGGTAATCTCCTGATTTTTTATATGAGTTCCTTTGGATTTAATTTCCTTGATACTTTATCATTGCATTTTATTAATTTAATTATACTTTTCTTTTATGGTGGTGTTGTTCACTTTGATATTTAAATATTCTCATTTGGTTTTTAATTCTTTTCATTTGTATTGATTATTTTCATTTGATAGTTAATTATTTGTATTTGATAATTCATTATTTTCTTTCGAACCTTCTTTTGAGTTAATTAATTTAAATGTAATTATGATCATATTTGAATTATAACTTAGTATAACTTAGTGGATTATCTGTCATGTTACAATATATACATATATATATATACATACAATACAATAATACTACTAACAATAATAATAATACACTTATTAATTATGAAGATACACGATAATTAACATATATCGAGCCACACGTTGGGAACGCCAAATTATTCATGTTTAAAAGGAATAAATTCCAAATGTTTAGTACCAAGCCACTGTTGTTCAATCAAATATATTGGAACTTACCGTCTGCGGCTTTTTGAAAACAGCGTCTTTACAAAATTGACATGTTTCGGGACACTTGTCCCATCATCAGAATTTAAAACAATCGCGTATAATTTAAAGTTGATACACTTGTCAATCACTTAAAACATTAAAATCCAATATAAAACAAATAACTTAAAATAATATGATACTAAAATATTTACAGCGAGTGCGAAGGTTTACCGATGTACATCGTATGGAGACCGACCGCGCACTAATTTACGTCTCGCTCCCACCACGACAATAGCGCAAGGCAGTGTTGTACAATACATTTGACTTGAAAACCAATTTATCATTTAAAACATGCAGCTTGGTATCAGTATTGTTGTATGCTTTATAAATTTCGTACTCTTCAAGAGCGTTCAAATATCGCTCTTTCTTACATATGTGAAGGGGTATCAAATTAGTTTTAAAATTAGTGTAGTTATGATTCTCGGAAATGAGGTGTTCTGCAAATTTTTACTTGATATTGTCCAAACTGTGAAAGTGTGTAGGCGGCCTATGTTCTGTAAATCTTTTTAAAAAACCACGTCCAGTCTGGCCCACATAAAAGGCGTCACAATCGTCACATATCAATTTGTAAACACCAGTTTTGTGTTCAAGGCTGGTAGTTCTGCGGACACGAAGATTATTCATAATACTATTAGTGGTCTTATAAGTGACCTTGATATTACTGGTTTTACTAAAAATTGACCCAAAAATCTGAGGCATAAGGTATGTGTGCGGTGTTGCAATGTATTTGCGTGTTGTATTTTCGCGTGTTTTATGTCCGTTAATGTTACTATGCCCCTTCTTATGTTTTCGAAGGATGTTGTTCACCATATTGACATCATAACCATTAGCAACTGCAATGTGTTTAATGGTGTCTAATTCCTCACGGTATTCTTTATCACAGGTTTCTTTTGAAACCTATAAATTCAAAAGCACCTGTTTTGACAGGATTACCCAAACTCCACAAGGATGCTATCCCCTTGAGACCATTAGTAAATTTCACCACTGCTCCGGGGTATAAAACCTAACTAATAGTCTAATTAATAGTGTTGACTTTGTGAATAAGGTTAAAAATTTAATAGTTGAACCGGCTTACAAACTTATTTCCTTTGATATTGTGGACTTGTATACGAATATACCAGTAGCTGAAACCTTGCGTATACTTAGGATTAACCTTATTAATACTAATAAATTGGATATTAATAGTATAAATGAATTGATGCACATTTTGTAGTTAGTTCGTGATCAAAATTATTTTACCCACAATAATCAATTTTTCAGCCAACAAAATGGGTTAGCAATGGGTTCTCCACTTTCAGGTCTTCTTGCAGATATATACCTAAATAATTTCGAAAATTCATTCATTCTCACTAATAACAAACACAAGAATAACATAATATTTTACGGCAGGTATGTTGATGATACCTTTTTAATATACAAAGGTACACAAAGGCAAATTGATAATTTACATAATTATTTGAATAATATCAATGACAAAATGCAGTTCACACTTGAAAGTGAAGACAATGGTAAACTGAATTTTCTAGATTTAACTGTTGCTAAGGACAATAATAAAAAGTTACAATTTGACATCTATAGAAAACCCACAACGACTGATATTGTAATACATGCTAAGTCTTTTCATCCTTTATCACAGAAATTAGCTGCCTTCCACAGTATGATTTATAGACTTTTATCTTTGCCCCTCGGTGATAAAGAATAACGTGAGGAATTAGACACCATTAAACACTTTGCAGTTGCTAATGGTTATGATGTCAATATGGTGAACAACATCCTTCGAAAACATAAGAAGGGGCACAGTAACATTAACGGACATAAAACACGCGAAAATACAACACGCAAATACATTGCAACACCGTACACATACTTTATGCCTCAGATTTTTGGGTCAATTTTTAGTAAAACCAGTAATATCAAGGTCACTTATAAGACCACTAATAGTATTATGAATAATCTTCGTGTCCGCAGAACTACCAGCCTTGAACACAAAACTGGTGTTTACAAATTGATATGTGACGATTGTGACGCCTTTTATGTGGGCCAGACAGGACGTGGTTTTTTAAAAAGATTTACAGAACATAGGCCGCCTACACACTTTCACAGTTTGGACAATATCAAGTAAAATTTGCAGAACACCTCATTTCCGAGAATCATAACTACACTAATTTTAAAACTAATTTGATACCCCTTCACATATGTAAGAAAGGGCGATATTTGAACGCTCTTGAAGAGTACGAAATTTATAAAGCATACAACAATACTGATACCAAGCCGCATGTTTTAAATGATAAATTGGTTTTCAAGTCAAATGTATTGTACAACACTGCCTTGCGCTATTGTCGTGGTGGGAGCGAGACGTAAATTAGTGCGCGGTCGGTCTCCATACGATGTACATCGGTAAACCTTCGCACTCGATGTAAATATTTTAGTATCATATTATTTTAAGTTATTTGTTTTATATTGGATTTTAATGTTTTAAGTGACTGACAAGTGTATCAACTTTAAATGATATGCGATTGTTTTAAATTCTGATGATGGGACAAGTGTCCCGAAACATGTCAATTTTGTAAAGACGCTGTTTTCAAAAAGCCGCA
This sequence comes from Magicicada septendecula, assembly GCA_034769895.1. Taxonomy (NCBI): domain Eukaryota; kingdom Metazoa; phylum Arthropoda; class Insecta; order Hemiptera; family Cicadidae; genus Magicicada; species Magicicada septendecula. The sequence continues at coordinate 566,421,005 of CM068368.1, read as the reverse complement.
GACGGTAAGTTCCAATATATTTGATTGCCAAATTATTATGCAACGTTACAAGTATTATAAGAAATTACACAAATACAATACCATGTACTCAACGCAACTATGAAGTGTATCACACCGGCCAGGTCACAGAATTTTTTTATTCTCGTTGCGTCAAGTATATGTAGTTGCACAATAAAAAATAATTTTCAAAGAGGAGTTAGATGTTGATGACATGAAATAATTAATTAAAACCGTTTCAAATTAATCATTCTATGATTTATTAATATTAATAGAAAATATGCAAATATTAAAATTTCGTATTATAAAAATTAAAAAAATATTCTCTTTTATAAGTTTACAAAAATACAATATAACCTTCTATGCTGTTCATGACATATCAAAATAAACAACCATATAATCTTACTAGCTAAACAGACATGTTAAACAAATTATCTAAACACCTTTTGTTTCAGTGTGTCTGACTTTGACTCAAATTTTAAATAATAACAGCAACTCATTTACAAACAAAAATAATATTAAATCTCAAGAATAAAACTAATTGTTGCTATAAACAAAGTTAAAAAAAAAATACATTTGCTTCCAACCTATTATTTATTTCTACTGACACACCCAAATTTTAACATACAACATAAGATTAGTATTTTAAAAGTTTCTTGTTAAATTAAATTATTTTCTTTAACTACCATTTAAATTTATATACAGTGATTATATTTAAAACTTTAAGTCTTTACTGTTCATATATAAGTTTCCTTTTAAGAGTTCTTTTCACAAACAAACAAATATAATTGTTTATTCATCACCTGCGTACTCCCAACGTTACCGTTGCGCGCGCGCGTGTGTGTGTCCTGAGAATTAGATGATGATTATTATCCTGATGCTGTGTTCTCTGTCTCTACGGTGTGTTGTTTGTGATGGTCCAGAGTTCCTCCATAAGTCTTGGTGTGTGTGGTAAAGATGTTCGATCGGTCGACAGACCAGCAGCGTGACGTTGTGTGAAGATATCTTGAGTCTGAGATCGCCCCAAAATTGCCGGTGGTATTTATACTGGACGGCGATCTGACAAGTCCAGGACTGTTTTCGACCTGTTAAATATTGTCACTTCGTGCAAAGCGTCCTTTTAATTACAAATCACTTTTTGATTAATTTTCGCTATTTCGTAAACATACTCGTAGCACGAGCGATATCATCGTTTGCGTAATTTTTTTCTGGTCACTCACATATAACACACTTATTAATTACTATTTAACTACACTAGTAATTAACATTAAATTACTTAGCGTCTTTATTATTGCACATTTCTGCAATAATTTTTCATCACCATATTCGTTAAAATTCCTTAATGTAATGGTGTCTTTATAATTGGGGTAAGTCTGTTCACAGGTTTAAAACGTATTAATTAGTTTATTTTTATCCGGTTAAAACCTGATTACAGACAAACCACTAATTCGTACGCATCAACCCATCTTTGCATCTCCGAGTTGGCTTCACTCACACAAACACACAATCGCTGTATTCACTTGCGGGGCAGGTGTACGTTTTCTGACAATTCTTAGCTGCATAATATTGTTAAAAACTGTTCATCATATATTTTCTATTCTAAATATTTACAAACATACCGCCCTGGGCAAATATGCAAATATATGTATTGTTGCAATATGTGTGTGTGTGTGTGTGTGTGTGTGTGTGTGTGTGTGTGTGTGTGTGTGTGTGTGTGTGTGTGTGTGTGTGTGTGTGTGTGTGTGTTGTAATTAGCACAGTTTTATTACAAATTGGCGCTCTTAACAGTGGGGCATCATCATCATCTATTTGTAGTAAAAACAAGTTTTATTACAAATTAGCAAGATCAACAGTGGAAACAATTATAACATAAAACTATTATTATTTATTATAAATTTGTAATTAATTACAAATTGGCGCCCAACGTGGGGTTTGAAATAGGAAGAGACAAGTCTATAAAATAAGGACAATTAGTCCAGTTTCCTATTTTTTAGCTTGGCAGCTGTTAACAGGTCAAGAGAAGAAACAAGATGCACAGGAGGGCGACATCAAAGAAAAGGGCAGTGGAGGCCGAACAGGAAATAGATATGGAAGATAAGGAGGCGACACCCGTGGAAGATGTGGAACTGATATTACCTCCAGCAGAACCAACCGAACCAGAATCCCAAGGGAAACAACCCGACAAGCCGACACGAACAGAGAATGTGGAAATGAAAGAAATGTTCAGGTTAATGATGGAGAGGATGGATGAGCACAGTAAGAAGGAGGACGAAACCAGTAAGAAGTCAAGGGAAGAATTAGCCCAGCAAATGAAGGAAGAGTTAAGGGAAAATAGTAAAGAAATGAAGGAAGAATTGGGTAATAAAATTGAAGATACAAGTAAGAAAATGGAGGAGAAAATGGAAGAAAACAGTAAGAAGATGGAGGAGAAGATGGACGAAATAAAAAACGAAAATAAATTATTAATGGAGGAAAATATTAATAAGATAGAGGAGAAAATGGAAGAAAATATTCAGAAAATAGAGGAGAAAATGGAGGAAATAAAGACTGACAATAAACAGTCGAAGGAGGAACTAACCCAGATAAGCAAAAAACTGGAAGAGACCAACAAGAGGATAGAAGAAACAAGTCAGAAAATGGAAAGCAATAATCAACAACTAAGAGAAGAATTAAGGGAGACGAACCAAGAGAACATGAACCGGTTAGATGGAAGGATGGAAATATTAAAGGAAGAATTGCGCCAGAAGATAGCTGAAAACAATGAAACAATCGGCAAGAAAGTAGAAGAGGAAATAACGATGATCGACCAAAAGATTACAAGGGCTGACGAAAGATGGAGTCAGACGGAACGAGAAGTACAGAGTATCAAGACTGAAATAAACACTAAAGTTACAACCATGGAAGAAACGAATAGGAAGAATTTAGAGGAAAAACTAAAGGAAACACGTGAAGACTGGGAGAGAGTGCAGGACCGATTCACAGAAAAATGTGACGGCATTGAAGCTGCTGTGACCAGTATCAACAGTCAGGTGCGACAGAATCAAACAGTTATAGACCTTTTCCATAGTCGACCAACCAGCATTACCAGTTGTCCGAATAACGAAAATCGAGAAGGGATTAACTTCAGGTTTTATAAAAATAAACCTATGGAATTCCTGGCCAGAATCGAAGAGTACTTCACAAAACACAGAGGCAACCGCTGGAGAGAGAATAAAGAAGTACTGGACGAATCCTTCAAGGAGATAGCCGATAATTGGTGGATGGCGATCAGAGATGAAGTGACAGACTACCAACAATTCAAAAGGCTATTCAAGGCCAAATATTGGTCTGAGTCGACACAAAACATCGCCAGAGACGGGATCTGTCACGGAAAGTATAATCCATACGGAAACCAAACTTTAACAGCGTATTTCTTGGGAAAGGTGTGTGTGGCCAAACATTTAGAGCCCCGAATACCGGAAGAATGCTTGGTCAGCAAGCTCTCCTACCACTATGAGGAAGACATTATTAGAGCTAGACGAAACAGTCAAATAAAAACTGTACAAGCAATGACCGAACTTTTAGAGATGTATGAGCACGAGGATTACTACCGCCAAAGTCGGAGGAGATACGAAAGACCTGAGCCAAGGAAGAACACGAGTAATAACAATAATAATAATAGGCAGAACGGCAACAACAACAATAATTATAGCTCCGCAAACCGGAACTATGCCGGATACAATAACAACCATAGCAATAATAATAATGCTCCTAGATTTAATAATAATAATAATAATAATAATGTTCCGAGAAATAATAATAGTGAGGGTACAATAGTAATAATAATAATAACCGCCAGCCTAATAACAACGGTTATTATAATAACCGTAATTATGTTCCAAATGGTCAGAGAAACCCCAACCCACCTAATAACAACTATTATGGTAACTATAATAGAAATTACCCGAATGGAGGTAATAATAATAATTACAGAACCTATCGACCCCATATCAATTACATCAGAGCGGAAGGCAGTGGACAGCGGAGATACCAGCCTCAACGAAGGAGCCGATACTACGAGTATGAAACCTTTCAAGGGAATCAGGGAGGTAATCGTTACAGAGAGTATGAACACAGACGTAGTTCAAGCCTGGACAATCAAAGAAGACTGCCTGTAATGGAGGCCCAGCAAGACGATCGCGCTGAACCAAACGAAGCAGTTCCAGGACTCCAAGTTGATGCTGCTAACAGCCAAATCCGTAATGATGCGGAGCATTTAAACGAACGGAGGCAGTAATAAACCAATATAACCCTTTACTGCTCCAATCTGCTGGGTATGGACAAGAGATAGAATCGCGTGAGGAAAGAAAAAATTTTATTATTATATATAACAATTATTTAAAAGATATCCGAAAGGACTTATTGAAAGAGAACGAGGTAAACATTAATAATAATGACAACGAGATCATTTACATAATTGCAGGAATCTAGAGTATTTCTGTTCCCATCATGATAGACACTGGAGCAAATGTCTCTATAATTAACCATAATGAATTGGACCGGATACAGCAGGAATGCCACGAAAACTTACCAGTACTACCTATTAATAATATCGTACTTGTAGGAGCTACCGGCCGACAGAACAAAACGATACGGAAACCCCTAAGGAAATCCCTAAGTGTAAACAGTCAGGGCGTAAGTTTGGACATGATATTTCTTGTTGCAGCCGGATTACCCTTCAACATCATGATAGGGTGTGACATATTACGAAGGAACTCAGCAGTTATCGACTTGTGCCGAGAGAAAGTATCACTCTTTTCGGAAGGTTCGACCTGGGTAGCCAATTTAATCAACAACAAGATAGTAGATTCCAGACAACTTCTCAACCACAAAAGTAAAGTGAATTATTTATCGAACTACTCACCAGACAACAAGCCAGTAAATCAGTGTACTGAAGATGACCTATGGTCACAAAAGAATCAGGAGATATGTGACTTCCAGTGCCACAATACCACCGAGCGATTAAATGAAAACCAGTTGAAACAGTTAGTTAACATATACGAAAAATATCGAACTGTATTTTCAGACGAACCTGGAAAGATCAGAAACTACCAATGTTCAATACGATTCAGAGAACCGGTAGAATTAAATCGAAAATCATACCCCATAGCACAATCTTTGAAGGAAGCCGTACGCGCAGAGATCCAGAATATGATTAGTAAGGATATTATCGAAATCAGTCAGTCGCCATACACTAGTCCGATCGTGGCTATACAAAAGAAGAATGGTAAGGTAAGACTTTGCCTTGACGCACGTGAGATAAATAAAATGATTATTTATGATCGTACCTCGCCTGGCGAAATTGATAAAATATTGAAGAGATTCCATGGAACCAAGTTTATTACTACATGGGATACAGTGTGTGGGTATTGGCAGGTGGAGTTGCACCCAGAAAGCCGTCAATACATGGCGTTCATCTTCGAAGGACGCAACTATCAGTTTAAGAGGTTGCCCTTCGGGTTAGTGAACTCAGTAGCTGTTTTTGTAGCCTGTATGGACCAAATACTCGGACCAGAAGCGCTCCAATTCACTACTGTCTATGTTGAAGATCTATTAATCACATCAACCAATTGGGAAGAACATTGTTACCGTGTGGAGCATGTCTTGAAGAAGCTGGCTGAGAATAACGTTACTCTCAAGCTAGACAAGTCCAAACTAATAGCTAAAGAAGTCCAATTGTTGGGTTTCCAGTTGAACAGTCAAGGAATAACACCATCGACAGAAAAGGTAGACGCCATACAGCGATTCCCTATACCGAAAAACAGAAGGCAACTACAGTCATTTTTAGGCCTGTGTAACTACTACAGGAATTTCCAAAATAATTATTCCGAGCTGACGGCCCGATTTCAGTATCAGTTATCGTCCAAGAATAAATGGCGATGGGGTCAAGAACAAGACGAAACATTCAAATCAATTAAAGAGAAGTTCTTAGAAGCAGTAATGCTTAACCATCCAGATTTTAACCGACCTTCCTTCCTAAACTGTGACGCTAGTAATATTAGCTTGGGATCAACGTTGTACCAAGAAGACGCAAGTGGAAACCACCTAGTAGTGAGCTTTGCTAGCAGAACCCTTAACCAGTGTGAAAAGAACTACAACGTGACGGAAAAGGAGCTGCTAAGTGTAGTCTTTGCCTGTGGGAAGTTTCGAACGTATATTCTAGGATATCCAGTGACAGTTCGCACAGATCACAAATCTATATCATTTCTAAGAAGATGCAAGTTAAGCCACGGTAGATTGACCAAGTTGGTACTTGCCCTGCAAGAATATGATATACAGTGGGAGTATGTTCCTGGGAGTAAGAATGTAGTAGCAGACGTATTGTCACGAGTAAATTTGGAAGAACAGACTTTCGAAGGCGAGAAGGAGAGCATCCTGAAGATCTATAATATTACTAAGGACAGATCTGATTTAGAAAAAATAGTGCGGGACATCAGCAAACACCAGCAGTCCGACCCGAAGCTAAACAATATTAAACTTCGTCTCTCCAACCAAGATGATACCATAACCAAGTTTTATTGCATACATAATGATATATTATTCATCAAAACATCCCTTGATGAAGAGATATGGAAGATCGTAATCCCTACTACAGTCGAGAAGGATATCATCCTGGATTATCATCTCCGATACGGTCACATGGGGGCCATGAAAGTGATCAAGGCGATAGAAGAAAATTGCCATATAAAAAATATAAATCGAAAGACGAGAAACTGCCTCAAGACCTGTCTTATATGTCAGTTGGTAAAAACCAACAATGAAAGAAAAGAGGGTATGATGATACCAATTACATCACAAGCAAAACTGGAAAAGATCTTTCTGGACATCTGTGGTCCATTCCCCGCAGTGGCGGACTCCATCGTTACAAATACATTATTATAATGATGGGTCACTTCACCAAATTTATAAAACTATACCCAGTGAACAGAGCCACCACTTTGAAGATTTTAGGAGTGATAACAAATTATTATATTCCAGAGATAGGAAAACCAGCATCCATAATCACAGACCATGAAACGCAATTTAAGGGTAGAAGGTGGAAAAACACTCTAAATACATTGGGCATCAAGACGTACAAGACATCTGTTTACCACCCCAGTAGTAATCCAGCGGAGAGGGTACTGCGAGAAGTCGGAAGGATATTACGGACTTATTGTCATAATCAACAAAGGAAGTGGCAAGAATACTTATCAGCTACCGAGGAATTCCTTAATTTAGCATATCACCCCGCTATAGGGACCACACCATATACGGCAATGTATGAAAAACCACCTCCTAGAGACATACAAGACATCATAGAATTTCCCATGAGTCAAGAATACAACTTTAATCGACTAAGGTTCTACAATAATTTGGCAGAAGACCAGGAAAGGCGCCAGAACAAGTATCAAAAGGCGATTAAGAAGGTAATAAACTATGAAGTCGGAGAAAAGGTACTATTGAAAAACAGGGAATTACCCAGTACTTTGGAAGGCATTACCAAAACGTTATTACTGCTGTATACCGGCCCATATCTGATTATTAAAAATAATAACAACAATACTTATGTATTAAAAGATGTTAATTCAAATAAATTAAAAGGAACCTATAATCAGCTATCAATCAAAAAATATATAGAGGAGAGATAAATAACAAGAATTTAGGAGAAAACATCTAAATTCAAAAAATAGTAAGACCAACTTACATGAGTTATTTGAGAGAAACTATTGAAAACAATTATATATAAAAAGAATTTTGGAGAAAATATCTAAAGTCAAAAAATAGTAAGGACAACTTACACAAATGATGAGATATAACTATTAAATATAAAAAGAATTGTTGTAAGAAAAAGCTACAAAATTCTAAAAGCGTAAGAACAAATTACACTCATAATTCGAGTAAACTCTTACATAAAAAAATTTGAGAGTAAATGGAGTACAAATGTGTAAACTTTCTCAAACTCTCCAGAGACAAAGCATAAAGAACATGATCCAGTAAATAAAGAGAACAACTTATATTAAACAATTGTATAATTTAATATTACCAGAAAAATATATTAATGAATGTTAAAAGTGTCAGAAGTAGGAAGAATAGCAAGTCTTCATAAAAACCAGTGTTGATAAAGAGAAAACCCCCTTAAAAAACCTATCACAGCTATAAAAACTATATTATAGTTTGTATTGTAATAAAGACTGTGATAACTATAACAACTATTATAAATTATGTAAATGAGACAATTAAGACAAAAATGATACAGAATTTTAAATGAAGAAGAAAGAAAGAAGAAACCAGAATATTTTATAATTTAATCAAAATAACTTAACCAAACTCACAAAGAAAATAATTTGATAAAGATGAAACAATGAAGAAGGACCAACTAAGTAAAAACGAAGTATTAAGACCAGAAACCAAAAACCCTGGTACCATGATGATAATATTGTTGTAATAACCACTATTATAGTGATAATTGATAAAGAAGAAATTAATGTTATGCCATGAGCAACAGAATAACTCATTGAATACCAAATGAAAAAAGAAAAAAAATCTATATAAATGCTAATTACTATGTAAACAAGATGAAAGGATGAAATGGTGAAACGATGAAATGTATATTACACCACATACCTAAACCACATAATATGGAATGAGCTTTGATAGAGAAGAAGAGTCAAGTGTATAAAAGTATTAATTGATATAAAATATTATGAAGTGAAGAATCCAAGGATGTTTACTATTAGTCAAAAGAGACTACTTTTAATGATTATTTATTTTTACGACTGGATGTAGAAAAATTCCATCAGTCTTATATTTTGAGCAGAGATGATAATTCCTCTGAGCTCAGTTAAGTGAAGTATTGGCCAGCAGAGATTGAAGCCGAAATGTGCCACTCTGAACTGTTCCAACTCACATGTTAGGGAATGTTAGGGAGTAAACATGCAGGTGAGGAAGCACCAAATAAGAAAAGATATAAAATGATAAGTTTATACACAAGATTGATGATTATTTATTAATGAAAAAAAGAAGCTAATGAAGGAGATACATATCATCTGAGAGAAAGCAATGGTGTAAAAAGAAGGTATATAAAGTGAAATCACGAATAAAATATGGTAAATAAAAAGAATTAGTAGTAATTATTTCATCCATACTAAGAGTATGATCTGAACTAATCACTTTTTCACACATCTTCCACGGGTGTCGCCTCCTTATCTTCCATATCTATTTCCTGTTCGGCCTCCACTGCCCTTTTCTTTGATGTCGCACTCCTGTGCATCTTGTTTCTTCTCTTGACCTGTTAACAGCTGCCAAGCTAAAAAATAGGAAACTGGACTAATTGTCCTTATTTTATAGACGTGTCTCTTCCTATTTCAAGCCCCACGTTGGGCGCCAATTTGTAATTAATTACAAATTTATAATAGATAATAATAGTTTTGTTATAATTTTTTTCACTGTTGATCTCGCCAATTTATAATAAAACTTGTTTTTACTACAAATAGATGATGATGCCCCACTGTTATGAGCGCCAATTTGTAATAAAACTGTGCTAATTACAAATAATAAATTTAATGTTGATAATAAAAAAATGTTATAGTTTATTAATTGAATTTAAAAAAATTTTAATAATGTTTTATTTGTTCTTTATTTTATCTTAATTAATTAATTCTAAATTTTTTAATTACTTTAAAATGTGTAAATTAGTTATTGTGTGTCAAAAGATTTGTTCACTAGAGATAATCTTGTTATGTCAGTTGGATCAAGGATTCTCTCTTCTGACTTAGCTCCTCTGCTGCTTCTTCTTCTTCTTCTTCTTGATATTTTTTCTAATATTCTAAATTATGTTTAGAAGAAATAAAAAGCTAATATTTATAATACAAATACAAATGATAATAATAATAATAATAATAATAATAATACAAAGTATTTAAGTAATTCTGATGTTTATTTTTCAAAATTTGAATTTTTGCGCCAATCTTACGCGCATCGACAATGGCATTGGTTGAGATTCACTCAGGTCGGTCGTGATAAAATGACAAAATATAACATTTCAACATTAATTATTTCGAGTTCTTTTAACTGTCGAAATGGTCAGAGAGGGCAAGGAACAAGATACAATACTTACAATACTTTAATATAAATTATTATTGCTAAAAATAACAGGATTCTGAAAATATTGTCAATGAATAATTAAAAAATTCGAACCAAGTCGTAGAATGATGTCACTGGCTCGTGGAGGCTGTGTCCCGTTCGCTCTGCAAATCCAGTATGGCTGCCGTTCACCTCGATTTTCTGCTATACAAGGCTGACGCTATGTTTGGTCTTCTCCCTCAAATATAAATGTGGATGCCTTCCTCTGCGATGTTGTAGTACCTCTGGATAATTATGTGAAGTGTTTTCTTCTTCTCGGCGATGTTGTTCTGTGTTGGATTTATGGTGCTGTGTTCCGTGTTCAAAATCTGTTGAGTTCGTTGTCCAGATAATATTGTAGTTGAATTAATCTCAAAATGGCGGTTAATTTCTTGTGCTCGTACTGGATATTAGTATTCCTGTTGTTCTGGTTCAGTTTGTTATCGGTTACGTTATTATGTTGTTAAAGTTCAGTAGTTAACCTCTGTAGTATATTTTTGGGTTGCACTTCAATTTTTTACAACCATTTATATTTTTCAGATCTTCCGTCCGTAAAATTTGATCTGCACACATTCACGATTAACAATAGACTGATGACTTAAAGTCGTCGTTTTCGGTAGTAATTTATAAAATGTCTTATTCCTCTTACCATTGTCTGTTCACATTTACATGTCTTGGATTTGGTTTCAACTCATAAAAATACATGACAAGTTTTCCTATTTATTGCTGTAACTTAATTATTTATTAATTTTATGAAAATTTAACTATTTAGCAATATTCTGAAGCTAATTTTACATAATTCAAAATATAACTGGGTTTGTTTTAAGTTCAGATAAGCCTAAAATTTACAATTTTTGATATTTATTATAGGCCTTGTATTTTTTACAATTTTAGTAATTAAATGGTTTACAAGTGATTTTATGTTAATATTTCTTTTAAATAATTTTTCTCACTTCATGATTATTGCTTGTTGTTAATAATGTGTTGTTATAAGACTCCAATATTGATTAATTTACATTTTATCTAAATAGTGTACCCTTCTAGGCCTAGTATTACATATTTCCAAATAAAGCTAATTTTATTCTTTTGTCATTACATTTGCTAATATTTGGTTCTGTGCTGATTACATTTTCGTATCTTTGTTTTACATGGACTAGTTTCTATTAATTATATACAATTCTATTGAATTTATTCATTTGGGTTTGACTCTATGATAGTAGTTGATTTTGGTTTAAAATGCTGTTTTGTTTTTCTATTGGGGTTTGTTAGTTATTTTGCCCTATTATTCTTTATATGGTTTACAGTTTAATAATACAATATTTATATTACCTACTTGCCTTCTCTGCCTTAACAAACTTTGAAATTATTGAACATTAATTAAATACAACATATTATCTTATATCTATTAATTTTTTTATCACTTAATCATAACAAAAATATCTTATACTTATTATTTTTTTATATATAATTTGATTAAAATAAAACATTTTATTACTAATAATACTTTCAGTCTTTCACTGTCTTTTGTATTTACTTTACCTAATTTGATTAAACTAAAAACATCTTATCACTAATAATATTCTCAGTTATTAAACTGTCTTTTGTATTTAGGTTTCTTTTTTGTAACACTTAACTATAATAAAAACATCTTATATCTATGATTTTTCATTTATATCTAATCATTAAAACATTCTTATTACTAATAATATTCTCAGTTAGTAAACTGTCTTTTGTTCTTATGCTAATTTTATATGGTATCTCTCTACACTAATGGTAGTTTTTTTAAATAATTTTATTTTCTTTCCTTATTCATTTCTTATAGTATGTCACTTGTTATTCTCTACACTCACTGTAGTCTCTAACTTTTGTTATATTTTATTATGGTATTTCACCTTATAATTTCTACACTGATGGTAGTCTTTTGTTCTTATGTTAATTTTATATGGTAGTCTTTGATTTGTTTCTACACTATTGGTAGTCTTTTTGTTTGTTTTTACTCTGTCCTTAAATTAGGCTTACATTTAGTTTACAATTTATTTTAATTGCATTGTATCCTGTAACTTGAGTTATTTGGACTGACATTTATTATTGGTTTTAATTTCGTTTCAATTGGTATATTCATTCTTCATAAAGTTTTAGTGAATAGCCTTTCTTGTTTCTATATTTCTTTTAGGAACCTTGACATATTTTGTCTCTTCTTTCTTATTCTATAAGTATTTCCTTTTCTTGTGGTTTCATGTTCTTATATTATTCATTCAATGAATCTTATTTGATTATTTGGTTTCATTTATTTTCTCATTTACAGCTCCTTATTAATTGGTTATTGGTTTTGTATCTTGGGGTTTTCTGCTTCTTAATTTAATAAATTTTCTCCTTATTAATTTTTTATTTCCTTTCTTGTTTACTTTTTACTTTTGTCTTTTCATTTACTTTTGTCCTTTCATTTACTTTTGTCTTTTTATTTACTGCTCTTCAATCTACTGGGTATACTGCTGTTGTACTGGGGTTTTATATAGTTGGTTATTTATATATGGGCCAAGAGTTTTCTTCGTTATTCATTTTAATTTTATTAACATTTTATCGACTTAATGATCAGCTTCTTTAATTTATTTTTTAACCATTTATTTTTCTCACTCACTATTGATAGTTTCTTCTTTATTAATGTTGCATTAAGTTAAATTTTTAGGTGGTAATTCTGTTATGCTACAATATATATATATACAGAGAGAGAGAGAGAGAGAAAGAGAGAGAGAGAGAGAGAGTTTGGGAGGAGACACAGCCTAACTTCTGTACGCTGTTCTAGCTTAGCATTTTCTGCCTTCTGTTAATTTATTTACAAATTACAACTCCTGACCCAACTCAAACGATATGTAGAGATGTAGAGAAACCAAATGTTTTCTAATTTTGATTCTTGAAAATATCAAAATTTTTATTAACGGATGTTTCTTTAACACCAATTTTCTCGTCATTAGGTGGATCAATAGTTATAAGGAACGGTTAGGAGTCCTATGTAAACTTCGTAATGTTCCAAGGTGATACATTACTAGCCACCTTGACCATTTGTTCCTCAGTTTCGTGGAACGTTACAAAATATTTGGATTACTTATAGAGACCAATGGATCCCAAACGTTTTTCACCGTAAAAAAGCCACTAACTTCATGAGCTGAATGCAACAAAGGCAATAAAGGAATTAGTTCTTAGTAGAGTTCAAAAATTATTTGTGTCATGGTTTTCGGTATTTTCATTTTATTTCATAACAATGAATTACATTTTTGTTATTGCATGCACAAGACTACATGGTTTTCTGGTTTTCTGGTTTTCTGGTTATCTGCTTTCCTGTGCGGTGTAGAAATCGGGAACGTACTGATGCAATATCACACCCGTCACGACCATCCGATCACTGAATTAATATGGCCAGTATATTCCTACATTTGTCAGTTTGTTTACCAAGTGTGCTTTGTTAGGTGTGCGGTTACATAATAATATAATAATTTGAGCTTTATAGACTGCAGTGTCCAGAAATCCATCTTCAAACCATAAGATTGCTCTTGCTCAATTATGCATCATCGAGTATACTATGTATGTAATACTCTTACAGTTCTTATTATCATAATTATTATTACGGAAATTAAGGCCTTGCAGGTTACAGTAACAGTTTTCAGTATTTCTTCCATATCTTTTCTTTTGTCACTTCCTGTGATGTGTCTTAGACACGACCTGTAGGATTTCCAACACGCAAGCTTATTCGTCATGCCTTTTGCTTGTAGTGGCCAATAAGCCCTACATGAAGGTTTATTTTGAAGTTGCCACAACCATAAATGTATTGTGAAATATAGATTGTAATGTTTTATTATTACACGACTTTACATGTCTATTGTTGTTTTTACCATAGGAAACAAGTGACTCTTTCTGTTTTTAGGTTTTTATAATTTCACTGCACAGTATTAGTAACATCGTTGGTGCACTTAGTTACCCTTCCGCTTAACTTATTTGTGTGTGTGTGTGTGTGTGTGTGTGTGTGTGTGTGTGTGTGTGTGTGTGTGTGTGTGTGTGTGTGTGTGTGTGTGTGTGTGTGTGTGTGTGTGTGTGTGTGTGTGTGTGTGTGTGTGTGTGTGTGTGTGTGTGTGTGTGTGTGTGTGTGTGTGTGTGTGTGTGTGTGTGTGTTGGCCAGAATATTGGACCTATTTGTGGTTTTTTTATTATTACGATTGTTACACAACATATTAGACTACATAGAATACTGGATACTCACAAGGGCATACTATACATATATGACATAGCGCGTACTTTGTATATTATGGAGTATAGTAGATTAATTATTTTCACTATAAGTCTAATAACATATTTAGATTTATTATTTGATACTATGATATATTTATCGTAGTATAGATATAATGTTCTTTCAATTGTTGTAGTTGCTTATTTTCTTTTATAGAAAAGTATAGTTGCTGTTACGTAAACATAATTATCTATATATTAATACGTGAAGAGAAGATTTTGTACCCCTTTTTAAGCATATTGCGCGCACGGAGGAGTGTGAGATTTGGCATAGTTAAAGTTTTCTATATATTAATACGTGAAGAGAAGACTTTGTACCCCTTTTTAAGTATATTGCGCGCACGGAGGAGTGTGAGATTTGGCATAATTAAAGTTTATATGGAGAAGGAGTGCAGAAAGCTAAAATTTATATATAATATGTGTTACAAATACATTAAATTAAATTAAATTAAACATTCATTTGCACTTGAAAATTCATTTAAAATTTTTCAAACAATGGTAATTGTTAAAAATAAAATAATTTTGTTGCCAGGCAACATCTTTGTTGAAAGATCATTGTCAGAGAGTTGAAAATCAAAATAAAGAAATTTGTATGCTCATTAAAGTAAATCGTGATTTAGATCTACGCCGTTATAATGATGCAGTTCAAACTGATGTAGCAGTAACATTTAGTACATTTGATGATAAGCCACCCTTTGAACGAAATATGGTTTCGTTTTCAAAAGTTAATGGTACCATTAAAAATATCTCTGTTTTGGATTCATCATTGGACCCTTGACCCTTTAGCGTTTCCATTACTTTTTCCAAATGGTGATACTGGGTGGCATATCAATATTTCTCATAATGTACCAACTACATCTAATTCAAGAGCGCCCAGAAATAAATTAACCATGCTTCAGTATGCAGTCTATCGACTTGCAATTAGAGAAGATTTTAGCATATTGCACCATTCACAAAAATTATTTCTGCAGTGGATAGTTGATATGTATGTGAGAATAGAGGGCACAAGGTTACATTTCATTCGACAAAATCAAACAAGTCTTAGGTCTGAAGTTTACAACAATTTAACAGATTATTTAGATTTGAACCCCAATGCCAATAATGTTGGCCGTAGAGTAATTTTACCATCTTCATTCAGTGGATCTCCAAGAAATATGTATCAGAATTATTTAGATGCAATGTCAATTGTACAACATTTTGGAAAGCCTTCTTTGTTTATTACAATGACTTGCAATCCAAGTTGGCCTGAAATAGTTAGCAATATTGGTGTAGGTGAGTCAGCTAATTTTCGACCTGATATTGTTGTGCGTGTATTCAAGTCCAAACTGAAAGCATTAATTGAGGGCCTTACACTAAAAAAAATCTTCGGTAAAGTTGAAGCACTCATTTATACAATTGAGTTTCAAAAGAGAGGATTGCCTAATGCTCACATTTTACTCTCTTTAAATGGGCAAGATAAAATTGTTAACGCTACCGATATTGATAAAGTTATATCTGCGGAGATTCCTAACATTCAAACACATCCTACATTACATGAATATGTTGTAAAACACATGATGCATGGTCCATGCGGTGTACTTAATCCAAATTCTGTATGTATGAGAGATGGAAAATGCACAAAAGATTATCCAAAACGATTTAATGAATTTACATGTGAATCATTAAATGGATATCCATTATACAGAAGGCGTGATAATGGTATTAAAGCTGAAGTTCGCGGTAGTTGCCTCGACAATCGTTATGTTGTACCATACAGTCCGTATTTACTTGCCAAATTTAATTGCCATATAAATGTTGAAGTATGCACTACAGTTAAAAGTGTTAAATACATTTATAAATAAGTGTATAAAGGTTATGACAGTGCATCTGTTGAATTAGGTTCAGAGAGAAATAAACCAGGTCAAGAAATACACATTGATGAAGTTAAAAATTTTTTAAACGGCCGTTATGTCGGATCAACTGAAGCTGTATGGCGCATCTATGAATTACCAATGCATTTTCAATCACATGTCATCGTTAGACTTGACATTCACTTACCGCGTAGACAGAATGTTTACTTTCGAGAAGGGCAAGAACGTCAAGCAATTGAAAATGCAAGACAAACAAAATTATTAGCATTTTTTGAATTGAATCGATCAGATCCATCAGCGCATGAATATAAGTATATTGAAATTCCTTTGCATTATGTGTGGGAAGATTCTCGAAAAAAATGGAAGAAGAGAAGGCGTGGAGGTGATAAAATCATTATACGCATATATGTAGTATCACCAAAAGACATCGAACTTTTCCATTTACGATTGCTTTTATTACATGTCTGTGGTCCAAAATCATTTGAGGATGCTAGAACATACAATGGAATTATACACACTTCTTTTGTTGAAGCGTGCCATGCTCGCGGCATTGCTTCAAATGATAATGAATGGCGCGAATGTTTAAATGAAGCAAAAGAATTACATTCACCAAAACAAATGCGAAATTTATTTGGTTACATTTGTGCATTAAATGTGCCAGCCAATGCATTGGCGTTATGGAATGAATTTAAAGTATATCTTAGTGAAGATTTTTTGAGAGATTACAACGAAGAAGTATCCTTTAATACAGCTCTATTAGAAATTGAAGATATTTTGAATGTTCATAATTTGTCATGTCAAGAACTTGGTTTACCAGTTCCCACGTATTCGCAGAGAACAGACGAAGCAAATGCTATTGATCCAATAGAACAAGAGTTTCTGTTTTGTGAGCATTATGAAACTGCAACTATTGAACAGCGTAATCTAATTGATCGTGTGATTCGTGAAGTTTTGCATCATGATACTGGATCTAATGTTTTTTGTTTAACCGCTCATGCAGGTTGTGGAAAACTTTCACACAAACAGCAATCATTCACAAATTAAATTCGCTTAATCTTAGTTGCATTGCAACAGCGTTCAGTGGCATAGCTTCAACTCTATTACTTGGAGGTAGAACTTTACACAATGTGTTTAAATTGCCTATACCCTTTTTGGAAAATTCTGTAGCGAATATTACCGCAAATAGTAGCTATGGACGTTACATAAATTCATCATCATTGATAATTATTGATGAAATTTCTATGTGCCCACTGCAAGTGTTGAAAATCATAGATAGATTATTGCAGGATCTATGCGATGAAAATGATAAACATAAACCATTTGGAGGGAAAACGATACTTCTGTGCGGTGATTTTCGGCAAATCTTACCAGTTGTCCCACATGGATCACGTGCAACTTTAATTGAAAATTGTGTCACGAGTTGGCATTAATTTGTTTATTTTCATAAAGTAACGTTTACTCAAAATATGAGAGCCTTACCAAGTGAAATAGAATTTGTCGAATTCTTGAAAAAAAATTGGTAATAATGAAGCCCCACAATTCCCTCAGTTTGGTGAAAATATTATTGAAATACCTCAGCAATTAATAGGAGATGAAGATCATATTATTAATGAGGTGTACGGAAATATTTCCGAAAACATACTCTCAGATAACATATTGAAGTCAGTTATTTTAGCACCTAAAAATGACGATTGTACTTTTATTAATACTGATATACTTAATCGAATACCAGGTGAACAGAAAACATATAGCTACGATAAAATAATTTGTGATGATGACAATGAAATCAATAACTATCCAGTAGAGTTTTTGAATTCTTTGACTATTAGTGGTTTGCCACCACATAAGTTAGTATTGAAAGTTAATTGCATCGTTTTACTGATCAGAAACTTAAATACAAAGGAAGCATTAGTCAATGGAACAAGAATGCGCATCAAGTGTATGCATCGTAATGCTATTGATTGCGAAGTTTTAACTGGAACCGCACGCAATAAGAGAATTTTGATTCCACGTATAAATTTAACATATTCCGGTACTGTTTTACCATTTAACTTTCAAAGAACTCAATTTCCAATTATACCTGCATTTGCGATGACAATAAATAAGTCTCAAGGACAAACATTCGAAAAAATTGGAATTTTATTGAGGCAGCCAGTTTTTACACATGGTCAATTGTACGCCGCAGCAAGTAGAGTTCGATCATTCGATGGTTTGAGATTTTATATTTCCGAATATAATGGCCAAGGGCATTTAGCAAATGGTGAAAGAGTTTTTACAAAAAACATCGTTTACACAAGTTCTGAATCATTAAATTCACTTTCAAACTATTTTAAGTTCAATGGACAACATTTATTTTTTTAACCGCCCGGTTTTTTTTGATTTAATGAAAAATATATGAAAAAATACGAGGCACGTATTTTTTATTTCATTTTTTATTTTGTATTAATTTTTTATTTAAATTTTATATAATGTAATTCGAAAAAGATAGGCAAAATAACTGTGTAGCCTTGGCGAAACCTGGTCAGTATGGCAATAAAAAAAACCCAAGAAAATGTCAAAAACGCGTTATTGCTTTTTAAATATGGCTTAGCCAAGCTAAACCTCATTTTTCCTATCTTTCATATTTTTCAAATAACTAGAAAATTAATGCATAGAAAAAAAATTAAAAAATTATATAAGCTTTGTAGCAGATAATCTTCAAACTGTTCTCGAATTTTGTACCTTACCAAAAATGAAATGTAATCCACTGGAATTGAAAACAATGTATCTTATACTTCTATGAATGTCAAGTCTCATATTTATTAGCGTTTATTTGATTCAATAATAACATGAAAAAATTAAAACTGACAATGAATTATATCAAAAAATAAATACGAATACAAGCTGTAATTGTGTTTTTTTTTCAACTGTTACTAACATTAAATTTTAAATTTCATAGGTATTGCAGGGAATTAAAGCAAACAACACACGCTAATGACGTATTTGTACACGCTCGCATCTGACGTAATAGAACAAAATTCAAAAAAATTATATGCAATGATTATAGAGGTATACTCTTTGACAAAAGAACCTCAATAACGTTCAAACTTAAAAATTTAATGAATTACGGTCGAATTTCGACCACTGGGCAACCACTAGTTAATAACTGTAACGCTAATTTTGATTATTTTGTTCTTTTTTATTTAAGCACGATAATTTTCTTTAAAATTATTTTATAATCAACTGTAAACATTTTCATGCGGTAAACTAATTTAAATATTATTCATACAACCTGATGAGTCAGCTACTCAGTTATGAATGATCGTTTAAAGTAAACTTCACAGCTCACAGATAATATATCGCTTTTTGCAAACTTATCGGGGTAGGCTGGGTGAAAATTAACGTGAGCAAAGACTTTTCCAAGTATATCAATATGATGAGTTGATGTTTCTGCTTTTGTTTGTTATGAGACTCGATATAATCGCGACAAGACACAGGCGGTATAGTACACTGTGAAAGATGCTGGTAAATAAAGGCGTAGCGCAGATTCAAAAATTTGTTTTTACACATGAAGTGTAATGATAATTATAATTAATAACAGACTCTGCGACAACGTAGACTTTTATGCTCTTACACTCACCCAACAATTATTATCAACTTTTGTTACAGAAAGTGAATTATTATTGAGGTGAAACGACGTAGAATAGATCCTATTAAACACAGCATAGCTTTATTTTAGACTAGCTAAAAAAGCGAGAATTTAAACTAATACAAATCTATTACATCCTGGTCGACACTAAGTAATTTTGTAGGCCTACTGTGGAGAACAAATTTATTAACAGACATGTCACGTAAGCTAAATGTAGTAAAGTCTGCACAATAAAAATTCCAATGGAAAAAGTTTGATTAAATGGGTAAATTCAGCAAAATGCATAATATCAACGGATTTCCAAGAGGCCGTACAAATTACTCAGCATTGATGTACTTGCCAAATGATAATAAAAGCCTCTATCACTCAATTTTTTAAAAGCAATACATGCGAAACCCAACACGTAAATTACCACGTACATCGGAAATCTACGTCAGTACGTGTGTGTGGGGGGGGTTGTAAACGGGCGTGTGCGTGTGCGTGTGTGCCTACGTGTGCGTATCTAATTTTAAGAGATAGCATCTTCGTGCGAATGGAGAATTTATCACACATCGTTCCTTTTTACAGATCTGATACATGGCCTTATACATCGGTCCTTGTCACTCTTCCGATAACATAGCCTTGATAGATTGAGGAGTAGAAAACTATACAAGTTTTCCCGTAAAGCTAACAACCAGCACTGGGCAATATCGCTACGTGTGCGAATCAGCAAGCCATACCGATTGAGTTTTATAATCTTACATTAAATTCCTTGTCACTTTACCAATATGACTGCAATACCATACATCAATAAGAATTACTCAAGGTAAATAAAATGCATTAATCAAATAATTAATATTTAATTCTTCATCACTCAAAAATGAGGAAAACTATAATTTACAGAATTTCGTATATATTAAATCAGGTGCTGCCTGTAACTAATGTAAACAAGATTTTATTCCAGTAATGATTACGTAGAACAAGATTTGAAGTAAATTCACTTAATCGTTTGTTGTTGTTGACAAAAGGCTAAAACGACCCACGGCTTAATTATTGTTTTTAAACCCATAACAACCGAGAGGCATATTTATCAATTATTATTAAATTAGGCATTAAAAGTAGTTTGAAGTCTGTGCCCGATAATTAATTATGCAATTATAACCAAATTTAATGCAAACTCTTAAGCCAACAAAAACTTTGCTCATGAAATCATTTAATTCTTTTAAATGATCACGTTCAACTATATAAATAAATCTTTTTAATTTTCAACAGACACAACACTAGCTTAAGGAGGTAACCGCTGACCAAACTGAAGCAACAATTTTGACTACTATTCTATGTATACTAATCAACTCTATATTCTAGTATACTCTGTACTATTGTTCTATATTGTAATAAGGAATAGAAAAAGGCTTTAAGTAATAAAAATATTTGGGAAATCACAGATTCAGGGATGGGTGTGAAAACATTTGGAGCTTTCCTTCCTATTAAAATTATCGAACAAAATCATGTATTAAGTAGAACATACATCTTCCAGAATCAAAAGACAAGAAAATATTCTTACAAAATGTCAAACGAATTCGGTTGTTTATTATTTGTTTTTCCTTATTACTACTTGATTATTTATTTAATTTTATTATTTTTAATCATTATAGTGATATTATCATCTCGTGGTGGCTAACGAGCTAACACAGATCTGGAGACTGAGTGACATCCAGTAGAAGCCTCCTCTACCCTCACATCCGCGAGGTAAAAAATTCCCCCTTTGTCGGTCTACGGTGTAGGAAGTGGAGGCAAGGAGGTATATCTCAAAGTCCCACCATCGTTTTACCTAGCGATATGCTACTAACATATCTAGGGGATATTTTAGTCACCAAACTCTCGCAAGCAAAATATAAACGGACAGATCAAGCATTGCCGACCGTAGCTATGAATAAAAGGAAAAAGAGACTTGGCATTTTGGAACAATTTAAAATGTGTGGATTTTAAAAGAACTCGTACATAAAGAGGTGGAACTTTAACGAGAACGTAAAGTGATGAGCATGAATGTCGCCATCATTCCTAAAACCAAGAAGAAGCTGAAAGGTTCCACAGAGCTAGAGGACCATATATTAACATTTAGTGGTGTAGCGTCTAGAAGACGCGCAGCTGCAGGAGTAGCATCATGATAAAGAAGGAACTGATAAACAGGATACATAACTACCAGTTTGTAAACGAACGAATATTAAAAACGCGTTACAGAACAGTAAGAGGGTGCCCGACATTGGTAGCTTTATATAGCTCGAATGGTGGTCGCAAAGAGGACTTAAAAGATCTTTATGAGATAACAGCTCACTGATTTTCCCGAATTTAACTTAGACAAATACTTGGATAAATATACTAGTGCCCAAATACACTTGGTGCACTAAAGCATCAACCAATAATCTATTGACTCACTAGAGTATCAAAGTCTCTGTCTAGAGCAGTCAGTCAGTCACTCTAGGGGCTAGAGTCTCAGTCAATAATTTATTGTTTTAGTAATTGAAAAATTATAGAATTTAGTGGAGGTTACAAGGATTCCTAGAAGATATGACGTTGAATCTGACCATTTGTACCTCATGTCAAAGATGAGGATTCCTGGTAGGTGGAAGAAGGTACGACCCATAGAGCGAATGTGTTCCACACAAACTTTGAAAGTACGTCTACTCCAAGATGATGGTTTACGACACATGTACCAGACTCGGCTGAGTTAGTTTGCGCAACAAACACCCATCACTAATACTGTAAATCAGGAAAGGGATAACACAGCACATCGTCATTTTCAATGTCTGTAACAAAGTGACTGTTACTGCCTGCAGAGGCGAAGCGAGCGGGATTTGTTTGGCAGGATATGTGTTTACTAACGCGGCAGTGGAGCTGAATTCAGGTCCAGAGCTCATCTTCTGGCCGTCTGGGCTCATCGTCTTTCTTGTCCCCGTTTTAATTTTAAAGATATGTTTTAATATTTTAATGCACTCCCAGTGTGTATTGAGAGGACAAGGCCGAGTTGTGCATCTTTCAGCAGTCCCGTCGTTTCCAGCTTATGCAAGTCTCTGTCAGCCGGACTCTCCTTACATATTTTAGATTTCTTATGTACTCCCGGTAAAATACATCTCAATAAATCTTTCACCGAAGTTTGTATATCTCTTGTACACCAGGAGGAGTAGGTGGTACTGTAGATTTGACAGCCTCCGCATTGCTTATTTTTCCCTGGGCACACAAATTTCTTGCATCCAGGTACCTGACATTTTCCAGGGTTCCTACTTTGTAAATATAACTAGATGAATGTTCTAGATATCTAGGCGAATGTTGACCACCCCTTTGATACATTTCACAGGCTAAGCACAGGTGTTGTCATCATGAGGCGACCTCCCGCAGAGTATGTCCTGACCCGGGCACATCTTGATGCAGTGTGTGCAAAACTGGAAACATTGCATTGGCTGAGGCATGAAAGCTCTAACACTTAGGCTGTAAATGCCTACTCTTAATTTCGCCAGTACAGTTTTTCTGTTAAAGGTTAAGACTTGAGACGCAGATGAAGACATAAAGCGTATGTCCATCCCTTCGCACTATTATCCTCCGATATGCTTGTGGGGCAACCTTCGTCCTGTGGGGGAAGTTAAACAAGTCCTGCACCCCCTTTGTGCTGTTAAGAGTAGAATAGCGAATCACCTTTACATCGGGCTCCTTACTTTCTACATCTTTAGTAACTTCAAACCCTGTTGATTATTTAGGGTCTTTATCAGTAAACCGCCTGCGTTTTTCTGATGTCTTTACGGTTGAGCCAGCGCAGGCGGCGACAGCTTTTTCTATCAAGAAGGGACTCACTTTTGTGAAGTCACCTTCTTTCGCTTGACAACTAAATATTGTTGACATCTATCAGACGATGTCACTCCGCACTATGTAATAATGTGTCCTTCCCTTCACCCTCCGATGAGGGGTTTTCCCTAGATGAGGGTTTTTAAGGAAATCATCAATCCCAGAAAAAGAACGTGTTGTTACCACGAGTACGGGGGAAGTAAGTAGACCTCTGCAGCAGAGCTCCTGGTAGCCTGAGGCCATCATTCCCGACTTACTAACATAGATCCATTCATCTACTGGCACGATCGGTTCTACCGTGGGTTATGGTGTATTTTTCAGGGAATCACACATCCTTGTCAAAAATCAGTTACCACTGCCACAACAACGGACAGCTGTTGTCCCCCCCCCCCAGGACCCACATTAGGCCAAGGTGTTATACACTCGGGCGTAGGGTTGATTCCCAGTGAGGTTGTTGTTGTTGTTACGATTTCAGGCTGGGACTAAGGCCTGTAACCCAACGACTTCTATCAGAAGTATTCTTCGTTATCATTGTTGCTTCTCACCTACATCTTTTTCTACTTCTCCCAAATCCAGAAGTAGATAGGCTTGCAATTTGTTTCTTTCCGTAGACAGCTTCATGATCACCACATACCTTCATTCTTCTTTTACAGCACCCATATTCTCCTGCCCGGGCCTTCTCCCACATCGCCTCTCAATCATTCCTCGATGGATTTGACCAACCGTACTGCTTCTTCTTTCAACAGTAGATCCAATCAGTGTACTTTTTTCAACCACTTATAACGTTAAAATTGAATACGATGCAATTTTACGGGGATTAATTCATATGTCATAGATATCAAATATAAATCTGTAAAAAATTATGTTAAGTAAATGCAGTTAAAAAGATACCAGAGCGGTATGTGTGTCAAAAGGAACAAAACCTTGAGTTGGCGCCTGCCAGACGGCCAGAAAGTACAAAAAGTCACGTAGAAGGCTGGCTATCATAAAAATGTATTATACTTAGAAACTAGCAAAAATTAGGTGAAAGCTGGTGAATCTTAAGTGCTTTATACAATAAAATACCGTTATGTAAGACAGAGAGCGTAGACAGAGAAATTCGAGTAACGCGTCTTTCCCACTATTTCCACACGCGCTGTTGGGGTGACGAATGGAGTAAAGCGTCATTTTTTTAGGTACCCTGTGAATTTAGAATCATTTATTCTACCCCGTGAATTCTCGGGGTAGATTGGGTAAATTTGTATTTCGCGGTACGTGAAACCAATCAGAGTGTATTTTGTAAATATTTGGTGAGGGTAGTTTTAATTCGGGTATAAAAAACGTAGTTGGAAAAAGTTCAGGCAGTCTGCGGAGATACTACATTTATTTAGACTCGTAACCGGTGTGTTAAGGAATTATTATTTTAGTTAGTTGATAAATTAAACAGATAATATTCGCAAACGTAGTAAACTGTATACAGTGAAGTTATCAAAACAGTAAAACTAACAGTCGTATTTGAATCACCGAAGTAATAGAAATTCATGAAAGTTAATTTTTTTCCAATAACTTATATACTATGAGTAAGAAAATATTGTGTAACACTTCACCGTTGTATTCTCACCAAATCACAAAAGGTGAATTGTGTCTGGTGCATATATAAAGTTAAAGAATGAACGAGTGCGACTGACGGGGATCTACATAGCAGCACTGGACCGTAGAATCACAGGACCGACGACGTTTGAGGAGACACTCCGTACCGTAAATACGGAATTCAACAAACAAGTAAAAATTATATGAACATTCATTTTAATATTGTAATTAAAGTTCAATTCTTTTGGTAACTCAAACAGTTAAAAAGAATCCACAATTAAAAAAGAGAATAATTATAAGAAATTGAATATTGATATTAGTAATGTAATCTTTAAATTTAAGAAGAGTATTAAACGTACAATTTGTCACATTTATATTTGTTTATTAATTATTACACTCTGAGATCAATTATAAGAGTCGCTACGCCAAAGTAAGAGCTACGTTCAATAGTTGAATACCAACAATTAGACATATATAACTAGACCAAGTACCTTAAAGATAGAATAAGTGAAATATAAGATAACTTATAATATAAAGTCAGTAGTTATCACATTGATGTTATTTAATATTTAGAAGTAACCCTTGCTTTGAGATCATAGTTGTAGTATTTGGCACTACAACGTAAAACTTAATATCAAGGAATATTCAACACTTAGTCTTGCTTTGCAAGGTGTAGTACACTCTCTTCAAAAACCTCATCATTAGATACTCTTTCCATCCACGGTTTTTTACGACTCACCTCCATACACCACATCTCAAAAGCGTCAAGGTCACTTTTCTCAAAGCCCAGGTTACCGAGACATATGTGCATCTGTTCCAAATAAAACTCTATATAAATATCTTCCTGGTTTCCAGGGACACGTTTCTGATAGCCAGTAGTTTCTTAAAAAATGCTCCTCTTACTTGTGCAATTCTACTTTTTACATCACTAGTGCACTGAAAGGAATTAACTTGCACTAGCTGACTACAGTCCAGAAATACTTCAGCCTTCCTTTTTTCAGTTCTGGAACATTTAATGACTTTTGTTTTTCTTTAGTTTTTATAATGCCTCATTTATCTTTTAGGATCGTCTTTATTTGATGAAGTGCATTCTCTGGTTCTTCTTCGTTGCGTCCTAAAAATATACGCCATTAATTATTATTCCATTTTTGCTGGTTTTCATAAACTCTACTGCGTAATCTACAGTTGAGTGGGGATAATACACAACTCTGTCTGATCTTTGCTTGCTTGTCTAACCTTTTTATATCTTTGCTTGGTGTCCATCTCGGCCTATGAGAACTCTCTGGTTCTTGTAGAGTCGCAGGATAATTCTTCTATCCCTATAGTCTACCTGTACATCTTTGAGGACTTTGAACATTATATTCCAATTGATGTTGTCAACTGCATTTTTGATATCAATAAAGACTATCATGATTTCTTCATTAAGTCTCAGAGTTTCCTCCATAATTATTTGCAGTGACAATATAGCTTCTCGTATTCCCCGATTTCTCCGAACACCAAATTGATCCTCTTGTAAGTTCTCAATTTTCTTGCCAATTCGATGATAAATTTTTCTAGTTAGTATCTTTGATGCATGTGACACCAGGCTCAAATTTCTATATTCTACACATTTCTGTGCGGTGCTGGTCTCGGGAATGCATGTCATGCGCGGTAGTTCAAAGTCTTGGATTATCTCTCATTTTGTGTACATCTCGTTTATTATACCAAATAACGTATCTTTGGCTTTTAATCCAAGTGACTTTAAAATATCGCCAAAGATATTATCAGGTCCCAAGCTTGGCGATCCTTCACACCTTTAAGTGCACTATCGAACTCTTCTCTCAAAATGAGTGACCCAAACTCATCCTTTTCAACACTACTCACATTTTTCAGAATGTTATCATCTAAATTTTGTCCCTTGTGTAATTCTTCTATGTATTTTTGTCGTTGTTCTAGAATTCCTTCTTCACCTACATAAAGGTATTGTAATGAAAATGGAAAAGTCGTTCACACGTAAACGCTAATCAGTCTTACAATAACCGATCAGTAAACCTGCTGTCGCTAACTGTTGCATTTCCGAGGTCCTCTTTCTACTTTTTACTCCGTATCTCTGTCTAAGTTGTCAAGAGCACTACAGTCTTCAATTTTATGTTTCACCGTTAAAAAATGCCCCACCACCAGTGAAAACGAGTTGTTGTTGTCCTAGTAGGAGGAAAGAAGACGCCCAATTCGCAATCTAGTAATGGAATGTTAAGACGAACGCGATAACCTGCCATTTGCCATTTACGGACGCTCTACTTCACTGTATGATGCTTGTTATGCAGAGAATTCCATGTATGCTATTACACGTCAATAATAGTGGGTGTGGCAGCTACCTTTGCATTCTCAGGTCGTATGGCAATGCATCTACTATGCGCTCTGCGCTGTCTGCAGCTTTCTTCTCTGCACGTTAACTTCTTTGTTACCTCACATTACTCACATTAACCGAACACCGAACAAAACCAAAAGATAAACGTATGTTTCCTACCGCATAGCTTAATGTCATTATCTGTTGTTGTTGTTGCTGTTGTCCTTGTCCGTATATATATATATATATATATATATATATATATATTATAACGATTTGTCTATATCGTTAACGAGCCACACGTTTGGTAGCACAATTTATTTTCAACGATACTTACGTTATACATTTACAACGGGTTTAATCGTAATAATAATAACAACGTGAATTGTTTAGAATCTTTCAAACATTTATTAATTAAAAATTTCAAAAATATGCAAGTTAAAAACTTGCATTAGTATTTGCATGTGTGTATTTGTAGTACACATACTTGTTAATAAAATACAAGTAATACCTCATATTAAGCATAGAAACATAAAATACAAACTTATAGCTATAAGTAACATTGATTATGATATAATATTGGTCTCGACTTACTCAATTTCTTTAATTATTATTAAATTCTCTAATTTTTCTTTTTAAATTATTATTGTTGCATATGCATCTCTTATTTATGATCGTATTAATTACTTTAAAAAAATTACTATTTACTTTCAAAATTAATTTAAATATCTTCGTTAAATTATCATTTCAAAAATATACTTTCATAAATTCAAATATTACTATAAATTACTATACAGTAAACAGTTACATTTAAAAATTATTAATTTCACTTTTTGAAATTATATTGTCTTTCTTTTACATTGTTTTATTGTCTTTAATTCAGTCTTTTGTTTTTGATGAGCACATGGATTTATTTCACCTTAATCGTGGTGGTAATTTCTCAGCGTATCCTCTTCTGGTCCTGAGTCCTTGATCCTGGTTGATCCTCCGTAGTCGGTGTAGTCCTGGAGTCCGCTCCCCATCCTCCGGAACCTCTCGGTAGTCCGATGACTCGTACCGTACGGCTGGAATCTATACCACGTAGTTGGATGTTCCCTCGTCTCCAGTAATAGCCTCTGGCTGCAGCGGTGATCTCACGAAAGTGATGAAGTTGTCGAGCATAGCCTCCGGCTGCCTCTGTGATTGAATGAGAAAGAAAAAAAGGCTGGTGTGTCTCGCGTATTTATACTCTTGGGCGCAAAAATCATGTCTCGACAATTCTCTGCATGAATCAGTCTGTCGTAGCGTCCCTTTATAAACACGATTATTTATTTACACACTTGTTTCACTGGCCTTCGCAACATGCGAAGTCTTTCGCAAATTACCCGATATTCATCTGGTCGGTAATTTTTATATGTACAACTGTGTGTTAACCGCTTTTCTCTATCTTAATTATTATAGGTTTTATTTACATTAATTTGCACTGTATTTACACTTTTTATTGTTTTCGCAAAATCTTTTGTATACGCGTGCGTCTTTATATTATTAACACTGTGGCGTATTTTGTTTTGTGATATTTTACACACACTTATCACAATTTAAATAATGTATTTATTGATTAACGTTTATTTAGGGGTGACGCTTTGCAGGAATTAACTGGCCGCACTCACACACGTAAGATACACGTGTACACAGACGCAGCTGTGTGTGGCGTGACTTTCCTGTTCCAGCAGGCAAATTCCTTGTTCCCCTTTACAGCTTTCTATCTGAAATATTATACTACTAACAATATTGATTATTTATTTTAATTTACATAAATTATCTTAACCTACTGTCCAATGCACAGTACCATACACATACGTACTGTTGCTATATATATATATATATATATATATATATATATATATTTTTTTTTTTCTGACAGGCCCAACTTGGACCAAGCGGGCAGTAGAAGATAAGGAACAGCTAAAAGGGGCCCGATAAAGGAGCAGTAGGCTCCATCCTGAAGTAATAGGCTAAGTGGTTCCAGGATGGATATGAATGCCTGAATTAGAGACGAGTTTATTGTGGGTGAGAGTCCAACACACCAGAGGAAGCACGGCCTCCTCTGACGGTGCATAAAGCATTTCTCCTCCTCTATAAAAAACAAAAAAATTATTATTAATGAATCTACAGTACTAGAGATACGATGGGCGGACTGGAGGATGATATACAAGAAATGGAAGGAGACATTATTGTGGCCGGCGATTTAAATTCTACGGCTCTGGATTTTGGCATGATTAAACAAGAGCCTGGAGAAAAGCGAGTGGTTGAGATGTCATCCAGGCTGGGGTTGGTAGTGTTTAATACTGGGAGGACGTCGAAATTCAGGCGATCTGGATATAAGGAAACTGTTTTATAAGCAGTATATGGGCATGCGACACGAAGAGATGACTCAAGTGACCGCCAGGCTCATAAAGCGGTTAGCTGATGAACAGATCGCAAAAATGGGGTGATTTAATATTTTATAATACAACAATACAATACAACAATACAATACATACAATAATATAATACAATAATACAATATTATATTATTTTATAATACAACTTCTAACTGGTCGTGGCCTGTTCCGGACTTACCTCTATAGGATGGGGAAAGTGGACAACCAGACTGCATTGTCTGTAAATAGGAACTAGACGATGTCCACTACGTGTTTTTCAACTGTGTTAGATGGAAAGAGGAGAGATGACTCTGGAGAAAGTAGACACATTACGACTGACTATGTCATCGGACTGATACTGCAGAATGAACACTATTGGTATCATGTAGACCCTATATAAACAAGGTTCTAATGCAAAAGAAGAGGGCAGAAAGGGCAGAAATCTTGCTAGGGCCGCTGACAGTATAGCAGAAAGCAGGTAAAGTGGAACCGCTGAAGGTTTAAAACAGATGAACGTCCAAATGGAAGAAGAGCAAATGTCACCACCCTGAATTATTGCGAAATCTGAGACTCGGGGTTGACATCCATGCTATGGAAAAATGGTTTTGTGGTTTGGTGGGTGCGAGTCCCACACACCGTAGGAGTGTATAGAAGTGCGGACCCTCCTGTAGCGAACATTATTTTCCACAGTTTACCTCGTGAAAAAAAGTATTATTATTATTTTTATACTTGACAGTTTTCTCTAGTATTGTCTCTTATTCCTCTACTTTGTTTCGTCAGCCATATGTTTAATTCATACATATTATGTGTTATGTATTACATATGACTCTGCCGACTAAATTACACCGCTTATAGTGCCAGTCTAAGATATATGTTTAGTAGCTTTTGAGGGTTATCATTCGATTTACAATAGGTCTTTCCCTAATGATACGATCTATGTCGCGTGCTGTTCTACCCTTTACTTTTAACTGATTTCTCTGAAGCTTCTCGTTTTTTATTTGACTACGTTTCACTAAGTTATGTTTTTTTATATTTTTCTTATTTTTATATCTTTAAAATTTAAATAGCTTTTCTTTAAAAATTTTCCTTAAAATGTCCAGAAAACCTTTATAATAACTTCATGTTCACGTGTGCTTCACGTCGTGTCGTGACGGCGGTGGAAGTGTTGCTAGCGGACTGCACGAGAATTCGCCGGTGCTGCCCCTCAGAACGACGTCCTTGCAAACCAGTTCACTAGGGGAAAACGTGTTTCCGTCTGTCTGGCCTTGGTATTACAGGCCCACTGCAGTACAACGGTAAGTTAATTGCAGTCAGCGAATGTAAGCAAGGTGGCGCTCCTGATTTCCTTACCAGCTGATAATGGTTATTGTAGTACCCACTGACATCAACCTAATCATTGTAACATTTTACTGAGTATTGTAAGCCCATAACTATCACTACAAAGGGTACTGTTTGTAATTGCCTATAAAACTTGCGCAAGTTAACAATTTAAAAATTCCTTGCTGACAAGTGAGCTATAGGTATTTTTTATGTCATTTTGTCATATAAAATTTAATTTTTTCTGTAGAACTTGAAGTAACTAGTTGTTTGTGTTTACTTAAACCACGAGATTTTTTTTAAATAATAATGATTAAATTTTTCTTTTCCTTTCTCTATGATCTGGATTACTTGATGTCTTACTCTCCTGCAACGTGTTATTTGCGCATGTTGCACAAAAAGAGACACTTTGACCACCATTTACTTAGTTATATAACGAACATTGAACAAAAATAATTATTACGTACATATAAGACTGCTCTAGTGAAACTTACAGGATAAACTTTAACAATTATACGTAATATAAGATACTACGACAGCATGGAATTCGACTATTTGTTATAAGTTATACAGTAATCGTACAACTGTTAGGCTACTAAGCTAATGTGTTTTAGAGTATAACTAATACATATTAGCTAGAGAAGCTACAATCGGCGCCGTCGGAGTATGCACACCTACGCAGTGCAAGCATATGTGAATTTTTATAAATTCGATCGAAACTTTTATTTGCAAAAAAAAATATTATTTATTTCTTATTTTGCATTTACATGGAATATGTTCATGACTCAAATTACGCAATTCCTCCATCTCACAACAGCAGTTTATACACCATACACATACTTTAGTTACACAATTTTTTACAAAAAGTGATTCAAGGACTAAAAATGTTCTCTTTTAAATGCGATTCATGAAGCAGATATTACACCATTGCAATACAGAAAGCACATAACACAAAAAAGTAAAACTAAAATACTCATGTAAGTCTTCATCAAAAAGGTACTTCACTTCTTCTCTAGCGACTTGTGAAACACTCGTTCGCGACTAAGTGTATTGTGTCTTGTATACTCAGACAGATTCAGTCTAAAATATGCCACATTACAATTGCTAAAGGAGATGAAAAACTGATGAAGATTGAGTTTATATTTCCTAATAATTCCACTTGAAAAACAGTTCAAGAAAATCATGATTATACACAAAGTAATACGGAACTCAGCTCAAAGTATTGAATTCTGCTCCATAAGAATTAGACTTAACACAGCTATACATTTTATCCATTTCGCTTTGCTACTGGACAAAATAGACTTTCACGAACCTATTCGTTTTGCGGCCAAAATGTTATTTCCTACCGTTACACTTTGACCTCTGGTTTTTCCTCTCATCATTACTTCATTTAATTATTTAATGACCCACATTAATAGAATTTCAGGAAGATGATGACCAACTAATAAGAAATGACTTACCGACTTTAATTCTTTGAGAAGTGAGAGAGACACCTGGAGTCTGTAGAGATGTGCTTATATTATTCTACTGTTACATGCGTTCGTTAGATTTACGTATAGTATACACTCCCTCGTGCAAAGTACAGTAGTTACAAAGTAGCAGCATAACAGTTTGTCAGATGTAGTGCGACATCCAACCACCTTAAGTTACGCCATTGTTTATATTAACCTTGCGCCCAAATAAATTAAATAATATGAATACTTGCAACTAGTATTTCATAATTACTATTATTACTAACATCCGTCTTAGTATTGTACTTATACGTTCATTATTATTATTATTATTATTATTATAGATTCGATGACAATGACGCCTTATTCTTGGAGGTCGCTTCATTATACCCTTCTTCACTCCCAACATCTACGTATATTACACATATTACGCGTTGGAATCCCGTTGCAATCAACTGAGTTTCCCGTTCCAAGTATTTGAGTCGGCTATGAACACTAACCAAGTTTTAAGCACTATAGCACCGCCTTGTTACAATTCAATTAATTTATATTGCCCCAAAGACGAAAATAACCTAAACCATGTACGGCGTTGAACACACTTACGCATAAATACCTAAGGTAGAGTCCAGCTGTGATCTATGCTTTGTAGAAATGTTACTTAGTAATAACTAAGAATCTTTCGAAATGTGGCTCTACCGTAGAATACTGATCATTTCATGGACAGCACATATAACTAATGTTGAAGCTTTTAGAAAGATGAAGAAAGATAGGGAAGTTATTAACACAGTGAAGATAAGAAAGCTTCAGTATCTGGGACATCTCATGAGAAATGAACAGAGATTTTACTTATTGCAGTCCATATACAGGGAAAAGTACTCGTAAAGAGAGGAGTTGGGCGACCGAGAATACCATGGCTGAGAAATTTAAGGACCTGGTTACAAATACCTGAATACAGCTGACTTATTCCGCACAGCAGTGCAGAAAGTTAAAGTAGTCTGTATGATATCCAACATCCTACAACGGATAGGAAACGGATAGGAACTATCAGGAGAAGAATAATTAAGAGCGCCAGATGTATAAGGTCATTTCATATCTTTTAACATAAAACCGACCAAATATATTGATATTAGTCCGTCTAGCATTGATTAATGCTTTGTCTAGTCTCCAATCTGCAGAAATATTACTTCTTCATTGCGTTAATGGTTACATCAATACGAGTAAGATACGTAATCGGGGGTATATAGTATCACTTGTTAGATTTCGTTGAGCGGCTCAGACGGACGTAATGGAAACATGTATTATGCGTTTATGATATCATATTGCATATATATTATAAATATATCAATGTATCGGCTACAATATAAATAATTAAGAAACCGGTGATCAAACTGATTTAAAAAAAAAAAAAGCTGGAACGTAGGCTACGTACCTGTCTGATCTGCTTTAACTGAAATACGAAGATAATACTCTGATTGGACATATATTAAAAATAGTGCCCATAATTTTAAAAGTTGAATATACTTTACTTAATTTTTTAAAGATTATTGCCTGTCAGTAAATTCTCCATTCGCCCTTCGTCCATTGCATACATTCGATTCTTAACTCACCGTTTGATGAGCAGCCGTTTGAGTTTGAAGTTGCAGATGTACTGTTATTATTTCTAAATCGCAAATGTTCACTTATTCCTGAATAGTAGAACTTCATTTGTGGTAAAATTAGAAGTAATATGTATTTTTTTACTTGTCATTCATTAACAAAAATTTAGTGTAATAGGCCTACATCTTGCAACATATGTGACATACGTTCTCAGTATATGATACATAATATAGTATTTTATATTTTATAGTCTCTTAGTTTATTTTAAACGTCTGAGAACTGATTCCTTTTCTTCTGTACTCCATTACGTCAGCAGCGTTTTTTTTTAAAGACCAATCTTCGCCTTGCTCTGCAGTTTATTCCGTCGATCACTGTATTATAAGTAATACCTAAACACCTACATATCCCCCTGAAAATCGAATGCTTCTCATAGTGACGTATTTCTATGCACTCGAGTTTTCCTTTAGTTTATAAAAACTTGAATTTTTCTAACTTTAACGATAGATTAAATTCTTAATAACTTTAAATGGCACTGTAACTCAGTCCTTCCAGTCTATTGTTTACCTCTCGCTGTTATAATTTGGAAACTAAAAGGCCAGAAAAATAAATTTAAAATAACTTTTTTAAAACAACTTGAAAAGTGTTTACCACTGCATAAAAAAAAAGTATGTAAACAATCTTTATATTTTCCAAGCAGAGCGTGCTTAATAAACAGTACAGAATGCAGCAGTATTTTTAAACAATTTTAAAATTTGGTTTGTAGCAGACAGTTGTGTGCAACACTACTACAGTGTAATCTCTGTGCGGATGGTATGATTTGTTTTAAACAAAAATTCCACTCTTACACGTGTTTTTAATTACTGACATACAACTATTATTCAATTTGAAGTTGCGCTATTTTTAAACGTAACACGATTTTGTTTTCAGCTTCATCATCAAATACATAAATAACAGCCTAAATGTCTTTAATTGTACCTGCGCTCACATTCTTTCATTTCTGTTGGAGATTTGCTACCTGTGGAGACGTACATTCTTAGTAGCAATAACGTAACTTCCATACAAATTACACACATGAATACACATTTTATTAACTCATAAGGGTGAGATAAAACTAAACAGAGGGTGAGAATCGATAATCGTTATTACGTGAGAAACACATAATTGTTAATTGTACGAACATTCTTTACTGACTTCTTTTTTAATAGTCCTACTCCCTTATACGGTTTAAATTTCGGCACTGTATTATCCACGTGATGTTCTCGACAACAGACAACGCAACTATCCCGTTAAATGAAGTACAATTAATTTGAGAAGTGAAGAGGAGCTTAAAGATTGACTTTTAATGGCGATTAAGACATATAACTACAAGTAACTACAAGTCCGTGGGAGGCTCGTGAGGTCCGTTTCATAAGCCATGCCAATAGTTTAAAAAAAGAAGTAACTACAACTATGTGCCTACAAATATACAATATAGTCTAAGTACTTGTCACTGACCTCTGGTATCAGTTGCAGTACGGCAGTGGACGAAAGAGAGCCAACGGCAAGACCCAAAAGCACTCTCATCACATGGTGGTAATACGGGCTATTGAACACTGGCCATAGAACGGCGCCAAAAATTCCCGATAGGCTGATCACCGCCACTGACAGGCTGCCGAAACCCCACACTGAAACAAAACAATACACAGTTCATTAACAAGTGCTCAAACGCTTCAGAAATAAAAGAATTAACTTTGGATATCGGTTTACTGGACAGGCCTCCTTCAAACTACGCATGCAACGGCAACACCAAACGTTATAAGATTTTTCATTTAACGTATGTTTACGCATAATCTCGTTTCTGGAAAAGTTTGTCTTTTTTTACACACTCGATTTGCATAAATATGATATTTCCAAAATTGTGTAATTATAACAACACTGAATTTGTGATATGAATATTTGAAATGTAACAAATTTGCTTTCATTACCGTTAGTGTGCACATGTGTACATATGTACATTTGTATGTCTGTATTAAATCTTTAACATCTTTATGAGTAGTTGAATTTTAGCTATTACTTTTACTGTGTATCTTTTTTAACAAGTGAAACCATTATTTCGGCTTCTTCTTCTTCTCTTGAGCGCCGTCTAAAAAACTCTTGAACGTATAGATTTGAATGATTTCTTCTACAGTAATCGCTCAAAGTCTACAAAACATTCATATTTTTCATCTCAATTGTTGTAATATTCTTCAATACATCTCATAAATTCAGAGTTGTATGTAATACCTTGTTAATTTTTTAGTTCTAATTATTATACAAATTAATTCTGTTTGCAAACATCTCAAATCTTTATTACGAAGCAGTCTAAAAAATGTCTGTAAACATGAATCTTTTCTTCTTTATGACAGTTCATATGTAAAGATACATTTTTAGTGTCGTGTTCTGTAGAAATACAAGATGTAAATTGCTGTAACTTGAATATAATGTTTTACTAAGCCAGCAAGGAATAAAATAATTATATATCACATTTGATTTAATACTCTCACTACTTAATAAGTCTGCTATTGAATTTCACGTTTGTTATTTCAAACTAAAATTTAAAATTGTATGCCTTACGCTCATAAAATTCTTTGTAATAATGCACCGTTCAGAATTCTTAAGCATGGTTCGTTAACAACAATAACTATATAAAGGCAAAATCCTACAAGGGTCACGTAAATGTACAGTGTTAAATGTTCGTATATTTACGGAAAGATGTGATTGAGTCTATAAAAAAATAACTTGCTCTACTATGCTAGACAAGATGCATAATTTAAGATACATTTTTTTAATGTGAATACTTACACTTTACAAAATACAAAATAACTTATATGTGCCAGTAATAATTCACTAAAAATACCTATACACTGCACGAACACTTACAAAACAGTTTATAAGCTTAAGTAACTAAAGCGTAATTAAATATAGACCTAATAAGTGTCTATACTTATATTACATATAAGCTTCATAAGACGATTCAAGTTAATTAATATACTCGATCAGTAATTACATTTTTTTGAATCGAATTCACTTAGATCGTAAGATTCCTCTGATATTTTATCATGTAGGCCTATACAACGCTCAAGTTATTTACATCTGATTGTTCTGGATAAGTGACTTTTATTTAGTTTTCCGGACACTCAGATCATTTTCTAAAAATATTAGGCCTATATCAAGATTCCGATTACCCAAAATGTGTATTGCCAAATGCAAAAAAGTAGTATCGGCTTTTGTTACAAGACCTAAGTGTAGGTTTCTTTATTTGTAAAGAAAATATAAATTAAAATGTTAAATTACGAGATTATTATGACAGACGTTTGATGTATTTCTGAATGCGCGTAATGCGGGGATTACATTTTTTTACCAAAAAGATTTCATTTAGGATAAGTTTAAATAACTAGATATCATTTGTATGTCAAATACACATTTCAAGTCCTTTTAATACGCATTAATTGAAACGATTGAAAACAGTTTATTCAAATCCATATGTTTACTTGTAATTAAATAAGGTAATTACTTGTTATCTATCGGTAATTAAAGTCCTTGTGCTAAAAACACACTTATTAAAAATTAAAAGTTTTTAGAAAAGTATAAAACGTTTGTATTCTACCTCCAATCAGAAAACAGCCATATCATTAATATTACATGGCATAATGATCTCTTAGATGTATTAAAACGCAGTAATGAGGTTAGTCGTGTGACAATCAAATTGTACTCATTTCACGTGCGATAACATTTAATGTACTGGCTTCAATACGGCCTTAATGTTCTTGCTTCAGTCACCAAAGAAGAAAATTTATTAAAATCTCATTGTCTTTCCAGACTGAATAAAAATTATAATGTATCTAGATTAATGTGTGTTAAACGAAAAAAGAGAAAAGTCTGATGGCCACCACTACTGGAATTTTCCAAATAATTACATTTGCAAAAAATTATTTTTGCAAATCTCTTGGTAAATACGCTAAACACTTTTAGATCAAAAACATACAGGCTCTAATTTGTAAAATATAAACTAGAGCATTACATTTCTGTCAAAAAGAGAGTCACACGCCTACGCTTTTGCCTGAAACCCTATTTAACCACTTTCTCGTACCAGAGTAGCATTGACTAGCAAAATTTTAATTAAATTTTATTTCTTAAATCGACGTCGGCACTGACGACCATAAGGGAATAAGCAGGCAACAACTTTGTTACTAATTTTTCCATCTCGTACAGCAGATAGTGTTTCTGAATAACACAAGCATTACAAAAATACCGTATATGAACAGACAATGATGTAAACTTATTCCCAGTATATTCACTTAAGTCTAAGTATTCAGTGGGAAAAGTCTAAGTAAATCTGAGCAGAGAAACAAATCTGCCCACTGCATGGCTAGTGGGCTTCCAACCTCTACATTATAAACATTTAGACTACTATCCTTCCTCCATCTTTTATACATGTACAAACGATATATTTCGGGCATGAACGAACAGTATTCAGGCTAAAACATCGTTAAGACAATTACAACATGAGTCACTAAAAACACAAGTCAAATGTACAGAAATAATACATTTAACAAGAGAATAAATATTCCCTACGATGTATTTTGTGTGAATTTACGTAGTTATAGTGTATCGTGTTTAACTTTAACAATGCACACACGCGCGCTGACACACACACGCACAAATATCGCAAGAACACTTGGTACGGGTACGTCTTACTATAAAACCATAACAGTTATAACTTAGTCACAAAGTAAGCAGTAGATATTGTAAAAATGTACACGTGTTTTGATTTGTAAAATAAGTGAATGATCATCTGGTAAAAACTTTTTGGGTTAGATCAAGCTGTGGTATTATAAAAAACTCTCAACGAATCTCATTTGCTAAAGCTTACTCTAATGTTACGTGACCGGCAGTAGTTGGTTAACACGAGCAAACATATAAACAACGCAATAAATGTGGAACATGTTTTACGTGTTGCCACAAACCTTCACTTTCGCCGACACGTACGACACGTTTCGCCAAAATTACAAGGCTTTCCCTCCCCAGTTCCTTTATGTTTACTACCTAAGTCAGTATTCGTAAGACGAATTAAATAAATCACTTGATCAAGTCTAACATATGACTTCTAACTGGTTTGTTTACAATCGTAAGTACAACGGAAATAAATATGGAAAGGAAATTATCTCGTCAAAGAAATTGCTGTTTGCAGTTATGCTGTTGTTGGGGTTATGCTAACTAATAAAAGTACAGGTAAATAGAAAAGTGGTACAAATTGAATGGGCAGGTACGGTATCCTTGTCAGTGTCACCGTAATATACACTGTATATACTGTTGAAGATTTCACAGCCCGTTGTAATTTCAGTAACGCCGGCTGTTTACATTGTTACTGCGTTCTTTGTCTTCATATTCCTTCCCCATGTTTCGAGATCCGCTCTAATGTCTTCCAAAGTGTATGTATATTTCTTTGATCCACACAACTTTATATTTCTTTATATTTCCACACATGTATATTTCTTTGAGTGTTTCTTGGTAAATTTTAATCGCCATATTACATGCAACATATATTTTTTTGTATACAGTTCTTCTATTCTATATTTTTACCAGATTTTAATTCATCACACGTCATCAGAAATATTTAAATATATGCAAAAACTGTTTTTGAAATAAGAATGGAAGGACGGTTAGTAGCATGCGGTTGACAAATATTTGTCCCCGCGCGCTCTCCCGCACGCATTAAAAACTATGTTAATTGTCACATCAATCAATTGAACAACTGATCTATCAATTAGGGCTACTATTTACTAACAAACTTATCACGCATTAAATGAAGTGTCTGTCAGTTACATACGTATGGGTCAGCACTGAGCCGCAATAAAGGCGGTTTTACGTTTTTCTGCCAATGACGACAGCATTGAACTTGTTCTGAATCCGGCAGTGCTCGTAAGTCGTGTTGTTTGTGTAC
This sequence comes from Magicicada septendecula, assembly GCA_034769895.1. Classification (NCBI taxonomy): domain Eukaryota; kingdom Metazoa; phylum Arthropoda; class Insecta; order Hemiptera; family Cicadidae; genus Magicicada; species Magicicada septendecula. Next base: position 566,380,673 of record CM068368.1, on the reverse strand, counting down.
TTTTGATAAGTTTAGGATTACTAAGCTTCACAATACTCACATGTACGGCTTCACAAAACCGTGACCTATATAATCCATACCATTCGGTTTATATACCATTCTCTAGTCCATTATAACAGGAGAATAGTTCAGCATCCTGCGAGCTTTGTTACATTACATTACTGGACATCAAACCGTTCGACTTTCAGGACTTCGCATAAAATTGTTTTATAACCACTGGATTTGTTTAGTAACTGTAATACTCACACAATCCTGTGTACTATGCTTTTATGAAATGATGAAGTGCACGATAAGAGAGACAGGAATAGAATTCGTTAATTCAACGATACAACCTATATTAACAAGTTTTTATAAATGCCGTAAAGTTTGTACTGAAGATATACAATTCACAATTTGTAAGACGATTTAAGACACAATTTGAAATGTCGTTAACGTAAAGCAGTAACAATTATGCTTTACATATCAGTATGTATTATGCTGTGTGTGTGTGGGGGGGGGGGGCAACATCACTACACCCTTTATAACCGTTGCCCACCGCTGAGAGAGTGCCTTTCATATAGGCCTATATCCTCCATCAGTCCTCTACAGTTAGCAAGTCTTGTCCAGTTTAATGCTTTACGTTACAAAAGTATAAATCCATTCCCGCCTTACACAACACCGTGGCAGTAGTATCTTTGTTTCTTATATTCTAGATTAGCAAATCTGGCAGCCATCGTAACTATATTCCATCTTCTCGCCCAGCTCAATGCCTTCCTAACCTCCATTGTATTTGCGTAATTCAGTAATTGAGTCGTTATGTTTGTTACAAAAATCTGATTTAGAGAAGAGGCAGTTTTCCGTTTTCCATGGCATTGGTTACCTTTCTAAAGACGACCGATTGGGTTCTTACATCCATTTACAATTGCTGACACGACGTCTTCATTGTGGTCACAACAGCCAAAGTAGCTTACGAACATTTCAATTTTAATTTGCGTATAGACATATCGTTATGAGTTCAGCAAATTAAACTGATTGTACATAACGGACTGTAGATTGATGAAATTGAGTTGACTCGTGATAAGAGCCCTCCTGAGTAGGCAGACAAGCTTTGCTATAAACAGCGATCAAAATTAAGGATTGAGGAAGTCGTCTGTTCTTGTAAACGGGCTAATTAAAATAAAAATTCATGATTTAAAAAAGTCTTATAAAACTGTTGAAATTAATTTAATTTTAATTTAACTGGCGCGTGTAATTTAAAGGAAATGTGTTAGAAAACGGAATCACTCATGTGAATTAAATCGTCAAGATAAGACTTGACCTAGTATTATATTATCCTTGAGAAGAATCACGCAGGCAGGTTATATAAGACAAACGCCCAAGCGTAAATTAATTTATCCTTTGAATAAATGTACACCTGGTAATTATCACACGCAATGTGGAAAAATAGTAAAATTTTCTAAATTACATACTAGCATTTTTAATTATCTCCTTATTTTCCGTGTTCACATTTTTATTCCTCCTCCACTATTTCTTCTTTTGTTTTCTTTCTCTTCAGTTTTTCTATCTTTCTAGTTTCTTCAATTTTCTTGTTTACAACTTTGATACTGTAGAATCATGTGTAAGCATAGTAAATATTTTCTTAACAACGACCTTGGCCATTGCTACATCTGCCAATTAAGATTTTACTTTGTCCACGCCGCCCTAACGTATTACCGTTATCTTCCTATTATGGATTCCCACTACAAGAATACAACAGCTTTCCTACCCTGACCTTCAATACGTTCCTGATTTACCTTCTTCTTTCATCCATATTCATACAACAATGTAACAGCCACATTCGCATAACAACACATGCACAAAAGTACAGACAATGCATGATACATCGCCATTATGTTGTAATTAACTAAATTAATTTCACTTTACCTAGCTGATGTACTATAATTACCGAAAGACGTTATTCTTCTGATAAGATCTCAATTTTTCAACCATTAAGATCAGTGAATATAACAAAAGTGTAAACAGGATCACCGTAAAACGATTTTTGTCTTTAGGGTAAATAAGTTATAATTTATCGTCTTTGTGTAGATTTAAAATTATCTATTACGTTTTCTGACTTTAGCCTGACAGTCCGTATCACGTCAAAATGTCGCCGTAGTACACCCCCTCAACAAAACGTCACCACGACAATACATGCTCGTCAGTAAATTCCAGGTCCAAAATATCGCTGCGTCAAAATGTTCTTGCGTTGTAATGTCTAGCTTTAACATATCGCCGTGTAAAACGTAGGCGTACCTATTAAAGACATCAGCACATTGATTACGAAGGTGTCCGCTATGCCTATACGTGTCAGTGTTTGCGAGGACAAATGCATGCATTTTTTCTAAAATACGGACGAATTCATGTTTTTAAAGTTCACACTTGAGATAGTGCTCTTGGCTTATTTGACAATAACGAATGATCATTGTAGAGACCTAATTAAACAGCATTAAAACAAACACTACGTTATTCCCAGTTATGTAGATAATAGAGCTATTTTAATATTGGAAAACGAGACAAATATTTAAAATAAACGTCTAATATAATGATACCTAATTCAGTATTAAATTAATATTGTTCAAATAGAAAATATATTTAATAGAATAGATGAAAGGAAAAATCATAACATTGTATTATTATAATTTTATAAATTCTTCTACTACATAACAAAACAAGTAAATACAGAAACGCGCAACGATGGTTTAATTATAAACGTGCACACATATCGCACAAAGCGCAGTCGTGACCAACATACACACCTAAATTACTACACTTTGCATACTCCATTTATAGTTTTCCTATGCTTACTATTTAGTATACATCCCTGTACACTCACCCACAGGCGCGCACACACACACAGACAAATACACGATTCCTTTTCAAAGACATTTTTTGGATTCAGGTATAAGTGACAATGAAATTTTAAGTTTCTATTGCGTTACTTCTTTATAATTTTAACAGCCTAAAGTGCAGAAAACCAAACTGTTTTTCCCATCTCTCGTAACGTATTGGCTACGTTGTTCTTATCACGCGCTATTATCAGTTTGGGAATAATCTGACCTTAGGCTGTGATTTAATTTACATAACAAACAATTATCTGTAGTTACGTATATTTTATCATCAAATTATAAAAAGTATATTATTTTATGAGTTTTATATTTTTTCAGCGATAACAGAAAGGTCTGCTCCTTACAGAAAACGTTACATATCGCTAGTTATTTTGTTAAAATTGTTTATACACAGAATCATTCTAAACTTTTGTATATCATGCCATTAACTATATCACCTCACCTGAATCCGTTAGGTTAGGTTATTAACTACCAGAATCCGTGTGTGTGTGTGTGTGTGTGTGTGTGTGTGTGTGTGTGTGCGCGCGCGCGTGTGTGCGTTGCAAATTGTAGATACTTGCACAATTCGTCCTGAAGGCTTATGAACAGACGATTCAAAATTGAAAACTATTGAACCAAAATTCAGAAAGAAATACTTATCGCTAAATTTCTGATTAAAATACATGTCACAACCACAATTTGAAGAATAGCAACAAAAAATAAAGCAGTATTATTAAAAACAAAACAAGAAGGGACAAGAAAAAGCCGTATAAAGAGTATTGCAAGGACCAGCAACCTGCCCAATATAACGAATCTTACGATTTGTTGATCGTCTAGACCTAAGATATCTCGCCATATTACCATAAACGTTATACTGAATCCTGAAAGATATAAAAAGGAAACGTCTATCATAACGGAACAGTCATATAGTTACAATTTGGAGACAACACTGTATAGACTTATATAACATGAGTAACCAAACAATAAAAGAGGTCATATACTGCGCTAACGAAATCTAGCACAATCAAGCCGTTTTAGGCCTGTTATAGAACAAACAGCTCTACTTGGGAAGGGAAACGAGGTAAGAGCTCCAGGTGGCAGATCGTAACTCGGCTATCTTGAGGTCCGTCTCACAGCCCAGTGGATTGGATTCATTGATTAAAAGAAAAGTTCTCAGTTTTAAACAAAAAAGTGTGGATTTTTTACCAACCTATGAAGTAACCAGCATTCCTAAAGAGCGAGAATACTTTTGACCACTTAAATCAATGGAGATAGTAGTACTATTTCATCAACAGCTTACAACCTTCCATTAATTTTATACTTTGGTGACTATGAGGCCTTTACCTTCATAAAACACTGAGAAATAATAGACGCACTAGACAAGGCATATAGATCACCACTGTAAAGAACTTCTGAAAAAAGGTAAGCTATTGTGAAAATTAGGCTACATAAAGATGCATAACAAACCCCTGCCAAAAGAGTATAAGGAGACGAAATAGTTCCAATCGCCAAAACGGAAGACGATCCCAGACAAATACTGCTGGAATTAGGAGGGGAATCAAGAGAAATGGGACTAAGAATGAAGTACTTGGATAAGACAACAATAAAGAGTCTACAGCGCATACAAATGATAATAAATAAGGCAAATAGAAAACGTCCAAGAATACATACACATAGGGAACCAAATACCAATTGGAAAGCAAAGAAGGAAAAAAGCGAAAGAACAAAGCGATTATGGTGGGCTGAGTTCAGTAAACTTACTCATATATTGAAAAACAAAAAGGGTCCGCAGCATCTTAGGACAAAAATATATGTACGTTTTGCTCTTTGCAATGTATGGTGCACAAACATAGACCCCTCACAAATTGCAGACAATGCAGGGAGCAATGGAAGGTTCAATGTTAGGTCCCTGCTTAAGGAACAGAAATGGAATGAATGGATTAAACACCGAATGGGAATGGAGATAAGGAGGTAGGAGAATAGGACGAGCAATTGCGAGCTGGTGCGACAACGAGCAGCTGGCTTTAGATGGATGGAAATCGGAACGGAAAATGCTCACACCTTAATCCGCGTCAATGGTTGGCCCATAAAAATATTAGCAGCGGGAGACCATTGCTCACACCTAAATTCCTTTCCTCATTACAAGTATGATAAAATGCTGCCCCCAGCAAGTAAAGTGTTGGCAAGTGAAGGTTTCTCAGATATCACAATATACTCGTGCAACTCAGAGCACGTTGGGACAAAATAAAAATTTCACACGTTAAACATACTCGAAGGATTATGTTAACTAACAATTACATTTAATATGCAGTACGCCATTTATATATCAACATATAATTTATATTTCCAGATTTAAATGTTGAAATTTGGCCAATCTGCTGTTCTAAGGCCGATATTGCTCTTTTCATATACCTGGATTGGTCTCCGAGTACAAGAACAACCAAGTTAAGCTATTCGTAGGCATGCTGGATGCTCTGACCTCCTTAACTACAAAAGATATTGGAAGAGGAGTGGATGTACTGTGGGAGACATCTTTGCCTCGGCTGATAGAACTTCTGTAGTATATTACTCTGACACAACCTACATTAGTGATGCTGCTGGAGAATGCCCCTGTCCTCCAGTGTTTTCCCCAAAAGTGTGGAGTGTGACACAAACAACAACAGCCATTGCACAAAATCAGGTGTGAAACTTCGAACAGAAGGTTTCCAGACATCGTAATTCTTCCATACGGTCTGTTTTAAAATCTAGAAGAAAAGATGAAGCACTGAAGATTACTCGAGCGCTGAGTGGAGAGACACAAAGTAAAAAAACAATACGTCAATATTCAGGAATGATTACACTTTTTGTGTCCTAACTATGTATCTGGTAGGGTAGGTCATCACAATTTCTTAAGTGTTGGGAAAACAATCAGATGTAACTGATAGAATCGTAAAATCGTACTATCACTAAAATCACTGTATGATTCGTTATTAACGAAACATACAGTCACTCAGTCACTTTGAATTTTCTAAATTTAACGTTTATATATTTTACGTATTATAACGTCTCTCCTGTTAAGACATTATAACATAGGGAACCAGTTTAATTGGTTGCTGTTAATTAAACTAGCTGCCGTAGTTAGTAAAAAATTACTTACCAACAAATTAGGACAATGTATATATCAGGAATTTTTTCAAGGTTACATAAATTTATTCACTCTCTGGATATTAGCGAAAACATCTCTTTATTATTGTATCTTAACTACGGATTTAAACATAATACCTTTAATGGTCATCTTTTTGTTTTTACTTTACTTTAAAAGAAAATTCTTATAGATTCTGCATCAAATACTCTTTAAATTGTTACTCTTATTATCTCAAAATCATACAGCTGTGTATTACTTTGATTACCACGGATCCGGGTTCTAACTTTATAATATTCTAACATACTTCAACATCATCCAAACTATTTGAAGAATAGTCTGATGTAATTTCATATTAACTTTTACCTTTAACCATCATCAGATTACTACTATCTCATTACAGAAACTACAAACAATAATATGCTAATATTTATGTGATTTAAATGAGTCTTTACAAGAAACTTTACTGTTCTTTTTGTTGAGGTTGTTAAAAACAATATATGCACAGAAGTTACGGTTTAGTGTCACCTGAGTATAACGTGAATCTGCGGCTGGTCGTCTTAATGATCCTCTTCAGTAGGTTTTCCTGGATGTAGTTCGTTGTCGTTCTGGTTCCTCCATTTAGTTTGTTGTTTCAGAATTGTGATCTAGGTCATGACGCTGGCATTCTGCTACTTGGAGCTCGTACAGTTGTAGTCGTAACTTCACTCCTGACGTTGGTGTTCACTTTTCACATTTAATTTTTTAACACCACTAATGTTACCTTTTACATGGTATGCAACATATCTTACCATTTACTTTTCATAAAGAGATGTGTCGGCTAAGTTTTTTTTTTATTAATAATACTTTCTCAACATCTGAACTACATTACTAGTTTTAAGTTTCATTTCGTGTTAGCTACATGTGGATTATGTAAATGAGAAACACTAATTTCTTGTTACATCGTTTTAGCAACATAAACGTAAGTTTAACTTCACGACACATTTTCAAGCTGCTTACGTGTCAGAGATTCTCGGTCGACTGGCGTTAGTTTAGCGGCAGAGAGTAGGGAAGCGGGCGCAGTTTACACGCCGAGAGAAAAGTAGTTCGTACTTTTATTATTATTAATTGTCCATTAATTAACTACTATAAATTATCCTACCTTTTCTTAGTTAGGAGTTAGGTATTTCATTTATTATTATTACGTCTTTTATTTAAATAGAATGATTATTAGTTTCCGCTTAATAACAGTGTACTTTGCATGTTCGTACTAGCCTTTTTACAAGTTGATACAGGTATCTAGGTACAGAGGGAGGGTGGGTTATACTCTCACTTGTTATAAGAACAAAACAATTTATTTGTGCTATTTAAATTGCCTTTAAATCGTCACAGTATGTTTGTTTAACGTCACTGGTTGTTTGTTTTTGCAATTAGTCTTTGAAAATAATAACATTTCCATTTTTAAAGTTAAGACGAGGAGTTTTAGTTAGAATTTAATTAAAAAAATAATTTTATCTATTGAGGCAATATTCGAATGTTTTAGTTTCGGCTGTAATATTAAAATTGGCTACCAAGAATAAAATTAGTCAGTCATGAACTTTCTACTAAAAGTAAAATAATAAAGACGCGAAGATTCCGGGACTACACCAGGCGCATAACTTACACAGAAATCGTGGCAACAATCACTGTCAAATCGATATAAAACTCAAGTATTTATTTTAACAAATTCTCAGATATAACATGTCTTATATCTTACGTATAAGATATAAGACATATCTTATGAAAATAAGGCAACCATACTGTCTGTTGCCTTTATTTTGAAAATTTTAGTATAGGCCTACATGGACTATAATTTCACTTATTTTTCTTTAGAAGTTAATAAATTGTTTAACTTTTCTTGAGCCAGTCAATTAATGTAGAACTAGAAGGGTGTCTGGCAGTCAGGTAGAGGCAGGGATTAGGCCCAGGTCAGTTGTGCAGGGGGCAGGCTTTGCTCACACGCGTTACTGAGGATTTGAGGTGTGAGCAAAGGCCGCCCCCTGCAAATATTTTTATGGTCCGAACCTTCGAACAGGTATAGGTGTGAGACTTCGTCTAGACTCGGATAGAGGAGACTGGCGAAGCATGAGGTAGGTTTGCGCTTGCTCAAACTAGGCGTAACGGAACTTATAAGAAGACATTAAACATTTTGTGCAACTGTGGGTAGAGGTCATTTTGGTTTTCTGACGTTCAAAATAATCAGATATTTTAAACATAATGTTTGAAAACCCAATTTAAGAAAATCCAATTATGTCATTCTGAATAAAGTTAAAAAATACACATCGGATAAAAAATATTATCCTATTTAAGGAAATAGTATAAATTAATCCGAAAAATGAAGTACACAAAACTAAGAGTGCAAAATAAGGCTTAAAAATTAAATCAAGAAACGATGCGTAAATAACTATATAGTGGAGAGGAAGCTTCCTGGCAAGGTGAATCTACAAGCTCACATTACTTTACATAGTTAGGAACTAGTAAATTAAATGACAAAAATAGCATTAATACTGACAGTATGAAACTAAAGCAACTATTGTAATAGATTCTCTTCTAAAACAGGAAATATAAACTATTGCCTTGAATAGTGTATGCATGGCTTTAAAAGATGAACTAACCAAATTAGTAGAAAGGTCAACACCGAGAAGATAAACGAAATACAGAAGCAATGAAAGCAAGACACTCGAAAAACAAAAGTTATGTCGAATTTATCAAAAACTGTGCAAACATGTTAATTCATGGTTAGGCAAACTATAAATAATATACAACTATTAAATAGTAAATAATATTGGTCAGCATAGGTTCTGACATACCTTGAGCGGCTGTCGGACGACGCAAGTGCGCACTTTCGTCGAAGAAAGTCGAGTTGGGAGGAGGTAACAGGAGTACGGTGCAGATTTCTGATGCATTCCTCGCCACCCTTAGCGCACTGCACTTGTAAACAAACACAAAACACCATACATTAATGATTTTTCTGCAGTTATAAAAAATTACTTACGTCAAGTACTTATTTTCATATCATGAACTTGAAAATGAAACACACACACGTACACAGTTATAATTATATTATAGTTCCTTTTTATGCCACAGAAGCAGTTTAGGAGTTGGGCAGGGTTGGGCTACATTATAGCCTATGAGAAGTTCGATATACAAGGGAGGTTGTGGCAAGTTCTATGCTTGACACTCTATTTGTATCCCAGGCCGTTTTCACAGGCTTAGTCCACCTGATAACTGATAAAAAAGGCACAGTTATTTCATGGTGTGTTTGAACCCGGGACCACTACAGACGCCATACCTTTCTTTTAATAGTAAGTCCTTTTCTTTTTAACTATACTGTACTTTCAATTGCTAAATTCATTATTTTTGAATTCCTCTGGTGTCTTTTTCTGTTAATTCCGGTATGCCGTTAGAGATTCAATGACATTTTTTTATTAAGAAAGGTGTGTTAGTGGCTATAATCACAAACAGAATTATCACTGTTGCACACCACTATAGAAAAAATTATTCCGATTAGCTCTTTCAAGCCTCGCAGCTCATCGTCAGATCGAAAATCATTTTTCCGATCTGAATAAACGATTTCCGATCTGACGATGAGCTGTGAGGCTTGAAAGCGCTAATCGGAATAATTTTTTTATAGCGGTGTGCAACAGTGATAATTCTGTTTGTGAATTTTTTTGCTAAATGTAGTTGTATATATATATATATATATATAGGCTATATGTATATATAATATATGTGTATACATACAATAATAATAATTATAATATAATTATAATAATTATTATACGCAATTGATTCTTTTTAATTATTGTATATTTAATTATATATACAAACACTTTTTGCTACAGTCTGTTTCTTGATGTATATAATATATTTAATATTTATAACCACTTTACCTCAAGATGTTTTCCCCTTATTTGAAACATGTTTCGAGAAGCCTTGTGTTCACACAAGACTCAAAATCAGGAAGGCTGAAAATGGGAACACTAGGCTTCCCGAAACATGTTCCAAATAAGGAGAAAACATCTGGAAGTAAAGTGATTATAAATATTAAATATATTAGTTATATATATATAATATAATATAAAAGTTTATATTTATCAGTATGCTCATTATCGGCCAGAGTGGTTTTATTTCTGTTAAAAGTCCTCTGTGTTAGTTGCTTCTGTTGTCTATTATTGGCTTTTGGTCGTTTTTTAGTTGCTCGAAATTTTTATTAGTGTCACTGTGATTAGATATGGTGTACAAATTTTTTGTTTAAGCATTTCTAATACTTAGTGTATTAAAAATTTTGGCGTATTTTGTATCAGTTTTTATCTGTTCCAGTATTAATTTGTTTTACGTTTTATATTTATATCTCTTAGTTTTTACGTATAATGAAACCCAAATATTTATTATAGTGAACTAATAAATAAAACATGGTACCTTGTTTGTACTTTGTTCGTATGCAAGTACAAACAAGTACTCTTGATACGAAATTTGATGAACACGAAAACTTTTTCAGCTGAATATTTCTCGTTAAACATGTTTGACTGTGTACAATACTTTTGTTGTGTGGATTCATTTCGCCCCGGAAAATTGCTGTCACCTTAAATGCAAATGATAATTCTCTTCATTATCACTAAAGTACTTTATTTTTATTTTAATAATTAATATTAATTATTTACGTTTTTTAATATCTGATTATATTAGTATAAACCAATGAAATAAGTATTACATGAATTTAAAAAATAACGTCTCTGTAAAAGTTATATAGACTTATGAAATAATATCTTACTGAAATAAATCCGTAACTTCAATTACGGGTACTGATAAAACCGAATTATCCGTATGTATATTATCCGGTAACGGATTATCCATGACTGGTTGCAATAAAAGTATAGAATGGAGTGAAATGAAATGACAAAACGATAAAAACAATACTAAAAACGACAAATAAAAATATCACAAAGCATTAAGTTCAGATTTTTATCTTATGTAAAAGAAAAAAAAGACGAAAAAAGAAGAATAAGAAGACTTGTGTGGTTTTAAATGGTTACCGGTTAATGTTACTTACGCTACATGTTTACATTTTATTGTTGAAGCTAAATTAAAGTTGGTGGAACGATAAACGTATAATTAGCCAGTTTTTTTGTAACTTTAATTTGTTTAACCTTTTTAACTCAACTTTAGAGTATCCAACAACAGTAGGATATTATTCCGCTTCCAACTGTTTATTTGACCTTTTTCATTGCTCGTGCGTATCATCGCTAAGTAATTAATATTTCATCTTTTAACAAAAGGTATGCGCGTCTGATGTTTCACTTGTGATGACGCTCGCAATGAGCAAAAACTGGTTCAGGAAGTGACGTAAAAAATTTATAATACTTTTATCTAAAATAATTGTGTTTCGTGTCGTAATAGTAGTCTATATTTTGTATATTAAAATTAATAGTTTAAAATCATAATTAATAGGACAAATTTTAATCAAATCTTTTAAATTTTGATACTGCTTTCCTAAAAAAAAATATATAAAAATAAATATAAAATTGAGAAAAGTATGAATCGTTCTTTCATTACTGAAGTCTAAAAAGATTTTTCTATAAATTGATAGAAATGTAACACGAAAATTCTACAAATTTTAATACGTGAAATGTAATTGATATGTTACATTCCATAGAGTAAGTGGTTAATAAGAATTTGTTTGTAAGTAATTCTTTAAGAAAAAGTATTAACTTCAAAAACTATAATAACAACAACAACAACAACAACAACAACAACAACAACAACAAAATAATAATAATAATAATAGCTCCTTTTTACCGCCAAAATATTCTAGGAGTTCAGCAAGCTAAAACTGACTACATGAGCCGTTCAGCATACAAGGAAGGCAGTGTGGCCAGAACTACGCTCCACCCGCCCATTGTTACCCCAGCTGTTATCCGAGGTATTTATTTCCACTGGCTGAGTCTATCTGGGGGCTGGAAACGTGCCTTGATCACCCAGGACCTCTAGATTCGTAGCCACGTGACTGTAACCCCTTAGAATACAATTCCTTCCAGGAAGTGTATCCATGCTAGGTAGCAACTTCAAAGCGTATGTGTGTCAATTATATGCTTTCCTCTCAACATTATACGTATTTTAATCTTTCTGTTTTCATCAATAACCTTTTTTTTTTAAAGAGGTATCTTCTTCTATCCTGATAATCAGCACATTCGTAAAAGCTATTTTGTTTGCCACCCGCTCCTTTGTATGCTACTTATGGCAGATTTTTATCAGGAAATTTACTTGTTTACATCTTCTTTCCGTTTTTGTTTTCTCTTTTCCCTCTCTGAGTTCAGTCCTGCCTATTACTCTTTACTCCAGTTATCGTTCATCACAGGTTTTTTCTTTACCTTGCTTTCCTAGTCTTCTTTGCAGTAGTGCATTCTTTCGCTATACAGACATTTGACTTTGTAACGTATTCATAACGTAAACAGTTATACACTAAAGTATCGATATTTCTTGCCTTTCTTGTTCTTAATACCGCTGCCTAGATTAAATCCAACGCTCTCTTAGAAAGTTACTAAATAAGAAAGGAACAGTATCCGCAATTCAGAAGTTCTGCAATGAAAGCATATTCTTGTTTGGTAATATTTATATTTTAGAATGTCTACTTTTACAATAAAAATATTGAAAACCAAATTGAAAAAAAAAATCATTCATCGCGGGAGATACTCTAGCCACTAGACAAACGAAGAAAGACATTCTATCCTAAATATTTTATAAGTCCTCAGTGTTCTTATTAAAATTAGTTATGTTAGGTTAGTTATTAAAAATGAAACTGTAATTCTTGCATCTCGTAAGAATATATAGTTTTGGGAGTTCTTTTGTATATATAAGTTGTAGGCCTATAAACTAAATTTAAATATTTAAATATTTGAAGTTAGGCCTGTAACAAAACATGTGATTTAAAAAATTCCCGAAAAATTTACAAATCAATATTTGTTAAAATTTTATGAACGCAGATAATTTCAAGTAAATATTCTATCAATGGGTGATGGAAGGAATTTCGCTGGCCACGGCTTGCAAACGTATTTCGAAACTACAATTGGTCGCCGAGGTAAGCACAGTTGGACGACTCTGCTCCAAGCTATCTTTCCCTAATTACACAGCGACTGTAAAATATAACTACACTTTGTACGCTTACAGTCCAGTTTTATTTTAAGCACTCCAATAATTATTTTAATAGCAAATTTACAGGTAAAACATAAACATTAAAATTTCATAAAGCAGTACCATTTGTTTTAAAACTTTGCTTTCATTGAATCAGAATATTTCATAAAGCGCTTACGGGATTTAAAATCTAATTCATCCACAAAGTGAATGACATCTCATTAACACTAATCTCAGACAATGAACTATAGAATGAGCTGTGGAAAGAAAGCGGAGCGGTATGCTGTATGACGAAGGTCATCGATGTTGACCGGCCAGGACAAGATGTAATACTTGGCAAGGTCGTACACGATACTGTGACGTCGCTATCAGCACTTTTTGTGTAATCTTCGTCGTCCCCGTTCTCTGTTTACAATACGAACACCTGATTACCATTGCTTCATTATTTGCCTGAAATCCTTATTATGAAATTTCTTAATTTTCCTTTGAAATGTGTTTATCTATTGTAACACAAGCAAGCAAACAATTGTAAAGTTACGAACAATGTATTTGTATTTCATCAACAAAAACTTAATAACCATTCTCGAATCTAACAAAAAAAATTTGATCTTGACCTGTTCGTTTATGTAATCAGTATTACTTAACAAATCCTTACACAGCGCTTGCCCCGCGAGGGTCTGTTTCGTTCTTAAACAAGAAATGTTTTTAGCGTCAAAACATGAGTATGCTAGTAGACAACTACCTATACAGAATTAAAGCACCAAAAGCGGGCTTTTAACTAACCAGTATTCACTAATTAACTAACTTCGTTTGTCTCTGATCTCTCCAAAACAAACCTGTAGTCGTTACAAAGAACAGCGATCGGTACGTACAATGTTGACATTTACACTTATCTAGGACTTCGAAGAGTACTTTATAATATTCTAAAGTACTAGAGGATGAAAAGCGTGTTTTTTACCAGTATTCAATGTCAACAATACTGATGAAACTAATGATAAGAAAAAATGAAATTTGTGTAATTTCTAAATCTACATTTAAAAGTTCCTGATTTTGTTGGTTTTATGTTCGTCTAGACGAGGTTAGATAAATGCATTCAATGGGCAAGATGTTTCACCGCTACAACTGAAGCTCGAATTATTACGGGTGAAAGCATTATCATAATTTTAAGGTATATACATACACCTGTGAGTGCGCGCGCGCGCGCGTGAATTATTTGTATGCGTATGTGCGCGCGTGTGTGCGATATTAGGATATACGGGAGATACGTGAAATGCTTGTGAGAATACGACGGAACACATACTAACAACAGTTTAATTGTCTCTGAACAACACGTAGGCCCACAATTGTTTAAGTGCTAAAATTCCATCCTCAAGGTCGCCGCCCTTGGACACTGCGTTAATCCTTTCTGCGTCAGAAATGATGTAACCAGCAGACTTCGTTTTATATTTTTAAAACTTATCTACACCAGTTGTCCTTGTCCTTGTGGCGTCTCTCGATGTACGCATTTGAGTATGCTCATACTTTTTGTGTTTTCCATATACGTAATGTAATACTTTAGCTCTGTGAGGCTCATCAAGGCAACTGACCAAATGCAAATTATTTTTTAGTCTCTTCGGTACCAACTTACAGCAATACAGTACGTAGAATACATACAATAATTGTCCCGCCATACTATTTTACCGCCTTACAATATCAATTTTTTATAATTCCTTTTTTTGATCTTTTTCAAACAGCGTTTTTTTTATGGCTTTTTTAATTACTTCGTCCCTATTATTCCTTGACCTTCCTCTTTATTCTGGTCCTGCGTGACCGCTATAAAACATGGTCTTGGCAATATTTCTACACACACTGCTCTTCTTGTCACTGTACCGTACCATTCAATATGTCCATTAACTTACACGTTCTTCTTTGTGTTTTGTACCAACAGTGCTGTTCCCGATTTTATTAATGATTAGGCAGAATACAGAAAACATTAAAAAAACTACTTAAAATCTATCAACATTTTGATTTCTTGCATTATTCATTATACATCCCCCCCCCAAATAATTATTCCTACGTGAATTACCAAATTAGTGTATGGCAAAAAGATAACTTGGAAACGACAAAGTACACGGTCATTGGCAATAAAAACAATTATGATTGGAAATAATAAAATCAGTGGAGCATAGGCTAAGAGCTTAAGTGAGTATAGTAGCTTAGCGGATGTGGGATATGTAAAATTACTGTCTAGTGTAACACCTGCTGTAATAACACAAAGCCTGAGCGTAGTGCTGCTCAAGAATTTTTTTTTTTTTTTTTTTTGAGTGTATGCAGTAAGGCTTACATAGGCATCCATTCCCGCCCCTCGTATACAATTTCCTTGTAAACAGATCTAATTATTGGCAATATGTTCGCTACACCGACATCATATGTTGGCACAACAGAACAATAGTAATGGTTAAATATGAAATTAACAAAACCAATGAGTCAAGCCTGCAGAGGTTAGCAATATGCAGACGTACGATCAAGCTCGTCAAGTACAAAGTCATTCACTTCAATGTACAGGGTTTCAAAGAATAGCTACTATTGCTGGTTCCACCTTGTAATCACAAACTATAAGAAAAGCTGATGAACGACCTGGATCAACTAGAAACAGTTTATCAAGGTTCGTATAGTACAGCGTAATTGAAGAGAGCTGACGGTGTCAATATTTTTAAGAAATAAAAAATGTCTACCAAATGAAACTCCCATGAAAATAATTACTCAGGAAGCAAAGAGTGTTGGATTGCAAAGCGTGAAACAAGAGATATAACAAAGAAGTAAAATGTAGAATTGAAGTAAAAATGACCCGTTTACGTCAAATAACGTAAATACGACGAATTAAGTTATAAAGTTTACTAAATTGTTGAAATGTGCAATTTATTGGTTTTATGTTTTTTACAGTATTGTTATGGTTAAACAAATTTTAAATTTGTAGAACGATAGGAAATAACGGTTCTGACAATTTATATTTTATAAATTTTCTAACTTTATAAATTTTTAAAATTTTTAATTCTCTAACTTTAGTTTTTGGACGTGTAAATTTTCGGGTCGCGTAGTACATACGAGCAAAAAACCCATACACGCAGTGTGTTTCCCTATCTTCCCCACTGTGTCATGTGACTTCCGAATGAAGTATAGTAAAGTTTATTTTATTTGTCTCAATATTTTTTTATTTTTCATTAGTTAATCATTTTACATGAGTTAATCATTTCCAAAAGGCTTCTTGACCAAATCACCAAATTTTTGAGAAATCAACAAATGTTCTACCACATTCAATTTGCGTGTAAAGTGTGTTTTTTGCAATATTAATCAGACGCCTAAAATTGTAGCTTAAGATTATTAACACTTTTTCTAAAAATAATAAAAAATTGTTTGAACATGGGTTGTTTTGAAACTGTTTCCAGGTAAAGATGCTTTTTGGAACTGTAGGAGCTCATCTTTTCATGGACAAGAGGCTCTCTGTACCTGTATTAAATGAAATGAGTAAAAAGTGATATAAATCCAATTATTTTGTATTTTTTGTAAATGTAATGACTGAAGCGGTATTGAATATATTACAGCAGCTTTCAGAAAATTAGGCAGTACGTATAATGTAACAGCAGCTAAAATTATTTTTAAAAAGTTTAGCGTTAATCACTGTTATTATATTTAATGAATGCCTTGCTTCTAGAGTAACTACCATAACAAACACTCGTAACGGACTCATAGTAAATTGCACCGTATCTCCCAGGTCCTCCACTGGTCCTCCGGCATTGTCATTTTCTGAATCTTCCTCCTCTCTGAGCGTATCACAATAAACGATATCCTTCTAGAGCTTCGAGTAAGGAATATCCTCCCAACCCTCTCCAAAATGTAGTTGGGTTAATGTTTTCACGTCATTGATTTTAGTTTGTTTTACAACAATACCACATCTGATCATGGAAGGGATAATGTCTTTGACAGTCTTGTTTCACCTCATACAAGAACTGGTTCACTTGGAACTTTCCCTCGATTTAATATTGCAAACTTAAAATGTCACTGAGCAGACTTCAGCAAGACGTCTCCTGCTGCTGTCTTTCATTCAAATACTTAAAAGTCCTGTTCAGATTTCATAGTTTTTCTATGCTTTTGAAAAACAGCATAGTAGTCATCAAGAGTAATTGTTAGTTATTTTTTTTTATTCGCCCAGACACCCTATCAGATAGAAGGAACTAATGACCTTGAATGGGAAAAACAGCTGAACTTCCCGAATGTTGTTTGGAGCCACAGAGAGCCATTTCATAAACATTCCAGTCATGGTCGAGTTCTTAGTTCTTATTCTGATACCCCACAACGACAGCAAACATGTCGAAGCGTCTGATGCAAAGCGAACAGGCGAACAACTTCATATTTGCCCATGTCGGTGTTTGTTAGTTGGTGGTAGACAAAGGACGCAGTCTAATTTGATCCTCTGTGACAATGCCTCAGTCCAAGTGTAGATGAAAACTTGATCGTATCGCTTAGTTCCTTTGGACACAGATAGTAAAATTATAAAGGTAAAACTGCCGAGATTAGTATGCTGCCTAACCTGGCACATTCGCCAGAACCAAATTTATTGGCGGTTAAAAGATGAAGTTAGTGTTGCTTTTTTCTGCGCGTAAATACTCAAAAAATCAATTTCCATGGCGCTTGTGATTTTCATAATCTACTTCAAGGTTTCTATCAGTTCTGCTAAGCTTGAGTTTTGTAGTCTTATTACATACACTTTGGACACCGGTCTGCAACTGGAGTCTCAGAATTTACATTGCACTGAGAGACGAATGTAATTCAAAGATATTCATAATTTATTTACAGACTGTCCTCTGAACAAAAATTGTTGTACATATCGTGAAGCTGTCTTATAAAAAGGTTGTTGCCTACGTTTGTTGGTAGAGGTATTTTGCCAATATTGTAATTCTAAAGGCACAAGAATTTCAATAAATGAATTCACTGATTGTCTTTTATCGTCAAATAAAAGTGAACGGCGATCTCCACCACGATTTTTCCTAGCAGGATTTCCAGATTTCAAAGGTCTCTACAAAACAAGTCTGTAGTGTCAGTAAAAGCTTGTTGGCATATTTGCACCTGGTGTCAGTTCGGCATATTTGTTGGCATATTTGCACCTGGTGTCAGTTTTGCAATGACGTGTTATTGGCATAAAATGTCTGTGCCAAGCCTTGGTGTTTTGTTTGCGATCTCCTCCTCTACAACACCGGAGTTTGGGTGCTTCTGAAACTGTATACTTCGGAATGAAATTGTCTTCATCAAATTTAACTGATCTGTAATCAACTTACTTTTGTAAAAGATAGCATGAAACTTCCTCACATCTTGCATTGTCAATAAATGATTGCATGTGGGTCTTGAAAGCAGTATTTTTTATTAATACAGTATACGGTTATTTTTCATAATATTCTTCTTCCACTGAACAGAATTTCTTTTATTTTCTAGCCTTACATTTTCCTGCTGGTGTAACATACCCAGCTCTCCTAACGTCACATTTGTTAGCATTTGTAATGTGTGTAAGCTGTGATTCTTCATCCATCTCAACATTAAGTTGAAAATCAAACACACTAAACTCACTTAAAATACACTCAAATTTACAAAACTCGGTAAACTACACAAAAAAGTTACAAGAATACAGTAGAACTCATAGACTGGTAACACTGACTTTTAAAAGAACGTTACAATGAAAATGATTGTTGGGAAGCTGTTACGTTTTAATGCTACCAAATAAAGAAGATTTACCAACTTTAAAAGCAAAATACTTACCAACAGAAGCTACTATATTATAGAGAAAAAAATAATTTTCTCTTGCTCAGCTATAAAATGTGGACAAGAGTAGTTTTGAAAACTATTTACACTTACACACAGCATATATCTGGAGGACAACATGCCATTTGTTTCTGTAATTCTGGAAAATCTGGCTCTGCCATTTTAGTTACTCGTATGTGGATAAGAGCCATTTTGTAACTACATTACAATATATCCTATATTTAAATATAATTTTCAGTGGATCTAGAAACTTTTGTAACTGTAAAGCATACATATTATGAAGGCAATGAATAACAAAAATACTATGGTGCCAATATCTCTAAATCGAATTTTTGAGGTCCAGGTAACTTTTGAGAATAAACGCCTCACATGACGTCTATCAAAAATGTACAGAAAAATAACTTCAGCTACTCATGAGAGAATCTCGGACACAATAAAAAAATATCGGTATGGAGAACCATACATGACTTCCATGTTCTAAGATTTATATTTAAAATGATTTTTGTAGTGAAATATTTCCATATAAACTACTTCTTTCTACTTACTGCTTCAGCCTTAACCACAGTACTCTGGTCACTAACGTATACCACCTCACGTTATCGCACTCGATTTTCACTGATGATTGAAGTCGATGGCACTGCCGAAATGTCTGGTTTCGCAGAAAACATTGGACTACGGCCAAACAGCCCGGGAAGGAATTTTAACAACAAACTAATTCTTTGTTGCCGATAACGTAGTGCACATGTAAAAAATTATCCCCTCCGCCTTCAACTATAATTTTCATTTATAGAAAATTACCCCCACCCCGTTCAACTAGCCTCTTCATTTATAGATATTTCATCTACGTTTCTACAGTGGATTATTATGATCTTCTTATCAGGATACTTTATTTATCAAAATTAAGTACTTTACTCTTGTTAAAACATAAAACGTTGCCAGTAAACTACCCTTTCCCCGTAACCGATCTTCACCAAAATCAATACGCCTTGAGTTCTATATAATTCAGGAATGTATGCAAAAAAAAATTTGATTCTGTTTGAATGTGCGGCAGTTATCGTTCGCCATAGAAAAAATTACTCTTGTTAAAACATAAAATGTTGCGGGTAAACTACCCCTTTCCCTTAACCGATCTTCACCAAAATCAACAGACCTTGAGTACTTATCAATTCAGAAACGTATGCAGAAAATTATTTGATACTCTTTGAATGTGCGGCAGTTATCATTCGTCATAAGAAAAATTACCCTTGTTAAAACATAAAATGTTGCGGGTAAACTACCCCTTTCTCTTAACTGATCTTCACCAAAATGAAAAGACTATAGAGTTCTTCACCAAAAAATTATAGAGTTCTCTATAATTCAGGGAGGTTTGCAAGGAATTATTTGATTCTGTTTGAATTTACGGCAGTTATCGTTCGTCATAGAAAAAATTACACTTGTTAAAACATAAAATGTTGCAGGTAAAGTACCCCTTTCGCTTAACCGATCTTCACCAAAAACAACAGATCTTGAGTACTCTAAAATTCAGAACGGTATGCAAAACATTATTTGATTCTGTTTGAATTTGCGGCTGTTATCGTTTACCATAGAAATAATTCTACACACACACACATAGACACTTTTCGAGAAATGACTTTTCTTCATGTTTTGAGGGCAGTACATTCACAATCAGCCGTTATCTCGAACACGATTTTTTTCGCCATGACCATACTTCCATTTCTTTATGGGACATGGAAGTAAAAAAGGAGTATTAGGAGATAAATAAAAATAAAGACTACCCTTCTTACGTATATCGCTAGAAAACATTTGTAAATGTGTTTTATGTCAAGTTGAACATTAGTAACAATGGAAAC
Organism: Magicicada septendecula; assembly: GCA_034769895.1. Taxonomy (NCBI): domain Eukaryota; kingdom Metazoa; phylum Arthropoda; class Insecta; order Hemiptera; family Cicadidae; genus Magicicada; species Magicicada septendecula. The sequence continues at coordinate 566,359,920 of CM068368.1, read as the reverse complement.
AACTGTTTACCTAGAGGGCGAGAGATATATATCTGAAAAAAGGAAATTATCTACGAAACGTATATTTTGAAACATCAGTGTAATATTTATGAGAAGTATGATGTCAATAAAAAAATAATAACGTTGTGATTGGAAGGAAAGATCGTAAAATTCACAGCGATTACACAGAAATGAAAGTGTATAAACACTGAGGATAAGAAATATCTTTAGACATTACTTTTTGTGTAGCCTTTGTTTATGTTCAATTGTAATATTTTTAATCGACAATTTAACAATTCATTTCTAATCAGAAAAATTAAGTCAGATGATTTCGTACACACACACACACACACACACACACACACACACACACACACACACACACGAGAATACACGCAAGAGTTCGTGGATAATTAATGCTATAAAGAGAGTTATAGAAAACGAAATCACTCCTTTGAATCCACTAGTAAAGAATACATGTGCATCCCAGCAAAAACTTCCATTAGTCCCCTTTCCTCTCGCTCATAACGATACCACAGATGTTCATAAAATAACATAAAAAGAAAACTTCTATCACCAACATCGCTTAAAAATATAAAGAGTTTCAAACAAATCAAATTTGAATAAATGAGGGCATCTCTTTCGACCGAAACCACACATTGCGGATTCTTGAAGGCCATCAGTTACGTTACTGTTTGCATCAAACACTATAAAATTACGACCTTGTTCTCATAACATGCCTACGTCTTGTTCTCATGTTACGTCAAATAATATGCCTTCTTACGTCTAGCACTGAGCATAGGCTTCCCCCATGCTTCGCCGTTTCTTCTTCCCTGCGTAGCTTCTATCCATCTATAATCCGTCAACCTTATAATATCATCATACCAGCGTGAAATCTGTCTTCCCCGTCCCATTGCCCCCTCCCATGGTCTCTATTTGATGATTCTGCTATTCTATCTACTGTCTTGAATTCTGGCAACATAATCATTTTAAACGGACTATATTGCCTATATCACTAATCTTTGATGGGTGTCTTACACATTCAAACTGTCCTACACGCTACTCCTTAAGGAAACATCTAAACACCTAAAATTGATTTTTTGAATTCTCTCTTCGTGGTCTTGAGTTTGTGTACCGTTTGATTTTGTGAGGGTCCGTGTTTGTGTCCTACGCGTTATAACGAACACATAATAACGGGCAATACAAACTGATCAGATACTTTCATCCTTAGGTACACCAGACTCTTTTTGTTTGTTAGTATATATACAAACTTACTGAATACAGCCAACTCCAATCACCTTCTTTCGATTTTGTCTTTCTTTGCTTTCCAGGTGTACTCTGCGCTAGATGATGGTCTAAAACGTTGTTTATCAACTCCGTATTCTTCGGTATAGGCACCTTGGTGAACAAAACGTCGACGCCAAAATCATCTTAACAGTTTGCTTATTACTAACTTAACAATCTGAACGAAGTGTCTTAAATCTTTTACGTAGAAGCTGGTTTTGCCCACATGTAACCTCAGCCTTTTTGCTATGAACTTTGCCGCTTTGTAAGTTGGTGAGTTTGTGGAACTGACTATTGATCTCATCGGTATTCCTTCCTTGTGTACTTTTGGTAGTCAGTACAAGATTGATGCAATACCACACAGTATTGCATGTGTGGCTAAATTGGATTTATATATTTCTGGTTTTTTGTATGCGTTTAGGTGTTCAAAATAACGTTTTTTCAGCTGTTTTTTTGTCTGGTGAAGTATTTGTGTGTCAGTACAAAATGTAATTCTGTAGTCAGTACAGAATTTGTAAAACATTTCTTTTTCCTCTCATCTGTACCCGGAACTGTCTGTTAATCTTGACACTGTCTCCTTCATTCAATTAATTAGTCTGCTTATGTGTTTATTTATTTCTGTAATTTCCATATGCAGGTCCTGAAGATGACAATAAAAATTGTAGAAAAATCGAAATATCGAATTGTTTAAAAATTGTGTCTACTCATTGATCGAACTCACAAAACCTTTCGTCATTTATTGATTCACAGTCACTACTGAATTAAGGATTTTATATAGTATTATTCTAGTGTAGTTACTATTGATAAATGAATTTATTCATTAGTTAAAAATATTACGTATTGTATTTAAATTTTATTTATCTACTTTGACAAACCCATCCAATAAAAACCATGTGATGTAAATTATACTTACAAAATTAAACTTTATAAGGTACGAAAAGCGGTTATTTGAATGGAGGCAAAGGAATTCAAGACTACAAAAATTTGCTACGGGTGGTTCAAGTGATGAAGCTATGCAGTATTCCCTAGCACTCACGTAAATATTCAGTCAGTTAAACTTCACCCAAAAATAAAATAAACTGTGCTGAGAAGATGACGATGATAATACTTAAACGTCATCATGATGTTAGCGTGTAAAATTTATTTAGATGATGATTAAAATTATAAACAATGTAATTAAATGTAAATGCTTGTGAAAAGCAAATAAAGAATACAAACCAATAACTTTTGATTAAAAGTTAAATTTAATTTTGAAGTTTACTAAATCGTAACAGAATTAACAATATTTTGTCAACAACAATATTTGCCTTCAAAATGTTTATTAGATTATACAAAAAGTCCTCCATCAAAATATTTACAACCCGTTATAATCAAATTTAACCGTTTTCATAAAGTACATGGGTATTCTGATAAACGCATTGTTTACGCTGAATATGAACGGTGTATCTGTTGCAGAAACAAATAGTTAACAGTACATTTTCCAGCCTTCACCCACATAATGAATAATTAGTATCTGTGTTCCAACGGAACGTTTGTTAACCGACATATAAATTTATAGCACGGTTAAAACACATCAAACACATTTATCCAATTTTGTGTGACCGGCAAAAAAGAATATACACGCATTTTATTGATTAGTCGCAGTTCCAGTCGATTTAAATGAAATCAGCAATTTTACACATATACAAAGAGACCAAAATGAGTTTAATTCCCGTAAATGTAAATAATAAAAAGGGAGAGAAGGAAGAGAATAATATTATTTTCAAAACATTCCGGACTCTCCGTTGCTTTGTGTACAATACCCGTTACACATATCTGTCCGTCACACATGAATTGCTGTAAAAATCTGACAGAAATTTCAGCAAATGAGGTAATGGCGTGTATGGCATGACATTACACATATCTTCAGATTATTTAGCTGAGAATTGTTACGCCCGTTAGAACTAAAATACTTCATTTTCCCGAATAGAATTAATTGGAATAACGTGTACTTGTAACTTTGCTTATCTTCTCCACAACTCTTTAGGAGATCATCCCTAATACTAAAGTTACCCAAGTGTACAAATTCTTTACTTAAAGCATATTAATATTATATAGTAATAACAGCAAGAGTGGAGGCAAAACTTAAACAACTGGGTGGAGCGTGGAGAGAGGAGAGACCAGTGACATTATATCCTTATTAAATAAGTTATTTTGGACCACATCAGCATCCGAAGTGGACCTGAGTCCTCAGTTATGAATAGTCATAAACAATCGCGCAAATTAAGAGGCAAAGCAACTTCGTGTTGTCGTGCAATGAAAATTACCGGTGCAATTAGGGAGTAAGCTGCCAATTGTTTTTGCTGTATATCTCCCATACCTAGAGAAGAAAACCTCCTGAATTTGAGTTTTCAAATGGATGTCGGCTATATGCGTTAATGAAAAAAAATACAAACAAAGCATGTTATGGGACTGCCAAATTTTGAAAACAGAGTAAGCTCCATGTACGTTGAAACCACTATTACATGAAGTGATTAGAAAATATACATTTACCACACTGTTTTAAATGCAAATTGTAGGAATATAAACAAGGATACAGGAAGAATATCAAGAAATTACATAGAAAGAACACATCAATGAGGATTGCACAAATGACTACAAAAATAAATGGAAGAATACTAGTAATCCAATTGTTTCCCACACGTTATACATTTGGAAGTAGAAGTAAAATAACTTATCTAGGTCAACAATGTAATTTACATAAAGAAAACGCAATAATCGGGAAGACTAATGTTAATGTGGAAAATTAAATCCCAGACAAAATGTGTAGGACAGTTCGCAAGTGGGAAGACAGTTGATAAAAATCAATAGGCTTAAAAAATAAGTATCATCTTGAAGGACATATTAAAATGATATTTCACCAAAAATAAAGTACAAATAATATGTCCCCAAAACAATATATATATATATATATATATATATATATATATATATATATATAATGCTGTTATTTTTTTTTCTAGTTATGTAATTAAGAAATGCCACACGTTGTTGGCGACATTAATGTACTGTAATTATTTGCAGATATTTTAATTATTATATGCCACACATTTGCTGCATCATTAATGTACTGTTCTTTTATAGCCAGTAATTTAATTAAGATATGTAATTACAGTTATTACTTTTTTTCTATCTGCACATGAAAAGAAAACTCTATCTCAGGGTTAACAATTATTAAGTTGATTGTTATTATTTAATATTGTGTATGACATATTCTTTTCTTTAATCCGTACCAAATAACGTTAGTATATAAATTTAATTCTGGTTGATGTTTATCATCTTAAAGGTAATACTAGGCTTAGTGATCTGTTCCTCCACGGGAATTTCTTATTAGATTTAATGCTGAATTTTATTTTCTTCTATAACTGCGAAACTGATACCTCTTCGGAATATTGGATTTTATGGTATTGCCCCTCAAACTATTTTCCAGTACATGCTTCTTCTTTTAGGTCGGCGTTCTCTCAGCGATATATTCAGACTTCTTGAAATATTTTTTGTTTATTAAGTTGTATTTTTATTAAATTCAATATTAACGTTAATTCCCTTCCTTTGAATGTTTCCTTTATTAAATAGACAATTAAACTCTTTTATAAAAAATAAAACTCTTTTAATATTTATCTGATTACATATAACATTATACTTTGTGATGTGTATCTTCTGAATTATAAATTTTGACTTATTTAAATATTACAGGCTCTCTCAGTGATGTTTATCATATTGAATATAAATTTAGACTTCATTTACAGAATCACTCTCTTTGATCTTTATCATATTGAATATAAAATTAAACTCAATGTTGCTCTTCTTAAATATAAATTTAGACTAACAAATTTTCTTCTATTTTTATACAATACAAATCTAACAATTTACATTTTGCCATATTGATACCTCACTACATTCGTTACATCTTTCCATCATATGACTCTTAAAAACATATATAACTTTTCTAATTATTATTAAATACATTTATTTGATTTCTAGCATTCTTAGTTCTAATTTGTATTTATTATATTATAATTTTCTTACTCTTTCCTTTTATTTTAATATTTTTTCAAAAATTCCATATAATCCTTGTCAAAACATATACCTTAATGCTGTTCTATCTAATATTGGAGTCTACCTCTACGTTGGTTGGGACTGTCGACTCGGTGTTTTTGTTTACAATTCAAACGTATATTCCAATTACTATTAAATTCATATATTTTTTCTTTTAAAATTATTATTTTACTCTTATGTGCTGTGTTGTATTTTAACAGCAGTACATAATACCTTCCCTTATTTCATAATCTCAGATACAATTTGATATGAGATTTTGAAATAATTAATTCTTATCACAAACATGGTCTAACATTAATACTGAAAAACATCTGATTAATTCGCTAAGTGTATATCTCAAAGTTCTTTTCATAAATTGGTTTTTTTATTAACATAACAAATATGGTTCATCACTATCACGAATCACCGTATCTTACACACTCATGTATGGCTTAAAATAACATTAATCAAACCAACTGGTTTTACATCTAAATAATAAGTATAAAATAACAATTGTGCCTACTTTCATGGCTAAAAAACATGAATACAAACATTATCTTTTCTTTTAAATCTCACCTTCCCAATCCTGGTCATAAATTTCATGTGTTCTTTATTTCAGAATTATTTTTCTTTTAATTATTTTTACTATAGTATGGGTATTAGCTTTAGTGATGTGATATAACTTCGTAAACCTAGTAAAACTGTCCAAAATAATCAGTATGTATTTTATATTATGTACGTATATATTATATACGTCTCCTACCACAAGTTGGGAATGGTCCACAAATGTCAATAAAAACTTGTTCTAACGCTCTCATATTTCTATCTACTTCTATACCTGTCCTTGCTCAATTGAGCTTCTGTCTGCTATCTTCCTTCTGTTTTCTTCCTTCATAAGTCTGAAATCTGATATAATATCTTCTTAGCTTGTGTATTATCCCTTAGATATTTAATTTCCCTAACGTTTTTCCCTATTACCTGAGCTGGGGCAGTCCAGAGAGGCACTGGTGGCTACATATACTCTGCTGGCCATACTACACTTTTTTGAGATCAGAGGAACATCATCTCTGCTCAAAATATAATACTGCTGGAATACATCTACAGACAATTCATTACATAAAAAAAATCTTACAAGTAGTCAATTGGCGACTGATAAAAAACACTCTTGGGATTATTCACTCTGTTGCTGTTTACATTTGATTATATATTTCCTTTTTTCTTCTTCTTGATTCCTTCTTATTTTCTGTAACTATTTTTAGATAACTTTGTTGACAGGCATTATTTGTAAATCCTTTTGACTTTTCTTCTTGTGACAGATGTTCTTCGTATCATTTCTTCCTTTATCATTTTCAACTCCAAGAAATTCTAAATTGTAGCTGTATTAATTATTATCATTCTTTAGTTTCATTGTAATTATAGTCATTAAATTATTCATTGTCCTTCTTATTTTACCGTCTTGTCTTAGCACATCACCATTAATTGTTTTTTTTCGTTGTTCCCATCAAAATATTATATTTTCTATTATTCCATTCTAAATCATGTTATTTATAAATAAATTATGTAAGCTGCTCTTACGTTCTTTTTGAATTTTGTTGATTTATTTTCCTTTCTTTTATGATTATTGATTCAAATAATTTCTTCTGAAATATATAGTAAGATGTTCTTACTTATTTTTAGAATTTTGTTGGTCTAATTTAGCCATAATCGCCTCCATCATTGTACTCATATTTGTCTGTTCACTTTCCTTAGTGAGCTGTTCCATTTCATCTTCCTCCTCTTCAGCACTAATACTTCTTAACTCATATCTTTTATCCTGTTTGTTAGCCATGTTACAATAGTTAAATTAATTTAACTACAAGTCAATTTTGTATTCTAATTAAATTTAACAAAATAATTTTATTGTAATTTAATTAACTCAGTTCAGCACTATTGCTTACTACTTAATTTATGTTATTTGGTGCTGGCTTAAAGAAAATCTTTGCTTTCACGTATGGGCGCCATTATTGTGCTGTTATTTTTTTTCTAGTTATGTAATTAAGATATGCCACACGTTGTTGGCGACATTAATGTGCTGTAATTATTTACAGATATTTTAATTATTATATTCCACACATTGGTTGCATCATTAATGTACTGTTCTTTTATAGCCAGTAATTTAATTAAGATATGTAATTACAGTTATTACTTTTTTTCTATCTGCACATGAAAAGAAAACTCTATCTCAGGGTTAACAATTATTAAGTTGATTGATATTATTTAATATTGTGTATGATATATTCTTTTCTTTAATCCGTACCAAATAACGTTAGTATATAAATTTTTTGATAAATAACAAGGTAAGAATATCTACCATAAAAATGTAAATAGATTGACTCTGAATTCTTTACAACTGCAACGGGTTTAATTCTGGTTGATGTTTATCATCTTAAAGGTAATACTAGGCTTAGTGATCTGTTCCTCCACGGGAATTTCTTATTAGATTTAATGCTGAATTTTATTTTCTTCTATAACTGCGAAACTGATACCTCTTCGGAATATTGGATTTTATGGTATTGCCCCTCAAACTATTTTCCAGTACATGCTTCTTCTTTTAGGTCGGCGTTCTCTCAACGATATATTCAGACTTCTTGAAATATTTTTTGTTTATTAAATTGTATTTTTATTAAATTCAATATTAACGTTAATTCCCTTCCTTTGAATGTTTCCTTTATTAAATAGACAATTAAACTCTTTTATGAAAAATTAAACTCTTTTAATATTTATCTGATTACATATAACATTATACTTTGTGATGTGTATCTTCTGAATTATAAATTTTGACTTATTTAAATATTACAGGCTCTCTCAGTGATGTTTATCATATTGAATATAAATTTAGACTTCATTTACAGAATCACTCTCTTTGATCTTTATCATATTGAATATAAAATTAAACTCAATGTTGCTCTTCTTAAATATAAATTTAGACTAACAAATTTTCTTCTATTTTTATACAATACAAATCTAACAATTTACATTTTGCCATATTGATACCTCACTACATTCGTTACATCTTTCCATCATATGACTCTTAAAAACATATATAACTTTTCTAATTATTATTAAATACATTTATTTGATTTCTAGCATTCTTAGTTCTAATTTGTATTTATTATATTATAATTTTCTTACTCTTTCCTTTTATTTTAATATTTTTTCAAAAATTCCATATAATCCTTGTCAAAACATATACCTTAATGCTGTTCTATCTAATATTGGAGTCTACCTCTACGTTGGTTGGGACTATCGACTCAGTGTTTTTGTTTACAATTCAAACGTATATTCCAATTACTATTAAATTCATATATTTTTTCTTTTAAAATTATTATTTTACTCTTATGTACTGTGTTGTATTTTAACAGCAGTACATAATACCTTCCCTTATTTCATAATCTCAGATACAATTTGATATGAGATTTTGAAATAATTAATTCTTATCACAAACATGGTCTAACATTAATACTGAAAAACATCTGATTAATTCGCTAAGTGTATATCTCAAAGTTCTTTTCATAAATTGGTTTTTTTATTAACATAACAAATATGGTTCATCACTATCACGAATCACCGTATCTTACACACTCATGTATGGCTTAAAATAACATTAATCAAACCAACTGGTTTTACATCTAAATAATAAGTATAAAATAACAATTGTGCCTACTTTCATGGCTAAAAAACATGAATACAAACATTATCTTTTCTTTTAAATCTCACCTTCCCAATCCTGGTCATAAATTTCATGTGTTCTTTATTTCAGAATTATTTTTCTTTTAATTATTTTTACTATAGTATGGGTATTAGCTTTAGTGATGTGATATAACTTCGTAAACTTAGTAAAACTGTCCAAAATAATCAGTATGTATTTTATATTATGTACGTATATATTATATACGTCTCCTACCACTAGTTGGGAATGGTCCACAAATGTCAATAAAAACTTGTTCTAACGCTCTCATATTTCTATCTACTTCTATACCTGTCCTTGCTCAATTGAGCTTCTGTCTGCTATCTTCCTTCTGTTTTCTTCCTTCATAAGTCTGAAATCTGATATAATATCTTCTTAGCTTGTGTATTATCCTTTAGATATTTAATTTTCCTAACGTTTTTACCTATTACGTGAGCTGGGGCAGTCCAGAGAGGCACTGGTAGCTACATATACTCTGCTGGCCATACTACACTTTTTTGAGATCAGAGGAACATCATCTCTGCTCAAAATATAATACTGCTGGAATACATCTACAGACAATTCATTACATAAAAAAATCTTACAAGTAGTCAATTGGCGACTGATAAAAAACACTCTTGGGATTATTCACGCTGTTGCTGTTTACATTTGATTATATATTTCCTTTTTTCTTCTTCTTGATTCCTTCTTATTTTCTGTAACTATTTTTAGATAACTCTGTTGACAGGCATTATTTGTAAATCCTTTTGACTTTTCTTCTTGTGACAGATGTTCTTCGTATCATTTCTTCCTTTATCATTTTCAACTCCAAGTAATTCTAAATTGTAGCTGTATTAATTATTATCATTCTTTAGTTTCATTGTAATTATAGTCATTAAATTATTCATTGTCCTTCTTATTTTAATAGCACAGAAAATTAGCACAGAAAACCGAATTTATACAATCCAAACGTACTGTCACAAATGAGAAGAAAAGACCTGTGTATACTGCGTATAATATGTGTATTAAACCTACAAAGTGAATCGTAAAGAGATATGACAGTGGTTAATAAATTTAAAGAAGGTAATGAATGTATACTTGTAAGAACAAAAGTATCAATAAATATCGAAGAGGAGAGGCACAAGATACTAGGCTTCGTTCGCAAAAAAAAAATAATAATAATTAGTACTACAAGAGGTAACATTTAGTTAAAGTTCCATAAGAGAACGCCATTACATATATTTTACAGAAATCAAAAATATATGAGACAAAAATATTAGTGCTAAAAAGATAATTTAAAAATAACAGTCAGGCAGAAAAAATTCAATACGCAATTCAAAATAGTGAGGAACTCCCTAAACAAGGATCTCCAAGCTAAAACTCCAAAACGTAAAAAAACTATTTATGTATGTAAGAGTATGAAGATTGTAGATAAATTATTACTCAGAAAACAAGTGATGACGGCCGTATAAGTTAAAAATAAATATAATAATAAACAAAAATAAGATAGTATACAGAAGCAATCAATTAAAATTACATAAAAGTAACCAAGACCAATAAATTATTTTTACATGTACACTCAATGCCCATATGAAATAATACAAAATTATGACTAATCAGTTCTAATAAAAATGAAGAAAGCAAGTCCCGCGTAATGGCAGAATAACTTTAATGCTACTGTATGAAGGAATGCTATCAAAAGAGTCTCTCAATAAGAGAAGAATGACCAACGCGCGCGCGCGCATGTGTGTGTGTGTGTGTGTGTGTGCAGTAAACCCAGAATAAACAAAATAGAAAATATACTATGAAACAAAAAAACGTATTTAAGAAAGTCAGAAAGAAACAGTGATAATAAAATGAGACAGGATAATAACATAAAGAAATAACACCATTCGCACTCGTAAGCCAAAGTAAGTCGAAAATTAAAAAACTGCTCAAAAACATGGATAGTAAAATAATATATAAAGCAAACAGTAACAATATACAAAAAACAAATAACCGATAATTATCTCTAAGCAACACCATTTAAACAAATTGAAAACAAACAGTGCAACAAACTCTTATCAGCCAGACAAATAATTTAAAAACGCTTCTGTGAACATTTAAACCCATATTCAAAAGCAAACATTTAAAAATCAACATGTGCCTTTAATAAGGGATATAAATGCCCAGACATTTGTAACATAAAACTAATAAAATGTGTACCATACAGATGCACTATAATGACCATTTTTAAAAAATAACATATTTTCGTATTTAAAAAAAATAATAAATTTAAAAAATTATATAAACACTAAAATATAAAGCACAAAATATAAATACCTAAAAAATCCAAGTACATACAAAATTATGAAATAATTTCTAAACCCGTAATATTGGAAACATTTGCAAAACAAAAAATTGGTATGGAGAACCATACATGACTTCCATGTTCTAAGATTTATATTTAAATTAATTTACTTAAATTCGATTCGATAAATTCTAAAAAAAGTAAGACGCTTCTGTTCTTATTTTATCTTGTTTAGCCACACATTGTCTAAACAATAACCACCAATTTTCAAACATTTTGAAAAAATGAATTAAAAACATACAAAAAGGTCAAATTAACTAGTGATAATTATTTAAACAAAAATTCCGATTACGGAATGGACACCAGTGCACCCGTGTGTACTGAGCTTGTGGGACTCTCGCCCACTATAACCCCTCTTCATCGCCACGCATGGGCCGCGGAAACATTTCAACCCCCATCTTTTGAGAATACCGTCTGTTTCATCGATTTGCCTGACAACAAAATTATTGTATTTTTTAACAATTATTATTGTGTAAAAAGTTTAAATGCATTTTAATTTAATTTCGTCAAACTCATTAAATCAATACCAAACGTGAATAAAATACCCCTCACCCTTAACCGATCTTCACCAAAATCAAAAGACCTTGAGTCCTGTACAACGCAGGTACATATTGTAATGCGACAGAATAGTAGCCCCATCCCAAAACTTAAAACCGCTCAATTCAGTAGGTAGAATCACCAATACTACCCTATTAAAACCAGATAAAGACGAACAACCCTTACTTACAGAAAAGACTGTACAATATAAAAGATAAGGAAAAAATACAATACAAATAATAAAATAAATAATTAAAATGTATTATAGCAAGTAAAGAAAATACATACAAACATTTATGTAAATGAGTGAATGTGAAAGAGTGGGGAATAAAGTTAACAATCCCTACTATTATTTAAATATGTTATAAATACAATAAGTGTCAGTGGAGTGGTGACAAAGTAAGTGCGGGTTAATTACTTTTAAAAAAAAGGAAAACCCATAAATAACACCAATAGTGAATTGTGGTGAAGGGTTTCATCTCAGATTAAGATGTGAGTGAAGGCTTTGGTGTAAGTAGTTGTATTTGTGTTCAACACCAAAAAAACAAAAAAAAATGTTATTAACATTTGTAAACTACATTATAAGTTTGTGTGAGCCTACTGGCAAAATAAGAAAATGTGTACTAGAAACCAGGACCTATGAACAATAATCTATTCATTAGCCAGTAATGCTTGATAAGATTGATAGGATGGAAGAATGGTACACCAAGTAGTTTATAATTATTTGTCAATTTATAAATGTAGAATTTGGCCGTGAAGGCAATACCTCGAAGGTAACATGTTAAAAGATTTTGTTCTAATTATATTATTTGTTAATTTATGATTGTAAACTTGTCCATGTAAACACTACGTTAAGTAATATATCAAAAGATTTCATTTTTAACTATTGTGAAAACATGTTAAGGGTCAAGACTTAATAAAATGTAATAAAATGTAACTCAGGAGAAAGGGTTCAAAACCAAAAACCTAGGTTATAATAAATGTTATTTAGAATAAATTAATGAAATGCTATTGATGGCCTAGGCCACAAGTTCCATACAAAGAAATAATGTCAGAAACGAGTAGATTAGTAAACCAATGTGATAAAACAGGAAAGGGACAAAATTTATATGATGAAGCTAATTGTTTTAACAGTAAAATTACATATTAGATTAATTTAAGGAATTGTAAAGTGATATAACAAATGTATAAAAAGTATGGGCCCAACATTAGAATTTTCGTAAGGTGAAAAACCACCCTTTATAATTAACCAATGTAAGTAAATGAGATAGCAAAATGTTCATAATGACATAAAGAAAAGAATGATGTAATTTAAATTGAAGAAAACTTAAAGCTGAAAAAGGAGTATTTTTCTTATAGGCAGATGAACATTTACATCTTGTAAACTGACCACGTACCTTATGAACTCTCTGTTTTGACCAATCACAGGCCAGTATTGTGAGGGCACGGAACCGTTGAATAGTAAGGCAGAAATATAGAAATATAGTATTGTATTGTTAACTAGTGCAGTGAGCAGATGAGCTCTAATGAAGAAGTTTTTAATTAAACCAAAGTAATGTTTTTTGGACCGTTGGCGGTGAAAAATTATAACTAATAGAAGCTACAAATACTGTAGAAGATTGCAAGACGAAAATATTTAAATCAAAACAACAAATAAATGCAGAACCTTTGAAAATCCTGATTACCTACCAGAACACACTTTCCTAACGCCTGTAAGTGACGCCGACTCTAACTATCAACCACGTTACAGGTACGATTACACAACACTACCGTAGACACTATCTACACTTACAGAATAACACCAGGGATCATTTATTGAAGAAAAATCTTAAAAGCTAAAACAGTGAACACTGAAACTTTTATTTTAAAATAACTTGTGACAACGCGTTGGTCAAACGTTTTCAGCGGCCATTATTGCCGATAGTCTGGTTGCCATAGCAACCAATAATAATAGCGAAATATAGTATTAAGATTTTAAAATTTTACTTACCTTTGTAATGTATTGTATTTTTGTATGTATTTGCTGAATTCAATGACAGTCTAAAAGAACCCTTAAAACCTGAGAATTAATATAATATTATAAACAATTTGTTATTTGGAACTTGTTAGTGTAAAAGTCGAATTGAGCTCTAGAGTCGACCCGACCCATATTTGTTTTCGACACAAGTCGACTGTTCGTTTCTCCGAATAACTTTAATGAAAATAAACATTGTTATTTGGAATCAAAGGAGTTGTCATTGTAGATAATTTGAAGGTTTACAGGACAATTGCAGGTAATTCAACAGGAGAGTGAGCAGCGAACGGACCGAAGCATTTGGGAAAAGAACGACAGCTCGAGGACAAAATCGATTGCGGCAGCCGATCCGTATTTGACATAAGTGGAGGCAATTTACACTAAATAAAACTCTTCAAAAACTCAAAACTAAAACATAAAATAAAACCCACAATACACTGTTAGATTACAGATGACGTCAACAACGTGGGGCTGAACAAAATAAACCCGCAACCGTATTACACTTGCACAAGAAAACTGTTACATTACAGACGGCGCTTACAACAGTGGGGCGTAATTAAATAAGACGAGCACACAATTGCTCACATCCTATCTACACTCGTAAATAAGCTGATACATTACAGATGGCGTCCAACCAGTGAGGCTGGAATTGGGGAAATTACCGAGCCTAACGTAATTAGTAACGATACAGGAAACCCGATTTCAGCTGGCGACTGTCAGAAAAACAGAAATGCATACCAGAGGAGTGACGAAAAGGTTGGCAAAGGACCAAGAAACAGAAGAAGATAGACGGGAAGAAGAGACAGAAATAGTACCGGACACCGAAAGGAACAACAGGCGGGTGACGGAGACGAAGCTAGAGGAGGACCAGATTGGAACAAATTTATGGAATTAATGAGTAGTATGAAGGAGGATATTAAACAAACAAATGTAAAATTTGATAGTATTAAAGAAGATAATAAACAAACCAATGAGAATTTTAAACGAATGGAGGAAAAGATAAACAGTACTCATGAAAGCTCCAGGAAACAAAACGAGGTCTTGAGAGAAGATTTATTAAAACAAATGAAAGCAGAAATAAATAGCGTTAAGGAAAACACTGATGAAAATAATAAACGAATGAAGGAGGAGTAGAGGAAAATGAATGAGGAAAATTTAAAACAAATTAATGAGAAGATCGAAGACTCTAACAAGGAGTTGAGACGAACCATTGATGAGAAAATTGAAAATATCAATGAAACACTTGGCAAAAGGGTAGAGGAATATAATGAAGAAAGGAAGCAACAAACAGCCGAAATAATCGAAAAGGTGGAACAAAACAAAGAAACAATTGTACAGGTCAGAGCAGAGTTAGACGCCAGAATAGTCCAAGCAGACAACATCAATCAAGTTAGGACAGCAGAGGTACAGCAAGGAACACAAGAAAGATTGGAAGAACTACAAACTAACACCTCAGGAAAAATCGAACGAGTAAATGAGGAGATGAACCGGGTAAAGAACCAAACCAATGATAATACGGGAAGAATCGATAACATCCAGGAAGTACAGCTAAAGAACCTGAGAGAGGATCTCGACAGAGTGAGCTATAGACCAGCCTGCAGTGTTCAACATAATATGCTGGACAACAGAGAAAATATAAACTTTAAGAATTATCGCAGGAACCCAGTGGAATTCCTAGAGCGTGTGGATGAATGTTTACAGAGAACTAAAGAGAACCGCTGGACAATGATAAAGAATCTACTGGATGACAGCTTCAAAGAAATAACCGACAACTGGTGGTCGGCTGTCAGAAATGAAATAACGACATATGAGAGGTTTAAACAAACCTTCAGGATAAAATACTGGTCAGAGTCAGTACAAAATATAATCAGAGATAATCTCTGCCATGGAAGGTACAACGCCACCCATTACCAGTCACCAACAGCCTACTTTATCGGGAAGGTGTGTGTAGCACGCAACTTGGAACCGAAAATTACCGAAGAATGCTTAATTAGCAAAATGGCACACCACTTTGATGAAGGGATTGTACAAGCCACCCTATGCAGCCAGATCAAGACAATAGCTGATATGGAAAGACTGCTTGGGAGCTATGAACACAAAGATTATTATAGGAAATCAAGGAGACAGTATGACCAATCACAGATGGACAGGGGAGATAACGGTAGAGATCAACAACCAAGGTCAAACCAACCCCAAAATGGGAATAATGACAATAACCATAATAATAGAAATGGTGGCAATAACTATAACAATAACAATTATAGAAATAACCGAGGTAATTATAACAGCCGCAACCAAAATAACGGCCGCAGCCAAAATAATAATAACAATAGTGGCGGAAACCGAGAATGGAGACGCAATATAAACTATGACCGGAGGTATCCGAATAATGACAATAGGAGAGATGAAGGGGAAGGAAACTAACCCAGGAGGGGAAGCTCTCGAGATCGTTCTCCAAGAAACCTTGGAGAAACCACAACAAGTAATCAGCAAGTAGACCGGGCGAAAAACTAGACACAGCAGTGAGAACTATGACCGGCCGGGTCAGTATCCTCACTGCGGGAATTGGACGGGCGAATAAACAAATATATTACAAGAAATGAAGTCAAGATGATGAATGAAAACTATTATTTAAGGAATATAAGAAATGACCTTATGGAAGAAGGACAATACTCAGAGAAGAAAGATAACAATCAAATAATTTTTATCAAAGGTTTTGTAAAATATATAAAAATATATAAAAACCTTTGTACTAATATGTTTCACCAAGTGCCCAACGAGTCATCAATTAATTTTTATCAATGCTAAATGCAACTGAAATTATAATTGATACAGGAGCGAATGTATCACTCATTGACAAAGTGGAGTTCAATAGAATTAAAGCAATAAGTAAAGAACCAATACCAACCCTACCAATTAATAATATGGTGATAGTAGGTGCTACTGGCAAAATGAACAAGTCAGTGAGACAACAGGTACAAATAGATGTATCGAGCAACGGAAAGGTGATCCAAGTGGTGTTCCTGGTGGTCCAAGGGTTACCGTTTAAGGTTATGATAGGGTGCGATGCTTTAAGGCGCCACTCAGCAATTATTGACATTGGCAGTGAGAAAATAACACTGACCAACGAACAGGGTGAATGGTCGAGTGAAATTTTAGGCCAGAATAGTGCCACACACAATAGACATTCATTCACCTTGATCCAAGATGAGAGAGAGGAGTTTAGGACACCACCTCAAAGATCAACCTACCCTGAAAATAAAGAATGGAATAAAAAATTAAACGGAATATATTCATTTCAAGTCACCAGAGGAGAAAAAATTACAATAGAACAAAAGGAAAGTTTGGTGAATGTGTACCAGAAATACAGAAACACTTTCTCAGATCTACCTGGGAAAGCGAAGAACTTTGTTTGTGAATTAGAATTCCACAACCCAATAAAATTTAATAAAAAATCCTACCCCATTGCACAATCACATAAACAAGCAGTCAGAAAAGAGATACACAGAATGTTGGAACAAGACATTATTGAAACCAGTTCGTCACCCTACAACAGTCTAATTGTCGCTGTGCAGAAGAAGGATGGGGTGGTCAGGTTGTGTCTAGATGCCAGGGAGATAAACAGAAACACTTTGAACGATAGAACATCACCGGGCGAAATAGATGAAATTATGAAGAAATTTGAAGGCTGCAAGTTCATGAGCATCCTCGACACCGTATGCGGATATTGGCAAGTTGAGCTGCACCCCAACAGCCGGAGGTATGTTGCGTTTATTTTTGATGGTCGCAACTACCAGTTTAAAAGATTACCATTTGGTCTGGTAAATTCTGTTGCTGTTTTTGTCAAGGTCATGGACCAGATATTAGGAAGACAGGTACTGGAGTTCGCCACGGTGTATGTAGATGATTTATTGATTACATCCACCACATGGGAGGAGCATTGTGAGCGCGTAGAGATGGTTCTACAAAGACTAGCCACCAACAATATTACACTGAAAATTGAAAAATCAAAATTATTGACTAACCAGTTACAATTTTTAGGATTTGTACTCTCACAAACAGGCATAACCACAGCTCCAGAGAAGATGGAGGCCATTCAGGAATTCCCCAAAGCTAAGAACATCAGGCAGTTACAGTCCTTCCTAGGGGTCTGTAACTATTACAGAAAATTTCAAAAGAATTACTCTGAGTTGACATCCCGTTTCAAACATCTGCTATCATCCAAGTACAAATGGAAATGGAGTAGTGAAGATGACATAACTTTCAATCTAATCAAGAAAAAATTCTTAGAAGAGGTCATGCTACATCATCCAAATTTTGAAAAAAGGTTCTACATTAATTGCGATGCAAGTGATACAAGTTTAGGTGCAGAACTCTATCAACAAGATAGTGAAGGAGATCACCGAGTTGTAAGTTTTGCCAGTCGAACACTAAACCACTGCGAACGTAACTATAATGTTACAGAGAAAGAACTTCTAAGCGTAGTATTCGCTTGCAACAAATTTCGCACTTACATCTTGGGATACCCGATCACAGTGAGATCTGATCACAAATCAATTTCGTTTCTACAAAGATGTAAATTGAGCCATGGGAGGCTAGCTCGTTGGGTCCTGGCTCTACAGGAGTATAACATCACCTGGGAGTATGTACCGGGGAAGAAGAATGTGGTTGCGGACGCATTGTCAAGAATAAATTTGTGACCCCTCTTTCCTTTTATGTCTTTTTTATGAGTATAAAACAACTTATTTTATTTTAATATTTTTTTTTTTTTTTTTTTTTTGAAAGAGAAGTCACAAGTTAATTAGGACTAGGCCGGAGCCTAGAGAAGCAAAAATTATGCCGGGTCCAGTATGGCGGGACTTGCAATGAACTCCACGTAATGTAACAATAACAGATTTATTGTATTCCTAGAATTCATACATGTGTACCTCATAACAAATGTGTATAAATGTGCACCAGGTACCGTATATACCGTATAAAAAATATAAAAATGGTACATCATAACAAGTGTATATAAAATCAAGTGTACATCAGAACAAGTGTGTATAAATGTGTACAAGTTATACCTATATGCATATATAAAATATAAAACGGTACATCATAACAAGTGTATATAAAATCTAGTGTACATCAGAACAAGTGTGTATAAATGTGCACAAGGTAAACCTATATACATATATAAAATATAAAATGGTACATCATAACAAGTATATATCAATGTTTACAAGGTAACTATACATGCATATATATATTTATGAAATTCTCCCCCATCTTGTGTCTAGCTAGACACGAACAACATAACACACACAGAAACCTAAGGCACACAAACTCACAATTACATAATTCGAACACGACTGCCCCTAGACTGCACCCGCCCTGCAGGCCATGTAACCACCATCTTATAACCCAGCAGTGATAAAATATTTGACAATCAACAACCCGTTTTGTAGAATTACATAAACGCCACCCCAGAAAGATGATAGTAATTCATAACGCATGAATAAAACCGGACCGCCCATTTGTCTAGCATTCCACTGATCAATGACCCCTCATGAGCGTATGAACCTTAAGTTCCTTTCACAGTATCAAATAAAAAATTGACAGCACTACATCACCTGATTTCAAACAGTGATTATAGAATTCTAAACGGTTATTTTACTTCACAAATTCCGAAGGAATCAAAAATCCTTATGTATTTTAACAATCGGAAATAAATCATACGGGGCTTTACAATTTCAGAGGATTTTGACAATATATGTTTTACCAAAAATAATGAGTACATGTTTTATAGTTAAAGAAAATTAAACAGCTGTTACTACCAGTGAAAGTCAATCAATATGTGTTTTGCCAGTTAAGAAAAACAATCAGTATAGCCCTTGTGCAAGGAGCAAAATCAACTAATATATTTCCAGAAAAATAGCGAATTATTTCAATTAACCCCGAATGGCTATATACATAATAAAAATCCAAATTACAATAAGGTGGAGGTGCTCTGGCATCTGTGGCAGCGCGCCAGCATGTAGTGGACAATATTTGACAGGCCCCCAACATGTCTGAGGCTGCCCCAGCATGAGTCAGAGAAAAACTAAGTCCCCTTTTGTTAACCCCAGAAAAGTTCCGAGAAAAAAAACCCAGGAAAACCCCCAGCCCTTAAATGTGAACACACAGTGAAGTTAAATATATTCATCTCTGTTCCAGCCGGAACAGAGACACTAACCTGTTCAATAAATTTTGTAAAAACTAGTATGAGAATGGTCAGCAACCTGTACAATGTGCAAAAGTGAAAATATCTCTGGCACGCTCCCGCAGTGCATCACCCACTTACAGGCAGTGCACTTAGCGTTATGTAATTCAATTATTAAAAAAAGGTGTACTTGAATTTAAATAGTAAAGCTCTGAGTCATGAACAGTGGCTCCCCAATCCAGCAGAGTGTCTGCACACTTGGGCCCATGGATGGAATGATATTTGATAAAAAAATAATAGAGTGCATATCACCTCATCACAGCTGTCAAGTATTACATTGAGAATCCGTCTCCAGCTCCCTCTTCGTACAAGATCTTGTTCATGGTTCACGGCTTAGGCAGTTGAACGGCCATCAGCAATCCAGGAATCCGGCTTAGTTCAAGAACCCGGGAGTCGATTTACGCTTTAGCTTGCCATGTAGAAACAGAAAACTGCGTCGTAACGTCCGAAGAGAGAGACAGGCAGACCGGTGTATTTCTCCGTGGGGGCAGTGAGTTCAACTGGCCGTCAGCAGCGGAGCCAGACGACCCTTCAGCACGAGCTGCGCGCGCAACCCCCATCTGCAGCGAACAAAGGTCGCCCGCCCTCGCTCACTTTTACAATTAAAATACGACTTTAACTAAAATTTTATTAACGGCCGGCTTTACACCGGCACAAATTTAGAAAGAGGGACTTTCGAACCTGACAGAGAGGATATTGGCAAAGTATATTATTCATTAGCAGGCAGAGAAGAATTAGCAAACATTGTAAGCAATATCAGAGAAGAACAGGCATTAGACCAAAAACTGGCCAGAATTATAGAACGCATTGAAAATAACGACCCTATAGTAACAGCATACCATCAACTCCATGATGGGCTAGTTTTCATGAAACCCCGTATTAAAGTCGGCGTAAAACCAGTATAGAACGGCCTGTAAGTTAAATGCAGTACTAATTTGTAGCGCTTTAATCGCTGCTGCACTCTTGTAGCATAGATAAGCACCATTCTAAGTTATCAAGTGAGCGTTGATTGGTGCTGGCATCTGGTGACAGATGCCGTAGGCAAACGAGAACGAAGCAAGTGATTCTATTTAACTTCGTCTCTCATAAAAGCTCGTGGCTGATGGCCGCATTTTCTTGCTACTCCGGAAGATGAAGAAATATTTTCGTCAACCATCATACCACCTATGATAGGCTAAGATATACACGACTGCGGGTCTACCGAACAAGTCGAGAAAAAGCCCAACATGACCTGAACTGTAACACCATAAAGCTCTCACTTCATCGACCGGAGCAATAGCCAGGAAGCCACACCAACACCTGTAATGTAGGCCACGAGATTGCCACCTCAACCCCATGGACAAAAATCAGGTGATACAAAACCAATATATTTTGTACACGTAGAGTCAGCACTCAATAATACCCAGTGAACCAGTTCTATCTATCAACCACAACACCTTCAAGTTTTTAAACATTTAATTGATTTTCAATTAACGGGACAGTTTAGTGTGTGAACTGGGTGTAAAATTATTTGTAAATTTTATTAAATTTCTTGTAAAATTGTCAGCTCAGAGACTGGCATGTTCTTAGACAGTTCAACATTCAAACGTATAATTCCCTCTTATTTCAGTATATGTGTTTATTTACAGCGTTTAAGTCATTCATTTAATTGGTAATTTCTCGGGTTCAATTTAGTGTTCATTTTATATATATATTTTTCTAAATTTTAAATTCAGTTTGGTTCTTATTGTATAGAAATTTCTGGGGTAGTTAGGTGCATTTTCACAAGTTGTATCCTGAATGGATACATGTCCATACAATGTTGAACGTGTTGTTGAGACAGGTTAAATTATGCATCAACTGGCAAACTAACATGTCAGTCTCTGGGCCAAATGTATTTTTCATAGGGTTATAATATTCATGCCATATTTCTATTTTCACTACTTAGCAATGTTTCTATATATATAAATTCTTTTAATTAATTATGATAACTGGGGGGTGTGCATTGTTTTCTAAATTTTTATTTCTCACCGTATAAGAGCCCAGTGGGCAGAATTTTATAACTGTATTAGGCACTTAGCCAAATTTTGGAATTTATTATGTCCTGGGGACTACTGAAGTTGCTTAAGCATAATCTAATACACCTGATGTGTAATGAACCAAGTAAATATTGTAATCCTAACAGGGATGTCTATAAAAGAATTATTAATATACCTCATGGGGGTAAGAAAAGGGCGTGGCAAGAGATCTTTGTATAATTGTATTGTATTGTGGAACATGTGATGTTTTGTATATTTGTGTGTGTATTTTGGGGGGGTTATATGTATTGTACATTTAGGTGTATTTTTGGTGGGGAGTTTAGATATAGGGTTTTTAGAAAAGCAAAATGAAACATAGGATTATATATCCTTTTAATTTTAATAACAAGTATTTATTCTATCTCAATTAATTTTTGCTGAATATTTTCTTCTAAGAAAGTAATTATTTTAATTAACTTGAATAACAAGGATGTGGATTTGTCACTATTTAATTTTTAATTAATTTGTTTGAGAATTTGTTTTTATAATTAATATTATCAAGAAGTCTATAAAATTATCTCCATTAAGTTCAATGGATCATTTTAAAGAGAACATAAATAATAAATTTTATATTATTAATATTTTACTGGAAACTTTATTTCAAGAATGGTAATGATTTTAAATTTTAATTCATTTTTAAAGAGAGATAGCAGATATATTTTATAGGTGTTAATAATTATTTTCAGGTGACATTGTTGAAGGTGAATAAATTATTTAATTAACCATTTAAGGGGATAATGAATTTCTGACTGTTAGGTTTATTGATTTTGTTATTAATTTGTTTACCAAGCGAGATAGAATAATAAAAGGGATTTATTAATTGTTTAATTTATGAGTTTTCATTGCAAGTCCCGTCTCACTGGATCCAGCGCATTTTTGGCTTCTCTAGGCTTTGGTCTAGTTCTAATTAACTTGTGGCCCCTCTTTTCAAAAAAAAAAAAATTTCAAAAAAAATTTTCAAAAAAAAAATAATCTTTTTTTTTAACTGCCTAAGTTAAAGAGGGGTTACAAAATTAAGTGTACCAAAATCATTAGAGCAATCAATAGTGAATAATTATCACCAGATGTATGGGCACATGGGGCCAACCAAAGTTCTCAAGGCGTTAGAAGAACACTTGTACATGAAGGGGATGAACAAAAAGGTGAGGATGATAGTGAAGAAATGTGCGATATGCCAAAAGGTGAAGGTAAACAATGCCAAGAAGGAAGGAGAGTTCATGACCATTACGTCGAACAGAAGATTAGGGAAGGTGTTCCTCGACATTTGCGGACCTTTTCCAAAAAGCGGTGGAAGACACCGATACAAATATATTGTAATAATATGGGATCATTTCTCCAAGTATACCAAGCTCTACCCAATCAGCAAGGCCTCAACTAAAGTCATTGTCAAAATAGTACTGGAAAAGTATACCAGTGATGTCGGTATACCAGAATCAGTGATAACGGACCATGGAACCCAGTTTAAGGGCAAACGATGGAAAGAAGCATTATTATCTAGAAAGATAAGAACTTACAAAACCTCCATATACCACCCTTCAAGCAACCCTGCAGAAAGAGTATTGCCAGAAGTGGGCCGCATTCTCAGGACCTACTGCCACAGCAATCACAAAAGTTGGAGCGAGTACGTGACCAATACCGAACTATTTTAAAACATAGCATACCATGAGACGCTGAGACTAAGCCCATATCAGATGATGTTTTCAAGACCACCACCGCGTGAGCTCACTCAATTAATTACGTTCCCCGCCATGCCCGAAGAAGAATTGGATATTGCAAGAGTATACCATCGAATTGGAAACAAGATAGCGCTGAGGAGAAATAAGCGAAGAAATAGTGGGATACAGGAACTCAAATTTGTAGTCGGAGAAAGAGTGCTTATACGAAATAGACAGCAGCCCAGTGGTACGGAAGGCGTAATGAAAAAACTTCTGCTGCTATACCATGGACGATTTGTGGTAACCAAGGACAACAATAACAATACCTATGTTTTGACCAATCCAAGTAATAACAAAGTGAAGGGAACATACAATGTGTCCGAAATGAAAAAGTATTTTGAATGATGTAAGAAACAGGAGATTAACAGTTTATTTTCCATAGACCTGCAACTAAGAAAAATAAACATGTTTTGGTGGGGGAGCATATGTAATGCGACAGAATAGTAGCCCCATCCCAAAACTTAAAACCGCTCAATTCAGTAGGTAGAATCACCAATACTACCCTATTAAAACCAGATAAAGACGAACAACCCTTACTTACAGAAAAGACTGTACAATATAAAAGATAAGGAAAAAATACAATACAAATAATAAAATAAATAATTAAACTGTATTATAGCAAGTAAAGAAAATACATACAAACATTTATGTAAATGAGTGAATGTGAAAGAGTGGGGAATAAAGTTAACAATCCCTACTATTATTTAAATATATTATAAATTCAATAAGTGTCAGTGGAGTGGTGACAAAGTAAGTGCGGGTTAATTACTTTTAAAAAAAAGGAAAACCCATAAATAACACCAATAGTGAATTGTGGTGAAGGGTTTCATCTCAGATTGAGATGTTAGTGAAGGCTTTGGTGTAAGTAGTTGTATTTGTGTTCTACACCAAAGCCTATAGTTATTAACATTTGTAAACTACATTATAAGTTTGTGTGAGCCTACTGGCAAAATAAGAAAATGTGTACTAGAAACCAGGACCTATGAACAATAATCTATTCATTAGCCAGTAATGCTTGATAAGATTGATAGGATGGAAGAATGGTACACCAAGTAGTTTATAATTATTTGTCAATTTATAAATGTAGAATTTGGCCGTGAAGGCAATACCTCGAAGGTAACATGTTAAAAGATTTTGTTCTAATTATATTATTTGTTAATTTATGATTGTAAACTTGTCCATGTAAACACTACGTTAAGTAATATGTCAAAAGATTTCATTTTTAACTATTGTGAAAACATGTTAAGGGTCAAGACTTAATAAAATGGAACTCAGGAAAAAGGGTTCAAAACCAAAAACCTAGGTTATAATAAATGTTATTTAGAATAAATTAATGAAATGCTATTGATGGCCTAGGCCACAAGTTCCATACAAAGGAAATAATGTCAGAAACGAGTAGATTAGTAAACCAATGTGATAAAACAGGAAAGGGACAAAATTTATATGATGAAGCTAATTGTTTTAACAGTAAAATTACATATTAGATTAATTTAAGGAATTGTAAAGTGATATAACAAATGTATAAAAAGTATGGGCCCAACATTAGAATTTTCGTAAGGTGAAAAACCACCCTTTATAATTAACCAATGTAAGTAAATGAGGTAGCAAAATGTTCATAATGACATAAAGAAAAGAATGATGTAATTTAAATTGAAGAAAACTTAAAGCTGAAAAAGGAGTATTTTTCTTATAGGCAGATGAACATTTACATCTTGTAAACTGACCACGTACCTTATGAACTCTCTGTTTTGACCAATCACAGGCCAGTATTGTGAGGGCACGGAACCGTTGAATAGTAAGGCAGGAATATAGAAATATAGTATTGTATTGTTAACTAGTGCAGTGAGCAGATGAGCTCTAATGAAGAAGTTTTTAATTAAACCAAAGTAATGTTTTTTGGACCGTTGGCGGTGAAAAATTATAACTAATAGAAGCTACAAATACTGTAGAAGATTGCAAGACGAAAATATTTAAATCAAAACAACAAATAAATGCAGAACCTTTGAAAATCCTGATTACCTACCAGAACACACTTTCCTAACGCCTGTAAGTGACGCCGACTCTAACTATCAACCACGTTACAGGTACGATTACACAACACTACCGTAGACACTATCTACACTTACAGAATAACACCAGGGATCATTTATTGAAGAAAAATCTTAAAAGCTAAAACAGTGAACACTGAAACTTTTATTTTAAAATAACTTGTGACAACGCGTTGGTCAAACGTTTTCAGCGGCCATTATTGCCGATAGTCTGGTTGCCATAGCAACCAATAATAATAGCGAAATATAGTATTAAGATTTTAAAATTTTACTTACCTTTGTAATGTATTGTATTTTTGTATGTATTTGCTGAATTCAATGACAGTCTAAAAGAACCCTTAAAACCTGAGAATTAATATAATATTATAAACAATTTGTTATTTGGAACTTGTTAGTGTAAAAGTCGAATTGAGCGCTAGAGTCGACCCGACCCATATTTGTTTTCGACACAAGTCGACTGTTCGTTTCTCCGAATAACTTTAATGAAAATAAACATTGTTATTTGGAATCAAAGGAGTTGTCATTGTAGATAATTTGAAGGTTTACAGGACAATTGCAGGTAATTCAACAGGAGAGTGAGCAGCGAACGGACCGAAGCATTTGGGAAAAGAACGACAGCTCGAGGACAAAATCGATTGCGGCAGCCGATCCGTATTTGACATAAGTGGAGGCAATTTACACTAAATAAAACTCTTCAAAAACTCAAAACTAAAACATAAAATAAAACCCACAATACACTGTTAGATTACAGATGACGTCAACAACGTGGGGCTGAACAAAATAAACCCGCAACCGTATTACACTCGCACAAGAAAACTGTTACATTACAGACGGCGCTTACAACAGTGGGGCGTAATTAAATAAGACGAGCACACAATTGCTCACATCCTAGCAACACTCGTAAAAAAAACTGTTATATTCAAAAGAAATGACGTATCAGCTAAAATGATATCCTCATGTCAGGTGGGTGAAGACTATCCTCAACCTTCGTGAGGAAGGACTGTACTTTTGGATAAAATGTTTGTAGGTAGAACAAAGAGCTGTCCAAAGGGAGCTGTGATCTGATTCCTGTAATAAAATTGGACTCTCGCTGCGAGTTATCTGCCGAGGGTGATTGATGTCTATAGTGTTATCAAAGTCAATCCTATACTAGGCATTTTTCTTGTTTAAAATCGAGTCTTGATTTCTTTCTTTACATTTGTCTTCTGATTTCCTGAACGACTATTCTGTTCAACCGTATAATTCTAAATTTCTCAGCAAAACATTTCTTCTTTAATACGTTTGTGTCTCCTGTTTAGAGCCCACCATTCTGTTTAAAAACGCTATATTCCACACAGGCTAGTAAATAACTAGCCATCTGGGAGGTCAAAATATTTTCAAGGAGGGGCAAACAATTTTCCAAAGGAGAATAATATTTATATATTTTTCATACGTACACACGTGCACATATTAGTTTATAATTCTCATATCATAGTAGAAATAAGTACACAGATTGTATTAATTGTTTTAATACAACAACACTGCCCAGCGATCCACAGGAAGCAAATCGATGTCCAACTTTTCGGCTTGCACGCGTTGTGTTGGTGTGGGTTTCCGCACTTTCCATTTAAAAAGCGTGCAAACATAAGAAAATAAACATAAACATGAGTGAGGCCAGAAATAACGCGAATTGTGTGTGTGTGTGTGTGTGCGCGCGCGCGCGCGTGCGTGCGCGTGCGTCCTGCCAGCCTTCTTATTGCGGTAATCACAATAGTAAAACTTTGGAAAAGTAAACATTACATAATTGAGATATGGTTGCCTGCCAGGAACGATATATTTTCACTCATACGTGATTTAAATTAAAATGAAAAATATAGAATTTTGTTAAAGTGAAATGAAATGTTTCCATAGAAACTACTTCTTTGTTGTCAATAACGTAGTACACATATAAAACTTATAAAAATTTACCTCCTCCATCATCAACTACCATTTTAATTTATACAAAAAATTACCCCCTCCCCCTTCAACTACCCTTTTCATTTATAGATATTTCATCTACCTTTCAATATTGGATTATTATGACCTTCTTTTCAGGATACTTTATTTATTTATTATTTATTAAGCACTTTACTCTTGTTAAAACGTAAAACGTTGCAGGTAAACTACTCCTTCCCCTTAACCGATCTTCACCAAAAACAATAGGCCTTGAGTATTTTACAATTCAGAGTTGTATGCAAAACATTATTTGATTCTGTTTGAATTTGCGGCTATCGTTTGCCACAGAAAAAATTCTACACACAGACAGTTTTCGAAAAATGACTTTTTTTCATGTTTTGATGGTAGTAGACTACAATCAGAATCTGCCGTTATCTCGAACACGATTTTTTTCGCCATGACCATACTTCCATTTCCTTATTGAACATGGAAGTAAAATGACTTTTCTTCATGTTTTGAGGGTAGTACAATCAGAATCAGCCGTTATCTCGAACACGATTTTGTTCGCCATCACCTTACTTCCATTTCCTTATGGAACATGGAAGTAAAAGGAAACTATACTAATTAAATTAAATATGTGTGTGTGTGTGTGTGTGTGTGCGTGTGTGCGCGTGTGTGTGTGTGTGTGCGTGTGTGTGTGTGTGTGTGTGTGTGTGTGTGTGTGTGTGTGTGTGTGTGTGTGTGTGTGTGTGTGTGTGTGTGTGTGTGTGTGTGTGTGTGTGTGTGTGTGTGTGTGTGTGTGTGTGTGTGTGTGTGTGTGTGTGTGTGTGTGTGTGTGTGTGTGTGTGTGTGTGTGTGTGTGTGTGTGTGTGTGTGTGTGTGTGTGTGTGTGTGTGTGTGTGTGTGTGTGTGTGTGTGTGTGTGTGTGTGTGTGTGTGTGTGTGTGTGTGTGTGTGTGTGTGTGTGTGTGTGTGTGTGTGTGTTAGAAAAATCATAAAATACTGACTAATTGGGGTTCTCACCTTGTAAAAAAAAGTGTTCATTGATTTCAAGATTTGGTAGAGTTAGTTTCCTGAGAAGTCCTATCTTTTTTTGCCATTAGTCAAAGTAATGGCTTTTGCGTTTGAAAAATAATCTCATTTCAATCGTGTCTCACTTTTTGAATATTACTATCTACACTCCATGAAATTAAGGCAAATTAATAACCGAACTAAGCCAAGATTATAAGATGAACATGAAGACATAATCTATTAACTACAAACGTGATTCCCTATGATGTCGCTAAGGTCTCGGACTACGCAAAAATAGAAAATTTTAATAAATATTTTGTAATTATTTGGAAGAAGAAGAAACACTCTGTACCATTTCAAGTTCAATTAGTCTCAGCTTCTTTTCCTTATAAAACATTTGTGGTGCAAAATGAACGACTAACATCGTCCCAAACATGAGGCTTATAAACACAAAATAATTCACAGCAGTGTTAACAGGAATCGTAACTGTTTAAACTTACAGGCTTAAAATTAAAAAATTACAAATATATTTTATAAATCAATAGTAACGATAAACGGATTAAACCAACCTTAACGATACATTAGTTTCAAACTTCAACAGAAGTAATGACAATAATAATTTTTTCCGGAACAACCAGATATTTTATTACAAGAAAAAACAATTTGAAAAGGATTGAAAGTGTTGCCGTAAAATGTCCACCACTCAGTCACACGCATTTAACACAGTGTACAAAACCAATAAAATATTGGCTTTTCAGGTCGTGGTAAAAATACTGTTACAGTACACACGTTCGTTCGCAATTTAAAGAAAGGAACATGTCAGGGAAGAATTTTCAAGGCAAAATATTATAAAATTAAAAAGGGAAGCAGATAGAGCAAAATAGAAATAATAAAATTAATCAGGTAAAGCAACAACCTCATTAAAAATTAATATAATTTATTCACGTATTTATTTGCCATAATAATACAATAATAATAATAGAATGGATGCTATACAACAAATATCAAATAGGATCTGTAGACAGGAATTACTACTACCTCTGGAAAATCCCAATGTCAACTAAAATGTTCAAGTTATATATCTGAATGTATACATAATACGTTAACACAATAAAATTACGTAGAATACCAAAAGTCGTGATGTACTCGGTGTACGTGATTAAAATTAAAAGTCTGAAAATCTGTTAAAATTGTTGTAGAGAACTTTCAGACAGTAAATAAATAATACACAGTTCCACGTTACAAAACAAAACCATTAATATTGAGGAATTAATGGTGCCAGACAACATTACACTCGGAATAAACACGTTGCAAAACCAGTTCTTAGGAAGTCGTGAATACTTTTAAAAAGACCACATTTACAACAAGAATAAACTCTACATTATCTTGATTAAAAAGGGGTTTTTCCTTCTAGTCGTCGGTTATTAAACTAACCTCTAGGTTCAAGACTCCGCTTAAAATTTAAGAAAAGATATTTTAGCGCATTTTAAAACTACATACGAATATGTATGTATATTATGTAGTAATACCAATACCATGCTGATTAATGATAATCGCGCTTAACGACAATGCCAAGTCGTTTGTGAATAATTTTTATGAATAATAAAACTAATCTTTAAAAAGTTTTAATGAACACCAAACACAAGTAACACAAATGAGTGCTGCTTCAAATTATCATACTAACCAAACAAATACACAAATTTGTTTACACACATTACTAACAATAAGTTCATAGAGTACTCTGTTTTATCACCACACTGGTTTTAACGAATTTGATCGATAGTGCAGCTATTCACTCCCAGTCGAGAAGTGAGGAAGCCATAACGGGGGAGGGACCAACCTCCCGTCAGAACTACGAAAAACTTCAGTGACCTTCCATAAAATCAAATAGACCTACGCACGTAGGGAATGCGTGTGTTAAACCAAAGCTCATAAATAACTGTAAAAATCAAAAAGGAAATTACAAGACTTATAGATTGATAAAATAAACTTAAACGATTCTTAATAATGACCCAGCCGTTTTTTGACTTTAATTCACAAAATGAGAAGATTTTATTGCTGGAATACATTTAAAAAATCGTACTTTAACAGATACTAAAAGTTGCTGAAAACATTCTTGAAAAAACATCCTTAAACTAAATTGCGTGAGAGGCAAAAAACCAGTTGTTTTCAAAACATCTTCAGAAGTATACGTATTCCCAACATTTATTAAGAATATAAATTTGTAATTAAAGTGATTCGAAATGATACAAGATTTATTAAATTTCATTTGAATAATGATTAGCCGAGGTAGAATATTGTTTATCGTTTTTCCTTATTTTTGCAAATCTCATACGTTACGTTGATTTAACCAAAAACTTAGAGACGCAAAAAAGTCATACATTAAAAAAACTTAATTAATTCGCTTTGATATGAGATCTGTGACATTTTTTTACAATAAAAATTGGCTAGGTTATGCCAGCAATCCTGAATAGTAACTATCTTGGACTTGAATACGTTACCCGGTGTATGATGAATACAAAAAATAAACGTTTAATGAAGAAATTTGTGTTAGTGGTTGAAATCACAATCAGAATGATCACAGTTGCACACCACTATATAAAAATTATCCCGATTAGCAGCGCTTTCAAGCCTCACAGCCCATCGTCAGATCGGAATAGGCAGAAATTATTTTAAAACAAACCCTTCACCCCTCTCCCCCACCCTGCTCACACACAACAAGCTATAATATAAATGACCCTTCCCCACCCCCTAAACCCTGTCACACCATCTGCACAGTTACATATTTTTCTAGCAAATTCCTTGTGTTTCAGTGTTTTGTGTGTGTGTGTGTGTGTGTGTGTGTGTGTGTGTGTGTGTGTGTGTGTGTGTGTGTGTGTGTGTGTGTGTGTGTGTGTGTGTGTGTGTGTGTGTGCATCCTTTTAAACTACCCTCTTCCTCTCCACACACGTGGGTCAGTCACACACCCTTATTTTAAAACAACCAATTAGTACTATGCAGTATAATTCTTAATCTTATCTATCTGTCCTCTATCATTTACTTCTTAATCATGTTATAAAATATTTCTTCATTATCAAATTTAATTTTAATATTAATTAAATTGTCTAACCCTTTTTCTCTTTCTTTCAATATTTCTAACTCCTCTCTAAGCTTCCTTTCAACTGTGTTATTTACTATTTTTACAATTTCGTATTCTTCCAAAGGATTAACAAACTTATGGTTGTCTTCTATGAAATGTCTTGCATATAACGAATTGGTTGTTCTATTACCTTCTCCACGTTTGTGGTCAGACAACCTGCATACGAATTTTCGTCCTGTGTCACCTAGGTACACTTTGTTGCAGTCTTTACATTTTAATTTATAAATTCCGCTTTTCTGTAATACTGGAATTTTTTCTATATTCTTATTGCTTATCTTATCAAATACCGTTTCACATTTTTTAATAGCTATATCTACTCCATATTTATTAAAACATTTTATAATTTTTCTAGTATGTGAACCTATGTATGTCAATGACCCTGCATAATTCTTTTGTTCTAGTTCTATTTTAGCTTTTTGTATGTTAACCCTTTTCATAACTTTATCCACTATGTTGGTGTTATAATTATTATTCCTTACAATTCCCTTTATCGTTTTTAACTTCCTATCTTTTGATTCGGTCTCTTTTAAACACTTCTGAGCTCTGTAACAAAATGAATTGATTGCCGCCATTTTATATCTATACGGGTGGTAAGACTCTCTTGGTATAATTATATCACACACACACACACACACACACAAAACACTGAAACACAAGGAATTTGCTAGAAAAATATGTAACTGTGCAGATGGTGTGACAGGGTTTAGGGGGTGGGGAAGGGTCATTTATATTATAGCTTGTTGTGTGTGAGCAGGGTGGGGGAGAGGGGTGAAGGCTTTGTTTTAAAATAATTTCTGCCTATTCCGATCTGACGATGGGCTGTGAGGCTTGAAAGCGCTAATCGGGATAATTTTTATATAGTGGTGTGCAACTGTGATCATTCTGAAAAAAATAAACGTACATTTGACATTTTGCTGCTATCTGAAAAAATCAATGGCCTAAATATTTGTTTTAATTTGCTAATTTCAAAATGCATCATTTTCATTTATTTGCAAAGATAAGTGATTTTATATATTATCAATATTTTGAGAAAATATGGGAATTTTTAAGTATGGGTTCCTCAGAGTAAAGTACTCCGAGATTCTACAGGAACGACGGTTTCCTTTTAGGTAACTTTTTTTTTTTTCAAATACGCATTAAAAATACTTTTTGCAATAATTATTAAATTTTGTAATTATGATTTACTTCAAGTGCCTTTTCTCCCGTTATTAGTAACACAAATGGATGTCCTGTGTAGCAGTTGAAAGATAATTTAGTAATACTAAACACCATTAATTTATCCTGTCATTTCATTTATTTGTTTAAACATAATTTTTTGTAACAAAACATTACAACGTAATTAAGCTTTTATATGCTAAAAATAACGTATTCAAAACAAACAATAAACAATATAATATATTTTGTAAATACACCAAATTACGTGTTTACGTGGCAAAATAATTTAATTTTCTTTAACTTGTTTGTTTTCATAAACCTGCTTTATAATGGTAAAAGAAAACAACTGACCTACGAGTCGTACAATGCGATCACAAAAAGATGTCGAATTTTGGAGTTGTTTCTTAATCGTCTGTTATTTGGAGAAGATATTAAGCGTGTACGTTAGGACGCAGAGAAACGCTATAATCAGATTTTACCTTAAAATAAAGGGTTTACATTCAAATAAACACATCATAATGTGCTCAATGTATCCATTATAAATTAAATGTAGAAGTCAGATTTTATCTTTCAATTAAACATACGGGACTAGTAAAATTGAAAATTAATGTACATTATATCATAGCGGGGGGCATATATATATGTATATATATATATATATATATTGTAGCGTGACAGATATAAGAATAATATTGAATGGCAATTGATCATTAGAATAATGAAGTTATAATATTTAAATTTGGAAGAAAGCATTAAGTTTAATATAAATAGATTAATTCATAGCAACTGTGGAAAGAAATCATTATTATAAAGAAAATACAAGTTCAAATAAAAGGAGTTACTAGTGATGAGTCATGCAAGACCAGTCTCATAACCAAAGGTTTTCAAGGTATAACCCAGGAAGGTAAAAAAGTAAATAACCAAGCAGTACAGAATATGACCAAACCCACAATGAGGGAGAATAAATAGAATAGAAACCCTAAAATAAGCCAAGATCAACCAATACAGGTTGTGTATTTCTGAAATAAAGAAGAAGATGGAGAAGATCCCAAGAAACCTGATGGCATCAAGAAGAAGATGGAGAAGATACCAGTCCCAGAAGGCAGGAGAAAAGAAGACTGATGAAAGAAGAAGAAGGCAGCATCCTGAAGAAGATGTCATGCTCTTATAAAAGACACCCAAATCCCTATATCCCCAAAATAAATATCTAAAAATAAAAGTATAACGAAATAAAAACCACATGTATATAAAAATAAGAGAGAGAAGTGTATAAAGTAAAAGTTGCCTGTGAACTAAGATGAAACAATAATATAGTACCCATGGAACAAATCTCCATTGAAAAAACGCTAACCAATTTATTATGTTGATAAGACTATACGACCATTTAGCATTAACATAATATATAAGTGCAAAGTGAACCAGTGATAGTTTTGGGTATTATAAAAAATGAACCTTGTGTTTCATTCTTGGCAATCACAAACATTGAATGCAATGAAATATGCATTTTTCAATGACTTAAAATGTGTACTGTGACAATATGTTGTTCATAAGACATGAATCTGTTTAAAATAACATTTTGTTTTACATGAAAAAAGAAAAACAGAGTTCATAATACCTTTAGAACAATTCATACTATTTATTTATTAATGACAGGGTACAATTCCCCAAAGACAATGTATAAAAGACGGTATAAAAACTGTAGAATCCTACTTATAATAATAGTTAGAAATAAGAATATAAATATAAGGTTTTTATGTATATAGTACAAGAATGTTTAAAAATGTTTTAGATATAAGGCCATTTGTTTGGGTCTGAAACAACTAACATCAGAACTATAAAAATAGTTACCACTTGTAAATAGTAGAGAGTAATTAAGATGTTAGTTAGTAAAAAACCTTTTTTGTAAGCCATATTTCCATGTTTAGAAATAAGGATTTTGTTGCAAAATGTCTGACTTGAAGACAACCATTTATTTAAAAAAATATTCTTTATTTTGTTTAACTATTATTTGTATTGTAAACAATACTAATTGTTTTTGTGTAATTTGAAAACATGTTTAATTTATAATACTATACGTAAAAGTCAGAGAGGGTATCACACATCATATATTGTTTGTAAAATATTTTGTAAGAAAAATTGTTAAAAAATCATAGGCCAAAAGAATGGAAACCAAACTTCATCAAAACAGAGAAATTGCTCAATTAAATGCAAATAAACAAAAGGGGTTTAGACAAAATAAACTTGAGATCATGCCATATAATTGCACATACCATTTAGAGAGATTTTAATAAATTATATTCAGAATTATAAATAAAAATGAAAATGACTAAACTCAGAAATTTAGACATGGGAGTCATATATTTCAGAATAATGTTTCAGAATACAACTAATTCAATTAATTACCAGAAAATAAGGGAATATGAACCTTTTAATACAATATAGGATTATTAATATTAAATATAACTGATAAAATGGCTGAATTTATATAATGACAGGAAGTAAATTTTGATGTTTTGACTTTTCAGAGTATACCAAACTGAAAGTAAAATTACTATTTTTAGGACAGAAAACACTATAAAACGGCATTATTTAATCTGAAAATAAGCTGAATGAACTGAAAGATTAATTTAAATCACATCTAGTGAACAAAATTGACAAATAACCAAAGTTTAGGCATTCATATAGTGAAATAGTAAAGTGTACACAGGATGTGAAAATATTTTTGAACAATGTTAAGAATAATATTATATGGGCTAAGAGTTTAATTGAAACTGAAGGAAACAGTTAGTTGATTATTGGTTTTTGAACGGTTAACATAAACGAGAGTTTTGTGACGATCTAACCTATCTTACAACGTTAAAGATCAGTGGCGAACAGTACGTTACTGTAAAGTCGAGAATGAATTATAAAATCCTTCCAGAACATATACATTGTGACAAAAACAATCAAGAAACACTAATTAACACTAAACAATACATTTCTACTCCGAAAAACACCACAAAACACCAGAAAACTGTATAACACATTAACCAAATTAGTGTCGGAATTGGGAAAAGTGTTTTGACTTATAATTACACAGATATACTAAATACAACCCAGAATCACTACACCAGTCACTACATAACATTTAACAAGAGATTTGCAGACACAAGAACAGGAATATTGCCAGAAAATACATTATTTGGAATGCAGCAGGAACGAGCGACATTTTGATCAACTTGACGGCAGCCATCTTTCTTTTGACGATCCCAGTGCCTCCTCTTAGTTCAACTCAGCTGTTTGGTGAAAACAATTATTATATTTACAAATTATTATTCAATGCCTGTGTTTATTAATAACTATTAATTTGATTGTAACGTTATACTTTTTAAATATTAGCCCGATTTCTCTGACTTTGGTAATAACTGGCTGTTTGAAGAACCCTATATAATTTTTATATCATATACTTGTAACTTTTTTCGATATCCTGAGAATCGATACTAATCGATAAGAGTCAATATTGCTATTACTTAATAAAAAACATTAATACTTTTCAATACTTGATAGTTCTTTATTTCTTCGATAATACTAATGACCAATAATATAATTCTAATTGATAATCTACAAGGACTTTACCACCCGTAAGTGAAGATAACCTAAAAAATAAAAAGGTAAACAAGTATCGATTGGTTTACAGACAGTCTTATGAGTGGTGATAGATTATTTAAAATATACTAAAACTTTAATAAAAATTTTCAGAAGAGCATTACACTGTTTAAAACTTCACAGCCATATATTAATTAATTGATCATAATTAATTAATTAATAAAATTAAAAATTTTTTTTTAATTATTTTTTTTTTATAAACATAATTTTTTTTTTAATTTCCTTCAAAACAATAAATTTTGTTTTGAAACTTTCGGCGAAGTTGAACAGATATATTCATTCATCAACTTTACGCTACTCGACCGGTCTTGCTACCATTGGGACTCGACCAGCTGGGAAACTTAAGGAAGTGTTTCAGGCCAGTAAGACGTCGAGAGCCACACCAAATACACACCAATTTAAGAACACACACATCAATCTTACTTATTTTATTACAAATTGGCTAGTCCAAACAGTGGGGCTTGATTGCATCGGAGTCTCACATACTCCACAATAGCTTATCATCAACACACAACACTTCAACCTTTTTTATTTTATTACAAATTGGCGCACAACTTTAGGGGCTTTAATTAGCGATTGGAAGGCCAATACTTTCTGTCCAATCACTAGTTGGAGCTAGGCAACAGCTACAAAGTCAGAGAAAGATAATAAAAAGGGAATAACGACAAACAAAATGGCAGGACTTACACGAGAAGAGATGATGAAAAGTAAGTGGGATAAGATGATGGAAACGGTCCTACGGGAATTCAAATCTTTGAAGGAAGACAACCAATCCCTGATGAAGAAAATGGACGAGGATATTAAGGAAATGAGAGAGGACAGATTAAAAAGAGAAGAAGAGGAGAGGACCAAAGAAATAAAATATGATAGCAAAACAGAACCAGAAGAAGTACCAATTGATAAGATGCAGGAACAAGTAATGGTATTACCTGGAATTAAAACTAACGGAAACAAGGAAAATATTAAACAAAAGAAAAGGAGAATGTATCCAAGAAATGTAATAAAAACGAAGGAAGAGTTGGAGATGATGAAACATGGGTTAATTGATGGCAATAATATCCCAATTACCGATGACAAAGACATCATGAATTCTAGGAATTATAGAAGAAGAATTGAAGTAATTTCAGAAATAATTTACCACAAGACAGTAGTCTACCAATGGGAAAGGACCAGAGGTAAACAGAATACGACATGTGGACCAGATCAGTTTCAACGCAGAACTGGACAATGTTTTTCAGAAAGATGGAAAGGTGATATCGTACCAGACTGTAATGATGACACAGATGAATCACCAGAATGTATTCCATTAACGTGCCGTGTAGTCCATTAACCCGATGACATCCAGAAGAAGATGAAGAAAATACAATTATAAGAAACCAGAAGAAAAGAAGACATTAATGAAGAAACAAGAAGAAGACAGCATCCACAAGAAGAAGGAATGCTCTTGTAAAAAAAAACACCCATACCCCAACATAAATAAAAATAATAATAATAAAAAAGTATAACAAAGTATTAATGCAAAAACCCACATGTACAATAGATATAAGACAAAATGTATAGAGTAAGAGTTGAAAGTGGACCAAGGTGAAATAATAATATGATACCAAAGAACAAATCTTCATTGTAATCTACAAATAGATCTCTTGATTTTAGTAAGACTATATAACCATTTAGAAATAGAATCAAGGAATGTAAAGAGAACCAGTGCAAGTTTTAGTATTATAAAAAATGAACCTTATGTTTCATTATTGGTATTCACAAACTATGTAAATAATGAAATAATACAACTTTGAAGTGACTTAATTTCTGTACAGAGGTAATATAATACATGTGTTTTAGCAAAGAACTGCCAATCTGTTTAAATGACATTCATTAGAATGATTAAAAAAAGACCAGGGCAGACACAGAATAAAAAAGTGAAGTGACAGGGTACAATTACCCAAAACCCTATTAAAAACAGATAAAAACTGCTAATAAAAAACTTAATATAAGGAATATAGAATAAGATTATAGTAAATAAGGTTTTGGTTTATGTAGCATAAGATATTTAAAATGTATTAGGAATAAGGAAATTTAAACAGGTCAGAGCCATTAACATTCTTTAGTGATAAAATATTTATTATAGGTATGATTGTGAATAATTAATTAAGATGTTAGAATGGAAAAACATTCTATATACATGATATTTGTTATGTATATCTTTGAGTATAAAAAATGTCTGATTTGTTAAAGACAACCAGTAATTGGAATTATTTGTTATATGTTAGTAGTATGAAAGATACTAATTGTTATTTTGTTTACAAGAAGAAAATGTTTATTTTATGTTACAATGTCAATGAAAGTCAGAGAGGGTATAACTCAATATGTATTATTTATAAAAATTTGTATGTAAAAACTGTTAGGAATCTAGGCCAAAAGTTAAAAACTAAACATCATCAAAACTGAGAAACTAAGTACTTAAATACAGTTAAACTGAAGGGATTTAGATAATGTAAATCAGAAACAAAGCCATGTAATTAGAAATATAACTAAGAAAGATTTTGTAAAATTATAGCCAGAATTATTGAAAAAAATGGAAATGACAGAACTCAAAATTTGGAGAGGGGAGTCATATTTTCCAACATAATATTTTAAAACTTAACCAATTCATCTAATTGCAAGAAATTAAGGGAATATAAACCTTTTATTACAATATGGGATTTAATAATCATTAATATAACTTGATAATGGCAGAATTTGGAAAATAACAGGAAACTAAACCTTAGAAATTAGAAATTACAAAATGAAGGAATAATTATCAATTTTAGATCAAAAACTTAATAAAACGGCATTATTTGTTATCAAATTACGCAGAATGAACTGAAGGATAAAATTAAGTAACAACTAGCTAATAAATTTGAAGAATAACCAAAGTATAATCAGTTATATAATGTAACTTTATTACATGCACAGGAT
The DNA here is from genome assembly GCA_034769895.1 of Magicicada septendecula. Lineage (NCBI taxonomy): Eukaryota > Metazoa > Arthropoda > Insecta > Hemiptera > Cicadidae > Magicicada > Magicicada septendecula. The sequence continues at coordinate 566,320,094 of CM068368.1, read as the reverse complement.
GCAAAATAAAATTTGAACAATGGAAGGAATAATATTGCTTTGGCTAAGATTTTAATCGGAGATGAAGGAAGTAAGTTAGTTAATTATTGAAGATCGTACGGGACTCTTGACACGAGCAATTTAACCGTATTAACCTAGTTACGAATACCGTAATGGCGAATAATTGAATGAGTCGAAAGTGAAAATCGGGAGTTTCAGTAAAAAACATTTTTAAAGTCATACACAGTGAAATAAACATATAACAACACCGAACTAACATTATGCAGCACAGAACACCAGTGGAAATAACATTTAAACCAAATAAAACAGTAATAAAACTTAACCAAAAAAGTGCCTAACCGACAAAAGTGAACCTGACTTCTAAGTACACCAATTTTCCGAATACAACACCGAAACTGAACCAGTGACACTACACCAACACCAGAAAGAAGATTTGCAGACACCAGGACGTAAATTCACAAGGAAAACATCTTTATTTGAACACCAAAACTGCGAGGTGACGATTTCCAACTTCAACGGCGGCCATTGCTGATTTCCAACAAGTCAAATCAACACAGCCTGCTACAGCCTGCTGGACGGTTCGCAACCTATTTACTTATTTCTATACTTTAAATCGAATATATATACTGTTATAATTAAGAATTTACCTTGTAATGTTATACTTTTCAATCTTTGCCCTATTTCTCTGACTTTCCCTAACATAGCTGTTCAAAGAACCTTTATATAAAAAATTTGTAATAACAAAACGATACCCTGAGAATCGATTTACATATCGACAAGAGTCAAAATACCTAATTGTTAATAAAATTATTAATATATTTCATATTTAAACAGTTTTTCATTTCTAAATATAGACAATTAACACAATACTTTAATTTAATAAGAAATTACTACAAGAATCTCACCACCAGAAGAAAGATAACCTCCAAGTAGAAAATAAACAAGTATCGATTGCTATTGGAGACAATCCTACAAGTGGCTAGAGTCTTTAACAAATACTCAAAAGCCTATAAAACATTTAAATTAAGTGATAAACGTTTCGGAACACCACGAAACTGAATTAATTAATTGTTCTTAATTAATTAATCAATAAAAGAAAAGAAAATTTTTTATTAAAAAATCTTTTATTAGAAAATTTTTTTTTAATAAACAATTTTTATTTCTACACTAACACATATTTATATATTTTTGTAACACAACACACATTACACGTTAAACGTTTAGTTACAAATTGGCTAGCCCAACAGTGAAGCTGAAGATTAGTACTTTGAAGGAAGAAAATTTTGACATAAATAAATAAATAATTTACAGAGCTGTAAAAATATAAATGTATTGTTGTTTAAGACCTGAAGATGTCAGTAATGACGAAAAGCTTAGTCGAACAATAAAAAATTATAGCAGTTAGCAAATTCATAAAAGAAATAGAAATTGTAAAAATATAATTTGTAACAACGTTTAGTTACAATATATATATATATATATATATATATATATATATATATTTAGTCACTTTCTGCTACAGTCCGTTTCTTGATGCATATAATACATTTAATATTTATAATTAAATTTACCTCAAGATGTTATTTTTTCATTTTTTGGAACATGTTTCGGGTACTATCTTGTACCGGAAGGCTGAGGATGGGCACAAGATAGTACCCGAAACATGTTCCAAAAAAGGAAAAAAATAACATCTTGAGGTAAATTTAATTATAAATGTTAAATGTAATATATATATATATAAAACAATGGTATAAATATAAATAAAATATTCATCTCCATAAATAATTTACATTCCAAAATAAAATTCACGTTAGAAGAAGAATCTAATAATAAATTAAATTATTCAGACTTAACAATAAAGAAAAATGTAACAAATTTTGAATAATCAATTTACAGGAAACCTTCTCAAACTGACTTAGTAATACCAAATACATACTTCTAATCATCCTCCCCAACACAAAATGGGAGTATTTAATTCCATGATTTACCGAATGCTTAGTATCCCATTAAATAACACTGAAAGAAAAATTATCCAACAAATAGCAGTTAAAAATGGATACAAAATAAAAACTATTAATAAATTAGAAAATAAAATTAAACATAAAATCACTATTAAAATTCCTAAGAACACTACATTTAAAAATTCACCTATTAATAATAATATAAAATATAAAACCTTCACATATTACGGAAATATAACTCAAAAACTAAATAAAATATGTAAAGATTCTAATTTAAAATATCTTATAATACAGATAATATAATTTTTAATAAAATAAAACCTAAAACTAAATCCAATACTCACAATAAAAATAAAATATATAAAATAGAATGTCCAGATTGCAATAAATTTTACGTGGGCCAGACGAAGAAAAAACTACGGGATAGATTCGTTCAACACCGCAATGCATATTTAAAACCAAATATTTATAAATCTAATTTAGCCACACATTGTCTAAATAATAACCACCAGTTTCCAAACATTGAAAATATAAAATTAATTAAAAACATACAAAAAGGTCAAAAAATGAATATTTGGGAAATCTTAACATTTACAAACACAATAACAATAATTTATTAATTAAAGAACAAACCCAAATAAAACCAAAACAAGACGATCTATTTAAAATTATAAATTTACTAAAGAATAAAAAATGAATAAAATATAAAGAACAAAATTTCAAATATAACCGAGAAAACAGCTGCTGAAGAAAATAAACATTAAAACAATCGTTAACTAATCGACCTATATCGATTATCAGTTATATTATTTTACGTTAAAATCGATACGAATTCGATTATTCGTTAATTTTATATTAATAGAATTATTTCGATTGTTATTAATTTACTTAGAAACCTCTGATGATATTGATATTTTTCAGCGAAACGTGCGTCAGGTGTTAAAAAGAATATACGAAATTTATACTACTTGCAGAAGAAACAAATTGAAAACATCACAAATAATATAATTACTGCAAGAAACATCGAGTTACTTATATAGAAAATATATATATTGTAAAAGAGAATCTCTTTACGTGTTTATAAAAGTCCCACTGTTGTTAGTGTCTATTCTGTAACGTTTTTTTTGTAGTACTCGCTTAGTGGTGAAAATCGCGAACGCACGAATAAACAGTATCGAATCCTTCTTCATTTTAATCCTTACCTGTATTTACTCGTTGTTTTTTCTTCCCGGTAGGCGCCAAATTGTTTTCTTAAAACAATTAAAAGTTTTGATTGGTGTCGTTTTTCTGTGCGATGTTGACAAATTCAAATTACCCACGCGGACTGGCGGGAATTCGAATCTCGCGTGTCGTTCGTCGTGTTGCCAGCATAGAATTTTGGTAAAGAATTCTATTCGCCGCTAAATTACACAAATCATATAATATATTTCAAATAAAAACAAAGGACAATTATTAATAATCAGTACTGGTTTATTAGTGTTAAAAATTCGCTAATTATTAATAATTCAAGTGCAATAGAAATTAGTATAAAAAAGTTTCGCTCCGGCTATAACCAAATTATATCTCAGGGATTGGCTATGTTGACTGAACGTCTTGGCGAGACCATTATGGCCGCCGATATCATTTAGTTTACACAAATTTTTCAGACAATGAGTTCTTTGGATTACGAAAAAATTTAAAACAAGGTGTGATTAAAGTACACCACCTTACATTAAATGGTACTTAATTACTAAAAAGGTTTACATAAAATTCAATTCTTTATGTTTAAAAGTGTGTGTCAATATTATAGACTTCGTATATAGGTTAATCTACAGTTACATACAGTTGGAATAAATATTATCTATCAATCCTTGAAAGAATTTGGTGTTCAAAGTTCAGAGTGAGAGTTATTGTTTGTGAAAAAAAGTTAATCAGCTTAGTTCGTGATTATTGGTAATTTTAATTATACTTAACAAAAACCTTGTAGTTTCTTGCTATGAGTCACCAGTATTTCTTCCAGGTTGTGTTTATACTTTCGGCAATTTTCAATGGTATGATTTTCCTTCTTCTTCTGGCGTCTATTTTTTTATTATTCAGGGTTTTATTTATTTTTTATTGTTAAAATTTGGTTTATTGTTCTCCTTGATTTAATGGAACTATGTTCGACTTCTTGTATTCATTTTATTTTCATCTGGATCTTGTTTTCTTCTTTATTAAACTTTAATTGAGACGAATTCAGTTTAGTGTGTGTTTCGCTGGATCATTAATAATGGACTCCTCGTTTTCTAACGGTTTTCAATATAATAACTTTTCGTTGTTATGGTAACCAACTCCACTCTCATTGGTTATATACATTTGTATCTCTTGTTATAAATCCTGGTTCAAAATGAATAAATATTTTATAATGGCTATTGTTCCTTGATGATATTACCAATGTATGAAATATTAACATATATGTCCCTATTTTCTTTCCAAGATCAATTTGACATCTCACAAAGCTGGGCTTGGTCATATATTAATGTTTTTTGACAAAATTGCTAATGTTATGTTATTACATAGTTCACTTATTTATACTGTTTATTCCATTTCTGACATATTATTATTGTTAGTTAATTGTAATCAATAAGTTACTTGGTCTTACTTTTCAAATACAATAGTTAATTGCTTACAATTGGTTTTTTCTGAAGTTAGACAGTTAGGTATTTTATAGGCCTAAGCTGCAACAGTCTAGAATTTCTTATTTTACACTATTTAAACATTATTTATTATATCCATATGTTCTGCTTATTGTCATTTAGTACTTATTTGCTTTTGAATTATTTTGGGTCTGTTTTACAATCAATTAATGTTATTATAATTTTACAAATCATTCCTTGTCTGATATTCTTTTTTCTTTTCTATTTTTACAATGATGATTACTCTTGTGCTGGTTAAATTTATATCATTGCTAGCTTATGCCTACTCCTATCTCTTACACACTTTTTTAACACTTAATTCTACTAACAAAACATAACATAGAAATAGGTTTATGGTCTGGCCCTTGTTCAGCCATATTCCTTCTTATAAACTATAATTTTTTAAACTAAACAAATAACAATTTTTGTGAGTATTGTCTCAACACCATCTATTCTATAGTGATAATCATCCTAGTGATTATTTTAGTAATAGAAGATGTTTTCTTGTTCTTGCACTCACAACTACTCTGTTTCTTACGGGCTAACACAATTAAATTATTTGTCTATCAACCATTTGATTATGGTTCTGGTTTATTACCATGGTTTACTAAGTTTTTCTTAAGATTATATATTGTTTATTTTAATTTCTTCTTATCACTTCACTGTTTATTATTATCACTCCCTACCTATCTCTCACTCTTGGTTTTTTATTGGGTATTAAAACATAATTTTATAGTCAGTTTTCTATATATTAAGTTTTACTTTTTTAATCTCACTATAGGGCTACTAATAACACACATATTCTATTAACAAATGTTTCACTTAATTATTGTTGGTAGTGTAATTCTTGTTTACATAACTTTATATACTGCTTGTTACTACATTTGATTTATTATTTGTGTTTTGTATTATTTGTTGGCCTTTGACTATTTTTTGTCTTTATCTGTCCTATCACTGGGGTTAGGGTTTGTTTCTACCTACTCACTTACCACATCCATTGGGTTACTTTGGTTAAATCGCATTGTCCTGTTGTTTTCCAAGTTTTGCTCCGTTACTTGCTACTTTTCTCTTATCAGATGTTACTTTTATTATTACTTTTATATGTTTGATCGTATAATCATGTTAAATACCCATTCCTTTATCTCTGATTCATCCCTTTTAATTTATAGTGTTAATCATTTAGTATTCTATTCTTCTCATGTTGCTTCTTAAAATGCATGTTGAAGATATGTACCCTTACAATATATATATTTTTTTCCCTTATAAGGAACATGTTTCTGGTGCCCGAGGATGGGTACAAAATGGTACCCGAAACATGTTCCTTATAAGGAAAAAAAATATCTTGAGGTAAATTCATTATAAATATTAAATATAATATATATATATATATGTATATATTACAACGTAACAATTTGCAATTTAATATAACGTGTACGTGTATTTGGGGTTCAGGTGTAATTATAATAAGAGTATTGTATTTATGAGTATTTAAAATTCATATTTATTGTTTACTCAATCTTATAAATAATCATAAACATCCTTAATAATCGTCGGTCACGATATTGCTCATTATTAAATGTTTATATCTTATACTATGCAGTGTTACACATATTTAAAAACCTCTTACATCTAGACATGTTAATAATCTTAATCTAGACATGTTAATAATTTGATTTACTAATAAAATATAAAATTAAAATGTAATTTGAATTGAATTCTTTTAATTCAGATCTGACCTCAACTCTCTCAGTCTATACCAATGTTTAAAATAAAATTTAAATTTATATTAATTACTTTTAGACTGGAATTTGTTTTAATATTCAAATTTAAATTATTCTTTTCTATAATTCAAATATCAAATCAATTTAACTATTTATTTTGATAACAAACTCTACTCTCTCAACTTTAAATTCTCTTTTTATTTATTATTTCTTTATATGCGATCGCTCATTCTTACGAGTAAACATTTATCTACATTTCTAAAATATTATTACTAAGTATAAATTTTTCTTTGTTTTAATTTATTGTCTTTTGATATAGTCTTTATGAGCTCTTTTTAAAAATCATTTAAAATGCATTACTCATGTCACCTCGAGTTCTGATGATCTTACGACTTGTTGTCGGGGGTCCAGCGTTGTCCAGAGTTAGTTTTCCATTCCTCCTGTCCTGGTGTGGTCCTGGATACGTCTAGAGTCCAGCGTCGCTCTCCAGCAGCGTGTGTGGTCCTGGATACGTCTAGAGTCGTTCTACACCAGTGTGGTCCTCATCAGAGAGTTGTTATCTGCTGCAAGGTAGATCTTAAACATCGTCTAACGTCCAGCATCCCTCGTCGCTCTGGTAGCTTCACCGTAGATACTCTTGGTAGACTTACGATTCCGGTATTTACGTTTTCCGGAATATTGTCACGAAATTAACGAACGTTTTCTTCTTTCGTTACTGCGACTTGTAATAAAAATAAAAATAAAACTGTTCTGCCGACGGACAGCATGTCCGACTGCAACTGTGTCTTGAAATGAAGAGAAGGGTTTTTGGTCGAACCCTTAATTTATACCCTCTCGAGATTCCGCGCCAGTTGGCTCCAAAATCGTCCTGTCGATACCTGCATATCGCGTGATAGCCCCCACTCCCAAACCTTTTCATCAATTTGCAATTATTAGCAAATAGCAATGTTTTGCACGGAATCGAAATAGCACAAAACATAGCTAATTCGATTAAGCACTCACTATATTAATTTGAGCGTCTTAGGGTAATTTGCGTATTTTTTGGCACGTTTATTTCGCACTGTCTTCGTATAGCGTGTTCTATTAACGTCATCTTTTCACTGGGGATAACTATAAATTTTACACACACTTTGGTGCCTTTGGTTTGTTCATACACTAATTAGTTTTCGCACAGTGCATTAAAATAATTATTTTATTAATTACTTGGGGCGGGTTGCTGAGATTCCTGTCTTTGCATGAATCACTAACACACACAAGATACACGTGTAACACACATACAATTGAGCAGGTCTTCACTGCCTGTCGGAACAGGTTAATTTCTCCCCTAATCTAACAATGAAATATTTTTACAATCTCAGACCTGTTCATTTACACGTAACTTATACAAATTCTACAAATTTTATATTTATTCAAATTAATGCCTAATACAGCGTATGGCTGTATCGTTGCAAAATATATATATATATATATATATATATATATATATATATTGTAATGTACTAGTATATTTTGATTCTCTAATAATAATTTTCAAACAAAATTTTCTTAGTTAGGCCTCACGTTGTGGACGCCATTTATGTAATACAAATAAAAAATAGAGATTGTCTATTCTCACTTGTCGATATATTTTTTGTTTAACGCCCCACGTTGGAGACGCCTTTTGTGTAATATCTACAATAAGTTGAACTGATTAAGTTTCACTGTTACGCCTCACTTTTGAGCGCCAAAATATGTAATAGGAAAAATTCTATAATCGTAAATTGGAATATGCTTAAATTTTTACCTGTACTTGTAGGTACATAACTATATTGTTCTAATTTTTGTTATTTTTTTATGAATTAAAATAATTAACGTCTTGATTAATTAAAATTCTTTAGTTTCGATTAATTACTTCCCTTATCTTATTTTAATTCACTTACCTATTCAAATAATTCAAATCGCACGTGGTACACAAGCAATAGGTACTACCAACTTATTCTTCTAATGTTTATGAAAACGCTAATATTCGTAAACTAACAAAGATGTTAAGTATTAAAAATAATTATTCATACACAATTAATTCCCTTCAATATTCTTTTATTTTCTTCTTAAATTAAAATGAACAACATTTTTCTTAATTTTAATTGTCCAGGCTTGTTAAATTTATAGCTCAGCGGTTGGTACGATGATCTTCTTAAAACGCAGACCTAGTTTAAGGTTGCGTTTTGTAAATATAACCTCGGGTTCTTGTGACTACAATAATGAATTACGAAAATGTCCTTTGTGAAGTACAAAACATCACAATACAAAGTTGACTATAATATAACAAAGCAATATCTTATCTCTAAAATAACGAATAGTTCGTATGTGCCGAACAGTGTCTATTTTGAGGTTAACCAAATCTTAATAGGTTATACTGCTTTAAACATTAAACACAAAGAAATAATAGTTTAATCGTGAAAAAATTACAATAGTGTTAGTGTTTTTGTTCAGTGGTAGTGGAATAAATAGTTCACAAGTGTACATAAAGTGTTGCAGTTTGTATCATTATAATTAGTTATAAGCCGTTTAAAATTTTAAGTATTAAAAATTTAACATTTTTCCCTTATGCTATAAGATACAATTGTAAAGATACTATTACCAATGAAATGCTTTTTTTCTCACGATCATTTTAAGTTCTCACAACATACGTTTCTGTACAGTAATTCCAAAAATAACATTTTTAAAGTTTGGCCTATTCTAACAAATTATGTTTAAAAGTTATCTTTTTGTTACAGAACTAGTTTTCTTGGCTGTACATATGATTTTATGTTAATAACATGTATTTTAATACTATTAATTACAACTATGAACATTAACTTTTTATAAAAACATTGGCTTGTACAATAGGCAGAATAATGTCTTGTGTACTTTGGACTATTATTTGTTTCTTAAAATAAAATTGCTTAATCCTAGTACAAGTTAACATTTATTCTTTATTCATTATAAACTACATGATCTATTACTAGACATATCATGATCTAATATAGTATTTATACATTGTAATGTCCCTGTCTACCTTCTAAAGTAGATGTAGGTTTTTTGCCCAAGTTAACATCTTGTTAATTACATTATTACTTGTCCATTACAAACACTTATGATTACTTATACCTTAATCTAATAAAATACACTATTTCTTATTATATATGGCATTGTCTAGCACAATTTTTATACATAAAATTGTCTCCTTTTACCTACCAAGTAGATGCAGGTTTTGTGTAACGTTAATCTCTTACTAACTACATTACTATCTTGTCCATAACAAACAATAGTTATTTCTTATTTCATAATCTACTAGTCAGCTTATCTGTTACACTTTCTATTACTAAATTATTTACATCACCTTCTTCTTTACATCTTTAGCATTCTTTTAACATACAATAGCAATCCTTCTTTCCTACCACACATTATAACATTTATATACAAAAATAAAACTTTTGTCACCCATTTATATCATAATAATCTCTATCTGAATTGTCTATGTGTCTATGTAGTGGTTCATTGTCCTTTTTACTTGATTGTCCTGTCTTAAAAAATTTATCGTTAATTGTCTTGTTTGTTCTCCATAAAATTGTTATCTTTCCGTTATTCCCTTCACAATTGGGTTATATAATTATTTTGTGTAATCTGTCCTTTCCTTTAATTTTTGTATTTTATCTCAGTTTTTTATTATTCTTTATTATTTTTCTCTTTTAAAATTACTTGGTTCAAATGCATTGTTGTAAGTTCTTCTTACTTCCTTTTTCAATTTAGGTATTTTATTCTTTTCAGAATTAAATTGTTTCAAATATTTTGTGTAACTTGTTCTTACAGTGTTTTGAATTTTGATATTTCATGATTCTCTACTAATATTTCCATATCAGTTAGTCTTTATTATTAATTATTAGTTTATTCTTTTTCTTTCTTCTTTCTCAACTTTTCAATTCTTTTATAGCCTTCCATTCTTTTATTCTACGTTGGAATCGATTTTTTTTTTCTTTATTATAAGTATTAATATTATTATTTTTATTATTCTTCTCCTTCTTCGTGCGTTCCCGGTTACCTCTAAAATCAGTCCCTTTTCGCAGTAATGTTTACTCTTGGTTTATCCGTGGTCCATAATTTCATCTGCACTTGTCGTTCGGATCACTCTGGTGTGCAGAACTATTTCCGTCCTTGTGATATGGGTCTCCGCTACCTGGTACAGCAATTCTTCTAATACTACCTGTTCATTAGTATCCATACCTACATCAATCATTTTACCATTTATTTCATTGAACAGATATTTCAATGGTACCTTCCTTATTTGTGATTTCACTGATATTTTATTATACCTTTCTATTTCTGGTATATTCCATTTAAATATAGATTTGCTTAAATTGTTACTCACTGGTTTGTTGTGAGCCCCTTCTAGAATTTCTTTTAAAGTCCTCCTACAATCCTTAAAATTAATTATTTCAGCCTGGTCGGTAATTGGCAGATTAAGCACATTAATTAGTCCATTCTTCATCATCTCCAATTCTTCTCTTGTATTTATTAGTTTCCTTTGATGCATTTGTCTCATTTTCTTTTCTTCATTGCCAGGTATTTATTATTCTCTTTGTCGCTGTTATTTTTATCTTCAGATAACATTACCCCTTGGTATTCTTTAATTTCTACCTCCTTCCTACTATCTTCTATTTTCTGGTTTACCGGTTCCCTGTTCTTATTCAATGTTTCCTTAATACCTTCAGAAGTGCTGTCTAGAGTTTCAGTCAATTGCTTGAAACCCTCATCTAATGTTTTATTAAGTTGATTTGCTTTGTAATTCGTTTCTTCCCATTTCTTATTCATCTCTGTTTTTGTCTGCTTTACTCATTTATGATACTCTGTTAATTGTTGTAGTAAAGTTTCATGGTTGTTTTCGATTTTATTATTCAGCGTTTCAATATCCTCTTTCATTTGCTTCAAGGTTTCGTTGGTTTTCTCATTACTTTTATCTATTTTTTCACTTATCAGTTTATTCTCCTCCTTCATTTCCTGTTTTAACGTTTCAATATTCTTTTCATTATTTTTATTCAATGACTCAAACTTCTTATCTAATTCTTCCTTGTAATTTTCTTGCTTTCCTGCTTCAATGTCTCATTATTTTCGTTAATTGTCTGCCTTAAGTCTTCTTTAGTACTTTCGTTTGTACTGACTATCTTTTCTTATTTGTTTTAAACTCTCCTCATTCCTTTTTAGAAATTCCATTATGCCCTCCCATTTCATTTCTTCTGTATTCCTACTTGGTTCGGCCGGGATTATTATTTCTTCCACATCTTCAACCGATGTTACTTCCTTTTCTTCCATTCTGACTTCTTTCTCGGCCTCCTTCTCTAACATCTCAACTTCCTTTTCGGCCTCCGTCGTGCGTTGTTTAGACTTGCCTCTTGTGTGCATTTTCTGTTTCGCCTTTCTGTAGTCACCGCTAGAATCTATTGAATTTAATTATAGGAATTATTAATTAATTCTAGCCCTACTAGTTGGTGCGCCAATTTGTAACGATTCGTTCTTTGCGTTGGTAAACCCCTACGTTGTCGGCGTCACTTTGTAACGAGCCTTCGTTACTGAGTTTTAGAATACTTACGAATGTCGAATTCTACTCACCCGTTCCGTCGTTCAGATTCGAATTTACTGCCTCTACGTCTGGTTGGCCAACTCTCCGTAGTAACCCAAAATCGTAAAGTTTATTATTCTATTTTTTTATATCTCAAATTGTAATATTTCGTAGAATAAAATCAAACATACAGTTTAACGTTTGTACTAAGGTTTATTAACAATTATTAAAAGGGTTCAGTTTCTACAATTTCCTTCAAAATATAATTCTTATTTTTGCACCGGCATCTTTAATTATTCACGGTTGGCTATTCTATCCGCTACGTCCGTATGTAGACTCACTGCTATGGAATTCAGTTTTCTTCGTTTATTTAATTCTCAGGTCGAGGTTCTTGTGAATACAGAAAATGTTGTTATATAGACTAATAAAAGTACAAAATCTTACAATATACCTTATAAGTATTATAGAACAGGTGATATACTTAAATTATAGTGGTAAATTACCGATATTGGAACTAGTGTTTTATAGGTTATTTACGGTTAGTAAATCTTCCGTTTTTAAAACATATTTCTTAAAAAAATCAAATTTGGATTGATTTAGTTATTGAAATTGAGGTGTTGGTTAACTAAAATCAAGTTCATGTGTTTACTAAAAATGATAAGTGATGTGAAAAGTTTAGTTCACTTATGGCTGATTGTCTTGTGTTTTTCAGGGAAGTCGTATTTAAAATATACTTAACACTTCGTCGTCTCTGCTATCCAGGATAATAATTCTCTCAAATACTGCTGCTTGTCCTTCCTTGGGTGGTCTGGTCAATTCCGAGTGCAAAATTCGTAGTTCTCGGGTTACGATGTTGAAATTCCCTCAGTCCTACTGGTTAAGGTTGGTTCCAGGGTTCCTTTACGTTTTCAGATATTTTCTTCCTTCAGTGGGATGTTATTCCTTCACTTGGGCTTCTTCAGCAATTTCTCCTGGTTAATTTTTATTTCTTTTGTTGAATTTATTTATTTGTTTACTATCAGTGTTATTACTGGGATTGAGTTTATCTTCCGAATCAGTACTTTTGATAAAATTGGCTGAATTACTTCTTTTTATTCCTTTGTGGGTTTCATACATCCACCCCACTCAAACTCTAATAATGGAATGATACAATTTATTAACGGTTCCCTTGTAACAAAGTTCTGTTGCTATGGCAACCTCCTCTCAAAAAACTAATTCCCATTGGTTGATAATTTATAACATTGTTATATCAAACTAACGTTTTTCAATACAAAATCATTAAAAATCTTCAAATTATTATAACTTCCTTATACTACCTGTAATATTAAACACAATAACACCATTAGTTTGCTCTTTGTTTACAAATTATTTTGATACCACCCAAAGTTACCTTTTGTCAAATTATTACAGATTACTATTTTTTCATTTGGTTTTTCTTGTGTTAATTACATTTAAACTAATTATTATCTATCCAGTTTTGTGTCCTACACTATTATTATAAAACCTAAACCACAGAGTATACACTTTATTTTCTCAATGGCTATTGCTTTATCTTAAATTTCACCAATTTCTGATTATCAGTTATAGGCCTAATGCCTAGAGTTCATCATTCACCTACCCTATACTCATGACAATGGCTTATATTCATTTATGTTAACTTTACATGCTACTAACCGTTATTACTGAAACAAACTAACTTAAATCATATCATTTGATTATTTCTAATCATCATATAACATTATATAACTATTCAATAACTCCTTTTAGGTCCATGCCTGTATTTGAAGTTTTACATGTTTTGAATGGTTTTATTTAACATAATCCTCAACAAAATTACTAACAAAGAAATCTATAACAAAATTGAACAATTAACTATGCCCTAATATTCCCTTATAAACTTATTTTAAAGAATATTAATATTACTTCATAACATTCCTTCATTAAAATTAACATAATATATCTCTTATCCTACTTATACTGTAATTATTATATGTTGGTTACTAGATGACTTATAACCTTTTATTACAATTTTATTATTTTATTGTTGACTACACTGCACTTTCTTAACTAATGTTTATGTAGTTCATTCACTATTCTGGGTCCTATAATGGTTTATTATTAACTATTAATCATTTATCACTTTTGGTGTTCACCTCCTAACATCTTAATCTATATTTCATATATTTATCTATGCTGGGTCCTATCAATGTTTGTTACTTGTTATCACCTTCCCAATGAATTATTTTTATTCAATTTTATTTTATTTTAGTGGCTTTTGATAGCTTATTTATTAACATTCTTTCTATATTTTATTAGTATAGGTGTTTTTACATTCAATTTCTTTTATCTTTCCTATAGGTTACACTATTTATTTTCCTATCTAATTTTGTACTTTTATTTCTATATCATTCTTGTTAATATATGGGTTCTTATAATTGTGGTTATATAGTGTCTTAAATTATTGTTTCTGTCTCACCTTATCCAATCTATTGGCTCTAGTCATCGTCATTGTCTAAGTCTAAATTAGTTAGTGGTGTTGTGCTATCATTCTTCATTTAATAAGTTATTATTTTCCTTTCGTATACAGCTTTTCTTCTATTAATGATACTTGTAAATGTTGTGCCATAGTATGTAACGTTACAATATTCATTTTGTTACCTTTTTGTACGTTTTTAATTAATTTGACATTTTGAATATCTGGAAATTTATGTTTATTGTTTAAACAGAGTGTGACTAAATTAGATTTGTAAATATTAGGTTTTAAATACGCACTGCGATGTTGAATGTATGTACCGACAGTTTTTTCTTCGTCTGGCCTACGTCAAATTTATTGCAATCTGAACATTCTATTTTGTAAAGTCCATTTTTAGGTTTCATTTTATTAAAAACAATATTATCTGTGTTATAAAATATTTTTAAGTTTGTTTCTTTAAATAGTTTGCTTAGTTTACGAGTTATGTTTCCGTGACAAGTAAAGTTGATGTATTTTATGTTATCATTAGTGGAAGGATTTTTACACGCAGGTTTGTATGGTGTTTGTTTAGTGAGTTTATGTTTTATATTATTTTCTAAGTTATTGATAGTTTTTATTTTGTATCCATTGTCTATTGCTATTTGTTTGATAATATTTCTTTCTTCCTTTCTTTCGTTCTTGTTCATTTAATGGGATTCTCTACATACGGTATATTAATGAATTGAATGTTGCCATTTTATGTTGGGGAGGATGATTAGACTTATTTGGAATTATAAAATTAGTTTGAGATGGTTTTCAGTATATTGAGTATTCAAAATTGAGTTTATTATTTGATTCTTCTTCTGTTGTGAATTTAATTTATTATGTAAATTGTTAACTGAATTTAATATATTAGAAATATTAATGCCTTAATTTTGGGATATATATATATATATATATATATAGAGTGTCAAAACGTGTCTACAGTAGCATCCTAATGGGTCGTTAAATTTTATTATATTTATTATTTCTTCAAGTTTTTATAAAAAAAATTCGGAGATGATAGCGGAGGTGTATATATATATATATATAAACGCGTGTGTATTTGTGTGTGTGCGCGCGCTCGTTTGATCATTTATAATTAATTACTGTGTTACTAAGGCACTCAGAGACGAGCTAAGAACATCGTATTACTTTTATCTGTTCCCGCTTATCATAGAAACTGACAATTGCATGTCTTCCTTCGTATTTGGTTCTTTGTGACTCATGATAACGAACATTAATTCTAACCGTATTAAAAAGCTACAAAAGAAATAATATCAGTGGCTCCATTAATACCATCAAGAAATAAAAACAATAATACTTAAACTATTAATTTACGCCTTATTTAATTTTAAATTTAAATAGTCTTTGAAATCAAAATCTACTTAAGACGTTGATAATGTGTTATTAATTTTAAATTACCGGTAATCACGTATAATCTTCACAAACGCCTAAAAAGTGAATGTCGCCTCCTTAATTAAACCACACCCTTTTTCCCGTATGGTTATGAAGTACGAAATAAGATAGACCGTTTTAGGTCTGTTTTGGCTAAATGTACTGCTCCTTTCAGACTATTATCCAATTAAATTAGTCAATAAGTCTTAGAAAACCGATACACTGCACTCTAAAAATGATGTCCTTGTTCTTAAAACTCACGATATTCGTACAGTCTACAGAATACGTATTCTCCACGGCTATTTAGAATTTATATTATCACTGGGTAACGTAAATAGTAATTAAATATGTATCTCAAGAGACTGAGATGATAACTATTCGGAATCACTGAGATAGTTATGAACAAGTGACTAGGAATAATTTTATATATACTCAACATTTACAATATATTTCATGACATCCTAACGCCGACGCGACATAAACAACGTTCATAGCCTTAGTGACCCTTGTCAGCAAGGTGACACAGTGTTCTAGTACTGTGTGACACAATCTAGCCGACGCTGAAAATTCTTGTTGCTGTCCGATTATTCTCCAGTCATCTGGAACGTTCAGGCTTATTCATCCTGGTACAGAAACCGGTAGTGTAGGCAATTGTCAGTCACTTGACTTCTTTGAATTGCAGTGAAACTTCCGTTTACTGCATTTGCAGCGATTAGTGTCAGAAACACTGGGCGAATTTTTTTTTTTATTTACCGATAGACAATGACAGTGCATTCGTGAGAGACATTAAAGCATATTGCGTGGATTAACAGAACTTATTTAATTTGGTCACGTTTATTATTGGTTGTGTGTTTGCGTATTGGATAACTTTACTACTGAAACAAATGTGTGCAAAAACCTTAATAAGAAACATTGAAATGTGGACTTTTAATTTTTGTGGGTTTAATAATTTATTCTTTGTTTTAAGATACCGGTCCATCGCGATCTTTGTAGTAATACTTATCTGGTACACTTTTCAGTTCGTAAAAAATATAGTTTACTTTTAATATTCTTCAAGCAGCTAATACATTAACTGCTTTGCTTTTCACGTTCACAACTTTTTATTGGAATGTGTTATCCGATGGAGATTGGGCTGCTTAAGGCGGTTTTCTAAAAAAAATGCCAAATACTCTTACATTGTAAATGTCTAAATCTCAAACCGAAAGTTGATGACAATGGGAGATGCAATACTTTCATTATTATAATTCTGTTCGAGAGAAGGACATGAATGCAATAACTTTAAATCTTATCTAATTTGTTGCTTATGTTATTTATTTATGTATTATATATTAGGTTATTTACGTGTTCAATATTCTCTTTCTAAAGTAAGATCGTGAATATGTTATAACATATTATCAAGACTTACTAAAATAAGTTTGCGAAGATACCATTTTAATCTGCTAATACCTTATATAATGATTCATTATAACCACTGGTCATTTTAGACACACTTGAGGCGTGTTCGTCACCTTTTGTGTAGAGACAACTAATAAGTTTAAGTTACTGTCAGTTAAACTTTAACATCTTATATTAAAGTATTAAAGGTTACCATTTCTGGCTCCTTTCCAAACAATTTATGTACATTCAACAATGAGCATTTTTGTAGCTCCAGAAATCAGTATCAGTGTAAAACAGTATGAATATGGTTCAAATAGTGCTTACGGTGCACGTTAGGAGTACACAATTTATAGCTGTACGTAATCTAGTTGTAATATGTACATGCTTGTAATGTAAATATTGACTAAAACAGTCTCTTCCTGATTAAACAGAGGAGAGATAACGCTTCGTCTCACGGTGCGAGAAACAAATTAACTTTTCCCACACTTCCGTCTGTCTAAAGACCAATAGATCGGTCATTTATTTGAAATACATATTCACGTGTAACACGTGATTTACTAGTGTGTACTGACTGCAC
This sequence comes from Magicicada septendecula, assembly GCA_034769895.1. Taxonomy (NCBI): domain Eukaryota; kingdom Metazoa; phylum Arthropoda; class Insecta; order Hemiptera; family Cicadidae; genus Magicicada; species Magicicada septendecula. The sequence goes on along the minus strand of CM068368.1, from coordinate 566,302,340 downwards.
ATGTGTAAATATATTCGTTATTATTTACTATTTCCAACACGTATTGTCAGATTGACGTCATTCCTTGATCTCTCAATGTAAGGTATGACTGTGTTACGTGTCCATCACAACACGTTTCCCTAAGAAAAATCAATTATTATTTTACGAGCTTAAATTATTAAATTTTACTGTCTGATACATAACTTGACAGATAGGAGTTAATTTTTTACAAATCATAAAACTATTCAATCCAGAGTGTAATTAACTGGTACATATTAAATAATAATAATAATAACTGTAGCAGAAAAACCATACACGTAAACTTGAAAAAACAACGGCATTTGTATACTGCAAAGAGAAAACAGAGTTTTCTGTTTACATCAATATTTTAATTCTTACCAGGGCTGAGATTGTTCCAATCATTGTTCTCTAAAACCACTAATGCACTATTTAGTATTCTAAAATGGTGGCTTTTGTTTTAGAACTTAAGTGGAAACTTATACCCATCATAACTTCCATTGACCGCTAGCCTTCAACTTGGTCCCTTGGCCGTTACCAACACTTGGGTGTGAACAAACAACAGTAAAGTCAAATTCAGTTTGTAACTAAAACAATGTTGTGACTGACAGCAATAACCGAGTATCATTAGGAAACCTTCAAATTAGACTACGAGAAATTTACATAATTTTCAAGTTCTTTTAAATTCCATGGAACTACTATTCATTTGGCAGTACCCGTTTGTTCGTTATGTTCCCGTTTCACTTGTATGCCTGTCACAATCGCGGTTAATAAATTGATGGACAATAATTTTGCTTCGCGTAAAAGTAGCCTGTAATATAAAATGCAAACCTGGCTCAGATATTTTTGAGAAATGTGATCATACCTTTGTCTTCTTATGATCAGCCGTTTGCGTGCTCTATATACATTTATAAGAATTTTAAACAAAATAATTCATTAAAATAGTTACAGCGTTTATAGTGACAAAAAAATGGTGGCCGGTTTCGAAAACCCACACAGAAAATGAACAAACTTACAAACTTTAAATTTAAAAAAAAAATACGTAACAATATCAGATTTTCTTATTCTACTGACCCATCAAAGTAAATCTATCTGACAAACAAAGGGTCTAGTAGGTTAAAAATTACTTGTCTTGTCAAAGTTAGCATGACCTACAATCCGACCTATGTCGTCAGATCCTTTTACAGCTGTCACTGACGTAAACACAGCACGGAGTCTGTCTTATACTCTTAACATTCAACACTTTCCAAAAACCAGTTTACGTTTTTTCCTGAATAAATAACATGATACTACTTTTCCTTATTTTCAAAACAACATTTTGTTGATGTTTTAACAGGGATTATCGTTTTCACTTTTTCTATCTCTTCATCAGTAAATTGTTTATAACCGCAAAAAAAATAGAAAAAACAGGAAAAAATAAGAAACGGAACAAAAAAATTATCAGTAGTGTGTTTTGTCTTCTACGTTTTAAAGAGAAAAATATATAAAAAGTATAAAGTTAAGGGATATCTGGTATCTTTTCTGTATGGTGTCTATTGAACAGGTTTGTGAGCAAGAAATAAGCAACTTTTCCCCTTCATTCTTCTTCTTCTCTTTCTATTTGTACTTCTACACTTAAGAACATGTCATTATCGCCGTATAGCCTATTCCACTATAAGCAACACGGCGCCGCCGTGAGAGCTCGCCCTGGTGAGGGGGGGGACACAGTCCGGTTGAAAAGTAACTGTGTTCATAACATTGCGCAGTTAAGAGAAAAAATGTAAACACAAATACATGTTCTATTAACCAAAATTTATGAAAAATATTCTCAGGCTATGTGCATGTTTTAAATTCACAGTACACTTTTAAAGGGGAAGGAGTATAGTCACTGGAGAATGTTGCAAAATTTATTAGCTACATTATTAAATCTAGTTGGTGTAGCTGCTGAATGCAGCATGGAAGCTTCAAAGTTCTTTGTTTCTGTCCAGTCTGAGTAGTTTTTATATCAGCTACCAATTGGCACATATTTTTACCTGTGACACAAACAGCACAGGGGAAAAGGTTATAAAGCACTTTCTAGTACTTTCTAGTAATAGAGTATCAGCTCATGCTGACACTGTAAGGGATTCAAAAGAAAATTATAAACTGATTGGACTCAGCTTCAGAGTTTATAATGAATGGTAATGAACAAACTGCTGATACTAGGTTACAGCTGGAAGCTTGAGTAATTTAGGACGATTTCATGTAGTCTTCTCACTTATTTATGGCACAATAAATTAAAAATTTTTCATAAATTTACTAAGTGTTACGAAAATTTTATTTGACTTTTCTGATCACTTGAAAAATTCTACATTTCCTGAATCGCTAAACTGAGAAAACAGATCAGTTTTGCATGGCATAAGACAGCTACAGCAGAAATCACTAAAACTCCTTGCCTCCCAGGCATAAAATCACGTATTTTATGCCAATAAAACAGCAGATTATGTTCTCAAAGGACAAGATAATCTCAGAGCACATATGCTTCTACTGAACGTATAAAAATCTTGACCAAACATCTCAAATTAACTCAGAAGCATAAAAACATGATTTCAATACATTTTGGTTTCTTGAAAAATTGATTACACTTAAAGAGAACCAAGGAAAACTTTCATGTTTTTGTTGTCACTGCGAAAATGGTGTATAGGTATTAGCATTATCTGAAGAGTACCTTAATCTCCAGAGCTACTTAAAAGAAGAAACCAGATAAATATGAGACTTCTAATAGCAAAAAAGTTAAAGATATTAAAGGAGATGAAGAAGTGGACTTAAAATCGATTACAACACGAAGATAGAAATTGTTCTAACAAAAAATTGAATTTCATAATAGTATCCCGTCATCTCATCTATTAACGGATTGTTCACAGACTTTAGCAATTTGTTCGACAATGGTTTTAGCAATATGGCATCGAATACATCTGCTGAGAGATCTTTTACAGAACTGAAAATTTTTAAAAATGTACTGAGAAATGTCATGAAAAAATAGCATCTGAATAGTTAAAGCGTTCAAGTTTTGAGAAGACTTTTTTGGAGCGAATTAGACTGCGATGATCTTTTAATTTATCCTTTGACAAACACACATCCCCCCTTTAAACTGTTATGTGCAAGTTCGCCCCCACTACACCTTACAATTGATGTGTGTGTGTGTGTGTGTGTGTGTGTGTGTGTGTGTGTGTGTGTGTGTGTGTGTGTGTGTGTGTGTGTGTGTGTGTGTGTGTGTGTGTGTGTGTGTGTGTGTGTGTGTGTGTGTGTGTGTGTGTGTGTGTGTGTGTGTGTGTGTGTGTGTGTGTGTGTGTGTGTGTGTGTGTGTGTGTGTGTGTGTGTGTGTGTGTGTGTGTGTGTGTGTGTGTGTGTGTGTGTGTGTGTGTGTGTGTGTGTGTGATAACTGGTAAGCCTATTAGGTATTGGCCAAACATATTATATTAAATTTCGGTCTTATTTTTTAATGCGTGTACTTTCCCCAGGTATTCCAGGTACTGATTAAAATAGTCCAAAATATACAAATAACAAAAACAAATAAATTAAGTTCAATGTATTACATTTTCCATCTTGAGATCTACTGAGAGATGGTCATAGAAAAATTTTACGTAAGACCTAATATTAAGGATATATCATATAATAATACTAAGTAATCGCAAATACACGAAGTATGTGCAGAAGTAAATTAATTAAATTTAGAATGTAATAGGAAAGAAGAATTAAGATCAGCATATAAATTCCTGATGTAGGCGCTTCTACAGTTAAGCAACAGCAATCGGTACTTACTGACTCGAAGGATTGGTAGAATCTTTTTGTCGAGGATTAAGCAACGGTACAAGCAAAAACTTTGTTTGTTCGGCTGTAAAACTTAATTGGTAATATGAAGCACAGCGTGAGAGATGCTCAACGATCAGCTTGGAATTTTAATTCTTTAAATTTATTTAAAAAAATATTAATAACATGGGATTAGAACAACTCTTTTACGTGTAATCTTGGAAGTTGTTAATGATGATGATGATGATGGTGGTGGTGGTGACCACCACCACGATGAATGCCCACAAGCTAAACCCATACATGGATCATGGTATTTCACAGACACTGACGACCACCTGTCATTAAATGCACCAGAAATATTATGCAGAATTAAGTTTTACACTCTCTATCTATTGTACGTGGTGAGTACGTTAAGATGTGTCGGTTGCGAGATCAAACAACAGTAATGGATAACATGAGAACCTACTTTAGTGTTCACGAATATTAAGCAAGGAAACAAACTGGGTTACAGTCTTACAAAATGTGGCAGGATCAGTATCAAAAAATAATTATACGACTATTTTTGCACATGTTTCATACTTTCTTCCACTTTACATCATTCAACAGTTTTCTTCTGTGTATTAAATAAGGAAACATTATTTTTATAGTAAATAAATAAAATTTAATAAATTAATAAGATTGTAAAAATAAAAATAACGTGTGCTAGAAAAACATGTTAATGAAACAAGTCACTATTGCAAACTATTCTCACATTGTTTTGTGACGTATATTTTATAGGCTTACAAAATTAGTGTGGAAAATCAATTAGGTCCGCACATGTTAAAGCTCGGCATTATCTGATAAGGCAATAATTACCACAGTGTAAGTACATGTTGGTCGACGCGAATTTCAGTTCATAAATGTATTAGTACGAAAGACATAGCTGTAGTTTATTGCCAGTAACAGTGTATTCCAGCCAGTTATCCTGTACACCACTGTTAACTGGTTACTATCTCACAATTCAACTGCTTAATAATCAGTTATTATAAAAGTTAATTTAGTTGTTTAATGCAAAATTTGTTTCCTATTACTCTATATGTTAATTTATACAGAGCAAAATAAAGTAGCCTATTCGAATTCAAAGTATTTTAATCTCTATGATTAAAAAATAATGGTTATATGAATATTCGACAAATATTTTCAAGAGATGGGGCTGACCACAATGTTTTGAGGATCTTTCTGAGACAGCAAAGAAAAAAATTATCTTAAATTATGATAAAATACAAACTTAAAGTCTCATCCCATTGTAGTCGTTAATATAATAAACAAATGCTGACAACAAACGTCCTTACATCATGATGTGAGTTGAATAAAGCACTACATTGCTTAATGATGCACTGATACACGTGAGTGAGTATAATTTTATTCTTCCTAACGTCATTTAGATGCATTGCATAAACTTTTACACCTCTGTTGAAGGATCATTGAAACTAAGGAATCCAAAGGGAACGCTTAAAATCTAATAATCGTGTGTGGGGGGAGAGGTGTAATTTTCGCCGTTTCGACGTTTTTGGAGATGTATTTTTTTTTTACATACTCTGTCTTACGTTCATAAAAGAATTTACTGTCCATTTCCTGTTCATCCTGTTTTTCATGTAGTTACAGAATGGCAAAGACTAGAAGAATCCAAAAGAGGGTTTCACCAAAGTTGTCGAAACGTCGGCAGAAGAGATAGCCAAACACAATATCTACCGGAAAACTCTCACAGGACACGGAAAACTATCGCATTTAATTACAGAGTTCCTTTATTTTGCAGAGAACACATTGTAAATGTGCGTGTGCGTGCGTACGTGCGTGTCTGTGTTCAATTAATTATTTTATTATTTTTATTTACCGACTGAAGGTTATGTATAACTTGTCGTGATGATAGGAACCCAGTGAATAATAGTTTTCACAACATTAATGAAGGTGTTTAGACGAGCAATTATAATGAACATGTCCAGATAATGAAGGTGAGTCAGTTAACAGAATATATGATAGCTCAGGTTTTCCCCATCAGGTCTGTAAGGCGAATTAACAAGTTGCAAAGGATGTTAAATTTATTACAGAAACCAAAAACAACGAACACACATTTAACTCGCATTGCTAAGACTTCGGAAGTACACGTGATACGTAGCCACGGGTAATGCCATCAACTTGACACTCAGAAACGTCTACTTGAACAACTACATGGAATGTTGTGCAGTGAATATTTTATCTTAATCGTCGAATTTATTTCGTTCCAAGATTATGTGAAAGGCCTTGTATTTAAACAGATGCACCTCATCTTCACCTACTTGAACCTATCAACGTGAATCGGATATAGAGAAGAAACTAGATACATTTCAAGGCACGTAAAGGCATTGATAATACATGTAGTAGAAAAAAAAGTGGCTTTGTAAGACATTTATTCATTAAGTTCACCTTTATGAAAACGAAGTATTAATCTAAAGGTGAAAGCCTTCCTTTAATGCAGTCCTCATGGTTGTGGGCTAGAGGAAAGATTAAATAAGATCGTTTAGTACCACGAAAATATTTGAATTATTTGATACTGACAGCCAACAACACCATCCGTGAAAATAAAAGTAAAACACGTGTATCAATCTTCTTTGTTAGGAAAAGCTAACAACAAAACCGGACGACCAGATTTGACCGCGGATAGCAGTACACGCAGCATACTTATATTGATTGGGCATATTTGGTAAAATTAGTTGTATCGCTCAATACTTCCGTTTCTAATGAAGAATAATAAGTGTATGCATTTTGAGTCTACGTGTGGGAGGAATTAGGTACATGATTCTTTGATTAGGTACATGGTTTCAGCATGTGAAGAGATTGGAAGATGACAGATGGCCCCGCAAAATACTGGAATGGATACCACCGGTGAGGAGGAAAAGAGGACGTCCACGGAGGAGTTGGCTAGATGACGTAGCGGAAGCAATGGTTGCAAGAAATTTAGAAGAACTTACATGCTACGATAGGTTACAATGGAAGTTGGGGACGGAGAAACGGCGACAGCTGTAAAGATCCGTTATATATATATATATATATATATATATATATTCTTTAAATATCGGATTTCTCTCATTTTGTAAAGGGCTAGAATGGCTTATTAAATTACATGACACGCAAAATTTTTTAGTTAAAAATTTGTAATTTTGCACAATAAATAAGGAAATAAGAAAATGTCCTAATATACCGCGTGTCGTGTGCAAGCTTCAGATTACTGCAAGTGGAACTATGTCAGATTGCCTGCAATAAATTATGTTACTTATCGTATTCCAATGAGCTGGCTTCATTGACAAACCGAGTAACGAGTAACGATAATAATATAAACCTACTGACATCCGAGCGGTGATCAATTACTAATTCATATTACGTTCGTTATCTTGTAATGCATTAGGAACACGCTGATAAGAACGACAGTATCGCGTGTATATGTTTGTTTCAAAAATTGTTTTAAATAAATGTGCTTAACATCCTGCACAGATACCCATATTAAATAGTCACTATGACCTCCCCACTCCCCCTGTGACTCTCTCTCCCCCTCACCCCTCTCACTCTCTCTCTATCGGCCTATCTTCCTACATTTTTATATTTTTGTTTTACCCGTCTTCTGTGGTGCTAGTTAGTCTCATTCTCTTACATCGATAGATCCTGTCGGTCTAATGATAATATTAATTCGTTTCTGGTTCATACACTAAGTAGACGTTTGTGTCTTAGACAATAATGTTAACACACAGTAAAGCTGACACACACTGACTGTCACGAAATGAGCCGCTATTAGAGGTACCACTTATAAACATGATTTGCAGCCGATGCAAGCAGAAATGACCTCTAAAACGTTAATCAGCTTATCTAACCTCACTTCCATAAATAGACTATTTGGTATTCAGTACCTCTGGCATGTAATCTTGATTCAGTATTGAGTAATTAGTTGTACTCTGATTTTCAACTTCTTTACGAACAATTCGTTTCGACTACTAACACTGTAGTTTCCAATTTCTTTAATTGTTTGTATTCTTGGTTCTTACGTTTAATAACTTTAAATATTTTATATTTTAGTCTTGCTTAATTTTGATATTTTTATTTTTCAAAAGTATAGGATGACAATCTCACATTGCGCGTGTCCCTTTATTTTAATCATTCGTATAGTAATATTATTCAGTCCAGCTCTTATTTGATGACGAAAATGATATTAAGAAAAACAAAAACAACAACAATAGTGGTATTACTAAATATTTTACACCATGCTTTTAATTCATTATTAAAAACGATATCATCAGTTTAAAAGGAATAAAACAATAAACAGCTAAAATCCTTGTTCGATAAGCTGGTTATCATATGTAAAACTCAGAGAAGTAGATATGCAAAACTTAAAGTTAATCGTAGAAGAGGGCAGAGGAAACAGCTCATTAGATACTAACGCCATTCACCCCAGTCTCGATTGCTACGCAGTAAAGTCTGAGTCAAATAGCTAGTAGTAAAACGTCTAACCACAGATTTACGGTTAATTTAAATCTAATCTAACAAACTCACTGTTATAGAAATTTTTGAATTTGGCCATTATATTGTAGACACCACGTACTTAATAATAGTTCAAACAAGAACCTGAAGTCCTTAATCATACCAAGCCAATTACGATTCTAACCAGTTCGCACTAGTTGTCTCTATTTATGTACTTTCAGACTTAATTCGTTAAGTTGTTGTTCATCGATTTACTTCCTTCACTTCCGTTTAAGTTTTAAACAAACAGTTCAGTAGGCTACTGTAATGGGATGGTATAAGATTCCAAATGTGATACTTCAAAACACTCTCAGAGAAAAGGAAAAATTGAAAGACCACATAATCAACGGTCGGTTACACCTTATCAGATGGATCAGATGAATTCATCTAAACTATGAAGAAGGAAAAAATACGATTTTGCGATTATCATGAACAGCACAGAAACACGACGAACAAGTTCCTTTCAATTAAAAAGGCATGATACATTTAAGTTTTTCTCATCTTTTAATACTAATCTTACAGAATAATTGTTAGTAGTACTAAAAGAGTTTTGTTGACAATTTCAGTCAGTTAGCCCGAATAACGTTAATAATTCAAAGCCCAGCACTTAACAGTTATAATTATATCATTCATAATGTGATGTAGCAAGTCTACGATGTCCTTTGCTTATTTATATCAATATGCTAACCATTGAAACTCATGTGTAGTATATGTAGAATCTAACATTCAAACCAGTTAAAATTCGATACTGAACGTAATACACATGTAGAAATGAAAGTGCTTTCAGACACACATTTTTTAAACGTGATAACTAGTCTACCATTAGTAAAGGTAGACTATATCACGTACAGAATTGCACCAGTACTAATTTTCATAACATCCTATTAACTTCAAGTCACCGAACGAAGTGCAATAATCGAGCATGTAATTTTTTATTATTTTTAATGTATCGTCGTTTGCGCTTACGCGCCAAATTCTCGCGTTGTAACCTTAATCTTTCGTCTCGACTTGTGACCTCAAACACGTGTACTAACACACTGAGATGAAAAACTGTTCTTAACGGTGAAAAACATCTAACAGAATTACAATAATAATAAGACCCTTATCAGTATTTACTACATTAGAGAAGTAAGTAGCCTGCTAACTACACCAAATGTACTAAATACAAAGATCCTGATAAATATTTTTAAAAACTAATGATTATCGAGTACTTAGAGAATAAATTATTATTATTAAGTTTCATATTTCTTAGGCTTCTTAAATTAAAACATACTTGTGTGTATGCGATCCTGTGACCCTTCATATGTACGGCTTATGGGTTTATATGTATTATCTGTGTGTGCGTGTGTGTGTGTGTGTGTGTGTGTGCGTGCGTGCGTGCGTGCGTGCGTGCGTGCGTGCGTGCGTGTGTGTGTGTGTGTGTGTGTGTGTGTGTGTGTGTGTGTGTGTGTGTGTGTGTGCGTGCGTGCGTGCGTGCGTGCGTGCGTGCGTGCGTGCGTGTGTGTGTGTGTGTGTGTGTGTGTGTGTGTGTGTGTGTGTGTGTGTGTGTGTGTGTGTGTGTGTGTGTGTGTGTGTGTGTGTGTGTGTGTGTGTGTGTGTGTGTGTGTGTGTGTGTGTGTGTGTGTGTGTGTGTGTGTGTGTGTGTGTGTGTGTGTGTGTGTGTGTGTGTGTGTGTGTGTGTGTGTGTGTGTGTGTGTGTGTGTTGTAAGCATAACACATTTGTTTTCCGTACGGATAGTTACTATAATTAACCAACATGCGCATATTTTCCCAAACAGTAGGCTACATTCTTTCTCCTGCAAGTCTCATGCGTTATTAAATCTTTAGTATAAAATGTTTCTTCAAGTTTTTTCCTACAGGCATTTTCAGATGATCACTGCAATATTTGCGGAATGTACACCGCTTACTGACAACTGTAAACCACCGGTGATTAGAATTTATATTAGTAGGTACTGTAAAAAATTTAAAGACGTTAATAACGAAGGCATGTCACCTTTACTTTGTTACAGTGATCATTTTAAACAAAATTATTTACAGTTTTCTTTGAATTAGGGAAGATAACAACTCTAGCTATTTAATCTCAGAATACGAAATGTGTAGAACAGCCGACTTGGACAACGTTATTAAAATTACATTTAGAGGATCAGCAAAAGTACAGAAAGCTGCTCACGGCGCAAGCTATGGTTCTGCTTCTTTCCTTCCATCGCATTAGACCATCCATCACTTCTTAATGGTCACTTAAAGAAAACAATTCAACGTCTAAAGGTGAAAACTTTCGAAAGTAACAAGCTAGCTAACAAGCTAAAACTTTAAAGTAACAAGTTATATTAAGAAGACCATAATAACAAGGCACAGATTTAAAAACATATTTCCAGCTCTTGAAAACATTTCTTGGATAAACATTAGTTGTTTGGATAAATATTGATCATATTATTTCATCATATAAAATTGTATATAATAATCATGTGTGTGTGTGTGTGTGTGTGTGTGTGTGTGGGCGCGCGCGCGTTTACGTATGTAAAATTAGAACCCAAATCCAAACAGTGAAGATTTTGTAGACATGGGTATACCAATTTTCTTCACGTATACCAATGCCAAGCGATGTGCAAAACATTTAAGCGTATACGACGCAGATAATCTTGAATAAAATATGTAAAAAATTTGACCGCTAATCTGACAGCAATAAATTAAAATTATTTTTTCTCGTTAAAAAAGTCCAGAATGATATGTAGATTGGATAAAAGATAAGATACATTAACTTTAAAATACGAATATGCAAAAGTCAAATAAATGCCTTCGAATTTTTCAGAAGAAGAGCAAAGATACTACCTAATTTATTCGCTTAACTATTTCAGAAGTTGCGTGCAATTAACATAATCAGTGAGTTACAAACAAAAAATCGGACATTAAATATTGTAGCAGAAATAGAATTCTTTGTAGAATTTCTAAATAACATTGTAAATAAAAAGTAATGCTTGTGTAGGATACTGTTGAATTGTAGAGAAAGCGGATTCAACGTTTTCTTTAAGTAAAAAAGAAAATAAGAGCTTTAAGTCTGAACAAAGTTTTATTTTATACGTATATCCCGGAGCCGGGTAACAGAGACAAAAATCTATGAAGATTAAACTTTAAGAAGTAGGCTAAACATGTCAGTGTGGATTTAAATATATATATAACATCGTTTGCAATGTATAACACGTGCAAACATAACATCTCTCACTTTAATTATCACTTTTGTATGTTACGTCAAAAGTAGTCGTACAAAAGTTAACCTTCAAAAACTGTTCATGTTCAATCTCAAAACGTTCCAATTTATAAAATATGAACGTAATTTTTTGCCCTTGCTTTAGAAAACATTTGTTTTCTGTGCTTATATAAATGCAAGACAACAATGTTTCTTATATTCTATTGCAATTTACCCTCACCTAGTCCTAGTACATAATATATTGATAGACGTTACAGTACTATAGCACATGTATGCACCTCCTGAAGAAAAGTATATGCAAATAATAACTTTATTTCAGACAACTAAACGAAGTGAACTATAGTGTAAAAAACGTGAAATGGTAAAAAATATTTATAGGCTTACGTATGTGTTTCTAAAAGTTTTGAAATTCAGTAGGTATTATAAAAATAATTTAAATAAGAAATTCTTATGCTTTAAAATTCTTGACGCTTTTTTGAAAAGAATTATTTGTTATTCAGTAATAAAAACGATACAAGAATAAAGTGTATCAACTATATATTTAGGCTATAAGTTTGTGCCATTGTGTGTGTACGTATGTGTTTGTGTGCGTGTTCCGTCTGTCTGCGTGTGTATGTTGAGTTTTAATATCCATGTTGATTGTTATGTCTTGTACTCACTTATCATTACAACACATTACTGATTATATTTCAATGAAAGTTATCTTTAAGCACTTCTGATACTTTTTTTTTTTTTAAATCATATAGACGTGGTCAGAGAAAAACACACACGTGTTTTATACATATGGTATGTGCGTGTATTTACGTATGCACTTATACAATTGTTTGTCTCCGTGAATAAATAAAATTGTGTATATGTGAACACATGTTGTTTTTCATTTAATCAGTGATTATTCCAGATGATACAACGACAAACTAAATTCTCATAAAAGCTATAGTAAACTAATGTATAGTGTAGACGTTGCAGTACTTACATTCGTGTTGATAATACATCCGACTGTGTCGTTCGGTGTACAGTGATGGGTGAGTTCGGCGGTATGCAGGAAGTGCTCCACTATGAAAGTGGACGCGTTCACAGACGACGCTGCTACCAGCAGTCCGAAGATCGTGAACCGTATTAGCGTAACTGTACCGATACAACAACTGTTCGACATTTCTAATAACTAACGGTAATTTAAATGTTATCAAAAAATATGTGTTAAAAAAATAGAGAAGTGAGTCAATCGATCAGTCTAACACCACAGTCATACCTACTCGCGGCTGGCTAACTGTCGAGACTGGCAGGCTGGACGGGTCTGCAGAGCGATATCAGTGTGGGCGCGTGTTCACACGCTGGCACTCGCTACTCGACTAAATATTTATTATCACTACTATCTCTCTTATTACTCTATATATATAAACACAAAGTGAAAGTTTAACAGCAGTAATATTAAACAAAACAACAAGCTTTGCTTGACCTTGATCACATTTCTTCAAATCTCTTCCTAACAGCCACTACTACTACTGAGCTATGGATACCGGCAAGGTTATTGCTACAGCGTCTCGTGAACCTTCACGGTTGACACACACATCGAGACTGGCCGCGTTGCGTTGCTAAACTGATCACTTGTCTCGTTGCTGTCCCGTCGTTGTTGTTATTATTTATATGTACATGTATACGTGTGTGTGTGTGTGTGTGTGTGTGTGTGTGTGTGTGTGTGTGTGTGTGTGTGTGTGTGTGTGTGTGTGTGTGTGTGTGTGTGTGTGTGTGTGTGTGTGTGTGTGTGTGTGTGTGTGTGTGTGTGTGTGTGTGTGTGTGTGTGTGTGTGTGTGTGTGTGTGTGTGTGTGTGACAACTTTTTCGAGTGCTGTTGTTACACAATCATTACACAGAAGACTGATAACAAAATTCGTTAATCATAGTTAAGTCGACTATTTTAAATATGGGGGATGTCAAATGTTACGAGATGGAGTGTAAAAATCTATAATATTGATCAATTAAGTTGGCCTCTATCAGACAATTCGCAAAATTGTCTCTCAAAATGAGACATGTTTGTTGCATTTTTGTATTTTGTACAGAGAAAAGTGCGACCGTCGGAATGGAATATGGTGTTGCTACTGCACTCTCTATCCGATTACATTTAAGTACTCTATTGTTGAAATAACACAGATATAAAACAGATAAATTTACGTAATTGAAGATGTATAGATAAAATATGTAGCTGCGCTGAACAAAAATATATTAACGATTATTAATTTTTAAAACACAAATTATTGTACGTCCAACCTTAGTAAAAAATTCGCTAAAATGATGAATCAGATTTTTAGTACTCATGACTAGTGTTGACAAGCGGATACGTTAACGTTTGGTACGAAATGAAACGTTTACAACAAACAAACACAGCAATAACACAAAATCGTCAAAACGGCCCTACTTATCTTAGCGTTAATATAAATTTATATGCACAACATTTACAGGTTCTGGCGAAGAATCAGGTTTATTTAGAAAAATGTTCTCCTTAAAAATCAAAAATAAATTTATAAACATTTTACATAAAATTAAAAAAAAGTGAATTAAAGAACAAACGAGTCCGTCTGCTTACAATTAAGTGGCGCAATAAACGAAAAACTCATAATACAGGTATCGGCAGTACCGAATGAAAAGTGGCCATCGCGTTTAGCAAGACCTTGTAAACAATAATGTCATGTCAGTGACGTAAGTGTAACCAGTAACATGATGGTACAATCTGCAAGAGTGTCTGTAAGATTCATCGTCCTGTTCCCTTAACGGGTTGAATAAATGTAACATATGCCACCTCAGCCACTGCAAGAGCAAAAACTTTTATCAATAAATACAGTATAAAAGCATATGTGAATATAAATAAAAAAATTTAATTGGTAATTTGCTATAACGTAACATTCTTCTATTACTGTATTCCATACGTAGCCGCGGATTGATGAATTCGTTTTCTTGAATGTATCGAATGATTATTAACGCCGAGTAGTCGCCACTTTCATTTATATCGGTAATTAAAGATACACACTGTTCAGTAAATGTTACCCGATTGTTCGCGGTAAGCGTGCAAATGTGGCCACAGCACAGCCGGAACATGGCCTCAAAGTAGGCCTAATTATATATTTAATTGGAACGCCGTTCTTTTACACTAAACCAAGATTCAAGACAAGTTTAAAAATCACTTTTCTGAAATCACAACGTATGCCTCATTACCACAAATTTATTGTATTTCTGTCTATGTTAATGCTATATTGTTCCGTCGCATGCTTTCGATACAGCGTGACATACTCAGATGCAACAGACGGTTGCTAGATTTAACAATCAGCTAAAAATCAGTACTAATTGATATAATGTATACACGCTGCTGAACATATTTAAAAAATGTATCCCAAGTTTGGCGTAGGATCATTTCACGACATCGTGTATTATATTATAGACATGCGTGCGTGAGTGCGTACGTGTGTGTGTGTGTGTGACTATTAGAGAATTTTTATTTCTCAACTTCAAGAACCAATTGTGTTGAAGAGTAGCGACAAGATCAAACGTTAACTGCTACTGAATAGGTGCAAACTTCAAGAAAAATATATAGCAACAAAGAAATTACACTATTGTCGTACAAGGAATTGTAACCTAAGCCCGCAACGTGAACCGAAGAAAGGAAAAGTAGTCGCAGTACTCTAAATACTTATACAGTCAAGGTGAGGATATTGATAATAATGACAGCGGTGGGGGGTAAGGCTGACGGTCCCGGTGCTTTTCGGAGGAGTAGGAAACCACAACTGTATAAATAAGGATATTGGGTTTTCTTGTGCAACTCTTTTTCCTCACCATATGTTTATTTTATATTACGCATAAATTCGTAAATATTTTTCTGTATACGTAAAATCGCCATAATACTATATCTCTTACATTAATTCTCACAAGATAACGCCGAATAAATGAAATACGACGCTATATCAATCACACAGATAAATATAAATAAATATAAAATAGTCTCTTACAAAACAGGCGTTTAAAATAGTCTATTTTATTATAAGATTATGTAACAACTTTAATTGTGTATCAACTGTACATGTTAACTAACCCAGCTGAACTGCGTAATCGGTTGCAGGCTGTTACGCGTAAAATAGCTATATAGAATTTGTGCACATGCCCGCACAAATGCGCGATATAATGTATAATATTGTGCACTCATATCTTTCTTGTATTTATCATTATTGTATGTGTTAGCTATCTAACTATAAAACAATCTACTCAAAGTCAGTATAGATATGTGTCCTGACTGAAATGTACTCTGTGTCTACTGAGCCGAAATGGTTTATGTGCGCTAAAGGGCTATGCGCTTTTACTAATTCACTTAAAGTATCCTGATTATTTCAAACTACCTATACTCTTCTCATTACTAATAAGCCGGTTACGAAAGGAACATAGAAATTGATAAATACGGTCAAGTACAGGGATCGATGATCACTACAATTCGGAAAAGATCTGATCTGAAATAGAGAACACAACATTTTTATTTTCAGCGATGTTCATATCACAACATGCGTAGTACTGCTTTTAATTTATGAATGAATGATATACGTCACAGGCATAAGTAGCTTTTGTTTTTGTCGGTTTGCAGGAACGAAACAAATTTTTATCAGAATATAAGTGCACGGTGCTATGAAGCAGTCTCGTACCGGTCTTAAGCCGATCACAAAAATTGCTTTGAAACTGTTGTATTCTCCACACGTTTTCCAACTAAATATACAGTATGATCTTCAGTATTGTCAACAATTGGAAATATTTTAAACTCTAAATGTATATTTTTATTAAAATGTAATAACTTTACTTATATCTGTTTAATAACTACACCACTATTCTAGACATATCAATAGCGCGCGCACGGTATGTGCGCGCGTGTGTGTGTGAGAGAGATAGAGACTGATCACTCGCGAGGTACTGAAGACAGTGCAAGATAGACGTGCGTGCACTGTCTGTGTTCATTTGTCTGTGAACATCTGTCTATGTTCATTTGCTCTGTAAATTTAAAATATTAAATTTAAACTCATGGATTGACACTCTAGTTATGACGTAACATACTCATAATATGTAATTTTGTGTATCTTCGTTTTATGAATGTAGTGCAACGCGGATTGAAACTTTCACACTAAATGGAAAATTTTTAAGTTAAAAATGTATCCAAAAGCACCATCAACCACTACGCTTCAACCACTTGGTAAAGCTTCCAAACACTTGGTGAATGCCAGATTTTGGAATCCCATGGCGTATGAGTACATGGTTCTTGACAGTATAGAAATACTGTTGTGTATGTGCTCGTTCATATGTCAACTTTAGAAGATTAGAAACTTGAATTTATATCCACGTTAACCAAAATGAACCAAACCCAACGTGTACGCACGACTCCTAACACAGATCAGCTAAGAGGGAACAGGTGTATAGCGACTACCCTATTCTCGCTATTAGACTGTAAGACTGTAAAAATATTCATAACGTTTTCCGGCTACTGTGAAATAACATAAATATAGCTACCGATGCTTCTTTTCGGCCTCGGAAATAATATTGTCATTTAATAATTTGTTTAAATAGACACATCACATAGAAAATTAACACTGATAATTATCAGTGTTACTTCAGTAAAAGGGCCAATAACTAATAACTCTCTCCCCCTTCTCTCTCTCTCTCTCTCTCTCTCTCTCTATATGGCACTACAGCCCTTGTTGGTCCCTAGCCTCCTTCAATTTTTCCATCCCCTTTCTCTTCTGTGGGTAGCCATCCTCCTCCAGGAACGCACTTTCAGTATTTCTTTCGCATTCTCATCCACCGAGTCCTCCCATCTCCTCCTTGGTATTCCCACTGGTCTTTTTCCGTGGATTCTGGTATTCAATAGTTTTCGTGGTATTCTGTCGTCCCCCATCTCGGCTACATGACCTTAGACGCTGTAGTTTTATGTATTGTGTTAGAGGTGGTTCTTTATACATTTGATACAATTCAAAGTTAAATCTTATTCTCCAGTCGTGTACATCATTAACTGGTCCCAGGATTCTTCGTAATATTTTTCTTTCAAAGATATCGAGAGTGTCTGCTGCTTTGGAGTTCAAGATACACGTTTCGCAGCCGTAGGTTAGGATGGGTCTTATTATTGATTTGTATATCCTTAATTTCGTGTTTCTGTGGATGTCTTTGGATCTGAAGATACTTGATTTGGCGAAATACGCTTTATTGGCTTGGACCATCCTGTTTCGGATTTCGGCTTCTTCTGTACCGTTTTTTTCTAATATGGTTCCCAAGTATTTAAAGTTGTCCACCTTTTCGATATTGTCAATTGTTCCGTAGTTTCTTTGTCTTCTAGTCTCCACTAATATTTTTGTTTTATCTATGTTGATTTTGATGCCTATATTGCTAGCATTTTCTTTGAGCTCAAAGTATGTTTCCTATGCTGCATTTTTTGTCCGACACATTATGTTGAAGTCGTCCGCGTAGGCTGCTAATTGGACCGATTTGTTTGTCAGTACGTTACTTCTTCCTACTGACAGTTTTTTGATCACATATTCTAGAGCTATATTGAACCAAGGTAAATTAATACATTCTATAAATAACATAACTGCAAACATTCATTGCACTGCATATTTTTTACGTGCTTAATATTATACAGAGACTCTTTAAAATTGTCTTTCGATTCACAGAGAAGGAGTGCGGTGTATGTAGTATTACCTAGGTAATGAATTTTGAAAAACTCAGCTAAGTCTTTTATTGTGATTAATACAAACTTTTTACACGAATAACGTCTGAGAATAATCTACTTTAATTTTAAAATTCAATGACAAAGAGTGTTAGACAGAATAGAATAATACCGACTGCACTAGTCTGGCTGTTAGTACGTAAATAATTCTAATCAGTAACAACAATACGAGTGGTATTGCCACATACCATGTAGGAAGAATTTAGGGTCAGCGCACTGATTTTCAAAACAGGATATCACAATTTCTAATCTACCTCAAAACTCAGAGCCGGGTTCAATATCAGTCTACATCGGCTGGGAAAATCAAAGGCAATAGAGTCGTAGAGCTTTCCACACTGCTCTTCTTGTACCCTGTACAGATTATACAATCTAGTCTGACCCAAAACTTTCTAGTATAAAAAATAACTTTAATTTTTGTTTTATTACAGCACTTCATGTACAAAAACGGTCATGATTTCGATTATTATACCCGGGTTAATCATAGAAATCAACCAAAGTTTCGAAACTTGAGTTTTTTTAGTAACATTTAGTGTAGAGTAGTTGGCTCTAAGCCCACACTAAGCTGGTCCACCGGAAAACTGACTTCAGCTTTATAAAAGGCAGTATCCTTTGGATCTGAGAATTGGGCCTTAACAAATAAATCTTGCAACTTGCTGGACATCTTTGAGCGGAAGGTGTTGCGTAGGATATTCGGACCTGTGTGGATATTCAGGTTTGAAGGAGGAACGTTGAGTATTCGTAAGGAGGATCATGAGCTATTCGCATTATTCATGGAACCTAAATTTTCGAACTACATAAAGTTGAAGCGTCCGCGATTGACAGGTCATATACTATGAACGTTTGAAGTCCCCAAAACACTGTAAATGAGCCAACCATGACAGTTAAAAAAACGAGAAGCCAGTGGAGAGAAGTGTAGCAGTGGATACCAGGAAAATAACAAGTGTTGGACGTTGGAAGACATAGGCATTGAACAGGGATGCGCCATCGAAAGAAGAAGGAGAAGGATAATCACAGTAGCAGTAGTAGTAGTAGTAGTAGTAGTAGTAGTAGTAGTAGTAGTAGTAGTAGTAGTAGTAGTAGTAGTAGTAGTAGTAGTAGTAGTAGTAGTAGTAGTAGTAGTAGCGGTGGTGGTGGTGGTGGTAGTGGAAGAGAAGGAGTAGCAGCAGGAGCAATACTACTTGTTCCAGATGAAAAATTGTCCGATTCCTATAAGTATCCAAACTGTTTTCTGTATTAAGTAGTTGTCATCGTCAAAACATAGTAAAGTCTGTAACACGTCAAAACAAATGGAAATGTGAATTACTTCTCATGAAACAGTCAAAAACATGATTAAATTTATTGACTATTATTTTAATTAGTAGTGTCTTCTAACTAATCCGTAACAAAAATTTAAAAAACCTTTCGGTTAAATCGGTTAGAAGACACGTTACTAACGTATTTACAGAGAAGTTTAACGGATTGTAACATAGACGGGTATAGTACTGAAGCGACTTCAGACGAACTGTTAACTAACCTGTGTATCAGACGACGGGGAGATCTCTCTCCTCAAAGTAGTAATAAGGAAATGGTGTGGTGTGGTGACAGCAAGGAACAAAACTTAATGGTAGGTTAACAAGATGATTGGGTCGGCATTGATTAGCTATGTGGAACAACGCAGGCCTTGGTCCCATGCCATCCACCCTCTCTCTGTCACCGTAGTTTGACTTTCCACGTAATTATGATAAAATCGTCTCTGGTTTTTTTGTTACAATTAGCAAACTCGGTTTCATTTCAGTAACCACAATTAATCGTAAAAGTAATTAGGAACATTGTACTGGGCTCTATAAAAGTACAAACAGCAGACTGAAACGTAAATAACTAAATTTAGTCTTACAGTTAGTAATTACTTGGTTTAGACCTTAAGGCATCTTCCGGTTCCGGTATTTGTATGTTGTGATGTAACTATATGTTGAAAAGTTACCAACTATTTATGCAACAGTCGCTGGTGATAGCTTAGAGCTGTTATAACTAGAAGTATTTCTGTAGCTTAGTCAGGGTCACCATTAGATAACTAGCCGCGTGCTTGCCACGTTACTTCAACCTCTCTGAACCTAATTTTGCCACACTTCACGCATCCCCCTACTTTAAAACAATCGCATACAAGCTACGCACCCACAATCTACAATATTATTTTAATTAAAATTTCATACAAACATAAAATCTGAAAAAATAAATACATTTTTCATAAACTTATAAGTGGGATACTTATATTGGCATTCGTGGAAGACGTGCTTATAGATACGTTAAACGTTTTCAAAAATGCAATAATTTACTAAAACGGTTGTCTTTACACATTCGTTTTGTAGTTTTAGAATTCTACAGTTTATTAAAAAGCCTTTTCTTGTTTTTGTTGTCGGAATATATATTTATTAAAAGCATTGCTCAAATCTAATTCCTCATGCATCATGTTCTATGGACAGAGTATGGCTGATAATCTGTCCTGAATCATGGAAAACCCTAATCAGATTTTTCTAGTTTTTAGTTTTAAAATTAAAACGCAAATTGTATGCCTCTGTAGTGCCAATAAAATGGTAAGTATTAGAATTATAAGGGTTTGATATGGAAAAGATAATTTACTTTTTAAAAATATTGACTTATGCACCTTCTCTCTAAAACTGGGTGTCAAGGGCCGTTTGGCTTTTGAAATAAATCATTCTAATTAATATCACTATCGAGGACTTCATACTAATAGTGAATAAATATATTCACAGTAACATTTAAGTACATTATCATTCTTATTTTCTTGTATCAATACACGATCTTAAAATTTTTAATGTGCAGCTGAATATATGAAAACTTTTAATTTACTGAAACAGCGGCTTTCCAGACTTTAAAGAATACCCTATATTTTTAAAAGACAAGTCAACAGAAGTTACAGGTTCATTTGTACCTTCTTTTCTTAAATGACACGTTTTTGTCCTAAACTGTGGTTCCTCTAACTAGAAAAATCCATCTCTAATACCAACTTGTGTAGCTATCTTCCTAGTTTCTGTATAAAATAATTAATATTTTAAAATCGTATTATAGGAGCGATTACAAATAAGAGAGGATCTGGAAGTGATATCGATTCTCGACTTTATTGAACAGAGACAACTATGCTGGTGGGGACACATGCAGAGAATGGATAGTGATAGAATGGTAAAACAGGTTTGGGAGGCAGAATCAGGGGGGAGAAAGAAGAGAGGAAGACCGCGACTGACTTGGGATGGAATGATGGGAAACATTTTGAGAGAAATGAGAGAAAGAGGCTTGTCCTGGAGGGAAGCGAAGATATTGTCAATGGATAGAGTAAGATGGAAAAAATTTGTATATAGAGTGTAGTTGATGTACTTATCATATATTGATGTCACCCGACACCCATATGGTATAAGGGTATTTTGATAATAAATTATAGGAGCGAAATAATTCTTCAAAGAGTTCATGTCAAAATTAGTCTCTTGTAGCACTGTACTAAAGACATCGATTTTATTAATGATGTTGATATCTGCCACATAATTATGAAACATAAGAACTTAAACTACTAAGTTTTGGTTCAAATAAATTGTCCAAAGTCCGTGTAGTCAATCTCTACCCTTATCTTCTTGTGTCTCCTTCCAAATATCACATACCTTACAGATTTTGTTTTTTTAATAGACCTATGATATCAACATGAATATCGCGTCTTGTATCCAATTACAATTCCAATGTTAGTTTTGGTATGTGCTTTAACAAAATGCTCCATCCGATATTTAATGACAAAAATACACAGGCCTACAAAGCCTGAATGAGTTTAAAAAATAATAAGGCCTACAAATACGAAACTCGTTTCAACTTTACGTATTTTAAACAACAAGATTTACGTTATGGACAGAGCAAGGAATAAAAATCCTCGAGGATAATTAGCTAAAACTCTTTTCCTGTTCCTACCATTCCTACCATGCATATTAACCATATTATCACAATAATGTTTACGCTGATTTTTAGCTAATTTGAACCCATCCATTTTATTAGAGTAAATATAAGCGTTCCTTGTCTAGTTACGACAGTAAATGTCAAAATCACAGAAGACAAAGATCAAATATTTGGCTGGTGCAGAATTAAAAACACATCTAACTACACCGAACGAATGCTCTAAAAAAAGTAGGGACGTTTTTCGATTCAACTTTGCCAACGGTGTTGTTTAACACTGCCGGTCCCAAGCCCGGGGCCTCATCTCGCAAATGATGAGAAAGGAGGAGAGGGAGGAGTAACACCTCATAAAAAACCTGGGTCCATCTGGCTCCGGATGGTAGCACCCTGTAAGGGCGCCTAGCCAGGGTCACGGTGAAGACCTCAACGGCAAATGCGGCAGACTAGGGAGCCTACAGTATGGCGGAAAAGGCGGAAGAGGCAACCCATTCCCTGGAATAAACAGAGATAATCGCTGCCTTGCGATGAAGAGGGTTCTTCAAAGGCTAAGGGAGTAAACCCTAATAGAAAATTAGGGTAGACCGGGCTCTAAGCTGTAATGACAGCAGCTGGTCTAGGGGACGGAAACCCTGAATAAAAATAACCCGGCCCTCCAGGTTGGGGGTTGGACGAAGGGTCAACAACCCCTTTCCGTAAAACCAATATGTTCAGGAACCAATAATCATGCCTTGGAATGGGGTTGGGCAACGACTAAGGCACAAGAAACTGGACTATGCGATAGGAACTTGGAACGTCAGATTATGGACGAATACAGGAGCAGTGAAAGATCTGCTACTGCAGATAATGGCATATAATATTGACATAGCAGTGGTTCAAGAAACGAGGTGGACTAGTCAACAAGTATGGGATACCAAATACTATACAATCTTCAGTAGTGGAAGGCAAAAACAAAAAGAAAGAAAAGTGGCATTCATTATTTTCATTATTAGGAAAACACTGAAATCCGGCATATTAGGGTTGAACCTGTTATCAGTAGAATGTGTACAATAAGAACAAAGACATTATTCTTTAGTATAGCCATTATCAACATCTATGCACCGACGGAAGAGAAGGATGATGAAACCAAAGATTCATTCTATCAAGAACTGGAACAAGTATATGACAAGCTCCCGTCAAATGATATAAAGATTATAGTTGGAGATGCTAACGCAAAAGTAGGTAGGGAAGAAATATACAAAGGAACAATTGGAAATCATAAGCTTGCATCAAGAATCCAACGACAATGGCCTACGGCTTACTGACTTTGCAGCAAGCAAGAATATGCGAATAAGCTCAACATTCTTCCCACACAAGAACATACGTAAAGAAAGTTGGAAGTCACCTGACCAAAGAATCAACAATCAAATAGATCATGTATTAATAGAGAACAGAGGTGCATCAAGTATTATGGATGAAAGATCCTTCCGGGGTGCGTGTTGTGGGACAGATCATTTTCTAGTTAAAGCGATCTTTAGATCGCGGATAAAGAAAACACCAAGAGTTTCAATATTAAAACAATATCCCTGGACAATCTTTGGGACCCAGAGGTAAAGGAAGTATACCAAAGGAAATAGCTAAGAAATTAAATATTGTGAAGCCACAAATAACAGATACAGATGCAAATATAATTAAGGAACATTGGCGGAAAATAAAGACCAAAATAATAGAAAAGGCCAAGGAAGTTTTGGGAGAGAGATCAAAGAGAGAAAGAAATCTCTGGTTCCATGAGGAATGCATGGAATGCATTAAAAAACAAATTGATGCATATAAACAATATCTCAGCAGACCACGTAGACAGAGAAGGGAGGAATATGATGAATTAAGAAGGAAAGTTAATAAAGTCTGACAAAAAAAGAAAAGCACTGCCTTAATGGAGGAAATCAATAAACTAAAGAGGAATTCACAAATGGTAATAGCAAACTGGCCTACCATAAAATCGATAACACTAAAAACGGCTTTATAGCCAACACGAATCTTTGTTATGATGAAGAAGGTAATATAATAGGAGATGAATTAAAAATAAAACACAAATGGAAGGAAGTCTTTGATAAACTGCTAAATCCAAAGGTATCAAGTACAAGGGAATGAAACTCTGAAGAACAACGAATAAATGACGATCATGTGGAAGATCCCAGTCGGCAGGAAGTGGAACATATTATACAATATTTGAACAATGTTAAAGCCCCAGGAGATGACTCAATCTCAAACGAACTAATAAAATACGGCGGCATAGAAGGAGAGATGCATAAATTGATTCAAGAAATATGGAAAAAGGAATATATGCCTGAGAATAGAACATTAGCTTAATAGTACCTATTCATAAAAAAGGGAATAAGTTAGACTGCAGAAATTATAGAGGTATCTCAATGTTGTGTGCAGGTTACAAAATATTCACTCGAATACTGCAGAAGAGGCTGGTACAGGGGCGGATTAAGCGGCTGGCGGACCTGGCGGCCGCCAGGGGCCCCGAGATCGATAGATTCCTAGTTAATAACTGCCACAACAGAAAAGCGAAAGATGCAATATTTAATATTATTCACGTATTCTACATGTAAACGCAAAAGCCAAAAGCGAAAGACTCGTAACTAAAACTGTTAATTTATTATCTACATCAAGTATACTATAATGTCAAATATACATCTTAGTAATAAGAAGTGATTGATTTTTACAAATCTCTTAGCAGTATGAAAAGTTGCATTTGAATAATTTTAAATAAATACGTGAAATCCCGCCTGAAATTCCGACTGCGCGTTGCGATCGGTAGCCACCGGTGGCATCACTACACTCTTGTAACTCTTGCAGCGCTCACGTAATCCATTGTGTTCGAGTTCGAGTTTGAGTCCACGTAATCCATTTTGTTTTAAGAGTTTTAGTCTGTCCCTGAGTTTTTTGTAGTAGAATACGTGAAAGCTGGTTAAGTGTGAACATGCCGTCTCAGTGAAGAGAGTTTCAGACACAAGATGGTCAGCAAGAGCAGATGCTGTACGGGCTATAAAACTTGGTTACACCCATATAAAAGAGGCTTTAGCTGAAATCTGTGACTCAAAAGAAGAAGAAAAGACCACAATAGTCGAGGCAACTTCGCTTATGAAAAAAATGGAAAAATATGAAACCGCCCTAATGACAGTGATTTGGAATACCGTTCTACAGAGAATAAATGTTACTAGCAAATCAGTGGAGTGTGAACTATTAAAAGGCTCTATTCTACTAAGGTCACCAGAGAATTTTATCGAACATTTCAGAGAAGAATTTGGAAAAGTTGAAAAAGAAGCAACTGAGTTATCAGGTCTATCATTTGATGAAGAAGATGGACAAGCTCGTAGGTCAGAGAAGAGAAAAATGTTTTTCGATGAAAGCAAAGAAGTCGGTCATGAATTTGCAAGAAGGGAAAATTTCACTGTCAATTCATTTTATGTCATATGCGATAGCACCAAGGCAGAACTATCTCGAAGAACTCAGACGTATGAAGCTGTTATAGAACATTTTAGGGTATTTTTTGATCAAAGATTACCAACTGAAGCAAAAAAGAACGCTATAAAAAAACTGAAGGATATTTACAAAAATGACATTGATTTTTCTAATTTTGACGATGAACTGGACCAGTTCTTACTATTTCTACAAGAAAACAAAGATACCATCAAAACCGCATCAGACATTTATCGAGCAGCAAGAGAAATGTCTTCAACTTTTCCTAACGTAAAGATTATTTTGAAAATATTTTCAACAATACCGATATCAAATGGATCAGGTGAAAGATCTTTTTCAGTTTTGAAACGCGTTAAAAACTATTTAAGGAGTACAATGGGAGAAGACAGATTGAACAACATGGCCATATTATACATAGAACAAGAAATTTTTGACGAAAATACTGCAAAAATAATTGATAAATTTGCCAAAGAGAAAACAAGACGCAAATTCATATAGAAAACCTTTTTTAAGCACTCAGGTAACTTAGTTACTGTTAAATTTTAAGTTTATGAATAAATTTCTGATTTTTCTTGAAACATTGAGTTTTATTATTAGCTACATATTGCTGGTTTAAGCAAGTCACTAAAAGTCGAATACTGAAATCTTTCCGGAAAGCCATCACTTCCTTACACTATTTTTTTTGTTTTGGGGCTTGGGTCTAAGGGCCTCGAAATTTTTACCGCCAGGGGCCTCCAATCGGCTTAATCCGCCTCTGGGATGGTACCATTTGTTGAAGGAATATTGGGGGAATACCAAGGTGGGTTCCAAAGTGGAAGATCCGCTATATACCAAATCTTCACAGTCAAAATAACGATAGAGAAGATGAGGGAAAACAATCTGGACCTAACACAAATCTTTGTAGATTTTAGGCAAGCGTATAACAGCATAGACAGGAATAAACTTTTTGAAATTATGCTGTACTTTCTAATACGCATTAAATTAGTACAACTGACAAGACTGACAAAGATACAGACAACAGCCAAAGTCAAATTCCAAACGGGTACGACAGAACCTTTTAATGTCACGAGAGAGTTAAAACAGGGCGATGGGCTGGCACCAACCCTGTTCAATTATTATGTGCTCTGAAAATTGTCAATTGATAGGAATTCAACATTAGAACATAAATTGGCCCAGATTGTAGGATATGCTGATGATATTAATATTATGGCAAGATCCCAAGGAAGAGAAAAAGAGACCTTCCAGGAACTCAAAGGTGAAGCAGAAGAGGTAGGACTACAGGTTAATACAGATAAAACAAAGGTTATGATCACCACTCGAAGAAAAACCAGGAAACCAGAACAGTTTGAAATCGAACCACTAAACCTGGAAATAGTTAATCAGTTTAAATATTTCGGATGTTGGATGGCAGAAGATAATGAAGAAATAAATGAAATAAGGAAAAGGATACAGGCCGTAAATAGAACATATGCTTCGTTGACAACTATATTCAAGACAAGGAATATCCACCATCAGTCCAATGTCACATTATATAAAGTCATGATTATACCGGTGATAACATATGGCAGCGAGACTTGGACTCTGAACAAACAAGCCGCTAACATAGTCAATACTTTTGAAAGGAGAATTTTGAGGAGAATATATGGACCATTCCAAGACAATGGGATATGGAGAATGCGTCACAATAAGGAACTACACAAGCTGCATAATGATCTGCCCATCATCATCCGACATAGATTACAATGGGCAAGACACATCAACCGCAACCGTCAGGAAGGCAACCGAATACCTAGGAAGGTACTGTTTTAGTCAAATCGAGGGTAGAAGGCCTGTCGGAAGACCCAAGAAACTCTGGATTGACGCAGTGGCGAGGGATGCTGATACTTTACTTAAAATAAAACGATGGACATCGATCGTCAAGGACAGGGAAAAATGGAGCGGATGATTATGGAGGCTAAGGTTCGAGTCCGAACTGTGACGCCATAGAAGAAGAAGTTTTTCGATTCCCGTGTCGATTTAAAATTTCGTCTTGACAGAAGTGGTAAGGATAACTATTATCTCATTTTGATGTTCCCGTTATAACATAATCATCATCACCATCATCATCTTCAAGTAGTAAACCAAAGATGGTTTGTTCCGATCTCAAACAGTCAAAGAGTCTAGAGCTGGTTCACTTCAGCGCTTCCTCGGACGTCTCACACCTCTCCGTCACTTCGGCTTATAGTTCCTTAGTTGATTGAGGATGCGGCAGTCATCAATTCGGCAAAGATGTTCCCACCAATTCAGCCGATACTAGACAATCCTGTCGAGTATACTCATAATATTCAGTTCCTGCCGTATATCTGTGTGTCTTCTATGATCATGGAGAATACCGTGCCACGTGCCTGAAAAATGTTATAACGTAAGGTGTATAATAATGTGACATGCAAATTTAGCTTTGTATGCGCCTACAACTTTGATGTTCGGGTAACGTGGCGTCAGATTTGATAATTTTTGAGTTAACTGTAGATAATTTTCATTATTAAATTAAAACAATGTGACGCGGGCCGCCACAGCGGTAACGTTTGAGACTCACAATCTCAACGGCTCTGATGCGGTCGTGGGATTGAGTTAACGTCACGGCTCAATCTGCCTGCCCACCCCTGTCGTGGGACAAATAATATAGCGATATCGTCTGACATGGCTGGGACTGACACAGTAGTGCAACAAACTCACGAAACACACACACACCAGGGCGGTAGTTACTAGATGCCTGATTTCTCTCTGGCAATTGTGGAAAATGAACTGAACCACGGCCAGGAGGCGCAAAAGGCCGCAGCCCTAATGTTTAAAGGGAGAAGAAGAAGAAGAAGAAGAAGAAGAAGAAGAAGAAGAAGAAGAAGAAGAAGAAGAAGAAGAAGAAGAAGAAGAAGAACAACAACAACAACAACAACAACAACAACAACAACAACAACAACAACAACAACAACAACAACAACAACAACAACAACAACAACAACAACAACAACAACAACAATTTACTTGAGGATTTTTAAATACCAAACATTGTTTAAGTGAGAATGTAAGAATTAAGAGCAGCCTTTCTATTACAGCTCGTTAATAATTTATTTGTTAATTCAGAAGGTCCCTGGCTAACGAATCAATTATCCTTGTACTCAAATCGTACTTTGTAAAAATATTTTCTTACTTACTTAAGCCCGTACATCAACTGCACCTACAACTGTGTAAAACAGTTTGCAGGAAGCAGAAAATGCATTATTCAGTGAAGTCGATTATAGCAATCGTGAACGATGAACTTTCTTAAGGACGTCTAATCAATAATTTTCTGCTATTTATTGTTGCTTGCAAACTATTGTTGTTTTGAATACGTGGTGACAGTTTTAAAAGCTTTTGTTCGTCGGAATATAACATAAATAATGAAATGTACATAACAAAGTTTAAAGAAATTGCAGCTGTAACTCAATGTAAATGTAAATATTGTGAACCAATATCTTATATGACATATTGGGAATCAAAACAAAACCTGATGCATATACACTTCGGCGGTCCTGCACACGACACTACACTAGTTTGTTAACTAGTATTAATGTCATATGTCTAAAATTTATACTCAGTCGGTATTTATTTTTCGAAATCATTTTACAGTAGGTACAGGCAGACTCATGATACCCATGGACTATGACGGTGGTGTGGTAGCGACGGCCCTAGTTCAGTCGTCGGATGCGTTACTCTTGAGCTCTATGCAGTCCTACCAAACCTATGTTCATTTGTAAAATGTATTATTGTTGAGATTTATTCCTTACACTCAGAAAAATCCTTGAACAACGTATATTCTGGCCTTCAAAATGTTTTTAGAGTCATCACTGATATTGAGAAATACTAAACCCTACTGTATATTAAAATCCTGCTTCTCCCATCTGCCATATACAGTTTTCAGAAGTAACTTGTGTTATATATGAAACAGAAAATAACTTACGAATTCTTCAGAGGAACAAAATAGGAAAAACATTTTTAGAGAAATATGATTAGCTGCAACCCTAGTGGTGGGGGGGAGACGATTGTTTACGGAAAACACGACAGTTCTGAAATGTACATTACATGAAAATTACAAGAAATATTTAAATCTGAAGGTACTGTAATACAGATGACATTTGAAAGTGGAAGAAAATGATTCTCCACAATATTTTATAGCGCACTTTTTGGGTACTATTTGTAATATACGAGCATTTTCATAATGCACTGTTAATCATCACTTCGCCCGTAATATAAACAAGTGGTAATAAAATGAAAAATTGTTATATAAACTTGCATACACCACATATATACACACATACATATTTATGCAACATGTAAGCATATTTATGTGGTTAGAAAACCAGTATCGCGACACTGTATGGTCAGTACCATTAAAATATAGACATTCTGGACTGGAGCATGATTACAGAAAAGATCGCAACTTATCGGCCAGCAAATATTAACGTTTTACCTTCGTAAAACTTTCTTTTTCGTCCATAACTTCATAATCCATAATTATACTTTGTATTTATTTAAAGCAAACACGATAATACTGAAGAATAATGTTTGCTAAAGCCTGATAGTGAAAGCTACAAATAATAGGTCTACCGAAATTTGTGCAAGTATATATTTCAAACTAAAAACGTCAAAAAACACAGACTGTTTTTCTTTGATTAAAAAGAATCAAAGTCAAACACACATAGTCAGGATTAATATTTATGTGCTACATAATGTTATCTACGCTATCAGAATGCCATAACACAGTCACATAAACCTATAGCAATGTTTAGATTGCTTCAGCGTCACAGATCTGAGGAAAGATTGTAGTACAGTGGTTGGAAGGATCGAATTGTCAACAGAAGGTCTGTGCTCAAGAGGTCGCCCATACATGCAGTAAGGTTTCCACACAATTTTCCCATAACAATAATAGTCATCATTAAAAAAATATTCATTTTGTAGTATTAGACAATAATTGTTCAAGGGTTCTTTGAACATTTCATAAGAGCGCGTAACCGTTTCAGAAATAATAAAAAGATTTAGAAAAGAGAAAATTAAAATTATTATGTCGTTATCATTATTATTGCTTCACGCTATTCTAATCTAGTAATAATAGCGTTTTATATTATTGCAAACAATTACGATAGATGGCACCGCAATGCCGCGAGGACGACTGTTGTTCCTCTCGATTTACTGTTGTGAAAAGTGTATTCAACCATTCATTCTTTAATATCAAAACCCTTAGCACGCGCTTGTGCAGCAATGCAAACCGATTCTTTTGTTACTGAGGAGCGTGTAAAACTACTAACTAAATTACAAAGGTTTCTTTGTATGTCTTACCTATTGCAATATTCTTTACGCCTAATATCTTGACTATTGTTCTAATATATTAAACACTTCACTTAATTTCATCATACGCAATTTGTACTTTACCATCTTATAATAAGCTACTTTCTTAATGTGTATTGGAATTCCATAGTGAGCGTATTTAATGATCTTAACAACTTTTGTTTATATTTGGTAAGACAATGAGTAACATGAATAATCTTTGTGTTAGAGAAAAGAATAAGCATAACATACTTGTAACAGAAGAATTAACTACAGTAAGAAAAAACAATTTAATTAAGCAACACTACAAAATAAAACTATTTTCAGCGTTTTACTCTTTAATAACAAGACGAAAACAACAGTAGGCATGCTGAGATGCCTAGATGTTACATACATACACGCGCGCGTGTGTTTGTATAAGAGAGAGAGAGAGAGAGAGACAATTTGTATATTCTTATCAGTTATCAGTCACCAAAAAAGAACATTAAATAAGAGAAATGACGCATTATCACCTCCTCCTGGTGTTTCTAGGCTAACGCAAAGAATGGTGCACACGAAGAACCTCACAACTTTGAAAAAACTAAAATTTATAAATTTGATAGTTATCTAACAATAAATGTATTTCGTTTAAAATAGTGAACGACTCCAGCACCAATTTACATAAATAGTTGAAACAATTATATATAATGTTAGTATATATAATGCGACAGTACAACCATTTACGGTACTGTGCATTGCCAAAATAATTTAAATAAATAATAAAAATAAATAAATATTGATTGATAAACATGATTCAGATTGCAAGCTGGATTGTTTAAAATATAGGGAACGCACCGTTCAGGCACGTACACGCATATCTGGCCCACCTGTCGCTAGCGTTGTGTACACGTGTATTTTGTTTGTGTGTGTGAAGCCTGTCCGTTCCTGAACAGTAACCATTCCTTTACAAATATTGATAGATTTTATATTTTATTTTAATTATAAGAAAAATATGTACGATATTGTAAAACGAAAGTCACCAGAGGGAGTAGAAAATAAAGGTTAACAAAGGGTTAAAAGACCGTGACAAAGTGACGGAAAGTGCAATTACTATGAAGTAAAAAGTGAATAGCTCTTTTTATAATTACAATAAAGAAGTGTAATTTACGTATAATAAACATATAAAAATTAGCGATCGATTGAGCATCGTGTAGTGTGAAACAGACTTCGTAATTCGCGGAGACAGGCGAAATTGGTGAATTGAACCAGAGTGGGGGTAAAGACGCTTCGACAAACTCTGACAAGATGAAAATTGTTCAGACCAGGCTTTTGCATGACCCGGCTATAAATACCAGGTCGCGCTAATAAAGGTTCTTCTTCGATGTTCAACCGTTGCCGTAGGAGGCTGTCAGTCAACTACGTGATCGTAAATCTACAGAAAGCGTTACCTGACGACTTGTGAGGCAGAACAGAGGTTCGATGGACACACCTACAACCCATGATGTGAGCAGAGCCAACAACAACTAAGAAAGACAAGCAGTGGAAGCCTGGAAGAGGACCAGAGGACGCGAGGACACGAAAGACTGGAGCAAGGACGGGAAGAGGATCCAAGGACATGAAGGACGGGACCCGAGGACCGGAAGAGGACACACTGAAGTTGCCACATCAAACGAGGTGATAACCAACCATAACAATAAATAGACAATTGAAAGACAATATTGAAACTAGAATTAAAGACATTCCAACTGTTGCTAACAGAATTTAAATTGTACATATAACGTAAAGTCTTATTATAATTTAGACTAATGTCTCATGTTGAGAAAGTAATATTGGAATAACGTAAATGCTATGAGAGAGCAAGGCTTGATTTTTTAATTGAAGTAAAGTAGAATAATTAGTAGAGTCTTTAATTGCTAAAATAATAATGCATATGCAATCAATTTAAAAGAGAATTAAAGCCAAGTAAAAAAAAATAAATAAATAATTGAAACAAAAGTAAATTCATTGTGAATTGGTAAGCAATTGCAAAAGATGGCTACACTAAATGAGTAAGCCGAGAGCAGAAATAGATAATTAAGAGTAGATAATAAGATTTGTGTATAAACTGTTTAGACATAAATTGTTCACATAAATCCCATCCATAATATCGCACACGCGAGGAATAATGAATATTTTTTTGTATTACCGAAATAAGTAAAGAGGTTAATAATTAAATAATGTAAACATTTAAGAACTTTATAACATTGTCTTGTTATTACAATTACACCCAAACCAAACAAGTAAAAGTTGTTATGTTATATAACGTATCACTCCAAAAGATTGGGGCTTTACAAATTAAATAAATTTGGGGTTGCTACGTTACAATACATTTAAATATGTATATTTAAGAATTATATAATTTACTAATTTACTGTATTTAAAGAGAGACTGTTACACTCAATCGACATTCTTATCAGAAACCCCGTATGTAAAAAACACATAAATTAGAGGACACTTTGCTGCAAACTGTCCCGCAACCGCAGTGGCGTGGTGCCGTAAACAAGTCCCGTTACAACGTCATAATCAGTTATGGGTAATCAAGTGATAATCAGTTATGGTTAACACTAATGCTGACTTCGGGAATTGTGCTGGGTTCCTATTTACTACTGTCCAAGCAACGCAGTAAATTATAGCCTACATATTACACAGTATATTGTGTACTTGTATTGTCATGTAATATCGGATCTCTCTTAAACAAGCAGTGGTTTATTGAACGACATTAGTGCGGGTTCGGTACATAGTAGAGTAAAATTATTACTGAAAAATAAGATACTACCTGAGATACAGGTACGGTATCTTTTTAATATGTTTATGAAATAGTTACTTAAAGAGGAAGTTGAGTTGCAGAAAAATGAATCCTTTAATATTCTGTTTTCAGACCACTAACTAAACTGAATAACTGCAGAACCCTTCATATTGTTTCAAAGGAGTACGTATTTAGAGTAGACGTTTCTCATCTAATGTCCTTTAAAGAGTCTAAAATTGTATTCTTAACACGCAAGTAACCGGTTTCTAAAAAGCATTCATTTATGGAAAAACAACATTGAAACTTCCATATACTTCTTTTTTATAATCTAAGGTAAATGTATACTCCATATGTTGAGAAGTATTACGATTAATTTAAAAAATCATTCGCTTAATGCTCATACAAACATTCAAGAATTTCCAGAAGGTACAAAGGCTAAGTCAGAAAAATGCTACTGTCTCTGCTTGTGTTTTACATGCGCGTTTTAAGTATTTGTTAAAATATTTCAATATGTTCCGATACTATATAATAATGTTGCTGTGTGTGTGTGTGTGTGTGTGTGTGTGTGTGTGTGTGTGTGTGTGTGTGTGTGTGTGTGTGTGTGTGTGTGTGTGTGTGTGTGTGTGTGTGTGTGTGTGTGTGTGTGTGTGTGTGTGTGTGTGTGTGTGTGTGTGTGTGTGTGTGTGTGTGTGTGTGTGTGTGTGTGTGTGTGTGTGTGTGTGTGTGTGTGTGAGACCTTACAGTATATAATAATTTTAACTTAATTACCACTTACACATGTTACGGATATAGTGTCCACAGTAATCAGGTCAAGTGATAAAAATTTTGGGAACTAGTAATTTTGTTTCCACTAGATGGGCAATATGATTTTTCTGATAAATATTTTTTATATTTTCAAACTATTTTATTATAAAAAGTTTTGTAACTTTTTGATGGAACATAAAATATTTAACCTTTTTTTTAATTTATTTATCGAGATTAAAAATACTTACTTGAGTGTAACTACCGAATATTAACGTGATAAACTTACTCCTAATTAAAACAGTCATTTTACACAGCTTTCAAACTGTGCTAAGGTATAGTAAGTTTTAAGATATATACTTAAAATATACTATTTTTCCTAAGCATTAACTTCCTTCCCTATAAAAAACAAAAAATATCAATTAAATAAATTGCACTGAAACAATTTGATAAAATAAAGTATTTAGTTCTTACAATGTTTTAAAATAGTAAGAAATAACAATACGATTGCTTTCTTTTAACTACAATTTTTTTAAATGACATACCACAAAATACCACTTACTTATGTAAAAACTAATGAAAAATCTTCAAACAAGTCATGAGAATCGAATTTCTTTTACTTAAATTTATTTTAAAGATTTATTCATTTGAGCAATTCAGACTTTGATAACACTTACTAGACATTTGCATTTAGTATCAGAAGTGTAGCCACACCTACTGTAACCTTTGTCTCCAGAAATCAATGACGTAATTCACACGTGCCTAAAGTTATTTGGTAAAGTTTTATATTTTAGTACTTCTTCAATAGGAACGAAATGTTTTTTGTAAATAGTAAATTAATTTCTACTAATAAATTAGTTTATTTTCAGTAGCTAAGACAACAATACTAAAATATACCTTCTAGCACTACGTACTCGGGGTCAACATCTAGTACACGAGGCCTTAGCCAGTTTTAGCTATATTAGTGGCGGGTATTTCAAATTTGAAGTAGTCAACAATCGTTTTTTGCTTTCTTTTTAAGAGTAAACACATCCATTTCTCTAGTTTCAGATACATTTTTTATTCTTTATCATATTGCTATACCTATTTGTTGATTCCCATCTTCATCGTTCACTAAAATTTCAACTGCGGTAGTGTTTGTGACCAAATAATTTTCTGAAAATGAAATCGCATCTAAAGACAAATTTCGATAATCCTCAGTCGCAACATTATTCCAATCTACACTATTTATTATAACATTGACTTCAACAATACTAGTTCCATTGTTTCCTAGACGGCTGTGACTTTCATGGTCAATACTTCGGCCGATAAGAAAGTTCTCAGACTAACCTCTAATTTAGTCCTCATAGGGACTAACCTGCATGTCCTCATAGGGGCTGCAGTTTGTATTTGTGTGATGCCCTTTGTTTTTCATAAACTGCATAAATGTAAATTCTTCCGACCACTTATTAGTTTGTTATTCTTTATTCAAGAATGTTTAGCTGAGAATGTTTTCAGTATCCTGCTTTGACCTTTCGACACTGGATTTCTATCAGTGCCCGGAAATTTCGAGATTTTACTTTGCCGGAAATAATAATTTTACGAGAAACGAAAAACGTATTGTGCATATTGCCTATTCATAATTCAAAGGGATCTGTCACTTTGTCCGACTAGTTTGGTCACTAAGCATAATATTCGGGCATTATTCAGAATGGCCTCATGCACCACTTTGTTCTTACTTTTTCGTATGCAAGTGTTAAAACTGTACCTGTCCGAGGTTCAGTTCACAGAATCTATTTCAGCAATATCAGATACTGAAGTAACAAATGCAACTTGATATTTTTGTCAGTACATTCAGTTTCAAATTATTTTGAAATTAATTCTTTGAAGCATACAATGTTAACATGTACGTACGAAAATAATTATTTTTGTGACAATTATAATATAACTATAAGAATCTTGGAGTTACAATTTAAAACACGCACACACACACACACACACTCACACACACACACACACACACACACACACACCACCACCACCACCGCACACTACCACACACCACACATCACTCACCACACACATAAGAAGAACATAATGTACATAATTTTAGTACATATATTACAGAAAAAGTACCAAGTAACGTAATCAAGAATATATTAACAACAACAAAAAATACATACCTGTTAAACAAAATGTAAAATATAATTAACGTATAGAACAGAATAAAAGTTGACTACGTATAAACTATAGCAAATAAAATAATCATTAACAGTAAATAAAATAATCATTAACAGTAAATAAAATATTGCATTCATTTTTAATGACGTTGACATAAGAAACTTCGGTATTCGAATTGACTATACTTGAAGCAGATGAACAATTTTCTTTTTAATATTGAAAGGGAATTTTTGTTAAGCTTACTAATAATGATAAATAATGTAATAATTGTGCACTGCCATCTATAGTAACAATATGACTTTGCTAATTGTTTTATTATTACATAAAGTGTGGCTAATATTCATACATCTGAATTCCT
Organism: Magicicada septendecula; assembly: GCA_034769895.1. Classification (NCBI taxonomy): domain Eukaryota; kingdom Metazoa; phylum Arthropoda; class Insecta; order Hemiptera; family Cicadidae; genus Magicicada; species Magicicada septendecula. The sequence continues at coordinate 566,265,353 of CM068368.1, read as the reverse complement.
TCAACTGGGATCTTTAACACTGTATTTTTTCCAGTTTTTATCTTAATTTTGCATTCTTTCCGCGTTCACAGTTGCCATTCAATTACACTGTTTATTGAGTAAACTGACCCACACACCGGCGTTCGCACACTGGCTCTCTTTTCCTTATACCTGTCAGTACCACATTCCGATACCTAGTGTGACCTGTTTGTGCGGAATATAAATGTGATATTCGTAAATCTACTGGAACATTAACAACGAATAAATTTTGGTAGAGAAAATCAATCCAGGTTTCCTTGTTAGTTTCCTCGTGCGTTTCTCTTTTTTATAAAAATGATGGTAGGAATATTATCTGTGCATAATTTCGCACGAGCTCGTTTTTACAAGGAAGTAACTTAATTTACTTTTTTATTCTGCTTACGACATACTGTATTGATTATTCTCAGGTTCGACGCAGTATGCAAGTACGATGTTGACGCTTAAAATATGTATTAGATACTTGTATTCTACAACCTTCAAAACATAAAAAGCTGTTTTCCAATCGTCGTGTAACATTTGATTTGATTATTTGTAGGATATATTTCCTTTTTTTGTTTATTTATTTAATGTTATTTCTTCTACTGAATAAATTAATCAACCCGGAAAAGAAAAATGTTTTTCAACTTATCTTTTTTTTAGTATTAATATACATTTTCCTCGTCACATTAATATGTTACACTGTGAAGGCCTATAGTCATATTTTAGGTCTTACGCTTCACTCTTGTATAATTGTACGTACAAAAATTCTATTTTGACAAACTAAACTTTTGGTCTAAATAAGACTAATTATTTCACTTAATATTAATAACTTTAGCAGTGATTCTCATGTATGTACAATTGTTATAAAGTTATATAAATTTATATGAATTTTAAGCCTGAAGTTCAGTGGAAGGGAAATTCTTCAGACACATAAATTTATCCCGAAATACGATATTTTTCACAATTTTGTTTGTGTGAAAACTGTAAATAAAATTGATTCAAGGAGTACGGTACAAATCTTTACATTGGACTCGCCTCTCAGTAAATGCTGTCATGTATTTGTTAGTCGCTGTAATTTTCAACGCAAAGGTTACGTCTAAGGATAAAAATTATAGAGTGCAGGATTTTACAAAACTGTGTTTCATAAATCCTAGAGCAGAAGATATTTAAATATATTAGAATAGTTAGGGAATATAATATATTCGTAATATATTTTAAATTATATTAGAATGAGTTCCAGGATCGTACATAACTAAAAGAATCCTTACAAAGTACAAAATTATCTTTGGTTTACCCATCAGTGGAAATCTAAACTGACCGATGCAGTTATTAACAAACTGCAGAATTATTATGGAAAAGTTATCAGAAGCACATAAAGTATCAGATGAAAGAGCAACAGAAAACAGCTTACATTTTTACACAGCATCATTTCCGTTCAGGTTTATGGCTGTCCTTCTCAACCCAGTCCTGTTATTTGCAAACACAATACTGTAGGTTGATCCAGTGGCGGCGATAAGGCCCCCGCAGACCCCGCGGCGCGGGGGGGGGCCGACCCTCTGGGGGGGGCCCGCCCCCTGGCCCCTAGAAAAAATATGAAACGAGCTATAATAGGAAAAAAAGTTTTTTTGGGATCCGACTACCGGCAAATTTGTATTTAAAATACGAAATATACGTTTTATTGAAGTGTATAGACATGCAAAAAAACTACGTTTTCCGAAATGACATTACTGTTTGTAGTTTGTAAGCGAAGCTTATCTTATCTCTTGTGGTGCCCGTACGTCCGTCCGATGAGTTACTCGGAACTGAGGAGACGTAAACAAACACAACACAATGTAGTTCAGTACTCAGTAGTGCGTCGCATCTCCTGCGCGATAGTAGTCTATTGCATTCATTACGTAATTTAGTGCCGTTTAAGTTTAATGACTTAACATTTGATTTTAGTTTTGTATTTTGTGTAGAGTTAGAGTTTTAGAGACAGAGTTTATAAAATGGAAAGTAAGCGTGAATATTTAAGTGGTGCTAAGAAAAGGAAACTGCAAAAACAACGAGAAGAATCTAAAAGTAATCTTTCAAAACTCGACCAGTATTTAAAAAAATCATCAAAATGTGAAGTTGAACAACCCAAACCCGGATCAAGTGCAAGTAATGAAAAAGAAACAAAAATCGGACTTGAAGTTGATTGTGACAGTGACAATAAACCTGATTTAAACATTAGTCCGTCGGATACAAGTGATACAACTACGGAAACAAATAAGCAACTGCAACATGAACAAGAAGAACAACTGCTAGGCTGCTAGGCATTGAATGTGTTCGCCAGTCCGAAGACATACCTGGACCAGAAAATCAGTTTGAACTAACTGAAGTTGTAAGTAATCACGCAAATAAAACTAGTTTAGCAGGCCCTTCCGATCCAAACTGCTAAAGTTTTGAGACAGATATTGCATTCTATAAAAATCAAGCTACAATGACAGACGAGGTGAAAAAGTTAATAACGTTAAGTGAACCTTGTCAACCAAAGGGTCCTTTCCCGAAGGATTCCGTTTCTAAGCGGTCTTTCAGTACAGCATATTATTATTTCAAAACTGCAGCAGGCCAAATTGTTCACAGGTTTCGGCTTTGTTACTCTCGTAATCTAGATGGAGTCTATTGTTTACCATGTTGGCTTTTCAGCCAAAGTGCTGATGCCCAAAGCTGGCGTGAAGGCGATATTAGAGATTGGAAAGGTCTAGTAAAAAATTAAAGTTCATGAAAGTAACAATGCTCATTTACAATCTTGTCTCACGTATGCCACTTGGAAAAAGAGTAAAACGGTAGCTGATCAAATTTCCGATGAGCGGAAAAAATGGAAAGATATTTTCATACGGATTGTGGATGTCATTCGAACCATGGCACTGTGTTCATTGCCGTTTCGTGGCCATAGATAATCATTACATGAAATAAATCCTGAAAGTGGAAATTTTTTGAACATACTATCTTTAGTTTCTCGCTACGATTCTCTCCTTAGTGCACACTTAGAAAATGAAAAAACCAGATCAAAATACCTCCACCATGACATTCAAAATGAAATCATTAACTTGCTAGGAAAATCAGTATTGACTGCCTTACTAAAACAGATTCACTCGTCTCCTTTTTTTTCTATAATTGTTGATAGCACACAAGACATTTCTAAGATTGACCAAATGAGTGTTGTAATCAGATACATTAACATAGTAGAAGAATCTCCTGGCAATTATAAAATGCAATTAGTGAGTCCTTTTAGGGATTTCAAGAAATAAAGGATCCCAACAGTGAGGGGTTTCAAAGTAAGATTTTAGACTTTTTGAAAACAAATGAAATTGACATTAGTAAGTGTAGAGGTCAAGGTTATGACGGTGCAGCAACAATGAGCGGGAAATAATCTGGGTTACAGAAAAGAATTATGGATATAGTCCCAAACGTGGATTACGTACACTGTGCTGCACATAACCTGAACTTGGTGATCAATGATTCAGTATCAAATATTTCTGAAATAAGACAATTTTATGACATAGTTCAGAAAACTTATGTGTTTTTCAGTGAAAGCTTACATAGATGGCAAGAACTTAACACTGCCGTTAAAGAAGACAGCTCTGCCAAAAATCTAACTTTAAAAAAGCTATGTCCAACAAGGTGGTCTTCTAGACACGACTGTCTGTTAGCTTTAAGAAATGATTTCAAAAATGTGATTAAGTGTTTGACAGAAATTATTCTGTACAGCTCAAAAAAACCCGAGGCAGAAGAAGCATTAGCAATTAGAAACCACCTGGAAAACTTTGAATTTATTCTAGTGCTCTGCCTTGAAACTAAGATTTTAGAGAATGTAAATATAACTTCAAAAGCACTACAGAGGCCAACTGTTGACCTAGGCAGAGCGTGGCAGTTTCTAAGCCGCGCTTGTGATGAGTTAAAAGTTTTAAGAAAGGACTTTGCCGGCTTTCTTGCTGGTGCTAAACAGTTGGCCCAGTCATGGGACATAACTTGTACCATGAAAAATAAGCATAAGCGAGTTGTAAAACGCTTCTTTGTTGGATTATCAGTTGACCATAGAATTGACGACCCAGTGAAGTCATTTGAAGTAAAAGTTTTCAATGCAACACTAGATATTGTAATAGCTCAGCTACAAATGAGATTCGGAGGATTGCGTTGCATTGATGATAGGTTTTCATTCCTGACGCCTCAGAATTTAGTAAACTTCTCACAAGAGACAATAGTGGAGAAAAGTAAGGCTCTGGTAAATATGTATCCTGGTGACCTTTCCACATCACTGCCTGGCAAGTAATATCCTTCAAAGCTCTGATGGCCAAAGAAATTGTACACAAGAAAAGCATTCGAGAAATGATGAATTTACTGGTTGAAAAAAACAGCTGCCTTATGAGTTGCCTCCCAGACTTAACTACAGCTTTGCAGCTTTATTTAACCATACCTGTCACAACAGCTACAGCGGAAAGAAGCTTTTCAAAACTTAAATTAATTAAGTCATACTTAAGAAGTACCATGGCCCAAGCTCGGTTGAGTGACTTGGCATTGTTAAGCATTGAGCATGAAGAGACACAAAAAACTAATATCAACGAAGTGGTTGAAAAGTTTTTAGCTATTAAAAAAAGAAGACTAGGCTTAGGAAAACAGTGAACTTTGGTTCATCCTCATCTGTAAATATTGTACATTACTTGAGTTCGAGTGTTATTGAATTGGATTAGACTTAAGGAGAACTTGTATAGAGTATATTCAAGAATTTTACAAATTCAGTTACAAACTAATTTAAATGTTTGAAAAAAGCTAGAATGTTACTTTGATATTCGTTTTTAAATAATCAATTTTTAACACTCTGTGTGCGGTACTGTTTCATAGTCTGAATTTAGACCTTTGACGTAAAAATAAATCATTCTTTTTATTTTGGTTTTTTTATAGTTTGTATAGAACTTTGTCTATTTAGCAACAATGAATTTTAAGAGTTTGTACACGTGTAAAACGTCCTTTGCAAATTGCAAACGCTTTGTGATAGACGAGAAAGTATTCACAAACCATTGTTGTGAAACACACGTAAATAGAAACTCATTTGAGTGTTTTCCCGTATTACATATACAAAATTTAACCATTTTTATAGGGCCCCCTAATTAGTTTCGCGGGGGGCCCCCGTTTGGTTAGCGCCGCCACTGGGTTGATCTGCAACAATATATTCAGATCAACCCAAAACATTATGTTACCTACAATTATCATCAATTTTTAGAAATTCATCAAGTCAAATTTTTCTAAAAAGAATCGCTTACATGGAATTTTTCAAAGTATGCAATTTCTAGTCGCATAATCTGTATACAGTTTCCAAAATCAATGCTCTTGCGAACATTATAAGTCATTTCAAGATGGTGTATTAGATTAAGAGACCATAGTGAACAAAATACTTAATTTTGAAGAATCTGTGAATTAACTCAGGTCTTCCCATGTTTAATTCGTTGAAAATTTTCTACGCATAGGACAAGTGTCTTAGATAAATAGTATTGGATTATGAAAATAAGGCCTGAAAGCAAATAACAATAAAAAGAAGAATGAAGCGGAAGAAGTACTTACTAAGTGTTCAGAGTATGTTGAGTATGTTGTAAGAATATTCTAAGAGAAATGAAAAATTCAATTAGTTTGATTGAGTTTTTACGTAAATGCCAAATGGAGTAAATAATAACTTTTAATACGTGGATTTTTAAACGTACAATAAGATTAAATTAATTTTACTTGTGGAGTCAATTTTAATATTCAAACTGTGTGTCCGCGGTGGTGAAAAAACCTTTTCACACCTCGGCTACACAGTTCACCGGGAGAACAAACTCACGCCCCCACACAAAGCCAATTCACATCACCACAGGCACATCATCAATATGGTTCATCGGACGCTATGACACATTTGCAGAATAGTCTGCAAACAGGCTGAGTTCGTAAGTCTCCATCCAACCCCAACATAGTCGGGCTCGTCAAGAAACGTATACGTTTAGGTGATAACCTCGGCAAAGTGATTTGCGTTAAAGTGATTTAGTTAAGACCAGCCGTTATAGGCAAAGTTTCTAAAACATCCTGCTTAGCAGGCAGTAGCTCGAGATTATAATTAGGAACTCTGTGAATTCACATTTCGTTATGCATTGCACAAACCGCTCGATCCAAGTTAATACAATTCCAAAAATTGTTCAATCCTGGGACATAAAGGAGGAATCAGTAGGATGAAGATGGTAGAAGTGGATCTGCCGAAACGACGCAGAAACCCCTTTGGGAAAAATATGTTGACACTCAACTCGGCGAAACAAATATACATCGTACATAATACCAGTCGTATCATAGAAACTTACGTCGGCTTCCCATGCGCAACTTCCATTGTTTCTCTTTTTCCACAAGTTTTTGTATACCTTGTTTCTACAAGATTTCTCTCGCTTGTTGATTATCCTTCATGCCTGATTCCAATTGTGTCCAGGAGTCTATTCTAAACTTTGTTTTGATTGTCTTGTAACACTCATTAAAAGTATACTTATACTTGTCCGTACCATATCAGACTAACTGTTTTATTTCGACATGATCGATAATAGTGGTGTTGCCTTTGTCGTTTACCTTGAGTTCCAATCTAGAGATTTTTATTTGCTTTATAGAGTATCCTTTTTGATGGCTATTAACTTTGTTAACCTTCTTTTATCATTTTATGTCATTGTGGATACCTCTGATCTACAGGCGAAAGACATTCTTCACCTCAGTCTTACAGATACTGACGTCTAGTGACCATCTTATAGTGACCGTCTAGTAATACTTTTTATTGTTTAATTAACCTGACGTGCGTTTCATACACTGTATCCTGTATCTTCAGATCTTCAGAGGTTTCTAAATGAATTGACGAATAATCGATTTGAATGCAATACAAAAACTAACGAATAATCTATGTTGTTTTGATTTTAATATAAAAAACGAATAATCGATTTATTTCTATTAACATTTTTCCGATTTTGTAATGTTTATTTACTTATTTATTTAATCAGCTGTTTTTATAGTAAAATTGAAATTATTTAATGTTTATATTTTATTTAGTTCTAAATTTATATTTTTCCTATTTCATTAAATTTTTGTTAAATGTTATTAAATTATAATTTATTAAATATCATTTATAATTATTTATAATTTATAATCGTTCATAATAATTTATAAATTTATAACATTAAAATTTATTAAAAATTATATTTTATTAAATTTTTAATTTAATAAATTTATTTAGTTAATAAATGTTTATAATTTTAAATAAATATATTGTTTTGTTTTTATTTGCGATTGTTTTTTAATTAGTATTTAATGTTATTGTGTTTGTAAACATTAAAATTTTCCGAAATATTCATTTTTGACCTTTTGTATGTTTTAAAGTCTTTATGCTGGCTTTGTTCAGCTCTTCGTAACATATGATTTATTCATGTTTGTGTCACAGCTTCCTATAATTCTACTACAGTCACCGTTCATAGACTTTTCTAATGATTAATTCTGTAATGCTGTACATTTTTCAATTTTTTATAAATTTCATATTTCCTATTCGAATCAGTGACCTTCATTAGCTTCAGCTCGTGTATTTTTACGTGGGTTAAAAACTTTACTAGTGACCAAACTTTTTTTTCAGTAGTGTCAACGTTTTTGAAGGCTACTATGAAATTTAATTAAAATGATGTTGGATGTGAAAATAAACGTGTATTCTCCTGTAAACATCTTGTATTGCTTGGATAAGGAGGTTTGAAGGATGTTAAAAAATATATGTAAGGTCAGTTTTTAAAACTTTATTCAGACGAAGTTAGGACTTTCAATTAACTCCTCATCAGTGATTTTTCTGCGTAGACCGAATTAAATTATAAATATTTCCGGTATTAAAAGCGTGGTGTCAATTACTCATTAAGTTCATTCATTCGTCTTTATAAACCTGGCAAGGGGTTAGCCATTGATCTAGACCAGTGGTTCCCAAACCTTTTAGGTCATGGATCACTTTTCAGTAGAAAAAGTTCATCACGGAGGGCTAATTTTTACCTAGCACTTATATGACCATACTATTTGAGGATAGAAGGTAAACATTCAGAATTTAGAACTTTAGACATATGACACATGCTTTATTAATTTATTTCATTACAAAAAATATTTTCAACTGTTATTTCACTAGGCCTACATACATTACAAAAAAAAAACATATTAAGGCAACACATTTTAAAACGAACTAAAAGCAAGTATTGTAAATACATAATATATCCTCATAGATCTGGTACATAAAACCATTTCTAATGTTGCAAAACCAAAAATGCTACTTGGAACCGTAAAAGAACTATTCTAATGAGAGGGATGAGACTGAATTGATTTACATAACTTAGCTATATCTGGTTGAATTTGGGACAGCTGGAGCCGAATATCTGGCTCCGCATCAAGACGAGATCTGTGTTTTGTTTTAGTACCTGCATAAGCAGACCTGGTCATTTCTTTATTCTTCCAATTTCTTCAAGGAGCACTAGGAGATGTTTAGCGGAGCATCAAGTGCTCCGCGGAGCACAGTTTGGGAACCGCAGATCTAGACTACTCTGATGATGACCTTGACCTTCCTTAAATTCTAGTTTTGCTTTGTCTTTACTTTGTCTTAATTACTAAGAATCTTAATTTTTCTTGTTTCCTCTTATATTTTGTTTCTTTAACGCTTTTCGTTACGGTTACACTTTAGTATCGTCGACATTTATATTCTTTGTAACTCTGAGCTGCATGCTGAGTTAAGACTGACTTTCTCATGCGTTTATTAAAAGTAAATCTGTGTTTCTAGCCCCACTGTCTCATATGACGATTAAACTTGGTGTTGTTTGAGCCTTAACTATCATTACAAGGATCTTCGTATAACTTTTGCTTTTCCACGTGTACTTTGTCTTGACGAGAGAAAATTTGATTCGATATAAAGGTTGATTTAATACTGTATTCTTGTAAAATTCTGTTTGTAGTTCTTGGACTAGGAAAGCTGTTAGTGTTTTATTTTCACGTAGTGCTTCCAGGAACCGGTTGTGTCTCCACGATCGGTCAGTCGCTTCAGTGAAGAGAACACAACTGGTCCCCGAAAGACAAGTAAAACAAAGACCATATTCTTGATAGGTTTTTTGTTGTACCTGTCTGTTTTATGTCTGTCTATTTGTTTGGAGATGTCTCAATGTAACTTTTGAATGCATCATCCGAATTACTTCTTTTAACTCGGAGAGCCCTGTACACACAGTTTTTCAGATTAATCTCCACAAATACGTGCAGGAGGCAAAAATTTGAGTCAAACGTTTTGCAATCCATGTAAGATATAGAACTAACAAGAATTTTAACTAGAATCTGAATGTTATGAATACATGAATACATGGGAAACAAAAGACAATGCGAACAGTTACTAACACACATAAACAATATACACAAAAACATAACCTTCACTGCCGAATACGAACACAAAAATAGCATAAACTTCCTAGACCTCTCCATCACAAAATTTGAACAGAGGCACAAATTCAGTACATACAGAAAACCGACTACAACTGACACACAAATACACAACTCCTCCAATCACTCAATACAACACAAACTAGCTGCCTTCAGAACTATGATACATAGACTTAACAACACCCTACTAGATGAAAAAGTCTACAAAGACGAACTAAACACGATAAACTATCTAGCAGAATCCAAAGGATACAACAGAACAATAGTCAATAAACTCCTTCACAAAACAAACAACAGACAAAGACAGAAAACCACAAATTCATAACATTAACATACATCAATAACCACACTGAAAAAATAGCCCACAAAGTTAAAAAAGCAGGATACAGAATCGCATACAAAACTACAAACAAAACAGAACACACATTATCAAAACACACACACAAAGGACAAAACAAATTCGATCTACCTGGTGTTTACATACTAAACTGCTCAGATTGCAACAAATTCTACATAGGTCAGACAGGACGTAGCTTCAAACAAAGATACATTGAACACACAAAGGCACTACACTCCACTACCGAATCCACCTTTGCAAACCACCTCATTGAAGCAAACCACACACACAAAAAATATAGATAATAACATGGATATTCTATACGTACACACAGAAGGCCGAAAACTAAACACTCTTGAACAATTAAAAATATACAAACACAGGAAAACACATAAAAACGACATCCTAAACGAACAGATATAATTCAGATCACACGCATTGTTCGAACATATCACACCCCACACACACAACATCGATCCTTCAAAAGTCGACACCGTTGCCAAGAACAAGACGGACAGCGCTCCCAGTGGCAGCCTCTAACGAAGCTTATAATAAGCGAACATTGGTTCAGGCTATAAGGCAAAGCTTTTACGTTTTTACCCATTAAAAAACTTTGTGTTCCGAGTCGGTAGAGATTTAATTATATTTAGTTAATCTGAATGTGTTTAGTTTTGTAAATGTACAAATTTTGAGACACAAAAGCCCGAAAAGAAGATTAAAAGTTTTTAAAAAGCCGGATGTCAAATAAAGATAACTTTAACCAAAATCAGAATAAATTGTTTAGTTTTAAAAATTTTTAATTTCTTTCCACTGTGGTCTAAAAACTGTTGAAAATTTTTTTAAAGTATAAATATGCATGGCGGGTATCAAACTGAAGAGAATTTTAATCAAAATGCAGTATTTACTTTAAACATTTTTTAACTTTAGGGGTACCACGGACCAAAAATGGGTGTCTAAATTTATAAGAAAATGTAAAAGTCTATTTTGGAACCAAGAATACAATAAATTTTATTGAAGATACAAACTCAGTATTTTTAAAATTTTGACAGAATAACCCCTTACAAAAAGGGGATATCACTTGTTAATAACCCCTTACAAAGTTTCGACCGTCTAAAAAGTTTGTATGATGTTTTTCAACAATATATATATTATAACAACACAAATCACCAATTTAAATGTAATTTAAATTGTGTAGCCCCACGCTTATGGGAGACAATTCATAAAACGGTATATCTTTGTGTATATAGGTTGCAAATACAAATTTATTTGTGTTTGAGGAGCCCCACGTTCTTGGAACCTCAAAATTTTATAACATTACAAATTGATATTTATTTAATGTAACTTAAATATGTGTGTTATATAACATAACTAATTCAATTTAATTTATTCAATCGATTTCATGGGTGTAATCGTAACAAGAAGATAATACGTTATTTAAATTTCAAAATTGTTCCATAACTTATTTATTAAACACAATCTTTCATATCGCATATTAAACATTGACTCATTATTATATCGTTTGTACGAAGTTTTCGTACACAACTTATTGATAACAAATTACATACACAATTTATACACAAATCTTATTATCTAATTTTAATTACTTTAAAATATTTATTTTGCTCTCGGCTTACTCATTGTGTGCTCATCTTTTTGCAATTGCTGATTCATTACCTTCAAAAATGAATTTACTTCTATTCAAATTTCTTTTATATTACTTTGTTTTAACATTCTACTGCATATGCATTCTCCTTTATCATCAAAGACTTTATTAATTACGTTAATTCAAAATTTAAATCTTCTCTAACATTTACGTTACTAATTACTAAATTTGATACAAGAGATATTATTCTAATTTTTATTCTGCTTTTACATTTATGTATAATTTATTTATTTTAATATTGGTTGAATGTATTTCACTCCAGCTTTAATGAGTGTCTTTCAAATGTCTATAATTACAATGATTTTTTTATCACCTCGTTTGACGTGGTTATTCATCGGTACGTCCTCCTTCTGGTCCTCTGGTCGTGTCCTCCGTGTCCTTCTGGTCCTCTGGTCGTGTTCTCCGTGTCCTTCTGGTCCTCTGGTCGTGTTCTACGTCATGTGCTGGTTAATAGTCGTTTCGTCTCACGTCATATGCTGCCGGTGTGTCCATAGACCTCATTGTATTTATTCTGCGGCTCTGGTTCGACATCTAGTTTGTCCTGTGACTCTTACTATAGATGTGAATTGGCGTCGTTAACTGACATAGCCTCCTGCGGCAAAGGTTGAATAGAGAAGAAAAAACTTTATTAGCGCCACCTGGTATTTATAGTCAGGTCGTGCAAAAATTCCTGTCTGAACAATATTTTAACTGTCAGATTCTGTCGGGCGTCACTTTCCCCACTCTGGTTCAAGTCACAATTTTCACCTATTTCCGCGAATTATGAAGTTTGTTTCACATCACTCGATGCTCAATCGATCACTAATTTTTATGTGATTACTATACGTAAATTGCACTTCTTTAAGGTACTCACAAAAAGAGTTATTCATTTTTTACGTATAGTAATTGCACTTTTCTTCACATCTTTACGGTTTTTTTAACACTTTATTCACCTATAATTTCTATACACTTTGGTGTCTTTTGTTTTATCCTATCGTACATAGTTTTCTTATAATTAAAATAAACATATAACTATTCCACTTGAAAAGGGTTGGTTACATTTCAGGAACGGACAGGTTTCACACACACCAACAAAATACGCGCGTACACAACGCTAGTGACAGGTGTGTCGAAAATGCATGTCCATGCATGAATTCTGCGCTCCCTATTTATACTACGACCCAGCTTATGCAATCTGAATCATGTTTATTAATTTATATTTATTTATTTTTATTATTTATTTCATTTATTTTGGCAATGCACAGTACCGTTGATGTTTGTACTGTTGCATTATTTCCCTGCTTGGTGAAAACAAAATTTTTTAATACCAAATTAAAATATTTTTTTCTCTGCCTTTTTATTAGACAAATAATATGTATAGTTTTTATTTATCGACACATTTATTTATTTTATGTGCGACTAATAATGAGTCTTTTATTTTTCAATTTTACCCTTATTTGGAGGTTTTCTGAGCAATATTTCCTCTCCCTCGTAGGTAAAGTCGCTGTGGTGTTTCGGTACATCCGCTTTAATCGTTGTTCCACTTTACTCGTTCTAGTGACCCAGTTATTTATGAATGGAATTTTTTCAAAGAGCTAGCATGGTATTTACCCATTTCTTTTTTTCTCACGCCGTCATACACTATGAATGTCTGTTTACCAACTTGTCGTACTAGTGTATATGGTCCATCATATAACCTGAAAAATTTCTTACCTGTATTGTCAACTCTTTTTCCTACTGGATTAATCTTTAATATTACCTCTTCTCCCACGTTGAATTGTTGTAGTTTGTGTGTTCTGTTAAATCTCTCCACTCTCTTGTTACCTCTTTCTATTATCCGTCGCTTTGCGTACTCAATTTTCACACTTACTGGTACATGTATATTCTGATTGTCTGATGTACTTCGTCCAAAATCTGTTCGGCTTTTTATCTTCTTCTAATTCTATTGGAGTATAACTGATTGCTTCACTGTAGTTCTCATTGCTGGCTTTCTCGAGAAATGGTAAATATTCTGCCCATTTATTGTGCTGATTATGGCAGTATATCCTTAAATATTTACCTAGTTCTTTGTTAACCCTTTCTGCAAGGTTTCCTTGTGGATGTCTTATGGATGTGAGTACAGGTTGTATTCCATTTTCTCTCAAAGTTCTTTCCCATCTCTCACTCTGGAATTGTACACCCTGATCACTCAAGACCTTTTTCATCTTGCCAAATGCTGGAATATATTTCTGCAGTAGTATCTTTAGAACATCCTTCGTTGTGGGTCGCATAATTGGGTACAGCCGGACTGCTTTGGAAAACACATCGATACATACCAATATGTGTTTCACTCCTCGACTTGATCGTGGTAGTGGTCCCAGAAAATCCACTGCAATTAGCTCTCCCTTATTTTCTTTCTGGATGCTCTGCATTTCTACGTATGTGTGTAAATTCGGTCCTTTCGCCGTTTGACACTCATAGCATTTCTTCACCTCTTTCTTGATTTTTCGAAACATATTATTAATCGTAAAATCCTCTCGCAGACTCAGGTAGCATTTCAGAGCAGCAGCATGCGCTAAGCTCTCGTGTGCTGGTTGGATTAACTTCTGCAACATTTCGTTCGTCAGTACTATCTTCCAGTCTTGTCTTACTAACTTGAAAAGATTTCCATGCAGTACCTTATAGTGATCCGGTAGCTGTTCTCGATCTTTCATCTCCCTTATGGTACCGTCCAAATTTTGTTGTTGCGCTAAATTTTTTAGCATTTGTTTTACCTCATAGTTCGCTTTAAATTTAATTGATAGCAATTGTACTTCTTTATTCTCGTTCTCGTAGACTTCTTCACATTCCTCTGTGATGTATCGACTTAACGTATCAACTACAATATTGTCTTTATCTTTACAACATTTAATGGTGAACGAGTATTCACCGATGGCTAGAATCCACCTTAATAATCGGGTATTTGTTACTTTGCATTTCAATAGAAAGGATAATGCTTGATGGTTGGTGTGTATCTCGAAGTGAGTACCGTAAATATAATATCTGAATTGTTTCAGAGCGTATACTATTGCGAGGATTTCTTTTTCTGATGTGGAGTAGTGTCTTTCTGCTCCTTTGAAAACTCTATTGGCGTATGCGATGACTCGGTGCTCTCCCGTAGTATCCTGTTGATACAGTACACTCCCTACAGCGTAGTCACTGGCATCAGAGTAGATTACAAATTTTCCTTCACGTTGAGGATGATGTAACATAATATTTTCCATGAATAATGTTTTCACTTGATTGAAGGCATCTTGGTGTTTCTTCTCCCATTTCCACTTCTGTCCTTTCTTCGTCAGCTCCAGTAACGGTTGCGTATTCTTCGCATACGATGGTAAAAATCTTCTGTGGTACCCCGTTAGTCCTAAGCATGCTCTTAACCCTTAGAGATTTCTGGGTATAGAAAAGTTAGTTATGCTGGATATTTTTGTAGGATCGGGTTGAATACCAGAGGAAGAAATAATATGACCTAGGAATTGATTAGAGGATTTGATAAATTCACATTTGTCTAGGTTAAGGGATATATTCGCTTGCCTAAACTTGTGGAATATCGTGCTTAGATGTTCTATATGTTCGTCTAGTGTTTTAGATACTACTAGAATATCGTCTACGAATACTATGGTGTACGGTTTCACCTCATATCCTAATGCTTTTTCCAGACACTTTACTATTGCAGCTAAACTCGTGCTTAGTCCGAAGGGTACCACCCTGTGTTGGTAGCATTTACTTTTATACAGGAAGGCTGTGTACTTTCTGTCCTCTTTACGAATTGGAATCTGCCAGAAACTTGAGCGTAAATCCAGCTTCGTCAAATCCTTCACATTTGGCAAATAACTCGTCCGCAGTAGGCGCACAATCATACTCTTTTAATACAATGCTGTTCAGCTCCCTCATGTCAAGGCATAGACGTATCTCACCACTCTTCTTCTTCACTACCACTAGAGGATTCAGGAAGTTGCTGTTCGATTGCTCTATGACTCCATTTTTTATCATGCGACGAATTTCCAATTCAACCTCTTCCTCATACCGCATTGGGATAGGATACGTTCTCCTGATGACTTTCGTAGGGTCTGACACAACTATAGAGTGCTCGTATACTGTCGTCTGCGTCGGTACTTCACTAAATACTTCACTGTACTCTTCTATTAATTCGTGCAGTTTCTCGTCTTCCTGTGTTGTCACCCCTTCATCTGCTGCATTCATATGTCGAGTTGGACCATAATTGGTGGTTTGGACAAAACAATAGGTGTTTCACTTACCTTAGATTGCTCATTATCTTCATTCGTATTTATCTCATACTGAGTGCCTTTATACTTACACTGTATCTTATTCTTATTAATATTTATCTTAGCATCTAGCACATTCAACAAATCAATTCCTAAAATACCATCGTATATTAATTTACTCATAATAATCATGGGGTATGTTATTTCTAACTCTTTACATGTCATAGTTACATACGCTTGTTGTCTAACTCTTTCTTTTTTATTTGTGGCTGTGGCAATGTTCATGTTATTTACGGGTAATATCCCCGTATTTTTAAAATATTTCTTATTTCGCTGTACCCATGCAGAATTTAAAACTGACATCTGACTACCTATGTCTACTAACATTTTTATATCACAATTATTAATTCGAACATTGACAATGGGACATTGTGTTTGTTTCTCACCTTGCTCTACATCCTGGTCAGTGCGTAGTAGCTCGTCACGTATATCGCTAGTGTAAATATTGTTTATTGTAAAGCGCTGTTTCCATCCTCTCTGTCATTGCGTAGATTTTGACGGCTTATTGTTCGCTTCCATTGTTCCTCGCTGCGTTGACTTGTTGCCACTTCCTTTCATTGCACTTACGCTTTTGTCGTATGGTTTTGGAAATTTTGTATGTGACGCGGGCCCACTATGCCTTCTGTCGTAGATATTACGCTCTCGCCGTTCAGTTCCTCTCCGTTTCTCTTGAATTCTCTCACCAGTTTTTGTTACAGTCGCCTGGCTTATATTATCATTAGAGCGGTTGTGAGTGTTGTGCAGCTGTGGTTTATAATTAGCATTAGAATAATTATAGTTATAATTACCATGTGGTTGAATACAGTGCTTTGTATTACTACCTTGCGTGATATTTTCTGCTTGTGTGACTAGTATTAAAAATTCTTCAACTGTTTTAATACCTTGGGTATATACAGCTAATTGGATATCTCTCGGAAAATGGTAAGACAACTTGGAGATTATTTTGTATTCTGAAAATTTAGGTTTAAGGTGTTTCACCCTTTCTATTTGAGCTATTGTATATTGTTCAATGCTTGTACGACCATGCATATTGAATTTACCATATTCAAGTTGATCGCGTACTTGACGTTGTATATGTATGTTCCGGTATCTGTTTTCAAAAGCATCACGGAATTGTTGATACGTAGCAATGTTATCTCGAATTATAGAACACCATTGGCATGCAGAATCTTTAAAATGTCGAGTAACGAAGTCGATCTTTTAATTATCGTCTATCGCACTACCTACCTTCTCCATCTCTTTCTCAATATTCGTCAAAAATTCCATGCTGTTTTCCTACTTGTTACCTGCAAATGTTATCTTATTTCTTTCTTCTAATTGTGCTGGAAACATCATCGTCTGCGTCGGCCGTCTGCTAAGTTCTTCCTTAAGTTGCTTCATTTCATTCCGGACTTCTTCCTTCATATGGGATATCTCTCCAGAACAGTCTTTTGTAGTCTCTTCAATTTTATTTTCAATAACTACGGTACGCGTTTCTATTTCTCTAATTTTACTGGTATTTGCTTGTGACATATTATTAACAGTTTGAATTTTTGCGTCCTGTTCTCGCGTTATAGTAGTTAACTTATTATTTAAATCGTCATTTATTTGTTTATGTATTTCTTTTATATATCTTCTCCATTCGAGACGCTATTCCTTTTGTTTATTTTTAATCGTCACTGCTTGCTCATGTAAGGCTTGTTTAAAATTATTCTCTAGAGTGTCAATACGTAAGTTGGTATCAACAATTTTTTCTGTTAACTCTTCTATTTTCCGTTATTTTTATGGTGTCCTGTTTAAAATTTTCAGTCTGTTGTTCTAGTTTAGTATTAAAATTTTCAGACTATTGTTCTAATTTATTTTCTAAACTTTCTGTTTGGTTTTTACTTAATTCTTTTAATTCGTCTATTCTCGCATTCAAATTTTCTGTCTGTTTTGTGCTTATTTCATCTACCCAAGCACGCATCATAGTTTGAAGTGCTTCCATGTTCAGGCTTTCTGGTGCTGCCATAATGAATATTTTGTATTTATTTATTATGTTTTAGAATATTATTATTATGGAACAGAATTACTAATTTTATTTATTTATTTATTATTATTAATTTTCTTATTACAATTACACCTTTACAATGATATTATTTCGTTGAGCGCCAGTTGTGTCTTAATACACAACAATTAACATAACATACAGTTAGTGTTTAATATAAATAATTATTATTACATATAATATATTTTCCATTCAACACACCTTTATTTTTAGAGCAACCATTTAGCTACAAAAAAAAATTTAAATAGTCAAATGGTCGGGATCATGCCACACGTTCTTGGGCGAAAATTTTTATAACGGTTCAAATTGATATTTATTTAATGTAATTTAAATATGTGTGTTATATAACATAACTAATTCAATTTAATTTATTCAATCGATTTCATGGGTGTAATCGTAATAAGAAAATAATACCTTATTTAAATTTCAAAATTGTTCCATAATTTATTTATTAAACACAATCTTTCATATCGCATATTAAACATTGACTCATTATTATATCGTTTGTACGAAGTTTTCGTACACAACTTATTGCTAACAAATTACATACACAAGTTATACACAAATCTTATAATCTAATTTTAATTACTTTAAAATATTTATTTTGCTCTCGGCTTATTCATTGTGTGCTCATCGTTTTGCAATTGCTGATTCATTAGCTTCAAAAATGAATTTACTTCTATTCAAATTTCTTTTATATTACTTTGTTTTAACTTTCTACTGCATATGCATTCTCCTTTATCATCAAAGACTTTACTAATTACGTTAATTCAAAATTTAAATCTTCTCTTATCATTTACGTTACTAATCACTAAATTTGATACAAGAGATATTATTCTAATTTGTATTCTGCTTTTACATTTATGTATAATTTATTTATTACGAAGTTTGTTTCACATCACTCGATGCTCAATTGATCACTAATTTTTATGTGATTACTATACGTAAATTGCACTTCTTTATGGTACTCATAAAAAGAGTTATTCATCTTTTACGTATGGTAATTGCACTTTTCGTCACATCTGTACGGTTTTTTAACACTTTATTCACCTATAATTTCTATGCACTTTTGTGTCTTTTGTTTTATCCTATCGTACATAGTTTTCTTATAATTAAAATAAACATATAACTATTCTACTTGAAAAGAGTTGGTTATATTTCAGGAACGGGCAGATTTCACTCACACCAACAAAATACGCGCGTACACAACGCTAGCGACAGGTGTGTCGAAAATGCATGTCATGCATGAATTCTCCGCTCCCTATTTTTACTATGATCCAACTTATGCAATCTGAATCATGTTTATTAATTTATATTTATTTATTTGTATTATTTATTTCATTTATTTTGGCAATGCACAGTACCGTTGATGTTTGTACCTGTTGCAATATATAGCCTATATATATATATATATATTACAACGCTACCTTTCATCTAACACAATTATCTAATATTTTTGATGTTAGATAAAAAGTTACTTACCCGTGATATTACTTTATCTGGGCGCCAGAACAAATCCCAGATACAAATGACACGGTTTCAGCTTAGCTCAGCGCATGGAGACACTCTTTCTCAGGATTCGTTCAGTGATTGTGGTTTTCAAGGGGAATCGTTACAAATAACACTTTAAGATTTTCTTGATTATTATATTTAATGTTTAATCAATGATTTTTAAACTTTAAATTGTTAATGGTAGGACTTAATTCTACCCTAACACTTATAATTATTGAGTGAGTGTGAAAAGTAATGATTAAGACGTTCAAACGACCTATAGCTCTTATCTGGTTTAATTAAGAGATTTCTATCTCCCAAACCAGTGCTAAAGAACAGGTCTGCAATAATTTGCACGTCCAATACTACACACCACTTTCCATTCAACACTCCTATACTATATTAGAGCTAATCTTATAGTTAAAATACAAAGTGTGCTTTTCTTAGTGTCCTTTTAAAATTGTTTATTGTTTATTATTTGTTTAGTGCTTATTTCATTAATCAATGAATCTATTTCTTACTGTTTGATGCGTTGACCGAAGATAGGAATCCGTAGAGGTCCTCCTTTTGATGGTGTTGCACAGAAGAATGGATGTTGATCAATGATGTTGAAGATGCCCTGGCAATTACAGATGCTGTAGCCTTCTGTAGCACAGGTCCTTCACGGCTGATGCTTAATTAATTAATTAATTAACGGTTGTTTTACGCAGCGAGTGTTATTGAACGATATTAATTCATCTACACTGCGGACTACTTCTCGAATTAGATGATTAAATTGCACTTTTGCGTGATTTAAAAATTTCTGTATGTGAATTATACACGTCTAGTGTGTTTAAGTACCGAACGAAGAGTGATGCTACCCCTCGTTTTGAGCTGGCGTCAGTTTTAAATACGGGCTGCTGATTGGTTGTACAAATAAATCATGCGTTTTTCCAGTTTTGACAATCTCGAACAGGTCGGTCAAGCACTCCGTGACAGGTTCCAAACGACAGAGAATTTCTTGTCAAAATCGTACTTCTGATTGATTACAGGTATTTGCAAATGTGTTTCCAAAGATCTGACCACAGAATATTGTTGCTTAGGTCTTTATCTGTGTGTGTGTGAAAACACCTTATTCCTACGTAGCATAATTCTCTCGTTATTCCTGTTGGCGTGCGTCATCCGTATAACTTCTTCAATTGTTAATTATATTAACTGAGATTGCGGCTACTTATAAAGCTTTTCTTGCTAAATACAATGCTGTTTTCAGAATTGCCGTATATTTATAACTTTTGAAGTTATCGCAGGTTGAACTGATAATTTGCTTTGAGTAAAATAACATGTTTGAACTGGATTCTGATGTAGCGGTGACGTGGTTAGAGTGAGATGCTGCGATTATACGCTCTCTCTCTTCCTTACGTCGTTACACTCGTACCGTCTATAGCTTTCATATAACGCTCTGATAGGACGCTATTATGAATCGTTATAATATATATATATATATATATATTGTTATCAGTTGGCTACAAAAAGAAAAAACATACTAAAAACTTTACTTACAACTTTAAAAAACGAAAAACTTGATTAATTTGGTTTTTTTATCCAACAAAAAAATGTCTCGTTTAAATTATAAGCGACTTCCGCAGTAATTTGTATATAAACAGATGAAACATGTATATCTATGTACACATACTTACATACAGTAAGTATATATATATATATATATATATATATATATATATATATATATAAAATAATATTTTACGTTCAAGTTGTTTTTCTTACTTGGTATATGTTTCAGGCATCAAGTAGTTTGCCATCTTCGTTAGTTTTTTTCCTGTTGCTTGCATGGGTTCCTGTTTGCTTTTGATTGATTACTTTGGTGTCAGTGTGTATAGGTGTGGTATATAATTATGTTTTTGAGTGTTTCCAAGGTTTAGTTCTTTAAAAATTGTGTCATGTCTCTTGTGTTGGGTTGTATTTGTATGGTATTAGTTTGTCTTGTCCTTTGTGTTTATATATTTGTAAGTTTTCCCATATATTTATTATAGTTCCTTTGTCTGGTATGTGTTGTTAGCGTCATGTTGCTGATGTCTGGGAATTCATGTCCTGTATTTATTGCGTGTATAGCTAGATTGGATTTGTAAATTTTTGTTTTTTGTATGCATTTAGGTGTTCAAAATAACGTTTAAAAACCAACCTCTAAACAACTTCTTTAGTATTCTAAACCAAAATTACTTTCAATTTAATAACAGAATTTACCAGCAACGTAAAGGATTGGCAATGGAATCTTCTTTGGCCACACGACACTAATAAAACACATGCCCTATGTAAAATGTATTGCAGTCCGGACATTTTTTATGCCGATTTTCACTGTGAATGTTGGATTTAGTTTTAGGTTGTATTTTATTAAAAACTATATTATCCGTATTATAGAATATTTTAAATTTTGAATCTTTAAACACTTTACTTAGTTTTTGAATTATATTTGTGTAATAAGTAAAGGTCGCATATTTTCTGTTGTCATTAGCAGAAAGCTTTTTAGTTTTATTTAGTATTTACTTTGTGATTTTGTTTTATTTTATGTTCTACTTTATTGTTAGTTTTTACTTTGTATCCATTACCTATTGCTATCTGATAATATTTCTTTCTTTGTCAGGGATTCTAAACGTTCGGTATATTACGGAACTAAATGCTGCTATTTTATGCTGTGTGGATGATTAGATTTTTTTGGAATTATTAAATTAGTTCCAGAAGATTTTCTACTTACTGAGTATTTCATATTTGTTTCATTTCTGATTATAATTAGCTCTAAGTAACTTAATTTATTATTAGATTGTTCTTCTAATGTGAATTTTACGAGTTATCGTATTTTGTTATGTAAATTGCTTAGGGTACCGTCAACGTCTGTAAAGTCCTAATGGGTCGTTTAATTTTATTATATTTATTATTTCTTCATCAAGTTTTTGTAGAAAGCTTTCCGGTATGATAGAAGAAGTCAGGGCTCCCATAGCAAGGCCTATGTGTCATTTTCATTATTTGCTTTCAGTTTGTTTGTTATAATATTTATACTATCGTCAATAGGAATGTTTGTGTACATGTTTGAAATGTCGAATAATTATGTAAGCTTATCTTATTTTATGTTTCTTTATGTTTTTATGTCTCCATATCTTTACGTATGTTATCTGTATTTATGTTTTTATGTCTTTATGTCTTTGTCTTTATGTTAGTTTATATGATTTTATGTTTTATGTTCTTTTGCTTATGTTATGTTGTATCTTTTTTTGTAAGTTTGATACTGTTTTTTATATTGCATTTGACTGGAAGTTTTATTTAATGTTTTAAAATTCCTGCTAGCCTTGTTCCAGAACAAGTGGTACAATATACAGAAACCTGAAGAATTAAGTAAGGGAAGATACATTTGTAAAATTTTATAAAACTATGGCTATTATCATCATCTTCTTCTTCAAGGATTAAACCAAGGATGGTTTGTTCCGGTCTCAAATAAGCAAAGATTAGAGCTGGTCACTCCAGCGCTTCCTCGTACGTCCCACACCTCTCCGTCCCCTCGACTTATAGTTCCACAGTTGTTTGGGGATGCGGCAGTCATCCATTCGGCAAAGATGTTCTCACCAATTCAGCCGATATTGGGCGATACTGACGAGTATACTCATAATATTTAGTTCCTGCCGTATATCTGTGTTTCTTCTACGATCATGGAGAGTAAACTCTGCCACGTGCCTGAGAAATCTCATTTCAGCCGCTTGGATGCGACTGGCCTGGCCTTTCGTTAAAGTCCAATTCTCAGACCTATAAAGAAGTGTGGGAAGAGCCATCACCTTGTAGAATTTTATGTGTTTTCCTTTACTTGCTGACTGAAGGATTTGCCTAATGGTCCCGCACATAAGGTTGAACTTATGCAACTTATTCACAAAGTCGTTCCTTACATTATAAGACACTGTAGCCCAGGTATTCAAAATTGCTAACTCGTTCCAAGACAGTACCACCTATAACAATTTTTGCCCGTACGGGATCAGGTCCACGAAAAGCCAACGCCTTGGTCTTAATTGTGGATATTTGCAATCCAGAGTCTTTGCAGATTCGATTTAACAGATGTATACCCATCTGCAATCTGATTTCAGAGTCCAACAAAATAGCCTGATTGTCCGCAAACAACAATGTGTCAATTGTAGAGCGACCAATCATAAAATTTTCTGGAAGACACGTCTGCGAGTATTGTATGACATCGTCATTATATAAATTAAAAAGAGAAGGTGATAATGGACACCCTTGTCGTACTCCACAATTGATCAGCCCAACTCTAGGAGCTGTTCTCTGTTTCCCTGCTTTTATTAAAATTTTATTCTCCACATAAAGACTCTGCATTGCTCTAAGTAGATGTTGTGGGATCCCTTTCCTTCCCATTACTGTCCATAGTTTGCTCCGATTCACTCTAACTATGGCCATCCCGAGTTTATTGTATAGAAGTAAAACATGGACACTTAACAGGAACAAATGAAAAAATTTCCAAATAGCAGAGATGAAAATTCTACGTATGATCGCAGGTTGCACAAGAAGAGATAGAATGAAGAATACAGAAATAAGGGACAATTACAAGTTACCAGATTAAGTGACCAAATTAGGTAATATATGAATAAATTGTAAAAACGTTTATAAAGAATGAGCACTGAGAGAATGACAAAGATTATCTATATCAACCGCAGGAACGGAAATCCCACGGAAGACCAAAAATGATCAGTTCACAACAGGCTTTTCGCCTAATGCTTGGTTGCACAAGAAAAAGAAAATTTGTATTAGTAATTTAACTATTTTATAATGTGGTGTTGTTCTAGCGTTTATTGAAGGCCTAACAGGTTTATTAATTTTATGTAGTTTGATTAGGGAGCTTAATTTTTGTGCACTTAGATTAGCCATTTTATATTTTTAACATTTTTTAGGATTTATAGGTTGGGTACTATTTATCCGTGTATTTGATATTTATGTTTGATATTATTTGTAGGATTAAATATTTGTTTAATTAAATGAAATTATTATAACTTATATATTAATCTGTTTTATTATCTAAAATTATTACTGTGGCATTATTTTTGTCAGCTTTGGTTAAAGTTAGGTTATTTGCTGTTAGTTTGTGTTTTATGTTATTAACAGTGTTAATTTATTCTTGTAAGTGTTCGGCTCGACAACTAGGCTCTTAAGCACTTGTTTCTCAACACGCAATCAGTTCTCAGAAACAAGGAGTGGCCTTTATTTGTTGTTGATGTGGGCTACCGCCCAGAATAATTGCTTTATAACCGGTTGATCTAGTCAGCTGCCTTCAAGAATGACATAGTTCTTTCAATCGATCCCGTCTTATCAGCGAAGTTAGTTTCAGATTACTTCTGACTTCTGACCCCGCACCTCTGTCTCAAGGCTCAAAGAGAAGAGCACTCCTCTATAACGTGTTGTGTTGTAAGTACTTTGACACTTGCCTCAGTACGTACTGGCTGGGTTGTTCAGCAGGTTGCAGCAGGTACGACAATGTCAGGTTCCTATGTCTAGGCCTATACAAAAATCTTTTGAGACAAACCTGTTCTCATCGACTCCGTCCCCCTGGATGTTGCCATCTGCCGATATTCTCTTTTACCACTCGTAGTTTTGTGCGTAAGGTGTGCCATGTTGCTGCCACGAGGTAAGTATTGCTGAAGTGGCAGTAGTATTCAAGTCGTCGGGTCTTATATTAAGGACGTCTGCGTCAGAACTATCCGCAGCTGTTCGTACTATGAGTCGGCGTATTCATTGTCTTTGGTGCTTAATTGGCTTGGCACCCACATAAAAGTAAACTGTAAACTGATTTTGCGAAACACATAGCCACATGGCACACGGCCTCTATCTGTTGTAGTAGCGAGTCGTCTGTGCCTGTGTTGTCCAAGCGGTGACGAAACGCAGCGAGTCTGTGCAGATGGCAAAGCGCCTCTGCCCCAGTGTTCACAATACCAAAGAGCTTGCCAAACGGCATATATCACCGCTGCACCACTCGCTGTCCTTGGCAATGCCCATGAGTAAGAGGCGCCTTGAACAACAAACGCGCTTCCCACTCCGTTTGCTGTCTTTGATCCTTCAGTATAAAACACGACATGATTTTTATAGTCGACAATCAACAAACAAAATCGAAGGTCCCACTGCTGATTTCGCTCCATTGGTTGAATCCAAAAGGAAATCTGCTTTCCTAAGATCCTGAGTAGCCAGGGTGATAGCTCAGATGGTATAATATGGAAATTACTTCAGATGGTACACGCAAGACTGGAGCATTGTACTGGTTGAACAACTCCAACGAGTGAATACCAGCCGGTTCGAGTGGCTATGCAACGCCGGGTATACATAATGCCCGTCTGATCTCTGAACGCCGTGTGGTTCAAACGAGTTTGCAGGGCACGGATCTTTAAAGCGTAGCTCAGTAGCAACTTATGGCCTATAAGCTGTAGTAACGTCATTCTTGAATCGCAATAAAGGTTAACCGTCGGGCTAGTGCGTAAAGTTCCATGGTGTAACGGATCCCTGCGTTATCCACTACGTCTAATTAAAAACGAGACGGCCTTTGACATGAGGTTTAATGCGAACCTATGAGAATGCGTTATTTTAATACGATGCTCTTGCTTTCTAGAATCGTATCGAATCGTAGAAGAAATCTGAGTGCCTTTTGAGAAAGACTTGTTCACAATCTCAGTCTATCACGGGACCTGTTACCTCTTCGCTGCACAAATGAGGAAGGCCGTCGTGGACACAGGCGAAACGTTTGGCTGTTGTGAATATTGTTTTGTTGTGAATATTGTTAAGTTTGTTATATAGTTTATGGATAATGTTGTTATCAAGGACCAATTTTGCGATAACAACCATAATTTTAATAATGATGGACCACCTTACAGCCCGACAATTGTTTATCAGTCAGTTACGGGGCGTGAAAGCCTGCGTTCTTTACTACGTCTAATAGTTTGAGATTAGACTTTCTGGCTGAAGAATAGGCTGCGCACCTTCAATCAATTTTTGAAAAGATTAGGGGTCTATAAAATATGCACAGCAGCAGCAGTTCTCTATCCGTGCTGCAATTGATGTGAGAGATGCATCTAATTGTACTGAGTGCTGATTTATATCCAGTAGCCAAATCTTCAATATGCCTTTTCCATATTAGGTGTCTGGTGAAGGAAGCAAATTTCCCTTTGCTCAATCTCAGCTCCGTTTATCTTCAGAGTCAAATTCGGGCATCTCACTCGTTTGCGACAGGAATGAACGCAGCTTGTCTTCGCTACAGTGAAACAAATCCCAAATTTTCGGCGTCCTCTGTAATTTCATTTACGGCTCTTCCAGCTTGTATTTTATCATCGCAGTTGATGATGCCGAGTAAAACAAAGCAAGCTCGTCAACGTGTTGGCATTTTTCTGCTTCAGTACTTTAAAGATGTCATTTAAAGCGATAATAAACAGGGTACCGCCCACTGGAAAGCCCTGGGGAAAAGCGCGCTGGGTTGAGTTGGTTACCCGACGCGGACCCGGAAGGAACGTTTCGAAAGGAAGCTCATTATAAATTTCGGAAGTTTCCTCCGAAATCTCCCCCTGTATAGCCACTGCAATATATTGTGCCTCCGTTTCAAAGGCCTTCTATAGGTCAAAAACGACGGTAAGCATACAAGCATGTGTTTTAGGTCTCTAAAACAAGTTTGGAATGCATTATCCAAGTTGATCAGTAGTCGAGTGATGTTTTCTGTATGTCCACACTAACACACTAATGAAATGAAAGTAGGTTGTGCTACTACTCAACAGATACCACGTGAGCCGTTTGTTAATCATTTTCTCTAATAATATCCCTAAGCAGCATGTTAGCGACAATGGATGATAATTCTCCGGTTTCACCGGGTCTTTACTGGATTTAAGAAGGGGAATAACAATTACTTCTTTCGTACGTAAATGATGGGGATATACATTTTAAGGATCAGCTTTCCAAATCAATATTAAGTGCACAATCCTTGCAAAACTGTATCCACATGACCTATACAGTGAAGAATTTTTCAGTGACTTGAAAGATGTCGTACTTTTATTTAAAAGGGAAAACATTAACAGAGAACAAAAAGACTTTACACCTCAGGACTGCTACAATACATTTCTTCAATGAAATTAGACCCCTACAAAACACTAGCAACAGCTTTACACATTTTTCATACATTACCAGTGTCTGTGTCTTCTTGTGAAAGACCGTTTAGTAAACTTAAATTGATTAAATCGTACCTACGATCAACAATATAGGGTATCAAATCTAACGATACTTTCAATTGAAAACGACGTTACTTCGTCTTTAGATTATAGTGATTTAATAACCCACTTTGCACCAATTAAGACCAGGAAAGTTACATTTTAAAATGTCTCGTTTTAAATATTCATTCAATATTAAAAATAAATATTAAGTGTTTACTAACAGAAGACGGAACCATTAACCTGTAATGGTAAGTGATTTACTTTATTACTTTTAATGTAATTCTTTGTTTAACTTTATGTTGCCTTAGGATATTGTTTTGACGATGCGCTTTAGACCTACAAAGAAATTGCATGTTTATTAGAACATTTTTAAGTTATAAATTTTTTATATTACTACATTTTTATAGTCTACATTTGTTAATAATAAATGTATACAAACTTATACCGGTAATATTATAATACATAATTTCTCAATTTTGACTTAACAAATATTGTTAAGACGTTTGCTGGACGTGCTTTCATACAAAAATTTACACATTTGCATTTATTAAGTACTTTGTTCACTGGATGAGCCTTCATTTTTGCTATTTTGTCCCCGTTTATTTGTGAAGGTGAGGCGGTCGACGATCTACTTGCCCCGGGCGCCAAAAAGCCTAGCTACGCCACTGATTGCAACTACTGTTTGATGAATTATTAGGTACTACTACATTGAAATTGTAGTATAAAACGTTGTATGCTTAAAGTATTTAAATTATTATAACTAAACAAACACATAGATGATATTATTAATATCTATTACTAATCAAAATGTTTGGACATTTGCATTATAATTGCTGTTACTTCATTTACTATGTATGTGAGATTAACTTCTTTACTTACCAGATTAAAATGACGTTTCGTGATGTCTACCCGCAGTATTCCGTTGTACGCAGCTAAACATTCTCCGACTACTACTAGGCAAACAATCTGTTACCCACAAGCCTAATAGTGGTGTTTGTGTAAACCAAACAAAGGCCTAACTCAACTCTGTAACACTTATTTTGGCACTGATAATATTCGTCTCCTAAATTCAGAGACTAATTTAGGAGAATATTCCCAATATTCCGTTGTACGCGGCTAAACATTCTCCGCCTACTACTAGGTAAACAATCTGTTATGTGATGATATTATTAATATCTATTAATAATCCAAATGTTTGGACATTTGCATTATAATAGCTGATGTCTAGTCCCAATACTCCGTTGTATGCTTATAAAAATTCTCATCCTACTACTAGAAATTTGTGTCGGATTGCCATAAAAGTCGTCGTCCCCGGAGTCCGTCCTTCCAACCAGAGGTGGTCGGGATCGGATCCAACGAATAACTGCCAAACGAGTCCTACTACATCATCCTGACTCTGGTTCAGACATGAATGAATGAGAATAATTAAATATGTCTATTTAATAAGTTACAAAAGACGTGTCGCGATCAGACAGTGCAATTGAAAAACATTCACATTGACGCGTGTATAGTTGTAAAATTATTGTGAAGTGTGCAAAAATAGCGAAATAATGTATCTACTAGTAATTTTATACACACCACTATGTTATCTTTGGTATTGACGAGCACTTTCGGCAGTCAAGCCATCTTCAGGTCATTTACCAACCTAAATGACCTGACCATGGGTTGGTAAATGACCTGAAGATGGCTTGACTGCCGAAAGCGCGCGTCAATACCAAAGATAACATAGTGGTTTGTATGATATTACTAGTAGAAATATTTGAGACCACTAACACTCCAATATAACAATAAACGAAATAATGTAAACTGAAATTAATTACGCCTACAGTTAATAAGTAACAAACAATTAAGTTATATGCATATAACGAGTGGGAAATTGCGCATTTAATGCAACTGCTCGTTTGCACATCAATTCTGACGTTATTGCGAACAGACAAAAAGCGAACTGTGTAAAGAGTGAAGGTTAGACCATGTTGAACAGGTTAGAGACGGAATTTTTCCATACCTGAGATGTTGATTTCACCATACTGTAATACCTCCGACAATTTAGAACAGACACTAAAAATTTACTCACGGGGACGCTATGTCCTGAACGGCGACATAGAATCGTCATCATCAACATTATCATCAGGCCGTAAACAGCACGTACCACGATCGAAAAATGATCATCATCATCACCATCTTGCAATAACAATTTACGTGGGAACCAGCACATCATCAGAATCATCGGCATCCAAATACAAGAGCCGCACACGCGCAATAGTAGCTTCGCAGCGGTAACACAACAGATACGGAGGTTGTAATAAAATAAATATTAGTGTAAGTGTGTTGATGATATAAGAGATTGTGATTGTGAAGTTCGACTCCGATGTAAACAAGCCCCGCTGTTTGGGCTAGTCAATTTGTAATAAAATAAGTAAATTGTAATATAATATGTTTAATTGGTGTGTAATTGGTGTGGCTCTCGACGTCTTACTGGCCTGAAACACTTCCTTAAGTTTCCCAGCTGGTCCAGTCCCAATGGTAGCAAGACTGGTCGAGTAGCGTAAAGTTGATGAAGGAATATATATGTTCGGCTTCGCCGAAAGTTTCAAAACAAAATTTATTGTTTTGAAGGAAATTTAAAAAAAAAATTATGTTTATAAAAAAAAATAATTAAAAAAAATTATTTTAATTTTATTAATTAATTAATTAGGATCAATTAATTAATATAGGGCTGTGAAGTTTTAAACAGTGTAATGCTCTTCTGAAAATTTTTATTAAAGTTTTAGTATATTTTAAATAAGCTATCACCACTCATAAGACTGTCTGTAAACCAATCGATACTTGTTTACCTTTTTATTTTTTAGGTTATCTTCACTTAGGGGTGGTAAAGTTCTTGTAGATTATCAATTAGAATTATATTATTGGTAATTAGTATTATTGAAGAAATAAAGAACTATTAAGTATTGAAAAGTATCAATATTTTATTAAGTAATAGCAATATTGACTCTTATCGATTAGTATCGATTCTCAGGATATCGAAAAAAGTTACAAGTATATGATATAAAAATTATATAGGGTTCTTTAAACAGCCAGTTATTACCAAAGTCAGAGAAATCGGGCTAATATTTAAAAAGTATAACGTTACAATCAAATTAATAGTTATTAATAAACACAGACATTGAATAATAATTTGTAAATATAATAATTGTTTTCACCCAACAGCTGTTGAACTAAGAGGAGGCACTGGAATTGTCAAAGAAAGATGGCTGCCGTCAAGTCGATGAAAATGTTGCTCGTTGCTGCTGCATTCCAAATAATGTATTTTGACGCAATATTTCTGTTCTCGTGTCCGCAAATCTCTTGTTATATGTTGTGTAGTGACTGGTGTAGTGATTCTGGGTTGTATTTAGTGTATCTGTATAATTATTAGTTCAAACACTTTCTCCGATTCCGTCACTAATTTGGTTTAATGTATTATACAGTTTTCTAGTGTTTTATGGTGTTTTTCGGAGTAGATTTATATTGTTCTGTGTTATGGAGTGTTACTTGATCGTTTCTGTTATAATATGATAGTTTCAGAAGTATTTTACAAGTCACTCGCGATTTCACAATAACTCACTATACACTCGCTTTGTATGACGATTATAGGTTAGGTTATCCACGTAATTAAACGTATGTCATGTTATCCGTTCAACTACCAATAATTAACTAACTGTTTCCTTCAGTTTCAATTAAACTCTTAGCCCATATAATATTATCCTTAACATTGTTCAAATATTTTTCACATCCTGTATACATTTTTACATTTTCACTATATGAATGCCTAAACTTTGGTTATTTGTCAATTTTATTCACTAGATTTGATTTAAATTAATCTTTCAGTTCATTCTGGTTATTTTCAGATTAAATAATGCCATTTTATAGTGTTTTCTGTCCAAAAAATAGTAATTTTACTTTCAGTTTGGGTATACTCTGAAGAGTCCAAAACATCAAAATTTACTTCCTGTCATTATATAAATTCAGCCATTTTATCAGTTATATTTAATATTAATAATCCTATATTGTATTAAAAGGTTCCTATTCCCTTATTTTCTGGTAATTAATTGAATTAGTTGTATTCTGAAACATTATTCTGAAATATATGACTCCCATGTCTAAATTTCTGAGTTTAGTCATTTTATTTTTATTTATAATTCTGAATATAATTTATTAAAATCTCTCTAAATGGTATGTGCAATTATATGGCATGATCTCAAGTTTATTTTGTCTAAACCCCTTTTGTTTATTTGCTTTTAAATGAGTAATTTCTCTGTTTTGATGAAGTTTGGTTTCCATTCTTTTGGCCTATGATTTTTTTTTAACAATTTTTCTTACAAAATAATTTACAAACAATATATGATGTGTGATACCCTCTCTGACTTTTTACAAATAGTATTATAAATTAAACATGTTTTCAAATTACACAAAAACAATTAGTATTGGTTACAATACAAACAATAGTTAACACAAAATAAAGAACATTTTTTTTAAATAAATGGTTGTCTTCAAATCAGACATTTTGCAACAAAATTCCCATTTCCAACATGGAAATATGGTTTACAACAAAGGTTTTGTACTAACTAACATCTTAATTACTCTCTACTATTTACAAGTGGTAATTATTTTTATAGTTCTGATGTTAGTTGTTTCAGACCCAAACAAATGGCCTTATATCTAAAACATTTTTAAACATTCTTGTACTATTTACATTAAAACCTTATATTTATATTCTTATTTCTAACTATTATTATAAGTAGGATTCTACAGTTTTTATACAGTCTTTTATACCTTGTCTTTGGGGAATTGTACCCTGTCATTAACAAATAAATAGTATGAACCGTTCACAAAGCACTATGAAATCTGTTTTTCTTTTTTCATGTAAAACAAAAATGTTATTTTAAACAGATTCATGTCTTATGAACAACATATTGTCACCGTACATATTTTAAGTCATTGAAAAATGCATATTTCATTGCATCCAATGTTTGTGATTGCCAAGAATGAAACACAAGGTTCATTTTTTATAATACCCAAAACTATCACTGGTTCACTTTGCACTTATATATTATGTTAATGCTAAATGGTCGTATAGTCTTATTAACATAATAAATTGGTTAGCGTTTTTTCAATGGAGATTTGTTCCATGGGTACTATATTATTGTTTCATCTTAGTTCACAGGAAACTTTTACTTTGTTCACTTCTCTCTCTTAAATTTATATACATGTGGTTTTTATTTCGTTATACTTTTGTTTTTAGATATATATTTTGGGGATATAGGGATTTGGGTGTCTTTTATAAGAGCATGACGTCTTCTTCAGGATGCTGCCCTCTTCTTCTTTCTTCAGTCTTCTTTTCTCCTGCCTTCTGGGACTGGTATCTTCTCCATCTGTCTTGATGCCATCAGGTTTCTTGGGATCTTCTCCATCTTCTTCTTTAATTCAGAAATACACAACCTGTATTGGTTGATCTTGGCTTATTTTAGGGTTTCTCTTTTATTTATTCTCCCTCGTTGTGGGTTTGGTCATATTGTGTACTGCTTTGTTATTTACTATTTTACCTTCCTGGGTTATACCTTGAAAACCTTTGGTTATGAGACTGGTCTTGGATGACTCATCACTAGTAATTCCTTTTATTTTAACTTGTATTTTCTTTATAATAATGATTTCTTTCCACAGTTGCTATGAATTAATCTTTTTATATTAAACTTAGTGCTTTCTTCCAAATTTAAATATTATAACTTCATTATTCTAATGATCAATTGCCATTCAATATTATGCATACATCTGTCACGCTACAGATTGCTCCCCTCCAGAAGTAATTATTTCAGACATGTTTATGGATGAAATAATTTCTTATGATAATTTCATCATTTCTTATAATTCATTTTCTTCTCCATCTTTATATCGACTTTTTTATAATTAGAGTTTTATTAATTTTATATATATGGTTACTTGTCTTACTACTGATCCTTTTCGGATAGTTAGTGTCTTCTGAGATATATTATAATTGTAATACATTTTCTTCCTATATCAACTTCGTGTTGTATCCTTGGGATATTTATTCCCTAACATTCCCTATCACGTGGGCTGGGGCAGATCAGAGGGGCACTGTACGCTACTTCTCTGCTGGCCATACACCACTTCTATTAATTGAGTACAGAGGCATGTCCATCCCTGCTCAAAAAACATAATGCTGCTGGAATTATCTTCAGTCAGTCATCGAATAAATAAATAAAAAGTAGTCTCATTTTCGACTAATAAAAATATCTTTGGATTCTCCACTTCGTAGTCTCTCAGATTATCTCACATTTTCTATCTTAATAAATCTTCATAATCATTATTATACTCATTACATATATATTTTTTCAAACTCTTAACTTGTCTGATATATTTAATTTAATTATGGTTGAAAACCTTTCTTTTAATAATTCTGGTTACTGTTTACAGTGTAACTCTCTTTCTTCTCCATCTGAATTCTCTTTATACTTTCTTCTGGTTATTCATAGTATTAGCAAGGTCTTTATAAATAGTCTTTCGTATTCATTATTTGAACGGTCTTAATATATTATATTTAATTTTTTAACATTGTACCTTTACATTAGATATACAGGTTGTTATATTGATCATTTTATTTAAACATTTTGGTTCTTTCCTTTCTCTTAGAAAGTTATTAATCCACCTTTGCATTCATTAGCATTAATTCATTTATATCATATTTCATGTGGTATTTCTTCTCTTTGCATTTCATATAGGTCTTATTATTATCATTGGTTCAAAATCATCTTCTCCATATGTTTGGTATGAGTTGTTCTTCTTTGCTCTTAATTAACTGTTTTCATTATCGTTTCATAGGTAATTAGTCTCTTTGCTTCCAAATTTTTTCCTTCTCTGGCATATTACACTCTTTCTTGTTATTCTTCTCTACTCCTTCAAATGCTATTGTGAATGTCTAGCATTTATTCTAAATTAAAATTAATTCTTTTTTCTGAATTAATCACTTTATTTTCTTCTCAATTCAATCATAATTGACACATAATTATTTTTTGGAACTTGGTTAGTTTTAATATAAAATTCAAACTATTCTTTTTATTTAATTGAAAAATATTTCTCATACATCCTTGTAATATGTTGATCTTATCTTGTTTCAAAGTTCTGACGTTCTATCAACATACAAATTCTGTTTAATTCATTTATTCCCAGAATTGTTTCATTCAGACTTGTTTATAGTAATGTGATCTTACTATTATTTCTGAATATTTTGGTATTTTTCCAAATTCAAATTCTTCTTAATTATTTACCATAAAGTTTCCTCATAATTCAGTGGTAGTAAGCTGTGCTTGCTTAATTTTAAATTTTTTAAAATTAAGTTCAAAATTCTCTCTCTTTCTCTTTCTTCCATAAAGTTTTGTTCTAAATTATCATGTTGTAGTAAGATGTACTTACTCAATTTTAAATTTTTATAATTATATTTCAATTCAAAAGTCTTTCTTTTCCTTTCTTCCATAAAGTTTGTTCCAAAATTATTAGGTTGTAAGATGTACTTACATTATTTTAAAATTTTTTACAAATTAATTAAATTCAAAATTCTAAAACTCACAACTCATTCTTCATAATATTTCTTCATAGAAGCTTGATTGTACACTCCTTTGATTTTTCCTGAAATGATTTCCCTCAACTCATATGTATTGTTATGCTTATCATTTACCACAACATATGGGCCAGTATATAGTAATAGTAGTTTTTTGGTTATGCCTTCTAAGGTGCTAGGCAGCTCTCTATTTTTTAGGAGGACTTTTTCACCCTCTTTATATGTTACAATTCGCCCTATTGCCTTCTGGTATTTGGCTTGCCGTTTTTCCTGATCTTCTGCTACCTTATTGTAAAACTTCAACTGGTTGAATTTCCTATTGTTGTTCGTTGGAAATTCAATGATTTGTTCAATGTCTCGGGGAGTCGGCTTCTCATACATGGCTGAGTACGGTGGAATTCCTATAGCTGGATGGTGGGCGTAATTTAGGAATGTTTCTGTCGCTGCTAGGTACTCTTGCCACTTTTTCTGTTGGTTGTGACAGTACGTGCGCAATATCCTACCCACTTCTCTTAGTACTCTCTCAGCCGGATTGCTACTTGGGTGGTAGACTGATGTCTTATATGTTTTGACCCCAAGTGCTAATAAAGTGTCTCGCCATCTCCTCCCCTTAAACTGTGTACCATGGTCGGTAATAATAGAAAATGGTCTACCGATCTCTGGGATATACAAATCAATAATCACCGCCAAAACCTTTGCTGTCGTTGCCCGATTAACCGGATATAGCTTTATATACTTGGTGTAGTGATCCATTATGATTACCAAGTATTTATATCTGTGTCGACCACCGCTACGGGGAAATGGCCCGCATATATCCAAAAACACTTTTTCCAGTTTTGCGTTGGAAGTTATCGGTATCATGATACCCTCTGTCTTTTCATTGTTTACTTTTGCACATTGGCAGATCTTACAGGACTTGATATATGTTCTCACCTTGCGGTTGATATTCTTGATCTTACAATTTTCCTCTAGAGCTTGTATCACTTTTAACGCTCCCATGTGACCATACCTGACATGGTAATCGATGATGACCTCCTTTTCTATTTGGTGCGGTATTATCACCTTCCATGTCTCATCGTCCAATGCGGTTTTTATGAATAAAATTCCCTTGTTAAGGTGGTAAGATTTAGAAATGGTTTCATCATTGGCTTCTAAACGACTCACAATGTTTTTCAGCTTAGGATCAGACTGCTGATGGATTCGGATATTTATTAACAAAGCTTGTAAATCGGCTCTGGTCGTGAATATGTTATAAATTTTTACTAAGCTCTCCTTCTCTCCCTCGAAAGTCTGATCTTCCAGATTTATACGTGACAACACATCCGCTACCACGTTCTTCTTTCCTGGAATGTATTCCCATTTCAGGTCATATTCTTGTAGGGCGAGTACCCACCTAGCAAATCGGCCGTGACTCAATTTGCACCTACGAAGGAACGAGATGGATTTATGATCAGTTCGTACCGTGACTTGATATCCGAGAATGTACGTCCGGAACTTGCTGCATGCGAACACCACGCTCAACAATTCCTTTTCTGTCACACTGTAGTTCTTTTCGCACTGGTTCAGTGTGCGACTAGCGAAGCTTATTACCAGATGTTGTCCCTCCTCATCTTCCTGGTATAATGTCGTTCCTAAGCTTAGATCGCTAGCGTCACAGTTTAGAAAGAACGGTTTATTAAAATCTGGGTGACGAAGTATCACACTCTCCAGAAACTTCTCTTTTATCAATCGGAAAGTAATATCTTGATCTTCACCCCAAGTCCATTTGTTTTTGGCAGATAACTGTGGTTGAAACTTGGCGGTCAACTCGGAATATCGGCTCTGAAACTTCCTGTAATAGTTACAGAGTCCGAGGAAAGATTGCAATTGTTTCCTGTTTCTTGGTTGCGGGAACCTCTGAATTGCCTCCACTTTCTCTGCTGATGGGGTAATACCTCTGTCGTCTAGGTTGAAGCCTAAGAATTGTACCTCGCGCGCTATGAATTTGGATTTCTCCAACTTCAGTGTTATGTTGTTCTGCGCTAGTTTGTTTAGTACAAATTCCACTCTGTAACAATGCTCCTCCCAGGTTCCGGATGTAATTAGTAAATCGTCAACATAGACGGTGGTAAATTGGAGCGCTTCTGGTCCCAAAATCTGGTCCATGCATGCCACAAATATGGCGACAGAATTGACAAGTCCGAAGGGCAGTCTCTTGAACTGGTAATTGCGCCCTTCGAAAATGAACGCTACATACTGGCGGCTTTGTGGATGCAGCTCTACCTGCCAATAACCACAGACCGTATCCCAGGTGCTAATAAAGTTAGTACCATGAAAACGCTTTAAGATTTCTTCTATTTCACCGGGAGATGTTCTGTCATTCACAATTGTCTTGTTCAACTCACGCGCATCTAAACAGAGCCGGACTTGTCCGTCTTTCTTCGGAACAGCAATAATTGGACTAGTGTAAGGTGATTGACTAATCTCAATTATGTCGTTTTCAATCATCTTGTTTATCTCTGTTCTCACGGCTTCTTTGAGCGACTGCGCTATTGGATATGACCTCCGGTTAAACTCTACGTTTTCTTTAAAACGAAGTTGGCACTGGTAGTTTTTTACCTTCCCTGGTTCATCAGAAAACACCGCCTTGTATTTCTCATATATTGCAATTAGACGATCAGCCATGTGCGTTGGTATTTTCTTGTTATCGCTTCCGCACTGGAAATTACGTATTTCTTGGATCTTAACTGACCATAAATCCTCTCCTCCATTATTGTATATTATGGGTTTAGAAAGAGGGCTGTTTCTTATAATATTAATTTTTCGAAGTTGTTGATGTATTGGGCTGGGAAGTATAGTTGTGCTTCCTACCAGATCTGCGGTCCATGTTACTCCGTCTGGGAAAAGTGATACTTTATTTAAATTAAGATCGATTACTGCCGAATATCTACGAAGAATATCGCAACCGACTAAGATGTCAAATGGTAATCCGGTGGCGATTAAAAATTCCATGTCTAAAGCTATATCACGGCTAACGACACTTAAGGAAACTTGCTTCCTGATGGTTTTATTTTGGCGACCAGTTGCACCTACCAATACAATGTTGTTGACTGGTAACATTGGCAAAGTTTTACCACATGTACTCTGTATTCTCTCCAACTCATTGGAGTTTATTATTGAAATATTAGCTCCTGTGTCTATCATTATTCTAGCGGGAACTCCTTCCACCTCCGCTGTTATATAAATTATCTCATTATTACTGTTGCTGAGACTCTTCTCGTTCTCTTCCAAAAGTTCAGTTCGTATGTCTTTCAAATAATGGTTACAGATAATAGTGATGTTTTTATCATTGTTTGCTTGTTGCAAATCATCCTTTTCTAACCCAGGAAGTATAAGCAGTAACGGGTCATCGTTGTTGATTACTGCCTCCTCTCGTTTAAAGCATTTTGGTCATTGTTTAAGTTATTGTTGACCGAGGCATCGTTCGGGAAACTCTGGTTTGTTTCCTGACGTTCTGTACCCTGGTTGATGTTTAACGCCCTGTTCGGTTGTCTGCCAAGATCTTCCAGGCTGGTACTTCGTCTTTCCTGTTCGTATCTTGGGCCGTCTCGTTCCGCACTCCGCCATCTTCGGTCAGCGCCGTGGAAGCTGCTCCTCCTCGGTTGATAATATCTCCTGGGTCCGCGATCTTCTGCTCTTATAAAATTTACCCTAGGGCGCGACACTCGGTTATTACTATTGCTATTATTATTATTATTAATATTATCATTATAGTAATTTCGGTTAGGTGGGTAAGGCCTGTTACCATTATTGTTGGGATATGGATTTCTCTGACTGTATGGAACATTATTATTTTGTTGATAAAAGTGGTTTCGATTATTTGGGTAGGGGTTGTTATTTCTCACGCCGTTAAAATTTCCGTTAAACTGGTTATTACGCGGCTGGTTGTTAGGGCCGTCGTAATTACTGGGCTGGTTCCGGTTATTTGTATGGTTATTTCCGTTATTGGGGTAAGTAGTCGGCCTTGCTTCTGGTCTCTCATTTCTCTTCCTGCTCTGCCGATAATACTCTTCATTCTCGTATCCCTCCAATAACTCAGTCATTCCCTGGATCGTCTTGATCTGACTACCTCTCCGGGCCCTGATAATGTCCTCATCATAGTGATAAGATATCTTATTCACTAAACATTCTTCTGGGATTGCTGGCTCAAGGTGCTTTGCCATACACACCTTCCCCAAGAAATATGCCGTCATACTGCTACCTAATTGTGACCTGTATCTTCCGTTACAAATATTGTCACGTATCAAGTTCTGGGTGGTCTCAGACCAGTATTTTGTCTTAAACATTTTCCGGAACTGTTGGTAGTCGGAAATTTCACTCCGGTTGGCCATCCACCAATTATCTGTAATGTCTCGGAAGGACTCGTCGAATATCTCCCTGCTATGGCTCCATTGGGTAATTTTATGCTTGGTCAAATATTCTTCTACCCTTGCCAGGAACTCCATCGGCTTGCGTTTGTATTGCCGGAAGTTGAGCCACTCTCGGCTTTCGTTGACAGGCAATCCGGTGAAATGAGTCGGTCTGTTTCTAATCGCTTCCATCTCCTCTCGGCTTTGTCGCACCTGACCGGTGATACTGGCCACGGTCTCTTGTATATCGTTACATCGTTCTGTGACTTGGTCGCGTACTTTTCCGAATTCTTCTTGATTTTCCTTTCTCTGTTCTTCTACCTTCCTACGACTATGTTCTTCAATATTTGTGAACTTGATGTTCACCACTTCTTTAAACTCATTCACCTCCTTTTCGGTCTGGTTGCACTTTCCATCAATCTCTCGAATCTGTCGATTGACCATTATATTTTCTTCTTCCATCTTCTTATTCATCACTTTTTTGTTAACGTTGATTTCTTTATTCAGTTCTTCTCGCAACAATTCCATCCTTTCGTCCAGTTTGTCCAAATTCTCCTGATTTACCTCCCTTAACTCTTCTCTTAGAATTTGATTGTCCTCTCTCAATTCTTCCAATTTCTCCCCCATCTTCTCTTCCAACTTCCTGTTGTCTTCCTTCAATTCTTCCTTCAACTGTCGGTTGTTCTTCTCTATCTTCTTCCTGGTTTCATCGATTTTCTGATTGGTGTTCTCAATTTTATTAATCAATTCTTCTTTAGTTGACTTGAATTCTTCCTTGAACGATTGGTTGTCTTCCTTCAATTCTTCTAACTTCTTCCCCATCTCTTCTTCCATCTTCTTGTTATCTTCCTTCAAATTTTCTATGTTCTTGTTCATCCCAGTCAACTCTTCTTTTGTGGATTGATTATCCTTCTTCAATTCTTCTAACTTTCCTTCCATCTTCTTGCTGTTTTCTTCCATCTTCTCTTCCATCTTCTTATTTGTGCTTTCGATTTTATTTCCCAGATCTTCCTTTAAAGACTGGTTATCACTCCCCATTTTCTTACTATTCTCGTCCATTTTCTTACTCAAGTCTTCCTTCATTTCCTTGTTACTCTCCTCCATTCTCTTATTCATTTCCATCATCATCCTGAACATTTGTTGTGTTGTCATGTCCTCTGTTTCCTTCTCCGGCGCATTGGTTTCCACAGTTTGTGTAGGTATCTCCGGTTGTTCCCCTGGTTGTTCATGTTGTTTGGACAACACTGGTGGCAACGAACTTTCCGCGTCTATTGGTGTTGCTTCCTTGTTGTCCATGTCAACTTCTATTTCTTTCTCGGCCTCCGCCGCCCGTTTCTTAGATGTTGCACGTCGTTGCATTTTCCCTTGAAATTCTCTGGCTTTGTAGCTGTTGCCTAGCTCCAACTAGTGATTGTGCAGAATGTATTGGCCTTCCAATCGCTAATTAAAGCCCCTAAAGTTGTGCGCCAATTTGTAATAAAATAAATATTAGTGTAAGTGTGTTGATGATATAAGAGATTGTGATTGTGAAGTTCGACTCCGATGTAAACAAGCCCCGCTGTTTGGGCTAGTCAATTTGTAATAAAATAAGTAAATTGTAATATAATATGTTTAATTGGTGTGTAATTGGTGTGGCTCTCGACGTCTTACTGGCCTGAAACACTTC
The DNA here is from genome assembly GCA_034769895.1 of Magicicada septendecula. Taxonomy (NCBI): domain Eukaryota; kingdom Metazoa; phylum Arthropoda; class Insecta; order Hemiptera; family Cicadidae; genus Magicicada; species Magicicada septendecula. The sequence continues at coordinate 566,224,209 of CM068368.1, read as the reverse complement.
CTTAAGTTTCCCAGCTGGTCCAGTCCCAATGGTAGCAAGACTGGTCGAGTAGCGTAAAGTTGATGAAGGAATATATATGTTCGGCTTCGCCGAAAGTTTCAAAACAAAATTTATTGTTTTGAAGGAAATTTAAAAAAAAAATTATGTTTATAAAAAAAAATAATTAAAAAAAATTATTTTAATTTTATTAATTAATTAATTAGGATCAATTAATTAATATAGGGCTGTGAAGTTTTAAACAGTGTAATGCTCTTCTGAAAATTTTTATTAAAGTTTTAGTATATTTTAAATAAGCTATCACCACTCATAAGACTGTCTGTAAACCAATCGATACTTGTTTACCTTTTTATTTTTTAGGTTATCTTCACTTAGGGGTGGTAAAGTTCTTGTAGATTATCAATTAGAATTATATTATTGGTAATTAGTATTATTGAAGAAATAAAGAACTATTAAGTATTGAAAAGTATCAATATTTTATTAAGTAATAGCAATATTGACTCTTATCGATTAGTATCGATTCTCAGGATATCGAAAAAAGTTACAAGTATATGATATAAAAATTATATAGGGTTCTTTAAACAGCCAGTTATTACCAAAGTCAGAGAAATCGGGCTAATATTTAAAAAGTATAACGTTACAATCAAATTAATAGTTATTAATAAACACAGACATTGAATAATAATTTGTAAATATAATAATTGTTTTCACCCAACAGCTGTTGAACTAAGAGGAGGCACTGGAATTGTCAAAGAAAGATGGCTGCCGTCAAGTCGATGAAAATGTTGCTCGTTGCTGCTGCATTCCAAATAATGTATTTTGACGCAATATTTCTGTTCTCGTGTCCGCAAATCTCTTGTTATATGTTGTGTAGTGACTGGTGTAGTGATTCTGGGTTGTATTTAGTGTATCTGTATAATTATTAGTTCAAACACTTTCTCCGATTCCGTCACTAATTTGGTTTAATGTATTATACAGTTTTCTAGTGTTTTATGGTGTTTTTCGGAGTAGATTTATATTGTTCTGTGTTATGGAGTGTTACTTGATCGTTTCTGTTATAATATGATAGTTTCAGAAGTATTTTACAAGTCACTCGCGATTTCACAATAACTCACTATACACTCGCTTTGTATGACGATTATAGGTTAGGTTATCCACGTAATTAAACGTATGTCATGTTATCCGTTCAACTACCAATAATTAACTAACTGTTTCCTTCAGTTTCAATTAAACTCTTAGCCCATATAATATTATCCTTAACATTGTTCAAATATTTTTCACATCCTGTATACATTTTTACATTTTCACTATATGAATGCCTAAACTTTGGTTATTTGTCAATTTTATTCACTAGATTTGATTTAAATTAATCTTTCAGTTCATTCTGGTTATTTTCAGATTAAATAATGCCATTTTATAGTGTTTTCTGTCCAAAAAATAGTAATTTTACTTTCAGTTTGGGTATACTCTGAAGAGTCCAAAACATCAAAATTTACTTCCTGTCATTATATAAATTCAGCCATTTTATCAGTTATATTTAATATTAATAATCCTATATTGTATTAAAAGGTTCCTATTCCCTTATTTTCTGGTAATTAATTGAATTAGTTGTATTCTGAAACATTATTCTGAAATATATGACTCCCATGTCTAAATTTCTGAGTTTAGTCATTTTATTTTTATTTATAATTCTGAATATAATTTATTAAAATCTCTCTAAATGGTATGTGCAATTATATGGCATGATCTCAAGTTTATTTTGTCTAAACCCCTTTTGTTTATTTGCTTTTAAATGAGTAATTTCTCTGTTTTGATGAAGTTTGGTTTCCATTCTTTTGGCCTATGATTTTTTTTTAACAATTTTTCTTACAAAATAATTTACAAACAATATATGATGTGTGATACCCTCTCTGACTTTTTACAAATAGTATTATAAATTAAACATGTTTTCAAATTACACAAAAACAATTAGTATTGGTTACAATACAAACAATAGTTAACACAAAATAAAGAACATTTTTTTTAAATAAATGGTTGTCTTCAAATCAGACATTTTGCAACAAAATTCCCATTTCCAACATGGAAATATGGTTTACAACAAAGGTTTTGTACTAACTAACATCTTAATTACTCTCTACTATTTACAAGTGGTAATTATTTTTATAGTTCTGATGTTAGTTGTTTCAGACCCAAACAAATGGCCTTATATCTAAAACATTTTTAAACATTCTTGTACTATATACATTAAAACCTTATATTTATATTCTTATTTCTAACTATTATTATAAGTAGGATTCTACAGTTTTTATACAGTCTTTTATACCTTGTCTTTGGGGAATTGTACCCTGTCATTAACAAATAAATAGTATGAACCGTTCACAAAGCACTATGAAATCTGTTTTTCTTTTTTCATGTAAAACAAAAATGTTATTTTAAACAGATTCATGTCTTATGAACAACATATTGTCACCGTACATATTTTAAGTCATTGAAAAATGCATATTTCATTGCATCCAATGTTTGTGATTGCCAAGAATGAAACACAAGGTTCATTTTTTATAATACCCAAAACTATCACTGGTTCACTTTGCACTTATATATTATGTTAATGCTAAATGGTCGTATAGTCTTATTAACATAATAAATTGGTTAGCGTTTTTTCAATGGAGATTTGTTCCATGGGTACTATATTATTGTTTCATCTTAGTTCACAGGAAACTTTTACTTTGTTCACTTCTCTCTCTTAAATTTATATACATGTGGTTTTTATTTCGTTATACTTTTGTTTTTAGATATATATTTTGGGGATATAGGGATTTGGGTGTCTTTTATAAGAGCATGACGTCTTCTTCAGGATGCTGCCCTCTTCTTCTTTCTTCAGTCTTCTTTTCTCCTGCCTTCTGGGACTGGTATCTTCTCCATCTGTTCTTGATGCCATCAGGTTTCTTGGGATCTTCTCCATCTTCTTCTTTAATTCAGAAATACACAACCTGTATTGGTTGATCTTGGCTTATTTTAGGGTTTCTCTTTTATTTATTCTCCCTCGTTGTGGGTTTGGTCATATTGTGTACTGCTTTGTTATTTACTATTTTACCTTCCTGGGTTATACCTTGAAAACCTTTGGTTATGAGACTGGTCTTGGATGACTCATCACTAGTAATTCCTTTTATTTTAACTTGTATTTTCTTTATAATAATGATTTCTTTCCACAGTTGCTATGAATTAATCTTTTTATATTAAACTTAGTGCTTTCTTCCAAATTTAAATATTATAACTTCATTATTCTAATGATCAATTGCCATTCAATATTATGCATACATCTGTCACGCTACAAGGTGAACAATTATTTTAAAACATAGAGCTTATAAAGAACCGTGTTATGATCTAACAAAGATAAACAAATACATAAATGTAGACACTGTAAATATTCAAATTGAAATAAATAATATGTAATTCAAAAATTTTTCTATTCAATTTAACTGGGTCCACTATTGTAAATAGTAATTCTTTTTACTTGAAGCAAATATATTATTTTTACTAAACCAATAATATTTAACCTTTCAATATTTATTTAATAAATACAATAATACGTTCGTATATGATTTGCTATGGTTAAGAAATTACTTATTCAAATGTGATACTCATGTCAGACACTCAAGCAAATTAAATAATCTAATAGTTGTTTTTATGTATTGTAATGTTACATTAGATCACGACCACCAGGGTCCAAAATTAACGATAACTAACGATAACAAATCATAAGAAATGCTACAGCTAAACATTAATGTTAATCACGTAGATAAGTAGAAATTAACTTTAAAGAAATAAAGAATACATCTTTAACAAACTGACGAAGATGATCAAAGAAATAATGACAATGACTTAGACGAAACGTAATTAACTGACAACTAACCCAATAGATTAGGTAAAGAATGAGAAAACCAAAGGCAGAGAGAAGAAACTATGAGCAGAGTAAAGAAGATTCCTACAAAGCCCAACTGGATACTAAAACAGAAAGAAGAATAAGATATGCCGTACACTAAACAAAAGAAGAAGATGAATGGATGATAACAAGAAAGCCCAGAGTAAAGAACAGAGTAATAATGAAGCCTGATGACCTAATATAAATAACTATGCTGACAAAAAAAGCTTATAAAGTGAATAAATGAGATAAGGAATAAAAGTCAGGAGAGTGAAGTAAAATTAGTCAAAGTATAAATTAACTGTGTATCTGGAAGAATAACAGAAATGAATCATATAGACCAGCCTTGTAACTTGAGCAAATGTAGGGATATAACTTATAGAATGATGTTAATGAATACTGTTTAAGAATGGGTAATAGAGACAGAAAGGTGTCTAATAAACCTATTCTAATAAATAACATTAGTAATACTATAATAATGTGAAATAAAAGACATTGAAATCATAATAAAATAAACACATTGTTGTCAAACCAAGATAGGACCCATAACCTCACTACATGTGAATAAGGCACCTCAAATAAAAGAATTAAATAACTAAATGATAAGTAATCCAATTTCTGTTGGAGGGTAATGAAACTAAATGTTAAAAGGGTAGTACCAACACAAAATTAATGTATAGAAGAAGTAGAATTATATTGTAATTAGTATAAATCCAAACAATAGATTAGACATTCTGAAGTTACCTAACAAACCTTGCAAAAACTTTAACAATAAGGTATAAAGGAGAGGAGACATTAGTGTAAATAGAACCAGCAATGTTCACAGTCACTTATATAATGTAAAACAATTGTAATTAGATTAAAATTATAACAAGATAATAGAAAATAGACATACTTGTATCTTGAGACCAGATGCAAGAAGTTTTATTGTATTAACAGAGAAAGGTGATATACTATTACCAATCAAATGATGGTAACACCTTAATATAATTACTATCACTATTTTGTAAAGGAGAATGATCACTAAAATTAAAAATAATAAGAGTTAAGAGAAAAGATGTAACACCATATAGTGCCTGAACTATAGGTGAACCCAAAGGGTATAATTCAGGGAATAATTGTGTCAAAACCACCAAAGGTAACAACTAGAAGTTGTAATAGTCAACTTAGATAAACAAGTAACAATATTCAGAAGTAGCCCGATAGCAATGAACAGACCACTGTTAAAACTAACTTGGGGGGTAATAGGCCTAAAAAGAGTTCAGAGACTGATACTAAATATTAAGTTATACAGAGTATCAGACTAAACCAACAGTAGTAAACTCATAAGATAGACAAGACACCAAGTAGTGGTTAAAAAGTAACCAATATAACCAATGTATTCTGAGATTAAAGCAGGATAAAAATTAAGGCCTTGGTGTGCCAAACACTAAATATGTCAATACCAAAAATACACAAAAAAGGGCATTAATTAAGTCAGGCAATGATAACCAGAAGTTGAAGGGAAACTTTAAGAATAAGTGAGAAATATAACTAACTCTTAAAATACCTTCAATGAATAATATCATCTAAATCTAAACCATAACGCTATCTGTACAGCAGGGTTTATACTCAATTTTAGAGTTGTTATCACACATAACTGATTTATAATCTAACTAAAAGGCAGAAAGAGACTGAATAGTAATAACTGAAATTAGTAGTGAAGTTAAATTGTAAATAATATAAAGTAAGATAGTTTTAAATGAAACATTGTAATAGGCATAAGTGGTGAAAATACGAAATTATCAAACATAAACAGAATTATGGCTTGAGGGGTATCTAATTGATCTAAATAACAATTGCAATCGATTGAGATGATTCAATTAGAACTCCCAAGCACCATAAGAAAGTTAATCGCAACTTAAATATTTGTGTAAATTGGAAGAAAATACTTTCGTACTCTCGACATCAAAAACCGACGCCGCCGGAAAACGCCAGAGAGGTGTCATCGAGCTTTCCACCAATCAAATTACCTATAGCGAGGCTTGGCCAACAAAGGGACGCCAAGCTAAGCGTCATTCTTATTGTACGATCGACTGAGGAAACAATACGAGAGTTCTCGACGCCGGAAAAGTAAATTAACCTAACCTGTGCGGGTAGTAAACGTCATAGTAAGAGTTAATACGACTCAAAATATCTAAAAGGCATTAATAAAGTAATTTAAACGAAGTAATCAAGAATGGTGAAAGTGCGAATACGATTGCTAGTGTACAATCCCAGCAATCGCGGTCTAATAAATAAAAAGGGAGTATAGTGGTTTGATAATATTATGATAGACTTAAGAAGTGAACCATAACCTGACACTGTATAGAATTAAGAATATATAATAAACTTTGAAGAAGCATTAATCCTCATAAAGTCAAGTAACGAGTAACTAGGGATAAGAATTAACGAAATTTATTCGCTCTGATTATAAAATGAGTGTTTACTAATTACGTAAGGACAGTAGGCTTTACTGAATCGAATAGGTTAAGTCAGTGTACAACCATTTCGTAACCTATTGATATGTTGTTAGAAATAAGAGAAATACCTGAAAAACTTTATCCAATATAGTAGTCTAGCGATATTTGGATCTACTGAAGATGTTATAACTTTAGTAAATTTGAATTTTCTTTGTCAATTGACCACTTAGATTTTTAATGAACTTAACTGGCATTATACCAGACACGCCAGGTCTAACCTAGAAGTTGACGCAAGCCGTCTGTTTAAGTTTTTATTAATGAATTGATATTTTAGTTATCCGAGGTGACCACTCTCCTATTAAACAATAATAATTGTTTTGTTGTGTTAACGTTTAGTATCTTGTAAGCTAAAAGGACCCATATTTATTAACTTTACTGTAAACAAAAACATTGTGGAGTGTTGTATCCACATACGCAGCTTGACCACCCTGAGATTTTAATAAGAGTTTGATGAAAATGAAAAAAGTAATTGTGAAGTCTAACCTTCTTATGTTAAAGGTTCAGTGAATTCAATGCACAGATTTTAACCAGAAATAAATTATGTTTAACGTAAATAATTAGAGTTGGCCCAATTATTTAACGTAGATAGGCATTTGCAGGCTTGGTAGATGACATGCAATGGTTGGCAATACAAACGGCGCCACGAATGATTTTGAATTAATCTTGTTTTTTAGATAAGCTGATACACTATACCTAATAACAAGAACATCACTCAAAGTAAGTACAGTTATTCTAAATTGTCTTGATTACAGTTAACACCGACGCAGCCGAAATATATCTACGAGTGAAGAAGAACCAACCTCAGTCCGATACTCAACATTCCACGAACGATGAACAGTTTAAACCATTAATAATAATCTTGAACACTTTAACTCGACGACTTCATAATAATAAATAAAATAAAAACCAATCATAAATAAATAATATAAATAAACTAAATCAAAATAATACTCGTTCCGAGCTAGTTTTCTTACAAAATGACGCCAACAACGTAGGGCTTTTAAACCCATAGGATTCAGTTATTTAACAGTATGTATTTTGTTTTGATATTTGTAAATCATTCTTGTGTGATACATATAAGATATATAATATGTGTTCACTGTAGGTTCTTACAAAAGGAAAAATTCTAAGTTCGTATTTTTTATATTTGAAATGAAATTATTTTCCGAGCTAGTCGGTGTTTTAAATAATACAGTTGCGTTCGGTATTACCACAAAATTGCATTTATATGTATTTAAAATAAGTTTAATGTTGCAATATGATTAAGACAATATTTTTGAACAAGAATATATTTTATATTTATTTTTATTTACACTGTTTAGACAGTTTTCATTACTATTATTTTCAATTGTACAAAGAAATGGTTAAGTAAATTTACTTAAAAATAATTACATAATTATTTCTTTGTACTTTAAAGAAATAAAGTATATATGCTTTATATATATTATATATAATATACTTTATATATTCTTGTTAAAGAAATAAAAAGTATTTTAGTGTATTGTTATAATAACAAGAATAATGTGGGCAATTATGAATATATTTATATATACTCAAATTTTTCGTGTTATTTTAGATTATTATTAATAATAAAAAAACTTTTACAAGAATTTTGATAGTAATCCAACTATCATCATCAGATACAATGAATAAATTCACAATTTTTAAATCAAATTTTGATTAAATTTTAAAATACGTAAAATTTATTGCAATCTGGACATTTTATTTTGTAAACTCCATTTTTATTATGAATGTTGAATTTAGTTTTAGGTTTTAGTAGTTTTATTAAAAACAATAGTATCTGTGTTATAAGATATTTATAAGTTTGTATCTTTAAATTGTTTGCTTAGTTTACGAGTTACGTTTCCGTGATAAGTGAAGTTGATATATATACGTAGGCCAGACGAAGAAAAAACTGTCCGAGAGATTCATTCAACATCGCAATGCGTTTTTAACCTAACATTTACAAATCTAATTCAGCCACACACTGTGTAAACAATAAACGTAAATTTCCAGACATCCAAAATGTCAAATTAATTAAAAACCTACAAAAAGGTAACAAAATGAATATCTGGGAAAATCTTCATATTTACAAACACAATAATAATAAGCTACTAATTAAAGAACAAATTCAAATAAAAACAAAACAAGACGATTTATTTAAAATCATACATGTATTAGAATAATACACTAAATAAAACATTTAATATATATAGTACATAGCTGACTACATAAACATTACAACAATCGAACATAGAATCAAAGTAAAATCGATTATCCGTTAACTAGGTCTATATTGTAAGCGAAATATTCATTTACAATTCAAACAAACCTCCGACGATACAGAATAATTTCTCTGAAAGTGCGTCAGGTGAAAATAAACCTACTTGCAGTGTATTTATTTGAAGATACTGTATTATATACACACACACACACACACACACACACACACACACACACACACACATACATACATTTTAATATGTATATTTATGTATTATATAATTTTATTTCTTTATTTGCTGCATGTAAAGAGAGAATGTGACACTTAACAATCGATATTCATGTCTTATGTGGAATTGGGTGAAAACCCTGCACGTAAAAAAAAACATAATTCAGGAGGAACAAGAGGAAACACTAGGGAACCACTTTGTTGCAAACTGTCCCACCCGTAACCGCAGTAGCGTGGTGCTGTCTACGTAACCGCTGGCGAGACAATGTCCACCTGTTAATCAGTTTTGTTAACACTAATTACGATTAACACACACTCACATACACAAACACGTTCACTCAACTAATTGTTCTGTTATGTTTGACATTTCTTTTATATTCATACACAGGTCCTGATGATGACAATAAACATTGTCGAAACGTCGACACAAATAAGTTAAAATTTTTGTTATATTTTTTGGCTGATTCTCACGAACCCTTCAACGGAAAAATTGATTGATTAACGGTCACTTCGAATTTAAGGATTTAGTTGACACTAATGTTGACTGTAGTAGTAGTAGTAGTAGTAGTAGTAGTGTAGTAGTAGTAGTAGTAGTAGTAGTAGTAGTAGTAGTAGTAGTAGTAGTAGTAGTAGTAGTAGTAGTAGTAGTAGTAGAGTTTGTTGTCGTCGTCGTCGTCGTCGTCGTCGTCGTCGTCGTTGTTGTTGTTGTTGTTGTTGTTGTTGTTGTTGTTGTTGTTGTTGTTGTTGTTGTTGATAAGAAATTACGTAATGAAGAGAGTGGAAAACGAATAAATAAAATTCATTGCTCAGAGGGGGAATTTTTAGATGTAGCCAACTCATGAATTTTGTTTTTACGCTACTGAATTTAAACAGTCACCTTGTCAGCTGATCGCAGTAAGAGCACGTTATCCTCTTAATATAGTCCACTAACAGTCCTGTCTTATTTATTGCAATTGGTCGTTTTATATGTTTTGTCTACGAGATAACAAACACTAGGCAGTTGGGAGTTAATAGTATACTTGCGCACGAGGGGAATCCTATTGCGTGTTAACTCAATGATTGCCTCTTAATTGCTAATCTATATGTGACACCGTAATCATATTGTCGTTATGGTTTGATATACGACGATCATTCTAATTAATCCTAATTTTAAATTAACCTAAATTAAAAAGAGCCTAAATATTTCCTACAATCCATATTTTCAGGCCTTTTATCTGTTTTGAAACGCCAGTTAAGAAGAATGCTTTCTCGGAGTAGGCACTGTTTACCCACAGAAGTGACAGACCAGTGGGAATCAAAATGGCATGGAGAATCGATTCACTGCAATGCCGTACTATAAAGATTCATTTCTCATCCCCCTTACGAGTAGACACAGTCTGCAATAATGAACACATGGAATACCAGTCATCTGCAGCGACTGAGGAGAATGAGCCTTCTACTACTATTTAATCCGATCTACATCACTACATTGCATCATTACACCGCTACATCACAGCCGTCCAAGAAAGTGAAAAAGGTAACAGAAAGATAGGAAGAGAATAAACGGAAAACACATAAAACTGTTTATTGTTTGTTTGTCTTGTTCTTTTTAAGAAGTAAAACTTTATATTTATGTCTCACAGTCTCTAATTTGCTTACTACAACTTAGATATTTTTTAGTTTTTTTTTGTGTAAATCATCATGCTTTCTTGTAGCAACATGATTTATTTTCAAATGATTGATATTCGTTTAATAAAGTACCAACACAGTGTATAGAAATATAAATACCACATCCTAAAAATACAATTTTTTATTTGTTTCCTTGATGATTACGTGTAATTCCTCATGAATATAAATTGATTTCGTTTTAAAAAATAACCTAGACTGATTTAAAATTCAAATGTGTCAAACATAAAATACTTATCGTCTATTTATCTTGCCAGTGAATATCTGCGTATTCCCGCGCACGCACGCACGACTTGCAAATTTCCTGTTATGGCCTGACGTAGTTACAAGAGCGTAGCCAATTACGTCTTTTCCATATCGTCTAATTTGTAAGAAAACTAATTATAATTTTACACAATGCTTGGGAAATTTGAGACATGTGGTTAATATGGTGAAGGTTAAGTTGATGATTTTTTTTCATTCTTGAAAAATCCAGTTAAATCATGTTTTCTCATAGTGCTACTTGGTTTTTGTAAATACCTTGCTGTTACTAGTTTCAGGGGACGACATGTAAGTTAACATGCGTACCTGTGGAAACATAGAATGATAGATCGTATAGCCAAATGCATGTTTGACTCTGTGCATAGTCTCATTTCAGCAAAAAAATTTTAATAAAAATATTCACCTTCATCATAGTCGTCATCAGCATCATCATTGTCATTAACTCCTTCTTCTTCTTCTTCTTCTTCTTCTTCTTCTTCTTCTTCTTCTTCTTCTTCTTCTCCTCCTCCTCCTCCTCCTCCTCCTCCTCCTCCTCCTCCTCCTCCTCCTCCTCCTCCTCCTCCTCCTCCTCCTCCTCCTCCTCCTCCTCCTCCTCCTCCTCCTCCTCCTCCTCCTCCTCCTCCTCCTCCTCCTCCTCCTCCTCCTCCTCCTCCTCCTACTTCTTCTTCTTCGGTTAGTTCAGTTCCCAAGCATTTTCTTTTGGCCTCAATATATTTATTTTTCCCTTTGTCTTATACATAGTAATGTTTAAGTAGTCGTCCTTTCTATGTACATTGTATTGGAGTGTACAGTTACCAAGCCTTTCTAGCCTATATATATATATACAACCCTAGCCTATATTTCTTTGTATATATATATATATATATATATATATTCAAGCCTATTGATGTTTGAATATCCGTCCGTTATTTTTCCTACACTATCACTGCACATGTTACAGAATTTACAACAAATTCTATAGCATTTTACCATAACATATAGTCATATAATATTCTTATTAATATTCTGAGACCTATTTCTTTTAGGTAAAATACCCATACGTAATTATACTTTCTCAGCTTAATCCTCAGAGCTCTACGCAAAATCTTTAATTTGGCGTTATTTTTTAATACTATAGATGTAAGCTATCTAGAAATACACTTTTCTCAGTTTTAATTTACTTTATTTGAAACGAATGACGTGTTATGTTTTGTATGAAAATGTGTGTGGCTTAAAACGTAAATAAAACAAAATTGCTAACAATTACTACTTGTGGTCTGTATAGTGTATAGTTTAGATTAATCTTTTCACCAACATTTTTCTGATAAATGTCATAATGCATGTGAACCATCGACATGAAAAAAGCTTGCTAGATATTTGAAGACTAAGTACATGCCGCTTACAAAATTATATTTACCGCAAGCATTCACTGGCGTGTGTGTGTGTGTGTGTGTGTGTGTGTGTGTGTGTGTGTGTGTGTGTGTGTGTGTGTGTGTGTGTGTGTGTGTGTGTGTGTGTGTGTGTGTGTGTGTGTGTGTGTGTGTGTGTGTGTGTGTGTGTGTGTGTGTGTGTGTGTGTGTGTGTGTGTGTGTGTGTGTGTGTGAATTATTGAAAAATGTATTTCACGTACACGTAAAAGTAGCCCTATATAAGGTCTAAAAAGCAGACTTATACTAGACAAACCAACCTTTTTCAATCCGCCTTGTGACTTCTTTTTTTATATACGGATGACGCGTATAAGCATGTCTTATCATGAAATCATAAAATATCCCTCGTGGGAGGTCATCAGTAATTAAAAATTCAATGTCATTAAGTACTGTACACGTACACTGTGCACTGTATCAGTAGGTGAGCACCTAATCACGTTTGGTCGACCACCAAGTCCCACAGTGCTGTGGTAAACATTTTTTTACAATTTTGTTGTTTACCACAATACTGTAGTAATTTGGCGCACATCTTACCATTTACTAACTTTCAATCGTTTAACACTGAAGATGCCCTCCAATGGTGGCCGAAACGTCTATTGTTGAAAACAGTATTAGACCACAAATAGCCCGGCAATGAACAACAATATTATCAGTAAATATATTTTGCAAAAATAAAGAACAATAAAGAACAAGACTACACGAAAGCTGATTGATTGTTCTGTGAAATGTTTTAAGAAAAGTTTTGATCAAAACTGCTCGAGAAACCTACAAACGCACTTACTAATTATCTTTGAAAGGTCTATCAAAAAGCCGCGGGCGTAGATCCCAATTAAATAATTCTTTATCTCATGTGTGTGTGTGTGTGTGTGTGTGTGTGTGTGTGTGTGTGTGTGTGTGTGTGTGTGTGTGTGTGTGTGTGTGTGTGTGTGTGTGTGTGTGTGTGTGTGTGTGTGTGTGTGTGTGTGTGTGTGTGTGTGTGTGTGAATAGTTATTTAAATATTAACTAGTTCTGCAAGTAAAATTTATTATTGTATTTTCACCTAGGCGAAAATTTTACTTCCATAAGTAGTTAATATTTAAAGAACTATTCATAATATAGAAACCTGCAAGAAATATTGGAGAGTTTCTTACACAATAAATATATGTGTGTGTGTTATACTTTTTAAAATAATTTTATTCATTATAAATCACAGGTCACAGGTAATTATGTATTTCAAGTTAATGACATATTTCAACATCATTAACTATATCAGTTATTATAACCATAACTTGGCAATTTTAACAATACAAAGATACAACAGATCGTTGAATATAATTGAACAGTCTTTTTGCTGAATGAATTCGTTTGTGTGAATCTTATTTTTTGAGTAAATTACGTTAAATGTAAGGATTAAAAATTATAAATAGCGCTAAAACAAAATGTTTATCTCGGTTAATTATTCAAACTGAACGGCATAAATCTCGTATTATTGGAAACCATTTTAATTTCAAAGGTATTCAAAAACACGAATGTTCAATACTTTGGGTCGCGTAAATATTTAATTAATCGATCTCGACATTCGAGTGCAAAGATCGATTGGCGCTCCCTGTCGGTAGCTCACGGCGGTATGCATTCTCAGTCACACTAAAGGCGTCAACACAGAAGCAGTAGAATAGGTCTTTAAATTACACTTGGCCAGCATCTTTGCCATTTAATCAGCCAGAAGCTTGATTCACGCCTCCAAGGACCAACAGTTGTAATTATACTATGCAGGTAATTCGAAATTCCTTCAACCCTTTTTCCCTAGCTTCCCTTTTAACTAATCTTCAATCACGGGGCTGTATAGAACGAGGTGACTTGCACCATTTTATATAATATTTAAAATAGTTTTACTTTGCTCGAAACTCATCACAGAACATTAATATAATTTAAATATAAAATTAACATTTAGTGGGGGTTCAAACGAGGTAATCTAAGATTTACGTATTTTAGGTTGTAACCTCAGGCCCTACATAGATCCTTCCAGAGGTGCCATTTAATATATTTTTAAGGTCTTTTATATTATTCTCAAGTAAATATGAATTTTATGCAACGGTGCCTTCGGTCATGTTACAGTGCTGTCTGCTGTGGTCATAATAGGGTCATGTGTCGCCCTGAGGTGTTAATTGCCTCATTCTTTTATTTACATAAAACATGAGCAGGCGCATGTAAATACTCTGGTGGAGTATTTTTCTCACGTTGTTTTCCTAGTTATGTGTTTTTGTTACCCCTGGTTGTTTGCCGTTCTAACCCAATTTACGTTATGCACATGTTTGAGCAAATCTAACCTTTTTATTACTTTTTTGTCAGGTGGTGTTAAATGTATATGTTTGAATTTACAGTAGCGTTGTTTAATAATGTTAACCATTTTTTAATTGTAAGCGATCACAATTTATTTGTGTGTTTTATAACTTACTATGCTAATTCCTTTTCATTAGCATTTGAATTGGGTTATTTTTATAACCCATAGTATTTGCTATTTTTATATGCCTTTATTATAGATTAGTTGGATTGCGTTTAATTATTTTTTGCTGAGTTTATGTGTTTAATTATTGTAATTTTTATTTTTGTGTGGTCATTGATTAAAATTATTTTTTAATATTTTAAATTATATTTTTTACTCATATTATTTGCTATTCTGCATTTATCGTGAAGGGAATTTGGGTTTCGTGACTTGTTACTTCTTGCAAGTTTGTCCACGTAGGAGACTTTGTCTTTATGACTTTCTTGTCCTGCTCTTTGTTTGTATGACTGTATATCTTGTAATTTGAATTTTGTGTTTGCTATTTGAAAATTTTCCTTAATATGGATTTGTGTTTACAATTTTGCTGCTCTTTGCTTTTTTTTGAATGTTTTGTAATTTGAATTTTCTATTTGTTATTTGACAACTTACTCTTTAATGAGAGTTTTGTTATATCATTTTGGATAATTGTGTACAAGTTGAATATAAATCTATTTTGTATTGTGACTGTTGGGATCGTAATTACCTTGCTACTTGTTTGTTTTTTTTTTTGTTTTTTGTGTGTATGGAAGGCATTTTACCGTTGTTAATTTTGAATATTTTTCTTTTAGTGGATTTTTTTGTAAAGATTCCCTTTGAGCTACTGTTGGTGTTGATGACTATGTTGCCCTTGTTTTTGGTTTCTTCAGGTTCTTGTTTGTATTTGGGTATAATGGCTGCTAAGTTTCCCGCTACCGTATTTGATACTGCTGTCATTAGAGGCTATTTTCCTTCGGAGCCTGGGTCTAAGTTTTAAGTCAAAGTATACTTTGCCTGCCGAATTGAGAAGGCGAAGCTTTTGTCTGAAAAGCTGCAGATTTTATACCAATCAGCTAAGACATCCTTGGAACCACATTTTATTGCAGAACATCTACCTGAGGGTCTGGAAGAGTCAAATGTCAGGGACTCATGCAGCAGGGGTTGCATTAACTCATTTGACCGACACCTATTTGAAATGCCGGCACATTGCATTGAGAGTTGTTCCTTCCAGCTTGCTTCTGAGGGCAACATCTCAACATCTGCCTGGCACCACGGCCTGTCCCGTTGAACTACCGCGGTTGAACCTGCCTACACTTGATTCTCATTTTCCAGCTGTAACGGTTTGAACGTCCGTCTAATCTTAAACGTGTATGAGTATAATGGGTGTAACGTGTCTTCTCTATACGTCGTCGCTTTAGAAAGTAACTTACGCAGATTTCGTCCGTTGCGAACGTACGAATAACCAGGTCTCGATGTTCTTACCTGTTGTTCACTAGGGGTGTGAAAATCCCGGGTGGCACCAAATTGTTTTATTAAAACAATTAAAAAAATTTTAAATTTATATGACAAGCCCAGCTCGGCGGTGTGAAGAATTCAATTTGTTCCCGCCTCGCCTCGGCCGTCTGGATTGGGCCAGTAGTTATTTGCGTTGGCTGTGCGATCGCTCGTCGTCAATACCTATTTGCTAAAATGTACACAAATTTTTATCCACCTCCTAATGAAATTATAACACATTGGTTACACTCAGTACTTATTTATTTTCGGTCAACGATTAATTATTCAGTTAATACAAATTATGTTTTCTTTGGTAATACATTTGCACCGGTAGATTATATGAGACACATCTCTGGGGTTTGACAAATCGATCTTTGAACTTAACAACAGATATTCAGTAATGGCGTCTGTTGGAATTGTACACAAAATTATTATTGTTCGATCGTCTCGGGTTCTTGAGATTGCGTTAAAAGGATTATTAATGATTACAACAATAAAAATACACACCCTTACATCAGTTAAACTTAAATAATATACTGTGTAGTTATAATTTGTTTATTGGAGTGTAGTAAAAGTGTTACAAAATATCGCTAACTAATGACAGGTTAACTTTGCCAGTTGATAAATTTTCAGTGTCTTAGTTTTTTAATTTAATCTTTGAAAGTAATTATGTGCAGTTTAGTGAGAGTTCAGCTTTCAGTGAGAAATAATTAATGTGAGTTTATTCGGAAATTTGGGGTAATTTAATAGGTACTTAACATTTCAGTAGACTGGATGAACTCGGTTGATCTGGTAATAATGAATTAGGCTGCAATCATATTTAATTTTCAATTGTTCGGGCTTCGGGCATCTTTTTCAAGTTAATCGGCAATATATTATTTTATTTTTTCTTTAATTCGGCTTCGACATCAGTTAAATGGGTTCAGCCATCGTCTGCTTCCTTGGTATTCACTTGTTAGTAATTTCGTTTGATATTTTTGTGTTTTAATTAACAATTTTGACCGTTCAAGAAGTGGCGTCTATTCAACAAGAGCGTCAAATTACGAGTAAAGAAATCTAACGGTAAATTAGTAACCAAACGACTGTTGTCATAGTAACCAATCAATCCTGATTAGTCAATTCTGAATTATGACTATTGTTATCAAATTTGAATTTTTATTCAAAATAGCTATATATCTTCTTATTGGTTAAATTCTTCTGTCCTCTTCCCTACATATTAAATATTATCACCACTGTTATTATTTCCTTTCAAAGATTAATTTGGTACCACATAATGTATGGTTTTATGAAATATCAATGTTTGTACATTTATGTTAATATTTGGTATTTACATTTCTCCTTTAAATTAAGTTCTTATTCTAATATTTTTCTTTAAACTGGTTTACAAATTATTCTCGGCTATTTACTCGCCTTGAATTTATTAATTTCCTGGTTGTTTTTATACAATTTGCAATTATTTGTTATTGACAGTTATACATTTCCTAGGCCTAAGTAGCCATTGATTATTTTTACTTAATATATTTTAATTATATTTCATTTTATTACAACGTGTTTTGTTCTGTTGTTAGAATTGATTCGTTTAGTGGTTGTTGTGTCTTGAATTTGTTTGTGTTCTGATTATGTGTCAAGATTACTTTCTATATCTTAATACCTAAAATATAACAATTAGGCCTATGGACTGTAAGCTTCCTTCAGCCATATCCTATCCATAAAATTAAAATGAACAATTCTTTACAAGTTATTAGTTACTGTTGGTTTAACATACATTTCATTCTTTTACTATTATTTTGAGTGAGAAACATTATCACTTCTTTCAAACTTTCTTAATTTATTTTCCCTTATAACATAGGGTGTTTATTAATTACATTCTTAATTTCTTAAATCTTTACTAATCCCTTTCTCCATTCCATGTTAACACAAACTGTTAACATGGGCATTCTCCCCTGAATAACATCGTATCCTTTATCTATCTCTAATCTAAATACTATTTCTAATTACCCTTAACTATATAATTTTTATAAGCTCACTCTTAAATCATTTATTGTTTCATCATTGATTTATTAAGTGTTTTCTTATCTATTACTATCTTTTTAATCATACTATCATTTACAATATCTTTTTTCACCCATCACTTTCACCTTTAATTAATTGGTGTTTATCACTGATACACTCATTATTTTGGGGTATTTACACCTTCACTATTATCACTTGTTAAACTTTTTATTTTAAGCGTTTATTGGTGGGTAATCCCTATTATTATTTTTCTTTGTCACTTAGTTACTTTCATTATATTTCTCACTATCTCACTATCTTTACAAATTTTATTTATATCTAATAAGTTCATGTTTTTTTCTAGATTTCTTACTTACATATACTACTAATTCGTGGGTTAGTGTGTTTTTATTTAACGGTGTTTTATTTATTATGAATTACATTTGTCACTTAGACAATACTAATATTTCTTTTTTATATTTGTTATTCACCGGTTTCGTTTCCTTTATGATATTTGATGGTATCTTCTCCCCCTTCCCTATTCTACACTATTTGTCTGTGTTTTTTCACCTTGGTTCACTTTATTTTCTTTATAGTTGTATTGTTCCATTTTTAATTTCATTTTTCTTCTCCTTCACTTCCATCTTGTTTCACTTTATCTTGGTTTTTATCTGGCCAATCTCTGGGGTTGGGTCAATGTCATTTGTCTGTCAGTCTAGTTTGTATTTTTTATTTAATAATCACCTTTGGTTTACTATTCTTCCTCCTTCACTCTTAATTACATTTACTATTTTTATTCTCTTTATTATTTATTTATTAAAATATATTATTTCTTAGCATTTCTTACATACTTATAGATATCAAATATGATCTGAATTTGGCGATGCTATACAGCTTAGCCGTGATTTTATTCAAAATTCATCACTTTGATTAATGAGAATGTCGCCCTGACCTCTAATAAAAAGTTATTGTGCTTCCTATCGCATGTGAAAAGGAGCAGCTTAAGAAAAAATTTCATCACTGTCAGTGAATGATAACAGCTATCCGGTTAGTGAATGACATCCCATGACCATCCTGACTGACCGATACCTGAATGGCCAAACTTAGTGTCAGAATTAACTTCAAATTCCAACCATCTCTTTGAAGTCTTCAAGGGTAATCGGTGATTTTGTGAACACCTATTCTTCCTACTTCAGTTCGTTACACAATCAATGGGGTGGGGGAGTTTTTGGTCTTTCTTTTGCCAAGATTAGACTTGCTTTTGCAAGAAAGATTCGAGGCCCAAAGGGTTTTGTCCCATTCATTTTTTGTACAACTTTTACTTTGTGTAAAAGAACTTTATTTCTAACACATTACAGCAATAAAATATGTTATTTTATTTTTCTCGATTAGTCTAAAAAACTGTTAATTTGCCTGGACTACCATAATCGATGTACAGAAACCATGATCAAAGTTAACAACGAATGTATGTGGAAGCGGAAGTACTATATGTCTCCGTGTAAATTATGATGCGCGTCATATCCTTGGGACCGGGAATTGGAGAGCAGCTGCGCTTTTCCGAGACAACTGGCGGAAGCTGTTAAAGGAGGCCTTGACTCAGTAATGTGTTGTCGCGCCGCTGCTGATGATGATGACTATATGGCTCCATATCCTACGATCACGAGTTACCTACACTGTGAAGCACTTTTAAAAGGCAAAACAGATTTTATATTGACGTCACATAAATGCATTTTGAAAATTCGTTAGTTAAGAGTAAAATAAAAAAGATTTTAAGAATTAGTTCTTTTTCCAATAATAAACTAATGTAGTAAACACCATAAAAGCAATCCATACGGAGAACAGTTGCCAACAATCTATGGACTGACGGTCAAAACAAAAGAGAGAAAGATGAATTTACAATGATCGGAACGTTTGACATCACACTTGTGGTTTATGTTCTGTTTATTTATTTGCGTTTATTTTCGCATATTTAAAGTAGTATACCTTGACTTTACTGGCTTCACTTAAAACCTTTAAGCTACAACGTACTAGTAGATCTCATTTTTAACTTGACTTAGAACACACAGTGGTTTAGTTCCTGAAAGTATTAAGATACTCATGAGAAAAAGTAATCAAAACCTATCTAAAATTAAACTTTCTAACAGGATATTGCACTGAAAAGATCATCTCAATGTGAGCTAATTGATGTTACTTTTTCAACCGGTTACGGTAATAGGAAGATTTGTACCAAAGAAAGAGTGACGGTGCAGCGATCGCAATAACTCTGCGGGAAATACGCCGAAACTTGGTACATCTCTGTTCCACAGACATTTATGGCTACCGTGCAAGCTTCAATAAAGCCATTTGGTTTACCAAATACTGCACTAATTGGTGAAGATGGAACATGTGTAAAATTTTTCTACAGACTAAAATGGAACTGTTCACCGTGTCTATCTTGGGGAGCCAGAAAATATTTAACCCTAGATAAGTGATAATGGCTGAGTGAACGTCGAAAGAGCCTATTTTTTATATTCATTCCTGATAAAACTATTATTGCCAACTCCTTCTTGCTTACTCTCTCGCTAGCTCAGCAGAGCAACGATACGAAATTCATGCTCCCACGCGGTAAGAGCCTCGATACAACGGTGAGACACATAGACATACTTTGGATTTTAGCAAAATATCGCTCCACTTAATTGTCTTTCATGTCCCAATTGATGCACGTGAATATGACTTTCAGCAGGATTTATTTGCTCTAAAGTTGGTACCTGGCTAGTTAGCCGTACCCCTCCGTACCTCGTCTACATGCTGGAATCCGATACCACAGACTCGACATTTCCCATAACTAGTAAGGAATCAGTTAGTACCCTGTGGTATGAAGGATGCGGGAAGTACAACGGATTCGAGTTTGACTGGCAGAAACGACTCATCTTTATTTGAAAAATATCTGAAGCGAATTTTCAGCTTAAGACGTTGCTGATGAGGACGCATACTGTTCTTTATGCAACACAGACGGCGACGCGGCCGAAGGTAGACGCAGTCACCATCTAGTGACTGACTTATAGCAATCAATAGCAGATGGCGGGACCGCAAATGACCGCAAAATCCAAATGGCTTGTTTTAGTCCGTCCGATGTCATGCACTGGGGTTCGCCTCCACGCACAATGATTATCGTTACCGATAAAGTCAAGGTTCATAACCGGCAAACGTAGGCACATGATATAGAACTTACCTCACTAATACGGAGACGGACGTCCACAAACGATACCCTCGACACTGTTCCATCGCGAAATACTTACTTAACTTCAGTTAAGTAAGTAATAAACTGCACGCTTTCCCGAACTAGGTATCTGGTTCAACTGCATATTACACTACGCCCGTTACTGGAAAGTCATCAAACAAATTAATTTTCTTACATTAGACCGTTTGTTAGGCTCATAAGTTAGACTGTTTCTCCCAATTCAGTAAATTAGTGTTAAACCTCCTTCTTCAGAACTTACTCAATACCTCCAGCCCTTTTTCACTAACTATATTTTGCAAAAATATTTAATTTTAATAAACGTTTTTGTGTGTAAATATCTATTTGAAGAAAGTTGGGAGGGGGTATGTATTTCCATACAATTCCAGGTCACCGCTGTGGGCCTCACCAAGACCTAAAAAACATTCTGAATCCTATGGTAATGATACAGACACAAAATGACAAAAAACGTATTCAGTCTAAGACAGCCTTAAAACGCTAGTCAGCCTGCATTAGCCTCATTTGTTATATTTAAACAGCTGCATTAACTTGAATAATACAATGAATTTTTATTTGATATTTCTTAAACAATTCTTATATCATTTCTCTGCACAAAATAATAGTATTCATATTAATCATTTAAGGATTAATAAGTTTGACTCTGTCAACTTATATTTTTTTATGAACCAATATTAACATAATTAGGTCTGTTAGTTTAGGGACTAATCCTAAAATTAGGTCTATAATATAACCACCCGATGGCACTGAATATTTACTCACAATACGTAGGATTCGATCCTGTTTTCTTGCAGTAATACAGTCTAACTAAATATGCACATATTTTTAATTTATTCTCGACTATTTTGTATAAAAATTGTATACCGTATCCAAAATATTAAATACTTAATAGATATATATTTGTGTTAAGGAAAATGAAGATTTAATTAACATCAAAGTTAATTAATTTTAAATTTTATGTAATAAAATTTAATTTAATTTAAAGAGAATATTCACATATGTGCTATAAATCTATCCCTTCTTCTTCTTTTCCCTGTATTTAATCAACACGTGACCATAGTATTGTTCTAAGCCACTGTGAACCATCTTATGTAATGTTGTAATACTGCGTGTGAACATGTAAATTAAAAAACTTGCCCTTGAGTCCGTGGTCTCTGCTTAATGAAGTCGAATATAATTATTATTTTTGTAAACGGCCTCATGAACGTAATTCAGTTTCAGTAATTCAGACTGCTTACATTTATCCTTCTTCCTTGAGTGGCGAGCACTACACGAGCGCAGGCAACAGCTGATCTAAACAATGCCTTTGTACATATACACGTATAAAAATCATCGAAATCCTTAACCGTTACAAAACAATAAAAGTATCCTTATCCTTATTCCCAGTTAATCTCTTACATTTCAAGGAACAAATAAAAGTAATGTTGTTATCAGACAGATGACTATATTCTGAAAGGCCTGTTGTCGAACACGCGTCTGCTTGTTCAGAACACACAGACGACTTTCGTTGAGCGAACTAAACAATACATAAGGGTGTTGGTGGTGAGGAGGGAGGTAGAATAAGAGAGGAGTAGAGATGCGTGACTTAAACCTCTGTGAATGTGTTGTCTAATAGACCAAACACAACCGTGCATTTTTTTTTTTTTTTTTTTTTAATTCTGACTATAATATTTACGAATTTTTTCCCGTGAATTTGTTCTATAAATTGTTGGAGACGTCTAAGACAATTCACGTTGTATTCGTGATGGCTTCGCAAAGCCAATTACGTATGAGAGCACTGACTCCACTTTTTTTGGTTAACCGATTGACTGCACTTTTTTACTAAAAACATTAAAACATTTCTTAAATTGTCCTTGAAATAAAAGCAACATTTAAAGAGATAATTTATTCCATGATTCCGTTTTTGTTATGTGGTAGGATGCGAAAGAAATCATTTGTAATGGACATGAAAACTCGACATTTTCATATCGATCTTTTGACTGTAGTTCATCAGTAGCCTACAGTCACTAAGGGATTACGTACTTTATAGAATATTGAAACTTTCAACTTGTGAAACTTACTTATCTTTTCTTCTCGTACGCGTTTCGGCGTGGTGTTCGCCTTCGTCAGCTTTGAGACAGACTGCCATTAATTTGTAACGGTTTGTATTTTGAAAGGTATAGTGGGGGTGGTGTGTGGAGGAAGGGGATTGGCGCGGGGATCCAAATTATTGTTAGTTTTTTGTATAATTGTGTCAAAAAGTGTGTGTGATTTATACTGTAATTGGTCGTTAAGTATGTTGTTTGGTTGTGTTGTGTGGTGTTTGTATATTTCATATTGTTCTGCTGTGTTAAGTTTTCGACCTTTGGGTAAGTAGTGTAATATTTCAAGATTAGTATCTATGTTGGTGTAGCTGTGGTTTTTTGTGTGTATGTGTGTGGCAAACGCGGAATGTATATTGTTGTTGGATAAAGCTTTTAGGTGTTCAGAGTAACGAGATGAAAACGATCTTCCCGTCTGGCCTATGTAGAAACTATTGCAGTTATTACAGTTTAATTTGTAAACGCCTGTTTTGTTGTATTTGTCTATGTCCGTGTTTGTATCATTGATGTGTTTTTTTATGGTATTGTTTGTTCTGTATGCTATTTTGTACTTGTGTTTTCTGAATGTGTTGGCGAGTTTGTGTGTGTTGGAGTTGTGGTATGTGAATGTGATGTATTTAGTTTGTAGTGTGTTGTTGGTATTTTGTGTTTTGTTGTTTTTGTTTATGATGTGTTTGTGTAGTTTGTTTATTAAATTAGGGTTGTATCCGTTTTTTATTGCTATGTATTTGATTGTGTTGAGTTCGTCATTATAGTTCTGTTTACTTAATGGTATTTTAGTTAGTCTATGGAGCATATGGTTGAAGGCCGCATGTTTATGTTGTGTTGGGTGGTTTGATGTGTTGTGTATCACCATGTCGGTTGTGGTTGGTTTTCTGTATATTTTATACGTGTGTGTATTGTTAGTTTTGTTAATTGTTAGGTCCAGAAGATTTATACTATTGTTTTGTTCAATTTCCAGTGTAAATTTTAGTTTGTGGTGTATTGTGTTTATGTATTTGTGGAAGTTTTCAACCTGTCTTGTTTTGCCTTTGAATAAAAGTAATATATCATGTACATACCTGTCTCAATAAATGATTTTGTTGGTGTATCTGTTGTTGTTTATTATGTGGTTCTGTTCTATGTTGTGTATATATATTTCTGCCAGTATTCCTGATATGGGGGATCCCATCGGGAGACCGTCTGTTTGTGTGTATATCTTGTTATTGTATGTAAAGTAATTTACGTAGTATATTCACGGCCATTGTAAAAATTTACGACCGTCACTGTAGAATAACGATCGTTGCTATCAAGAAAGATGGAGGAAATCTGCACACTTTCTGTCACATTATATCTTTTTGGCAGACATTTTCCTTTTTATTCTGAGAATATTCCTGCCAGTTCTATATTAGATTCAGTTTACGATAATTGTAGTTATACCATATGTACCATATGTCATACCATTGGGTACCATATCTAACCAAAGCAGTAAGAACATCAACTTTATACAGAATTCTACATTTCCTATATTCAATTTTGATGAATTTCCAAATACTTCTTTCATTGGGAGACTTAAAAAATACTAAAATTAACAAATTATTTTCAGTATTCTAAGCGTTAACTTGATTTCTCTGCTTTATAACAGAAAAATCATATAATCTGAATTTTATTCTAATAACAGGCCAAATTTTACATTAACTGTTGCTAGGCTTGGCGTGTTATGTTCCAGCAATATCGTTTTTTTACCATTTACACCAAATAACATATACTAATAATAATACAATTACCCAGCTACCGGTTTTATGCTAGACTGTTATACTAGGTACTCATTTTCATTTTCATTTTGAATAAAAGATGGCACGTTCATATGGATACTAGACCTATAGTGCTGCTGTGAATCGAATCCAGATCCTCTAGATCTGCAACTAAGCAATAATATATACCCGTCATTAAGTAACGACACTTTTTAATTAGAAATGCGTACCCTGTATTATATTTTGCACGTTGTATTTTATAGCCTTCTTCTAAAATGATAACGAGACTTTCAGTTGTTACACAGTTTCAAAAAAACTACTGTCAACTGCCAATATTATTTCTAAATATTGAAGGTAATAAAATTGACTACAAAATAAACGAGACACGTTGTTTTCCATGTCAGGTCTCGGGGGACCAGATCCATCAATCTTTCAAATGTTGCCGGTACATTACAGAGTCCAAATGGCATGACGTTAAATTGGAATAGGCCACTTGGGGTCGAGAAAGCGGTCTTTTCCTTGTCTTCTTGATGGAGACCCACTTGCCAATATTCACTCTTGAGGTCCAATGTGGAAAATCACTACGCTCCAGACAGCGTGTCGAGTGTATCGTCAACGCGAGATAGTGGATAGCAACCTTACTTTGTCACGTCGTTCAACCTCCGGTAGTCTATGCAGAAACGTAATCCACCGTCCTTCTTCGCTACCAGCACTACCGGAGAAGACCAAGCACTTGACGATGGGTCGATTATTCCTCCTGCTCGAAGATCTGTTCAACAATTCCTGAAGTCGCTCTGGTAATTTTGAAGTATCCGAAGCACTGGATCTTTGTTTCGTCATTCGAAAGTGACGAAAGATATGTGCATATCGCATTGGAAAGTGATAGCTTGATCCAAAATATTCGCCATTCTAATAAATACATTTCCGGTTTTGTCAGGTTTTACTAAGTATGGCTTCTAGCAATTAGTATGCCCGGTGTGCTGACTACGTGGGGTTCGAATATAGAGTACTGGTTGCCCCTAGTATCTACCTCAGTTTTAACCATGATGATATTTTCGAAGTTCGGCGGGACAGTTACGGCCACTTGATTTTTCACGTTCATCGATTTTTCTGATGTATTCATTGTGGAGATCATTACCTCTTCTTTACCGATTCTCAAGATAATCGACTTTTTGAAGTCGACTATAAAACCATATGCGTTCATAACGTCCACACCAAGAATTGCTTCATCCACAATGTCTGCAACA
This sequence comes from Magicicada septendecula, assembly GCA_034769895.1. NCBI lineage: Eukaryota > Metazoa > Arthropoda > Insecta > Hemiptera > Cicadidae > Magicicada > Magicicada septendecula. Next base: position 566,197,944 of record CM068368.1, on the reverse strand, counting down.
AGCACCTGATGTTCAAACTCAAATCGACCGTAGGTGTATTTCCACTTTTTCAAACACTTTTACAGGCCGTCCAGTAGCTGTTAGCAAGCTGCAAAAGCACCAGATTGCCTTGAGATTTTTCACCACACCATGGCGCACAATGGAGACTGTTGCGCCTGTGTCAACTGTAATCGAGGTTGGCCTTTCTTGAACGAATCCGGTAACTACCAAGCTCCCGTTATTGCCTTGCTCTCAGCTGAGTGTAGTACACATCTCGTAAATGTTTATCACCATACCGTAATTCTTGAGCTTTTATCAATTCGGCATAGGTGTTGTGGCTATCAGGTGGTACTTTCTATAGTAGCTCTGCGGCAGATCCTTTTAAAGCGAGATCGTGTGAAACTGACTTGTCTTTCTTTTAGCGCAATTATTTGCGCTAGGAAGTAGCTTCAAATTGCCAAAGATACGTCGCCCAGTGAGTGCTTCCATCAAAGGTTGAGGTCTTTACATAAAGTGCCACAACTGCAAGTAAAGTGACTTTCTCTATTGTCTTATTTTCTGTATTTTTCTGTTTTTACCATTAGTACAGCAATTTGTTTCAAAACGCATGGCTCTATTTTTATTAATTGCTTGACTTCACTTTTAATCTTCTCTTTTATGTTTGCAATTGAGTCTTCTATTGCAGATATTCTTGTTTACATAGCTTCTTCCTCATTCAAGACACATTTTTCTACTTCAGCTATTGTATTTTAAATAAATTCTTCTACTTAAGACATTCTAGTAATTTGGTTATTAAGCTCACCTCGTAGTTCACCTACGTCACTACGTAGGAGACCTAATTCTGCGGTAGTGTTCTTCTATCTGCTTTTCCTCCTGTAGTAACTTTAATGTCACCTGCTTCACTCTTACGTTCCTCTGCTTTCTACTTGCGTTTCTCGTTTTGTCGGTCTTCCGACTCGAGCAAGAGTGCTTTTTGCCGTTCTTCTGTCTCTTCACCTTCCTGTCTGTGTTCTTCTTTTTGTCGTTTTTCTGCTTATTCCGCCTCCTGTCGTCGTCGTTCCTCTGTCTGCAACAGCAGCGCTCTTCTGACCGGTATCTATTGTTTACAGATTAATTCCAAATTACACTAGTCCTTTACAAAGTGTCCACTGTTTCCACTGGTACCGGTCCTATCCCACTTCTTACACCACTGCTACGACGGTCTCACTGATCGTCGTATGATACAGTGGAAAACAAGTACAGACACCATTCAAATCACTAATTACCTGCTTTAATTAATGACAATTAATAATTTTTAATCAACAAGTTATTTAACAAGATTAGTCTCATAAAATAATTTAAGTTAAATGTGTACACACGCAATAATAATTTCAACTAATAGAGTCCCGCACAATAATCACTTTTCACTAATAACCACTTGAGACGCACTGAGTAAATCGCCCAACGTAAAATGAAAACTAAGCGGCAGCTGTTGCCTATTTATAGCCTGCAGGGTTCCATAAAATGTGTCCATAACAAGCACTCGAAAACTCTAGATGATACTTGAGTGCGGCCTTGGCAGAAACACGCACCTGCTGGCTAGCCGAGAAGAGTGTAGAACGATACTCTCCATTGTTCAAGAACGTTCCGCAATTGCGTAATAATATTTAAAGTAAATAAAGTCAAAAAAGAATAATGAAAAAGTTAAAAACATCGTTTAAAATTTAAAACTACAACTGACCAGCTTTTAATTTAAGTGAGTGTAAGAATCCAAGACACTTTAAGACAATTCCATAGCATTAATAATATATTAATAGTTATTAATGTACTTTTTTCACTTCAAATATAAATCAACTAGCACTGGTACTTTACACGTTGGACCTAAACAATATTCACATCTGGCTCACTTAAACTAAGCTTTCAAAGCCTTCAAAGAAGTTAAGGAGTAGGCTAATAACAACACTTTTTCCCTTGACGTAGTGTTGATATTACCGATATCATTGTTATCAATAACACGTTTATTGATATTATTGTTAACACCAAACATTTCGCCCGTTTCTATTCAAATTCTAATACTTTGCGCGTTTCTAATATGTCATCGATTCTAATCATAAAACCGTTTAATGATAATATGTTTTATATTTTTTTAATTATATTTAAAAGCAATAAGCATATGAATGTATGTTTTAGTAAGTCACAAAATACGAGAAACGGTCACAAATAAAATTTTGACTTTACTTTGTTAAATGAACAATAGAATAGTAAAGACATTTTGGGTACATCCTCAATTGTGTCATCCTCATCGGTAAAGCTGAGATAATAAGCAGTTTGACACACTCCGATATTTATTCACCCCTTCGGTGGGTGGATTCATTTTAAAACATGCAAAATACATTACAAAACACCTTGTAGTAAATAAACAAAACACACCAACAAAAATAACATATACAAAATAATATAAAACCTCTACAATACAACTGACCTCTAAGCAAATACTTGGCATATTCGACTCGGAAGTGGATCGTGTTCTGGTGACAGTGCAGTAAAACATTAAGTTCCACAGATATTCACATAGGCCTACGTATTACATTAGGTCTCCTGTGTTACACGGATAACCAGTACGCACTACACACAGCAGGTAATAACCCAAAGGGCACTGATAAAACTAGTGTAGTCGATTGATTGAGAGTTTTAAACTTTAAGGAAATCATCTACAGTGGCGTATACTTTAATTCCTTCTTCCTAGTCGGCTTTTCGTCGGCGTCTGACGGTTTCCCCACCAGAACACGGCACTGAAGATGATGTCCACAAGCGAAGGCGAAACGTCCGGAATTTTAATCAATACACCACTGTTGGGTCATCCAGTAGATTTATGTGAAAAAGTCTCCGCCCATGAAAGCTAAGTATTGTGATGAATCCTTAGGACTAAATCATTTAAGTCCTCTATAAATCCGTAAACATTTGTAATGTTCATGGCAAGTCTACAATGGCAAATACAAGTCAAGTCTTCTTGGCAAATTTTCATTGACAACGTCTACAACGAGCACTTGGTGGCCAAGTCAGTGTGAATGTAAATCTTTTCCAACAAGCTCACAAGTCTGTCAGTTGCAGGAATGAGGTTGAGTCTATTCATTACATTAGAACACACAGCAGACATTACGAGTATAATTGTTGCCGTTTTATCTAATAAGAATCCTTTAACGATGTTTACTCTAATCTTCTGAATTTAGTAGATCCTGAGTTTAGAAATATAATAACAGTAACGAACTTGATATATTACAATGTCTCAAAACAATTACATTATTATAACAATCAAACGCTTCCGCTAACATCGCACTCTACACGTTGTAAAACGATTCGCAAAGGTTCAGTTTGTTACTGTTTCGTTTATATACGCCCCGTCCGCTATTAAACGCGTCTACATTAATTGTGGAAACAAAGCGACATTCTTGTTTTTGTAAAGGTTTTTGAAAAACCTAAATTAACTAGTCCCACTGTAACGATAGCTGGAGAGATTCAGGCCTATTGAGTGTCCACACATTACACTCACGTTTACGTTGTATACATTAACTTACGCTTTAGTATTGCACGTGTAGTCATAATACGTCTTATATTTCAAAATACTTTACGTGTAGATTCAACTAACATTCTTGCCTATAAAGTTCTCTTCTCAGAGATCCTACTATTTTCTTCTTCTTCTTCTCCTTCTTCTCCTTCTTCTTCTTTTTCTTTTTCTTTTTTGTATCATTCCGTTTCAACTTACCACAACTTTCAACGTCTAATTTTTACTTCTACTACTTCTTTTGAAGAGTTTGATAAGGTATTGATTAGACATATTCCTGCTCTCTACGTATTATTTACTTTTTTGTTTTGTCGTATTTAGTATCCTAAGATGTACAACAGTTTCAATAAACCTTATATACATCTTGTTTACTCTGTGAAATACATTCAGATACGTAAGAATTTCTTCACCACTGCTTTATTTGCATTTTATTAAATTTTTCACAGTTGTATTGTCATTTTCCCACTTTGTTTTCCAGAATTCTTCTGGAATCATTGAGTGTACAGGCTGGTGGTGGTGGTGGTGGTGGTGGTGGTGGTGGTGTGTGTGTGTGTGTGTGTGTGTGTGCCAGTACGCGTGCGTCTGTGCGTTTTGTAATTGAAGCTTTGGTACTATCCTTATAACTAAAACTGATCACTAATACGTTGTTTCTCGTTCGTCTGAAATATCAACTTTTTTGTCCGAACAAGGAAACAAGGAAAACTAACAACTGCGCGAGTTCAGTAACACTTCGCTAAAATTTACCTGCTTGTGTCTTCCATTATGAAAGCCAGTATTGGAAAAGTTCACACCAACTCTACTGCCAGGGTTTTTGTAGTATTTAATTTCGTAGTTTTTGTGATAAAAATTTCTAAACAATTACTCTCTATAGCTTAAAGTAACTTTATTTTAAATAAAACTTGAATGCAATGCAGCAGTACTGAAGACGCAGGCGAAAATCGAACCTTCCTGGAGGTTAACATACTTAGCTTAGCTACATCCTAATTATCCAATTTTACAATTTGACTCTATAATTTTCATGAGACCTTTTCCTTCAGGCATGTACAGCAGATGCACTGCCAATTTGTTAAGAGTCTAAGTCTCATTACCATATGTTACAACTGGGCTGATTAATGCTCTGTGTATTTTAAACTTAGCTGCACTAAGTTATTAGTCTACTGTTTAAATCAGGGAAATAGTATGCCCTGTTTCCCTCAGTAATCCATTTTTTTACTTTCTCTATTTCATTGATGTTTTCAGAGGTGCAAATATAGTGGAAGCTAGTGACTGCCACAGTGCCACAAAACAATAACGTGAAACCCTTAATGTTGCCAGTGGTTCACCTGACTATTTCTCCATAAAACTGCATTTTGGCATTTTCTTCATTTACATGGAGTCCTAGTTTGCAAGTTTTTCCATCTAGTTTTAGAAAGTTATCTTAACGCTTGACAGAGATATATTAACAGGTCTCTAATATAGTGGTAGTATTTTAGACTGTAATGCAACAGTATAATTTCATATCTGAAACAAATATGTTGTAATATATTCCGGTGCATTAGGGGCACATAAGTAGTCTAGATAGATGTTATTGGAATAAAACGGATTTATTAATGATGCTATTAATTTATCAGAAAATCTACTGTGCCTTTAATACAGATTTAAAAAAGATAATTAATTCGTCTCTGTTGACTTTCGAAACACAACTAAACGTTTTAACTTTTGTACAATAAAATAAACTGATATGTAAAAAATTATTTTTCTCTTATCTAAACTATAAAATTTTTACTGATGTAACTTGTAGTAGAGTCTTTCTTTTAAATAAGATTTTATAAGTGTACATAAATTTCCCTGCAACGTAGATTGCAGATCCTTCAGACGACGGGCTGATCCTATCTGGATGAATACGTGGGTTAATTTACTCTGTTCGGCTTCAGGGTCGCTTCCGAACGCGTGGATATGTCTCGTGGCCACGGTTACATACACTTTTACACCGCTAACCGACATTGTTACTGCATCTGGTGTGTTATGCTTACACCCTTCGAGACAGCTTGAAGTGTCTATATACCCTAACTGAAATATCTTGCACTTTCGCGAACTAGCACAAAATTATAATGTTTACTGCAGTAACTCAACGGGAATTTTCTAACTTTCATTCGTCACAACTGGCAGATCTAACGTCATGGACCAGAGTAGCGTTCACTAGTCATCGATTCCGAAGGGAGACTGACTCGTATGTCAGTCTTGTTTTTGCAACTGAATTTCTAGTAATCTGATTAGTTTTTCGGTAACCCCTTCTTATAATACTCTTAAAGATAACAGATTTCTTGTCCAAGAATGTATCATAACTATTCATGTTCAAAGAACCTTAAATATTTTACGAACGATTTAATGGTGTATAAAAACCTTTTTACTTAAGAAACATATACATTCAGTTATTAATTTTTAAAACAATTACTGTCATCAGGTAGGTCTTTTTATTACAAGTATTGTTCTTATTCTTGAAGAATGCTTGAAACGAATACTTAAAGAATTAGTCTGTTGAACACATCCTTTAAACAGTATTCTCGGATTATTAACAGTTCTCTGATAAAAACTGCTGATATGCTGCTCCTGGAAGAGCAGAGTGAAAGGGTAGGTCCTGCAATGACATTACAGTAGTCTGACAACTAACAAAGGAACGTAGGAAATAAAATCTTGAAACCTCTGTTGATTTTATATTATACAAAACTTCTGTTCCAGTGTTTAGGTGTATTTTATGGGGTATTCTGGAGCGACGAGGTTATCTGCAGCATCTGATAGAAGTCATAAAGGGGTTATATAGAAATATGAAAATAGTTGTTAATACCAGGAGTGACATAACAAAACCAACTGTCATCAACAGAGCTCACCGCCCCATACGGCATACGGTATATAAAGGTAATGGCAGTCAGGGGCGGTCCTAGCACTTTATTAGAGTGGAGCGAGAATCCCGTTCGGCGCCCCTTGGTCGACACCTTTCAAATAAATTATAATTCAGTTTCTGTTAAGTAAAACACAAACATTTCAAAAATCAATACGTTTATTGAATCAAAATTAAGTTGCTATTCATATTGCACTCTTGCTGCAACATAAACAAAATTACTATTAATTAGTATTTGGTATTTAACATTTGGATCAGTTTGAATAATTCTAAAACTAAAAACTAATCAGATAACATATTAAAAAAAGAACAGGAACATAGATATTCTATGTAGTATTTTACGTACTACTGTGATAATGATAATAAAAATAATAAACAAATACTAAAAACTCTATGTATCTAATTATAAAGGGACCGTGAAAGGCCATCAGTTGTGAAGAAGACCGAGATTTTTATACAAACTTGCTCGCTTAATCGTATTATAAATGTCGCTCAAATTAAATTTAAATAAAATTTACCCTCCTTGCTTTGGCACTCCTGGCCGAGTCCCGCGCCCCCGCTACCGCGCCGTCAATGATACACATAACATAATTATTTTTCATTATAGGACGTAGGTAGCTAACACATGTGTCCGAGGTCGGCTCTGAAAATTTTTATGGTAAACCTAGTTATGACCCCCCCCCCTAAAATGTTAGTCTGTATCCGCCCCTGCGTACAGGTACAGGCAAAGCAAAACAGTATGTGACCTGTCGGTTTGAACACCTGTCGAATTTAAGCTGCGCGCGCGCGCGCGCGCGCGTGTGTGTGTGTGTATTTTTCGTCGTATGTGTGTGTTCTGCAGGCTGTAATAGGATTTATACTACGATAAGGGACGATTTATCTCTGTGCACGTATGTATTTTACGTGTGTTTAGTGAACTCCAGTTCTGACTGGAATGAATCGGAATAATTACATAGGTTTATTTAATAAAATTTTAAAGTATACAAAATACTCATAGCAAAAAGACAATGCTGTTGAAAGACGTGCATAACGACGCCTGTGTTTATGCTATGTTATTGCAAAGTGTGCAAAAATAACGGAATTATGCAACTGAAATTAATTATTCCAGTTTGGAATAAACACGACTGTAATTAATAAGTAACAAACAAATAACTTATATGCACATAACGAATGGAAAATCACGCATTTACTGTAACTGCTGATTTGAACAGCAAATATGCCGTTTGTGCAAACACATGTTAAATGTGAGGTGTGGAAGACTGACACTTTGCAGGTTGGATACATGTTGAACATGTTAAATGTGAGGTGTGGAAGACTGACACTTTGCAGGTTGGATACATGTTGAACATGTTAAATGTGAGGTGTGGAAGACTGACACTTTGCAGGTTGGATACATGTTGAACATGTTAAATGTGAGGTGTGGAAGACTGACACTTTGCAGGTTGGATACATGTTGAACATGTTAAATGTGAGGTGTGGAAGACTGACACTTTGCAGGTTGGATACATGTTGAACATGTTAAATGTGAGGTGTGTAAGACTGACACTTTGCAGGTTGGATACATGTTGAACATGTTAAAAGCGGAATTTTCTCATACCTGACATGTCGATTTACACCAGACTATAAATACCTCGGACAGTTTTGAACGATGGACAAACGCTTTTAATTTACTCAAGGGGACATTGTGTCACTTTGATAAGCGACATACAATCGTCATCGTCGACATCATCATCAAGCCGTAAACAGCACATACCACGATAGATGGAGGAGCACCAGGACCATGATCATCATCATCATCAACAACATCCAGCAGCCCCACACACACAACAATAGCTTCTCAGCGGTAACATAAGCGACATACAATCGTCATCGTCGACATCATCATCAACCCGTAAACAGCACATACCACGATAGACGGAGGAGCACCTGGACCATGATCATCATCATCATCAACAACATCCAGGAGCCCCACACACACAACAATAGCTTCTCAGCGGTAACACACCAGTTACGCAGGTGAAAAAGGAACAATTATTTAAAACAAAAAACTTAAAAAGAACAGAGTAATGATCTCATAAAGAAAAACAAATACATAAATGTAAATAGTTTAAATATTCAAACTGAAGTAAGTAATATGTAACTTTAAGTTTTTGTTTCAAATAATTTTATATTTAATTAAAATGAGTGCATTATTGTAACTTATAGTTATTTTTATTTGGAGTGAATATAATATTTTTATTAAAATATTAATAGTTAACTTTACAATTTTTATTTAATAAATAGAATAATACGTCCGTGTTTGATTTACTATGGTTAAAAAATTAATGATTCAAATTTTATACTCATGTCAGACACCCAAGCAATTTAATAATAACTTAATAATTGTTTATATGTGTGTGTGTGTTTTATATTCTGATGTTTGTATGTTATTCTTGGATGATGCACATAGGATGTATAGTATGTTTTCATTGTAGCTTCTTACAAAAGAAGTTTTCTAAATTCATATTTCTGACTTTTTCAAATATAATTATTTTTTAATAATAACTTAATAATTGTTTATATGTGTGTGTGTGTGTGTTTTATATTCTGATGTTTGTATGTTATTCTTGGATGATACACATAGGATGTATAGTATGTTTTCATTGTAGCTTCTTACAAAAGAAGTTTTCTAAATTCATATTTCTGACTTTTTAAAATATAATTATTTTTTAATAATAACTAATGAATCGATGATTCATTTTTTAATATTTAAGTAGTTACTTCATGCTATCAAAGTCTCACTCCTCTATGTTAAAAGATAAAAAGTTTATTTTCAATAATTACACTTAGCGCAATGAACACACAAAAATCATATGACATTTGTGTTCGGTATTAACACAGAATAGTATTTATAACAATTGTAATGTGTGTGTGTGTGTGTGTGTGTGTGTGTGTGTGTGTGTGTGTGTGTGTGTGTGTGTGTGTGTGTGTGTGTGTGTGTGTGTGTGTGTGTGTGTGTGTGTGTGTGTGTGTGTGTGTGTGTGTGTGTGTGTGTGTGTGTGTGTGTGTGTGTGTGTGTGTGTGTGTGTGTGTGTGTGTGTGTGTGTGTTGTTTTAAAAGTCTCAGGATTAGGTAAAACATGGAGAATCGTAGCTACGTAAAACTGATTATGTGGCTTAATTTTCTGTAACAATGATGATGAGACAGGAATGTTAAGAAACTGTTTGCATTTTTCCTTTGAATGTGTATATAGAGTTACTTGTTCGATAATGTAAGCAAAATTGTGTTAATTGGTTTTACTTTTATAAAATATTCTTGGCATACCAAATTTACAATTGATTAAAAGTTTTGTCTAGTTTCTAAAATGTTTTAAATTAATCAGTTTTTATAATCTTAACACATTTGTTTAGTTTGTTGATGAGAAATTTATATTATCAATTTCTTACTACTACTTCACATTTTTATGCTTTTTGTAAAAATAATCTAAATAGGTATGAACTTTTCCAAACGCAAATTGTCAAAGAATTCTTGTCTGTGAGTCATGCATACTGTTTCTGAAATAATATTCTTATCAAAACAAATGATAATAATTTGCATGTCTTACTATTTTCGTTGGCTAAAACATTACTAACAACAGGATATGATAGCACAGAATGAATACTAATTACATGTTAGTATAATGCTGTATAAAATACTCAACGATTAATGTCACTTTTGAAGTGAAACAGTCCCTTTATAACAAGTTCATTAAATATTTTCATAGCTAGTTTATCATTTCGCCTATTCAAAACTTTATTTAAATAAGAAAATTATATTCAAATGTATAAAAAAAATTATATTATTTATTAATTCTATTTACTACGATGGTTTTAAATAAAATCATATCTAATGAATCCACACAGAGAATACTGAATACGTACTGAATTCAAAAATGTGTACTGGAATGCAGAAGAGACGAAAAATTGAAATATTATTCAATATGATATAATTATTATTTATTATTAGGGAGTCTCGGAAAATAATTCTAAATTATTTTTTCTCATATGCACCATCTACAGGAAGAATGGATATTCTGTATTTCTGAAACTAGGAATGCAATTTAAAGCTGTTTTCTTTTTTAAGAAACATGCAGTGAGTGAATGCGTGTGTGTGGGTGTGTGTGTGTGTGTGTGAGAGAGAGCATGTGTGCGTGTATGCATATCTTTTCTACTGACATAGTCACGTGAGGATGTACAAGTTATATTAATTGCTTGATCGGACAAACCAAGGGCACGAACAAGGAAGGTCATCTAATTGCATCCTCGTGTAGGATAATTTCAGTAACTTTCCTCTTTTCATCTGTTCAACACGCAGGAATAAAACTAACAATAAAATAACTAGGACTGGAATTTTATTTAAAATACACTATGTTGGCATAAATATTAAAACTTGTTTGTGTGATACGACTACAAATATTAAGGTAAATAATGTAAATACATTCAAGGATATTACAGTCCTTAAGGAAAACCTACCAGGATAAACAAGTATACGACAGCTGTAGGTCAGGCGATTTGCATAATACAAATACAGAGATAACAAGTGTTTAAAATCTTACCAAATATTAGTTGGTATAAAAAATACCGGTTTCTTTTATTTTTACGTAACTTTTTGTATGAGTTTTAACTATTAAGATTACGTTTTTCTAAAATACATTCCTTAGTTAAAAGTTGTTTTGTACAATAAAATATATTCTTTTATTATAAATCTTTACTTTAGCACAGTATTTATTTTATTTACTCTGTATTTTCTTACTTTTCCATGACTTTTTTATTGATCAAATTATTCATGAAATGTTAATTATTTCATTGATTTTCTTGTATTGTTAATTGACTTGTAAATTTTCTAGACGAGGCCATAGGCAATCTAAATGTACGTACCACTTGAAACTTCAATGGGACCATACCTAGTATATACATCTGACCAACTCGATAGGAAATATATATCTAAAGGCGTAACCTCATTCGGGTATGTATGTGAAAAGTAAAGAAACGCAGGATAAGTTGTAAATGAAAGATATTTTTAAAAACTTAAAACGTTTATATTTTTTTTAAATCAGATAACGACTTGAAGTTTAAAAATTAGGTTTTAAACTTACACAGATACATTAAAGCGCTTTTTAAAACCAAGACTTGAGCAAATAGGCACCAGGATAAAGAAGATAGGCATTAGGCATGCCAGCAATGAAAATTTTTTATGACCGATGAGGGGGGGTAGTGGCGTACTACTGCCAAAACTAAAAGCGGCTAGATCGTTAGAACATTACAATGTGTCTCACACACATACACAAGGAAGAGTAGTAATAACAGTAGCAAACACAGAACATGTTATTACATATGCTGTACATACGTATAATAAGGACATTACTAAAAACGTCATATGTAAGAGGTAGATTAATATGAGAATTTGGAAGGCATTTTATGAATCTTTTTGGTATTCTCTCCGTCTTACTGTCTCTTCTCTTATCTTATTTTATTTTTCCTATCTTATCTTATTTCTCGACTCCATTATTCTTCCATTTCCTTTAGTACCAATATTATTGGTTGATAGTAAATTACTGCCTTCTGCAGCTTATTAAAATTAATACTTTTTTAATATTAAAATCATAAGAATCTTAAGACCTTACAATAGCATGATTATAAAAACTCTATTATACCCATATATTTTAAAATTATGCAAATCACAATACGATTCATCGTTTTCTTTTTTGTTGTTGCTTGACCTATATTTTCTCAGACACAGCCCGTTTAACATATTACTTTTGCTAATATGAGTAGTCGACCTCTTCTTTCCCTCTACTTTTTTCTAAAATAATCAAGCATTTTGTATCACCTGTTTTCTACTTTCCATGAACTAAATACCTCAGACATACCTATACTCAAGTCTACACAGCACCTACATTCCATGCTTGTGTTGATATTTGATTAACGGAAACATATCTTATATAGGTAATCCCTAAAATAACCATGTCCAGTGAAGAACTTTGTTAAATAGTATTTAACCTCTCCATGTTGCCAGTTAACCCAGATATCTAATTGGCGTATAAGTCTACAGTGGTGTGTTAGGGGGGCTCCTGAAACAGTGACGTCACGATCAGCTGTTTGTGACGTCACTGTTTCAGTTACATCACTGGCTGTTTCACTGACGTCATGCTGTTTCAGTGATGTCATGAGCAGCTGATCGTGAGGTCGTTGACCCGGTTAGTTGATCGACACGTGTCTTCGTATTTCAGGAGCCTCCCGTGTTGTGCTGTCTGTTGGTCTGTATGTGTATGCTGGTGGTCGGTCGGTCGGTGCTGGGCTCGGTCTCGGTCTCGGACATATCAGTCTCGGTGCTCAGTATAAATGGTGGGTAGCGGTGGAAAGGAACGAGAAGGGGGAAAAATAACAAGCATACCAAAAGAAAAACATACATACAAACGGAAAACTGTGGGATGTGCATCGTCGGGAATTGTACAACCCCATTATCGAATGAGCCCAAAATAATTTAAAACAAGCAACATTTTATGTAACATAAACAAACCAGGTAGCACCATTTAAGTTATTAACGAATAAATATTAAAAATAATTAAGCAATAAACAGCAATTTGAGATCAGAAAACGTGTATTATGTCATACCAAAAGACCTATCTACTCGGAAACATCGATAGAATTGCACGACAACACGTAAATAATTAAGCAATGAACAGCAACAGTTCCAATAAAAAAAAATTAAACAAGTCCACGAAAGTCAGCGAGAGATCGCGGTCAACGAAACACTGACCCCGTCAACACCGTGTCATTCGTATAAACGGTGGGTAGCGGGGAAAGGAACCAGGAGGGGAGAAACCCTGTTAATACCAAAATATATCTGCATAGTTTAATACAAGCAATATTTTTTGTAACAAGTCGTCATTACCAACAAACGACTCGAATCAAATCTGTAAAACAAGTTAGCACCATTTAATTTATAAACAATAATAATAACGAAGCAATAAACTGCAATTTGCGATCATAAAACGTCTATTGTGCCATAGCAAAGTACCTGACTATTCGTCAACACTAATAGAATGGGGCCATAACGCTTCACGGTGATACAATGCAACAGTTCTAACAACTGGATTATACGCAACGGTTCCAATAAAAAAAAAAATTAAACCAGTCCACGAAAGTCATCGGCTATTCACAGGCGAGGGCTGTCCGCAGTGCGAGAGAGAGCGTTAGAGTGGGCGAGGTGAGGGGAGACACACGCGTGGGAAAAGCGAGATAATATAACCCACCCGAAGGGTGCAAAGCAGCGCGTGCGGGCAATTAACAGTCCACAGCTGTGGGCTGACGGAGAGGGGCGGCACGCGGGGTAAACCAGAGAGAGAATGAATTAAGGGGTGTGCGTTCTCTCGACAGTACAGCGAAAGTTGTAACTGTCAAGCGTTAAAATCAAATACAAATATTAACTTTGGTTCTGGTACTTAAATAAACCGACTTGAAACTAATGAAGAATTTAATTAATCTCCACTAAAACTTAACACTAATTATTGAAGTTTATTAAACATTTCTTATAGCCATAAATCTACGGAAGCCTCTGGCACATTTGGGGTGATATTTTCTCCTTAGCAACCGTTATACTTTATTTTTGTACTTTATCGTACGCTCTAGTGTCCTAAATGATATTAGCACCTCTGAATTTTTCAGTGAAGTTAACAGTGAACAAAACATACTATTAACACAACTACCATTCAAACGCTAAACGTTTCCTAAGGATAAAATCACCCGTGCTAGGCCTTTAAATACAGTTGCAAATTGTTAAATAAACTTCGCCAAAATTACAAATTATGCTTAAAGGCTCATTCTTTCTACAAAATACAGAATATCACAATAAGAAAACATGAAAAGCTCATTATTTGACAAGTTAATCGTTAAACGTATTGAATTTCTAAAATTGAAAATTACGTAAGTTGTTCTTACCCCCACAGGCGAATCTCATCTCAAAACTTAATTGACGTTCACCTTGTGTTTGAGTTCTCTCATTATAAATTATAAAGCTGAACTAAAATTGTTACTTGAGAGCGTGTTTATAAGTTAAGCACTCCCTGTTGTCAATAAAACGGTGATGGAACAGTCAAAGCTCTTATGCGACAGCTAACATAATTGTATTTTATTACTACTAATTTTTGGCTAGTTTCATTTAAATCTGAAAATGCTACTTCCACGTCGTAAATGCTAATAATATAGCGTATACACTTGAGCCCTTTAAAATAATCTACAAAAGAGAGCGATGTAGAAATGTTCCAGGATGCATGATTTCTAAAATGTTATACATTACAATAATTTAATACTCAAATGTAATATCTGTTAATGCTCTAAACACGTACACGAGTTCTGTCATATTACATATTTTTGGTGCTATCAGCAGTTTTGGAAATATAACTTTCTCATCACTTAACCAAAATATCCATCAAACAAATGGTTTCTATTTACCAAAATTTCAAGCAATATTGAATAATTAACAAAATAATTCCGTAATGCGTTTTATTTAGAAAATATCTGTAACAATAACTATGTAGTATAATACAATACGAAACAAGAAACAATTATTACTAATATTAGCCTGAATTCAGTATAATTATTACGACTACATACATGCATACTACTTACATACCACTACTATATACACTACAGAGTACAAAACATAAAAAATAATAACAATAAGTAAATAGTTAAGTAATAGTGACGTGAAAAAACATTCTCCAAGCAAAGAAAGTAAAAAGCAGAAACCACAAAAAAGACACTTTTTGTAGGTGCACGTGACGTGATTTAGTCGATGTCTACAAGCGAAATGATCACACACGCGCGCGCACACACACATGTTTAGAAGCGAAACAACTTGAATTTTGTATGTCTATGGAAAACAGTCAAAGGAATCTTTTATAAAAAAGAAATATAAAATTGTGTTAAATAAAATAAAAGTAACAACAGCGAGTTGTGTGTGTTCGACGTACTTGAATAATACATCTTGTTTCATTACCTCCCCTTAACTCAACAAGTAATTGGTATAACATAACATAAACTTTATCATAACATTCGTTGTCACAAAATAATATCATTTAATTCAGAATCCTTACTTGCTATTGCTATAAGGTAAATTATTGTTTCATTTTTGTTTACTTTCATGGTCATTTACTTTGACAATTTCTGTACTATTCTACTTCTTACACTTCTCATCAGTATCATACTG
Source organism: Magicicada septendecula (assembly GCA_034769895.1). Taxonomy (NCBI): domain Eukaryota; kingdom Metazoa; phylum Arthropoda; class Insecta; order Hemiptera; family Cicadidae; genus Magicicada; species Magicicada septendecula. The sequence goes on along the minus strand of CM068368.1, from coordinate 566,182,318 downwards.
ATTTACTTTTCACTGAACATGGATCATTAACTATTGTCTAATTTACAGGTTTGTTTATTCTCGTTATTTCTACCTTGCATCCTTATTTATCTTTATCTATAATTATAAATGTAATTATTAGACTTTTGTTTTATCATGGGGTTAGATATTGATTTGCTTATTATTTTGTTAATATAACATTTATGTAACATGGATGACTGCATTTCTGTTGCGTTACATATGCTCCCCCTCCTAAAAAAGGTTAGTTTACCTGAATGAAGTTTAGGTCAAATAAACTTGTCTTTTTCACATGCCTTTTCTTCATATCAATATTAATGGTTGACGATGGGATTCTCAATGTAACTTTATTAGACTAGTATTAATAATTCTTTATTTAATAACATTTCATTATTTCAATTAACATTCTTGATCATATTTAATTTCTGTAAACAGTATTTGTTGATAGTTGGCTACAATATTCAATGATACTTTAGGTTCACATCTCTTCTACTTATAATTACTGTAATCACTGTATTTCTCAATTATTCTTCTGTCATCCAATTTGTTTCTGTTTTCTTTGTCCTACTCTTCTGGAAACTGAGGTCATTAATTCGTTAATAATTCTGACAGTTATCATTTGTAATTATTTTTGTTTTTTCTTTCTTGTTGTGATAATAACGCTAAGTATCCTCTTCATTTGTTTTTCTGATCTCAATATTTTCTAAATAGTTATTGTTTAATTATCATTATAACTGTGCTTCTGACTAGATACAGTCCTTAGCTCAACTATTATTTTTCTTATCGTATTTCATTATTTTGGCTGTTTATATTTCAATGAATTATGTTCATAAATATATTTTTTTTCTCGTTTTCTTTAATATTACATTGGTTACAATCAATCGTTTACTGAAGTTGTCTCTTTCACTTGGCAATGCGGTATGTATTTTAGGTCATATTATTTTTCTTTTATTATTTTGCATAGGTAGACTTGATGTAAAAACTTTTTATCTTGGGGTTTCATTATTCATTATTCACTCTATTTCTTTGTAGACGTTTAGTAATAATTCTAGTTTTCTTCTGTAATCTTGGGGTTTGTTATTAACTCTTCTTAATACCTTCTTCATAACTATATTTTAATTCAGACTTACTTCATTTTGAATGACATTTTTTCTATTTATTTTATTGTTCAAAAAATTCTCTTTTATTTACAAGTGTTTTCTCTTCAAAATCGATAATAAGTGGTTCTTATTGTATTTTAGAATTTATTGGTTTTATTCAAATTCAAATTCTTTTTAATTCCAAGTATTTTCTCTTCAAAACTGGTAATAAGTTGTTCTTATTGTATTTTAGAATTTATTCATAATATTTCTTTATGGACTCCTGATTGTATGTTCCCTTAATCTTTTTCGTGACAGGGTTCATTATTTCATATGTATTGTTATTATTATTTTTTGTTATCACATATGGCCCAGTATATAATAACAATAATTTTTTAGTTATTCCCTCTAGAGTGCTTGGTAGCTCCCTGTTTCTTATTAATATTTTCTCGCCCACTTGGTACTTTTAATTGGTTTTGGATTATTCTTTTCATATATCCTTTTCTTCATTTCCGCCTTTTCCATTACTCGGTTATAAAATTTAACGGTTTCAAACTGATATTCTGGGTTATTTGGAAAGTTTATAATATCCTGGATTTCTCTGGGTGGAAGCCTTTCAAACATAACAGTATAAGGAGTGTTTTCGATGGACTGATGGTAAGATATATTTAAGAACTCTTCGGTCAGTGACAAGTATTCGTACCACCTTCTCTGTTGGTCATGACAGTAAGTTCGGAGTATTCTGCCAACTTCCCTCAATACACGTTCTGCCGGATTACTGCTGGGGTGGTATACTGAAGTCTTATATGTTCTAATGTTGTGTTTTAGAAGATTATGTCTCCATTTACAGCCCTTGAATTGCGTACCATGATCGGTGATAATAGATGACGGTTTACCAATCTCTGTTATGTAACGTACAATGACTATTTCCAGAATTTTCTTGGTTGTGGCTTTGCTAATAGCGTAGAGTTTAGTGTATTTGGAAAAGTGATCAAAAATAATAATTATGAATTTATATCTATGGTTTCCTCCACTGCGTGGGAATGGTCCACATATATCCAGAAATACCTTCTCCAGCTTATATTTGGATGTGATAGGGATCATGACTCCCTCATTCTTCTCATTATTATGTTTAACCATCTGGCAGATGTGACATGCTTGTATGGATTTTTGCACTTTTCTGGTTATATTTTTTATGTACTTCCAGGTTATGTATGTTCTTCCAGGGCTTTGACGATTTTCATGGCTCCCATGTGTCCATATCGTTCATGGTAATCCAATATCAATTTGTTTTCCACAGCGGTGGGAATTACTAGTTTCCAGTTTATTTGTTTAGGGGTAACCTTAATAAATAATCGATCATCATGTATACAGTAATATTTAGTAATAACTTCATCAGCATTTTGTACCTTCTGGCGTATGTTTATTAATTTGGGATCCGATTTTTGGTGTTGATCAATTTCATTTGTAATAATTTCTAAATCCTTCCGACTCTTAATGACATGGTACACTTTTGCAATCTGTTCCTTTTCTCCATCGAACGATTGGTCTTGTATGTTTATTCGGGACAAGATATCGGCTGCTATATTCTTTCTTCCAGGTATATATTCCCAATCGATGCAATACTCTTGCAATGCAAGTACCCATCTAGTTAGCCGGCCATGACTAAGTTTACATCTTTTTAGAAATGAAATTGATTTATGGTCACTTCTTACGGTCACTGGGTATCCGAGTATGTAAGTTCTAAATTTATTGCATGCGTACACTACACTTAGCAGCTCCTTCTCGGTAACGTTATAGTTGCGTTCGCAGTTGTTAAGCACTCTGCTGGCGAAGCTGATTACCATATGATGTCCTTCTTCATCTTCTTTATATAGGGTAGCTCCTAAACTAACATTGCTCGCATCACAATTTAAATAAAAGCGTTTGTTAAAATCAGGGTGGTACAACATAACTGTTTCTAAAAATTTCTTTTTGATTAATTGCAGAATTTTATCTTGTTCTGGTCCCCATGCCCATTTGTCTTTGGATGATAATTGTTTCTGAAACTTGGCAGTTACTTCCGAATAGTTATCTTGGAATTTTCGGTAATAGTTACAAATTCTAAGAAAGGATTGTAGCTGTTTTCTATTTTTTGGAGTAGGGAACAGTTGAATTGCTTCTACTTTTTCTGTTGAAGGTGTGATACCCTCCTCAGACAAATTAAAACCTAAGAACTTTACTTGGTTGGCGATAAATTTAGATTTATTCAGCTTGAGTGTTATGTTGTTTTCGGATAATTTTCTCAGTACCTGTTCCACCCGCTCGCAATGTTCATCCCAATGTGAAGAAGTTATAAGTAGGTCATCTACATAGACCGTAGTGAACTGCAGTGTTTCTTGTCCCAATACTTGGTCCATACATTTTACAAATATTGCAACAGAATTATTAGTCCGAAAGGTAGTCTTTTAAATTGATAGTTCCTTCCGTCAAAAAGGAACGCCATGTATTTTCTACTATCTGGATGTAGTTCGACCTGCCAGTAACCGCATACCGTATCCCAAGTATTGATGTATTTAATGCCGTGGAATTTCTTTAAAATTTCTTCGATTTCGCCTGGTGAAGTCCTATCGTTGATGATCATTTTATTTATTTCCCTAGCGTCCAGGCAAATTCTCACCTTTCCGTTCTTTTTCGGGACTGCCACTATGGGACTGGTATATGGTGATTGACTATATTCTATTATGTCATCTTGAATCATACGATTAATCTCGTCCCGGACTTCGTTTATTATTGAATAAGCAATTGGGTAGGATTTTCTGCGAAAGTCCACTGGTTCTTTAAAATTTATCACACACTGATATCCTTTTACTTTACCAGGAGCATTGGAGAATACATGTTTGTATTTATTATATATTTGAATTAAATTTTCGGCCTGTACCTTACCTACTTGTCGACAAGTTTTTTCCCTTTGGAATTCTCGGACCTCTTCTAACTTACTCTGCCACAGTTCGGGATCATCGTCCTCATATTGAATGACTTCTGGTATTTTATTTTTCTTACAAAAGTAGCTTTTTATGGCTAGACATCTGGTGTTAACTGGAACGGTTCTATTAGCGTCAACTAATTCGGCTGTCCATAATCCTTCTTCGGATGTTAAAGATATTGTACCTTTATGTAAGTCAATTACTGCGGAATGCTGGCGCAATACATCGCATCCAATCAATAAATTGAACGGTAATCCCGTTGCGACCAAGAATCCTATTGGTAGGGTCATATTATTATTGGTAAGATCGAGCGATACTTGCTTTTTAACTGTTTTATTTTGTCGTCCAATGGCTCCGATAATTATCACATTATTGACAGGTAATGTCGGTATGGGCAACTCGCCTTCTCGCTGTATTTTTTCAAGTTCAGTACTGTCTATCAACGATATGTTAGATCCAGTATCTATCATTATGGTAGATTGTACCCCATTTAATTTTGCTGTTACATATATGATTTCGTTATTACTATTACTGTTTACATGTTTCTTATCCTCTTCCAATAAATCTTCTCTAATATTCTTTAAATAGTGGTTATTAATTATAGTTATGGTATTATTATTCTTAAGTTTGTTTACAAGTCGTTGTTCCCCAAGATTACGGTTCAGTGAAGGGTATTCATTATTTTTCACTGCCTCTATTAGTTTAAATGAGGGCTTACCCTCTCTTCTCTATTTTCATTTGAATTATTATGTTGATTTAGTACAGGTTCGGTGCGGTCCTCTGTATTAGGTTCCGCTATCCTATAATTTCTTTCAGATGGATAGTTGTCTTCACGCCGGGACTGATCATAATGATTGTCATATCGGTGACTCCTTGGGTAATATTGTCGCTGATTACTTTGAGGCCTGGAGTAAATATAATTAACGTTCTGCCTATAATTATTGGGTCGTCTGTCCCCATCTCCTCTATTATTGCGACTATCGCGGTAATTATAAGTATTATTGCCACGATAATTATAATTCCTGGAATTATTATTCGCGTGATCGTTTTGGGTCCTATTTGTATTAACGTTCTGAGCGGGTCGATTGTGATCGTTATTATGAGAATTGGTTGGTGGCTCGTTATTATTATACTTCTGATATTTATAATTTAACATCCTGTTTCTTTGGTATTGGTTCTCGTGCTCATAATTCTCAAGGAATTTGGCCATGGCTGAAATCGTTTTGATTTGGCTACACATACGTGCATTTTTTATCCCTTCCTCATAATGGTAGGATAGTTGTATCACCAAACATTCTTCGGGAATTCTGGGCTCTAAGTTCCGTGCCATACATATACTTTTCCTAGAAAGTATGAAGTAGGAGACTGGCCTGTGTTTGTTTCGTATCGACCGTTACTCAAATTATTTCTAATCATGTTCTGGGTCGATTCAGACCAATATTTCTCTTTAAATTGTTTTTTGAACTCGGTCATGTCCAGTATATCCGGGCGCACCGCTGTCCACCAATTATCATAGGTATCTTTAAATGTCTCATCAATCATACTGCGTATAATACTCTAGCGATTTTCTCTATTTCTTGCGATCATCTCTTCCAACCTCTTTAAAAATTCCATCGGATTACGCTTGTAATTACGAAAATTAATCGACTCACGGTTATCGTGGTTATTCGTATGACTATGTTGACATGTCCGATCCCGCCATGAATCTACTTCTTCTTGTAACTGTAGTTCGCGTCTACTAATTTCCTCTATTTTATTTTTACTGGTATTAATTTGACCTTCCATATTATTTAAATTGCCATAGACTCTTTCGAGTCGTTCACCCATGTCTGTCTGTATTTGTGTAATACCTTCCTTATTCTCTTCCCGTACCTGATGTACTTCGTTTTTAATTTGCTCATATTTTCCGACAGTTTCCTGTTGGATTTCTTCGACCATTGTTTTACTCTCGATTTTTATGTCATTAATTTTATTTTGTAATTCTTCACGAACCTGTATTATTGTTTCGTTAGTTTTTTCTAACCTTTCATTTGTTTCGGCTAACTCTAATTTCCTTTCCTCATTATTTTGGTCCACCTTTTGGTTAATTGTAACGTGCATATTTTCCATTCTTTCATTAATCTGCCTTAAATTTTCTTCATGTATTAGTAGAATTTCTTCCCTCATTTGTTTTAAATCCTCCTCACTCCTGTCCAATCTTTCGTTAATTTGTTTTGAGGTTTCTTTAATTGTTTTATCTAATTTTTCCTCCAGTCTCTTTGAGTTTTCCTTATTTTCCTCATTTGTTTTATCGAATTTTTCCTCCAGTCTCTTTGAGTTTTCCTTATTTGTTTTCCTTGAGTCTTCCTTAATTTCCTCTTTCATTTGTCTGTTACTTTCCATTATTATCCTCAAAAGCTCCTGCATACTCATGTCTTCCTTTTTGTTGGATTTATCTGATTGGTCCCCTTGGGCATCTTCTTCCATTACTTCCTTTCCCTTGTTTGTAATTATTTCAGTTTCTGCTATTTCGCCTGTCTGTTGTTCCATTTCACTATCTATTATTATTTCGATTTCCTGTTCTTGTTCATCTTCTTCCTACTCCGTATCTTCGGCCCTCCTCTTTGATCTACCTCTGGTATCAGGCATTTTTATTCTCCCACAGTTGCCTGCTCTGGTTAAGTAATGTTATTATAATTATAGTTACTTAACTTAAGCCCTACACTGGTTGAGCGCCAATTTGTAATCAGACGAGTACGAGCGTCTCGTTATTTTCACACAATGTAAGCCTATTCGTTGCTATGAACGGGTATGTTCCCCTGTCTTTACTCTCTTTGGTCGTTTTAATTTATTTCAATTATTTAAATATCTGAGATATTTGGAGTTGTGGAATATAGTAATTTAATTAACTAATATTAGCTTATCTCTCTAAGAAAGATATCAGTGTTAGTGTACTTGAAACTTGAATAATTAATGTGTTATTCTATAATTTCGTTCAACCCTATTATACCTTGAAGAGAATTATGTAAAAATTTGTATTTTAACGCTCTTCTCTTTGGTGTCGGAGAATTCCGCTATAAACGCTGTAGTACCGGGGCAACGAAACTTAGAGGTTAATTCACTGTTTACGTTAACCAATTATTCTATACTTAGTCAGTTACTTTTTTATTCCCAACTCATTAAATAATACTCCAAATGACAAGATTTTGCAACTATACAAAGGTGCTTTATTTGTTCACTTCTTCAACATTGAATAAGATATGTTCCAATTGGCATATACAAAGGCTATAGATTGCATGAATCGATTATTGATCAGTCCGATACGTTATTTATATTCGGTTATATAATGTGTTTTAGTTTGTAATTAATTTAATTCAGGGTGTGAAGGTTCTTGTAACTGTGGGGAAGATTAAAAATACATAGATAAGAATGCAAGATTTACAAATTTGAAGTGTTGTGTTGTTAATATGATTTATACAATAATAATTTACCAGACTAGAACGAAGCGAATCGTGTAGGCTGTTGGTTGATAACTTCACTGTTCTGGATGATTATGCCGTACGATATTCTTTCTTCGGTTTAATAAAATGGAATTCGTGTCCTGTTCACCTCGGAAATACAGCTCTCTGGATTTATTTACGGCCAGATTGATGTTCCTTCTGCAATTCCTGGATCCAAATACGTTCTTCTCTCGGTTGAAGTAATTAGTGATGTTCCGTGTATTTGAAAGGTTATGAGTTTCAGTGTAGTGTATATTATTGGTTGTGATACAGTTAACTCTTTATATTGGGTTTAATATATCGTCAATTCCTTTCGGGTATAGGACAATTCAAGTCCTTACTTGTATAACGCAGTTATTTATTTTTTATTGTGATATCATACTATAGTCTCTTTTGGTTAAACTGTACTGGCAAGAGTCAAGAATATTATCATTAAAATGTTGTGTTTTATAAGAGTATCAAATAATTTAGAATATTCCGATTATATTAGACATTTCTTAGGTTTTTTAATCTCATCACATTCAGATCATAAAAGGCAATAATTGAAAATCAACAACTTCTTCATTCCCTGTAGTCCATAGCAACCCATTATTTTTCTTCCTTCTCCATGTTTTGTATATAGTGTTTATTTCATATATTTTTTGTCTATTCCTTATTAATTTGCTATCATATCGGAATATAACTTTACCGATAGTTGGTTTATTATTTTCTACATATATTCTGCTGGTTTTTTGATATGAGCCTGTTTCTTTTATATTTATTACTTTTTCGATATCAAACGTTATCAATCGACATCATGGCATTGTGGCATTATCATATTTTGTATATAAATTGAGATGGTTTATTATATATCATTACTTATTTAATGTTTTTTCCTAGCTCTTCGAACCGTATTCATTAATTATTATTAACTTACGTACCTAACCTTTATGTTATGAGTGGTTACATAGTGTTATTGGCTGTTAGGCCTTTTATTGTATACGGACCTACCTTTGTTTATAACTGGTGAACAACTATAGCCCTTTTACATAAATTCATACATATAATCAAATCTTAACTATTAACATTTACATAAATAATTATTCTTTTCATATCTAATGACAAATTTATCTTGATCTATGGATCACATATAAGAAAATTGAAATCTATTAACGCTAACTAGCTGCTTCCCACATCATTCTATAACAGTAATTGAATAATACATCTTGTTTCATTACCTTCCCTTAACTCAACAAGTAATTGGTATAACATAACATAAACTTTATCATAACATTCGTTGTCACAAAATAATTTCATTTAATTCAGAATCCTTACTTGCTATTGCTATAAGGTAAATTATTGTTTCATTTTTGTTTACTTTCATGGTCATTTACTTTGACAATTTCTGTACTATTCTACTTCTTACACTTCTCATCAGTATCATACTGATTTACTTTTCACTGAACATGGATCATTAACTATTGTCTAATTTACAGGTTTGTTTATTCTCGTTATTTCTACCTTGCATCCTTATTTATCTTTATCTATAATTATAAATGTAATTATTAGACTTTTGTTTTATCATGGGGTTAGATATTGATTTGCTTATTATTTTGTTAATATAATATTTATGTAACATGGATGACTGCATTTCTGTTGCGTTACATATGCTCCCCCTCCTAAAAAAGGTTAGTTTACCTGAATGAAGTTTAGGTCAAATAAACTTGTCTTTTTCACATGCCTTTTCTTCATATCAATATTAATGGTTGACGATGGGATTCTCAATGTAACTTTATTAGACTAGTATTAATAATTCTTTATTTAATAACATTTCATTATTTCAATTAACATTCTTGATCATATTTAATTTCTGTAAACAGTATTTGTTGATAGTTGGCTACAATATTCAATGATACTTTAGGTTCACATCTCTTCTACTTATAATTACTGTAATCACTGTATTTCTCAATTATTCTTCTGTCATCCAATTTGTTTCTGTTTTCTTTGTCCTACTCTTCTGGAAACTGAGGTCATTAATTCGTTAATAATTCTGACAGTTATCATTTGTAATTATTTTTGTTTTTTCTTTCTTGTTGTGATAATAACGCTAAGTATCCTCTTCATTTGTTTTTCTGATCTCAATATTTTCTAAATAGTTATTGTTTAATTATCATTATAACTGTGCTTCTGACTAGATACAGTCCTTAGCTCAACTATTATTTTTCTTATCGTATTTCATTATTTTGGCTGTTTATATTTCAATGAATTATGTTCATAAATATATTTTTTTTCTCGTTTTCTTTAATATTACATTGGTTACAATCAATCGTTTACTGAAGTTGTCTCTTTCACTTGGCAATGCGGTATGTATTTTAGGTCATATTATTTTTCTTTTATTATTTTGCATAGGTAGACTTGATGTAAAAACTTTTTATCTTGGGGTTTCATTATTCATTATTCACTCTATTTCTTTGTAGACGTTTAGTAATAATTCTAGTTTTCTTCTGTAATCTTGGGGTTTGTTATTAACTCTTCTTAATACCTTCTTCATAACTATATTTTAATTCAGACTTACTTCATTTTGAATGACATTTTTTCTATTTATTTTATTGTTCAAAAAATTCTCTTTTATTTACAAGTGTTTTCTCTTCAAAATCGATAATAAGTGGTTCTTATTGTATTTTAGAATTTATTGGTTTTATTCAAATTCAAATTCTTTTTAATTCCAAGTATTTTCTCTTCAAAACTGGTAATAAGTTGTTCTTATTGTATTTTAGAATTTATTCATAATATTTCTTTATGGACTCCTGATTGTATGTTCCCTTAATCTTTTTCGTGACAGGGTTCATTATTTCATATGTATTGTTATTATTATTTTTTGTTATCACATATGGCCCAGTATATAATAACAATAATTTTTTAGTTATTCCCTCTAGAGTGCTTGGTAGCTCCCTGTTTCTTATTAATATTTTCTCGCCCACTTGGTACTTTTAATTGGTTTTGGATTATTCTTTTCATATATCCTTTTCTTCATTTCCGCCTTTTCCATTACTCGGTTATAAAATTTAACGGTTTCAAACTGATATTCTGGGTTATTTGGAAAGTTTATAATATCCTGGATTTCTCTGGGTGGAAGCCTTTCAAACATAACAGTATAAGGAGTGTTTTCGATGGACTGATGGTAAGATATATTTAAGAACTCTTCGGTCAGTGACAAGTATTCGTACCACCTTCTCTGTTGGTCATGACAGTAAGTTCGGAGTATTCTGCCAACTTCCCTCAATACACGTTCTGCCGGATTACTGCTGGGGTGGTATACTGAAGTCTTATATGTTCTAATGTTGTGTTTTAGAAGATTATGTCTCCATTTACAGCCCTTGAATTGCGTACCATGATCGGTGATAATAGATGACGGTTTACCAATCTCTGTTATGTAACGTACAATGACTATTTCCAGAATTTTCTTGGTTGTGGCTTTGCTAATAGCGTAGAGTTTAGTGTATTTGGAAAAGTGATCAAAAATAATAATTATGAATTTATATCTATGGTTTCCTCCACTGCGTGGGAATGGTCCACATATATCCAGAAATACCTTCTCCAGCTTATATTTGGATGTGATAGGGATCATGACTCCCTCATTCTTCTCATTATTATGTTTAACCATCTGGCAGATGTGACATGCTTGTATGGATTTTTGCACTTTTCTGGTTATATTTTTTATGTACTTCCAGGTTATGTATGTTCTTCCAGGGCTTTGACGATTTTCATGGCTCCCATGTGTCCATATCGTTCATGGTAATCCAATATCAATTTGTTTTCCACAGCGGTGGGAATTACTAGTTTCCAGTTTATTTGTTTAGGGGTAACCTTAATAAATAATCGATCATCATGTATACAGTAATATTTAGTAATAACTTCATCAGCATTTTGTACCTTCTGGCGTATGTTTATTAATTTGGGATCCGATTTTTGGTGTTGATCAATTTCATTTGTAATAATTTCTAAATCCTTCCGACTCTTAATGACATGGTACACTTTTGCAATCTGTTCCTTTTCTCCATCGAACGATTGGTCTTGTATGTTTATTCGGGACAAGATATCGGCTGCTATATTCTTTCTTCCAGGTATATATTCCCAATCGATGCAATACTCTTGCAATGCAAGTACCCATCTAGTTAGCCGGCCATGACTAAGTTTACATCTTTTTAGAAATGAAATTGATTTATGGTCACTTCTTACGGTCACTGGGTATCCGAGTATGTAAGTTCTAAATTTATTGCATGCGTACACTACACTTAGCAGCTCCTTCTCGGTAACGTTATAGTTGCGTTCGCAGTTGTTAAGCACTCTGCTGGCGAAGCTGATTACCATATGATGTCCTTCTTCATCTTCTTTATATAGGGTAGCTCCTAAACTAACATTGCTCGCATCACAATTTAAATAAAAGCGTTTGTTAAAATCAGGGTGGTACAACATAACTGTTTCTAAAAATTTCTTTTTGATTAATTGCAGAATTTTATCTTGTTCTGGTCCCCATGCCCATTTGTCTTTGGATGATAATTGTTTCTGAAACTTGGCAGTTACTTCCGAATAGTTATCTTGGAATTTTCGGTAATAGTTACAAATTCTAAGAAAGGATTGTAGCTGTTTTCTATTTTTTGGAGTAGGGAACAGTTGAATTGCTTCTACTTTTTCTGTTGAAGGTGTGATACCCTCCTCAGACAAATTAAAACCTAAGAACTTTACTTGGTTGGCGATAAATTTAGATTTATTCAGCTTGAGTGTTATGTTGTTTTCGGATAATTTTCTCAGTACCTGTTCCACCCGCTCGCAATGTTCATCCCAATGTGAAGAAGTTATAAGTAGGTCATCTACATAGACCGTAGTGAACTGCAGTGTTTCTTGTCCCAATACTTGGTCCATACATTTTACAAATATTGCAACAGAATTATTAGTCCGAAAGGTAGTCTTTTAAATTGATAGTTCCTTCCGTCAAAAAGGAACGCCATGTATTTTCTACTATCTGGATGTAGTTCGACCTGCCAGTAACCGCATACCGTATCCCAAGTATTGATGTATTTAATGCCGTGGAATTTCTTTAAAATTTCTTCGATTTCGCCTGGTGAAGTCCTATCGTTGATGATCATTTTATTTATTTCCCTAGCGTCCAGGCAAATTCTCACCTTTCCGTTCTTTTTCGGGACTGCCACTATGGGACTGGTATATGGTGATTGACTATATTCTATTATGTCATCTTGAATCATACGATTAATCTCGTCCCGGACTTCGTTTATTATTGAATAAGCAATTGGGTAGGATTTTCTGCGAAAGTCCACTGGTTCTTTAAAATTTATCACACACTGATATCCTTTTACTTTACCAGGAGCATTGGAGAATACATGTTTGTATTTATTATATATTTGAATTAAATTTTCGGCCTGTACCTTACTTACTTGTCGACAAGTTTTTTCCCTTTGGAATTCTCGGACCTCTTCTAACTTACTCTGCCACAGTTCGGGATCATCGTCCTCATATTGAATGACTTCTGGTATTTTATTTTTCTTACAAAAGTAGCTTTTTATGGCTAGACATCTGGTGTTAACTGGAACGGTTCTATTAGCGTCAACTAATTCGGCTGTCCATAATCCTTCTTCGGATGTTAAAGATATTGTACCTTTATGTAAGTCAATTACTGCGGAATGCTGGCGCAATACATCGCATCCAATCAATAAATTGAACGGTAATCCCGTTGCGACCAAGAATCCTATTGGTAGGGTCATATTATTATTGGTAAGATCGAGCGATACTTGCTTTTTAACTGTTTTATTTTGTCGTCCAATGGCTCCGATAATTATCACATTATTGACAGGTAATGTCGGTATGGGCAACTCGCCTTCTCGCTGTATTTTTTCAAGTTCAGTACTGTCTATCAACGATATGTTAGATCCAGTATCTATCATTATGGTAGATTGTACCCCATTTAATTTTGCTGTTACATATATGATTTCGTTATTACTATTACTGTTTACATGTTTCTTATCCTCTTCCAATAAATCTTCTCTAATATTCTTTAAATAGTGGTTATTAATTATAGTTATGGTATTATTATTCTTAAGTTTGTTTACAAGTCGTTGTTCCCCAAGATTACGGTTCAGTGAAGGGTATTCATTATTTTTCACTGCCTCTATTAGTTTAAATGAGGGCTTACCCTCTCTTCTCTATTTTCATTTGAATTATTATGTTGATTTAGTACAGGTTCGGTGCGGTCCTCTGTATTAGGTTCCGCTATCCTATAATTTCTTTCAGATGGATAGTTGTCTTCACGCCGGGACTGATCATAATGATTGTCATATCGGTGACTCCTTGGGTAATATTGTCGCTGATTACTTTGAGGCCTGGAGTAAATATAATTAACGTTCTGCCTATAATTATTGGGTCGTCTGTCCCCATCTCCTCTATTATTGCGACTATCGCGGTAATTATAAGTATTATTGCCACGATAATTATAATTCCTGGAATTATTATTCGCGTGATCGTTTTGGGTCCTATTTGTATTAACGTTCTGAGCGGGTCGATTGTGATCGTTATTATGAGAATTGGTTGGTGGCTCGTTATTATTATACTTCTGATATTTATAATTTAACATCCTGTTTCTTTGGTATTGGTTCTCGTGCTCATAATTCTCAAGGAATTTGGCCATGGCTGAAATCGTTTTGATTTGGCTACACATACGTGCATTTTTTATCCCTTCCTCATAATGGTAGGATAGTTGTATCACCAAACATTCTTCGGGAATTCTGGGCTCTAAGTTCCGTGCCATACATATACTTTTCCTAGAAAGTATGAAGTAGGAGACTGGCCTGTGTTTGTTTCGTATCGACCGTTACTCAAATTATTTCTAATCATGTTCTGGGTCGATTCAGACCAATATTTCTCTTTAAATTGTTTTTTGAACTCGGTCATGTCCAGTATATCCGGGCGCACCGCTGTCCACCAATTATCATAGGTATCTTTAAATGTCTCATCAATCATACTGCGTATAATACTCTAGCGATTTTCTCTATTTCTTGCGATCATCTCTTCCAACCTCTTTAAAAATTCCATCGGATTACGCTTGTAATTACGAAAATTAATCGACTCACGGTTATCGTGGTTATTCGTATGACTATGTTGACATGTCCGATCCCGCCATGAATCTACTTCTTCTTGTAACTGTAGTTCGCGTCTACTAATTTCCTCTATTTTATTTTTACTGGTATTAATTTGACCTTCCATATTATTTAAATTGCCATAGACTCTTTCGAGTCGTTCACCCATGTCTGTCTGTATTTGTGTAATACCTTCCTTATTCTCTTCCCGTACCTGATGTACTTCGTTTTTAATTTGCTCATATTTTCCGACAGTTTCCTGTTGGATTTCTTCGACCATTGTTTTACTCTCGATTTTTATGTCATTAATTTTATTTTGTAATTCTTCACGAACCTGTATTATTGTTTCGTTAGTTTTTTCTAACCTTTCATTTGTTTCGGCTAACTCTAATTTCCTTTCCTCATTATTTTGGTCCACCTTTTGGTTAATTGTAACGTGCATATTTTCCATTCTTTCATTAATCTGCCTTAAATTTTCTTCATGTATTAGTAGAATTTCTTCCCTCATTTGTTTTAAATCCTCCTCACTCCTGTCCAATCTTTCGTTAATTTGTTTTGAGGTTTCTTTAATTGTTTTATCTAATTTTTCCTCCAGTCTCTTTGAGTTTTCCTTATTTTCCTCATTTGTTTTATCGAATTTTTCCTCCAGTCTCTTTGAGTTTTCCTTATTTGTTTTCCTTGAGTCTTCCTTAATTTCCTCTTTCATTTGTCTGTTACTTTCCATTATTATCCTCAAAAGCTCCTGCATACTCATGTCTTCCTTTTTGTTGGATTTATCTGATTGGTCCCCTTGGGCATCTTCTTCCATTACTTCCTTTCCCTTGTTTGTAATTATTTCAGTTTCTGCTATTTCGCCTGTCTGTTGTTCCATTTCACTATCTATTATTATTTCGATTTCCTGTTCTTGTTCATCTTCTTCCTACTCCGTATCTTCGGCCCTCCTCTTTGATCTACCTCTGGTATCAGGCATTTTTATTCTCCCACAGTTGCCTGCTCTGGTTAAGTAATGTTATTATAATTATAGTTACTTAACTTAAGCCCTACACTGGTTGAGCGCCAATTTGTAATCAGACGAGTACGAGCGTCTCGTTATTTTCACACAATGTAAGCCTATTCGTTGCTATGAACGGGTATGTTCCCCTGTCTTTACTCTCTTTGGTCGTTTTAATTTATTTCAATTATTTAAATATCTGAGATATTTGGAGTTGTGGAATATAGTAATTTAATTAACTAATATTAGCTTATCTCTCTAAGAAAGATATCAGTGTTAGTGTACTTGAAACTTGAATAATTAATGTGTTATTCTATAATTTCGTTCAACCCTATTATACCTTGAAGAGAATTATGTAAAAATTTGTATTTTAACGCTCTTCTCTTTGGTGTCGGAGAATTCCGCTATAAACGCTGTAGTACCGGGGCAACGAAACTTAGAGGTTAATTCACTGTTTACGTTAACCAATTATTCTATACTTAGTCAGTTACTTTTTTATTCCCAACTCATTAAATAATACTCCAAATGACAAGATTTTGCAACTATACAAAGGTGCTTTATTTGTTCACTTCTTCAACATTGAATAAGATATGTTCCAATTGGCATATACAAAGGCTATAGATTGCATGAATCGATTATTGATCAGTCCGATACGTTATTTATATTCGGTTATATAATGTGTTTTAGTTTGTAATTAATTTAATTCAGGGTGTGAAGGTTCTTGTAACTGTGGGGAAGATTAAAAATACATAGATAAGAATGCAAGATTTACAAATTTGAAGTGTTGTGTTGTTAATATGATTTATACAATAATAATTTACCAGACTAGAACGAAGCGAATCGTGTAGGCTGTTGGTTGATAACTTCACTGTTCTGGATGATTATGCCGTACGATATTCTTTCTTCGGTTTAATAAAATGGAAATCTTGTCCTGTTCACCTCGGAAATACAGCTCTCTGGATTTATTTACGGCCAGATTGATGTTCCTTCTGCAATTCCTGGATCCAAATACGTTCTTCTCTCGGTTGAAGTAATTAGTGATGTTCCGTGTATTTGAAAGGTTATGAGTTTCAGTGTAGTGTATATTATTGGTTGTGATACAGTTAATTCTTTATATTGGGTTTAATATATCGTCAATTCCTTTCGGGTATAGGACAATTCAAGTCCTTACTTGTATAACGCAGTTATTTATTTTTTATTGTGATATCATACTATAGTCTCTTTTGGTTAAACTGTACTGGCAAGAGTCAAGAATATTATCATTAAAATGTTGTGTTTTATAAGAGTATCAAATAATTTAGAATATTCCGATTATATTAGACATTTCTTAGGTTTTTTAATCTCATCACATTCAGATCATAAAAGGCAATAATTGAAAATCAACAACTTCTTCATTCCCTGTAGTCCATAGCAACCCATTATTTTTCTTCCTTCTCCATGTTTTGTATATAGTGTTTATTTCATATATTTTTTGTCTATTCCTTATTAATTTGCTATCATATCGGAATATAACTTTACCGATAGTTGGTTTATTATTTTCTACATATATTCTGCTGGTTTTTTGATATGAGCCTGTTTCTTTTATATTTATTACTTTTTCGATATCAAACGTTATCAATCGACATCATGGCATTGTGGCATTATCATATTTTGTATATAAATTGAGATGGTTTATTATATATCATTACTTATTTAATGTTTTTTCCTAGCTCTTCGAACCGTATTCATTAATTATTATTAACTTACGTACCTAACCTTTATGTTATGAGTGGTTACATAGTGTTATTGGCTGTTAGGCCTTTTATTGTATACGGACCTACCTTTGTTTATAACTGGTGAACAACTATAGCCCTTTTACATAAATTCATACATATAATCAAATCTTAACTATTAACATTTACATAAATAATTATTCTTTTCATATCTAATGACAAATTTATCTTGATCTATGGATCACATATAAGAAAATTGAAATCTATTAACGCTAAGTAGCTGCTTCCCACATCATTCTATAACAGTAATTGAATAATACATCTTGTTTCATTACCTTCCCTTAACTCAACAAGTAATTGGTATAACATAACATAAACTTTATCATAACATTCGTTGTCACAAAATAATATCATTTAATTCAGAATCCTTACTTGCTATTGCTATAAGGTAAATTATTGTTTCATTTTTGTTTACTTTCATGGTCATTTACTTTGACAATTTCTGTACTATTCTACTTCTTACACTTCTCATCAGTATCATACTGATTTACTTTTCACTGAACATGGATCATTAACTATTGTCTAATTTACAGGTTTGTTTATTCTCGTTATTTCTACCTTGCATCCTTATTTATCTTTATCTATAATTATAAATGTAATTATTAGACTTTTGTTTTATCATGGGGTTAGATATTGATTTGCTTATTATTTTGTTAATATAATATTTATGTAACATGGATGACTGCATTTCTGTTGCGTTACATATGCTCCCCCTCCTAAAAAAGTTTAGTTTACCTGAATGAAGTTTAGGTCAAATAAACTTGTCTTTTTCACATGCCTTTTCTTCATATCAATATTAATGGTTGACGATGGGATTCTCAATGTAACTTTATTAGACTAGTATTAATAATTCTTTATTTAATAACATTTCATTATTTCAATTAACATTCTTGATCATATTTAATTTCTGTAAACAGTATTTGTTGATAGTTGGCTACAATATTCAATGATACTTTAGGTTCACATCTCTTCTACTTATAATTACTGTAATCACTGTATTTCTCAATTATTCTTCTGTCATCCAATTTGTTTCTGTTTTCTTTGTCCTACTCTTCTGGAAACTGAGGTCATTCTTGCAACTATTCTAATATTCCTTAAATATTTAATTTCCCTAACAATCCCTAATATGTGCGTTGGTACAGTTCAGAGAGGCACGGTTTGGCTTCATAATCTGCTGCCCACACTACACCTTAATATAGTACTGCTGGAATTCATCTACAGTCAGCTATAAAATATAATAATCTCCTAATAATCTCCTTAATTAATTAATAATAAATATTTGGGAATTTTTTTTTCATTGTTGCTTTTATATTTCTTTATTACTATCCTTCATACTTTGTGATTCCATTTTAGTTTCCTTAAACATTCTTTGATAATAATTCTGACAGTTATCATTTGTAATTATTTTTGTTTTTTCTTTCTTGTTGTGATAATAACGCTAAGTATCTTCTTCATTTGTTTTTCTGATCTCAATATTTTCTAAATAGTTATTGTTTAATTATCATTATAACTGTGCTTCTGACTAGATACAGTCCTTAGCTCAACTATTATTTTTCTTATCGTATTTCATTATTTTGGCTGTTTATATTTCAATGAATTATGTTCATAAATATATTTTTTTTCTCGTTTTCTTTAATATTACATTGGTTACAATCAATCGTTTACTGAAGTTGTCTCTTTCACTTGGCAATGCGGTATGTATTTTAGGTCATATTATTTTTCTTTTATTATTTTGCATAGGTAGACTTGATGTAAAAACTTTTTATCTTGGGGTTTCATTATTCATTATTCACACTATTTCTTTGTAGACGTTTAGTAATAATTCTAGTTTTCTTCTGTAATCTTGGGGTTTGTTATTAACTCTTCTTAATACCTTCTTCATAACTATATTTTAATTCAGACTTACTTCATTTTGAATGACATTTTTTCTATTTATTTTATTGTTCAAAAAATTCTCTTTTATTTACAAGTGTTTTCTCTTCAAAATCGATAATAAGTGGTTCTTATTGTATTTTAGAATTTATTGGTTTTATTCAAATTCAAATTCTTTTTAATTCCAAGTATTTTCTCTTCAAAACTGGTAATAAGTTGTTCTTATTGTATTTTAGAATTTATTCATAATATTTCTTTATGGACTCCTGATTGTATGTTCCCTTAATCTTTTTCGTGACAGGGTTCATTATTTCATATGTATTGTTATTATTATTTTTTGTTATCACATATGGCCCAGTATATAATAACAATAATTTTTTAGTTATTCCCTCTAGAGTGCTTGGTAGCTCCCTGTTTCTTATTAATATTTTCTCGCCCACTTGGTACTTTTAATTGGTTTTGGATTATTCTTTTCATATATCCTTTTCTTCATTTCCGCCTTTTCCATTACTCGGTTATAAAATTTAACGGTTTCAAACTGATATTCTGGGTTATTTGGAAAGTTTATAATATCCTGGATTTCTCTGGGTGGAAGCCTTTCAAACATAACAGTATAAGGAGTGTTTTCGATGGACTGATGGTAAGATATATTTAAGAACTCTTCGGTCAGTGACAAGTATTCGTACCACCTTCTCTGTTGGTCATGACAGTAAGTTCGGAGTATTCTGCCAACTTCCCTCAATACACGTTCTGCCGGATTACTGCTGGGGTGGTATACTGAAGTCTTATATGTTCTAATGTTGTGTTTTAGAAGATTATGTCTCCATTTACAGCCCTTGAATTGCGTACCATGATCGGTGATAATAGATGACGGTTTACCAATCTCTGTTATGTAACGTACAATGACTATTTTCAGAATTTTCTTGGTTGTGGCTTTGCTAATAGCGTAGAGTCTAGTGTATTTGGAAAAGTGATCAAAAATAATAATTATGAATTTATATCTATGGTTTCCTCCACTGCGTGGGAATGGTCCACATATATCCAGAAATACCTTCTCCAGCTTATATTTGGATGTGATAGGGATCATGACTCCCTCCTTCTTCTCATTATTATGTTTAACCATCTGGCAGATGTGACATGCTTGTGTGGATTTTTGCACTTTTCTGGTTATATTCTTTATGTACTTCCAGGTTATGTATGTTCATCCAGGGCTTTGACGATTTTCATGGCTCCCATGTGTCCATATCGTTCATGGTAATCCAATATCAATTTGTTTTCCACAGCGGTGGGAATTACTAGTTTCCAGTTTATTTGTTTAGGGGTAACCTTAATAAATAATCGATCATCATGTATACAGTAATATTTAGTAATAACTTCATCAGCATTTTGTACCTTCTGGCGTATGTTTATTAATTTGGGATCCGATTTTTGGTGTTGATCAATTTCATTTGTAATAATTTCTAAATCCTTCCGACTCTTAATGACATGGTACACTTTTGCAATCTGTTCCTTTTCTCCATCGAACGATTGGTCTTGTATGTTTATTCGGAACAAGATATCGGCTGCTATATTCTTTCTTCCAGGTATATATTCCCAATCGATGCAATACTCTTGCAATGCAAGTACCCATCTAGTTAGCCGGCCATGACTAAGTTTACATCTTTTTAGAAATGAAATTGATTTATGGTCACTTCTTACGGTCACTGGGTATCCGAGTATGTAAGTTCTAAATTTATTGCATGCGTACACTACACTTAGCAGCTCCTTCTCGGTAACGTTATAGTTGCGTTCGCAGTTGTTAAGCACTCTGCTGGCGAAGCTGATTACCATATGATGTCCTTCTTCATCTTCTTTATATAGGGTAGCTCCTAAACTAACATTGCTCGCATCACAATTTAAATAAAAGCGTTTGTTAAAATCAGGGTGGTACAACATAACTGTTTCTAAAAATTTCTACTTGATTAATTGCAGAATTTTATCTTGTTCTGGTCCCCATGCCCATTTGTCTTTGGATGATAATTGTTTCTGAAACTTGGCAGTTACTTCCGAATAGTTATCTTGGAATTTTCGGTAATAGTTACAAATTCCAAGAAAGGATTGTAGCTGTTTTCTATTTTTTGGAGTAGGGAACAGTTGAATTGCTTCTACTTTTTCTGTTGAAGGTGTGATACCCTCCTCAGACAAATTAAAACCTAAAAACTTTACTTGGTTGGCGATAAATTTAGATTTATTCAGCTTGAGTGTTATGTTGTTTTCGGATAATTTTCTCAGTACCTGTTCCACCCGCTCGCAATGTTCATCCCAATGTGAAGAAGTTATAAGTAGGTCATCTACATAGACCGTAGTGAACTGCAGTGTTTCTTGTCCCAATACTTGGTCCATACATTTTACAAATATTGCAACAGAATTGATTAGTCCGAAAGGTAGTCTTTTAAATTGATAGTTCCTTCCGTCAAAAAGGAACGCCATGTATTTTCTACTATCTGGATGTAGTTCGACCTGCCAGTAACCGCATACCGTATCCCAAGTATTGATGTATTTAATGCCGTGGAATTTCTTTAAAATTTCTTCGATTTCGCCTGGTGAAGTCCTATCGTTGATGATCATTTTATTTATTTCCCTAGCGTCCAGGCAAATTCTCACCTTTCCGTTCTTTTTCGGGACTGCCACTATGGGACTGGTATATGGTGATTGACTATATTCTATTATGTCATCTTGAATCATACGATTAATCTCGTCCCGGACTTCGTTTATTATTGAATAAGCAATTGGGTAGGATTTTCTGCGAAAGTCCACTGGTTCTTTAAAATTTATCACACACTGATATCCTTTTACTTTACCAGGAGCATTGGAGAATACATGTTTGTATTTATTATATATTTGAATTAAATTTTCGGCCTGTACCTTACTTACTTGTCGACAAGTTTTTTCCCTTTGGAATTCTCGGACCTCTTCTAACTTACTCTGCCACAGTTCGGGATCATCGTCCTCATATTGAATGACTTCTGGTATTTTATTTTTCTTACAAAAGTAGCTTTTTATGGCTAGACATCTGGTGTTAACTGGAACGGTTCTATTAGCGTCAACTAATTCGGCTGTCCATAATCCTTCTTCGGATGTTAAAGATATTGTACCTTTATGTAAGTCAATTACTGCGGAATGCTGGCGCAATACATCGCATCCAATCAATAAATTGAACGGTAATCCCGTTGCGACCAAGAATCCTATTGGTAGGGTCATAATATTATTGGTAAGATCGAGCGATACTTGCTTTTTAACTGTTTTATTTTGTCGTCCAGTGGCTCCGATAATTATCACATTATTGACAGGTAATGTCGGTATGGGCAACTGGCCTTCTCGCTGTATTTTTTCAAGTTCAGTACTGTCTATCAACGATATGTTAGATCCAGTATCTATCATTATGGTAGATTGTACCCCATTTAATTTTGCTGTTACATATATGATTTCGTTATTACTATTACTGTTTACATGTTTCTTATCCTCTTCCAATAAATCTTCTCTAATATTCTTTAAATAGTGGTTATTAATTATAGTTATGGTATTATTATTCTTAAGTTTGTTTACAAGTCGTTGTTCCCCAAGATTACGGTTCAGTGAAGGGTATTCATTATTTTTCACTGCCTCTATTAGTTTAAATGAGGGCTTACCCTCTCTTCTCTATTTTCATTTGAATTATTATGTTGATTTAGTACAGGTTCGGTGCGGTCCTCTGTATTAGGTTCCGCTATCCTATAATTTCTTTCAGATGGATAGTTGTCTTCACGCCGGGACTGATCATAATGATTGTCATATCGGTGACTCCTTGGGTAATATCGTCGCTGATTACTTTGAGGCCTGGAGTAAATATAATTAACGTTATGCCTATAATTATTGGGTCGTCTGTCCCCATCTCCTCTATTATTGCGACTATCGCGGTAATTATAAGTATTATTGCCACGATAATTATAATTCCTGGAATTATTATTCGCGTGATCGTTTTGGGTCCTATTTGTATTAACGTTCTGAGCGGGTCGATTGTGATCGTTATTATGAGAATTGGTTGGTGGCTCGTTATTATTATACTTCTGATATTTATAATTTAACGTCCTGTTTCTTTGGTATTGGTTCTCGTGCTCATAATTCTCAAGGAATTTGGCCATGGCTGAAATCGTTTTGATTTGGCTACACATACGTGCATTTTTTATCCCTTCCTCATAATGGTAGGATAGTTGTATCACCAAACATTCTTCGGGAATTCTGGGCTCTAAGTTCCGTGCCATACATATACTTTTCCTAGAAAGTATGAAGTAGGAGACTGGCCTGTGTTTGTTTCGTATCGACCGTTACTCAAATTATTTCTAATCATGTTCTGGGTCGATTCAGACCAATATTTCTCTTTAAATTGTTTTTTGAACTCGGTCATGTCCAGTATATCCGGGCGCACCGCTGTCCACCAATTATCATAGGTATCTTTAAATGTCTCATCAATCATACTGCGTATAATACTCTAGCGATTTTCTCTATTTCTTGCGATTATCTCTTCCAACCTCTTTAAAAATTCCATCGGATTACGCTTGTAATTACGAAAATTAATCGACTCACGGTTATCGTGGTTATTCGTATGACTATGTTGACATGTCCGATCCCGCCATGAATCTACTTCTTCTTGTAACTGTAGTTCGCGTCTACTAATTTCCTCTATTTTATTTTTACTGGTATTAATTTGACCTTCCATATTATTTAAATTGCCATAGACTCTTTCGAGTCGTTCACCCATGTCTGTCTGTATTTGTGTAATACCTTCCTTATTCTCTTCCCGTACCTGATGTACTTCGTTTTTAATTTGCTCATATTTTCCGACAGTTTCCTGTTGGATTTCTTCGACCATTGTTTTACTCTCGATTTTTATGTCATTAATTTTATTTTGTAATTCTTCACGAACCTGTATTATTGTTTCGTTAGTTTTTTCTAACCTTTCATTTGTTTCGGCTAACTCTAATTTCCTTTCCTCATTATTTTGGTCCACCTTTTGGTTAATTGTAACGTGCATATTTTCCATTCTTTCATTAATCTGCCTTAAATTTTCTTCATGTATTAGTAGAATTTCTTCCCTCATTTGTTTTAAATCCTCCTCACTCCTGTCCAATCTTTCGTTAATTTGTTTTGAGGTTTCTTTAATTGTTTTATCTAATTTTTCCTCCAGTCTCTTTGAGTTTTCCTTATTTGTTTTCCTTGAGTCTTCCTTAATTTCCTCTTTCATTTGTCTGTTACTTTCCATTATTATCCTCAACAGCTCCTGCATACTCATGTCTTCCTTTTTGTTGGATTTATCTGATTGGTCCCCTTGGGCATCTTCTTCCATTACTTCCTTTCCCTTGTTTGTAATTATTTCAGTTTCTGCTATTTCGCCTGTCTGTTGTTCCATTTCACTATCTATTATTATTTCGATTTCCTGTTCTTGTTCACCTTCTTCCTTCTCCGTATCTTCTGCCCTCCTCTTTGATCTACCTCTGGTATCAGGCATTTTTATTCTCCCACAGTTGCCTGCTCTGGTTAAGTAATGTTATTATAATTATAGTTACTTAACTTAAGCCCTACACTGGTTGAGCGCCAATTTGTAATCAGACGAGTACGAGCGTCTCATTATTTTCACACAGTGTAAGCCTATTCGTTTCTATGAACGGGTATGTTCCCCTGTCTTTACTCTCTTTGGTCGTTTTAATTTATTTCAATTATTTAAATATCTGAGATATTTGGAGTTGTGGAATATAGTAATTTAATTAACTAATATTAGCTTATCTCTCTAAGAAAGATATCAGTGTTAGTGTACTTGAAACTTGAATAATTAATGTGTTATTCTATAATTTCGTTCAACCCTATTATACCTTGAAGAGAATTATGTAAAAATTTGTATTTTAACGCTCTTCTCTTTGGTGTCGGAGAATTCCGCTATAAACGCTGTAGTACCGGGGCAACGAAACTTAGAGGTTAATTCACTGTTTACGTTAACCAATTATTCTATACTTAGTCAGTTACTTTTTTATTCCCAACTCATTAAATAATACTCCAAATGACAAGATTTTGCAACTATACAAAGGTTCTTTATTTGTTCACTTCTTCAACATTGAATAAGATATGTTCCAATTGGCATATACAAAGGCTATAGATTGCATGAATCGATTATTGATCAGTCCGATACGTTATTTATATTCGGTTATATAATGTGTTTTAGTTTGTAATTAATTTAATTCAGGGTGTGAAGGTTCTTGTAACTGTGGGGAAGATTAAAAATACATAGATAAGAATGCAAGATTTACAAATTTGAAGTGTTGTGTTGTTAATATGATTTATACAATAATAATTTACCAGACTAGAACGAAGCGAATCGTGTAGGCTGTTGGTTGATAACTTCACTGTTCTGGATGATTATGCCGTACGATATTCTTTCTTCGGTTTAATAAAATGGAAATCTTGTCCTGTTCACCTCGGAAATACAGCTCTCTGGATTTATTTACGGCCAGATTGATGTTCCTTCTGCAATTCCTGGATCCAAATACGTTCTTCTCTCGGTTGAAGTAATTAGTGATGTTCCGTGTATTTGAAAGGTTATGAGTTTCAGTGTAGTGTATATTATTGGTTGTGATACAGTTAACTCTTTATATTGGGTTTAATATATCGTCAATTCCTTTCGGGTATAGGACAATTCAAGTCCTTACTTGTATAACCCAGTTATTTATTTTTTATTGTGATATCATACTATAGTCTCTTTTGGTTAAACTGTACTGGCAAGAGTCAAGAATATTATCATTAAAATGTTGTGTTTTATAAGAGTATCAAATAATTTAGAATATTCCGATTATATTAGACATTTCTTAGGTTTTTTAATCTCATCACATTCAGATCATAAAAGGCAATAATTGAAAATCAACAACTTCTTCATTCCCTGTAGTCCATAGAAACCCATTATTTTTCTTCCTTCTCCATGTTTTGTATATAGTGTTTATTTCATATATTTTTTGTCTATTCCTTATTAATTTGCTATCATATCGGAATATAACTTTACCGATAGTTGGTTTATTATTTTCTACATATATTCTGCTGGTTTTTTGATATGAGCCTGTTTCTTTTATATTTATTACTTTTTCGATATCAAAAGTTATCAATCGATATCATGGCATTGTGGCATTATCATATTTTGTATAAATTGAGATGGTTTATTTTATATCATTACTTATTTAATGTTTTTTCCTAGCTCTTCGAACCGTATTCATTAATTATTATTAACTTACGTACCTAACCTTTATGTTATGAGTGGTTACATAGTGTTATTGGCTGTTAGGCCTTTTATTGTATACGGACCTACCTTTTTTTATAACTGGTGAACAACTATAGCCCTTTTACATAAATTCATACATATAATCAAATCTTAACTATTAACATTTACATAAATAATTATTCTTTTCATATCTAATGACAAATTTATCTTGATCTATGGATCACATATAAGAAAATTGAAATCTATTAACGCTAACTAGCTGCTTCCCACATCATTCTATAACAGTAATTGAATAATACATCTTGTTTCATTACCTTCCCTTAACTCAACAAGTAATTGGTATAACATAACATAAACTTTATCATAACATTCGTTGTCACAAAATAATATCATTTAATTCAGAATCCTTACTTGCTATTGCTATAAGGTAAATTATTGTTTCATTTTTGTTTACTTTCATGGTCATTTACTTTGACAATTTCTGTACTATTCTACTTCTTACACTTCTCATCAGTATCATACTGATTTACTTTTCACTGAACATGGATCATTAACTATTGTCTAATTTACAGGTTTGTTTATTCTCGTTATTTCTACCTTGCATCCTTATTTATCTTTATCTATAATTATAAATGTAATTATTAGACTTTTGTTTTATCATGGGGTTAGATATTGATTTGCTTATTATTTTGTTAATATAATATTTATGTAACATGGATGACTGCATTTCTGTTGCGTTACATATGCTCCCCCTCCTAAAAAAGTTTAGTTTACCTGAATGAAGTTTAGGTCAAATAAACTTGTCTTTTTCACATGCCTTTTCTTCATATCAATATTAATGGTTGACGATGGGATTCTCAATGTAACTTTATTAGACTAGTATTAATAATTCTTTATTTAATAACATTTCATTATTTCAATTAACATTCTTGATCATATTTAATTTCTGTAAACAGTATTTGTTGATAGTTGGCTACAATATTCAATGATACTTTAGGTTCACATCTCTTCTACTTATAATTACTGTAATCACTGTATTTCTCAATTATTCTTCTGTCATCCAATTTGTTTCTGTTTTCTTTGTCCTACTCTTCTGGAAACTGAGGTCATTCTTGCAACTATTCTAATATTCCTTAAATATTTAATTTCCCTAACAATCCCTAATATGTGCGTTGGTACAGTTCAGAGAGGCACTGTTTGGCTTCATAATCTGCTGCCCACACTACACCTTAATATAGTACTGCTGGAATTCATCTACAGTCAGCTATAAAATATAATAATCTCCTAATAATCTCCTTAATTAATTAATAATAAATATTTGGGAATTTTTTTTTCATTGTTGCTTTTATATTTCTTTATTACTATCCTTCATACTTTGTGATTCCATTTTAGTTTCCTTAAACATTCTTTGATAATAATTCTGACAGTTATCATTTGTAATTATTTTTGTTTTTTCTTTCTTGTTGTGATAATAACGCTAAGTATCTTCTTCATTTGTTTTTCTGATCTCAATATTTTCTAAATAGTTATTGTTTAATTATCATTATAACTGTGCTTCTGACTAGATACAGTCCTTAGCTCAACTATTATTTTTCTTATCGTATTTCATTATTTTGGCTGTTTATATTTCAATGAATTATGTTCATAAATATATTTTTTTTCTCGTTTTCTTTAATATTACATTGGTTACAATCAATCGTTTACTGAAGTTGTCTCTTTCACTTGGCAATGCGGTATGTATTTTAGGTCATATTATTTTTCTTTTATTATTTTGCATAGGTAGACTTGATGTAAAAACTTTTTATCTTGGGGTTTCATTATTCATTATTCACACTATTTCTTTGTAGACGTTTAGTAATAATTCTAGTTTTCTTCTGTAATCTTGGGGTTTGTTATTAACTCTTCTTAATACCTTCTTCATAACTATATTTTAATTCAGACTTACTTCATTTTGAATGACATTTTTTCTATTTATTTTATTGTTCAAAAAATTCTCTTTTATTTACAAGTGTTTTCTCTTCAAAATCGATAATAAGTGGTTCTTATTGTATTTTAGAATTTATTGGTTTTATTCAAATTCAAATTCTTTTTAATTCCAAGTATTTTCTCTTCAAAACTGGTAATAAGTTGTTCTTATTGTATTTTAGAATTTATTCATAATATTTCTTTATGGACTCCTGATTGTATGTTCCCTTAATCTTTTTCGTGACAGGGTTCATTATTTCATATGTATTGTTATTATTATTTTTTGTTATCACATATGGCCCAGTATATAATAACAATAATTTTTTAGTTATTCCCTCTAGAGTGCTTGGTAGCTCCCTGTTTCTTATTAATATTTTCTCGCCCACTTGGTACTTTTAATTGGTTTTGGATTATTCTTTTCATATATCCTTTTCTTCATTTCCGCCTTTTCCATTACTCGGTTATAAAATTTAACGGTTTCAAACTGATATTCTGGGTTATTTGGAAAGTTTATAATATCCTAGATTTCTCTGGGTGGAAGCCTTTCAAACATAACAGTATAAGGAGTGTTTTCGATGGACTGATGGTAAGATATATTTAAGAACTCTTCGGTCAGTGACAAGTATTCGTACCACCTTCTCTGTTGGTCATGACAGTAAGTTCGGAGTATTCTGCCAACTTCCCTCAATACACGTTCTGCCGGATTACTGCTGGGGTGGTATACTGAAGTCTTATATGTTCTAATGTTGTGTTTTAGAAGATTATGTCTCCATTTACAGCCCTTGAATTGCGTACCATGATCGGTGATAATAGATGACGGTTTACCAATCTCTGTTATGTAACGTACAATGACTATTTCCAGAATTTTCTTGGTTGTGGCTTTGCTAATAGCGTAGAGTCTAGTGTATTTGGAAAAGTGATCAAAAATAATAATTATGAATTTATATCTATGGTTTCCTCCACTGCGTGGGAATGGTCCACATATATCCAGAAATACCTTCTCCAGCTTATATTTGGATGTGATAGGGATCATGACTCCCTCCTTCTTCTCATTATTATGTTTAACCATCTGGCAGATGTGACATGCTTGTGTGGATTTTTGCACTTTTCTGGTTATATTCTTTATGTACTTCCAGGTTATGTATGTTCTTCCAGGGCTTTGACGATTTTCATGGCTCCCATGTGTCCATATCGTTCATGGTAATCCAATATCAATTTGTTTTCCACAGCGGTGGGAATTACTAGTTTCCAGTTTATTTGTTTAGGGGTAACCTTAATAAATAATCGATCATCATGTATACAGTAATATTTAGTAATAACTTCATCAGCATTTTGTACCTTCTGGCGTATGTTTATTAATTTGGGATCCGATTTTTGGTGTTGATCAATTTCATTTGTAATAATTTCTAAATCCTTCCGACTCTTAATGACATGGTACACTTTTGCAATCTGTTCCTTTTCTCCATCGAACGATTGGTCTTGTATGTTTATTCGGGACAAGATATCGGGTGCTATATTCTTTCTTCCAGGTATATATTCCCAATCGATGCAATACTCTTGCAATGCAAGTACCCATCTAGTTAGCCGGCCATGACTAAGTTTACATCTTTTTAGAAATGAAATTGATTTATGGTCACTTCTTACGGTCACTGGGTATCCGAGTATGTAAGTTCTAAATTTATTGCATGCGTATACTACACTTAGCAGCTCCTTCTCGGTAACGTTATAGTTGCGTTCGCAGTTGTTAAGCACTCTGCTGGCGAAGCTGATTACCATATGATGTCCTTCTTCATCTTCTTTATATAGGGTAGCTCCTAAACTAACATTGCTCGCATCACAATTTAAATAAAAGCGTTTGTTAAAATCAGGGTGGTACAACATAACTGTTTCTAAAAATTTCTTCTTGATTAATTGCAGAATTTTATCTTGTTCTGGTCCCCATGCCCATTTGTCTTTGGATGATAATTGTTTCTGAAACTTGGCAGTTACTTCCGAATAGTTATCTTGGAATTTTCGGTAATAGTTACAAATTCCAAGAAAGGATTGTAGCTGTTTTCTATTTTTTGGAGTAGGGAACAGTTGAATTGCTTCTACTTTTTCTGTTGAAGGTGTGATACCCTCCTCAGACAAATTAAAACCTAAGAACTTTACTTGGTTGGCGATAAATTTAGATTTATTCAGCTTGAGTGTTATGTTGTTTTCGGATAATTTTCTCAGTACCTGTTCCACCCGCTCGCAATGTTCATCCCAATGTGAAGAAGTTATAAGTAGGTCATCTACATAGACCGTAGTGAACTGCAGTGTTTCTTGTCCCAATACTTGGTCCATACATTTTACAAATATTGCAACAGAATTGATTAGTCCGAAAGGTAGTCTTTTAAATTGATAGTTCCTTCCGTCAAAAAGGAACGCCATGTATTTTCTACTATCTGGATGTAGTTCGACCTGCCAGTAACCGCATACCGTATCCCAAGTATTGATGTATTTAATGCCGTGGAATTTCTTTAAAATTTCTTCGATTTCGCCTGGTGAAGTCCTATCGTTGATGATCATTTTATTTATTTCCCTAGCGTCCAGGCAAATTCTCACCTTTCCGTTCTTTTTCGGGACTGCCACTATGGGACTGGTATATGGTGATTGACTATATTCTATTATGTCATCTTGAATCATACGATTAATCTCGTCCCGGACTTCGTTTATTATTGAATAAGCAATTGGGTAGGATTTTCTGCGAAAGTCCACTGGTTCTTTAAAATTTATCACACACTGATATCCTTTTACTTTACCAGGAGCATTGGAGAATACATGTTTGTATTTATTATATATTTGAATTAAATTTTCGGCCTGTACCTTACTTACTTGTCGACAAGTTTTTTCCCTTTGGAATTCTCGGACCTCTTCTAACTTACTCTGCCACAGTTCGGGATCATCGTCCTCATATTGAATGACTTCTGGTATTTTATTTTTCTTACAAAAGTAGCTTTTTATGGCTAGACATCTGGTGTTAACTGGAACGGTTCTATTAGCGTCAACTAATTCGGCTGTCCATAATCCTTCTTCGGATGTTAAAGATATTGTACCTTTATGTAAGTCAATTACTGCGGAATGCTGGCGCAATACATCGCATCCAATCAATAAATTGAACGGTAATCCCGTTGCGACCAAGAATCCTATTGGTAGGGTCATAATATTATTGGTAAGATCGAGCGATACTTGCTTTTTAACTGTTTTATTTTGTCGTCCAGTGGCTCCGATAATTATCACATTATTGACAGGTAATGTCGGTATGGGCAACTGGCCTTCTCGCTGTATTTTTTCAAGTTCAGTACTGTCTATCAACGATATGTTAGATCCAGTATCTATCATTATGGTAGATTGTACCCCATTTAATTTTGCTGTTACATATATGATTTCGTTATTACTATTACTGTTTACATGTTTCTTATCCTCTTCCAATAAATCTTCTCTAATATTCTTTAAATAGTGGTTATTAATTATAGTTATGGTATTATTATTCTTAAGTTTGTTTACAAGTCGTTGTTCCCCAAGATTACGGTTCAGTGAAGGGTATTCATTATTTTTCACTGCCTCTATTAGTTTAAATGAGGGCTTACCCTCTCTTCTCTATTTTCATTTGAATTATTATGTTGATTTAGTACAGGTTCGGTGCGGTCCTCTGTATTAGGTTCCGCTATCCTATAATTTCTTTCAGATGGATAGTTGTCTTCACGCCGGGACTGATCATAATGATTGTCATATCGGTGACTCCTTGGGTAATATCGTCGCTGATTACTTTGAGGCCTGGAGTAAATATAATTAACGTTATGCCTATAATTATTGGGTCGTCTGTCCCCATCTCCTCTATTATTGCGACTATCGCGGTAATTATAAGTATTATTGCCACGATAATTATAATTCCTGGAATTATTATTCGCGTGATCGTTTTGGGTCCTAATTGTATTAACGTTCTGAGCGGGTCGATTGTGATCGTTATTATGAGAATTGGTTGGTGGCTCGTTATTATTATACTTCTGATATTTATAATTTAACGTCCTGTTTCTTTGGTATTGGTTCTCGTGCTCATAATTCTCAAGGAATTTGGCCATGGCTGAAATCGTTTTGATTTGGCTACACATACGTGCATTTTTTATCCCTTCCTCATAATGGTAGGATAGTTGTATCACCAAACATTCTTCGGGAATTCTGGGCTCTAAGTTCCGTGCCATACATATACTTTTCCTAGAAAGTATGAAGTAGGAGACTGGCCTGTGTTTGTTTCGTATCGACCGTTACTCAAATTATTTCTAATCATGTTCTGGGTCGATTCAGACCAATATTTCTCTTTAAATTGTTTTTTGAACTCGGTCATGTCCAGTATATCCGGGCGCACCGCTGTCCACCAATTATCATAGGTATCTTTAAATGTCTCATCAATCATACTGCGTATAATACTCTAGCGATTTTCTCTATTTCTTGCGATCATCTCTTCCAACCTCTTTAAAAATTCCATCGGATTACGCTTGTAATTACGAAAATTAATCGACTCACGGTTATCGTGGTTATTCGTATGACTATGTTGACATGTCCGATCCCGCCATGAATCTACTTCTTCTTGTAACTGTAGTTCGCGTCTACTAATTTCCTCTATTTTATTTTTACTGGTATTAATTTGACCTTCCATATTATTTAAATTGCCATAGACTCTTTCGAGTCGTTCACCCATGTCTGTCTGTATTTGTGTAATACCTTCCTTATTCTCTTCCCGTACCTGATGTACTTCGTTTTTAATTTGCTCATATTTTCCGACAGTTTCCTGTTGGATTTCTTCGACCATTGTTTTACTCTCGATTTTTATGTCATTAATTTTATTTTGTAATTCTTCACGAACCTGTATTATTGTTTCGTTAGTTTTTTCTAACCTTTCATTTGTTTCGGCTAACTCTAATTTCCTTTCCTCATTATTTTGGTCCACCTTTTGGTTAATTGTAACGTGCATATTTTCCATTCTTTCATTAATCTGCCTTAAATTTTCTTCATGTATTAGTAGAATTTCTTCCCTCATTTGTTTTAAATCCTCCTCACTCCTGTCCAATCTTTCGTTAATTTGTTTTGAGGTTTCTTTAATTGTTTTATCTAATTTTTCCTCCAGTCTCTTTGAGTTTTCCTTATTTTCCTCATTTGTTTTATCGAATTTTTCCTCCAGTCTCTTTGAGTTTTCCTTATTTGTTTTCCTTGAGTCTTCCTTAATTTCCTCTTTCATTTGTCTGTTACTTTCCATTATTATCCTCAACAGCTCCTGCATACTCATGTCTTCCTTTTTGTTGGATTTATCTGATTGGTCCCCTTGGGCATCTTCTTCCATTACTTCCTTTCCCTTGTTTGTAATTATTTCAGTTTCTGCTATTTCGCCTGTCTGTTGTTCCATTTCACTATCTATTATTATTTCGATTTCCTGTTCTTGTTCACCTTCTTCCTTCTCCGTATCTTCTGCCCTCCTCTTTGATCTACCTCTGGTATCAGGCATTTTTATTCTCCCACAGTTGCCTGCTCTGGTTAAGTAATGTTATTATAATTATAGTTACTTAACTTAAGCCCTACACTGGTTGAGCGCCAATTTGTAATCAGACGAGTACGAGCGTCTCGTTATTTTCACACAGTGTAAGCCTATTCGTTGCTATGAACGGGTATGTTCCCCTGTCTTTACTCTCTTTGGTCGTTTTAATTTATTTCAATTATTTAAATATCTGAGATATTTGGAGTTGTGGAATATAGTAATTTAATTAACTAATATTAGCTTATCTCTCTAAGAAAGATATCAGTGTTAGTGTACTTGAAACTTGAATAATTAATGTGTTATTCTATAATTTCGTTCAACCCTATTATACCTTGAAGAGAATTATGTAAAAATTTGTATTTTAACGCTCTTCTCTTTGGTGTCGGAGAATTCCGCTATAAACGCTGTAGTACCGGGGCAACGAAACTTAGAGGTTAATTCACTGTTTACGTTAACCAATTATTCTATACTTAGTCAGTTACTTTTTTATTCCCAACTCATTAAATAATACTCCAAATGACAAGATTTTGCAACTATACAAAGGTTCTTTATTTGTTCACTTCTTCAACATTGAATAAGATATGTTCCAATTGGCATATACAAAGGCTATAGATTGCATGAATCGATTATTGATCAGTCCGATACGTTATTTATATTCGGTTATATAATGTGTTTTAGTTTGTAGTTAATTTAATTCAGGGTGTGAAGGTTCTTGTAACTGTGGGGAAGATTAAAAATACATAGATAAGAATGCAAGATTTACAAATTTGAAGTGTTGTGTTGTTAATATGATTTATACAATAATAATTTACCAGACTAGAACGAAGCGAATCGTGTAGGCTGTTGGTTGATAACTTCACTGTTCTGGATGATTATGCCGTACGATATTCTTTCTTCGGTTTAATAAAATGGAATTCTTGTCCTGTTCACCTCGGAAATACAGCTCTCTGGATTGATTTACGGCCAGATTGATGTTCCTTCTGCAATTCCTGGATCCAAATACGTTCTTCTCTCGGTTGAAGTAATTAGTGATGTTCCGTGTATTTGAAAGGTTATGAGTTCCAGTGTAGTGTATATTATTGGTTGTGATACAGTTAACTCTTTATATTGGGTTTAATATATCGTCAATTCCTTTCGGGTATAGGACAATTCAAGTCCTTACTTGTATAACCCAGTTATTTATTTTTTATTGTGATATCATACTATAGTCTCTTTTGGTTAAACTGTACTGGCAAGAGTCAAGAATATTATCATTAAAATGTTGTGTTTTATAAGAGAATCAAATAATTTAGAATATTCCGATTATATTAGACATTTCTTAGGTTTTTTAATCTCATCACATTCAGATCATAAAAGGCAATAATTGAAAATCAACAACTTCTTCATTCCCTGTAGTCCATAGCAACCCATTATTTTTCTTCCTTCTCCATGTTTTGTATATAGTGTTTATTTCATATATTTTTTGTCTATTCCTTATTAATTTGCTATCATATCGGAATATAACTTTACCGATAGTTGGTTTATTATTTTCTACATATATTCTGCTGGTTTTTTGATATGAGCCTGTTTCTTTTATATTTATTACTTTTTCGATATCAAACGTTATCAATCGACATCATGGCATTGTGGCATTATCATATTTTGTATAAATTGAGATGGTTTATTATATATCATTACTTATTTAATGTTTTTTCCTAGCTCTTCGAACCGTATTCATTAATTATTATTAACTTACGTACCTAACCTTTATGTTATGAGTGGTTACATAGTGTTATTGGCTGTTAGGCCTTTTATTGTATACGGACCTACCTTTGTTTATAACTGGTGAACAACTATAGCCCTTTTACATAAATTCATGCATATAATCAAATCTTAACTATTAACATTTACATAAATAATTATTCTTTTCATATCTAATGACAAATTTATCTTGATCTATGGATCACATATAAGAAAACTGAAATCTATTAACGCTAACTAGCTGTTTCCCACATCATTCTATAACAGTAATTGAATAATACATCTTGTTTCATTACCTTCCCTTAACTCAACAAGTAATTGGTATAACATAACATAAACTTTATCATAACATTCGTTGTCACAAAATAATATCATTTAATTCAGAATCCTTACTTGCTATTGCTATAAGGTAAATTATTGTTTCATTTTTGTTTACTTTCATGGTCATTTACTTTGACAATTTCTGTACTATTCTACTTCTTACACTTCTCATCAGTATCATATTGATTCACTTTTCACTGAACATGGATCATTAACTATTGTCTAATTTACAGGTTTGTTTATTCTCGTTATTTCTACCTTGCATCCTTATTTATCTTTATCTATAATTATAAATGTAATTATTAGACTTTTGTTTTATCATGGGGTTAGATATTGATTTGCTTATTATTTTGTTAATATAATATTTATGTAACATGGATGACTGCATTTCTGTAGCGTTACAATATTCATATATATATAATAAATACAATAACATAGAAAATAAAATAAGATTTGAAAAAATCAAAAAGACTTATACAATCAACAAAAAACTTAACACATTAAAACAACAAAACAAAAATCAAGAACAAAAAAACAAAAATAAACACATTTTAACCTCGAACCATTAACCTTAGCAATACAGAATTTAACAAAAAAGAAACAGAATATTTTAACAATATGTCAAAAACTAACATAACACAAAACGCAAACAAAAATCTAGAAAATTTAATAGTAGAAACAGAATTTGCCATTAACCTAATAAAAGACAATATACAAGAAGAAAAAAGAACAGAAGCAACACATATAATTTAAAAAATAATCACTAGCGAAATGGAAAACAAAGATAAACAAAAGAAAAACAATAAAACAATAAAAGAAATTAAAAATAAAGTAAAGAACAATAATTTAATAATAACTAAAGCAGACAAAAACCAAGCAACATTAATCATTGATAAAGCAGACTACATCAAAAAAACCGAAGACTTCATCAACAATAATAAATGCGTACAACTAGATAAAAACCCAACAGAAAACTATCTTAAACAAACAATAAAACTAATAAAAACAACTAAAAACATTTTCAACAATAAAAACATAGACATATATATAAACAATAATCCAGAACCACCTAAAATGAATAGCCTAATAAAAATACACAAATTAAACAACCCAATACGTCCATTAATCAATTTCAAAAAAGCTCCTACATACAAAATAGCAAAAATAATAGCACAAAAACTAAAAAGTAACCACCTAACAAATAACCATCATAACATAAAAAATACATACGATTTAATAGACAAACTAATAATAATAAATATAAATGAAAATACATTTTTCACATCATATGACATAACAAACATGTACACCAATATCCCAGTAGAAGAAACAATTGACATAATAATAAACAAACTTAAAGAACAAAATGAAAACAAACAATATATAACCGAAATAAAAAATAGTCTCCAACTAATACTAAAACAAAATTACTTTGAATTTAATAGCAAAATTTATCAACAGAAAGAAGGTTTAACAATGGGATCACCATTATCAAGCATAATAGCAGAAATATTCCTACAACACATAGACACCAAAATACAAAATATCATAAAAACACATGACCCAAATGGCATATGGATAAGATATGTAGATGATGGACTATATGTATCAAATAACAAAAACACAAATGCAGAGAACATACTGAAACAAATCAATAACATACATCCCAAAATACAATTCACAGAAGAAAAAGAAAAACAGAACAAAATCAACTATTTAGACATAACCATCACAAGATACAACAAACACATACAATATGCAATATATAGAAAACCAGCTTCCACTAACATCATTATACCTAACCATTCTGACCACCCACCACAACATAAAATGGCAGCATTTTATTCGTTATTTAACAGAATGTACAAAATACCCCTAAACAAACAAGAAACTGACAAATAAAGAAATATAATATACCAAATTGGTTATGAAAATGGATACAATAAAAATACTATGATCAAAATAGAAAATAAAATCAAATACAAAATAAAAACTGAACAATTAAGAATTAATCAAACTGAACAACACATAAATAATAACAACAACAAAAAATGGGCCACATTCACATATATAAATAATAAAATGACAAAACTAACAAAACTATTTAA
Source organism: Magicicada septendecula (assembly GCA_034769895.1). NCBI lineage: Eukaryota > Metazoa > Arthropoda > Insecta > Hemiptera > Cicadidae > Magicicada > Magicicada septendecula. The sequence goes on along the minus strand of CM068368.1, from coordinate 566,144,071 downwards.
AAACACAGATATAAAAATAGCATACAAAACTAATAAAAATAAATTACAAAATCTAAATAGCTCACACAACAAAGATAATACAACAACTAACGGTATATACAAAATTGAATGCCAAGATTGCAATAAATGTTATATAGGACAAACAAAAAAAAGCTGAGAAAACGTTATTTTGAACACCTAAATGCATACAAAAAACCAGAAATATATAAATCCAATTTAGCCACACATGCAATAAACACAGGACATGAATTCCCAGACATAACTAATGTAACACTAATAAAACATATACCACACAAAGGCACCATAATGAACATATGGGAAAATTTACAAATATACGAACATAAAACAGAAAACAAACTAATACCTGAACAAATACAAATCAATACAAAACATGACACAATATTCAAAGCACTCAACATTGAAAATACACAAAAAACTAACACATACACCACAATCACACACAATAAAACCAACTTGAAATACCAGAAGCCAACAGGAAGCCACAATAGTCAACCAACAACACATATGTACTTCACCAGACAAAAAAACCGGAAGGCTGAGGATGGGTACAAGATAGCACCCGAAACATGTTCCAAATAGAAAAAAAACATCTTGAGGTAAAATTATGTATAAATATTAAATGTATTATATACATCAAGAAACGGACTGTAGCAGAAAGTGATTGAAATAATATAACCATACAAGGTAAATAAGCCTACAGTGAAAAAACGAAAAGTGAGGTTATAAAAGAAATGCTAAAACAAAATTGTATAGTGAAAAAATAATGAAGTGAATATCAAATTAAGTGAAATCAACTACCAAATAACGGATAACAAATCATCTCTCACATAAATATACATTAACATGTACACAAACAACATAACCACAATTCCATATAACCACATTACCAAATTATTAAACAAATTTCAAACACGAAAAAACAACTAATAAACACAAACATGAACATATACTTCAATAGACAATGCCAAAAACATAAATTAACACCTAAATACATCAACATAAACACAAACAACAAAAATATGACTGCACAAAAATCTATAAAACAAGCACAAAAGCTATGGATACAAAACGAAATTAATCAATTATACAGTAAGAAAAATAGCATAACACTAGACATATACAAACTACACTTAGAGCCAATCACTCCAATCACTTGGAATAATAAATACAATAACATAGAAAATAAAATAAGATTTGAAAAAAACAAAAAGACTTATACAATCAACAAAAAACTTAACACATTAAAACAACAAAACAAAAATCAAGAACAAAAAAACAAAAATAAACACACATTTTACCCTCGAACCATTAACCTTAGCAATACAGAATTTAACAAAAAAGAAACAGAATATTTAAACAATATGTCAAAAACTAACATAACCCAAAATGCAAACAAAAAACTAGAAAATTTAATAGTAGAAACAGAGTTTGCCATTAACCTAATAAAAGACACTATATAAGAAGAAAAAAGAACAGAAGCAACACATATAATTAAAAAAATAATCACTAGCGAAATGAAAAACAAAGATAAACAAAATAAAAACAATAAAACAATAAAAGAAATTAAAAATAAAGTAAAGAACAATAATTTAATAATAACTAAAGCAGACAAAAGTCAAGCAACAGTAATCATTGATAAAGCAGACTACATCAAAAAAACCGAAGACTTCATCAACAATAACAAATGCGTACAACTAGATAAAAACCCAACAGAAAACTATCTTAAACAAACAATAAAACTAATAAAAACAACTAAAAACATTTTCAACAATAAAAACATAGACATATATATAAACAATAATCCAGAACCACCTAAAATGAATAGCCTAATAAAAATACACAAATTAAACAACCCAATACGTCCATTAGTCAATTTCAAAAAAGCTCCTACATACAAAATAGCAAAAATAATAGCACAAAAACTAAAAAGTAACCACCTAACAAATAACCATCATAACATAAAAAATACATACGATTTAATAGACAAACTAATAATAATAAATATAAATGAAAATACATTTTTCACATCATATGACATAACAAACATGTACACCAATATCCCAGTAGAAGAAACAATTGACATAATAATAAACAAACTTAAAGAACAAAATGAAAACAAACAATATATAACCGAAATAAAAAATAGTCTCCAACTAATACTAAAACAAAATTACTTTGAATTTAATAGCAAAATTTATCAACAGAAAGAAGGTTTAGCAATGGGATCACCATTATCAAGCATAATAGCAGAAATATTCCTACAACACATAGACACCAAAATACAAAATATCATAAAAACACATGACCCAAATGGCATATGGATAAGATATGTAGATGATGGACTATATGTATCAAATAACAAAAACACAAATGCAGAGAACATACTGAAACAAATCAATAACATACATCCCAAAATACAATTCACAGAAGAAAAATAAAAACAGAACAAAATCAACTATTTAGACATAACCATCACAAGATACAACAAACACATACAATATGCAATATATAGAAAACCAGCTTCCACTAACATCATTATACCTAACCATTCTGACCACCCACCACAACATAAAATGGCAGCATTTTATTCGTTATTTAACAGAATGTACAAAATACCCCTAAACAAACAAGAAACTGACAAATAAAGAAATATAATATACCAAATTGGTTATGAAAATGGATACAATAAAAATACTATGATCAAAATAGAAAATAAAATCAAATACAAAATAAAAACTGAACAATTAAGAATTAATCAAACTGAACAACACATAAATAATAACAACAACAAAAAATGGGCCACATTCACATATATAAATAATAAAATGACAAAACTAACAAAACTATTTAAAAACACAGATATAAAAATAGCATACAAAACTAATAAAAATAAATTACAAAATCTAAATAGCTCACACAACAAAGATAATACAACAACTAACGGTATATACAAAATTGAATGCCAAGATTGCAATAAATGTTATATAGGACAAACAAAAAACAGCTGAAAAAACGTTATTTTGAACACCTAAATGCATACAAAAAACCAGAAATATATAAATCCAATTTAGCCACACATGCAATAAACACAGGACATGAATTCCCAGACATAACTAATGTAACACTAATAAAACATATACCACACAAAGGCACCATAATGAACATATGGGAAAATTTACAAATATACGAACATAAAACAGAAAACAAACTAATACCTGAACAAATACAAATCAATACAAAACATGACACAATATTCAAAGCACTCAACATTGAAAATACACAAAAAACTAACACATACACCACAATCACACACAATAAAACCAACTTGAAATACCAGAAGCCAACAGGAAGCCACAATAGTCAACCAACAACACATATGTACTTCACCAGACAAAAAAACCGGAAGGCTGAGGATGGGTACAAGATAGCACCCGAAACATGTTCCAAATAGAAAAATAACATCTTGAGGTAAATTTATGTATAAATATTAAATGTAATATATATATATATATATATATATATATATATATATACAGAGAGAAGCAGAAATAGAAACAGAACTGTCAGTCAGTCGGTTCAGTTTTGGGCTGAAGGCAGTGTGTTAGGAAAGCCGTGCGCGAAGACTATAGTTGTCATATTTAATGTTTTCTACACATTAACATCTGTACAATTGAATTTATTATAGCTAAAAACATTATTTACACTGTACTTGTAATGTAAATTTACATACCTAACAATTGTTATACTTTGTTCTGGAAATATTATTATTTATTTCAGTCAATTACAATAATGAAACTCATACAGTCCAAAAAAAAAAATTTGTCATACATATTTTTTGTTATTGTACATTACACACAATAACTTTTGATTGTGAGTGAAACTAGTTTCAACATTTTTAGTGCCTGTTGCGAGAATATTATAGAAATATATCAATTTTATCAAAAATACGTGAAAAACTTATTTTTAACTGTTAAAATTAATGTTTTGAAAAAACGGCTCTGCGATTTTTAAAAAATAATCTTAAGTTACAATAAAGACATCCAGAAATCAAACAAAAGAAAAAATCTGAGGTGCTTTGACCATTGATTTAAACTTGGTTCAGGACCCCTGTGACACGTTACCCCCTGGCCCGCTAACCTTTACGTTGCGTTGAGGAGAACAAGAAGAGGAGACGTTTCAGGCACAAGACTATTACATGGCTTACTTACCTGCTTACCTACACCTAATATATGTTAGGTGGATGTAAGAGCTAGGCTGAACTCTTCATTCACATGGAGAGTAACTAGACGCACAGCATAGTACTGTGCCGCCTAAGAACTAAATATTAGCAACGAATAACACAGATACAGTGTCTGTTGAAGTAATGGTCCGAATAACTTATGGATATTCGCTTGAAACCACCAAGTTGAATAATGAGAGACAGGTAAGACTGTAGGAATGGTACAAATGGTACAAAGAAAAGATAAAACATGGTGACACTTGAAGCGTAGGAATGCCACTTCATTTCACGAATACACTGTTGAAAACGCGTTTACACAAACAGCATTAATAATAGATATTAGTACAAATAACAATAACAATAATAATAATATTAATGGCATGCTTAGACGTGTAGTAATGAAGAAAAAGAGAGCCAGACACGTGGCCAAGAATTGTAGGAAGAGAAAGAGAAAGAGAAAGAGAGAGAGAATGAGGGTAAGAGAGGGAACGATTTGCGTATAACGCATGATAAGTGTGCATCGTAGAGAATAACGCATTCTAATTGACACTAATTACTTGGAAATCAAGTCTGAGTTAGTAGTGTGCTGTTGTTTGAGAGGAGGGTGAGAGATGCTGTAGAAGCGGTGTGTGCGTGCGTGCGTGCGTGCGTGCGTGCGTGCGTGCGTGCGTGCGTGCGTGCGTGCGTGCGTGCGTGCGTGCGTGCGTGTGTGTGTGTGTGTGTGTGTGTGTGTGTGTGTGTGTCATTATTGTTCTCGGACGCTGACGTCTGGATTATGTTAGGTCTCAACGGCTCCACCACTCACGTCTTCCCACCTTCTTCCTTCGATCTTCTTGTTCTACCCCCTCCCCCAACCATCGCTGTTGTTTGTGTTTCATATAGCCTACACACACTCAGACTCTTCTCCACTCTTTACTCATGTTGTTAATTTTGTAACAAGTGCCCTGCTGACAAACATGCCATGCACTATATACACTGCTAACCTATATTGTGATTAGAATTTCAAGTCTTTGCGTACTACCTAATTCCCTTCATCACATAAGAGAACTAAATGAATAAAGGTTTAGTTTATTTTGTAGATGTAAAGGCATTCTCGATGTTTCACTGGGAAGCAACCGAAGAACAAGCGGGTCACACAGACAGATCGGCTGTGAAAATATGTACCTTCTGATTCTGTTGTATTTTAATTAACAGGAAACGATTTCTTTTTTACTCGATTTGTCTAAGGGGTTTGATGAGTTGTCAGTACTGGGTCAGATTACTTATGGCTGAGTTTGTCATGGTCGAAATTAATCTTTCATTCTGTTTGGCATTCCGGATTTTAAGACCATAGACATGTGTTTCACTAAATCTATGGCGGTCCTCTTCAGAGGCAGTCTACACCTTTCCAGCGACAATGCTCATCGAATAGTCTCTGACGTGTGGCTGAAGACATCAAACATAGAACCACGCCCTTAACGGCCAGGTCGGAGGAGGTAAGATCGGCCCCTATTAAAACTGAAACACATTGCAAACAGAAATACCACTGGTGCACACCATTATAGAAAAATTATTCCGATTAGCGCTTTCAAGCTTCACAGATTAACATTAGATCGGAATAATTTTTCTGTAGCAGTGTGCAACAGTATTATTTCTGTTTGTGATTATAACCACTAACACAACTGTGTTTCTGTTTGTATCGGTCATCTGAGGACCACATACCAATTTCAATTCTTTATTCCTTGTTCTTTTCTTTTTCTAAAATATTCTTTCATCTTTTCACAATATCTCTTCTTCCTGTCTTCAGGCCACTTTGAACCTGCGTTCTTCACTCTCCCACCCTGGACTCCTTCCATTTTTAACACTTTTGCCTGAAAAACGTCTCTTCCAATTGCTTCTTCTGCGTTTATATTATTTTTTTCTAAATCCTTTTTGACTTCTTTAATACAATTTGAGATTGACTCCTTTCCCCACAGATATTTGAAGATCTGTTTTGTTAACCTATGTCGTCCATTCTACATAAATGTCCAAAAAATACTAGTCCTAACACAACTTTATTAACTAAATATTCTGAAACAAATTGGATAAGATACGTAGCTCCTTCCAATAGACTTCCTGATCCACGTAGATGGGGGTTGTCCGGCGGGCGGTAGGCTCTCCAGCTTTGGAAAAGATCCACTTATTGGAAACTTCAAAAGAAATTTTTAAAAAATGTATTACAAAAATTTATAAAATTAATTAAAGATTTTATACTAAACTAACTAAGAAGTTATCACGTTAGTTAATTTGTGAAGCCTAACTATAGGGTCGAGTAGGCCCAGTGTCCGGCTATATACCATGACAAACGAGCCAGCTTTCCGGAGATGGGATATAATCTACGACCTCTGACCAAATGTACTGAGCACTGTGCCACTGCCATAATATCAAGATGAGTTTGGTTTGGTTAAATTCTGTGGCACTGAATGATGTACTGGGGAGTCGTTCGCTGTAAAATTAGCAGGTAAGAACTAATAGTAATGATGATATAAATCTACATAAATGCGCGCGTAGGGTGTAACACAAGGCACCAGGGCAAGAAGTGCTATTGTTGTACGAGTGGAAGAGAATCGGTCGGCTGGAGAGGGGTGCTGCTACAATCGTGTATCCACTAGCAGCCGTCGCAAATCAAACACAACAAAGGAGAAAAGAAACAGCGAGAGAGACGGAGATACGCATAGAAACTACTTCTTTCTTCAGCCTTAGCCACAGAACTGTGGTCGCTAACGTATACCACCTCACATTAGCGCACTCGATTTTCACTGATGAATGCAGTCAACAGCACTGCTGAAACGTCTGGTTTTGTAGAAAACATTGAACCACGGCCAAACAGCCCGGGAAGGAATTTAACAACAAACTACTTCTGTGATACTGATAACGTAGTACACATGACATATAAATAAAAATTATCCCCTTTCCCTTCAACTATCATTTTCATTTATAGAAAATTACCCCTACCCCATTCGACTAGCCTTTTTATTTATAGATATTTCATCTAGCTTTTTGCAGTGGATTATTATGACCTTCCAGGATATTTTATTTATCAAAATGAAGTACTTTACTCTTGTTAAACATAAAACGTTGCAGGTAAACTACCCCTTCCTCTTAACCGATTATCACCAAAATCAATTAATCTTGAGTCCTCTAGAATTTAAAGATGGATGAAAAAATTATGTGATTCTGTTAGAATTTGCGGTTGTTATCGTGTGCCATAGAAACAATTCTACACATAGACACACAGACACTTTTCGAAAAATAACTTTTCTTCATGTTTTGAGGGTAGTACAATCAGAATCACCCCAATCTCGAACACGATATTTTATCGCCATCATCATACTTCCATTTCCTTATGTAACATGGAAGTAACAATTGAACTTAATCAAGTTTTAACGCTTATATAAATGCCAATTTAAACTATAAATTATATTCTCGTCAGCTTCGGAAACATAGACGGGAGGAGTAGCACAATGGGAAGGCGCATGCTTTGCACAGTGTTCATTTATCCCCGACCGACCGACCACCAGCATACACATACAAACCAACAGACAGCACAACACGGGAGGCTCCTGAAACACGAAGACACGTGTCGATCAACTGACCGGGTCAACGACCTCACGATCAGCTGCTCATGACCTCACTGAAACAGTGACATCACAAACAACTGATCGTGACGTCACTGTTTCAGGAGCACCCCTAACACACTACTGTCTAGCAGTCCACCTGCCTCGATGATCACTGAACACCGCTGCATGGTATGGGTTTAATTTTGGATAGAACTTTCCGATCTCAGCCTTTCATACAAATATCTCCTTACTTTTTACTAGCAAGTCAATCGGGATTGTGGTCCTCTGACCACAAGTAGTACAGGTTCTATAACGTCAGGTAGACGCATGTCATTCGCAGTGTACTCCGCTGTACTGCTTTCCATATCGGTAGCTACAGTGAGTGCATCGGTTCAGATTTCGCCTCAACACAACAACACTGTTGTGTTTTTAACACCGAAAGCGTATGTATCTTACAAACGTATTATATCAGTATTATTTAATTTTTAAAAAATCATTTTAAAAATGTTTATTTGTGATAAGCTATGTTAGATTATCGCCTACAATTTTACAATTTTGGGTTGTGTTTGTTTTATTATATTTCATTCTCGAAAGTTTTGCTTCATTCTCGACTAAGTGCACTGGACTAAAATTGTTTCACAGGGTTAACATGAACACGATATTTTATCGCCATCATCATACTTCCATTTTCTTGTGGAACATGGAAGTAACAATTGAACTTAATCAATTTTTAACGCTTATATAAATGCCAATTTAAACTATAAATTATATTCTCGTCAGCACATACGGGAGGAGTGTTCTCGGAAACATAGACGGGAGGAGTAGCACAATGGGAAGGCGCATGCTTTGCACAGTGTTCATTTATCGTGCTGGCTGTGGATTCAGCTGAAAGTCGAATCACTGTAATCTAGTCTGCCTACTGTTTCGAAGAGGCGGAACTCAGTCAGTAACAACGAGAAATCTACATGTGTACACACTAACACAACACTTTTCTTTACTTCACAGTTCGTCGGTGCACGTATTTTAAATAGGCCTACATATACCGGTTTGTCTCTGCCAATGTGATGCGATGTGAGTTGTGCAGCGGCTAAAGACCATCGCATTAATGCCTCCTTCTTCGAGTGAAAAATAATTATATATTTTTTAACATACATTTTTATTACAGTATATAGTGCAATTATGAAATAGCATTTCTGGCGAATTATGAAGTAATTATGGATGACTGAAGCGAGTTCTCTGTTTTAACTCGACCGTTTGTCATTTGCATTTGTGTGTCTGTTTATCTACTGTTTGGACTACACCCCACGACAATGTTTGAATGCATCAACTTATTTTTTTAAATGTAGAACGCATCCCCATATTTTACCCTAGAGACCACTATTGGTTTTTAGATTATATATATATATATATTTTTTTTTTGTGATGTTTTCAATTTGTTTCTTCTGCAAGTAGATAATATTGTATATTCTTTTTAACACCTGACGCACGTTTCACTGAAAAATATCAGTATCATCAGAGGTTTCTAAGTGAATTAATAACAATCGTAATAATTCTATTAATATAAAAGTAACGAATAATCGAATTTGTATCCAAATTCGATTATTCGTTACTTTTATATTAATAGAATTATTACGATTGTTATTAATTCACTTAGAAACCTCTGATGATACTGATATTTTTCAGTGAAACGTGCGTCAGGTGTTAAAAAGAATATACAATATTATCTACTTGCAGAAGAAACAAATTGAAAACATCACAAATTATATAATTACTGCAAGAAACATCGAGTTACTTATATAGAAAATGATATATATATATATATATATATATATATATATATATATATATATATATATATATAGTGACAGGAGGCAAAAGTGTGAAGCGTCAAAATTTTGGAAAATTGCAAAAATACATGTGGGGTATCAATTAGGGAAAATTTTAACCAAAAGATGAACGTAGTGTTCAGTCTTGTTAACAGTAGTTCGGTCTTGTCAACAGTCTTGTTAACAGTAGTGTTCAGTCTTGTCAACAGTAGTGTTCAGTCTTGTCAACAGTAGTGTTCAGTCTTGTCAACGGTGGTGTTCAGTCTTGTCAACAGTAGTGTTCAGACTTGAAACAGTAGTGTTCAGTCTTGTTAACAATAGTGTTCAGTCTTGTTAACAGTATTGTTCAGTCTTGTTAACAGTAGTGTTCAGTCTTGTTAACAGTAGTGTTCAGTCTTGTCAACCGTAGTGTTCAGTCTTGTTAACCGTAGTGTTCAGTCTTGTCAACGGTGGTGTTCAGTCTTGTCAACAGTAGTGTTCACTCTTGTCAGCAGTAGTGTTCAGTCTCCACAGTAGTGATGGTGAAATTCCACAATTACTTATAGGGTTACGTTATGCGAGTTTCATAGTTAAAATAAGGTTTAAGAGTAATGGTATCAGTAGGCAGGCGCAATGCGCGTTATTTCCCCCTCTCACTCTATCCCTTTCCCTTCATCACTAACACTATTACTACCAGATCAACGTTATCGTTAGCGTTAGCGTTCCTAGGCTAGCGTTCTTAGCGTTAGCATTTTTAGCATTCTTAGAGTTCGCATTAACTTTAGCGTTTGCGTTCTTAGCGTTGGCGTTCTTAGTGTTAGTGTTACCGTTTCAGCGTTAGCCGAATCATACAAAACATTCATAACTAACACTATTACTACCAGACCAAACGTTATCGTTAGCGTTAGCGTTCTTAGGCTAGCGTTCTTAGCGTTAGCGTTTTTAGCATTCTTAGCGTTAGCACTAAATTTAGCATTTGCATTAGCGTTAGTGCTCTTAGCGTTAATGTTCTTAGCGTTGGCGTTCTTAGTGTTAGCGTTACCGTTTTAGCATTAGCCGAATCACACAAAACATTCATCACTAACACTATTACTACCAGATCAACGTTATCGTTAGCGTTAGCGTTTTTAGCATTCTTACGGTCAGCTTTCTTAGCGTTAGCATTAACTTTAGCGTTTGCGTTAGCGTTAGCGTTAACGTTCTTAGCGTTGGCGTTACCGTTTTAGCGTTAACCGAATGTCACAAAACATTCATCACTAACACTATTACTACCAGATCAACGTTATCGTTAGCGTTAGCGTTTTTAGCAATCTTACGGTCAGCTTTCTTAGCGTTAGCATTAACTTTAGCGTTTGCGTTATCGTTAGCGTTAGCGTTCGTAGCGTTAATGTTCTTAGTGTTAGCGTTACCGTTTTAAAGTTAGCCGAATCACACAAAACATCAGCCGAGATGGAACCCGTCGGTTCTTGGGATTTTCCTGAAATATTACTTTTTACACAGCGATGTGTCAAGTAACAACCGATTCGTATCCCTCCACTTTTCTCCTCTCTTCTCCCCTCCTCTTTTCTTTTCTATACTAGCGATCGCGTTAAGCCACCGATTTAAACACTATGGTGACGACGACGAGCAGTGCGACTACGGCTACAGACGCTAACGCCAATCTCGAACTGACTACAATCTTGTGGATGGTTCCGTACGTATACGCGAACAACGATACGCGGTTGGAGTTGTTAGACCTAATGCGGAAGGACACATCGCTGTCCATACCGTTTCGTAGTTGGGAACTCCACGAGTACCCGGCCTTACCGACGAGCAGCAGGCAGACGTGGACGATCAAGACGTCGTCACAGCTGGAGAAGCCGCGTTTCGTGATACTGGCCTTAAAGACCGGCAGAAAGAACGATGTGAAAAAACACAACAAGAGACTCTCTCTGAACGAAAAGTACTACCCTTACGATAACCTGAACTTGGATATCGCTAACGGACGCTACGCACTGCTGTACGACATGTATTCTCGTTTTCAAAAATCGTACTACCATAGGACTCAATCCAACGTACTTCTATCGCCGGACGAGTTCAGAGATAAAGCACCATTATTAGTCTTCGATTTTAGCAGACAGGACGAGTCGCTCAAGTCTTCAACGGCCGACGTTCGACTGGAATTCGACTCCAGGGAAAATTTCCCTGCAGAAACCACGGCCTTCTGCATGATACTTCACAATTCGCTCAACGTATACACTCCGCTGTCTAACACTGTGCATAGACGCACTTGATTTCGCCCCCCCCCCCTACTACTACTACCACCACCAACAGGAAGTCGAGATTTATATACATATTACCGACTGTTGCATCATCATGTGTCAGTTGAGAGACTGCAGTTGACTGGGAACGTCGTTGTTGTTGTTACTGTGAACGTTGTGAGTGTGTTTTATTACCTAACAACATGGCTTCGACAATCGTTGAATTCGAACAGCAGCAGCAGCAACAATCGCAACCGATACACCGGCCGGAACATGTCTTTCGCGTACGCGGAAAATCACGATGCGACGACAGTGTCGGGTTCGCAAATAGTCTCGTTGCATTGTGTAGGTTCAAGAGTGTTGTCCGCGAGTGTACGGTAGCCGCGACCGCTCACGCTTTCCCACGGTTCGACACTTACGAGAAAAGAATGAAAACGTTCGTTGAAAAAGAGTGGCCGATCGCGATGTGCGTACAAGCCGAAACGCTGGTTGAAGCGGGTTTGTTTTACACGGGATTGTTGAAGAAAGGAAAAAATTTCGTCGATTCCGTAAGAAACGCAGTGAGTCATAAACGCAAGTGTGAAGAAGAAGAAGAAGAAGAAGAAGAAGAAGAAGAAGAAGAAGAAGAAGAAGAAGAAGAAGAAGAATAAGAAGAAGAAGAAGAAGAAGAAGAAGAAGAAGAAGAAGAAGAAGAAGAAGAAGAAGAAGAAGAAGAAGAAGAAGAAGAAGAAGAAGAAGAAGAAGAAGAAGAAGAAGAAGAAGAAAAGACCTCTAAGAAACAAGACGAAGTACAACAAATCCGGTGTAAGGTATGTTACACGGAATCCATCGAAGTAGTGCTTCTACCGTGTCGGCATTTCGTCGCTTGCACGTTTTGTACAGTACGTCTGCGAAAGTGCCCGTTATGTAGGACCAAAATTCGTGCTTACGTCAGAGCGTTTTTATAAATTATTTATTAGTCTATTTTGTTTCACAATATTGTTAAAAACGTTGCAACATATGTATTTCACAATATTGTTAAGCCCATCGCATCATATTGACAGGAAGTTGTGTGTGTGGTTACACGTAATAGTAGAACAGGAAATTGTTCGCGTATATAAACGAGATCGCTAGTTATTCCGCTCATTCTTGTAGCAACGGTCGTGAGCAACACTTCGGAATCGACAGACCTACATTTACAATGGATTCCGTAATACAGAAGTTCCAAAGCGTCACCACCACCACCTACGAATACGCAAGATGTTTCGACTTAGTAATCGGAACGAAGTAACCTATTCGATCGCTGCAGAACGAGACAACGAGGTACGGGCCTTCTCTATCGGCCATTATAACGGACGGAAAGGATAGCAACAGGATGCTGAAAGTCTACCTGCCGAAGAGATATTCAACAACATTTACGGATGAAGAACTTGTAACGAGCAGCAAATTTTAAAATTTTTAAATTTTCACCTCGGCAGAGTACGTTCACACGAGGCAAGTGTCAACGACTTATGGTGGAGCAATAAATAAGAAGTAATGAGAAGGTGTCAGTGAAGCGTTGCTGACTTGACAATAGAAACGCATTAAGTTCAATCCAACTATAGAATTTGGTGGCGTAAGATGACAGGGAAAGTTTCGTCCAGAATTATTGCTCTCCGCAGCTGTAACAACGTAAGTGAGGACATTCACACCCGTACCAAGAATTGTAGCAGATGTGGCCGTATTACGTCAGTAGACGATAAGCGACAAAAACAAGTGATGCTCCATACTACAATGAAACGGATACGCTGCACCTTAAGTAACAATACTGGAAGATAGGCTGACAAAAACTAAAGTCATGTTACACAGCTGGAGGTATCGTCTAATTGACAGACAAGAATTTACGAAGGGAAAGTTGGGGTGACTTCAACGACCAGCAGATGTTCGAAATTAGTAATAGCCAGAAAAAAGGGGTAAGAGCATAGAACAATACGCCAGGAAGACTGTAAGTACAGATAATGGGAATCTATAGAAACGCAGAGTTTACTCAGACAATAGGCTGATAGACAAGCTGTTGATAGCCGTAGTTTCTTCGAAGCGGGTCAACGATCGTCAAGCCAGAGAGCAGGGAGACCTAAGGACCTATCAGAGACCTTCAGCCAGCGAGAAATTTGATGGTGAGGGATGTTTCCATAGCAACTGAGACGAAGAACCTATCGGAAGAACTATGACGTAGGATTTTGACAGAGTGGGACAGTATTTTCCGAGAAAATCAAAAACTGACCAATCTCGAAAAGAAGTGGGCGTGAAGCGCGCCAGAGACAAAATTTTGAGTTGGGACGAATTAATAAAACTAGCTGTCCAGGAAGACGGAGAGGCAGTCATACTCAAATTTTAGACAGTGATATTCAATTTTTAGACAGTTAACACTCAAATTTTGAATAGTTATACTAACGTTTTACAGTTAGAATTTTCAGACAGTTTACATTTCAATTATCTAGTAGTTTAACTTCAAGTGCGAGAGACGGTATATCATAAACTTTCCATTGTTTACTCAAATCATTCGGAAGTTAGATAAATAACAAGGAACTTAAAACTTAATAATACATTCATATCGCGGTAGTGAACTTTACCGGTGTGCGCAGTAACAGACTTAGTGAAATTTACTCCAAGTGAACAATCAGACCGTTACACTAACAGACAGCATCACTTAACGATATACAAATTATTTGTACTTAATATTGTGTATCAACAACATAATGAACACGAAACATTAAACAAACTAATCAATTATAGGACCGTTTGTGGAAGCAGCGACAAATGAAACTAGACATGTATATTGACTTTAAAACGAACACACAGCAAACACAGTAAGATAGAACATTGATTGAACACTGAACTTCAATTACCCACACATATACAAACACCTACGCGAGTGGTCGGAAGAATAAAGTGATAAGTGGCAGTGATAAAACAACTTACTACGGAATGTATCTACGAGCCATCTCCATCACCAGAACGAGACTTCATCAACAACTAATGGATATTCAATAACCAAGTAACCATTATTATAATTACTTCTAATTTGTAACTTCTACTGACCTGGTTTCTTTCAAAGAATTCACACCTGAGAAATTTATTAAGAAAAGTAATGAGTAAATCTGAATAAAGTAGTTAATGAACGTATAAACAAAAGCTTATTTGGGATTTAATGAACGCATTAAATAAGTAGAATATTGAATTGTAACATCATTTGATTTATATATGTATGTATGTTTTCCTTTGTTTCAGCATATATTAAGATATATCTTTGTTTATTATAAATATGTCTGTATTTCAGGTACAGCGACGTAACCTATGTACTATTATAATATGTCATAAATGATAATTAAACTAGTATTTTAGTTAATCAGAAACATGCGTTCATTATTACCAATGCAACCCAAATATTAACCTAAAATTTGAAAGAATGCAAATAGATTTTAAGAGTTTCTTATGTTCAATTAAATAAATGATATCACGTATGTGTTGATAAGCATAGATAGTTAGAATCATCAATAAGATAAATTATACACATACATGTCAGAGATTGATAATTTTATATATTTAATAATTAATTTATTGTGCTATCAATACGCATATAAAATGAAAGTTATAAATGGTTGCCCAACGCGTGGCATAATAGATTTATAACCCATTTAAATTCATGTTGTAAATGGCGCCCAACGTGGGGCATGATACGTATTAACACAGATTGTTAACACGTACGGCTTACGTAAAGAACAGGCAGTAGAAGTAGTAGAAAAAGTAGCGTCATAGAAGTAGAAGTAAGATAAGTGTTATTAGTGTAAGTCAGTTTGAATGATTACGCGCAGTAGGGCTAAAATGGCAAGCAATTCAGACAATGTAGAATTTGACATTAATAACCAATTAGGAGCAGTAAATAAAGAGGACAATACTACGCCTAGCGAACCAAGTAGCGTGATAGAGAGTCCAGAAGATAGGGCGCGAGGACAGACATCAAAACTAGAAGATGGAACTATACAGATGTTGATGGAGTTCATGCGTCAACAAGAAAAGAAACAAGAAGAACGAGACAAGAAACAAGAAGAACGAGACGAGAAACAAGAAGAACGAAGCAAGAAACTAGAAGAAAATATTAAATTAATTAGAGAAGAAAGTCTTCAATTAATTAGTGAAAAGTTAGAAAAACAAAATGAAAAACTCGACCAGCGTAAGGAAGAGATGAAACGACAGTCAGAGGAGCAGCTGACGCAGATAAGATCCGAGATACGTGACTGCCAGCAGACCTGGGAAAGAAAGGTCGATGAATTACAGAAAAGGCAAGATGAGATCGTGAGGGACTTGAGAGAAGAAGCCGACAAGAAGTACGTAGAAATACAAGAAAAACAAGATAATGATCGTCAAGAATGGATGGCGGCGGTACACTCTACCCAGACGACCGTTAAAAAGATTAATCACAAGTTCGATGTTCACGTTAAGGATTACAATAAGAAGCACGAAGAACTCAAGACCGAGATGCACAATACCATACTGCAGAGACAACAGGAGCAAGAAGGAACAAATAGTAATATTATACAAAAATTAGAAGACGTAGATGGTAGACAACGTTCAACAGAACAGAAGTTGGACGAGACTACGAAAGAAAAGACAACTAGGATCGAAGAATTAAAGGGACATTTAAATAAGGTAAGAGAAAACCAAGAAAGGTTACAGCGACAACTGATGGAAGGTGATTGTGGAATGTTAAATCGAATTAACGGACCTAACCACAATGATCTCAAATATAATGGCACAGACAGATTCCCTATGGAATTCCTCAAAGAATTGTCCGAAGTTCAAGAGTTATATTATCCCGCTGACAATATCAAGTGGATTGGTAAACATCTGGAGTTAGACGCAGGAATTTGATGGCGAGTGA
Source organism: Magicicada septendecula (assembly GCA_034769895.1). NCBI lineage: Eukaryota > Metazoa > Arthropoda > Insecta > Hemiptera > Cicadidae > Magicicada > Magicicada septendecula. Next base: position 566,127,308 of record CM068368.1, on the reverse strand, counting down.
TACGTGACCAGATATCAAACTTCGCAGAATTCAAGGAAGCGTTCTCTCTAAAATATTGGGGCCAGGAACGACAGGACAGTATCCGGGACCATTTGGAGTTTGGCAGATTTGATTGGCGCGGACCAGTTACTGCTATTCAATATATTGAACGGATTTTATTGGAAAGTAAGCAGTTAACACCTACTTTGTCTGATTATCAGTTAATACGTAAGATATCTCGTCACTTTGGGCGGGACATCCAGCTTGCGGTGGTTACAAGAGGAATTGTGACGATACCAAACTTCGAATCTCTGATCATCGAGTATTCACAGATTCAACCAAGAATTAATAGAGAAGCGAACTATGCAGCAAACGAGGGAAGAAATGCGTATAAAGAAGGTGAAAGTAGCCTGAACAAAGGAGGCGGTATACAGAAGAAAACATGGGGTGAAAGACCCGCCATAAATAACCAGCCCCGTAACGCGGACCGGCGCGCTGTCAACACAATAGAGTTTACAAACACGACAGCTGGTGCATCGGGCACTCAACCTAAAAGAAATCGTCAACAAGAAGAGAAAAAAAAAAATCCCTCCACCCATTAACAAAGATAGCCGTCAAAACAAATGACTACCAGACGAATATTATCCTACCGGACTTACGAAGCGATTTATTGTGTAATGATGATGAAGAAATTTCTCAACGAATAATCAGGTGTCCAGAGATAAATATCAAGTTCAATAATAATGTTAGTGTACAAGCGTTAATCGATACTGGATCTGTAATAGCTGGGTTATCTGAGTCGTGGTTTCACCAAAACAAACATAACATTACACCTTATGAAATATTACCGATGTCTAACACATTAATAGTTAGCGCAGTTGGTAATAAATCAAAGCTAATCAGAAAACAAATATTATGTGATATCTATATTGAAGAAATTAAATATGAATGTGTTTTCCTAATAATACCAGATTTGATAAAACCATGCATATTAGGAACCAATTTTCTTCAAGAAACAGGGTGTCTCATTGACATGGGAAGAAGAATCGTCGAGATAAGAAGAGAGGATAACGAAGCGACGTACACGGTGCCTATGATGCATATAGAAGTGGTGGACGTAGAAGAAGAAGAAGAGATCATCAGAAACATTAACAAGAAGATAGAAAGTATAGAATGCGGAGATAGAGGAACGTTGGAAAGGTTAAGGGAGATTCTAATAAGAAATTGTAGTTTATTCAGAGAATGCCCCGGAAGAATCGATGGGTACGTCCACGAGTTCCGAGTCACCGACCAGACACCGTACTTCCAGAGAGGATGGCCTGTCCCATTAGCCTATAAGGGGAAGGTAGATGAGGAGATTCGGAAAATGTTACGGTATGGGGTCATTGAGAGATGCAACAGCGCATATATCAACCCACTAGTTACGGTAATCAAGAAGGACGGTAGCGTACGATTGTGTTTGGATGCGAGGAAGGTGAACAGTGTGACTATCCCGGACTACGAGGGTGCCCCTCCAATAAACGACATTTTGGCGAGATGTGGAGAGATGAAGTACTTATCTACCGTAGATCTAACTAGCAGTTTCTGGCAAGTACCACTGAAGTCGGAATGCCGGAACTTCACCGCTTTTATGTACGACGGCAAGTGTTATCGTTTTACAGTTACACCATTCGGTCTGAGTACCAGTTCTGCTGCACTGACCAGGGGATTGGACACAGTATTGGACGAAGAAGTAAAAGAAAATACCATTATTTATGTCGACGACTGCCTGTGTTATTCAGAAGATTTAGAAACGCACTTGTTACATTTAGACTTATTATTATCTAATTTAAGAAGGGCAAATTTAACCATCAATTTGGAGAAGTCGCAGTTCTTCAGACAAGAAATCGCGTACCTCGGTTATCAACTAACAACGCAAGGAATACGAGCAACGGACGAGAAGATAGATGCCATTATGAAGTTCCCTGCACCTCGGAACAAAAAACAATTAAAAGGTTTCCTGGGGTTGACGAATTTCTATAATCGTTTTACAGACAAATACGCTGAAACTACTAAACCATTACTCGAGTTGCTACGGAAAGGACAGAAATTCACCTGGACACAGGAATTAAATGAATGCTTTCAGCAGGTTAAAAGGTTATTCGTAGAAACAGTCATCTTAAAGTTTCCCCGAATAAACCAAAGATATTATATGCAATGTGACGCCAGCAACTTTGCATATGGCGGACAACTATATCAATTGGACGAAGAAGGAAGAATTGGAGTAATAGCTTTTACCAGCAGGACATTCAAGGGTGCGGAAATAAATTATTACACTACGGAGAAGGAGCTTTTGTGTATTGTAAGATGTCTTGAGCGGTTCCGTATATACATACTAGGACAACCGTTAACCATCATTACTGATAATAAAGCACTGACTTTTATGAATAAATGTCATTTAAACAACTCGCGTATTACACGCTGGATCTTAAGTATTCAGGAGTACAAATTTGACATTGTCCATTGTAGAGGTAAGGACAATATTATTGCCGATCTTCTGAGCAGAAATCCAGAAGATGCCACACCAGAAGTAATTAGTGACAATATTTCCGAATATTTAATTAACCACCTGACAATCAAAATGGATAAGAAGGTAAGCAAGATCCTAATGGATATTGGAAGGCACCAAATTCGAGATCATAAGCTTAAGTATATTATTGATAAGATTAGGGACAATTGTGTAGATAAGAAATTAAATAAATTTTATAGATTCGTCGATGAGAAATTGTACAGATTACGCAAAGGAGAGTGGAAACTATACGTACCGAACAGTGTGTCCGGCGAAATAATTGCTGAAATACACCGTATGTATGGGCATCCCGGTGCGAAGAGATGTATCAAATTATTACAGGAGTACTTTACCATGGACGGGATGTTAAAGAGGGTGAAAAATTACGTACGGACTTGCGACACTTGTCAGAAAAAAAAGGATTCCGGTAACAGGAACTCGTTCGGAGGAACAAAAGCCATAATACCGTTACGCAAGGGTGACCTTGTGAGCGCGGACTATTACGGACCGTTACCTGCTTCGTCTGGCGGGATAAGGTATCTATTTATTATGGTTGACAACTTTACCAAATACGTACGACTTTTCACACTTCGAAGGGCAACGACCGTCGCTACACTGAGGAGAGTACACCAATATCGTGAAGAACTAGGGTCTCCTAGAGTGATTATCACAGACAACGGAACGCAATTTTCATCTAAAAAATGGTTAGATGGATTAACTGAACTAAATATCCAACCACGATTTACCGCAATAAGGAACCCTTGTGCGAATCTGGCTGAAAGAATCAACAGACAGCTTGGGAACTTATTTAGGATCTTTGTTGGTGATCAACATACAAAGTGGTCGCGTTACGTACCAATCGTCGAGCGTTGTATTAACGAAACGTACCACGAGACGATAGAAGTAACACCGTACGAAGCTCAGCTCGGAAAAAAACCTCCCAGAGCGTGGGAAAAATACATCAACAAGGATATGCTCCTAGTTAAAGGGGTAGATCATAACCAAATATTTATCCAAATGAAGGAGAAGAGAGAAAAACAAGCAAAATTATGTAATGAGACTAAAACCATTACAAGATTCAACATTGGTGAGAAAGTGTTAATCAGAACATATCATCAATCGGACGCGGTCCAGAAAAGAATTGAAAAATTTTGCGAACTGTACTGCGGACCATATAAAGTGCATCAAATTCTCGGAGAAGCTACTTATTTACTCGTTGATTGCGATGATGACAAGAAACTCCGTGGAAAATTTAATGCCAGACAATTGAAAAAATACTATGAACCAGAGAATTGAAGATGAAGGAAGAGGAAGAAATTGAAGAAGATGTCGTAAGAAGCTAGCCGATGCTGATGAATCAACTGCGTTAGGGTAAGTGACGCGGTGATATCATTCAAGCTGGCTTATCCAAGAAAGTTATGTACTTTAATTGTTGAAACATAACATCAAAAATGTATTTAGTCAATTAAGCACTAATTAAATGTTAGATAATAAGATAAATTAACATTTAGTGTGACGTTTTAGAAAAATATTGCAGTGAATGCAAAGGACATTTAATTGCTATTATTTGATTTATATGGTAATAAGTTAAAAGGACAAAGTAAAAAAAATGGACACTTAAAATCAGATAAGTGATAATATTCAACGAACTAGATAGTGAATGAACTTTATTAATGTGAATGTATGTAATTAGTAGGGTAGGATTATAAATGATGTTATCATGAAGTAGGTAAATCATTGAAACTAAATGTAATACGTGTATGTAAATTATTAAGATAATTACAGTTAACGTAGCGATTGTGTCAATTAACAATCTAATTTTAAAATAACAGTTTAAAAGATTTTATTTATCGAGCGGAAAATCACGATGCGTACGACAGTGTCGGGTTCGCAAATAGTCTCGTTGCATTGTGTAGGTTCAAGAGTGTTGTCCGCGAGTGTACGGTACCCGCGACCGCTCACGCTTTCCCACGGTTCGACACTTACGAGAAAAGAATGAAAACGTTCGTTGAAAAAGAGTGGCCGATCGCGATGTGCGTACAAGCCGAAACGCTGGCCGAAGCGGGTTTGTTTTACACGGGATTGTTGAAGAAAGGAAAAAATTTCGTCGATTCCGTAAGAAACGCAGTGAGTCATAAACGCAAGTGTGAAGAAGAAGAAGAAGAAGAAGAAGAAGAAGAAGAAGAAGAAGAAGAAGAAGAAGACCTCTAAGAAACAAGACGAAGTACAACAAATCCGGTGTAAGGTATGTTACACGGAATCCATCGAAGTAGTGCTTCTACCGTGTCGGCATTTCGTCGCTTGCACGTTGTGTACAGTACGTCTGCGAAAGTGCCCGTTATGTAGGACCAAAATTCGTGCTTACGTCAGAGCGTTTTTATAAATTATTTATTAGTCTATTTTGTTTCACAATATTGTTAAAAACGTTGCAACATATGTATTTCACAATATTGTTAAGCCCATCGCATCATATTGACAGGAAGTTGTGTGTGTGGTTACACGTAATAGTAGAACAGGAAATTGTTCGCGTATATAAACGAGATCGCTAGTTATTCCGCTCATTCTTGTAGCAACGGTCGTGAGCAACACTTCGGAATCGACAGACCTACATTTACAATGGATTCCGTAATACAGAAGTTCCAAAGCGTCACCACCACCACCTACGAATACGCAAGATGTTTCGACTTAGTAATCGGAACGAAGTAACCTATTCGATCGCTGCAGAACGAGACAACGAGGTACGGGCCTTCTCTATCGGCCATTATAACGGACGGAAAGGATAGCAACAGGATGCTGAAAGTCTACCTGCCGAAGAGATATTCAACAACATTTACGGATGAAGAACTTGTAACGAGCAGAAAATTTTAAAATTTTTAAATTTTCACCTCGGCAGAGTACGTTCACACGAGGCAAGTGTCAACGACTTATGGTGGAGCAATAAATAAGAAGTAATGAGAAGGTGTCAGTGAAGCGTTGCTGACTTGACAATAGAAACGCATTAAGTTCAATCCAACTATAGAATTTGGTGGCGTAAGATGACAGGGAAAGTTTCGTCCAGAATTATTGCTCTCCGCAGCTGTAACAACGTAAGTGAGGACATTCACACCCGTACCAAGAATTGTAGCAGATGTGGCCGTATTACGTCAGTAGACATAAGCGACAAAAACAAGTGATGCTCCATACTACAATGAAACGGATACGCTGCACCTTAAGTAACAATACTGGAAGATAGGCTGACAAAAACTAAAGTCATGTTACACAGCTGGAGGTATCGTCTAATTGACAGACAAGAATTTACGAAGGGAAAGTTGGGGTGACTTCAACGACCAGCAGATGTTCGAAATTAGTAATAGCCAGAAAAAAGGGGTAAGAGCATAGAACAATACGCCAGGAAGACTGTAAGTACAGATAATGGGAATCTATAGAAACGCAGAGTCTACTCAGACAATAGGCTGATAGACAAGCTGTTGATAGCCGTAGTTTCTTCGAAGCGGGTCAACGATCGTCAAGCCAGAGAGCAGGGAGACCTAAGGACCTATCAGAGACCTTCAGCCAGCGAGAAATTTGATGGTGAGGGATGTTTCCATAGCAACTGAGACGAAGAACCTATCGGAAGAACTATGACGTAGGATTTTGACAGAGTGGGACAGTATTTTCCGAGAAAATCAAAAACTGACCAATCTCGAAAAGAAGTGGGCGTGAAGCGCGCCAGAGACAAAATTTTGAGTTGGGACGAATTAATAAAACTAGCTGTCCAGGAAGACGGAGAGGCAGTCATACTCAAATTTTAGACAGTGATATTCAATTTTTAGACAGTTAACACTCAAATTTTGAATAGTTATACTAACGTTTTACAGTTAGAATTTTCAGACAGTTTACATTTCAATTATCTAGTAGTTTAACTTCAAGTGCGAGAGACGGTATATCATAAACTTTCCATTGTTTACTCAAATCATTCGGAAGTTAGATAAATAACAAGGAACTTAAAACTTAATAATACATTCATATCGCGGTAGTGAACTTTACCGGTGTGCGCAGTAACAGACTTAGTGAAATTTACTCCAAGTGAACAATCAGACCGTTACACTAACAGACAGCATCACTTAACGATATACAAATTATTTGTACTTAATATTGTGTATCAACAACATAATGAACACGAAACATTAAACAAACTAATCAATTATAGGACCGTTTGTGGAAGCAGCGACAAATGAAACTAGACATGTATATTGACTTTAAAACGAACACACAGCAAACACAGTAAGATAGAACATTGATTGAACACTGAACTTCAATTACCCACACATATACAAACACCTACGCGAGTGGTCGGAAGAATAAAGTGATAAGTGGCAGTGATAAAACAACTTACTACGGAATGTATCTACGAGCCATCTCCATCACCAGAACGAGACTTCATCAACAACTAATGGATATTCAATAACCAAGTAACCATTATTATAATTACTTCTAATTTGTAACTTCTACTGACCTGGTTTCTTTCAAAGAATTCACACCTGAGAAATTTATTAAGAAAAGTAATGAGTAAATCTGAATAAAGTAGTTAATGAACGTATAAACAAAAGCTTATTTGGGATTTAATGAACGCATTAAATAAGTAGAATATTGAATTGTAACATCATTTGATTTATATATGTATGTATGTTTTCCTTTGTTTCAGCATATATTAAGATATATCTTTGTTTATTATAAATATGTCTGTATTTCAGGTACAGCGACGTAACCTATGTACTATTATAATATGTCATAAATGATAATTAAACTAGTATTTTAGTTAATCAGAAACATGCGTTCATTATTACCAATGCAACCCAAATATTAACCTAAAATATGAAAGAATGCAAATAGATTTTAAGAGTTTCTTATGTTCAATTAAATAAATGATATCACGTATGTGTTGATAAGCATAGATAGTTAGAATCATCAATAAGATAAATTATACACATACATGTCAGAGATTGATAATTTTATATATTTAATAATTAATTTATTGTGCTATCAATACGCATATAAAATGAAAGTTATAAATGGTTGCCCAACGCGTGGCATAATAGATTTATAACCCATTTAAATTCATGTTGTAAACTGCGGAGCGTACAACCGGACACGCTGTACCTCCAATATCACGGACAAAAAAATCGCGTGACAGACGTCAACATTGCAAAATTTTAATAAAAGTGTATGAATTGTACCACTAGTTTAACAATGTTTTTGTAATATTTTCATATTTTTTTTAAATACATGTAGAAAAAACAAATATGCGCGTTATCTTTAAATCCCCTCTCCGCGATCCTTTCCCCGTCCACCACTACCACCATTAATGCCGGTGACGCGGTGTAGACAAAGCTCAGTGTTTCGTCGACCGTCACCGGTAACGGACGCACGCTTTTACACCAATGGAATCTAGCTTAATGAAACTGTTAATGGCGTTCGACCACATCAACGCCGACGACTTGGAAACCGAGAAGCTGTATCAACTGGAATGTTTTATAACCAACACGTCCGAACACAAGTCGGGCGCTTTCGCTTCGATAATCGATGAGACGACGACGACGACGGCGGAGTATCCTGACAATAACAAAAGGTACGTCTTGCCCGTACCGAAAGAGTACAGCAGAGCGTTAATCAAGGAAGCCACGCGAGCGTTACACGCGGAACGAGGTTCCGTCTACGTTCTACCCAAAGTTCTATACGTCGCGAAGAATGGATTCGCGCATTACGGATTTTTCGAGTTGGACGTAGTAATCGACGACAGCGCGCTCCATATTCCGTCTTCAAATATGACATCACGCGTCTGCGTAAACTCGTCAGGAAACGTTGATCCGAACACAGAGGATAGCCCGAGCCCGAGCCCAAGCCCGAGCCCGCTCGTCTCACCTCCTGGGTCGCTTGGAAGGGACGAGACGACATAACGTTGTTTAATTATACATAATTAACACAACGATATGTATGCATCCAGTTATAAGATACACTACAATAATTTATGTCAGTATATTTCACAATACTCGACCGGCTACAGGAAATTCTTGTTACAACTGTTGCATCGAATCACCGTGAAACAATATGGTGCAATTCAATCGATAGAACTGTAGCATCATATCACCGTGAAACAGTATGGTGTAATACGTGTTGACAGGATGTTGTGCAATAATTACACATAATAGTAGAACAGGGGGGATTGTAAGTCTATATAAACGGGGCTCGTTCGCTATATCGTTCAGTCTTGTGTCAACAGTCGCAAGCAACGCTTCCCAATCAGCAGACTTACTACGCAAGCTATGGATTCGTTTATACAGAAATTTGGGAGCGTCACCGTTTACGACTACGTACGATTTCACGACTTACAAACGGGTACGAAGTATCCGATTCGTTCGTTGCAGAACGAGACGACCCGGTACGGACCTTCTCTGGCGGCCGTTATAACGAAGGGAAAGGACAGCACGGGATTACTGAAAGTCTACCTGCCGAAGAGATACTCGAAACTGTTTACGGATGAGGAACTGCAAGGCGTACAACCGGACACGCTCTACCTACAGTACAATGGATAAAAAGATCGTGTAGCGGACATCACTATTGCAAAATTGTAAATATTGTATGTCTGTATTTTTGTAACACTAATTTATATGTGTCTTCGATAACACATGTATTAAAAAAAGAAACATTATGAGCGTTATTTTTCCCCCTCCACGTTCCTTTACCCCCCCTTCCATCAATACCGGTGACACAGTGTAGTCAGTGCCTAGTGTTTCGTCGACCGTCACCGGTAACGGACGCACGCTTTTACAGGTATACAATCGAAGTTAATGGAATCGCTCAGTGCTTCATCTCAAAACGATATTTGTCGACAAATTTTCAATCGTTAACGTCGATCCAAACACAGAGGATAGCCGGAGCCCGAGCCAGACGTGAAGCGTTGTGGTGCAATCCACTTGTTAGAACTGTTGCATCGTATCACCGTGGTGGTGGTGAAGCGTTATGGCGCAATTCTATTAGTGTAGACGAGTAGGTAGGTACTTTAGTATGACACAATACACGTTAGTTTTTAATATTTTGTATTACTTATTACATGTTAGTATCATGTATTATTTTATTTGTAATTATGTGTGTGTGTGTACGCGCGCGCGCGGATAAAATATTTTATGTTCTGTCTTTTAGAATACATATAGCGGATAAAACGATATATATTGTAATGGTACATATCTTCACCTAATAATAATGAAGAAAACATGACAAGATAAATTGTTTAATCATTAACACTAAAATAAAAAAGGGATGAATCAGAGATTAAAGGAATGGGTAACTCAAAATAATAACACGATCAGACATATCCAGGTAGTCAGAACAGTAACCTCTAATAATAAAGAAGTAAAAAACAAACAAACCAAATGTTAAATACAGTAATACATGTTGATTTAACCTGAGTAGCCCAATAGATGGTAAGTGAGAGAGTAGAACCAGCCCCATAAACCAAGAATAATATAAATAATGACAACTGTAAGTGAACTAGAACTAGCCACCACACTACCACAAGAGTGTAGTAATAATAAGAATAATAATGAACAAAGAATTAGCATGGAAGTGTGAAAGTATAATCAGCCACAACACCAAGGAAGTGACATGTAAACGATGGCAAAATAAAGTGAGCCCAGAAAGAATACAAAACTAATGTTAAACCAATGAAAAAGACTAACTAATGAAAATTGTATATGATAATAACAAATGTAAAGACAGACAAGTTAAAAATATTAATTGTTAAGGACTTGAGATATAGAAGGGTACACTAACCCAAACAAATAGAGTAAACTAGGACAAATCACATTAGCACGACACAAACATATCATGTATAGTCAAACCACACACAGTGAGAGATTATAAATTGTAAGGAGGATGAACATTTTAAAATAAATGTAAGAAAGAGAGTTTTGAATAAGCAATACACTAATCTTTACCCACCAGTAACCCTAAAACAAGATTGAGTGCAAAGTGTTAGTGTTAATACCCCGAAGTGAGAATAAACCCCATTAAAAAGTGATAAACACGGATAAAACCGTAATCAAAGTTTATAAGTGCATAAACTAGGTTATAAGTTATAAATGAGTGAGATCTGATAATGGTCAAACGCAGGAAGGACTGTGATAGTTGAGAGGCCAATGTGAGTGGATACCCAAAATGTAACTAAATAAACTAATAGTGTTAAAATCAAGTTAGCTTTAGTGATAACTGATTATCATGGTTTTAAATGTGTGTCAATTAATGTAACAAGTGACTATTAAGATTATTAGGAAAGTAAGAAAGATAGACTATCAGTGTGTCAATTCACCATATAGAAAATGTCAGTAATATTAAGGGATAAAAACAATGAATAATCATGATAAGAGTTAATAAGACATAGTGAAATGGTATTAGGTACCATTAGTTAATAAAACAGTGTCAGATAAGCTTAGTAATAAGGATTTTCTATAATAATCAAAATAATTAATTAAGGTTTATATGTTTGTTTTCTTTTAATGATACTATAAAATAATTATTACCCACTGAAGAGTATGAGTGGATAATAAAAGGTAAATAATTATGTTTTAATGAGTAAGATTTATGTTTCAAGAGAATTATGTTTTAATGAATAAAAATTATATCTATGGGAATTGTTAAAACCATAAGATGCTATGTTATATGATGCAATAAACAAGAAACAAAATAAATACAGTCAGATACAATGACACTAAAAGGCAGTTATGACAGTATACAAATTAACATATGAAACCAATAAAATCACACACAATTACTAGAACAGACATAAACATTGAGCAAATAAACAGAATCATGTATTAAAACAATCAGGACACATACAAGGGGAGAATAAAATGTAATCTCAGTAATTAAAGAAAAAATAGTCAATTGCTATCTAAGCCTAGGCAGATTCCCAACAGTCAAACTACAAAAGACTTCAAATTTTAGAATTAAACACTGACATTAGTAAGACTAAGCCACATAAACTATGAAATACAATTAGACTATCATGTTAAGGCAGGAATATTATGATAATAATGTAAATTAAGAAAACAGTATAATTAAATAAAATCCACAAAACTGTCAAAATGTTGATACCTAAGTAAATACTGTAGTATCGGATGTCAAATTAATCCTTGAGCCAAAATATGAACAGTGGTAATAATATTTACTACTAAAAAGGGAGTACTGAAGATTAATTACATTTAGAAGATCTGTGACCATTTTAAATAAAAATTCAAATATCTTAACAATGATCTCAAGCCAATTTCAGCCAATCAAAAATTGTGAGTTACCATGACAACAACAGTGTATTGACTAATTTTCAGTTAGGAACAAGAATAACTGTAGTGACGCTAAACTGGAGAGAAGCCACGCCGTGAAGGGCACAAATTTTTAACTCTAAAACAGTATAAGTGCCAATAAGTCGATGAAGAAGGATCAGAATAACTGACGAGAGGACATTCCAACCAAACTATACCAAGAACCAGCGCGGAATTAATCTAGATGACCAAAAAAAATATGGAATCCGACCCGAAGAAGACGCCAACCATTCCCGAAGCCCAAGACTGAAGAAGGAAGAACCGACATCAACCCATTACACCACTTGGACGACTGACAATACATCTTTTATCTACTAACGTTGAGTATTGCTGAATTTATTGATTTATAAAAAAGACAAATTCTCTTTCACAAAATTATAACTAAATGATAAAACTCTCACTATCACTGAAGGTATTTTCAAGGATTGATAAAATACAAAAGTAACTTTGTAAACACTGAATGACCAAATGATAACCTATGTATACACCAACGACACTGTCACAATTCAACAACACAATATTTAATTTATAGTAAACCTTGTTTAATTTTAATGATCACGTACTTTAAATGATATGTTCTAATTTTGTTATCTTGTTAGATAAACCTCTGTTTCGTACTTAAAAGAACCCTATAGGCAGATTTATTTTGTAAAATAATAACCACACTGTCTTGCAGCTAACATAAACATTGTACTGCCAACCCAGCGATCCGCTGATTGAGCGAATATTGCCGAGGCTAAAATCATTGTATAAATTATTAATTTTATGAAGCGTTAACAAAAAATAACCAGTCAAAAGCCTAATAAAAGAGTGTGTACCGATAACAACTGTCCATTATTTACTTGTAAAGAATATTATGCATGTTTTGTTTACTAGCAGTGGGTCAACATAACCAACGTTGTCTCAAGTTGGCAACACGTTTCCCCCACTCAGATGAGAATCAGTAACAAGCCAGACGGCGAGCGATTCGAATTTACAATAGTGCAATATCAAACTATACAAATAAAAACTTTTAATTGTTTTCACGAAAAACAATTTAGCGCCTATCCGGAACTACGAAAGAGTGAGAAGGGACAGGTAAGGCACACAGGCTACCAGACGCTTCCGAACGACACCATTTACGTTCGCAAAACACATTACGAAAACTTCCAATTCCAAAAATAAACTAGATAAGACACGTACACAAAGGGAAGGGGTGGTTACAGAGTGGCGCACCAACTAGTGAGGCTAGAATTACGACAGAATATCTAGCGGCAGGGATGACAGAAGGTAAACAAGATGAAGAGGGCATCATCATTAAGGCGGACGAAGGAGGCCGAAAAGGAAGTTCGAGCGGAAGAGAAAGAAGTGACTTCGGTAGAAGACGCCGAACAAATGTTACCTCCCACGGAACCAGTCAAACCCTTGCAGCCAGAAAATCAACCGGAGAAACCCGCACAACCAGAGGACGGTAGTTTACTGGAAATGATGAGAATACTGATGGAAGATAACCGGAAGAACATGGAAAAAACGAACGAAAATATAGCATCATTAAGGGAAGATTTCAAGGAAGAATTGAAGGAATTCAATGAAAAATTGGACAAGAACAGTAAGACCATGGAAGAAAAAATAGACAAGAACAGTAAGACCATGGGAGAAAAAATAGACAAGAACAGCCAGAAAATGGTCGAAAATAATAAGGAAATGGCAGTGAACATGGAGAACTTAAGGGAAGGGTTGAAACTGGACAACCAGAAAAACTTGGAGGAGTTGAAGGAAGAGTTGAGCAAAACTATTGAAAATAATAATGAGCGGATTAATAAGAAGATCGAGAAGGAGATGTCCGAGATACACGGGAAATGGGAAGATACGAACCGTGAAATACAACAAACGAAGGAAGACTTCAGAGAACGGATGACCAACCTGGAAGAAGACAGCCAGATCCGAATAGAGTCGATAAAAACGGCAACCGACCAAAATATAAAACAGGTACGGACAGATTTTGGAGAGAAGTACCGGGAGATCGACACGGCCGTAAGCGAGGTTCGCGGACAAGGCCAGCAAAACAAAAATAAAATTGAGGAAATCCAGCAACGGGAGATTGCTAAAATCAGGGAGGAGTTAGAAATAATTAATAACAGACCGCCAATAATGACGTAGTACCAACACATGGACAACCGGGAAGTGATCAACTTTAAACAATACCGGCGAAACCCAATGGAGTTTTTAGAAAGAGTAGACGAGCAGCTGGCCAAAACTCGGGAGAACAGGTGGACCATTATCCGAGGCTACTTAGACGAGTATTTTCGAGATATCAACGATAATTGGTGGACGGCCACAAGACACGACCTCACGAATTATGAACAATTCAAAGATGTATTCAAAAGGAAATACTGGTCGGAGGCAACACAGAACATCGTGCGGGACAGTATATGTTTCGGCAGATACGACGCCACCAGAGGGACAACTTTTACTGCATATTTCTTCGGTAAGGTCTGCCTAGCAAGGAACCTGGAACCGAAGATCCCAGAAGAAAGTTTGGTGACGAAACTTGGTTTTCATTACGAGGAAGGTGTCTCTAGAGCGCGGCTAGGTAGCCAAATCAAAACTATACAATCCATGGCAGCCCTGCTGGAAGATTACGAGAGAGAGAACGTTATTATCGTAGGAGCCGACAGCGGGACGACAGGGGTGAAAACAAAAATTTTAACAACGGTTACCAGAATAATAACAACAGTTACCGGTACAATTATAATAACCGTAACCAGGTGAATAACACACCTAACGAGCCGCAGAATAGACATAACAATAATCCGGCTAGCCAACAAAATAACAGTTATAACAATAATAATAGGCCAAACAACACAAACAATCAATACAACCGGCCAAATAATACGCATCAACCATATAGGCCAAATAACGCCAATTACAACCGGCCAAATTACAATAACAACCCGAGTGACAATAGAAATCGCAATAATAACGATCGTAACTATCGTCAAGTGCATTACGTGAGGGCCGAAAGTGACGGAAGAAATAGGTCGTACTATCAGGGACGACGAAGTGCCGACCGGAATGCATATGGACACCGGTACAGTGATCATAATTACGGACGTGACACCAGAACCAACACGGGCCGAAGTCGAAGCCAAGAAGTGTATAGGCGTGACCGGTACGAAGAGGATCACAACCAGCCTGAACCCCGGCCGTCAACGAGTGGAAGTCCGCCAACAAATCAACAAGATGATCGTAACAATCAGTCCGAGATGACGTTAAACTAGGAGCGGCAGTGAAAAAGCTACTTATACCCTCACTGAACCATTCTATTGGGTTAAATCGCAACGTTATACAAACTAACGGCGAACGCACAATTACAATAGTGCGAAATAATTATCTGAAAAATATTGTAGAGGAATTGCTTGAAGAAGGTAACAGCCAATCTGATAATAAACATAACGAAATTGCTTATATTTCAACGCAAGTCAACGGAGTACCAGCACAAATTATGATAGACACTGGATCCAATATTTCGTTAATCGACAGTATCGAGCTTCAAAAAATCCAAGAAGCGAGTAAGACAATTATACTTACGCTACTCATCAGCAACATTGTCCTTGTAGGAGCGACAGGACGGCAAAATAGAACCGTCCGAAAACAAGTGCAACTCGAACTGACAAGCAACGGACAAACCGTAACAATGACGTTTTTAGTAGCCAGTGGATTGCCACTCAGGATGCTAATTGGTTGCGACATGCTGCGCCAGTACTCAGCAATAATTGACCTGAGCAAATACAAACTTATTTTGAAGAAAGGTGACATACAGTGGATAACCGAACTGACCAATAGTGATGAAATACAGCCAAATAAAACCATGTACCATATCCAAAAATACAGAAATACTGGAGAGCATATACTGAATAATGGAATTTATGACGAGATCGACAATGAAGAACTATGGCAAGAAAAAATCGAAGAAATCCGAAATTTCCAGAGAGAGAAAACGAGCGCACAATTAACCGTTCAACAAGCTGAACAACTGATAGAAGTGTATAACCGCTACAAGCATGTATTTTCAGATACACCTGAAAAGGTCAGAGCGAGGTTATCAGTGCGAGATTCAATTCCGAGAGCCTGTCAACTTGATAAAAAAATCTTACCCGATCGCATTTTCATTAAAGGAGGCGGTGAGAACAGAAATCAATCGATTAATAGCAGAAGACATAATTGAACCAAGCTACTCACCCTACACCAGCCCTATCCTAGCAGTTCCAAAGAAACACGGGAAGGTGAGAATATGTCTAGACGCCCGTGAGATCAATAAACACATAATAAATGATCGTACATCCCCAGGAGAAATAGAAGAGATCCTGAAAAAATTCTATGGAACGCAATTCAAGGGACGAAGATGGAAGAACACTTTACTAACTCATGGAATAAAAACATACAAGACATCAGTGTACCATCCCAGCAGCAACCCTGCAGAGCGAGTCTTGAGAGAAGTGGGGAGAATTCTCCGTACATATTGTTACGAGCAACACAATGAATGGTCTACGTACATACCAGCAGCCGAAAACTTTATAAATTTATCGCACCACCAGTTTATTGAAACAACACCATATGCTGCAATGTTCCAAAAACCACCACCTAGAGAGATTACTTCTTTAATTCAATTTCCCAATGGAGAAGAATATCAGTTCAATTACGTGCAATTTCATAATAAAATACTAGAAAAGACTGACAAAATCAGAGAAAAATATAAGCAAATGCAACCGAAACCCATACAATATCAGATTGGAGAGCAAATATTACTTAAAAACAGAGGATTACCAAGCACCATGGAAGGGATAGCCAAGAAGCTATTGTTACTGTACACAGGACCCTACATAGTAAGCAAAGACAACCGAAATAATACATATGAGATCGTAGGCCCAAAGACACAAAGAATAAAGGGGACATTTAACCAAACCTCTATGAAAAAATATTATTAAAAACGAAAAAAAACATCCCGAAACCAATTAATAAATAACTAGTGTTAAACGGTAAGAAAAATCAACAAAACAAATAATAAAAAGATCACGTATACCATACCCACTAATAATATCGAATCACTAAGAGCTAGAGAGTGTGTACGGTAGCGCGATAATTTCACTTTGTAGGTTGGCTAATCTGCTTACTGCTTTTTCCAATTATTCATGTTGGAACTTTGTACAGTTCGTCTCAAACACTAGCGGCGGTCGGTTCGCCGACTGTTTTACTGTCATATTTTCTTGTCGACATTTAATGTAGGCCTTAGGCCGGCACATTTTCACTTATGGCCAACTAGGCCCGCTATTAATTCAATTTAAAAATTTAATACTTTTTTAGACAACACGCTCATTAGCCAACCTCATCTCAATAACTTTAATCATGTAATGTAACCTTGGAAAATTCATTAAAATGAATTTAATACAGTCCACAATTTTCATCATTTCTTATACCTACTGAATCAATGCACGCATTACAAGCTATTTTTTACAAAACGTTTCTGGTACACGCCGACAGGATTCACCACATTTGTTGGATCACTCACGTCACAAAACATTTTTTAGCCCACTTGGGCCTGATACTCAACATTTTTTGGTCCTCACGGTACGGATCATTAACATTTTTGGTCCTCCGTGCCTGGATTCTTCTCATACCATTTTTTGGTCACTCCGGACCTGGATTTTCCATTTAATATTTTTCTGCCACTATTTCTGGCCATCACGGGCGAATTAGCACATCAGCTGATACGACCGTGGCGTGATTTTCATCAGCATTTCGCTCGACATCTTGCAGCCTTCTGATAACATCTTAGCAAGAGCCTGCTAGCTACAGTGCTTTACACAAGGCGGTCATCTCTACGAGCTGTGTTTGCCATCTTCACCAAGGCGTCGACGCTGTAGGACATCGCCAACAAGGCATCATCAACAACAGTGTAACAAGGTGCGTACAATGGCTGAAGAAGGCCTCAAAGTGTTGACCAGAAAGAGAGGCGGCTTAAAGTCCGCAATAGTGCGGATACAATCTGCTGTAAATAACTTTGATGTAACTTTAAATACAAAACATTTTTTAACTGTAAGGCTGGAAAGTCTCAAAAGCTTGGTCTCGAAATACGACGAGGTGCAGTCTGAAATAGAACTCATTAGTAAAGACACGAGCGTTGCTCAAGAAGACCGAGTTGAGGTCGAAGAAATTTTATATTCGACTGAAGCAAACATTTTGCAATTACTTGATACATTTAATGCTCAGACTGTACCTCCCGTGTTATCGACGCACATGCAATTAAAACCAATAAGTTTGCCCTGCTTCTCAGGCAACATATTGGAATGGTAACATTTTTACTCAATTTTTACAGACTTAGTGCATTCAAGATCCGATTTAACACCAGTGCAAAAATTACATTATTTACATTCTTCTTTGAAGTGTGAACCTTTAGATTTAATTAAGTCATTACCCATCTGTAAAGAAAATTATCCAATAGCGTTGAGTTTGCTGTCCGAAAGGTATGACAACCAATTCATACTAGCTAAATACTATGTGCAAAACTTACTTCAAGTCAAGTCGACAATAAAGGACTCGGTCCAAAGTTTGGCAGAGTTCACTAACACAATAACGTCTTCCGTTAATTCACTGGCAGCAATGAAGCTGTCAGTGAATTCATTTGAATTTATCACTATACAGTTACTATCCACTAAACTCGGCCCTATTACTTTCAAACTATGGAAGGAGTCAATAGACCCTGACAATTTACCTAGCTTTCAAGATTTCACGCGTTTTTTAAACTCACGTAGACAGCTGTTAGAAAATACACTGCCTATCGAACCCGGACAGCAACTCAACAAACTTAATCTAAGACCTAACAATAAATATGATAAATGTAACTCAAGAAACACTGCTGGCAGCACTACATTTAAGAGCTATCACTCAGCGGCAAACCATTATTCATGCGTGTGTTGTAAATCCAATCACCCGCTTTACATATGTAATAAATTTCGTACATTAAGCACCGCTGAGCGTGGACAATTTGTTTCAAATCATAAATGTTGTAGCAATTGCCTTAGATCAGGTCATCTTATAGCTAGCTGTAAGAATAAACAGGTGTGTAAAATCTGTTCAAAACGACACCACACATTGTTGCACGCAAATTACGTGCCGAACTCAATAGCTGCCAGCAGCAATTACTGCTCGCTTAAATTACAATGCAAGAACAATGTTCTCTTATCCACAGCAGTTGTATCTGTCATTGACCAGGCTGGCAACAGACATAGGGCTAGAGTTCTTCTAGACGCCGGTTCACAAATAAATTTTTGTACAAAATCATTTGCAAAGAAATTACAGCTCAAATTAACTAAATCTAACATACTAATCACAGGCATAAACAATACAGCGTGTTACGCAACTGATATTGCTTCTATACGCATTATTTCTCGCTATCAAAGATATAGCTTCGAGGCGAAATGTGCCGTCTTATCTACGTTAACTCACAATCTGCCTGCAAATTCGTTTGATATCAATCAGTTCCACATTCCAAACAAGATCTTCCTGGCTGACCCTGATTTTAATATATCGTCGCAAATCGACATACTATTAGGGGCACAATTTTATCTGGACTTGATCTTAACTAATAAATACATACGCGGCCCCAATTTTCCCATCATTCAGGAAACAAAGCTGGGCTACATTTTGGCTGGCAACTTGCCCAAACACTGCCGCAACGAGGGTCCTGCTGTTTCGTTCCTAGCAAGGAACAACGACAGTCAAATTCTCCAATCTCTCGAAAGATTTTGGGAAGCAGAAACTATCCCTGACAACACCCCTGATAACGAGTCAGCCTGTGAAGAGCATTTTGTGCGCTCTACCCAGCGCAACCACGAGGGTAGATTTGTGGTTTCACTTCCATTTAAGCCTGATAATCTCCACTTGGGGGAATCTTACACGAGTGCTGAATCCAAGATTTTTAAGCTTAGAGCGTCGATTTAGGCGAGATGCTAAGCTCGCTCGCGACTACGCGGACTTTATCAAAGAATATAAGGATCTTGGTCACATGACACTCATCGATGATGGCGCTATCAATTCAGTAGCGTCAAATACTTACTATATATACTTATATATACTCATATACTTACTCTGGCTTTGCAAGATTGGTTGGCATGAACCGATCTCCGGCCAATCACGTTCGGATTGGCATTCTTTGTGTGACAAATTGGGTCTGATTGGCAAAATTGTGGTCCCACGATCTATTCGTTGCAAGCGTGAGGCAACTACAGTTGAATTGCATGGTTTTTCGGATGCTTCTGAAAGGGGGTTTGGCTGTTGTATGTATGTCAGAGTCATTTATCAAGATTCCACTGCCTCCTGTCACCTCTTGTGTTCCAAATCTCGCGTGGCTCCCCTACGACAGGTGTCATTACCTCGCATCGAACTCTGCGCTTGCTTGTTGTTATCGCGACTCGTATCTAATGTCATTCCTGTTCTTTATTCGTTTATTGATAATGTACATTTGTATTCTGAGTCTATGGTGGCTCTTTACTGGATTCATGCACAGTCTACGCGGTGGAAAACATACGTCGCTAATCGGGTTGCTGAAATTCAGCGTCTTACGCAAACTTATACTTGGCATCACATCAATTCACGACACAATCCTGCTGATGTTATCTCAAGGGGGTGTCTCCCTGCGCGATTGCTCGCTTTGGTGGCACGGTCCCAGCTGTCTGTCTCAATCGTCAGAGTCTGATCCCTTCCCATCCTTCGTACCGTCCACACCGTCGTCTTCTGAAGTCACTGCGGAAGAGAAACATACACATAACCTTTCTCTAATGTCTACCCTGGCTGTCGACCTCTCTTTGGACTTTTCCTCGTTACATCGTCTAACGCGCGTATACGCTTACTGCTTCCGGTTCATCAGAAATATTAGACACTCAAGTGCTGACAAATGTACGGGCGATCTTACCCCTGTAGAAATTCATCAGGCTCTCAATTTCTTCATAAAACGATCTCAGTCGATCCACTTCGCGGCAGAAATTAATTGTCTTCGTAACGGATCTTCTGTTTCCATCAGGAGTAAGTTGGCTTCTCTCGACCCGTTTCTTGATGACTCTGGAGTGATACGCGTAGGCGGACGATTACAGCATTCCCAATTACCTTACGACTCTAAACATCCTATTGTGTTACCCCCATCGGCGCATATTACATGCCTTATCATTGAACGTGAGCACATTCGTTTACTTCACGCTGGTGCTCAACTCGTGCATCATTCACTGCGTCAACGTTGGTGGATTGTTAATGCCAGGTTAGTCATTCGCTCCATCATTCGAAAATGTGTAAGGTGTATCAGGTTTAGTGCCAAACAGCAGGCACAGAGGCTTGGTATTTTACCATCTCCTAGAGTCACTCCTTCTAGGCCGTTTCTATTTTGCGCGGTTGATTATGGTGGTCCCTTCATGATTCGTCATGGCGGGCAGAAGTCTAGAACTCTTTCTAAGGCATACGTATCTTTGTTTATTTGCTTAGCGACTAGAGCTATTCACTTGGAATTGGTTTCCGACCTTACGGCCGGTGCGTTTATAGCCGCATTACGTCGTTTCATGGCCCGTAGGGGCATACCCAGTCAACTATACTCCGACAATGGCACAAACTTTAGAAAGGCCCGCACTATCTTACATGATATCTACAACTTTTGGCATAATAAGGATGCCATCTCATCGATCAAGTCATTCACGTCCTCTCAGGGGATATCATGGTCATTTATTCCGCCCTCCTCACCTCATTTCGGTGGCCTTTGGGAGAGCGGCATAAAGAGTTTGAAATTTCATCTGCGCCGCGTGGTAGGCAAATCTATACTCACCTTCGAAGAGTTCACGACCGTTTTGTCTCAGATAGAGGCATGTCTAAACTCTCGACCTTTATTTGCTATTTCTTCAGATGTTAACGACCCGGTGCCACTCACGCCTGGCCATTTTTTGATTTGCGCACCCTTAACGGCGATACCGGACCCAGACCTTTCTCACATTCCTGTTACTCGTCTTGGGCGTTGGCAACTTCTTCAGAGGTTTGTCCAAGGCATATGGAAGGCATGGTCTCGCGATTATTTGCACCAGTTGCAGCAGCGTCACAAGTGGAAGCTCACCAAGGATAATGTTTCCATTGGTGACTTAGTTTTGCTTATTGAGGATAATTTACCTCCATTAGCATGGAAATTTGGTGTAATTATCGCCACATTTCCCGGCCCAGATAACTTGGTTCGTGTCGTGGACATTCGCACTCCTACGGGTGTTTTGCGGAGACCAATACATAAGTTATGTCTGTTGCCAGCGCGAGACGAGATTTGACAAGATTATGATTACTTAGCACAATGCTATTTTACTTAGCCACTAGCTTATTACTTATTACGACCATTTGGTCAACCTAATTGTGATGACTTATCACAATATTTTCTTATCAATTTTGCGCCATTGCATGCTTCTATAATTATCATAGTTTTTGGTGGTATATTACTATTTTGTATTTGTATGTTAATTTTGTGTGGCATACTATGTCTTACACATTTACATTTGATGTTTTGGGGTATATTTCATGTTTTTGGTGGTCTCATTTTATAAAATTTTGTTACATAATATTTGCATGTCTTGCAGCTGAGCAATCATGCATTCATTTCTTTATACTGTTGCTAATAAATGTGTGTATTGTTCTGTGAATGTCTTTAAATTGTTCAGCTCATGTACTACGTTTGTAATCACAGTATTGTATCTGTTATTTGACATTGCAATTATTCATATTGTAATTATCTAAATTGTTGTTATTGTATTCACATAACTTGCGTTTATGTAAAACCTATCGTTTTGCGTCTGCCGCATGTAACTGCCACGTCTAGATTTATTTTATATTGTATTTTATATTGTATTTATTTTGCGATTAAGCATGCACAATTATTTTTACTTAAATTATGACATACATGTCATATTTGGGCTTGCATTCAGTCAGCACCTGGCTTGTTCATACATTATTACATATTGTAACTTCCTGAAACTTCAGGTACAGCATGACTTGGTCAATACATGCCGGCCTGCTGAATATACGCTTGAACATGTAATTGTAACATGTTCAGTAACAATTTTGTTCATGTAATTAATTCTCTGTACAGGTCTACGGGCCTCAACTAATTTTACAGTAACCATCTATGACATGCATAGGGTTACAAACTATCGGTCCATCATCTTATGAGCTTCCGATCATACATTATTAAGCATTGTATAATTATGTATTTTTTCATGTTTTATAATGTTCTATATTGTGCACATACACTATGTGACGGTAACATTTGTCAAATCAGACATTCATATTCATGTCTGAAAACAGCTGTTCGCCAACCTTGGCTTACAAAAGCTTATCTTTAGGCTTATCTTATGCATGCTTATCTCTAAGCTATTAACGGACTGCCGTTATCTAATCTCATAACTCAAGGTTCAACTTAGCCTTGAAACTAACTCTTATTATTAAGAAAACTGTATCCTTTTAAATTAAGTTATAAGATGCATCATAATTTATTAAAAAATGTTAAAAAAAATCAATTGATTTTTGACGGGCAGCTTATGTACGGTAGCGCGATAATTTCACTTTGTAGGTTGGCTAATCTGCTTACTGCTTTTTCCAATTATTCATGTTGGAACTTTGTACAGTTCGTCTCAAACACTAGCGGCGGTCGGTTCGCCGACTGTTTTACTGTCATATTTTCTTGTCGACATTTAATGTAAGCCTTAGGCCGCCACATTTTCACTTATGGCCAACTAGGCCCGCTATTAATTCAATTTAAAAATTTAATACTTTTTTAGACAACACGCTCATTAGCCAACCTCATCTGAATAACTTTAATCATGTAATGTAACCTTGGAAAATTCATTAAAATGAATTTAATACAGTCCACAATTTTCATCATTTCTTATACCTACTGAATCAATGCACGCATTACAAGCTATTTTTTACAAAACGTTTCTGGTATACGCCGACAGGATTCACCACGTTTGTTGGATCACTCACGTCACAAAACATTTTTTAGCCCACTTGGACCTGATACTCAACATTTTTTGGCCCTCACGGTACGGATCATTAACAGAGATTGAATAAAAGAAAAAGAATATAATTTGAAATAATGTATTGCATAAACTAAATAATAATAATATGGAGAATCCTACAAATGATATTTATTTCATAGTCGCACTAAGACTACTTGTATAATTTTATAATGATTGACTGTAGATAAGTCCAGCAATCAAATGGGTATTTTACACCGGAGCAATGGAGTCAAAAGAACCCTTCCGATCCGATTCAATATAATGTTAGGGAAAAAATGTTAGGGAATTAGATATCAAAGGGATAAGAACGTTAAACTAAAATACGATACAAAGATCAAGAAGTATACTGACACTCAAAAATAATAAGAGTCTATTGCTCAAAACTAACCAGTGATTAAGAAAATAAAATTGAAAAAATGATTGATAATTCCAATCAAAAAACTGAACGATATTTGTTGAAATAATCAATTTTAGTGGCAGGGCAATATGTAATGGTACATATCTTCACCTAACAATAATGAAGAAAACATGACAAGATAAATTGTTTAATCATTAACACTAAAATAAAAAAGGGATGAATCAGAGATTAAAGGAATGGGTAACTCAAAATAATAACACGATCAGACATATCCAGGTAGTCAGAACAGTAACCTCTAATAATAAAGAAGTAAAAAACAAACAAACCAAATGTTAAATACAGTAATACATGTTGATTTAACCTGAGTAGCCCAATAGATGGTAAGTGAGAGAGTAGAACCAGCCCCATAAACCAAGAATAATATAAATAATGACAACTGTAAGTGAACTAGAACTAGCCACCACACTACCACAAGAGTGTAGTAATAATAAGAATAATAATGAACAAAGAATTAGCATGGAAGTGTGAAAGTATAATCAGCCACAACACCAAGGAAGTGACATGTAAACGATGGCAAAATAAAGTGAGCCCAGAAAGAATACAAAACTAATGTTAAACCAATGAAAAAGACTAACTAATGAAAATTGTATATGATAATAACAAATGTAAAGACAGACAAGTTAAAAATATTAATTGTTAAGGACTTGAGATATAGAAGGGTACACTAACCCAAACAAATAGAGTAAACTAGGACAAATCACATTAGCACGACACAAACATATCATGTATAGTCAAACCACACACAGTGAGAGATTATAAATTGTAAGGAGGATGAACATTTTAAAATAAATGTAAGAAAGAGAGTTTTGAATAAGCAATACACTAATCTTTACCCACCAGTAACCCTAAAACAAGATTGAGTGCAAAGTGTTAGTGTTAATACCCCGAAGTGAGAATAAACCCCATTAAAAAGTGATAAACACGGATAAAACCGTAATCAAAGTTTATAAGTGCATAAACTAGGTTATAAGTTATAAATGAGTGAGATCTGATAATGGTCAAACGCAGGAAGGACTGTGATAGTTGAGAGGCCAATGTGAGTGGATACCCAAAATGTAACTAAATAAACTAATAGTGTTAAAATCAAGTTAGCTTTAGTGATAACTGATTATCATGGTTTTAAATGTGTGTCAATTAATGTAACAAGTGACTATTAAGATTATTAGGAAAGTAAGAAAGATAGACTATCAGTGTGTCAATTCACCATATAGAAAATGTCAGTAATATTAAGGGATAAAAACAATGAATAATCATGATAAGAGTTAATAAGACATAGTGAAATGGTATTAGGTACCATTAGTTAATAAAACAGTGTCAGATAAGCTTAGTAATAAGGATTTTCTATAATAATCAAAATAATTAATTAAGGTTTATATGTTTGTTTTCTTTTAATGATACTATAAAATAATTATTACCCACTGAAGAGTATGAGTGGATAATAAAAGGTAAATAATTATGTTTTAATGAGTAAGATTTATGTTTCAAGAGAATTATGTTTTAATGAATAAAAATTATATCTATGGGAATTGTTAAAACCATAAGATGCTATGTTATATGATGCAATAAACAAGAAACAAAATAAATACAGTCAGATACAATGACACTAAAAGGCAGTTATGACAGTATACAAATTAACATATGAAACCAATAAAATCACACACAATTACTAGAACAGACATAAACATTGAGCAAATAAACAGAATCATGTATTAAAACAATCAGGACCCATACAAGGGGAGAATAAAATGTAATCTCAGTAATTAAAGAAAAAATAGTCAATTGCTATCTAAGCCTAGGCAGATTCCCAACAGTCAAACTACAAAAGACTTCAAATTTTAGAATTAAACACTGACATTAGTAAGACTAAGCCACATAAACTATGAAATACAATTAGACTATCATGTTAAGGCAGGAATATTATGATAATAATGTAAATTAAGAAAACAGTATAATTAAATAAAATCCACAAAACTGTCAAAATGTTGATACCTAAGTAAATACTGTAGTATCGGATGTCAAATTAATCCTTGAGCCAAAATATGAACAGTGGTAATAATATTTACTACTAAAAAGGGAGTACTGAAGATTAATTACATTTAGAAGATCTGTGACCATTTTAAATAAAAATTCAAATATCTTAACAATGATCTCAAGCCAATTTCAGCCAATCAAAAATTGTGAGTTACCATGACAACAACAGTGTATTGACTAATTTTCAGTTAGGAACAAGAATAACTGTAGTGACGCTAAACTGGAGAGAAGCCACGCCGTGAAGGGCACAAATTTTTAACTCTAAAACAGTATAAGTGCCAATAAGTCGATGAAGAAGGACCAGAATAACTGACGAGAGGACACTCCAACCAAACTATACCAAGGACCAGCGCGGAATTAATCTAGATGACCAAAAAATATATGGAATCCGACCCGAGAAGACGCCAACCATTCCCGAAGCCCAAGACTGAAGAAGGAAGAACCGACATCAACCCATTACACCACTTGGACGACTGACAATACATCTTTTATCTACTAACGTTGAGTATTGCTGAATTTATTGATTTATATAAAAGACAAATTCTCTTTCACAAAATTATAACTAAATGATAAAACTCTCACTATCACTGAAGGTATTTTCAAGGATTGATAAAATACAAAAGTAACTTTGTAAACACTGAATGACCAAATGATAACCTATGTATACACCAACGACACTGTCACAATTCAACAACACAATATTTAATTTATAGTAAACCTTGTTTAATTTTAATGATCACGTACTTTAAATGATATGTTCTAATTTTGTTATCTTGTTAGATAAACCTCTGTTTCGTACTTAAAAGAACCCTATAGGCAGATTTATTTTGTAAAATAATAACCACACTGTCTTGCAGCTAACATAAACATTGTACTGCCAACCCAGCGATCCGCTGATTGAGCGAATATTGCCGAGGCTAAAATCATTGTATAAATTATTAATTTTATGAAGCGTTAACAAAAAATAACCAGTCAAAAGCCTAATAAAAGAGTGTGTACCGATAACAACTGTCCATTATTTACTTATAAAGAATATTATGCATGTTTTGTTTACTAGCAGTGGGTCAACATAACCAACGTTGTCTCAAGTTGGCAACACGTTTCCCCCACTCAGATGAGAATCAGTAACAACCCAGACGGCGAGCGATTCGAATTTACAATAGTGCAATATCAAACTATACAAATAAAAACTTTTAATTGTTTTCACGAAAAACAATTTGGCGCCTATCCGGAACTACGAAAGAGTGAGAAGGGACAGGTAAGGCACACAGGCTACCAGACGCTTCCGAACGACACCATTTACGTTCGCAAAACACATTACGAAAACTTCCAATTCCAAAAATAAACTAGATAAGACACATACACGAGGTGAAGGTGGTTACAATATGCGTGTCATTTTCCCCCTCCTCGTTCCTTTCCCCACTACCCACCGTTTATACGAGTGACACGGCGTTGGCAGGGGTCAGTGTTTCGTTGACCGCGGTCGGAGCAACATGTCTCGCTGACTTTCGTGAACGGGTTTGTTTGTTTGTTTTGGAACTGTTGCTGTTTATTGCTTAATTATTTACGCGCTGTCGTGCAATTCTATTAATGTTTCTGAGTAGGTAGGTCTTTTGGTATGACATAATACACGTTTTTTGATCTCAAATTACTGTTTATCGCTTAAATATTTTTATTTGTTAATGACTTAACTGGTGCTACCTAGTTTTTTTATGTTACATAAAATATTGCTTGTTTTAAATTATTTTGGGCTCATTCGATAATGGGGTTGTACAATTCCTGACGATACACTTCTTACAGTTTTCTATTTGTATGTGTTTTTTGGTATGCACGTTATTTTTCCCCCTCCTCGTTCCTTTCCACCGCTACCCACCATTTATACGAATGACACAGAGTCGACAGGGGTCAGTGTTTCGTTGACCGCGGTCGGAGCAACATCTCTCCTGACTTGCGTGGATGGGTTTGTTTTTTTATTGGAACTGTTGCTGTTTATCGCTTACTTATTTACGCGTTGTTGTGTAATCCACTTGTTAGAACTGTTCCATCTAATCACCGTGAAACAGTATGGTGCAATACGTGTTGACAGGATTTTGTGTAGTTACACTCAATAGTAGAACAAGAGAGGGATTGTCCGTCTATATAAACAGGGCTCGTTATCTATACCGTTCAGGCTTGTGTCGACAGTCGCGAGCGACGCTTCGTCCAGAGCCCGGGCCCGAACCCAGCACCGAGACCGAGACCGAAATGAACGAGGCCGAGCCCAGCACCGACCACCAGCATACACATACAAACCAACAGACAGCAAAACACGGGAGGCTCCTGAAACACGAAGACACGTGTCGATCAACTGACCGGGTCAACGACCTCACGATCAGCTGCTCATGACCTCACTGAAACAGTGACATATCACAAACAACTGATCGTGACGTCACTTCCCCCCCCGGTAAGCTGATCGTGACGTCACTGTTTCAGGAGCACCCCTAACACACTACTGTCTAGCAGTACACCTGCCTCGATGATCACTGAACACCGCTGCATGGAATGGGTTTAATTTTGGATAGAACTTTCCGATCTCAGCCTTTCATACAAATATCTCCTTACTTTTTACTAGCAAGTCAATCGGGATTGTGGTCCTCTGACCACAAGTAGTACAGGTTCTATAACGTCAGGTAGACGCATGTCATTCGCAGCGTACTCCGCTGTACTACTTTCCATATCGGTAGCTACAGTGAGTGCATCGGTTCAGATTTCGCCTCAACACAACAACACTCTGTTTTTTTTTAACACCGAAAGCGTATGTATCTTACAAACGTATTATATCAGTATTATTTAATTTTTAAAAAATCATTTTAAAAATGTTTATTTGTGATAAGCTATGTTAGATTATCGCCTACAATTTTACAATTTTGGGTTGTGTTTGTTTTATTATATTTCATTCTCGAAAGTTTTGCTTCATTCTCGACTAAGTGCACTGGACTAAAATTGTTTCACAGGGTTAACATGACTTGTTAAAGCTGTTGAAAAATGTAAAGGTTAGTTTAAAACAAATGGAAATATTTGTAGCTGCAATAACTAAATATAATAACTGACACGTGATTTAAAGAGTGTCAGAGGATTAAAGTTCCATCAAAGAATGTTAAATGTAGGCCAGTACAGTTTTATAAGTAAAAAGAGTATTTATAAAAAATGTTGCTGTATATCCCTGTCGAAGTAAACCACTGAGAAGAGAAGCTAGAGATTTTCGAACACAGTTATAGAGTAGGATTTAATGCCGAGTCACGATGATTAAATATAAAAGTGTTTAAGAGAACATATAAGAAAAATATTGTAAAAAAAGCTAATAAAAATGTCGATTGATGAAGTACTTAATTAGGTACAATTGCTGAATTACTATATTATTATTAGCGGGGAAATTGATGAAAGAAATCCTAGAAGACCAAGGAAGATATTCTTGGATCAAGTACTTAAAAAAATGAGATAGACGAATACAGAGATTTTACTCCAGGAGCAATCGGTAGAATGATCTGACCTGCCAATCTCACGATTGAGATTCCAAGAAACAGAGGATTTAAACAGACATCGTTGAGGATACTGCTTACAAACAATGTGCAATTAGCACAGAATAGAGAACAATCACTTCAGCTCCCGAGGCATGCATTGTTTACTATAAGAGAGATCAATATTTGCGACCACAACCTTTAGAACTAGCAAATACTTGCATAGATTTTTAACATAAATCTTTTAAGTTATCTGGGTATAAGGAAGCATGAAGTTTTTGTACATATAATAGGCGCTTATGAATTTCTTTAGGCTACATTGATATTAAAAGGTTACAAAAAATAAAAAATTAACGAAGGGCAACTGATGCAACAAAAAGGCTTAGGTTTTAGAACGTAAATACAAATTATCATAAATAAATCATTGAACTCCCTGTAAACTGGATATCCTGTAAGCTATTGTTTTTTTATGAGAAAACAAGAAAATAAAAAAGATCCCGTAGCGATACATAAGATATAAACGTAAGTCATATACAAACAGGTTGTCGAATAACAACCTGAACAGGTTGTCGAATAACAACCTGAACAGGTTGTCGAATTTTGAAAGTGTTAAAATTAAAATGCTAAGCAATTAGAAGCTATAGTAAGTAGTAAAAATCGATCCGAAAATCATTCGATCGCGAACTTAATCTCGATCTGTAAAGCAGAAAACTTCAGTTGCAACGACATGGATCAGCCATCCAGGCACAACCACGGATACTAGAATATATTCTATTATCCGTGGGCACAACCATCATCCTCTCCTTCCCTCAAACAACAGACCCATGGCCTGTAGCGCCCTCTAGCCGTAGTACAGTTCACACCGCCAGAGAATAACTAGCCACCATTTACCACGTGGGGAGGGGTATTGTCGTGTGTAGTCACGTTGTCATTGATAAGGCCCGCCTACCTTAGGCAGACTGCTGTATTGCTCCGACAGTAGGTAGACTGACTCGAACTCGTCACGGACCCATTGCACGGCACCACGAATGATCACCATGCAAAGCGAGCTCGCTACCATTGAGTTACCCCGCCTGAAACGTGTATGATTGCGTAAAGAAAAAAAAACAATACAGTAGTTATAACTATAAGGTTTGCCTTTTAGACGATATGCGCACTGTTTTGGATACAATGTTTAGGGGTTCGTTAAAGACAGAACATAGAACAATAGTTACAGAATTCATACCTAAAATTCGTAAATATGGAATTAATAAAAAGTATTTTAAATTTATTTCCAATAAACTAAAATTTAAATAAATCTGATTATCCTAATGAATAAGGTCTTTTTCAAATCCATGTATGCGCATAACAACGTTTGTGTAGGCTTGTTGATTCGGAATGGAAAAAGTAGCGTCTGAATTTAGAATTCATTTGAAAATAAGTCTCCATAATACAGACCTAGTCTTAGCTGGGCAGATTTTATTAAAGTAGTTTTAAAACCAAGTAAAGTAACTCTAATAAAAAGAAATAGAGACATGAGAATAAACTTGATAATAACACAGACAAACGCAGTCGTATGTCACGTGCAATGTATGAGTTGCCTAACTCCCGCCGTGTTTCTTCAAATGAAACTACTTGCACCACTTTAAATTCATTTTTCTCAATAGCGCATCGCAAAATAAGTTCTTCAGGGTACTGACATTTTGTGCTGCCTACTTTTTAATAAAGTTAACAACTGGACTTCTCAATTTTACTTGCAGACACTTGAGAGAAACTTGCAAGAAACACAAACAGAACAATCTGTAAGCGCGTCTTTGTTTCGTCAGAATCCAGAACTATTAACAGCTAACTACACCTGCTACACTTCAAACAACTTTTTACTTACATATACAGTACTCAAGACATACAAACTCGTGCGCTGATACTCACATCTAAATATATATTTAGAGTTTATCTGTGTACTGCTGATCAAATGCTTCCCCATTCATTCACAATCCTCAGTCATGACCAAATCGTATAAATACATACACTGGGTATAAAGTAAATCAGTTGTTGCAACAAAAATGCTTTACACATACAATAAAAATCTCCCTTAAGCTACTTTTTTATTATAAAGTTATTTTAAAATACGGATAACGACGGATACAGCAACAAGGTTTTTCTTTTAGACAAAAGCTTTGTACCTTTCAGACACAAATGATTCATAGATTAACCAATCAATTACTATATACAAGAGGTTTTGCAGGCTAAGCTACTCTTGTGTTATGAGGTAATAAGAAAATAAAAATAAGCTGCTGCTTGTATTCAGTACCTGGAATACAGACATAAAGCATAAAAGTAAATTGTTACAACTACGATGCTAAGCAATTCGAATCTAAGTAGTAAAAATGGGTCCAAACTTTCTCGAGCACAAGCATAACATGGTAAACAGTTGGCTGTATTGAATAGGCCTATATATTCACTTACATCTTTTCTACACACTGAAACATGATGTTGAGTAGACTGTATGAAACGCCTTGTGATAAAGAGTATTTCTTAGGCAATTAGAAAGTGACATATACAACATAAATGTATATTACTTTGTTTTGTTCAATCATAAGATGGGTGTGGAAGTTTTGCGGGTGAAACATGTGCTTGATTCCTGTGGGTTTCTGCCGACATACAGATGTTTGACCCTGAGAAATTTATTTCCGTTGTGGCATTTCGGCACAACCTCATGTCATTTGCCTATCTTGTGCCTAGTTCACGTGCCCTAATTAGTCTGTAACCGTTGTTGGTTTGGCACCGACTTCAAGATGGACTCACACTGCTTAAGAAGCCTAAACAAAATAAATATCAGAAGTCAGAAGACGGTACGTCAGAAATGGTCCTTCTCAGGAACAATAAACATCAGAGCTTTACATAATCAACAACCCTATAAAGCACTAAACACCAGCAGATACATTTATACAAATTGTGTGGGGGGGCTGTCGGCTCTATTCAATATACGCGAAAATTGTGTGGAGGGGGGCTGTCGGCTCTATTCAATATACGTGAAAATTCGCATACATCTTTTCTACACACTAAAACATTATGGTGAATAGACAATATAAAACGCCTTGTCTTAAATATTGTGTTCCTTAGGCAATTATAAGATCGCGCATAAACATAAATGCTTATGTACCTCACTTTAATCTTTTTTGTAATCTTTGAATTACTTTATACATTTCTGTTTCGTGACCGTGATTTTAAAAACAAAAGCAACTAGACTGTCGACTTTCCACTTCAGTTGTTGATCAACTGAAGTGTTAACGGTATGTGAACAATTGATGAAGGAACATTCTATTGAAGAATACAGTGTTAAATAGTGTAAAACGAAAAAACTGTCAACTAATTTATCGTTCTGCTCAGTGGTTACAACGTTAATCCTCAATTTTATAATACCACTATACTGTTGGCAATACTCCAAAACACGTTGTTCGGAGTTATAACTCCTGACACTTCTTTTACAAAATTCTTGTAATTACTCTTCTGCAGTAAAAGACTGAATTCAATATTCGTAAATTCTACTAACCACAAAGAACAAACTTAATCAAGTATTAAACTTAGTATTATGGAATAGAAAATAATGTTCCATAGTTGTTAATAACGTCAGTCAAATTAAAGGAAATTTATGTTAGTGAGCTAGAGAATGTATGACTTAAAGAAAACTGTTTACACCTTACACTTGGTTGACGATAACACTGTAGTAGTGCAGGATCGAAAATGTTTTAGGACAAGATACCTTAAATTTGTTTATATTTTCAATAAGTACTTATATAAATACAACGAGCATAAGTTGTAAATTAATTTATTTTTAAAAATGTCTGTAAACCCATGTGTAGGTATAACATATAAAGAGAACGCAAAAGAAAATCACAATAATTAAAATGCTAATGCAGCAAAACATGCCAGCACTATGGAAAATATTCTGATGCATAGAAGTGAACGTTTAGCATAAATATTTTTTTTTAATCTATCGTAAAGGAACTTGTGGGCTTAATGAAATAGACAATAAGGTCGTAAGTATAAAACACATATTCTTAAAAGCAATGATAGTAGAAATTGTTATTCAATATGGTTACATACATTCAGAATCATTAAATGTGATCTACTAATCTATTGTTTCGGCCGCGTTCAAATGAATACGAAATGAATCAGTAAAATACTACTTGCAGAGTACCTTTAGAGAGAAAGGACATAAAGAGTGTAGAACAGCTTAGAAATGAAGAATTAAGGAAGCTGTTGTAAATATAATAACTGAAAACATAGCTAACGTGGAATACAGTATTGTGTCTCGGAACGTAGTTTACAGGTATATATACAGGTATATATATATATATGCACATATACAGGCCTATGTGCCCTTGCACACATTTTTTAACTCTAATCAATATACTCTGGTAAAAAATTAATTTGTTTTTCTGATGTATTATTCCATGCTTAAAAATCAATGCTGAGATTAAAGACGGCGACCTACAGTTAGAGGTCTTAATATTTAATACAATATTATCTTAATACTGATAGAGCAATTCAAAGAAAGCAAACATTATATGCCATAGAAAATGTAAATAATAATCCTTAAATTCATAGTGACCGTCAATCAATGAATTTTTCAGTGAAGGGTTTGTGAGGATCGGTCAAAAATATAACACAAATGTTAACATTTTAACATTTGTGTCGACGTTTCGACAATGTTTATTGTCATCATCAGGACCTGCGTATGAATACAAAAGAAATGTCAAACACAACAGAACGTGTTGGGTGAACGTGTTCGTGTATATGAGTGTGTGTGCGTACACGCGTGTGCGTGCGTATGTATGTATCATTGTATATGTGAAAGAGTTGAGATAGTTTGTTTACATCTTCAAATGTTTTCTTTAAGACAACGAGATTATCACAGAACTTAATTTATACACTATTACAATTTAAATTACTATATGTAATGATATTTTTAATTAATTATAAAAGCAATAATCAACAATTGGATATTAGATTGGTACAGAAAACGTTTATACATATAGCAGTCAACATATAGCATAGTAAAATATATTATAACTAAAAACAGACTAAGCGATGTTCAACTATGTAATTATTAAAAGTTATTTTTAACATGTTTCACTCACTACTGGTATTAAAAACAATCACTAATTTAGAAACATATAAATTACACAATAACTATAGAACTTTACGACCTTACATCAGATAGATGACATAATGTTACAAACACAAGTTTATGGTAAATCTATCTAACAAGTAAACTTGGATAATAATTGTAATCATGTTGTTGTAAATTATAGTGCGGAGTACTATAGAATATTGTAAATGTATGTATATGTCCACAATCACTCCCTCTCTCTCACCCATTCTCCCTCTACCTCTCATTCTCAAAACATCTCACTCTCACTTGAATTTTGGAGATTTCTCAGGCACGTGGCAGGATATACTCTCCATGATCATAGAAGAAACACAGATATACGGCAGGAACTGAATATTATGAGTATACTCGACAGCATCGCCCCAGGTTGAATTGGTGGGAACATCTTTGCCTAATGGATGACTTCCGCATCCCCAAACAACTATGGAACTATATGCCGAGGGGACGGAGAGGTGTGGGACGTCCGAGGAAGCGCTGGAATGACCAGCTCTAATCTTTGTCTATTTGAGACCGGAACAAACAACCTTGGTTTAATCCTTGAAGATTATGATGATGATGATCAAATGATACTCTAAACATATAGGCTATTGTTACTAGAAAAATTCCATGTTCTTTGGTTTAGTCAGCTCAGAGGTAAATATTACTAAACATTACTTAAAAATATGAAATAGTAAGTAAAAACAACAGGTATAAATAACGACATATAATAAATGGAGACCAACATTTCATCACTGCTTGTCATAAAAAAAATTGTTAAGGCTGGAAAGGAGCAGAAAGAATTTTTATATTTCAGCCGATAAAGTGTACCATATTTTCTGGTAAATGAATAGTCATAATTATTTCACATGTCTCACTCAGGCCTATAATAACAAAAAAATAATATCTCTGAAGAACTGGAGTACCTCAATGATAACGAGTCAACATCTGAATGGGCTGAATTCAAGTCAAATAGCCCAATACCATCGTTAGTTTTTCCCAGTCTTGGTTAAGCAAAAAGAGACTGCAATTGCATGCCACATGGTAACACAGCTATACAAAATCGTTTCTACTTCTACACCTCGGAACAGTGGTATAAATGACCGAAACGTTTAATTGCAAAATTAAATAAGATATAAAAATATTGTCCCCGGTTATATTTTATTTTCACGAAAACGCAGAAAGGGAAAACGTTAAACACCTTATACGTACTAAGGAACATACGTATGGTTATACTGCAAAGAAGGTCGGTTATGTGTAGAAAAAATTATTGGTCATAAAAAATATGGAAAATGTAAAGACGAGAATCATCCAGTAACAACTAGATAATTCTAATGCGTAATAACAACTGGAAACATAGCATAGCGCAGAGTATGGTGCAACACGGTACGGCATTAAATAAACATTCGTTAATTACTTAATGATATTTTTATTATAGAGGCATTGTGAAAGCATGAATAATGCATGCTTGTGTATGCTTAATACTTGTGATTTGTCAAGAATGTCGGATTAATTGATATAATTGTGTTTCTTATTTTATTTTTCTCTACTCACAAGATAAGATGTATTGTAGTTTTATAATTCTTGTATTGCAGGTACAGGAAAAAGTAAAATTTATATTTATATGTGTGTGTGTGTGTGTGTGTGCGCGCGCGTGTGTGTGTACATATAGTAATACAGTTTTTTATAATATTTATGCCTTTCGTAAATAACTACATTAATGTTTTCACAGCCTAAAACTAATAAACACTCAATGCGTTACAAAGATCAGAAAGCTTAAAACATTGTCGACAAAATCACACTGAAATTCTGAAATTAAAGAATCTAAAACACTGTCAACGAACATATATAAAAACTGACTCAAAATAACAAAAAAACAAAACAAACCAGAGTTAAAATATATATATTTTACACTATTTGAAAATATGACAAACTAAAAAATACAAGTTGAAATAAAATATAGCACATCACAGTAAAACTAACATATCACCTAAAAAGGTAAAAACATGTAAGTTAGTAACTTCATAAAAGGGATTACGTAAAAGCCACATATATATATATTGCAACAATACATATATTTGCATATTTACCCATGGCAGTATTTTGTAAATATTTAGTGTAAAGAGAGGCTGACGAATAGTTTTAAATATTTTGTGCATGATAGTACAGTCATGTGCGCGCGGGAGCCTGTTTAAAGTGTACACCTGCTCGATAGTGTAAATCATCGTGTGTGTGTGCGAACCAGCACGCACAAATACATTAGGGGAGACGTACGAATTGTTGGTTTTTATTATTAAGTCAAGTATTGACACGATTAAAATAAATTAATAAATATATTTTTTATCTGTTACCAAAGACATATCACAATTCTAAAAACACCATTAGATTAAGAACATTTAAACTCATATGATGAGGTAGGCCTACAATTATTGGAGAAAAGTGCAATAATAAAGACGTTATATTAATTAATTTAATTACTACCATCATTAGCTAGTAATTAACAAGTGCGTTATATGTAAATTACAATTCAAAAATTACGAAGACAATACAACCACTCGCCTAAAGATCAAGTTTACGTGATCGCGAAAGCAGACTAAAAAGTGATCAGTAAAAAAAAAGACGCTACTACGAATTGGCAAAGTTTAACATGTCAAAAATAATACCTGACATGTCAGTTTGCAGTCTACTATAAATAGCCCCGGCAATTTTGGACGAGGCCAGACTCAAAGAATCTTCCTACGAGGACACTATGTCCGTTTGGTAATCGACAGACTCATGAAAGTTTCATACGCCGTCACTATGTCCGTCTGCTGATCAACTTGAACATCATCGTAATCATCACCATCATCTGAAATACACCACGATTAATGGAGGAACACAGGATCACCATCAACAACAGGCTGCAGACCTGTAGACTACCGAGGACGCATCAGCATCATCATCGTCATTGTCATCATTCAGGACGCGCGCTCGCGCGCGTACACACGCAACGGTAATTTCAACCCAACAATACTCAGGTGACAAATGAACAATTATTTTTTTGTGCTAAACAAGAACTCATAAAGAACAGAATATGAGGTAATAAAGTAAAATGAATATTTAAATGTAAATAGTATAAATATTCAGAGTAAAAGACGTAATTCTAAGTAGATGTTAAAAGTAATAATTTTATTCTGTTTCATTTTTAAATTGGATGTGTTATTATAAATCATAAATGTTCTTAAAGTAAATGTTATTTTATTAAAATATTAGTAGCAACAATTCAATTTTTTTCATTTGGTTAAAATAATATTATTTTTATACATGTGTTGCTATGATTTCAAATTTTAATAAGGATTCAAAGTCAGACACTCAAACAATATAAAAGAATTTTATAATTTGTTCATCATATATGTTTAGATATTTAAGAATATAATATGTTATTAGTGTGTGTTGAATAGCAAATATATGTTATGTTTTCAGAGTATAACCTTGTAAAAGAGAATATTTTAAATTTTGTATTTTCAGATTTTTAATAATCAATTTATTTTCTTTGCAATATTTAATAAACCGTTGATTGATTCTTTTACTATGTTTTAATTATTTATTTCGTGTCATCAGCGTCTCACTCTTCTTTTTACAAATACGTTTATTGTGCAACCACATATACTTAACGCAACGAACACACAAAAATCCTACGACCTTGCCGGTGATTAACACTATACAGTTGCGTTGGGTACATGGACAAAAGTTTATTCATTTTATAATGCTTGTAACGTTGCAATAAATAAATATATATATTGTAAAGAGACAAACATTTACATTACGTATTGTCTGAATATATGGCAACATATTCACAATAAACCTTAGTTAGTGTCCTGTGCAAAGGGGTGTGAATATGATAAGACGCTATTATTATTAGGATAAGTACTGCATGTCAACATAGTTTAAGACGATTATGAACAATAAAAAAGCAGTGCAATGTAGTGGGAAATTGAATATGTGTCATGCGCGTAACGAATTGTGTTGAGTTAATTAAGAGTAAGAAAATTAACAGACACACTGTAAGTCATTTATGTTAGTGTGCAAATTGAAGTAACTATTAATAACTAATTATTTTAGTATCAAATTTTAAGAGCATTTATTCACCTGACAAAGTAATTAGTTATCACATGCAGTTAAAAACATGTGGTTTGGTGGAAAGGTCTAGAAACCGGAAATTCATGTGCACCAGCACGTGGTCAATTTTCTCGAATAATCTAGAATTTATTTAAATGTAGAAATGACGTTATGTGTGTCGATATATATATATATATATAGTAGCATAGAATTATCACCTAAAAATTTAACTTAATACAACATTAATAAAGAAGAAACTATCAATAGTGAGTGAGAATAATAAATGGTTAAAAAATAAATTAAAGAGCTGATCATTAAAGTCGATAAAATGTTAATAAAATTAAACTGAATAACGAAGAAAACTCTTGGTCCATATATAAAGAAACCAACGATATAAAACCCCAGTACAATAGCAGTATACCCAGTAGATTGAGGAGCAGTAAATGAAAAGACAAAAGTAAATGAAAGGACAAAAGTAAATAAAAAGACAAAAGTAAATGAGAAGACAAAAGTAAAAAGTAAACAAAAAATTAATAAGGGGAAAATTTATTAAATTAAGAAGCAGAAAACCCCAAGAACACAAAACCAATAACAAATTAATAAGGAGCTGTAAATGAGAAAATAAATGAAACCAAATAATCAAATAAGATTCATTGAATGAATAATATAAGGACATGAAACCACAAGATAAGGAAATACTTATATAATAAGAAAGAAGAGACAAAATATGTCAAGGTTCCTAAAAGAAATATAGAAACAAGAAAGGCTATTCACTAAAACTTTATGAAGAATGAATATACCAATTGAAACTAAATTAAAACTAATAATAAATGTCAGTCCAAATAACTCAAGTTACAGGATACAATGCAATTAAAATAAATTGTAAACTAAATGTAAGCCTAATTTAAGAACAGAGTAAAAACAAACCAAAAGACTACCAATAGTGTAGAAATAAATCAAAAAACTACCATAGTGTAAAAACCAAAGACTACCATTAGTGTAGAAATTATAAGGTGAAATACCATAATAAAATATAACGAAAGTTAGAGACTACAGTGAGTGTAGAGAATAACAAGTGACATACTATAAGAAATGAATAAGGAAAGAAAATAAAATTATTTAAAAAGACTACCATTAGTGT
This sequence comes from Magicicada septendecula, assembly GCA_034769895.1. Lineage (NCBI taxonomy): Eukaryota > Metazoa > Arthropoda > Insecta > Hemiptera > Cicadidae > Magicicada > Magicicada septendecula. Next base: position 566,087,044 of record CM068368.1, on the reverse strand, counting down.
AGAGAGATACCATATAAAATTAGCATAAGAACAAAAGACAGTTTACTAACTGAGAATATTATTAGTAATAAGAATGTTTTAATGTATATAATATAAATAAAAAATCATAGATATAAGATGTTTTTATTATAGTTAAGTGTTACAAAAAAGAAGCCTAAATACAAAAGACAGTTTAATAACTGAAAGTTATATTAGTAATAAGATGTTTTTAATTTAATCAAATTATGTATAGTCAATACAAAAGAAAGTGAAAGACTGAAAGTATTATTAGGAATAAGATGTTTTATTTTAATCAAGTTATATATAAAAAATAAGAAGTATAAGATATTTTTGTTATGATTAAGTGATATAAAAATTAATAGGTATAAGATAATATGTTGTATTTAATTAATGTTCAATGATTTCAAAGTTTGTTAAGGCAGAGAAGGCAAGTAGGTATATATGAATATTGTATTATTAAACTGTAAACCATATAAAGAATAATAGGGCAAAACAACTAACAAACCCCAATAGAAAAACAAAACAGCATTCTAGACCAAAATCAACTACTATCATAGAGTCAAACCCAAATGAATCAATTCAATAGAATGTATGTAATTAATTGAAACTAGTCCATGTAAAACAAAGATATGAAAATGTAATCAGCACAGAACCAAATATTAGCAAATGTAATGACAAAAGAATAAAATTAACTTTATTTGGAAATAGGTAATACTAGGCCTAGAAGAGTACACTATTCAGACAAAATGTAAATTAATCAATATTTGAGTATTATAACAACAAATTATTAACAACAAGCAATAATCATGAAGTGAGAAAAATTATTTAAAAGAAATATTAACATAAAATCACTTGTAAACCATTTAATTACTAAAATTGTAAAAAATACAAGGCCTATAATAAATATCAAAAATTGTAAATTTTAGGCTTATCTGAACTTAAAACAAACCCAGTTATATTTTGAATTATGTAAAATTAGCTTCCGAATATTGCTAAATAGTTAAATTTTCATAAAATTAATAAATAATTAAGTTACAGCAATAAATAGGAAAACTTGTCATGTATTTTTATGAGTTGAAACCAAATCCAAGACATGTAAATGTGAACAGACAATGGTAAGAGGAATAAGACATTTTATAAATTACTACCGAAAACGACGACTTTAAGTCATCAGTCTATTGTTAATCGTGAATGTGTGCAGATCAAATTTTACGGACGGAAGATCTGAAAAATATAAAATGGTTGTAAAAAATTGAAGTGCAACTCATAAATGTACTACAGAGGTTAACCACTGAAATTTAACAACATAATAACGTAACCGATAACGAAACTGAAACGAACAACCACAATAATACGATCCAGCACGAGCACAAGAAATTAACCGCCATTTTGAGATTAATTCAACTACAATATTGTCTGGACAACGAACTCAACAGATTTTGTACACGGAACACAGCACCATAAATCCAACACAGAACATCGCCGAGAAGAAGAAAACACTTCACATAATTATCCAGAGGTACTACAACATCGCAGAGGGAGGAATCCACATTTATATTTGAGGGAGAAGACCGAACATAGCGTCAACCTTGTATAGCAGAAAATCGAGGTGAACGGCAGCCATACTGGATTTGCAGAGCGAACGGGACACAGCCTCTACGAGCCAGTGACGTCATTCTACGACTTGGTTCGAATTTTTTAATTATTCATTGACAATATTTTTAGAATCCTGTTATTTTTAGCAATAATAATTTATATTAAAGTATTGTAAGTATTGTATCTTGTTCCTTGCCCTCTCTGACCATTTCGACAGTTAAAAGAACTGGAAATAATTAATTTTGTAATGTTATATTTTGTCATTTTATCACGACCGACCTGAGTGAATCTCAACCAATGCCATTATCGATGCGCGTAAGATTGGCGCAAAAATTCAAATTTTGAAAAAATAAACATCAGAATTACTCAAATACTTTGTGTTCATGATTATTTGTATTATAAATATTAGCTTTTTATTTCTTCTAAACATAATTTAGAATATTAAAAAAAGATATCAAGAAGAAGAAGAAGAAGAGGAGCTAATTCTGAAGAGAGAATCCTTTATCCAACTGACATAACAAGATTATCTCTAGTGAACAAATCTTTTGACACACAATAACTAATTTACACATTTGAAAGTAATTAAAAAATGTATAATTAATTAATTAATTAAGATAAAATAAGGAACAAATAAAACATTATTAACAATTTTTTTTAATTCAATTCATAAATAATAAAAATTTTCTATTATTAATTATTTAATATTACAAATTTGTATTTATTACAATATATATATATAAGCACGGGTTATTCATGAGTTACGTAGTCCCTCATATTCTCTTGGAAGATTGCGGTGGCAAATTCGAGTTTCAGTGAGTCCTTGGGAAGCCGGAGTGTATCGTCGACAGAGCAACTGAATTAGTACCACGAATTCAGGCACGGCGTTCGAGATGGTCAGCGACCGATGACTGTCAACGAGGACTAAATCAGGAGCAACCCCTGAGATCGACATCACGAGGAAACAGATAGTACCAGATCTCTGAGTGACTACATGACGCTTGGTACGTATACTTGCGCGGCAGCTCTGGATTGTTCGAGATATCCCTTCCATACAGTTCAGTATAGGATATTGCGTTTATTATAAGGATATGCGAGTAAATGTGAAACTCTTAAAATGAAACTGATAAATTGTTTAAGTGTTGTGCATTGCGACTGAACCTCAGTTTGACATTTTCGCGCATCTGCAGTACGTCCGACATATTTTCAACGTGAAATGTGTCAGTGTGTTGTGAGTCGTCGAGGGGTGCATACGTGCATACGTATCCGTGACAGCCGTCACACGTGCAACTTGCATCGGTCACATTTGTGCGCGTTGTGTTTCATCGTTATGTCAAATTCGTTACCGTAAATATCAGTCGTCGTCGTTTTTTTCTTATCTTCCAGTGGGACATCGCCAACTAATGTGATACGGTACTGTGCTGTATTTAGTTCTTCAGTTACACGTTGTAAAATTAAAAAGCCATAATTTGCGTAAAAAAAACTTTGCATTAATTGAACAGTCTGCATAAACATTTGCGCCTACCACCTGGCGTGAGCAAAATAGTGAATCCCCCCAACCCGGAACATGCAGGCATATTTTTTCTGTGTGTGTGTGTGTGTGTGCGCGCGCGCGCGCGCGCGGCGTGATAAATACCAGCGTCCTTTTACTTTAAGCCCTTTAGCGTAATTTTGGGATGGGCCGCATGCAGTCATCTGTATCTAATAAAAAAAGGCTTTAATAGAAAAAACGTTTGAACTCTGTATATCGGAACACACCTAAAGACAGAGGAAAACCAGTTTTCAGGCTACTTGAGACAATGGATATTTCCATACAATTACAAAAAGCTTGAGATATTTTTTTTAGAACAGTAAATTGGAAGACATGAAAATAAGTGGAATTTGACACATAGTGTCACAGAAAATAAACTACTTCCCAGTGTAAAACACACTTTATACGGTCGATAAAAAGGTTTCACCTTCATTCAATTTCCCAATAATCCAACAATGCAAGCCTCCCTGGCTGCCTTTAACTGTATTACATTATATAGAAAATACATTTAACAAAAGTTAAACTGTTAACTACTGCATCCTTTAGTTTATGAAACTTTTCTCAATGGAAGCGTGTTTTAGATTTGTTTTCATGTGCACATGACTGTTTGGAACAATGTTCTCTCCAGTGTATGTGTATGTGTCACTTTGGATATACGAGAAGCCCGTGTTTTCCGTCTCAATTCTTCTTCTATCGCACTGTATTTGGCGCAACTAACCTTTTCGAACCTTATCCGATGGTCAAATTTTTGCCGCAACTAATAACGTCTGTCCATTGCCCAATAATAATAATCTGTTCATCGCATCCCGGATCTCAATCGGTAGTAATCTTCGTTTCCCAGTCTCTTTCCTTTAAACTCCTGCCCCTCGTATCTTACTCCACATACTGACTTTAAGTTAAAAAAGTAAAATTTAACAATGTTAATTTTTCTGTGAATCTCAAGAATACTCACAGATGCACACATTTTTCCCGCGACTTTTATAATACTTGCAGATGTCTCCAATGACTTGACTAATTCGTTCCTTCTGTAGAAAGTTTTTAAATTTTTAGAAAGAATGGAAATGAAAATTTCATATAAGCATATTAATATAAACGAAACGCGCATTTCGTAAGTACGTAAACACTACTTACTTAAGTACGTAATTACAAATAAACTGCTTCGATGCTGCATCCTCGCCACGGCCAAACATCCATACCATACAACAATACGTTTAGTATACAACAATACACGGTACATTTAATACGTTTAGCTTAATACACGGTACATTTAATACGTTTAGCTTAATACACGGTACATTTACGTAGCCGTTGGAGATGTAGTTGGCCAATATATCATTTTTCTTTTCAAAGCGAAACCAGATTTCAAATGACGCAAACGTCCATACAGTAACAATTAAGTGCACAACCAATTCAGACAGTGCATAGAGAGTTGATTATCAAACATAGAACAAATTTGTAAGAATTGTTACTCTATCCACTGGTATATTGAGCTCCATCACCACGGTGGGGTAGGACATGTGCACAATAGGACGTTGTTCCCATAGCAATTGTTATGCAACCCAATGACTCGTAGGCCCGGCCAACCTCATATCGAATTTGCAATCGTTTGTAAATCTGCTATTTGCGTCATACTCTAGCTTTCGTTACAAGGTAAAGATGTTGTTTCAACATTTTTGCAACGTGCATTCAAACTCGGCATGTCATTAACAAGTAGGCTACCTCCTATGTCCAGAAGCAATACAGGTTCCTTTGTAAAATTTTAATTATAGAAACTGCTTTTGTAATAAACATTGCGTATTTTTTAATGTATCCGCCGCCTTTCTGTGCTTTTTATAAAACATAATCTGACTAAATTGTATGTTTAATATTAACGTCAAATTAAAGTAGTACCAACCCTCTCGCTTCGTGATAATTCTTTTCTACTTGTTCTGAAAGTAGCGGTTCTTTCGTAATACTTCTAAGTCTCTTTCTGAATTCGTTGTAACGACTGTTTACATTAATTTTAATTACTTTTTTAATACCTTTGGAAGCCTTGACTGCTGTTTGTTAATTTCAAGTAATACAAAACAGCTAAGTTCTTACAATTTGTTTTTGTACAATGTGGAAAGTAGCTTTTCATAAGTATTAAAATTAAACGTTTTTTAATGCCTCTTGTTTTTCTCCTCATCTACTAACAAATCTCTCTGCCTGTTGGTTTTATTTTGTTCCTTTGTGTGTTAAGCATCATCTTCATCTTTATCATGTTTGTAAATAGGAGCTTAGAAACTACAGCTGTTAAATATTTTTAAAATTGTAGTTGCAGACTCTTTATTGTTGGACTAAACTAAGTGGACTGCCTTGTTATTGTAATCATCAGTTTCTCCTATTCAACTGAAATACTAATATGCCTATACGCCTTTTCCAATACAGTCTCAGTATTCAACTTGAGAGAGCTTTCATCGTCCATAACTTTCAAATGTTACTTTATTTTATTACTTGACCTCTGTTGAGACATTTGTTCTTTCGAACGAATTCTAAAGTAAAAGTTAAATTTTCTTATAGTTGTATTAAATGTATATTTATAAATAATTAAAAATGTATATTTATAAATAATTACTAATACAGAAGAAGATAATCTATATATTTTAAAGCGTTGTAATGTTTTTTAATTATTCTTTTTGTTTGAAATGGCCACATTCTTCACAAACGTACACTTGTCTCGGAACAACATCTCGTTTCTGACTGACATGTTCCTGCTGCCCCCGTACGTGAGTTAACTTTTTATTCATATGGACGGCTCTGAGAATTTTTTTAGTTTTAAGAATCAACTTTGCACTATTGTCCTCACTATAGGTGTCTATCTTTCAGGTAGTGTGTTTATCTTCATTTAATATTAATCAATTTATTGACTATGTTCTCAGTTTGAGTGGAAGCAAAAACGGTCACACATGGACACACTTATAAGTGAAAGTTAACGCCATTTCATATATATGTTCACGTATTTATAATTGCTAAATGTTGTCATGAAAACAAAACCAAGTGATAAATAACATGAGAGCAATTATTTTTTGAAAGAGAGCACAATAAACAGTGGGAAAATCCAGTGTCAGAACGAACAGCTATGATATAATGTGTGGAACTTTTCACCAGCACAAATGGAACGATTTTCAAAATTAAGTTTAAAACTTAAAATTTTTTAATACGTCTTAGGTTATACAAAAACTCAAATAACCCTTTGATTGTTACAAGTGCATACACGCACACCCACAAATACTGACTTGTCAAGTGTGAATTAATTTAAAAGTCGCGTGATTCCTATTAAAGCAAGATACATATTCTTGTTAAAATTCTTTGTTAGCAGTAACCAGTGTCTACGTGTTCGTTGCGATAGCAGTCAAGGTCCGAAGTCAGTAGCCATAACGTTAGTTTTCACGACACTTACACTATTATCATCATTTATTTATCACTAACATGATTACATTATCCATAGAACATGTAATCATACTATTAGCATTAGCAGTGAAATTCCTCTAATAATATCCTAAAAATGATATAAATTAAGGTTATTAATAGATGATTATCAAGTATGAACTACCAATTACCAGATTTCCTGAATGCAATAAGTAGTTACATTTATTTAATAATCCAGTTACCTTTCACAATAATTATAGGTTTCAGAGCTTTTATAGGTTTCTTCAATTGGTATACCGTCAATTTCGGGAGGCAATTTATAAGAAACTATACTATGTCTTCCTCATTCCAGGAGGAAGTGTCTTCTTCGTCATCCAAAAATATTGACTGTGTACAAGTTTTATTAGTTTTGACAGCATTTCTAAAAGACGCAAGCTTGCTGAATGGAGTGAATCACTGCAGGAAGCACATGCTTATTAAAAAATGTCTCTAGTTCAACTGTGTCCAGTGCCAGTGAAATAACCAACCAGTCTAGTGTGTGATTGAAATAAAAATCCTTGATCGCCCCTCATCCCTCTTCCTTTTGGTCCATGTGACAAAGCTGTGTAATACCATTCTTCACAACAACAAAAATCGGAGGGGGCTGTGTCGGAGCCACGGCCGCAAATCTTCAGAGCGTAGAAAACGTCTGTGTGCTTTAGGGTTGCTAATGTGTTAAGAATAAAATGAACAAACACATATTTAGTTTTACAAAGTACAAAATTTTATTTGCAAAATCATCACACAAGTTAATTAGTTGGTTCAAGCAAGACTTTATTTATAATGGGCCTACGATAGGAGAAGTAGCTGATATAAGGTAAGATATCAACGCTGATGTTTCTGGTGAAAGTCAAATCGATGGTGGTGTTACCCAGCGTAGTCGGTGGCATCATCAGAAATACGTATAAACATACATTTTATAATCACTTAAGACAATTACAAAATATATAAACGTATCTGTATAAAAAATTACAAAATATATCAATACAATCGCATAGTAAAAACATTAAAAACTGCAGGAACGGATAAAGGTATAGTTCCGATGCCGCTAAATATCATTTGTTTATTTACTTGTTACTATGGTAATTAATTCTGGTCTCCATGGTGTTGACTCGACTTCAGTATTTATTTCCTTGTCTTTTAAGCGTTGTCGGTGAATCCTCTGACGCTCGGCATTGGTCATTTTGGGTTTTTTGAATTTCCCATGATTTTCTTTACTCTCCTGTATGCGTTTACGATACTTTTGAGCACGTTTAGCATCCATATACCGCGACATTTTGTCCGAACACACGATTTTTACAACTTGAATTACGATTATTCAAACCTCTTAATAATATCACCGCTATTATGGTACACTATGTAGATAGTACTCGATGAGACAATTTTAACGACACCTCACTCAACGTTCTATCGCATCCGAAACCGGAGAAATACTAATTTTAGTGCGTGCCGAGCGGCGCTAAACATTTTTATTTCTCCCCCCGCGCTGGATAATGCAATAGCCCGCTTATATTGTGCCATTTATTATCTTTGTTCCTTTATCTGTCGAATGGTACCTCATATAAGCGTGAATCTTTTGTCGTTTAGATAATATTTCAATTTCAAACGTGACGTGAAAACGTAACGCTCGATTTTCTGGTTGGGGGTGCCTATTGCTGGCCTGAAAGGTAAGACGTATTCTACCTCAATATGCGTTTATAATTTCTTTATAAGACGTCAGTGATGGGTTATTGACATTAAGCTTACTAGAGGGACGGACTTCTTCCATTACTGCCTTTTTTATATAAAGCGACATTTTGGCTATGCAACAAATTTGTAGCCGTCTTCAGGCCAAAACAAACACTAACACCACAAATAAAAAATAGACTGTCTCACAACCGACAGAGTATACTCTGTTGGTTGTGAGACAGAGTATTTTTTACTTGTGGTATCAGTTTTTGTTTTGGCCTGAAGACGGCTAAATATTTCTTGCATACCGGAAACCTCGCTTTAGGCCTATATTAAAAAAAGCAGTGATGGAAGAAGTATGTCCCTCTATTAATCTTAATATAAATGTCTTGTTATTTAAACTAGCAGTCTCTGTAATTCCAACTTTGTCGTATTTACCTGCTGAACTACTACTTGTCATGTTCCGGACAAGCCCTTTCAGTGTTTCCACCATTTTCAAGTCCTAAACCACATCCTAAACCAAACCACGTCGTGGTTTAGGACTTGAAAATGGTGGAAACACTGAAAGACCTCGTCACAAGTAGCCGTTCAACAATTAAACACGACAAAGTTGGAATTAATGTAAATATGCGTTCACATGTACTCGAGGCATAGCCTATAATGGAAGCGTGTAAACACCGTTAATCTTGGAGATCCAGCGCAAATAATAATTATTTCTAGAAGATAGTCCAGTCAACAAGCATAAATATGATGATAGTAAAAGATGTGTAAATTTGAAACCTGAGCGAAAACAAGTCATATGACTTGGTAAAGTGAAGAGTAAATCGTAGTATTTGAAACCTGAGCAAAACAAGTCATATGGCTTGTAAAGTGAAGAGTATATCGTAGTATATGGACTCAACTATCCAATGTAAATGAAATTCCTTACGGGTAAATCCAGTGGCGTCTCGTGACTTAAGAGGCTGGAGGGCGCGGCCTTTAGGCTTCTTAATTACTTATCAAAATTTAGTTTAACGCACAATAGATATGTCGCCACTATTTGATTACATAATTCATTAATAAAATAAGAATAGCAACACGTGCAGCATGCAAAGATTATTTGAACTCACCTTAAATGTTGTAAGCTGTTGTAAAGAGTCAGCACTTTTATTAACAAACATAACCACAAACTGTCGAAACTGTCCACAAAAAGGTCTATATTGTTTTCACAACGAAAGTAATACCATAGCGAATAGAAGAGAAAGTGAGATCACTTAGCTAGTTACTGTGGTTCGCCGCAGCGTGGCGCTAGCATCGCCCGTTGTTGTGTACGCCAGCGTGAAGCACGCAAATAAGTTTTAATACAAACACAATTCTGTATTAAATAATACTTATTTGAAACTGTCGTGAAATGTTTTTACATGTCGTAACAATTAAAATTATATTTACGATACACTGCAATGCGTACAAATACAAAAGGATATAAGATTTAAACAATGTAGTCACCCTAGGATGTCAGCAGTTCGAAACCTTCGAAATTTTGCGAGAGGATTTAGCTGATTTTGTACTGGTAATTTCTCTACGTATTTCCTTCGTATGAAAAAAGAATCGGCACTAGATATATTTGAAAATTAGCTTGCCTACAATGTCTAGTGTGTGTTCTCGGCAACACCCTACGCTGTCCGTTGCGGGCACATTAATTTCTTTGATTTCATCCAAACGTTCATAAAAAATATCCCCCCACATACTGTTCGGTGAACTAAGTTTTATTGTAACAGTTGTTTCTGCTTGCAATAGTACATGATAAACACCATTTGAAGGGTGCGTTAAATGAGATGTATCTTCGATAGTTCCGTAATCTTTTATTTTTGTCCACACAGCAGCAGGTAGATTAGGAGGACGATCGTTCTCAGTGTAACAGCACAGTCACCACAGTCAGTAATTCTAGATGGTTTTCTCACTATGTATCCTGCCAAATGATACACGAGACATTCTTTCGGAGCACCAGTTTTAAGCTCAGGTAGTTCCTCTGCCCAATTGTAACATTCCGAGTCCTTTAAAACTACCTTTTCCTTGATGAGCAACTCCATTGATTTCTTGAGGGATTTGTTGTCATTTTCTACCTCCTTACACATTTCACGGATTTGATTTACAAAAGAAGTGAGTAGAGATTCACTTTTCGGTTCACAGTTTGCTCCTTTTGCCAACGTAAGTTTAAGTGGAGCATACAGACTGCAACATATGAAGATGTAGAAAGTCAACTGTAGATGGATGGTCATCGCAGGACAAAGAGCGGAGAATCCCGAAATGGCGTTCTAGAGGATTCGATTCAATTTTGCAGTAAGTACATATTTAAATTTCTTGCTCCACAAATATTCGGATGCCTCCAGAGTACTTTTTAGAGTAACCCTGAGTAATTCTAGAGTTCTCTCTGAGGCGAAAGTGTTGCTTTCTGAATTAAGAATTTGTAGAAATTTCAAAAATATATGATGAGACGCTGATCCATTGTAAAGTCCCTTAGTAGGAATTGATGAATTTAATGCATCGATAAGGTCATTCATGTCTCTGCTGAAGCTTTCTATTTTCTCACTACCTACAAACCCTTCATAGTCCGTGTCACGATAAAATTTAATTGCGTTGGCTATGCTGTTACTAAATAACTGGAACGCCAACCTTGCATTCATACGTTGGAATGATGTAGGATCAAGATGGTTTGCTGTCACTTTAGGGCATGTCCTAAGTCCTGTGTTTTCAGCAGTAGTGTCCAGTTTGTAAACCAGTCTAAAGAATTCGTAGCTGACAATGTCACTGTTGTACAATACTGACACTTTGTCATGGAAAAAGTTTCTCACACATTTTATTATATGGACAGCATCCGAGAATGCCCAAATCCTCCTGTCGTCGTTCGCCGGATTCGGAATACTACATTTAATCATACCTCTTTTCTCACAGATTCCTAAGTTTGTCCACGCCTTTTTATTAGATTGACTACCATCTGATGTAAATCCAATTATTCTTACACGTCGCTGCTCTAACTGCATGATAACCTGTATCAAACGTTTTGCCAGAATATCACCCGGGGTTGCATTCCTGCTTACGTACACTGCTACAGGCTGTACCCAGTTGAACAACAGAGGCACAAACATGAATACCAGGGCATGGTTCGCCAGAGAATTTTTCATGTCCGTAGGTGTATAATCACCAAAGTCTACAAAGCCATCAACTTTTAAAGAGGTTACATTAAACTGAATTTCCTCCCTTAGTTTCACTTCGTCGAATATTATACTCCGAGACGTCTGTTTTCATCAGTTTCTTCTTGCAGAAAGTTTGATATGGCATTTACAGCGTTAGTGTTAACCCCGTATGGGCATTTTAAACCTTTACACAGTCTTTTCACGTGGCTTTCCGACGGAAGTGGCAATAAATCATGTTGCAAGCAATGTCTGCATCCCTTTGGGGATTTGATTTTAAGCAGCAAACTTTTTTTCCAGTATTAGCTCATTACAGTACCTCATTCCTTTGGAATTTGACAAATTAGACTTTTTAACCATAGCATCTACAATCATGTTCTGCTTTTTACTTAAATTCTTCATCCCTTTTTCATATGAGTCACATTCCTTCCTGGCAAGTTTCTTTTCTAGTAAAACAACTTTTGCTTTCTCACAACGCAGTTTATTTTTAGTTCGTAACAAAGTACGAGTTAGATTTTGTATTTTCCGTTTCAGCAACATGATTTGGTTTTGTTCATCCAGTTGATCGTCTTGGTGTGTTCTAGTCTGGGGGTGGTCTGAACTCACTGTTTCTGTTGAATTTCTTTTTTCTTGGCCTGTTTGTACTAGCTGCATTTGCCTTTTTGAGGGTGACTTTCGGAGTTTTAGAGGCTTTGTCAAATATGTAGGCAAATTCGGAAAGATATGAGGTACCGCGCCAGGCTTTAAGTTCCATCTCAGTCTTGGAATTTCGACCTTTTTATTGTTTACAAAAAATGAATCTACTTTCAAAATATCAAATCATCAGAAAAATGTACTTGACAGATATAAGATTTATGTGTAAGACATTTGTCCTTCCTGGGAATTGCCCTCGCCCACTTTGCAGACTGATCTTTCGTCCCTGAGAGGTCTAAAGAAATGATTTCCTTTGTAGGAACTTTTACCATAGCCATTCCTACATCCAGGTACAAAACAGGACGGCATTTCTATTATATATTTTAACACACAACTTCTATATAACTGCACTACTACATAATTTTTTTACACGCACTGTTAACTGAAACTCAAAACTACCCGTATATGAAAAATAACACACACAAATCATTACTGTAACCATTCATACATACTGAGCATTTTTACTATACGGTATATTTTCACACGTTTATTACTCAGAATGTTTGTAAATCACTCAAAACTATAATTAATTGCAACTGAACACGATATAAGTAATAAGACGCACAAACACACTTTTTACAACACATAAAACACAGCTTTTTTTTGCACGTAGCTTACCGTCTCAACTACAACAACCTGCGATCGCAGCGCCGAAGTTTAACGTGGTCACCGCTAGCCCTACTCACGACTATAGCGCGCCCAGAGTGATCTCACTTTCTCTTCTACTCGCTATGGTAATACACTATATTTACATTATATTATATTACATTATATATTTATGATACCTACACTTTAAACAGACCATTTATTTATATACAAAGTCCATTTGCCTTTCCTTTAAATTAACGAACGTTTCGAACACTCTATCATCAAAGTTCTTCATTTCTTTAACAAGTTCCTTGTTGACAGATAACGTCGCAAGGGCATTCAGTCTATCGTTTTTCATTGTATTTCTCAAGAAAGTCTTTAGTCTTTTCAGAGTCGAAAAGCAGCCCTCAGGTTCGGCAGTTATCATGCCGGTAGTTATGATAATTTTAGGAGGTTTTAACACTTCTTTGAAAACTGTCGTAAGATTGTTTTCTTCTATAAAGTTCAGAAGTTTTATTGCCCCTTTAGTATTAAAATCATGCCGTCTGTATAATAGTTCCAATTCACTCCGAAGTTTATTTTCTTGTAAGAAAGGGTAATGCTGAATCACTCACTTGACTTTTTCTTCCGAAAAGTTTGTAGAAAAAAGTGGATATAAGTCATTGGACATCAATGAAGCTGCTTCTAGGTGACCCGTGTAAGTAAACCTTCTTTACGTGAATTATAATGATTTCACATACTTCTTTTGCATCGCCTATTCTACTGCTGTATCCAACATTATTGTTCCTTTTTCTTGGTTGCTCAGGGAACTCTTCATTTATTTGAGTTTCTATTTCATTTATTTTCTCCCTCTCTTTCTGCATCTCATTTTCAAAAATTCCAATGTCACTTTGCCACATTACACTGTCTCTGTTCCTACTCTGTAGTTGTTGGTAGAGTATGTCTACATGGGGTAGAATGCTATGGAAAAAAGTTAGCCAGAACATGAAATTTTGGTCCTGAAGAGCCCTTCTGTGACCACTTGCTTCATTAACTGTGAGTCTGTTTGTACACTTTTCTTCAAGAACTTCGAAACATTCCTCCAACTTAAATCGGTTTTCGTACACAAAGTTGACTGTACGAATGTTGGAATTGCATTTTGTTATAGAAACTCTGGGTAACCTGGCTTGCACTACTTCCTCCAAAACGTCTGTTCGTAATGCTAGAATGGCAGACAGATTTGAGAAAAAACTCTAACTTTGTTGTTTACACTTGTTGCTTTTTCTAATAGCAAATTAAGTTTATGAACGTAACAGTGTACAAAATATGCGAACGGATACACTTCTCTCATTTTTGCCTGTACACCTCCACGGAACTACACATAGGCCTAACATTAGCTCCATCATAAGTCTGGGCTATTAACTTTACCTTTGATGTGTGCAGAAGAGGATTGATGTTGTCCTCATGCACTTTGGTAAGGTTTCTCCACATTTACCTTCAGGACTGAGAACTCCCCAAAAACCTTTCGTATACCGACCCCTTAAAGACATGCCTAAAAACTAATACCATTTGACAGTGGTCTGTCATATCAGTTGTCTCGTCACATTCGATTGCTACAAGTTCAGAAGCTTGTATCTCCTTTTCTATTCTTCCCTGCAGACACTAAGCATACAGTCCAATATATCATTCTGTACTATTTTCGATGTACCTTTGAATACAGTGGCCGATTCTAAATGGTTTTTCATTGGAGAATCCAGCTCCGCAGTAAAATTAATTAAACCTTTGTATACATCCGGATTTCTAGACGATGCTGATTCGTCATGACCTCTTAGAGGCAACTCAAAAACACCACAACATTTGACACACGAAATCAGCCATTTTAAAATATTGTGCTGACTTGAATATTGTGCTTTTCAATGTTTTGTCTAAATTGCGAGTCGAAACTAGACATGTTAGACAGTATGTTTACTTTGCCTAACAAAGAAATACCAACAACACTATTCATGTGATTGACGGATATTTCATGCTTCTTAATTTTTTCATGAAAAATTAAAATACAAGGAAAACAGACCAAAGATTTCTGAACGTCACAGCTACAGATACAGTCATTTTTTTGGTATGCATCTTTCGAAAGCAGTTGCTTTCTGAAAACACGATTCTCACTTTTCTTATTTTCTGTTTGCATCATGCAGAATTCAGGAGTTGGCCTATCTAATGACTTTAGTTCAATTTGGTAATCAACAGTTAATCTTGCAAACGTTATTGCTTTAAGCGCCTGCACGGAATTATCCATGTTGGATAAAATGTTAAAACAAAACCTAATAATTCGACACTGTAATATTTCCCTAAATTATTCGTAAAGCTATTAAAACAACACACACACAAACTCAAAACCTAAACACTAAACAAATGCCCGCACTGAATTAACCATGCCAGAGAAACTCTAAACACTAAACAGAGCAAATCTCATATTATTATCAATAGTCTGCGATTATTTTAGTTGTATTGAGTGAATCAGCCACTTTCTGCTGAACGTGGCACGACAGCCGACGTGCCGAGTGACAGTGTAAATGCCGCCTATAAGCTTACAAGTTCATTCAACTTTGGATAGAGTGGGGGAATTGAGAAATGGGTGCGATTGTAACAGCGCCGTGATGAATGCTGTTCCGAAAACATTTCGGCTATTACCTAACACGAAAACATTTTCTTGTCCAAAGTATTAAAGAAATATGTAATAACTTTCCACGATTAGTGATAATGGATTGTTTAATGATATGATTTAAACTGGGAGGCGCGCCTTAGCGCCCTAAGAACGAGCCGCCCCTGGGTAAATCCTCTATTCGGACAACGAACCTGTTGTTAGGTCTTTCAACATGCTCTTTTAACCACCACTCACAGCTTCTGAGGACGATCCCAGATTCCAGGAATCGAAAAGTGAAGCGACAAAAAATTACGATGGAAGCAGTCCGAATAGAGGATTTACCCGTAAGAAATCGCCCATCGCTTAGAGGTTTTAAAGAATGAAATTACTTTTTCAAATTAGTAAATTTATAAAACATGAGTAGAGAAAGAAATCATAACATAGGCCTACAATATCAAAAATAACTAAAAACAAAGAAAGCTGAAAGAAAGAATGGAATTCAGGTAAAGGGTATCGTGTAGAAGCCTGTAAGGATCTAAAGAATTTGAAGGTACGAAGACGTCGACATAAGTGATTTAACGAGTAAAAGATAGAAGTGATTTATTTCTCAGTTTTAATTCAACCGTTTGGTATTTGTATGTCTGTCTACTTGGGTAATGTCTCAGTACAACTTTCCCATGGCAAACTGATTTTCTTAAAACTTGGCGTCCACACAGACATCTACTTATTTTAGATTAACCTCATCAAAAACAGGAAGCTGATGGACAAAAATGTGAGAGGTTTTGTAAAAATGTACGTGGTATAACAAATTAAAGAGAATTTTAACCAAATTCTAAATGTGATGTTCAGTTTTAAAGTTTCAAAATTTTAGAACACAAAGGCCTAAAAAAACATGAAAATTTTGAAAAAATTGTAAAAATCTATGCCAGGTGCGGATACGTAATAAACTAAAGGAAAGTTTAAGCCGAATCCGAATGTAGCGTTAACTCTGAAAATTGTTTAACTTTAGGCGCCAATATTAGACTTGAAAAAACGTAATGTGTATGTGTATAAACGTAATGGTTCATATCCTTATCATAACAACAACTATGATAATTATAATATTAAAGTTACTCATGTGAGTGGCGTAGCCAAATGGTACAGCCACGGAGTGTTATAGGCAAATTTTTCAAGCGGGCAGTATCAGTTTGCTGGCAGCCGTGATGTAACATACGGTACATACTATAGTAGCCTATAACCGGCAACTGCCCTACTACCACCAACACTTATTACCGGCTTGGCATCAATAACCTGCCATCATGGATAAGTCCTTGTCTATGACTCCCCATGATACATTTTTTGTTACCCTATTGACCCAAATTAACATTTCTGAATGCCAGATAACTAATTATTATCAGAACCAATGCCCACCGGTTACAACAACTTTATTTTGCAAACGAACCATAAGTTTACTAAACAACATCTTCAATATACATTTGAAGATATAATGTGTATTTTCAAAGTTTAAATTTTATAACGTCAAAATTGTATGCAGTGCAATTTTACGGGAAATAATCAATATTAAATAGATATCAAAAACAAATATGTACAAATAATGTTAAATAAATACCGTTAGAAGATATCAGAGCGGTGTTTTTCAAAAGAACGCACCCTTGTGCTTGGCGACAGCTAGACGGCAGAAAGTACGAAAACGTCACGTACGGGACAAAAGGCAGTAAAATTGTATTATATTTAAAAAACAGAAAAAAATAGGTGAAAGCTGTAAAATTTAAGTGCTTATAACAATGGGTACCGTTATGTTAAATCGAGAGCGTTAGAGTGAGAAACAAAGTAAAGCGTCTTTTCCCACTACGTCTAGAATATCTTGGGACGCGCTGTTTGTTAGCAAATAAGAAAACGCGTCAGTTTTTAGCGGTTAAACTCGCTTGTTACATTGGATAGAATTGAATATCGCGGCACTTGAGTTCAATGGGAATGTTTAGTGTAAATATTAGGTGAGGGTAGTTGTAGTTCATGTATAAAAAAAGAGTAGATTGAAAAAGTCAGTCAGCGGAGATATTACAACAATTAGACTCGTAACCTTTATTTTAAGTCAGCGGAGAAATCACAAGTATTTAACTCGTAATCATTATTTTAGTCAGCGGAGTTTTTACAACAGTTAGACTCGCAATCGTTATTGAATAATATAAGTAATCGTAATTTCTGAAGTTAAATCGTCGGAGAAGTTACAATCGTTTAAGTCGTAATTGTTAATTCAGTTATCGGAGAACAGTTATTAAGCAGTTAAAGTGTTCAGTCTTTACAGAATCTACCATAATTCGTCTGACATTATCAAAGTTCGAACTGTGAATTAAAAGAGAATCGGAGAAATACCACAGAGTGACTCGTCAAGTTATTAAATAATCCCACGGTATCGCTCTGTACTATCCGTGTTGCAAGCACTTATCTTAAATAATATACATACCAAGGTGTTAAGAAGATATATTGATTAATACGACATATACGTATTTTAACTAAGATAATTAGAAGTGAATGTATTATTGTGAATGTGATACCAGTGTATATATAAATTTGTGATAATCAAACGAGTGCAACCAACGAGGAGCTACATTAACAGCGGATGGCCACAGAGCGACAGGACAGGCGACGTTCGAGTGGATAACCCTCATCGCAGATTCGGAATTTGACAAACAAGTAAAGCATATAAACATTCAAATTGTATTGTATTCATATTTAAAGTTTATTACATTCATGTTGGCAACTCAATCCGATTTAAAAGAATCCACTATAAGAAAAGAGAAAACGTTCTAAGAAAACTGACATTTTAATATTATTAATTATTATAAAAACTTATATCACTGTAATAAGTAAATGCAAGAGAATTATTAAAATAACAATTTATGATATCTATATTTGTGTTAATAAGTTATTTTAATCCCCTGAGGTGAAAGTTTTAATTTATATATACGTGCCCGTTAAATATGAACAAATAATCTAAATAAGCTGGCACAAAAAGATTTGTCCTACACTAGCATAAATCACACACACAGACACATTTATACTGAAAACTGTAAATTCCATCGACATCAAACCATATTCTAAAGGACACCAAATAATCTCGATTATATGGATGCATAGCCTATACATAAGTGCGTGTGTGTGTGTGTGTGTGTGTGTGTGTGTGTGTGTGTGTGTGTGTGTGTGACGGTACCTTAGGCGTGCGTTCTGCTGACAAATTAATAGTAATTTCGTTTCTAAGCAGTCCGTATTTATAAACGACATCATTGGGCATTTGTTTTAGGCCTATGTGAAGCAGGAAGTTATTATTTACTTTAATCCATTTACTCTTTACTACCCATCATTTAACAGTTACTTCATTTTAGATAAAATTTTGAAGTGTTTAATAAAATTAAAAAAAAACTATCTTTGCCAAAGTGGAGGACATCTTGTCTTTAATTTTCTTCTTTTTACGCTGACCTCTGTATCGATGACCCCCTAATGCTTCGAAGCTCTTCTCGGCATATATTAAAGTCTTATACACGTATGTGAGTATGACCAACTTGAATTTTCGCGGACTTTTCAAGCTCAAAACAAACTGTTACTGCATACTTTCGTTGTAATATCTTCAATCGACCCTACGTCTGAATTTGAAACACAATATTATTGTAAAAATGATAGTGTTTAGACACATCATGTACCGTATATCTAAATGTATGGTGTATTCGTGAGTAGTAGATCAATGCGTAGACCGGATACAGAAGCGTACCTCTCGAGTTCCTGCAAATCTTGTATTCTTTCCTCCTTCCAGGCACAAATCAGATGTGTTTTCGCAAGTGGATATAGAATAATCGTGTGCGTGTGTGCGCGTGAGTGTGTTTTATCCTTTATCAAAAATTAGTTCGAACCACAAGGACAACCTGTAGTAAAAACGTATAAAAGCTTATATTTTTTCTTGTTCCTGAAGCGTTATGTTCAATTCTATGATACTAAAATAGAGTGAGACTATAGATTTTTCGTTCACGCTGACTCTCAATGGTGCATTGTATCACCAGACAAAATACCATTCGGAAAATGAATTACATTTTTGACTAACATGTTTAGCTACTTTATAAAATTATGGAGTAGTACGTTACCTTTCACATAAAATGGAAGTTAAGAAACATTTGGTTTAGCTTTCTTAACACGAAATAACATTAATGAAGTGCTATACCCAACTTACACGTTGGTTGGCTAGAATGATGTTATCTCGTATGAAAATTGATTATTATTTTAACTTAGTGCTGTTTGTAAAGGCTTAAACAATTGAAAAAATAAAATATTTTAATGAAACAACTTGCGGGCAGCACTTTCTGAAAGTTTCCGTTCAATATCCAATTTAATACGGCTACCCTCAGCGTGTTGTAAGTCCCTAAAGTTCTCTAAAAGCCGTAAATAAAACTTTTATCAATTAGTGAAATTACTTCTCTTCTTAACAGGTACATTACTACTAAGTGTAAAATTCTCTACCAGATAGCAGTCCGTTACTGACCATATTTTAATTTGTTTCTACAGTTTCCAAGCATTTGATGGTCATTGTTTTAAGTTTCTCCTCAGTAATTTTTTAAAACTATAGGAACGATTTGAATTCTTAAAATAAATAAACGCTTAAATTTAATTTCGTTCATAAGTTAATAATTGTTTAAAAGTTACTTTAAAAACTTACCTGATTTTTACGTAGTACCTTCAACGTTTGACAGGTCTGGCTTAGAAATAATTCTTCGTAAAATTGAACATTCTGTATTGACTGAAATAAGTAAAAGAATTATTTCATTTTCCATCTCGATTTGAATGGTCTTTGTTGAGATCGATTAAAGAAAAGTATAAATACATTTAACAAAATTATAAAACTCATTCTTCGTGATACCACTAGACAAACGGATGTACAAGAACATTCTTCGAACATTGTCAATTAAATTAGGGCTTAAACGATAAATAAAATTAAGGTTGTTTCCATCTGGAGATGAGCCGAGAGGCTTGAAAGCGCTCATGGAAGTGTAAGTGAGTATTAGTGGTAGTAACACAAGTTTAGCATAAGTTAAATTAGGGCTGCCATACGTCCTCGTTTGCCCCGGATTCTCCTCGATTTTAGGCGTCCAGGCGTAGTTCGGCCAAAACGCGATTTTTGTCCTCGTTTCTCCCACATTTAACTTCGAATTTTCAAAATTATTTGTTTTAATTCATCAATGGAAAGGTAGAAATAAGCGTACGTTTATATAAAACACAATAAAATCATAATCATGTATGATCGACAGAAGATTTCGATATCAATACATATCAATATTCGATATCAATATGTCTAACGAAGTAGTGCTGTCAGCACACTGAATCTTGACTTATGGTATTCGTATTATTTCAATTGTATTAGTAAAAAAATGCTTCAATTATAATTTCAGTTAATTATTTTTTAGTAGTGTTAGTAACTTGTTAATAATACCGAAACAAAAATATGCATTCAGTCAACGTTTAAAAGAACAGTATCCTTTTATTTTGCAGATTAGTGGTGGATAAACTTAGTAAATTATAAACTAAGATTAGTGGATGATAAACTTAATGTTCAATAGGAGAATAGGTGGCGTTGAGAAAGATGAAGTATAGATATAGGAAAGAAAAATGTTTGTTTAACGTCAAGTATAATTCAAAGCAGCCTACTGCTGAAGTATAAAATCAATTTTACAAAATTATTAAAACTAATTATATTATTAATATATCTGCATGGAATGAGAAATACAAAATATATAGTGCTTTCCAGTAAAGCAAATTGAGTAGGCCTAAGTTAATTAATGTATTAATATGTAAACTGAAATTAAATTTATAATTTAATGTTTTATAATTATATATTATTGTACAATTTATAAACATTCTTTTCTATATTGGTAACTCCAAGTTTCTTGCAGCAATTATATAATTTGAGATGTTATTCAATTTAGGTGTTAAAAAGAAAAAAAAAAATTACACTACTTGCAGAAGAAACAAATTGAATAACATCTCAAATTAATTTAGAAACAATATTTTATAATTACAAATAAACTGTGAAATTACGAAAATATTGGGTTTTACTTAGAACATAACAGACAATTCCCCCTCTTGGTCAACATCAAGAATTTTAACAATGTGTCCTCAAATATCCATGTCCAACACCACAAATTTTCCGTGTCCTCATTTTGGATTTGAAAAATATAGTAGCCCTAGTTAAATTCAACCAAGATATTAATCGTATTTAGTAATGGGTAATTTATGAATTTATTATTTCCAACTTGAAGATAGTTATTTTAACCATTATCATTAAGTATTATAAGATTAACAACTAGTTACATGAAAACTTGCATGGTAATTATTAGACGTAAATTTTATTTAATCAGGAATTATTTTCATTTTACATTTTATTTGTATATTCTGCTGGTAGCAGAAGAAACTCCTTTATGTTCCCTGTGTAGGTCAGATCTACTACAGGGAAGTGCCACCCTCAGAAGGAGAGAGAGTGAGAGAGAGAGAGAGAGAGAGAGAGAGAGAGAGAGAGAGAGAGAGAGAGAGAGAGAGAGAGAGAGAGAGAGAGAGAGAGAGAGAGAGAGAGAGAGAGAGAGAGAGAGAGAGAGTGGGAAAGGCGGTACATTTCTGATTTTCAGTTATTTCTGAAACCATGACTGGTACACAATATTACTCCTAGTAGCAGTGCAATGCATAAAATAACTTTTGATAAAGAGGCTCTTGTTTGACTTTAGGGAGGTTAAAGGAGCCCTAGGGCGTGCACCTAGCCCCATGGCTGCTATGAGTGGCACTATAAATATAATTCCTGATGCTTAATATGATGCTAATATAGTAAATATACAAGCTGGACAGCAGGACACTATTTATATAAATAATATTCTTGCTATATTATGTAAATCTGAAATACAAGAACTGAGTAGAATAGTTTAAGAGCTGGCAGCAAGATTGAAACAATTTGGTGGTATGAAATAGAGAGACTAACTTGCTTGTTTATATAAAAGATCTGTAGCAACCATCAGGATAAATTTCTCCTCACCATTGTGTACAAAAATCACCTTAGTCATGCCCCATAACAAACTGATCTTGTTTGTTGAAAGTAGGCTTGAGGATTACCAAACCAGGGTTCTGAAATAACAGATCAACTGCCAACCAATTTACAGGATTAGAGAGTGTTATTAATCTGCCTGTTGCTTTATTTACTTCAAGCTACCAGAATCACTTTATTTACAAGTAAAGTTAGGGGTCTATATCGCCCCATGAAGGCATATATGATCATGGACTCAAAGCACAGAGTCCAGGAATGGAATGACAGCAGCATCTCTGTACTGTATTCACAGCAGCTTTGTAAAGAGATTATGAATCCTACTTTGAAAGCAGGATTACAACAGATTGCTTTTCCTGTCCTGCTTCCTCAAGCATCATATCCACAAAGCTGCTGCGTGTACTATAAGAGTTTGTCTTTGAAACTTAACCAGGTAAAGCTTGTTTCATTCAACAGTACTCTTAATATGTAAACAATGCTGTTAAACTAGTTCCAGGAGGAACAGCAGTCAACAAAATGTAGCATATACTTGTCTGTGCTATATTAGTAAAATTTAGATATAGGCCTATGTCTATACATCATGTGATTGGAGTCTCTATCAGACATTAAAGAAACCTTCCAAATACCGGTACCAAACAAAATAGTATTTTAGTAGGAATAAACCTGTTTTAGTACCAAGCCACGTGTCCGTTAACTATATGAAAAATATATTGTACTAACCGTCTGTGACTTCTCGTATGATGTCCTTTCTTATTGCGACATGTTTCGAGACACTTGTCTCATTTTCAAAGCATAAAATATTTAGCACATATCATTCACTGATATATTTGTCAAACGTTAAAACCGTAAATAGCACAATTTAACATATAAACTATATACTTTTTGTAACATGAATCGGGCAAACAGTGTACACTGCGCAGCGACCCATCGCGCATTAACCGCAAATGATTCTTGTTATCTTAGTATCTCAACGCGGTGTCGTACAATATATTAGATTTGAATAATAACTGGTCGTTCAAGATGTGTGGCTTGGTACTAGTGTCCCTAAACGCTTTGTACACCTCAAATTCCTCGAGTGCGTCCATATAACGTCCTCTACTACAAAAGTGGAGGGGTTTTGACATCATACGAGAAGTCACAGACGGTTAGTACAATATACTTTTCATATAGTAAACAAAATAGATTTGCAATGTCTACAAGTAAACAAAAGAAAGACCAAAGTTCTTGTTCAAATGAGTAACAACAGGTAGATAACCAGCAGCAAAAGTATATCATCATCTTCACAATACAGCATAGGCAAGGTGCTGTCTGTTCCACCTTCAAAAATCCTCCAGCCATCTCTTCCTAGGTCTACCCACACAACTGTGTCCTATAGGTTTCTATTTCCAGACTTGTTTGGCCAGTCTGGAATCTGACATTCTTTCTAAGTGTTCTTTCCACCGTTATTTGTAATTTTTTATTCTCATTCAAGCTAAATATTTGTAACGCTTGTCTTATGGCCTCATATCTTATTTATACACCTTTTAACTCCTCTTAAGGATGCCATTTCCAAGGCCTGTATTGTACTGTCTTGTTTTTTGGTTGTTGTCCATAATTCACACCCATAGAACAGTACAGAGGCTGCCATAACTTTGTAAAACTTTAATTTTGTATTTTGACATACCTTGTTTCTAAAAATACGGTTGATTGTCCCACAGATCATTTGGAACTTACCTAACTTAACATATTATAATTCCTATCGTAACCAATACCATTTCCCAAATAATTAAAATGGCTCGCTTCTTCTAGAATTTGATCATTAATATTATTTTTGTTCTTATTGGTTCTTTGCCTTGAAATTCCATTACCTTTGTTTTTATAGTAGAGATTTCCATATTGTATTGTTTTTAAATACAACTATTTCATTAACGACTCGGAACACAAAGTTTTTTGTGAGTAAAAACGTAAAGTTTTACCTTACAACCTGAACCAGTTTTCACTTTTAAAAAGCTTCTTCAGAGGTTGCCGCTGGTAGCGCTGTCCATCCTGTTGTGGGAGACGGAATCGAATTTGTAAAGAGACAGAAGACGGAATGTGTTTATTTGTAAACACAGTGTTTACAAATAAACAGTGTTTACAAACTAAATTGCTCAAATTGCAACAAATTCTACATAGGCTAGACAGGACGTAGCTTCAAACAAAGATACATTGAACACACAAAGGCACTCCACTCCACTACAGAATCCACCTTTGCAAACCACCTCATTGAAGCAAACCACACATCAGTGCCGGATTAAGCCAACGCGGGGCCTGTAGCAAATGTTGCGCGGGGCCCTTAATTTGATTTTAGGCAGGGGCGCACCCAGAATTATTTCTTAGGGGGGTCCGAAACCCATAAAAAATTTATATATATATATACATACATACTACAACGATATACAACTGCAAATATAAATTTATTTGTGTTTGCGGAGCCCCACGATCTTGGACGCCAAATTATACAACGATACAAAATGGCAAATTTAATATAATTGAAATTTGTGGAGCCCCACGATCTTGGAGCGCCAAATTATACAACGATATAACGTTGCACATATAATATAATTTACATTCGTGATGCCCCACGTTGGAAGCGATATTTCTTATGCAACGATACGATGTACATAAAAATAGGCGTGTCTGGCCTCATATTCAAGAGCAACAAATTATGTAACAATATAACATTTAATTTGGGTTTCAGGTGTATCTGTAATAAGAACTCTATGTAACTTGTAACGGTATTTCAAATTTATTTGATATTATTAAAATTTGTGCACACGGCACTTACTTTGACTTAAAGTTATTATGCCGTAAGGCTTATGCTATATACATCCCTACTGACTAAAAATTCAATTCTACTAATTATTGTTTTAACGAAAAATCTCACTTCCAGACTACTCAGTCAATTAGTGTGTTTCAAAATATCAATATTTAAATATTTTCTTATATATTGCAATGTAACTCAAAAATATCAATAGTTACTGAATTTATCTTTTGTTTCTCAGTACTGATTTATATCAAACGCTAATTTTTAATTAAATGCTTTGTATTCTTTTCATTTCAATACTAATTTGAGCTCTTGTTTACGTTAATCTTATTTCAATAACAGCTATGATTTTAATTCTAATTTTACAATAAACATTGACTCTTACTTTTAAATAGAACAAGAATGTCCTTAATTGTCTTTACGTTAATTGTTCGATTAAGAGATAAATAAGTTGTTTATCACCTTATCGTCGTCAATCATACTCAATCATTGGATCCCTCTGTAATCGTCCTCGTCTCGAACTTCAGCATCACTCGCTCTTCTCCTCTTGTCCAGCGTCGTCTCTCTCTTCTCCTCTTGTCCAGCGTCGACTTCCTCTCATGTCCAGCGTCGACTCTCTCTCTCTCTGTCCAGCGTCTCCTTTCTCTTCTCCTCTTGTCCAGCGACGACTCTCTCTCTCTGTCCAGCGTCGTATCGCTCTCTGGAACTTCTCGTCGTGCTGTTTCGGACGTCAGTTGATCTTCTTATGTGGATCTTCTTATGTAATTTTTGTTACTACTTAAAAATTGTTTGTTTTACAATCCAGTTACACAATTGTATGTAACTGGAAGGATGAAACTATTTACAAAAATTTAAATATTCTGTGCGGACGGGCAGAAGCTCCCGCTGCACCGTGGATGATTTAAGAAAGAGAACCACTGTAGCTTGTGTGTCCTATTTATACCCATGTCTTGGTCAACATATGCATTGGTACGAAATCGACATGTCAGAAACTGTCTCTGAGTTCAGTTCCCCCCCTCTTTGTCAATTTCGCTATTTCTTATATTTCTGCAAATTGCAGAGTCCTGTAAGTAATCTCTTATACTTATCTTATAACTATTTTTTCAACACATGTTCACTGTAATTTTGGACATTGCAACTTAACCCTTTCGATTTGTACACAGTTATTTCACTATTACACTCGTACGGTGTGGCCCTTTCACGTGGTTTTCATACACAGTATTTAGTAAATTTTCTTACATTTTATTGTGTTTTTGGATTTTACTTCTTAATTATAGTTTACGAATAATTACGGAAAAACAGTAATTATGCTATTATTCATCTTGGGGTGGTAAACTCGCCTGCATAGACCTGCGTTCACACACACTAGCAAAATACTGGTGTACACGCTTTCAGTTACATTTGTGTGTGTGTGCACGTCGATTCAGGTCGAAACACCTGTTCATATTTTTGTCTGAGCCAAGCTTGCAATCCCTGACATGCTTATTTCTAATACATTATTAATTATTTACAGTTTATTAGGTATATTTAAATTTTTATATTCAATGCTCAGTACATCACTTATTTGTACTGTCGCAATACATAACATGCATACATACATACAGACACACACATATATATATATATATATAATTTTCTTTCTCCAGGGGGGTTTGGTCAAAAATTTTGATAGCTAAAAATTAGGAAGAGTATACATTTTGAACGTACAATTTTAAATAAAGAAAGTTTTGATTTATCAAATCATGAAAAAAATATCAAAAATTATGAATACAAGATTTTTGAATTTCCAAACAGACAGAAAGGCAACCTTGCAAAATTACTAACCACCAAACAAGCAAAAAGACAAAATAGATGACAAAATGTATAAGTAGAAGCACCTAAAAAATTACAAAAATATATATATAATTTTCTTTTTCCTGGAAAGGGGGTCCAGACCCGTTGGACCCCCCCCCCACGGGTGCGCCAATGGATTTAGGATGTAAAATAAAACACCACTTTTACAAACAAACTTTTCTCGATTTAATGTGTGCAAATTTATAGATAATACTAGACAAATCAATTTCTCTAAGTAAATCACATTCAATGTTTATTAAGGTGAGATTATTTAGACGATCTTGTCCCATCGTGTTCCTTAACTCATTTTTTATACGTTTTAATTTCGACAAAGAACGTTCTCCGCTGCAGTTAGTAATCATTAAAGACAAGTAAATGCGTAAGAGTATTTCCACATTGGGGAAACACGACTCTAATTTATTTTCCATTATAAATCTATAAAATTGTAGTTCCAGGGCCTCATGCTTTTTGTTGTCAATAGCACCAGCCACTTCTGTTTTAAGTAGTTCGGCGAACTGCACAAGTTCGTCGCCTAGGCTTTCTTCCAAATCGTCTTGGTAAGCACTGACGATATTTAGAGTTCTTTTCAAGATCTCTTCTGCTGTAAGAGATTTTAACTGCCGAAGTATTCCAAATACACCAGTCACTTGATGGTACGCTTCCATGCGTTTAGCTAAGGCAGACAGTATATTATCAATTATCACAATAAAACCTGATTTTCAAATTTTTGTTTAGGCGTTTGATTTTCTACAACTTGATCGAGCGTAGTACAGCCGCTGAAATAGTCGTATTTAGTGTTTCGCTTGCGTTGTCTCGAAGTTTGTTGCTGATATTCTTCACAGCCAGTCAGGATTTTGGCTTTTGCCTCAATATCTGAAAATGTAGACTGCATTGCTTGAACGTACCCGTGTAACGATTCATAAAGGGCATATCCCGTGTTAAGGTCTTGATTAGGTGACTGCAACGAAGCGCTAGTCGCTTGCAAGCGTTCTAGCATTTCGTTCCACAAAATAGTCATTATTCCCGTTTCAAGCTTATTCATCTTCGAAACTAGTCCGTACGCCTGATTTCGACACTCTACCTTTTGATCCATATTATTAGATATGCCATCCAAAACTTCTTTGATAGTGGTAAAACCGCATAAAAGTGCCTTCGTCGCATCAGCTCGGGCAGACCACCCGACACCAGGTGGTGTCCGACAGTCTTTTCAAAATCGGGAGTTTTGAACCTTCATCTTTCAGTGCTTTCGTAAGAAGGCCCCATCGATAGGTAGAAGCGGAAAAAAATGTATAGAGGTTTTCAACAAAATCGAAGAAAATGGATGCTTCCATACAACATTCTGCAGCACATTTGGCAACCAAATTCAATGAATGTGCAAAGCAGGGAATGTATTCTGCGTTCTTATTTATCTCCTTAATTCGTGCTTGTAAGCCGCGGTACCTTCCACCCATGTTGCTGGCATTGTCATAGCTTTGACCACGACAGTCTTTGATATCAATGTCATTCTCCTTTAAAAAATCAAGTAAACTTTGGGCGAGTTTTTCAGCAGTGTGACCGTGACCTTCCATATCCAAGAACTTTACAAATCTTTCCACTGGTCCAGATGGCAAAACATAGTGCACTATCAGAGTGAGTTGGTCCACATGCGAAATGTCTGGAGTAGAGTCCAATGATACTGAATAGTATTTGAATTTCTTAATTTCGCAAATAATATGATCCAGTATGCTTGATGCAATTAGGTGGATAAATTCCTCGCTTGTTGTTTTTGATAAGTATGATGTATGTCCCTTTCCTTTATTTGCATAAGTATTTATATGCTGAGCCAGAAAAATGTCAAATTTGGCTATTAATTCCAATAAACCTAAGTAATTTCCATTATGAGGTGAACCAACAGTTTCATCGCTACCCCGAAATGCAAGACCTCGTTCTGCTAAAAATTTAATAACTTCAATAATTCGCTCTAAAAGTGTCCGCCAATACTTTTGTTCAGTCTCAATATGGCTTACAAGTTGAGAATCGACACGCACACCCTTGTTTTTGCAAACTAACAGCGAAATTATCGCTTGTCTATGTGAGGTGCTTACTTCATGTCTTTTCAACAAATTATTCGCGTTTTTCCAGTCGTCGAATCCTTCTTTTGTAAACCGTGACGAACAGTCTGAATCCGTAACTTCGCAAGCAAAACAGAAAAGTCGTCCTTTAGTTTCTGAATAACACAACCAATCTCTCACGTGAGTTTTATTTGTTGGTTTATGTGTATATGTGAAAAACGACTTCTGACAGAATCGTGGTTTATTTTCTTTATCGTATGCTTTTTTGAAGACAAGAAATCACTGTTCATATGCTGCACTTCGCTACTTCCTTTCGCAATCCAATAATCTCGATTGAAGTTGCTCGGCCATTCACCAATATCGTTGGAGTACATTTTACTTTCCTTTTGTTTTTGGCTTATAGAAGATGTTGTTACATCTTGAAGCATGTGCTATGCTTTCGACCTCTCTTTGGCTTGAAGACGATATGACTAGATCGGGAGGACTTGCTGTGCATTCGACTTCAGTTTGACTTGTGGAAAATGTGGCTAAATCGTGAGGAGTTCCAGATCTTAATGGTAACGATGATTCTTCTACAGCACTGCCATCCTCTACACAATGAGACGCGACGTCTATATTTTCTGCTTCAATTTCTTTGGATTCAACACCATCACTCTGAATATTACAAAATTCAGACAGCTTACGTGTCTTTGATATAACAGCTTGGTTCTTTATTTCCTTTTCATATTTTGCTTTACGCTTTGTACTACCAGAAGCATAATGTCGACCCGTATCTCTGGCTCTGCTGCTCATGTTGACTATCTCGATCTGGATAGAAGGGAAAATGAATTACAAAATAAAATGTAATCCTACTAATAAAAAATAACAAAAAAATTAAAAACAAGCTCATGAATAAATAAAATTTATTGAATGTCAATATTTCTTACTGTGTAATATTTAAACGAATTGAAGTTCTAGCTGAATACATGGAGAAAAAAGAAACGGCATATTTTTCTATACATACAGTAAAATTTCCTATAATTTTTTTGTAAGTGCAAACTATTATTGACGTTATCGTAATTTTCCCTACACTGTATTGGAATTTTTTTATTGGAAAGATTATATTTTAATGGAATATTTAATTGGAAAGAATGGAATTTTCCCTATAACTGTGTTTGCATATTCTTTGTGTTTGGCTTATAAGAAGCGCTATTTCTTATTCGTGTATAAGAATTTTTCCTTCCGTAGTATCATGAAAATTCCTTTAAATTTATTGGACTTTTTACTAACACACACATATATAGAAAACAAAAGAAAAAAAAATTTTTTAAACTTGCTTTTACTAAATTTTAAAAGCAAGGCGTGCGCACTATGGTTGTACGCATGATTGTATGTAAGTGCGCACGCCTTGCTTTTAAAAATTTAGTAAAAGCAAGTTTAAAAATTTTTTATTTTATTTTTTTTTATTTTATACTTTTTAGTCATACCGGTACTTTAATTAAATTATTATCATACATTGCATAAATCCGTACCCCCCAATTTCCACCCCTTTCGGGGGATGTTCGCAAAACGGCTGTCGGATTTGTCATCTGCGACCCCAAAAACCCCCGCTTAGCCGTTTTGCAGATTTTTTTTCAATTTTCACCCCGCACCCTTAATTGCAACCCTTGATGTACCCCCTACGGGGGGATATTTGCAAAAGTAACGGTGGAATATTGTATTGTCATCCGACCTTAGTAACTGTGCAAAATTTCATCAATAGGTTATGTCAGGAAGTGTGTTAAATGAAGGATGCTAGATTTGAAGACAAACAAACTTAAGACAAACTTCATTGTAAGCTAAAGAAAAGCAAGTATAAATATATACAAACTAACACATATACAACCCCTACACACTCCGTTACTTTTCCCTTTCCCCCTTGGCCCCCTTTCCTTGTTTTACCCTTTTTTCGCTTTTTCATAACATCTTTTTATTTATTTTATACTTATTTATTGTTTCCTATTAACGATTTATTTTTTCTCGAATTTTACTAATGTAAATAAATTGTATGAGTTAACAAATATTGGAATTATATAAAAAGTTACAAAATTAGAATCTTTCTAGAATAAAAAACTTTTTAACTAACTGATATTTTAATTAGTAAAATAAACATGTTAAATATCAACAAATTAAATAATAAGTAGAGATAAAATAAATGCTTCATATAAAACAATATGTGAAGGTTGTCTTTACCTTTTAGGTGTCTGCAAAGTTACTTCAATTTATTTACAAAATATTCGTACTGATTTAGCTCAACGTAATAACAGTAAAATAGCTCAACCAGTTAAACAGTAGGCCTATACAATTTTATCAATAATAGGTCATTGCAATTGCAATACTACAACTCGATATGGAATGAAAACACTCCTACTAGTTTTGAGATTACGTTAAGACCAGGGTTGGTTTCACATGGCGCTATGCTCACGGTCTATGATTGTTTGACAGCTAGAGACACCTAGGGCGCAAAGTGCATAGCACAAAATTACCTTGCAGTAGAGCGCGAATTCAAATTGTAAACATACTAAATATAAAAAATAAAAGAATTCGAATGCTTTTAATGCGATTAATATAATTTTCTAATCTTCATAAATGAATGAAATTTTCTAACGTATTTATTTCGCCTTTTGTATAAATTAACTCTTTAATGCTCAAATGCACAATTTTTAGAGAGTATATTTAAATGCTTGCCATTTAGTCAACACACGAGCAATTTAAGAATAATTTCATTTAACTTATAAGAGTTTTGTGGTGCGGTTTTCAGATTCAGATATAAAAAAATCTCTAAAACCGTCATTCAGATACTTTTTTCGATTTTTCACAAAATTTGCTTTTTATCGTTTAAAGCGTTTATGCGTTTTGCAAGTATGGCGAAGGAGAGTGTGGTGCGCCGAAGGCGCGTATGGTGCTTAATAAAAATAATTCTGATTTTTATTCTGCCCGGACGCGGGGTCCCCAGAAGCGCGGGGCCCGTAGCATTTGCTACTCCTGCTATATGGTTAATCCGGCACTGCCACACATACAAAAACATCGACAATAACATGAACATTCTACACGTACACACAAAAGGCCGAAAACTAGACACTCTAGAACAATTGGAAATATATAAACACACGAAAACAAATAAAAACGACATCCTAAACGAACAGACACAATTCAAATCGCACGCATTATTCGAACATATATCACCCCACACACACAACATCGATCTTTCGAAATTCGATTCCGTCGCCCACAACAGAATGGACAGCGCTACCAGCGGCAACCTCTAAAGAAGCTTTTTAAAAGAGAAAACCGGTTCAGGTTCAAAGGTAAAACTTTATGTTTTTACTCATAAAAAACTTTGTGTTCCGAGTCGTTAATGAAATAGTTGTATTTAGATAAGTAACGGACACGTCATGAACAACAAAATCCAAGTATTGTTTTTAGATCTGATGAAGTTTAAAAAAAGATTAAAAGATTTTTGTAAAGCAGATTCTGTATTTTGGAGAACAAAAAGTCATCATCAAACAACAGCACATTAAAATATCTCTCTTGTGACATCTTAATACCAGGGTTCACTAGATGTTTCCATTTGAATTGAGGTTTTATATTATTTTATATATCTTATTTTTGTTAGAGTGTTTTGTTTCTTTGCTACACAAGTAGTATAGGTATGTATGTGCTGGGACAAGGTAAATGACCCCGGAAGTAAACAAAGATGACCTTGACCCCGGAAGTAAACAAAGATGACCTTGACCTAGACCTTGACCGCCCCCGGAAGTAAACAAAGATGACCTTGACCTAGAGGAAGGTCACGGCCAAGGTCAAGGTCAATGTCAAGGTCGCGACTAAGATCAAGGTCACGGCCAAGGTCAAGGCCGGTTATAACGTAAGCAACATGATCTCCAAAGACTTGTTCAAGGAAATTACGCAATAACATGTGAACGCGTGCGGTTGAACTTTCGATTAAACCACACCCAAGAAAATTGTGTAATAACACACGTTTTCATCATGATAGAAAAGTTGACGTATGCGTGTTTCGGGTTTGCGTGTTTACATGTAATCGTTTCCAGATAGCGTTTAAAATACGCGTTTTTAATATATTACTTTTTTATATGTGACGATTGTCATTCTGTAGTAAAACGCGACGCGGAAAGTTGGGTTTATTGTATAATGGAGGAAGAGAAGAAGTCAACAGGTGATAATAAGGAGAACGGTCAATTTAAAGAGCACAGTATGACCGATTCTACGTCTACCCGCCAAAGAGTGAAATTTGACATTGCAGATTGTGTATCCGCTCCTGATAAATCACATACGGAGTTATATGAGAGGAGGTTATCATTTAGGAATTGGCCTCTATCATATATTTCTCCAACGGCTTTAGCAGCTGCGGGGTTTTATTATTATCCACAAGTTTCTTACGACTGTTGTGATTGCGGTAATAGCAGACCGGACGATAGAGTACGCTGTTATTCCTGCGGGCTCGAATTAGGTCTTTGGAAGGTTGGTGATGATCCGTTCCATGAACATGAGAAGTGGTCGCCGAAATGTGAAGAAGTAAAGAAAAGGAGTGACACATTAAAAAATTAGTTATGTCTGGAAAAATTGTATATTATTTAGATGGGACAGCAGCATGTTTCAAATCAAGCATATTGACAAATCTTTATCAAAATAACGTTTGTTTTACATCCTCATCCGATTTGACTCTGTTGCGAAACGAATTTCCAGAGTTGTATACCCGCACCGATGGAATACAATTTAATACGATTAGTTGGTACTCTATGTATCAGACACAACTATTTTTAAATGGTGAAATTGGAAAAAATTATAAAATAATGTGTTGTGACAGATCGCCCGTAGCACCGTTTGTGTATGGTATAGTTAATAAAAAAGGCGAAAAATTAAGTGTTCCAGAGTTACAGGAAATTATACCTTCGTGGATGTTAGATTATTTTAAATCGTCTAATGTGTTGATTTTAATAGATTCAGATATTAAAAGTGTTAAGGAACGATTATTAAAAAGAAACGGTTTTGACACTAATTTAGCAACAGATGAATATTTTTTGTTACAAAATTATTATTTTAAATCTATTGCCGAAATTTGTAATATTATGTGTTTAGATATAAGCGGTAAAACATTTTCAGATGTTTATACATATATTGAAAACTGGATACTGTATAAATAAAAAATTGATTATAAAGTTTTTATTTTTTGTTTTTTCCTAGATGGCGCCCCCGTTTTCCAATATTACTATTTTTCAGCAGTGATTAACCATCAGTTGATTGTGTTGTGTGAACATGAAAATTATTATAATTTTAGTATTTATTTTACCGGTCTGTTTAACGGATAACGCAACGTTGGAACAAGTAAAATCATATTTATATAAATATGGTTATCTTCAAGTGAAAGATAATACTTCTTTAGAATTATTAAACGAAACGGACATTTTCAACGCGTTACTTATTTTTCAAGAATATTACAAGTTACCTGCGGATGGAAAATTAAATAATGAAACTCAAGATTTAATGCTAAAACCCAGATGCGGTAATGAAGATAATATATCCGATTTTCGTTTAACAGCTTTTAAATGGAATAAACCACTGGTTACATGGCATTATTATTTAGCTAATCAGGAGGTTTTAGAATTAACAAGTAAAGCTTTTGCTGTGTGGGAACAAAAATCTGGTATACGTTTTAAACATGACAGAACAAATACTGACATTTTAATTTCTAATAAACGTCTAAAACATATGATGCAAACACAATTAACACAGTGTACGAGAGAGTTTGATGGTAAATCAGGCTCGCTAGCACACGCATTTTATCCGGATTATGCAAATTCAAGACGGGAAATTCATGTAGACGAGGATGAGATATGGTCATATTCTAGCGACAAAATTCAGTCTCCTGGTTATACAAATCTGTTTTCAACCTTAATTCACGAAATCGGACACGCGATAGGGTTATCACACTCCGATGTGCCGGATTCTGTTATGTTTGCATATTATAATGGCGAAATTGAATTAAGCGATGATGATGTTTTGGCTATTCAAAATTTGTATGGTAAATCACAACAAAATATGGTACCAGTTTCTACAACGCCTAGATCACCAGTTGAAGAAGAAGATAATTATTCTGTTGTTGATAGTAAAATCGATCTTTGTCGTCTTAAAAACCTTAACACGTTTCTAATAGCAGACAAACGATTATATATATTATACGAGAAATGGTTATGGATAGTAAACACCGATGATATGATATATTCTAAACCGATTATTATAACGGATTGGTTAACATTTTTACCAAAAAACTTTTCAAGAGTTTTAGCCGTCTATCAACGTCCGTCTGGTGAGATAGTGATGTTCGTTGATTCGCTTATTTATATGTTCGACTTAGTAAGTCTTCAATTAATTCATGGTTACCCAAAATATCTTTCATCCGTGTTTAATATTCAGCCAAGTAAATTGCATACTGTATTCAATAGTTATACAGGTAAAACTTTTATATTTCATAATGATAATTATTTTAGAGAGGTTGATGAGTGTTCGTTTACAATTAGATCGTGGGGATATATATCTCAACGTTTTCCAGGGATACCTCCTAATATCGACTCGTCATTTAGGTTCGTAGATGGTAATATATATTTTTTTAAGAATAATACGATTTTCGCGTTTAACGAATTTACTGGCAAGCTATCAAAAACGGAAAGAAATAATCTTTCAGTGTTTGGATTGGAATGTGTAAATGATGACGTATTATATCAATTAAAAGATTTGATACAGAAGTTAATAATACAAAGGAAAAATTAAAAAAATATTTATACCGCGCTAAGCGGTTAGTTGACCTCGATATTGTGTAATAACCAGAAAGTGAATGTGTGTTGCGTAAGTCGGTTAACTACATCCTGCTTGCATTACAAAAAAACAGCACGTGTTCCACTTGCTATATAAACTGTATTTAATTTTACACAAAGCGCGCCGAGGCGTTAACGCTTGCTGGATCAAGAGAACGTAAAACGAAAGCCCACCTCAATGGATCATGAGAACGTAAAACGGAAGGAGGAGGAGCGTCTCCTACATAAATGGTTTTTTTCTCCAAAACGTCTGACGCCTGGGGAAATCACTAAACTAAAATCTATAGCTAACAGACCAGACTCAACTATAAGACCGTTTATGAAAGAATTAATAAAAGATTTATAGTTTAAAAATTTTTGTTAAATATTTATTTTTAATCTCCTATTTATATATTTTCATCATATGCTTTCTGTCGGGGTATATATATATATTCTCTTTTTATAAGTCACATTCAGTATGGCTTTGCAGAGTGATACGGAAAACGTGCACGCTTTGAATTGGCGCGTTTATTTTGTAGATCACTTAGGTTTAGGAGAGTATTCTTTTAACGATGTGTGTTATCTAATAATTAACGAATTTTCTGAAGCGGATGTTATCAAATTTGAAAGGAAAGAGTGTATAATTAAGATTCATTTTCCAGTATCTTATTCATATACGGATGTGTTGAAAAAATTAGAAAGATGTCGTTACCAAATACTAATAGACATAGACTGTGAAGAAGAAACAAAAGATATAATCGGTTCAAGATGGTGACAATATGCGAAAAGTTTTTATTAGATTTTTTTGAAAATTAGGGTTTTATTCATACACCAGGTTCAAGAATTATTGTTTGTAGCGAGTGCGGATTTAAAACAAAAAATTATTTTACTATCACACATATTCAATTTATACATAAACTTTCACATCCGAAATGTAAAAGAGTTCGTTATTTGCCTTACAAATATGAAAACTATGCAAAATCTAAAAAGTGTATTGCGGATTATTCAGATGCAAAGATGTGTGTTAGTGCAACTGAGGAAATGATGGAAGCTACATTCTGTGCTTGGCCAAAACGTTTACCAGCAGCCGATAAGCTTTTATTAGCGGGATTTTTTTATACAGGAAATAGCGATGAAGTAATGTGTGTAGAATGTAAAGTTGTTCTTGACGAATGGGAAGCGACCGATGATCCTTGGACTGAACATCAAAAAGCATCACCAGATTGTTTACTAGTAAAATTACATAAATCGCAATTGTAAAATAAAATATGCAACTGTGCAATTGTAAATAAAAAATGTGATAACAGAAATAGTATGCGTTTATTAACTGATTTTTCAACCTATTTAATCACTTTGTTACTGTATTTAGAATAATAATGAGTGTTAGACAGATTATCAGCGATGAACTACACAAACAAGCCAGACGGAATTTTCCAACACGTAATGTAGAGTTGAAAGGCGTTCACGATTTGTACCAAGCCGACCTCGTAGACATGATATCGTTTTCAAAGTTAAATAAAGGTTATAAGTATATATTAACAATAATAAACTGTTTTAGTAAATATGCGTTCGCCATTCCTTTAAAAACAAAATCTTCAAACGATATTGTGGAAGCTCTTTCACCTATCTTACGAGCGAACAAAATGAAACATTTACAAACCGACCACGGAAAAGAGTTCTATAATTTACACGTTCAACGATTGCTTGGTTATTATAATATAAAAAATTATTCTACTTATTCTGATAAAAAAGCGTCCATAATCGAACGTTTTAATCGCACATTAAAAAACTATATGTGGAAGTGGTTTACTTCTAGCGGGGAATATACATGGATTGAAATTCTTCCCAACTTATTACATAAATATAATAATAGCGTACACAGAACTATTAAGATGAAACCAATAGATGTAGGCTTACATAATGAAGAGTTAGTCCTATCACAAATAAATAAAAAACGATTACTACTTAATAAGAAACCGCCAAAATTTAAAGTTGGTGATAGAGTAAGAATTAGTAAATATAAGAAAGTATTTACAAAGGGTTATTTACCAAATTGGACAAACGAAATATTTACAGTTGATAGTATTAAACCAACAGCACCCAGGACTTATATTTTAAGAGATGATAAAGGAATCGTATTAGATGGGGGGTTTTACGAACAAGAAATTAGTAAAACAAAATTTGGAGATATATTTTTAATCGAAAAAATATTAAAGCGTAGAGGTAATAAATTATTTGTTAAGTGGTTGGGATATGATAAATCTAGCAATAGCTGGATTGATAAAAATCGTGTTATTTAATCTGTATTAGTTATTATCAAAATGAAGTTTGTACAACAAACAAAGAGACTGCGTATCCGCAACTTTGGTAAATCGATAGAAAAAGAGAACAAAGTTCATAGCGATTTATTACCAAATAATGTCAGATGTCTTATCATAGGCCCCAGCGACACAGGGAAGACAAATTTAATGTTAAATCTGCTGTTTGATCCTAACGGGTTATATTTTGAAAATGTATATATTTTTTCAAAATCGCTCTATCAAACAAAATATAAATTTTTAGATAGGGTTTTATCCGATATGTCGGAAATAGATTATTATAAATTTTCTGAAAATGATCAAGTGATTCATCCCGACGATGCTAAATCAAATTCGGTTATTATATTTGACGATGTAGCGTGCGAGCAACAGGACAACATTAGAAACCATTTTACAATGTGTAGACATAAAAAAAACAATGTTATATATATATGTCAAACTTATGTTCGAATACCAAAACATTTGATACGCGATAATGCAAATTTAATAATTATTTTTAAACAGGACGATTTAAATTTAAAACATATATATAGTGATCACGTAAATACAGACATGACGTTTGAAGTGTTTAAAGATATTTGTACAAAAGCGTGGACACGACGGAAAAAGGGTTTCCTTGTAATAGATAAAGAAAGCAATATGAACTGTGGAGGGCGTTACCGTTTTGATTTTGATATCTATATTAACGACTTGTAATTGTTCGTTCAATTATTTTTCATCATGGCACCGAGAAAGTCACGTTCTCTAGATGAGTCTGAGAAGCTTGCTAAAGAGATTGGGAAGATAAGAAAGAATATTCGAAAGAAACATCAGACTTTAACACAAAACATTATTGATGAAGAAGAACTTGCAGAAAAATCGTTAAGGCCCGTTGTCGCTCCATTACAAAAGTTAGTACAAGAAAAGAACACTGTTACACCGCCAAGTAAGGAGAAAGAACGAGATGCGGATGTTGAAATGGACGATATTCAGGAGCGATTAAAAAACAAAAGGTTTTCAGATGAATCTGAAAACAATACATTATCGAATAAACGCCCAGCACCACCAAATACACCGCTTCCGTTACCGCGCGAAGAAGAAAAAACGTATGAAACGCTACCTACAGCAGAAGAATTGATATCAACACCAGAAGGACGAAAATCGATTGATCATTATATTGATATATGGTTTAAAGGACTGCTAGCGAGACAATATATGCGTAAATTTTTTGATGATGATAATCACGATATCGATCACGTTTTTGGTCCGTATTTTACGAATGGTACTACTTTAATGTTGGGTAAATACCCTATGAAAATTGAAGAAAATGATGATATTATAATCAACGGTTTTACATATAAAGGTACGCCTGGTTTGTACGATCTTATTTTCAAAAAACACCCGGACGCATATTTATATTCGGAAGAAGACTTAAACGCATATTCACATATGATAAGTAAAACAGGTGCATATTTAAATTTAACGACAAATAGAGTAAAAAGCAGCGCTAGTTAC
Source organism: Magicicada septendecula (assembly GCA_034769895.1). Lineage (NCBI taxonomy): Eukaryota > Metazoa > Arthropoda > Insecta > Hemiptera > Cicadidae > Magicicada > Magicicada septendecula. The sequence continues at coordinate 566,047,375 of CM068368.1, read as the reverse complement.
AAATATAAAAATATAATTAAACCGATTATTTCAACATCTAAACCGGAAAATCGTGGTCGAGGTTTATTAAAATTAAATAACAACAAGCCTAATTATGTCTATTGGGATGATATAAACGAATTATGTAAACGGCTACAATTGTTAATCGCTTCTCAAAGTGCCGGTCATTCAGGTCATAGCAATGAGATATTATCAATTATAGAAGAATTGCATGAGGCGGGGATAATAAAAGAAGACGGTGCATCGTTTGAGGCCATATTTTCAAAATGAGCGTTGACAAATTCGGACACTATAGTGGAGAACTGGTGACAGGATCAAAAATTCAACGCGGTCCACCGGGTGAGGGGTTTAAATTAACCAAGGATGGAAATTTTAATATAAATAACAAAAGGCTGTGCAATGTTGGAGACCCGAAAACGGATAATGAAGCTGTGAACGTTAAATATGTGAAACAAAACTCGATTACTTTATCAAATATTGGTAATCATTTCGATGTTAAAATGAAAAAAATTACTAATTTAGCCGATCCGCAAGAACCTTTTGATGCTGCGAATAAAATATATTGTGAAAATACGATGAAAACTTCTTTAGTTAATAGAATTCCGGTTAAGGTGAAAGATGGTTCTGTTTATTCGTTTAAAAATAATCGTGTTACAAATGTTGCTTCACCCATATCTAAACTCGATGTTGTAAATGTGGAATATTTAAGAAACAATACTATTATATTTAATAAAAAAAGAAACTCTTTTGATGCTGAGAATCACGTTATCGAACGACTACAAAATCCTAAAGAACAAGAAGACGCCGCAAATAAATTTTATGTGGATAATAAATTACCCAATTCGCTTGTACAACCTGGGTGTTGCGACTTTAAGAATAATAGATTAATTAATGTGGCTGAACCTGTTGATTTAACTGATGGTATAAATAAACAAACTTTAGACAATACTTTGAACACTTTGAAACACGAGGTTGAAGAATACATAGACAAAAGAGTAGATTTTAATAGTGATGGTGAGCTGGATTTTAAAAAAGCTAAACTTGTTAATGTTAGCGAGCCTGAAAGCGATTATGGTGTTGTAAATAAAAAATATGTATATGATCAGTTTCTCGAATATGATAAAAAATTGTTAAATATATTGTACAAATTATATAAAGAACTTACAACAGACAAACCTATTAAAAGTAGACACGAATTTTATATTATATATATGGTACAGAGTTTGTATGAAGAATCATAAATGCGCGTGTATCGGAACGATAAAGAGGGGAGCGGGCTAGTGGGCGACATTCTTGGTACTGTTATTAACAAATCAATCGACTTATTACCAGTTGAACTTCATATACCGGGTTATCAATATTGTGGACCAGGTACGAAGTTGGCTAAACGCTTGCAACGAGGAGACCCTGGAATTAATAAGCTTGACGCGGCGTGTAAACAACACGATATCGCCTATTCTAAATATTCAGATTCTACAAACCGTGCTAGAGCCGATAAAGACTTAGCTGAAAGAGCTTGGGAACGTGTTAAATCAGAAGACGCTTCGCTCGCGGAGAAAGCCGCTGCGTGGGCTGTAACTAATATTATGAAGGCGAAAAGCAAATTTGGTGGGGGTGTAAAGAAGAAGAAGAAGGTTTCAAAAAAGAAATGTTTGAAAGGTAAAGGATTATACTTACGACCGTATAAAAAAACGGGTGGAGGCGTTAAAAAAAAAAAATCAAATCGGCGGCGGCGGAAATAATTAAACATATCCCAATTCGCCCGCTTTCAACGAGCGAGTTATTGTTATATATTAATCGATTAAAAATTCCAAATTTTAGAGGTGTGTTTATGCGTGATACGTTACCTTTAAACAGTGCTATATGGAAAAATGAGGCTGGTATTGTTAATTTAGACAGTATTTACGGTCAAGGCACGCATTGAGTGTGTTACGTAAAACATGAGAATAAAATTAATTATTTTGATAGCTTTGGTAATTTAAAACCGCCTATTGAGCTGATTAACTATTTTTCTTCATCCATAGAACATCCTATCGAAATTAGTTATAATTATACACGAAAGCAAAAATTGGGTTCAGTTAATTGTGGACACTTATGTCTTCAATTTCTTGCGAACAATGTTTTCTTTAAGCGGCAAAGGACCTGAATTGGAGTGTGACATTTTTCCACCAATTGAATTAAATAATAACGAAAAATGGGAACTTGGATTAATCGATTTCATGACATACAATTCAATACCAAACGTGGAAGAAGGTGTAAATAATATACTATATTTTGATGGCGATAAGAAAATTGAATTACCTACAGGTTCTTACGAAATATCAGACATTGCAACATATATTAATGATTACTTAATTAAAAATTATGAACACGTTCGGGTGGTGATAAAGGCGAATAACAATACGCTGAAAAGCGAAATTTTGTCTAATGTATTAATCGATTTTAAAAAGCCTAATTCTCTTGCCTCCATATTCGGTTTTGAAGAATGTGTGCTTGAGCCTAATAAATGGTACAGCTCAACCTTACCAATAAGTATTGTTCGAGTAGAGGCCGTTCGATTAGTTTGCAATCTTGTTAGTTATTCATTTAATAACGGTATTGAAGGTCATATAATACACGAGTTTTATCCTACGGTTCCACCAGGATTTAAAATAGTTGAAATACCAACAAATGTAATTTATTTACCAGTAAACACATCGAGAATACATCGTATTACAGTAAGATTAGAAGATCAACAAGGAAGACCGATTAATTTTAGAGACGAGATAATAACGTTACGTCTACACCTGAGAAAAAAATGAGGCTTATTTTTTGCTATGGTAACACCGATAAAACGGTTGTTAACGATCTGAATAAGATCAGTAGAGATAAAAATATTAAACGATTAACACCTCAAAATAAGAAATTTTTACAATTATTGGGGTTAACAGTAATAAGTGAATATTCGAAAAAATGAGTAGTAGTATTTTAAATATATTAAACAATCCCGTATATGAAGATGATGCGATAGTAAGATTAAAATATCAGACCCATCATCCGTATACTTCAAGCACGTATAATAATAATGATGAAATTAGAATACCAATCAATCAACAAGATGTTTTTACGTTTCCACATGATAGTTATCTCTATATACTATTAGAATACACAAATAATTTAGGTGTATTTGATCAAACGTATAAATTAGTTTCAAACGCTGTGGCATTTTTATTTGATGAAATTAGATATGAAATATGTGGGTCAGAAATTGATCGAATTAAAAATGTTGGAATAACGACAACGATGAAGAATCTATTAACAATTAAACCTTATGAAGTTAATACTTTAGAAAATGCTGCTTGGAATGAAAATTTATATGGGGCTCTATCGCCATCTGAAAAAGATCTCCTATTCTGTATTCCATTAAAAATGTTGTTTGGATTCGTTGAGGATTATAAACGTATTCTGCTAAATATAAAGCAAGAACTAGTTTTAATAAGAGCATCGACCGATAGTAACGCTGTTGTTTTACCAGAATCGGTGACTGGATGTAAATTTACAATAAAACAGATATCATGGATAATGCCATATGTGTATGTAAATGATGAAAAAAATATGATTTTTTTAAAATAATAGAGCGTGATGAACCTATATTGATCCCCTTTAGGAAATGGGAGCTTTATGAATATCCGTCTACACCACAAGCGAAGCAGCACACTTGGACTGTCAAAACGTCATCACAAGCAGAAAAACCTCGTTACGTTATTGTTGGCTTTCAGTCTGATAGGAAAAATAATATACACAAGAATTCGGCAAATTTTGATTCCGTATCACTACGTAATATTAAATTATATTTGAATTCAGAATACTATCCATACGACAATCTGAATGGTCAATTGTTACTTTTACACGAATTTTACAGACGATTTCAATCTTCATATTACTATGGTAGTAAGGACGCGCCAATGATGAATCGTGAAAATTTTATAACTCATACGCCTCTGTTTGTTATCGATTGTTCTAAGCAAAATGAATCATTAAAAACGGGTTCAATAGATGTTCGTCTTGAAATAGAAACATCTCAAAATATACCCGAAAAAACTGCAATCTACTGTCTTATTATCTATGATACAATTATACAATACACACCGTTATCTGGTTCCGTAAGAAAATCGCTTATCTAATCGTTTTATAATGAAGCATGAAGAATATTTTTACAGTATTCACGCTTTTGCATTCAATAAGAATGGTTGAATACGTTGTCGATTTTCAAGGTTTCCGAGATGACGGAAAAAACTTTATTATTAAAGAGTTGTGTATGCAAAAAATAGAAAACGCCAAGCTTGTTGGCGTTAGAGAACATCATTTATTTTTACCACCATTCGATTATAAACATTTATCAAATAAAAAGAAAAAACATACAAACTGGCTTAAAGAGAGATTACACGGATTTAGTTGGAACTGCGGGCTTCAAGACTACTCTGAACTACAAACGATTTTCGATAAATTATCCAAAATTAAACGTATCTACGTGAAAGGATCGGAAAAGAAGCTGTTGTTGGAAACACAACTAAATTCGTATGCTGGAATTATCGATATCGAAACTTTAGGATGTCCATCTTTAAATATTTTGAAACGGCAGAATGTGTATAGTGTTAACTGTCCTTATAAACATAATGTAAATAAATGTGCTTTAAATAATGTTTGTTATATAAGCGATTGGTTGATGTATTATTGGAATAGTGAATGTGATAAACACCAAAAAGTTAAAAGACTTAGATGTTGGGACTGTGTAGCACAAATAAATAAATATGTATAAACTTTATGTGAAATAATAAAAAATTTTTATTATGTTATAAATAGTTTATTATTATAACATCATCATCATCATCATCATCAATAATTTGTATTGTTTCTTCATCTGGTGGTGGTGGTGACGGTCCCCTTCGTGGTCGTACATTTCGTACTGGTGGTGGTGATGGTAACCGCCGACGCATCGGTCTTACGACGGCTACAGGTCTTTGGATCCTCGACTGAGACGTATGTATCGTCACCATCAACAAGATGAAGAAATTGATAAAAACCTCAGTCGGTTCCATATCTGTAATTATATATAGGTTTCATGTTTGGGGATTGTGTTTTTAAAACTAGAGATAAAAATTGTGTTAAATTTTTTTATTACATAAATGTTTTACAATATACACTCAATTTTTAAATAAAAAAATACAAGATTCGAGTAAACAAGGAAAACATTAAAAATTTTTAAATTTTGTTTTTTTAACATTTTTAATATTTGCCAAGTTCTTCGCAACATTTAAAATCATTTTATATAATTGAACGTATTTCAAGTCTTTAGAAGAATCTACTAAAAATGTGGCCCTGTAGGCGGCCTTAGTCCATCTATCGTTTTTAGCAACGTTTACCAAATTTTTTGTGTCAATTATTTCAATTTTGATTAAATACCCCCCTTTTTCACCAGGTGTGGTCAATGTTTTCCTTGTTCCCCCAGCTTGAAACATTACAGTTTGTTCAAAACGGAGATTGTTTTTATCATTTTCGTTAGTTTTTATGGATGTAAAAACTTTATCAAATTCGTCCTCATCCTCCTCTTCATTATCTATATCTATTGTAAACTTTTCGCTATCGTTATCACACATCATATTATTTTTTATTAAAGAATTAATAATTATAAATGTCGATTTTAATATATTTTTTTCTTTAAAATTTACAATTGTTGTATTTAAATATTCGTATACTTCATCAATATCAAACAAATAATTATTTAGTAGTGATAAATCCTTTTGCGAGCGAACTAGTTTTAATTCTAAAGCGATTCTAATATTTTTTGTTATTTCTATTAGTCTACTATATAAATTAAAAACATCTACATCATCTGAATTGACAATATCAGTTTTAATTTTCTTTAGCACATCTTCCCATAAACATAAAGACGAAAGTCCATAAAAATATAATAGCTTAAGGATGTCTTCTAATGAAACATATTCCTCGATGTGGTGAGATGGTCCAGCGATGTCCATTACTAGAAAAACAAAAAATTTATTAGCCTTCCGCTAAAAATTTATCGATTTCTAGCAATAATTCTTTATTTTCATCATTATCATTTAATCCGCTTATCCCACCCGTAGAACCAAAACCGTTATCACCTCTCTCAGTACTATCTAAAGTTGATGCCTCTCTCAGTTCCGGTTCTTCAATCTTTTCACAAATCAGTTGCGCGATTCGATCACCTTTATTTATGTTAAAATACGCTGACGAATGGTTAAAAATAACCACACCTACGTTCCCTCTATAATCTCTATCTACCACACCAGCTCCAACGTTGATGTGATATTTAAGAGCCAATCCTGAACGTGGTGCAATTCTCCCGTAACAACCGTCAGGTATTTTAACAGCTAAATCGGTTTTTACTAATTCTTTTCCGTTAGCATTAATTTTATAATTATACGCACTACGGAGATCAAAACCCGCAGACTGATTAGTTAACTTTTCAGGTGGATAAGCGTTTTTAGATAATTTTTTAAAATAAAGAATTGATGCGGTCATTATTGATTCTATAACATACAAATAATCGTTTTTTGTTACATAACTAATTTGTAAATAAAGTTTTAAAGTATACAAAAAAATAATAATTACCTGATAGAGTTTGCTGTATAAAAAGCGATGCAGAAACAACTTGCTGATTCTTCTTATTGAAGCAGTTTGAGCGTGTACAATACAATTCTAAGGCGCTTTATATATACTGTTTCTCACTATAGGAAAAGCTGGTTGACCTTTCGATTAAACCGCGCTCGAGAAAGATTATCTTGCATTGCAAAAACGGTGGGCGTGTTACACAACAATAGTTCAAAGTATAAAGATTAGATCACTCTGCTGTTCTACTTTTTACGCGACTATATAAAGATAGATAATACAACCACACACATAAGGAGCCAACAATACAGTTTACTTTACACAAGAAGAACAAGTAACTGACGTAAGTATAAAAATTATACAAGGATAATAAATTTTTATAATTATAGAACCGATATGAATATCGTTTGTTTAAATATATTTTTATAGATTGCAATGGACAAAAATCTGCCATTTAAAAAAAGACAATTTGCCAGAAATACTGTTGAGGAAGAACATGCTTCATCTCGTGAAACAACACCTTCGCCACAACCTGGACCGTCACGTGTACAAGATTTGGAGTCAACAACAACATGGTCAACACCACCATCATCTCCAGCATCATCATTATCATCATCATCATCATCAATAAATTTAAAATTAAAAACGGCGAGATTACAACAAATTGTCGAATCAAATAGTTTCATAGAAATAGAGAATGCATTTAAAGGAAATTTAAAAACATATTTTTATAAAAACACTAATAATAATTATAAGGACATTTGTTTGTTATTAGATTACATTAAATTAAATATAGTTACAATTTTAAGTAACATAATTTCAATGTTTGGTCCAATAAAATTCAACATAGTTGTCGAATGTACATACATAAAACCTGTCATAAATGAAACACAGGACAGATCATTTAAAACAAAAAACATCCCAGTTTTAGAAAACGATAATTTAAATATGATATTAAATAATTCGATTAGAGAGATTTGTCACGATGAAAACATATATATGGGGAAAGGTTCCGGATGGAGTCTTCACTGTATAGACGGAATTTTACTAAGAATAAATCGATTTAAACCATTAAGAGGTGCTTCATATATTCCACTTCCAAAATTCTTACAAAATAAAAAATGTATAATAAATCCAAAAAATAATGATATTTTTTGTTTTAAATGGTCAATCTTATGTCGTTATGTTACTGGACCTCACATTGAACGGGTTAATTTTCGTTATTTTAATTTAGAAAATAAATTTGATTTTAAACATATAGACTTTCCTACACCTTTAAACCAAATTTCTCGTTTTGAAAAAAATAATAATGTGTCAATAAACATTTATTCTATCGATGAAAAAAAATCAATTTTTCCTCTTAAAGTGTGTAGGGAAGAAAAAAATAATCATTTTGACCTTCTAGTATTAAATAAATTGAATAATGCTAATTACCATTATTGTTATATAAAGGATTTTTCCAAGTTAATAAGACCACAGTTAACAAAACATACAGAAGTAATTGAAATATGTAAACGTTGTTTTTCGTTTTTTACTAAAAAGTCAAAAAAATTAAAAATTCATAGTAGATATTGCGGAAAGTATTCGCCCGTAAAAATAGCATTACCAACTACTGACAACAACATATTAGAATTTAAAAATTTTCATTATCAATATAGGGTTCCTATTGTGGTATATGCAGATTTCGAATGTATTTTGAAACCTGTTAGTACTTGTTTGCCCAACCCCGAAAACAAATTTACTACAGTTAACGAATTTCATATTCCGATGAGTTTTTGCGTATATTTTGTTATAGATAGCAATATCTCTGAAAGTATTAGAAACCGATTACCTTCAGAACCTTACTTATATCGTGGTAAAAATGCTGCGGAAAATTTTATGACATATTTAGTTGAAAAAATTAATTTAATCGGTTTACTTATTAAAAAAAATATACCTTTACATATGAATCGAGATGATAAAATAAAATTTAAATTGGCTACACATTGCGAAATGTGTAATAAGGAATTTACGTTATTATATCCCAAAGTTCGCGATCATTGTCATTTAACCGGTCGATTTCGTGCGGTATTATGTAATACGTGTAACCTGAAACGAGAACAACAGAAATTTGTACCAGTTTTCATACATGGTAGTTCTAATTATGATTCGCATTTTATAGTGCGACAATTGGGCTATGATGTAAAAAATATTCATGTAATTCCTAATACAAGAGAAAAATATATTTCTTTTGCAAAGAAAACACATTCGGGTTTAAATATTAGATTTATTGATACTTATCGGTTTATGAATTGTTCGTTAGCTGAGCTCAGTAATAATCTACCTAAGGATAAGTTTTTTTATACTGGAAAATTTTTTTCTGTAGACAGTATGCCGCTAGTTACCAGGAAAGGTGTGTATCCTTACGAATATACGAATTCCTGGAAAAAGTTGGAAGAATGTAGATTACCTCCAAAAGATTGTTTTTATAGTTCACTAAATGATTCGGAAATTGGAAATGATGATTATGAACACGCGTGTAAAGTTTGGAATCATTTTAATATACAAACTCTTGGGGAGTATAGCGATCTTTATTTAAAAATTGATGTTTTATTATTGTGTGATATTTTTGAAAATTTTAGATCTCTTTGTATGCAATCTTATAAACTAGACTGCGCACACTACTTTACAGTACCAGGTTTTGCATTTGATGCAATGTTAAGTTATACAAAAATTAAACTGGAATTATTAACCGATTATGAAATGTACTTACTTTTTGAAAATGGGGTGAGGGGGGGAATAAGTGTTTGCATAAAAAAAGAATCTGTTGCTAACAATAAATATATTCCAGAAACATTTGATGTAACTAACCCGATTAAATTTTTAACTTATTTAGACGCGAATAATCTGTACGGTTGGGCAATGAGTAAATGTATGCCGTATGCTGGTTTTACTTGGAAAGATCCTAACGATAATTTAAATATACTAGATATTGCAGACGATTCTCCCGTCGGTTATATTTTAGAAGTAGACGTTGAGTATCCTCATCACTTACATGATCATCATAGCGATTTACCGTTTCTACCAGTTAATCAATGCGTTAAAGGAACAAAACAACAAAAATTGTTAACAACATTAGAAAATAAAGAAAAATATGTATGTCATTACATTAATTTAAAACAAGCTGTTAAACACGGTTTAAAAGTTATAAAAATTCATCGTATTATAGAATTTTTGCAGGGTCCTTGGTTAAAAACGTACATTGACTTAAATACAGAAAAACGAAAACAAGCTAAAAATGATTTTGAAAAAGACTTTTTTAAATTATTAAACAACTCGGTGTTCGGTAAATGTATGGAGAACGTGAGAAAAAGAATTGACCTTAAACTTGTAAGTGATGAGAAAAAATTATTAAATTTAATTACACAACCGGTATTTAAAGACAGAATAATTTATAATAAATCGTTATGTGCGGTATTATCGGATAAAAAACGTTTATTTTTAGATAAACCAATATACATCGGATTTAGCGTATTAGAAATAAGTAAAACGTTAATGTATGATTTTCATTACGATATAATGAAGAAAAAATATGGTGAAAAGCTTTTGCTCTTATATACAGATACAGATAGCTTTTTTTACGAAATTCGTACAGAAGATTTTTATAAAGACATATTAGATTCAGATTTATTTACACACTTTGATACATCAGATTATTCGCCCAATCATCCGTGCTATTCGGATGAAAATAAAAAAGTTATTGGTAAATTTAAAGATGAATGTGTGGGTGTACCGATTAAAGAATTTATCGGTTTACGCTCTAAATTATATACATTTAAAACTGCGGATAACAAAATTAAAAAAAGAGCAAAAGCAATTAAAAAAAATGTTATTAGCAAACATATAAGCTTTGAAGATTTTAAAGAGTGCGTCTATTCTAAAACCGTTTTTAAAAATAATAAACCCGTAACTATAAATAAGGATAATAATAAAATTAATAGCTATAGAATGATGAAATTATTCCGATCGAAAAAACATCTAGTTGAAACGATTACGTGCAACAAATTGGCGTTAAGTAATTTAGACAATAAAAGAATCCTTTGCGATAATAAAATAGATACACTACCCTACGGTCATTATTCGTTGGTGAATGATGGAACAAGTTTTTAACACGCGAAACAAATATAATCGGCGGAAGAATGTAGTTTATAACATTTATGATACTAAAAATATTGGGCTTAAAAATTTTAATATGTGTAATTGTAAAATATTTAAATTTGTACCTGAAAAGGTGAATGAGTACAAAGTAATGTTAAACATACAACATAATCAATTTAAGCTAGTTGATAGTATAAATGATGTTACTAATGGTCTTTATAATCAGCAGAAAGTTAATAAATGTAGTTATCAACATTATGTAAAAACATTATAACAATTGTATGTTTATGTTGGAAAAAATAAAGAAAAAAAATATGTACATTTCTAAAGAATTTTCTCTTTTCCTCACATGATTTAGTAAGATATTCAAAATACGAATTAGCCGTGTAGATTAAATCGTTGTTTCTTAATTCGATGTATAGTTTCATAGGTTCGATCCTGATTAATTCGTATTTTTATTTTTCAAAATATGGACGTCAACTTTTCTATCATGATGAAAACGTGTTATTACACAATTTTCTTGGATGTGGTTTAATCGACCACATACATTCACGTGTTATTGCGCAATTTTCTTGGGCGCGGTTTAATCGAAAGGTCAACCGCATGTGTTCACATGTTATTACGTAATTCCCTTGAACACGTCATTGGAAATCATATTGCTTACGTCATAACCAGCCTTGACTTTGACCGAGACCTTGACCTTGACCGTGACCTTGACCTTGACATCAACCTTGACCTTGGCCGTGACCTTGACCTTGACATCAACCTTGACCTTGCTCTAGGTCAAGGTCATCTTTGTTTACTTCCGGGGGCGGTCAAGGTCGTCTTTGTTTACTTCCGGGGTCAAGGTCATCTTTGTTTACTTCCGGGATCATTGACCTTGTCCCAGCACATACATACCTATACTACTTACACAGTATTTTGTAATGTATTGCGCATGTTTTAAAATGAATCCACCCACCGTGATATATCTGTTTCTTAAAAATAGATACCACCTGAGCAGTTAACCAATCTTGGACCTGTTGTTTTACGACACATATTATTGAAATGTAATAATCTAAGTTTAAGCAAGATACCCCTATGCTTGAACAATTCTGCGTTCAAACCATCATGTCCTGTTGATTTTCGAGTTTTAGTTCCTCCAAAAGGGCTTCATCAAGCTTGTCCAAAGTCTCCCTCGTAGGTAACCGAGTTGTTGGTTCCTACATTACTATGCTCGACTTTTACATTATCATTAGACCAAAGGGCTTTATAATGATCTAACAATTTATGTTCAGGAATGAGTTTAAATTTGCTGTATCATTTTCATTTTTATTCATGCCTTTTTTGCATTTTATAGGCTGCAAGGTGTATTCCATGTACATCATGTTCAGTGCTCCCTATAAACTGACTCTACGATTCATCATGTACCATACCTGTTTCACTAAACCCTTAGCTCTGCTTTTTTTTTCTTTATAGATGTCTCTTACCTTCATTTATATTTAGTTGTAGATGCATGCGGGATGCCCTTTTCTTCTCTTCTGTTGCTTTAGTAACTTCATTGATCCACAGTCTAAGACCCCTTCTACTCCATATCTTCCTCTTTTTACCTATTGCCTCTTTTGCTGCTTTGTCTATACTACTTCTTATATTCCTCCATTCAGTTTCTATGTTCTTGTCTGTTTCTACTTGCTGTAACTGCCGATTTAAACAAGTTTAATAAAAGGTTTTAATACTGTCATCCTCCAGTAGGTATATTTTAAATACCTCCTCATTCGTCTTAATATGAGGTTTCTTTCTACCTGCTACTCCTGCTATATGGTTAATCCGGCACTGCCACACATACAAAAACATCGACAATAACATGAACATTCTACACGAACATCAAGCAATAAGGAGACATCAAGCAAACATCAAGGATGAGCATCAAGCAAACACGACCATCTTAGCAATAAGGAGATAATGATCTGAATATACGCCTGCACCTCTGTACACAATGACATCTTGAATTAGATGGCTAATCTTATTATTTGCCAGAACATAATCAATTATACTCCTTCTCTCTCTAGCACTCCAGGTATACTTATTAATATCTTTTTTCCTAAAAAATGTATTAGTGATTTTCAGGTCATTGCTAGTACCAAATCTTATGAGGGAGTCTCCATTAATATTTTTATATTGTTCCTCCTACTGCCCCTGACACTGCATTATTTCCAACCCAAGCATTAAAATCCCTACTTACAATGAAGTAGTCTGTTCTGTTCCACTTATAAATTTATTCCTGTAATGTTTCATAGAATTCTTCAGTTTCTTCTTTCCATCTCTCTTCTGAAGCATAAACTCCTACCACTGTTGCGGCAGGTCTTGAATTGTACAGTTAGTATTCTCTCACTGACATATGTATAGATTTCAACTCTTGGCTTCCATTTTTTGATCTGCTACTCCACTGCTTGCTCATTTTTTTTGGTCAACTCCACTACAGATCATTGTGAATCCATCAAGATCTTTATTTCCTCTTAATTTCTTCTTAGTTTCTAAAATTATGGCAATATTATTATATCTTTATTTTAATTCACATAGTTCTTCTTTTTTAATAATACTCAGTACATTCCATGTCACCAATTTCAATCTTTCATTTATTCGAAATCGCTTGTCCTTTTTGGGTTACAGTCATTTACTATTATCTCTGCCCAGCTATGTTCTGTGAAAGTTTTGAGTAAATTAAATTAATTCCCCATTACAGGGTACCAGCTTATAGATGGGTAAGTCATGTGAAGGGGCTGCCCATGCCCTAGTGTCCTAGTGGAGGACGCAGTATTACAGCTGACTAAATCCAATTATTTAATGAAGAAATTTGTGTTAGTGGTTGAAATCACAATCAGAATGATCACAGTTGCACACCACTATATAAAAATTATCCCAATTAGCGCTTTCAAGCTTCACAGCCCATCGTCAGATTGGAATGTTTTGGAATGTCAAGATTCCAATCTGACGATGGGCTGTGAAGCTTGAAAGCGCTAATTGGGATAATTTTTATATAGTGGTGTGCAACTGTGATCATTCTGATTGTAAATCCAATTAGATTCCCACTTGTAATATTCCAAAGATAAGCCAGTCCAGGATCATTTCCCTTATGCCCTAACTTGGTACTGGTGGCTACTGCTGCCCTCCACTAGGAATATTTGTCAACCTTCAAGTCTAGATCCGTACTGTTCTGCATCAACAGGGTCACCTCTTGAAGGATGTGGCACTTCACCAACCAGTACAGTCTTGGCTGGAGAGAGGCTAACAGCTCCTTTGGGAGTCAACATCACTTCATCCAACCCTGGGAATTTGTGAGGAACAGTGCCCAGTCAACCCACTGGGTAGTACAAAGGTACTACCTCTCCAAATTACCTCAACCCCAGCAAAAGTACATGTACATGATAATTGTCTTTTAACCCAGTCGTCAATGCTCAGTATTTCAGGTAAAGACTCGAGTGAAAAAAAATAATTAAAAACAAGGATAGTAGCCATGAACAGGGCATACTATATTTTCTATAAAACCTTAAAGTAAAGCTTAATAGATCACTTAACTAAGCTTATAATCTATAAGAAAATTAATTGATCTTTTATTAAATCAGCACAACCAGAACAGTTAATGACTTAGTACAGCTCTACTAGATAGATCTTCTTCTTCTTCTTCTTCTTCTTCTTCTTCTTCTTCTTCTCTTCTTCTTCTTCTTCTTCTTCTTCTTCTTCTTCTTCTTCTTCTTCTCCTTCTTTTATTCTTATTCTTCTTCTTTGCAAGTACAAGACCCAAAATTTATTACGTTGACTAGATAGATTTGGAAGGAAAATACTTAGGTAATAGGGCAAACATAATTGGAGTAGAGAAAACAGAGACTTGTATGCAGATTTCAAGGATCTTAGCTTCATGTGGTACATTAGATTACACATACTAAAGTAGATATGGTCATAATCTAAGAATAGATGAAGCAACATAACAAAGCGATACCAAGCAAAGTGCTGTATAGGTTAAGACCTAAAGAACTGATATTGGAGAGGCCTCATTACGGATGATCTCTAGAAACTAAAATTAAGTATTAATTACCCATCTACAGGATATATTGCATAGATGGATGGCAGTAGTGGAAGAAGCTCAGGGTCTATTGTGCCAGTGAAGAAGAATAAGAATAAATTAATTCAAGAAATATGTTTATAAAATTCTTGCCACAGTTTATGAAAGTAAGATTGTTTATATTACCTCATGATGATATGGTTGTGTGTTTTATTTCTTTTGACCTGTTTGTGCTATTTAGAATCAGAAATATTTTTTATTTTAAACTTGAAACACAGTAATCTGTAAATAAGTAAATAGATCTTAAAAAATGCAATAATGATGAAGTAAACTCATAATAAATGTACAAGAAATTAAAAAAATATATAGGCCTAATAATATTTAATCACATTAATACAATTTGTTTATAAAAGAAAAGACTACTTTCAAACAAGTAGCCTATTTAATACAGAAACAACTCTCATTTTTAATAAAATTGCCTGAATGTGTTGTGTTTTTGTTGTAATACAGCCTGAGTTCAACTTTACTACATCATATCAAAACTTTATTTTAAATAAGCTGAATTAAATACATCAACCTGTAAAATATACTACAACGGTACATTTTGTGTATGCAGGTTGTAAATACAATAGTAAATTAATTTGTGCTGTGTTTACGTTCATACAACATTACTGATACCGTGTATATATAAATTGGGGTTCAGGTGTAATCATAATAAGAGTAGTCCTTTTAGGAATCGTAATATGTTTTCATTTATTTATTCAACAAACAAAATTTAAAAAAATAATAATATAATAATAACATTTACTTCGCCATAAAATATTCATTATCTATTGTTTCAAGGTTTCTTTGTGGCCGTATACTCATCATAAAATTAGATTTTATATCTTATATCTTATATTAGCAATTTTATGTAAAACATTTCTTCATTATACTATAAATTCTCGACTACTCAGTCTGAATGTGTGCTCTATTCATTTGTTAATACTTCCATTCTTATTCTATACTTGACATACCTTTTACGGTTTTATAATCATTTAAAAAAAACTAATTGAATATTTCTAATTAGTACTTTACTTTATATGCTTTCAATGAAAAAATTTAAAGTATTAAATCAATTGTTAATTCTCCAAGCAAGGATTTAAATTACTTTTAAATTGACTGTTTATCATTAAAGAAAATATCATTAAAGAAAATTCTTATTACAAGTAAATTACATTCTCTTATCTCTATCTACATAATTTTTCTTTAATTTAAAATATTTTTTTATTAATGTCTTTATTCTTTTATAATTATAAATTGGTTTTTCATCACCTTAATTCTGCAGATTGTCCCATGTCCTCCAGTGATCCGTCAGTCATCTCTTACTGGATGTCCTCTTGCGTTTTCCGGTTCCACTGGTCGTCCTATCGTCTCTCGTCCCATCGGCTGGCTGTAGAATGGAATGACGTGTTGCTCTGGATCGGCTGCTGTTGTTATATAAATCGCCTCTATTGCTCTGCGTATCGTTCCTCTGCTTGATGTTCTCTCGCCATCTGTCTAGAGTGTAGATGTTTGTCGTTGTAGACTGTGTGTAGACGTCCAATAATTGTAGTTACAGTTCTTTTTTTTATTACTAGAACTAATATGTTGTCCGTAATACTTTATAGTTTATAAATAAAAGATACTGTCGATATTGGACATAGCGTCTAACTATGTCTGAAATAATTAAAATTTCGCGTCGCTGACGGACATAGCGTACCGCTGCAATTGAAAACTGATTGAAGCGTATTAAAAATGCTTGTCGCTGACGGACATAGCGTACCGACACGACTGAAGTCTGTTTGAAGAGTAATTAAAAATTCTCGTCGCTGACGGACATAGCGTACCGCCACGACTGATGACTGATTGAAGAGTAAATTTGGCTCTCCTGCGCTCGTATTTATATTCACCAAAAAAAACCACACCTGTCCCCACAGACTTCTGCAGGTCAGAAGCTGTCCACGGCGTCTGTTCCCCCACTCTCGTCCAATTTCACATAGCCTATTCGCACATTTTCGCCAATTGCAATGTCTAATGCGGATTTCAAGATGATCTAATATTGTGTAATTTAATTACACATATTATACGTAATTATCATAACGATCACATCATTAGTGTAATTACTATGCTTTAAAAATCGCACAGAATTCGCACTGAACGTCATAATTACATAGAATTCGCACTGCTCACGTGTCTGATTTTTATGCATTTTTAGAAGTCATTACACTCTTTCTCATATTTATGGTTTGTTTATAATTAAATAAAACTTTAATTTAGCATCTATTTGGGGTGAGATTGCAAACTTTCAGGCTTTAACAGGCTTCACGCACACACACTATTTGCTTGCGTACACGCTCTCAGCAGCAATCGCGTAATGTTCCTGTTGATTCATGTTTATAAGCCAGCTTCCAATTTCACACCTGCTTGTCTATTACATATTACTAAAATTAATTTAAATAATTATTTTATTTCATATATGCGCATTACAGCATATGCTTGTATTGTCGCAATACATAATCTGTGCAGCCTACTAACTGTGAAATAACAAGAAAATTTCTTTTTTCCCAGCCTATAACAAGATCAGTGGCGGTGCTACGGGTGGGCCAGGGTGGCCAAAATTTTCTTGACCCACCCTCTGGCCCACCAGATAAGACGGAGAAAGTTCAGAGATCAAAGTCAAAATATCTTTTATAAAATTCAACAAGAAATATGTTTTCCACGTGTTAGAACGAAACTAAAAGATCTTTAGAACGGAAACATGAAACAAACAACCGTCAGAGTGTACACAAACTGTCGGTCAGTTAGTCTTGGTTTCTTGGACTGCGGTCGTACTTTCATTTTCGTTAAGTCAACGATTTTATTTTTGTGTCTGTGGTTTTGTGGTTTGCATAACGTGTTTAACTGCCAATTTTATTTAAATATGGACAGCAGTTTGTCGTCTCATGTTCGATTCATTCTTTCGGTTTTTATGTTATGTACGTTTCAATACGTTTGAGGTTAATTTGCATATAAACAATAAAAGGTCTCATGACAGTAATCTGTGTTTCGTGTTTGACCGTTTGTGTAGAATATTGTGCGTCTTATTGAAAGTGAATGTGGAAAAGTTACAATAATAATGGCAAAACGTCCTAGCATTTCGGACTTCTTCATTCTGCAACAAAAAATTGTTAGACCAAATGAAGAGCACATTACAACGTCTACACCTGCAACGGCTGAGGTTAGTTTTCACGATCCCGAAACTGCACCTGAAAAAATTGTGTTCGATGATGATGATATGGAAGTAGGGAAAGAAGGAAAACAGTCAGAAAATGAAGAAGAACTCGGTGAAAATAAAGGTATTGATTTATTTTCTATTCCTAGCAGTAGCACCAGCAGCACTAATCCATCTGGTTTAATTAGTGATATAGCTACGAAACCTACTGATGAACCAAAACAACCACTATTACATTTTCCTTTTCGCCAGTTTGGAGATAGAAAAAGGAATTTCCAGCCAGGTTGGTACAAAATCCACCCATGGCTTGAATACAGTATTATATAAATGATGCTGCATTTTGTTTTGCCTGTCAATTTTTTCGTCCCCAAACTCAAGGCACAAAAAAATGAATTGCTTAGTTTTGTAAGTGAAGGTTACACTAATTGGAAAAGAGCAACAGAATCTAATTCCGGTTTTAAGCAGCATGAGAACAGCTCATCCCACAAACATTCTTTAGTTGCTTGCGAGTCTTTCAAAAATTTAAAAAGTAAGTTTGGGGAGGAAGCATCAATTGCTGCTCTGCTAGATGAAACGTATGCTCTTGAAGTTCAAGAAAATAGAGGATACATTGAAACAATTGCTGATGTACTTCGATTCACAGCTCTACAAGGAATCGAAACAGAGTGAAAACAAGGGAAATTTTTTAGAATTAATGGAACTTATAGGGAAAAAAGATCCAACTGTTAAAAAAAAAGCTTGAATATAAAAGAGAAAAATACACTCATCATGGTATTCAAAATGAAATTGTTAGCACCATGAGCAATATTGTGCTAGAACATATAACAGATGAAGTAAAAAAAGCTCAGTATTTTGCTCTAATGGTTGATGAGTCAAAAGGTTGTTCAAAAACTGAGCAATTATCAATAATGATTCGTTACTATTTAGATGGGAATATATATGAAAGATTTCTAGGCTTTGAACCTGCAAACAAATTGGATGCTTCTGTAATAATTTGTATTAAAAAAAAAATAGCAAACTGTGGAGTTGATTTAAACTATTGTGTTGCACAAACGTATGATGGAGTGGCTCTTGTGCAGGTGTTCAAGCTCTTTTAAGCAGGGAATTTCCAGAAGCCATCTACACACACTGTATGAACCATAAATTGAATCTCGTTATAGTGGCAACATGTAGAAGGATCAAGTCAGCTACAGATTTTTTTATGACACTGCAGGGACTGAATGTTTTTATGAGTGGGTCGGCAGCCCATCAAATGTTTATAGATACACAAATAAAAATGAAGATAGGAAAAGTGGAATTGAAAAAGTTAAGAGACACCCGATGGGCCTGTCAGTATGCTACATGTTTGGCTGTGAAGAAGACAATTGAAGCTATTATTGTAACACTAGTAAATATCCAGAGTGAAAATTCAGAACGAGCTGCAGAAGCGTCAGGATTCAGTGCCAAGTTGAACTTTTCTTTTATTTTTCATTTATGCCTATTCACACGTTTGTTGAAAGAATGCAAATCACTGTCTGATTTCCTCCAGGGCAAAGATTGTGATGTTGTTGCTGCGATCAATTTGGTCGAAACTACAAGGGATCTTTTCAACCAAATGCGTGAATCTGATACAGGTTTCACTTCTGTGTGGAAAGAAAGTGTAGATGTAGCAACAAAAATAGGCGCTGATATTCCCACAGATTCCTCTACTCTTGGCAGAATTCGAAAGTTACCAAAACATCTTGTGGAATATGTTTGTGATATGCCAAATAAAGAGACTTGAAACCTGTACACCCAACTGATTTCAAGTCTGTAGTATTTGATGAAATTCTACTGTACATATCATAGATAGCGAACTTGAGAGACGTTTTATTTCAAACTCTGCAATAATTAAAGGAATCACTTGTCTGAATCCCAAAAGTAAAATGTTCCTAAATAAAGAAATGTTAATGCCGTTGGCACAAAATTATTCATGCAACACTGATTCGTTGGAGGCAGAAATAAAAATATTAAAAAATCTCATCCTAAGACATGAACAACAAACCAGAGTGAAGACTGTGAATCTACTTGCATTGCTCAAGTTGTTAGAGCAATACAAACTAGCGTTCAATGACTTGTACAAATTGACTCAAATAGCAGTGACTATTCCAGCTTCTTCTGCATCATGTGAAAGAACATTTTCGTGTATGCAACGTGTTATTAAGAGTTATTTACGAAATTTGATATCTGATGAATGTCTTAGCTATTTGTCTGTGCTTGCAATAGAAAGGACTTTGACCAAGAACATTGACTTGAAAAGAGTCGTTGATGATTTTGCCGTTAATCAAAACAATTGAAGAATTAATCTGTTTTAAAAGTAAGTAAAAGCCTGTTTACTATTTTGTTTCATAGTACTGTATTTTATTTTGCTTAATATTTCAGCTATTCAGTTTTGGCCTATCAATTATCATCTTTATTTGTCAGCGCTGATTTAAACATTGTACAGTTAAGATATTGTCATTTTGTACAAATAAAATTCACATATACAGTCAGCGACGGATTAAAGGGGGAGTGGAGGGGGCATCCCCCCTCCCCAACGAAATAGTGAAAAAATATTAGTGAAGAAAAATAATCAAATAAATGTTGAAATTCTTGTCTGCTCTTTAGCCGACTAAAATAGTCTGTTTCGATATCGCTTGGGGCGCCTCGATCTAGAAGTCAATCCCTACTGCGTATGTGAATCTGTTAAACTGTGATGTTTACGTTTGTGTGATCTTTGTGTTGCCCCTTAGTAATTCGAGGAATTTGCCACACGAAAATACGCACTCGCCTTATACGCGTTGTTTGCTCGCTTAAAAGTATTTTGTTTGCTACGTGATTCGTAAATTCGTTTTAAGTGTTAGATTCAAGTTTACATTTTTAACTCTTGCTTTATTGTTGTTTGTTATAATTAAAAGACAATCAACGCTGAAAAGTTTCTTTACGAAAAAGAAGTGTAGCAATAGTGGTGAGAAATTGGTGCCTCTGGACAATGCTGTTGGACCTTCAACATTTAATGTGTGTCTCGAAGTTGTTGAAGACAATATGATTGCAAAGGGAAATAAGGGCCAAACTTCTAAAGAGGGTAAGTTTTATCGATATTCGGTTGTCAATTCAATAGCTATATAGAAAGATATTCAGAGAATTGAGAATGTCGCATTTCCCATAAAAACGCGTGTTAATGAATACATTTTCTAATTGTTATATCTTTTTTTCTATACTCGCTTTGTATTCGAAACTTTAAAGACAATATTTTTTCATAATAATCTATATATATATATATGTAGTCACTTTTTGCTACAGTCCGTTTCTTGATATATATAATACATTTAATATTTATAATTAAATTTACCTCAAGATGTTATTTTTATCCTTTATTGGAACATGTTTCGGGTACTATCTTGTACCCATCCTCAGCCTTCCGGTTTTTTTGTCTGGTGAAGTACATATGTTTTGTTGGTTGACTATTATTATTGTGGCTTCCTGTTGGCTTCTGGTATTTCAAATTGGTTTTATTGTGTGTGTTTGTGGTGTATGTGTTAGTTTTTTGTGTATTTTCTATGTTGAGTGCTTTGAATATTGTGTCATGTTTTGTATTGATTTGTTTGTCATGTTCAGGTATTAGTTTGTTTTCTGTTTTATGTTTGTATATCTGTAAATTTTCCCAAATGTTCATTATGGTGCCTTTGTGTGGTATATGTTTTATTAGTGTTACATTGGGAATTCATGTCCTGTGTTTATTGCATGTGTGGCTAAATTGGACTTATATATTTCTGGTTTTTTGTATGCATTTAGGTGTTCAAAATAACGTTTTTTCAGCTGTTTTTTTGTTTGTCCTATGTAACATTTATTGCAATCTTGGCATTCAATTTTGTATATGCCGTTAGTTGTTGTATTATCTATGTTGTGTGAGCTATTTACATTTTGTAATTTATTTTTATTAGTTTTGTATGCTATTTTTATATCTGTGTTTTTAAATAGTTTTGTTAGTTTTGTCATTTTATTATTTATGTATGTGAATGTGGCCCATTTTTTGTTGTTGTTATTATTTATGTGTTGTTTAGTTTGATTTATTCTTAATTGTTCAGTTTTTATTTTATATTTGGTTTTATTTTCTATTTTGATCACAGTATTTTTATTGTATCCTTTTTCATAACCAATTTGGTATATTATATTTCTTTCTTTGTCAGTTTCTTGTTTGTTTAGGGGAATTTTGTACATTCTGTTAAATAGCGAATAAAATGCAGCCATTTTATGTTGTGGTGGGTGGTCAGAGTGGTTAGGTATAATGATGTTAGTGGAAGTTGGTTTACTATATATTGCATATTGTATGTGGTTGTTGTATCTTGTGATGGTTATGTCTAAATAGTTGATTTTGTTATGTTTTTCTTTTTCTTCTGTGAATTGTATTTTGGGATGTATGTTATTGATTTGTTTCAGTATGTTCTCTGCTTTTGTGTTTTTGTTATTTGATACATATAGCCCATCATCTACATATCTTATCCATATGCCATTTGGGTCATGTGATTTTATAATATTTTGTATTTTGGTGTCTATGTGTTGTAGGAATATTTCTGCTATTATGCTTGATAATGGTGATCCCATTGCTAAACCTTCTTTCTGTTGATAAATTTTGCTATTAAATTCAAAGTAATTTTGTTTTAGTATTAGTTGGAGACTATTTTTTATTTCGGTTATATATTGTTTGTTTTCATTTTGTTCTTTAAATTTGTTTATTATTATGTCAATTGTTTCTTCTACTGGGATGTTGGTGTACATGTTTGTTATGTCATATGATGTGAAAAATGTATTTTCATTTATATTTATTGTTTTTAGTTTGTCTATTAATTCGTATGTATTTTTTATGTTATGATGGTTATTTGTTAGATGGTTGTTTTTTAGTTTTTGTGCTATTATTTTTGCTATTTTGTATGTAGGAGCTTTTTTGAAATTGATTAATGGACGTATTGGGTTGTTTAATTTGTGTATTTTATTAAGCTATTCATTTTAGGTGGTTCTGGATTATTATTTATATATATGTCTGTGTTTTTATTGTTGAATATGTTTTTAGTTGTTTTTATTAGTTTTATTGTTTGTTTAAGATAGTTTTCTGTTGGGTTTTTATTTAGTTGTATGCATTTATTATTGTTGATGAAGTCTTCGGTTTTTTTGATGTAGTCTGCTTTATCAATGATTACTGCTGCTTGACTTTTGTCTGCTTTAGTTATTATTAAATTATTGTTCTTTACTTTATTTTTAATTTCTTTTATTGTTTTTCTTTTGTTTATCTTTGTTTTCATTTCGCTAGTGATTATTTTTTTAATTATATGTGTTGCTTCTGTTCTTTTTTCTTCTTGTATATTGTCTTTTATTAGGTTAATGGCAAATTCTGTTTCTACTATTAAATTTTCTAGATTTTTGTTTGTATTTTGAGTTATGTTAGTTTTTGACATATTGTTTAAATATTCTGTTTCTTTTTTGTTAAATTCTGTATTGCTAAGGTTAATGGTTCGAGGGTAAAATGTGTGTTTATTTTTGTTTTTTTGTTCTTGATTTTTGTTTTGTTGTTTTAATGTGTTAAGTTTTTTGTTGATTGTATAAGTTTTTTTGTTTTTTCAAATCTTATTTTATTTTCTATGTTATTGTATTTATTATTCCAAGTGATTGGATGTAATAAACTTGTTATCTCTAAGTGTAGTTTGTATATGTCTAGTGTTATGCTATTTTTCTTACTGTATAATTGATTGATTTCGTTTTGTATCCATAGCCTTTGTGCTTGTTTTATAGTTTTTTGTGCTGTCATATTTTTGTTGTTTGTATTTATGTTGATGTATTTAGGTGTTAATTTATGTTTTTGGCATTGTCTATTGAAGTATATGTTCATGCTTGTGTTCATTAGTTGTTTTTGTTCGTGTTTGAAATTTGTTTAATAATTTGGTAATGTGGTTGTATGGAATTGTGGTTATGTTGTTTGTGTACATGTTAATGTATATTTATGTGAGAGGTAATTTGTTTTATATATATTTTCCGATATTTGGTAGTTGATTTCACTTATTTTGATGTTCACTTCACTATTTTTTTCACTATACACTTTTGTTTTTGCATTTGTTTTATAACCTCACTTTTCGTTTTTTTTTCACTGTAGGGTTTACTTACTTTACTTAGGGTTTACTATTTACCTTGTATGGTTATATTAATTTAGTCACTTTTTGCTACAGTCCGTTTCTTGATATATATAATATTTAACAGAATGTACAAAATTCCCCTAAGCAAACAAGAACTGACAAAGAAAGAAATATAATATACCAAATTGGTTATGAAAATGGATACAATAAAAATACTGTGATCAAAATAGAAAATAAAATCAAATATAAAATAAAAACTGAACAATTAAGAATAAATCAAACTAAACAACACATAAATAATAACAACAACAAAAAATGGGCCACATTCACATACATAAATAATAAAATGACAAAACTAACAAAACTATTTAAAAACACGGATATAAAAATAGCATACAAAACTAATAAAAATAAATTACAAAATCTAAATAGCTCACACAACATAGATAATACAACAACTAACGGCATATACAAAATTGAATGCCAAGATTGCAATAAATGTTACATAGGACAAACAAAAAAACAGCTGAAAAAACGTTATTTTGAACACCTAAATGCATACAAAAAACCAGAAATATATAAATCCAATTTAGCCACACATGCAATATGGATGCAAAGATGGATAAATGGGCTGAGGGAGTTGAACATTCAACCTAAATATACAGCTATAAGGAACCCGTGTGCTAATTTAGCTGAGAGAGTCAACAGGCAACTTGGCAATTTATTTCGAAACTTTGTTCATGAACAGCATACCAAATGGTCACGATACGTCAAAATAATCGAGAACTGCATCAACGAGGTCTACCACGACACCAAAGAGGTAACACCTTATGAAGCACACCTCGGCAAGAAACCAACGAGAGCATGGAAGAAATATTTAGACCAAGATATTATCGGAGTTGAAAAGACAGATAATAGCAAAATATTTATAAAAATAAGGAAAAAGAGAGAAAAACAAGCAAAGCTAATTAATGAAAGTAAAGCAATTACTAAATTTGATGTCGGAGAGAAAGTGTTAATAAGAACTTACTATCAATCCGACGCAATTCAAAAGAAAATTAATAAATTCTACGAATTATATAGTGGACCATATAGAATACACCGGCTCCTTGGAGACGCAACGTACGAACTCGTCGATTGCGAAGATGAAAACAAGGTCGGAGGAAAATTTAATATAAGACAAATCAAGAAGTACATGAACGAAAGGATGATGTATAATCTACAAGGAAAAGATAGAAGGATATCTTGTTGTGTTAGCTGATGAGTCGAGTCGCATACGCTAGGGTTGTTGACGCGTGAATCTCATTCAGGCTAGCCAACCATAAATAAAAAACACAATATGCATTATAAATTTAAATTTAAAAATTTATGTAATTCTTTAGGAATAACATATGTGAAAAGTAGTCCTTTATCACGATATGTTAAGTGATACAAGTGAGTGAACACTTTGATTAATATTGTTTTATGGAATTTGGTGAATAAAAGGACATTCTCTTTATAAAACTCTAATCTAATTACACGGCAATAAATTACCACAGGTGTAATAAATGAAAGAAAGAATGCGAATGATCAATGTAGATCGATATATGTAAAGCAAACCATTTTGACGAAATCATGTATCATCATTAGATTAAATTTAAACGGATGTTAGGTTAAGATTACCTAATGGTTACTTTAAGAATATATGTACATGTTTAGTTAATAGGATCGATTGTGGTGTAGTTTAAAGATAACAATACAATGATCATCACTGTTATTAATCAAATTTTTAATGCTATTATGTAATGGAGGTAACTAGAGGAATACTTGGACTACTTAATCAAGTATTTTCTTTAAAATATTACGTGAAGCAAAGTCTTCAGATAATTAAATTTTATATTAGTTCATTTATTGATGCATTACATGTCTATTCTTCTATTCTTTTAGAAACAATGTCAAATCGTTTTGTAGCTAGTTCAACATTTATTGAATATTTATAATTTGTTATGATAAGATGTAAACACGTTTACACAAATAACACGTGCAACCGTTCATGTAAAATGCATTCAAGCAATCCAAATGGATGGCAATAAATTCAAATAATTGATTTAAACAATAAGGGGGTATACCAAATGCAACACATATCACGGAAGTAGGTCATCAAGATACACTTCTCACAAACGAAGATGGACACGACGAACACAGGGCGCAGAATGTGGATTCAATTGTTCCCTGAGGTCACATCATTAAATCCACATTGGGGACACTACAGCAATCAAAAAATTAAAAATTTAATTTTCCTTCTTGACCAGTCTGTTCTCATGCTACGGTGGCAGTGACTCTAAGAACAGAGCCATAAACAAAGTTAATTGGGGTAGGTGACAACTAATGCCATATCAGACAATAGAAGCATGTTCAGCACGAGGCAACAATAGGAACGACGACTCGAGTTGACAGGAGCGTGCCAACGGAGAATTATGACACCGTAACAAACCGAACAATGTACTTGGGCTCAGTCGTACATTTACGCAGAATTGAAGCAAGGATACATTTAAGGTTGTAACTAAGAAACGAGGTCACTACAAAAAACGAGACGTGGGACAAAGGATTGAGGATGTACTGCAGTCTTTAGAAATGATCCGAACAACAAATTATAAAGAGAGCCAGCGTCGTTGCACAGCGGGATATACGCCTAAGTGACAAACTGAGATTTACAACGAGAAAGCGTGGAGGTTGCAGCTGTCGATACTGGATGGAAAACGGTTAATTGCCAGGACGCAGAGTTTCAGAAACGAACAATAACCAAGATGTTAGAGTAAACCCTTGCTGGAAACTCGAAACAATGAGTTGACTGACAGGCGGGGATTGGCTTGCATTTTTCCGAACGAGAGTGATGCCTGGACAAGACGATTCAAAGGACATATCTAGCTACCTATCAGGACAACGTTTTTCATGAAAGAGAGCGAAGGAGAAGCCAGTTTCCATAGCAACTAGGAGAAGAACAAATCAGAGGGTAGAAGACTGGAAGACTTCGAAATGGTGGGAAAAGACTTTGAGAGAGGGTAGTGATTTAACCTATCATAGTAATCTTAGGCGTGGACAAGCCAGAGACCAAAATCCTAGTAGGGAGACGTTGATAAAAACTAAGTGTCCGACGCGGGACGAGGCAGTCTTATAATAATTTTCGGGAGTCTTATAATAATTTTGAGTCGTTCGCAATGAAGTCTTATTGAGAAACTTTGAGAGTCTAACATAACTTATCAAACAGTTCGCGAAGAATCTTATAACACTTCGGACTATAAAAGTATTTGAGAGACACATAACTCTCGTAATTAACTTTATAATGTTACAAACAATCTCATAAGTTTATTAAGTGTCGTACTTATATCAAGAACAGTCATGTGAATTTCGAAGTGAATCGGCATATCGAACAACCGTGAATTCTTAAAGTACGCAGAATGGTGAACTGAACTTTATTTAACTAAGAATATATATAATTGTTTACGACTTAGAAAACAATATAGCGAACAGTAATTCACAAGGTGCGTGAACGATACAATAATATCCATAAATTACTGTAACCAAGACACTCTTATTCAAAAGAACTATTAGACAACCACACAATAATACTTTGTGTAGTCACACAAAGAAACACACAGAACACTTAAGCAAGCATGGTTATACGCGGAGACAAAGTGAAGTGTGCGAACATTGAATAACATAACACACTATTCTGTTAACGACGCGAGTGCAAATAACCAGTGAAAGTGATCATCATCATCATTATTCAATGGAGCAGCATTTTCAACGATCGTCATCACCTGGGGTATAACACCGATGGAAATAACGGATAAACCATTACCAAGTAACACTTTATGATCTTGTTAGCATAGTCAAACTACTGTCCTGTCTCTTTCCAAGAATCTAACCTGAGTAATTATGAGAAAGTTATTAAAAAGGGGTTGCATTCAAATATAATCATGATCTATTAAAGCCAATCCATCTGGGTGAATGAACGCATTAGATAAAGTAAATATTATTTGATTTTGTTGTATGTATTTTATATATGTTGTATGTATTTCAGAGAGCAATTAAGGAGGAAATTATGTTTTGATATGTATATGTTCGTTGTATTTACAGGTACCAGGAAGATATATGTTTGTTACTAAATACGAAATGTTTAACATTAACATATAATAAATTAGTACCTAAACAATCAATAATGCATTCATCATTATTAGAAAACCCAGTGTAATTCGCAATTCAAATCACTATTATAACCACATAAATTCTAATGTGTATTGAATGAATACTCATGAGAACTAAAATCTTATTTTAACATTTTGTTTACACAGTCGAAATGGCGACTAACACACGATTCTATCTACATTAGTGATTGACCAATTAAATAAAGAACCATATTAATCTTAAAGAAGCAACCTGAGTAATTAATAGATTTGTACCTTAATTACATTGTGGTAATTGGCCTGTGAAGGGTATACTCATTAATCAATACATAATTAACAATTAAAGTAATTAAGTAATCCACTAATTAATTAATTACATCGTACATGTATAATTTCAGTTTTCATGTTAACCTAACATAATCAATTTTTGGTGTCACAGCCACGACCCGGTGATAAATTACTACTACTGTCATTTTCCATTAAAAATTGACAAACAAAATCAATTGCAATCACCAGCCAACTATTTTGCAACATACAAAATTAAAATTTGTATAATTCTTTCACTACATAAAATTATGTGCGATATTCACTACATATTGAAGCCCAAAAATCGCATTATCAAAATAACTGTGGGTATGCATAAAGGCAGTACCAAATGATTTTATATATAATCTGAGAACATGGAAGTCATGTATGGTTCTCCATACCGATTTTTTTTTGTATTGTAACTGGACCTGTAATCATCTGTAATCACAATTTGGCATTTTAAATTAACTGATTACTTGAAAAATACTTCGTTAATCATGCATTATCAATAACAGCACAGATAGCAGCAGACAGAAGGTAGAAATCAGAGTAGCTGCCATTGTACTCATATACCTAGGTGAGAACTGTGTCCAGTGGATCGAGGGGAGAAACTGCATGTGGAACAATTTAGCCTCTGGGCACAGTTTAGTGTGGTTTGTGTTAGTTTTATGCAGGCATTACATTATCATGCTCCTTCCTCGTATGTATTACTATTATTTATCTCTTCTTGGCATGTGTCTGTGGTGTAAGTGTTTTTGCAGTATCGAGCAAAGACATTATTACAACACAACTGGAAAAATCATTTTCCTGGCTGAGTGAATTTTAGAGAAGTGAAATACTGAAATGTGATCAACTTACCCCAAAACTGTTACTTCTATAAATGTACAAAAACCAGACTAAAACTTTCCAGTCATCATGGTACAACCAACATAAGTGGCTATACTTTAGTAAGCAAAGTCAAAGTTATTCTGCTGACCTTGCTTATTGTTAAGCACAAAAAGACTATATGGTCTGCTGAAGGCTTTGACAATTTAAAGAATTTATCATATGCATAAGTTAGGCATGCATTCTCTAAAGACCATTTAAATTCATGTCTACCATTAAACAGCCTATCATAACAGACACTGAAAGTATCTAAACTTTTAAATGAGACTAGTAGATTGCAAAAAATAAAATATAACAAGGAAATTAAAGACAACAGGGGTATTTTCAAAATGTTAATAAGTGTTACTTGTTTATTACCTAAGCAAGAATTTGCTTTCAAAGGTCATGACGAATCAGAGGAATCTATTAACCAGGGGAAACATTTTTCAGCTCATACTGAGGAAAAGCCCAGATTTAAAACAACACTGGAAAATCGTGAGATATTTTAGAGGGCTGTCAAAATCACGTGGAACGAGCTCATTGAATGCTTTCATAATGAGGTAACAAAATTTATTGAAACTAGTATCAACCAAGCTCCATTCTTTGCTTACATGGTTAACAAAACCACTGATATTTCTGAGAAAACATAGTGTTCAATAGTCATAATAGATTAATAATAGATTCTAACAGTGATATTCAAGAGTACTTTTTAGGATATTATGATATTAATGAAGACAGAACAGCTGTTGGCTTATATAGTGTCTGTGTAAGGTTCTTGAAAAATGTAACATATAAAATAAAATCATTGCTCAGACTTATGATGGCACTAATTTCATGTAGAGGAAATGAACGGATTACAAGCAAAAGTTCATAAACTTGCACCCCAAGATGTGTTTACTCATTACTATGCACACTGGCTAAATTTAGTTTTGCAACAGAGTTGTTCTAAAATAATATCTGTTACAATCTTTTTCTCTGCTCTTCAAGTCATATCTGCTTTTCTCCACCATTCTTTGGTACGTACTGCTTATAAAGTCTTGGGTAGTAAACATATTCCTACAAGCAGTGAAGTTTGCTGATATTATAATTCTAAAATCATTAATGCAGTGCATACAAAAAGACTAAAATTAATTGAGGTTTTCAAAGCATTCATTGAATTGCAAGATTCTGTAACTGTAAGAGAGGCAAAGGATGTTTAAATAATTTCAGTAATTTACATTTGTTTTTCTTTATCAGTTTTCCATCACATTTTACAGAGAACTGATTTACTTTTCAATATTCTTCAGAAAAAATCTACTGATATTCAGTTCTGTTACAGTTTGGTGGTTGAATGTATTTCATACATCAGAAACATAAGACATTACAAGAAACATTATGAGATCGTCCAGTCAACTGAGTCTGGTATTGAATCTAGTTCTTTACTTATGAAATGTCATCATCTAGGAACTAAGGCTGTCACTTCTTCTGATTACTATAAGCAAATTGTTTTTGAAGTGTTAGACAATATTATTACTCAATTAGAAGTATGATTTTCCAGCTGCAAGGAATTAAAATTAATGAACTTAAGTGGCACTAAAAACTTTTTTCAGTATGATAAAAAATTCCAGACTGATTCTTTTATTTCTTAAATGTAAATATGTGGTTAGCATTTCAACAAAGAAAAATTAGAACAGAACTTGACACTACTTTTTTGCAATTACACCATTGCAACCATTTAGCCTCTGGGCACAGATTGGTGTGGTTTGTGTTAGTTTTATGCAGGCATTACATTCTCATGCTCCTTGCTTGTGTGTATTACTATTATTACTATTATTTATCTCTTCTTGGCATGTGTCTGTGGTGTAAGTGTTTTTGCAGTATCGAACAAAGACATTATTACAACACAACTGGAAAAATCATTTTCCTGGCTCAGTGAATTTGAGAGAAGTGAAATACTGAAATGTGATCAACTTACCCCAAAACTGTTAATTCTATAAATGTACAAAAACCAGACTAAAACTTTCCAGTCATCATGGTACAACTGTAACTGTAACAATTGAAACTACTTTTTTGCAATTGCACAAGGATACATTTCACAGCTTGAAATTAGCCAGATTAATAAAAAAAGATGAATGAAAGTTTTCCCAAAGCATATAAATTATTTATACTTACTGTAACAATTCCTGTCTCTAATTCTTCTATAATGAGAAGTTTTCTTGTCCTAAGAGAAACAAAACCTACTTAAGGAATTGCACGATTCAAGATCGTCTCATGCTTTAGTTTCAATTTGAAAAGGATATTCTCTACGAATTGGGAAGTAGATCTACATGGCATGATGATGTTATCAACAATTTTGCAAAGAAGAAGGACCATTGAGTAAATTTGCTGTACAAGTAAATTCATCGCAGTTTAAATAACATATTTCTACGTAGCTGTTTACTTTTGTGCTGGACAAAAAGTAAGTTAATCTTCATTTTATCTTCTAAGCATTATTTTCAGAATGTGTTAAATATACATGTATATTTCTAATACAACATGTATGATGTAAAACGCAGATAGCTTTTCTGAACTTAATAGTGAAATATGAGTGCTTGTGGGGGAGGGAGTGCTATTACTGAGGGCAACTCAGATGACTTTCTTGCAGGCTACGCTTCCTCAGGACTCACTGGCCGCCACTGCTACAGATTACATAGAACTCAAACTGTTTTAAGTTTTAGTATTATTGATAATCTTGCACAAAGATGTTATTGAATCATAAACAGAGCCCTTTGTGTTTACATGTAGCATTTCCATGTTGTTAATGTTTCTGCAGGTGTGATCTGCTTCAATGAGATGCTTTACAGAGGTGGATTCAGTGGTTTGGAAACGATCTCACTAAAGAAGGCCACACATGCACAAAAATCAACAACATGGAAATCCTACAAGTAAACAGAAAAGGTTGAAAACTATATACACTTGAACAACTAGAAATACACAAATACATAAAAATATATGGAAACAATGTTCTAAATAAACCAACACATTTAAATCACACATGTTCTTTGAACACATTTCACAACATATACACAACAATGATCTGTCAGCAATTAGCAACCGCCAAAACTGACAGCGCCCCTAGTGGCTGCCTCTGATGAGGCTCATAAAAAAGTGAAAGTTGGATTTTTTAAAAGTTGTATCTGAATATTAGTGTTTCAGTTGAAATAATATAAACTAGTGATACTCAGACACTCTATGGACAAAAAAAAACAAAGAATGTAAAGGGTTTTGTATACAATATTGTGTTTCTTGGTTTACTGACTACATACTGACTTTTCTTGTTCAGTGAGAATTCCATACATTTTTTTTTCGTTACAAGTTACTTAAATGACAGAGTTATAATTTAATAAAGTAGGTTTACAATTTTCAAAATCCCCAACCGTTACCTCAGAACAATCAATGGCGACTTTTGCTGAAACATTACGGACACTTAAAACACTGCAAACGATTAAAATTATATAAGTTTTTAACTTACTGAAGAATTAAGAATTAAGTGAAGAGAATGTCCAAAATAATATGACTACAAAATGGCTGACAAACTTACAAATACATACAGGACATAATTTTTTTTTAGGCGATTTAATTACGGCTGGCGCTGCCTCTCGCGTCCTATCTTCCACTGGCCCCGGTCTAAACAGTCCTGCTCTGTAAGTTCTCTTGCATTCATTGTATCTTTGACGTCCATTTTCCATGAATGTTTAGGTCTTCCTTTTTTTCTTCTAGAGGGTGGAGTCCACTCCCATACCTTCAAATAATATACCATACAAATAAAGCTAAACAAAAGTAATATCTTTGTGACTTCTAATGTACTTAAATTTTACTTTGAAACTGTATTGGAAGTAATAACTTTTTTGCATATTTAAAATTATAAAACATTATTATTATTATATTATATTATGTTATTTATTTATATTGTGGTAACCCTTAAGGCTAGACCAATAAAAAATCAAAACATCAAATTTACAATATCCTAAAATTAGAAAATGATATTTCCTAAATGGCTTTATGTGAAACAAATCAATCATAATTCTCAATCTGACAAAACCAGCATATCAATAATTAGGAGGGGGGATATGAAAAGTTGGACCATTCTTTAATGATCTAAAGTGTAAATAATAGGAATGAGTGAAGATAAAAATATGGTGTGTCATTGTCAACACAATACATTTATTAAGGTGCACGTGTAAATTTATAATCTGTGTTTTTCAGTTCATTGTTCATATTTCAAAAGAGTGGACACACTTTCAAAACAGATCCTCAGAGAAAAGCATTTAATGAAATTAAATCCCTCAGAGAGAGAGCATATAATTGCAGCCATCTCTGTCTAACCTCGTCACTGCTACGACAAATTACACTCAGACAGGAAATTTTACTCAATTGAATTTATGTGTTAAAACTGCAATTTCTTTAAAACCAATAAATATACAGCACTTCTGAAAACAGCATAGTGTTCAGCAATTAAAGCTCTATAAGTAGCCAAAGTATCAACCAATATAATTAACATTTACAGAAGATATACAGAAGAAGAACGCCAAGCGAAATAACACTCGAGAATTAGGCTAGGTATGAGTTAGGTGTTATCACACACACACACACACACACACACATACACAGATAAAGGCCTAAGCAACAATATTCTGTGGTCAGATCTTTGAAAACACGTTTGCAAATACCTGTAATCAAACGATTTGCAAACAAAGGAAGTACGATTTTAGCCAGTAATTCTGTGCTGTCTCAGACCTGTCAAGGGGCGTTTGGTCGACCTGTCCGATATTGTTTCAACTGGAAAAACGCATGATTTATTTGAACAACCAATCAGAATCCTGCATTTAGAACAGACGCCAACTCTGACGGAGTGTAGCGAGCACTCTTCGTTCGGATCTTCAATGCGCTAGATGTGTGTAAATTACATGCTTAATTTCACAAACACGCAAAGTTTCATTTAAGTAAAAAGTTCGAGAAGTAGTCCGCAGTTGCAGAGGAACTAGTACAGTTCGACAACAACTCTCGCTGTGTAACACCACATTAATTAATTAATTAATTAATAATCAATTGTGAAGTGACTGGTGCAACAGAGAGCTACAGCATCTGTAATTGCCCAGCTCATCGTTCAACAGGATTGGTCAACATCATTTCTTCTGTGCTGAACCATCAAAAGGAGGATCTCTACGGATTCCTATCTACGGTCGACGCATCAAACAGTAAGAAATAGATTCATTGATCAATGAAATAAATGATAAATAAATAATTTAAAAAAATAAACAATTTTAAAAGACACTAAGTAACTTCACACTTTGTATTTAATTAGTAAGATTAGTTATAACATAGTATAGGAGTGTTGAATGGAAAGTGAGGTGTAGTATTGAACGTCCAAATTATTGCAGACCTATTCTTTAGCACTGGTTTGGAAGATATAAATTTTCTTAATGAAACCAGATAAGAGCAATAGGTCGTTTGGACGTTTTAATCTTCACTTTTCACGCACACTCATTAATTATAAGAGTTAGGGTAGCAATAAGTCCTACAATTAGCATTTTTCAAGAAGTTAACAAAATAATTAAAACGGTAATTAAACAAACTTCAACAAAAAATTTTAATTGTTATTTGTAACGATTC
Organism: Magicicada septendecula; assembly: GCA_034769895.1. NCBI lineage: Eukaryota > Metazoa > Arthropoda > Insecta > Hemiptera > Cicadidae > Magicicada > Magicicada septendecula. The sequence continues at coordinate 566,012,248 of CM068368.1, read as the reverse complement.
CCCTTGAATTCCACATTCACTGAACGAATCCTGAGAAAGTGTGTCTCTATGCTCTGAGCTAAGCTGAAACCATGTCATTTGTATCTGGGATTTGTTCTGGCGCCCAGGTAAAGTAAAATCACGGGTAAGTAATGTTTTATCTATCATTAAATATATTATATAAGTGTGTTAGATAAAAAGTAGCGTTGTAATATATATATATATATTTATTACATTTAATATTTATAATTAAATTTACCTCAAGGTGTTATTTTTCTATTTGGAACATGTTTCGAGAGTTCCTGTTCTCTCATCTTCAGCCTTCGCGATCTTGTTTCTGGTGAAGTATTTGTGTGTTGGCTGCTGGTTGCTATTAAGGTTCCAAATAGAAAAATAACACCTTGAGGTAAATTTAATTATAAATATTAAATGGATTATGTACATCAAGAAACGGACTGTAGCAGAAAGTGATTGAATATATATACATGCTCGTGCGAAGGCTTTCACGGTGGAAGTACCGTGACAGAGGCTTTCCTTTGTCCACTGGAAGTACTATGGTGTCCGCTGGAAATGCCACCATCATCATGTACACACAAGACTACCAGGCTAAGATGGAGCAGCTACTTACAGACAACACCTATGCAGAAACAACACGATACCCCACAACATACCTAGAGAAGAAGACACGATCACTCATCCTCAGTGCAACGATGGAGAAAGAAACAAAACAAGGCCTGAGTCCTCATGTACACCAAAATTATATGGACTGCCTAAAATCCACAAAGCAGACATCCCACTTCGACCAACAGTTAGCGCTATAGGTTCTCCTACACAAAACCTAGCTGCATTCTTAGCCAGATACTTCCAACCATTAGCTGAAAAAATGGATTCGTACATAAAAATACTCGTTTACTTTAAAAGAACGGCTCTCAGACTTCTCCAACTCTTCTTCAGACATCCTGGTAAGCTTTGATGTAGTCTCACTTTTCACCAACATACCGATCTTACAAGCAGATAATCCAGACAATACAAACTACATACAAACCGCCTCAGCACATCCTGGAACTAACAAAGCACTGTCTGACCTCCACCTACTTTACATACAACAATCACTTCTACAGGCAAATAGAAGGAGCACCAATGGGATCACCGTTGTCGTCGGTCATCGCTAATCTCTTCATGGATGATCTCGAGAAAAAAGCAATGAGCACAGCACAGCTAAAACCTTCCTTGTGGATTAGATACATTGACGACTGCTTCATAATATGGGCACATGGAAAGGACACATTAACAGAGTTCCTGGTGCATATAAACACCATCCACACAAAAATAGAGTTCACTATGGAAATGGAGACAGACAACGACATTTCATTCCTTGATCTTTTCATAAAGAAGAAAGACGGTCACCTCAGGTTTTCTACATACAGAAAACCCACACACACAAACAGATACTTACACAGACAGTCCCATCACCACCGAGCACAGTTACAGTCTGTAGTGAAGACACTTACACACAGAGCCCTACACCTACCAGAGAGGAACACAGGAAACAGGAGCTGAACACTCTGAAGGAGACGCTGTTTTCCAATGGATACACCCCATCTGATTTAAACAATGCCATAAAACAAAAGAAGACAAAGAAGACGCAACTGGAGAAAGAAACACAGGAGTATATCCACACCTTAACATTACCATATAATATATAAAGGGCACAACAGACATAATAAGGAGAATACTCAAGAAATATCACATCAAGACAACATTCAACATGAACAAAAGAAACCAATGCCTTTCTACAAAATCCGAAGGACAGCATACACTTAGAGGGACAAGGTGTATATCAAATACCATGCAAAAACTGCGACCAATCTTATATTGGCCATTCCGGGAGAAATATCCATCAATGCGTCCACGAACATGAATTGGCAGTAGCAAAACAAGAAGACAACACATCCCTAACGAAACACGCCAATGAAACAAGACACTTTTGATTTCAAAAAACACAAAAATCTTGGCAAGAAGTAACTATAAGAAAATCAGCGAGTACAGAGAAGCCATAGAAATCCACCGGTGAGGGAGGGAGCGGTCAACAACAGAAATGAATGTACAAAACTAGCGTCCACGTGGAAATTCCTAACTGACAGTTTACAAATTAGCAAGCAACATATGGCCACAATACACTCACCTCCACACTCTAACCCTCCCACGGCAAATATCACAAGGGAAACAAGATATAAAACTCGCGCCGCAGTAAAATCAACATCAGTATGCCTTGAAAATGTTCAGGGATTACTGAATGAAACGTCGCCATTATAAACATCACACACACGGAGGTACCCAAAAACCTACTACAACAGATATTCACCGTGAAAGCCTTCGCACAAGCACACACACACACACACACATACACACACACGCACGCATATATATATATATATATATATATTGTAACGTTACATAACCCGGTCCCAATAAATTAAATCATGTAAGAACATAAAGGTCAGAAATGGGTAACCTATAACTAGCTCTAAATTAAAGTATATCACTAAACATTATAAACAATTCGAGTGATATACAGTGACAAGTGAGTTATAGTGTACCCATTGAGGTAAAAAGTGAAAGTGAAGGTAACTTATTACAGAATTGTGCTGTAGGTTTGGGAATTATAAAACTATGATAGTAGACTATAATGCTACTAACTGATTCTGTATTTTTATTAATTTATTGTAATATTTATATTGTGTAGACAACCAATTGTAATACCTAAGTTCATGTTATATTTTTTCAAATATTTGTGTTATAATATAATATAATCCAGGGTTCGTTTTAAAAAAAAAAAACATAAAAAGGTTAAATATCAAAGGATAATAAAAAATTTAAATAATTCTATATGAGGGAAATGGCAACAGGAAGTAGTGCAGTGTAGGAATACTATGAGAGAATAATAAATACTATATAAATTCATTTAGAGATAATAAAAAATATTAAATACTTATATACCAGGTCATAAGAAAATGAACAGAAACCTCTTATGTACAACAAATTGGTAAAGAAACCAGAATTAAAAAGAATTATTTTTCGGTAAATAAAATATAAATTTATAATAATTACAAACTGCCTGTATAATAAAAATATTTTGGGTTACTAAGAGTGACTAAAATAACAAGTATTGTTAATAATGGAATTTGGAAAAAACCTGGCGAGTTGACAAAATGATGCTACCACAATTCTATTAAAATATCTTTTTTGAAACTTTGGAGAAGTGTAAAATTAGTACCAAATTAAAAAGCAATATGAACTCTATATAATCATACCTTATTTATCAAAATTAAAGGATTATACTCCATAATAAACTGTGAAAGAAAACCATTCTGATGATTCGGCCTAGTTTCGTGATGTTTCAAGTTGACGATAGAATATGGGCCAGACTGTAATGAAATTACAACTTAAGACGGACCTCACTAGAGAAAGGGCTTCCTTCCAGTAAGAACTATAAGAAGAGAGGTAATATAAACATTTAGTTTAATAGTTGACGAAGAAAACGCATTCCGAATGGTTATATAGAACACAAAAACTAGTCAAAATTAATCACATGTTCTAAAGTAAACAAACGCCCGCTGCTCTCTTACGGAAATTTCTGGAACTACATACTAAACGAAAAAATAAACAAATTTATTTAATATTTTTCAGTATTTGTAAAGCTTAGTAATTATCCATTTCTGACCATCTCATAACAAAAAGAACTTACCCTTAACCCTGGGGAAATAAAAAGAATTATATATTGATTGATGTTTTAAAAAATAGTATAAAATTTGGTAAACAAAACCATATATGTTTTTTCTTTTGACAATTCCATGTTTATTCGAGGAAGTCGATATTATGTTTTAATGAAGTAAAGATCGATTGTGATACTTGTATTTTGGTGGCAGGAAAACAAAAAACAATAATATAATTAATAAATATTATTGAAAAATGATATTGAATAATAAAAATGTGTTATATTTTTTGTAGTGGGTAGTTGTAATTGATTTCAGCACAAAATAGAAGAGATTGATACATTGGGTCATATTTCGCCATAGGGTAGGCTGGTTGAACTATGTGTGGAAACTCGTCTCACCATCAGCTGATTTAAATCACAGCGAACAATTAGAAAAATTTCCAAAAATCACCTAAACCGAGTGTAAATAATCGGTACTTACTCTCTCTTCCTCATAAGGCTGAACAACTTCCCTACTTGACCCCAAATCACACACTCTCGATTTCTACTTAGATTTAGTAACATTACAAAATACTTTATTTTTTAAACTTCAGTTATTATAATTCATAAGTGGCGACTGCGGAGAGGCGGAAACTTTAATATCTCAAGGCAGTACGTTACAGATTGGCGCTTACAATAGTGGGGCTGAATTAACAATATACCTGTAACAGTAGTACGCTAACACCTCTAAGAAAACTGCTACATTACAGATTGGCGTACACAACATTGGGAGCTTAATTAAATAAGACGAACACCCAATAAGCAACATACAAAGTTTTCGCTAAAACCTCTACAAAAACCGCTACGTTACAATATATATATATATATATATATTTCAATCACTTTCTGAGGTAAATTAGTTATAAGTATTATAGTATATATATATATATATATATATATATATATATAGTGATGGTACATTTCATCACATATGTATAAGGATATTATAACGATAAAATATAAATAACAAGTACTAGCACAAGCCATGAAGGGGGGAAAACTTATTAAAAAGTATGTAATTAACATTAAATTATCAATTCCAACATCCAACAAAAGTAATCAGAGAAGATTAAATAAATATTTTGTAAGAAACCATAGTTATAAAAACAAATTCAGAAAAGAACAAACAAAGAAAAATTTCTAATAACGTGACAAAACCCAATAGTTATGGTAGGTGAGGGGCATGAACAGATCCTATATGAACAATACAACATGAACTACAAATGAGCTGATAATAAAAGAAAAATGAAACGGGCGACAATGAATATCACAAGAAAAAATCAACATTGAATAGAAGAAATGAGAAGAGGCAAAGAACTAGAATTAGAACTGGAAACAGAAGTTTGGACCAAAAAAATATGACAAATTGACCCAATTTAATGAATAAACTAATCCCATTCTTTTAATAAACAATACAATTGATAGGAGTACCCAATAAAGATAAAATAAAATTAAGAATGCAATGCAGTAGAGTAAATAATAACAAAATATGTAATAATTTAAGAAACCAGTGTAAATCTATGAGTTCAAACAAGTGAAGATAGTGAGAGCCCAAAATAATTAAATGATGATCAAAAGATCATAATATAAACCAGTGGGGAAGTGAAAGCCAGTGGGGGTTATCATTGAAGTGATAAAGGTCTTATGAACCACATATATGGAAATAAGAACCAAAATATAGTGACAAAGTGTTTTTTTATTAAGTGTTTTTAAAATCCAATGTTCTATGTCCTGTATAATTATTTATTCATAATTGGGAAAGATCTACTATTATAAAAAGGATATTGTACAGAAATAACTAACAGTTAGACATATAGGCCCAAGGAATTGAACCAGACTCAAGCAACATTGAAATATTTGGATAAACACTACTAAATTAAATAAAACAAAAAACAAGAGCTTGGTTTTGATAAAATATAAAGATGTTAATGGAGGGAGATGTATAAACCATCCATTGCTATCATAATATAATAGTGAACATAATTGTAAAGTGTTTAGTAAGCCACTAAGCTGACATGGTTTCAGTATTATTGTTATTGTCAGAAAAATAGGTATAGGTATTTAAATTAATGATATTGTATGTAAAGTAGGAATACTCAGAATTATGTTTAGTAGTAAGAATAACAATGTTAGAAAATATTAGATCTGTAAGACATACAACAAAAATGTCAAACAAGATTAGGTCAATACCTCAAAACACAAAAGTATAAACCTGTCAAAACAGTAGATAAGAGGACAAAATGGGACGAGATTAGTATCAAAACTATTTAATTTTAATAAACAATAAAATGGTACTAATTAAAGATAAATTTAAATCAAAATAAATGAAACGTAATCTGAGGTGACAAATTTTAAAACGCCAATTTTCAAAAATAACTCAGTCACTTGACGTGGGGTCAGGGCCTTAGACCAATCACAAAACACCAAGCCAGGTCACCAACGAAATTTAAACATATTTAGAGGGACAGTTGATTGTTAGACATAAAACTATAAACTTCAACAGCATATTGCTGGCAGTAAATAATTAATATTAAATGAGAGAAAACTTACTCCAGGAGAGGCACTTCCAATAAAAGTAATACCGAAAAGATCGACAACACATGACACGACACCAGAACCAAGAAAAAACCAACACACTAACGAGAATCTAAGAAAACAGATACCCAACTCAAAGCGTCCATTCCGTATATACGAAGCCAACGGTGAGAAATTTTGGTTAATTCCAGGAGAATACTACATAACATCACAACACAATTTCCACTAAAAAACATAGCTGTTCCTAAAAAACATAGCCTCCTGTTTGTGATAAAGGAGGCTATATACAAACTATTACTATAAACTACTATAACTAAGACTATGTAAAACACTTTAATTGAAATTTAAAAAACATATTTTTCTGAGGTGAGAACCAGGTAGTCCGCCATGTTGTATTACTAAAAGCACTGTTGCAACCTCTGAAAGCTAACAATTTTGGAAAACATTATTATATACATTTTGTTAGTTGATAAGAAGTAAATATATGTTTGTAATGCATTGTATTTTTAAGTGAAAGCATATTTCCTATCTTTTCTAGCAACTCCAAGTACCCATTACCTGAGAAACATAAAATATATATATTGTGAATTTTTGTTGTTACGGACTATTTGTCACGGCGGATGAACTCATCCAATTGTAAATGCTCGACTAATGGAACGGTAATTTGACCAATGTTTCAAAGAAATAAGGAATAAAAGATATAATTTGTCAATCATATCAGTCCTATTTTATTCCAGTAAAGTAATTATAAAGACTATTAATTACAGGAAACAGAAGAGAAAATTTGAAGTGGGCGCAAGGACATCCAGACATGAAAGTAGATCCAGTGGGCTGCGTACACGATCTATTTGACCATTACTGAACAAATATTATTCACGCGCCGATTTCAAACGAACGGTGACACACTAAATTCTCATTCCTATAAAATCATTGCTAATCATCGAATACTGAACAACAACACAGTAAACGATAACAAAAGAACTAATATAAATAATAGTCGCAACATAAGGACATTTACGAACCGATTAACGAGTACAACCAAGTTTTGAAGGGTAAATTATTTCGTTATCCGCAGTTCATAAAATACAACCATAACAAAATAAAACGTCATAGATTTGACGCATCCAACGTGGGCTTTAAGACTCACAGATAAACCGTAACAAATCAGATTGTTATAGATTGGCTTCCATCACGGGGCTTGGCCAAGACGGACACAACAAAGATTGTTATTATATATATATATATATATATATATATATATATTGTAACGTCACAGAACGTTCCACAAAGGAAATTATTTGCATAGTAATTTATCATAAGAGGAAAGTGAGGTGAACAGTATCGAACCCAAGTAATCCGAAAAATTTTGTAATATTGTCTGATAATTAATATCATTAACATGAAAAAACGACAAGACTATGACTAAGACTCAAACCCCATATATATTATTTAAGTGAAGAACAGTGTAAAACTAATAATATACTATAAGAGAGAGACAGATAATCTCAGAAATAACCAGAATGAGGTCATTACTTATTAAGAAATGTAACTCTGAATAGGGTATAAAAAACTATTTATTGTGAATTAATGGACGAGATCCATTATTATACTTTGTAATATAAATAAAATAAATGTATTAAATGATTTGAATACATTATTAAAAAGGATGTAAGTTAAAATAAAAAAATATATAAATGTTATGACAAAAAATCTATGTTTAGGAGCTGAGTCCAATCACTCAGATTTTATGTGAAAATTAATTATTATAGAATTAATATAAAAACTATATGTAAATGTCAATTAGACAAAGACGAACAAATTATCTTAAATAGAGAAAGCTGTAAAGTGATTAGAAATCAATTAAAATAGCCAAAAACAGTATTAACTGAAAACATGTGATGGATCTATAATATTGTAATATTTATGAATTTAATGTTGACAAAATGCAACCAAATTGTATTATAAAGTTGAAATACAATATAATGTGACTATACTTATATACTTGACCAACTAAAACACTTTAACAGTTGAGTTAGGAAACTATTTACCTATACCATACCAGGCTGAGGCCAAAAACAATCACAAAAAACAGTCATATTTGACAGAATAATTGCAGAATATTAGCAAAAATAAAGGAAAAAGGTACAATCCTATAGTGTACTATAGAAACAAACTTACTCAGTTGAAAACAAGCTTAATTCTTAAAGGATTTGAAATATGAGAGTGAAATTTGTCACACCAAGAAAATGAATCACTTATGCAAACCAATATGATGCTAAGTAATCTTACAGTAAAAATAATATGTATCAGGATAAACCAGGTATTACCAAGGATAAACAATATAACAAACTCTCAGTGAATACCCAAAAAATCCCATATATAATACCGAAAAAGACAATTTATTGTAAAGAACCAGTGACAAAAAACCTAGGCCATATGTAAGGCCTATACAAAACTGAACTTATTTATATGTTATATGTGTTAATATTTGTTTATTTTGTTATAAAAAGATAATTATGTTATGCATTAATGTTGTAGCAAGAACCAAGCAACTTCACAACATTTTTATAAGTAGAAAATTGGAATTTTGTGAAAACATTCCAAGGTAAGAGTTGCAATTTATGTTATTTTATTAGAGTTAATTTGTTTAAAACCAATCGTAATTAGTATCATTATATTCAGTTGAAAGCAGAGAATCCAAAATTATTAATGGCATGCAGATTGTAAGTAGTTATGTAAAATTGTTTGACAAATACCAGAATAATTTCAGTAATATCCTTTAGTGTGAAGAATAAGAAGTTTTTGTTCTAAAGCTTCTACGGAAGTCAAATTTGTTCCATGATGTTCCATTTGCATATTCTCGAACGTTCCAGAAGAAAATTTTACTCAAAAATACCGGAAGTTCATGTCAAAAAATTAAAACAATGCCCCTTACAGAGTATAAAAGGAAGACGAAATTTGACCAAAAAACACTTTATGCTTTGAATCCAGAAGAGACACATCACCCACGAAACTGATCATCACATCCGAGGCGAAATCGAAGAATGAGAAGTCGACACGAGAACACAGAAAGGCTTTTACCGTACATGACAAAATACTGACTTAACCTCTACAAGGAGTATACGCCAACGTGTTGTTGTTTAGAGCAGCAACACGCCATATTTAATAGAACGCACGCAGCCAGAATACTAGCGGCCCTGAAAAGGACCAAATTTTAATAGAGAGAATCAATTCTGCTGATATCTGCTAAGACAAACTGACTTTGACAAAATTCCCAAACAATTTACTGACACAAGCCTTTCAACGTTGAATCTGGAACTAGCGCTGTGACGGCCGAATCGAGAAACCACGCAGACAGCTGATCGCCGCCGCCGGAATTCAAAGCATAGATTCAGTGTGAAACTTATTTCAATCGTGCGGAGTTTTAAAAACCGTATTTTGACTTATAAATAATTACCAGTGCACGAGGAACGTTAACACGAAGAGGCAAGATTGAAAACGTCCCCAAGAGAAGTGTCCAGTGCAGGAAATAATTACCCACCGGAACGTGAGTTGTTCAAAAGTTAAAGTCATTTTTACCTGGTATCATTTGTCACACAGTTGTACTACACATGTCACACACCTTCAAATCACACAATGTTTGTAAAGCATCCTATTGATTTGTCTTGGTAGTTCAAAGGAGTCACGTCCTGAGTATAAAGATTTTTCATACACTAAACTCATGCTATTCAACTGAGTAAATAAATATATTAGCCGATACTTTTTTAAAAAACTTGTCAATAAGAAAAATATTTTTTGTAACTCTGCAATTTTGTTAATTCGAGTGTTAGTCCTTCAGACGATTTTTAAAGTTCATTAAACATACGTTATTTTCAGTTCAAACTGTCTTGTCCACATTTTTTTAATATAATTAATTTAAGAAATCAAAATTTAATTTCAATAATAATAATAATAATAATTTCTTGGAATAAAATATCCAAGTGGCGCCCACATACATATAGTAGATTAAGTTGTGCTTGCGTCGCAGAGGAACCAGCCATCAGTAAGTATATAAAAGTGCGCGGAGTGTGATACCCGACATATCACAAAACGAACAACATAACACGTACACAAAGTCTGTATTTTATAATATATATATATATATATATATATATATAGAGAGAGAGAGAGAGAGAGAGAGAGAGAGAGAGAGAGAGAGAGAGAGAGAGAGAGAGAGAGAGCAACGGAACACAGGATGGATGTTTATATAATAGGGATAATAACACATTTTCTGATGGCAATAGACATGTTAAAAATTGATTTTGTTCTTTTCTTTGTAAAGTAGTCATAAGTTTTGAACTAAGCTATGTTTAAGAAAGTATGTTATGTCAAAACGTTCATAATTTTGTACTTTTTTATGTCATGTGAAATATTTGTGTGTGAGTGCGTGGATGCGCATGTGATTTACATTTTATTTAATAACTTCGTTGAAAATAACATTTCGTTCTGAAACTTGGACAGGATATTCTCATGGTTATAAGCTACATTTTCCATATACTCAATTCTCCACAACTACAATTTTTATGTATTTATTTTGTTTTTTTTTTTATGAAATCAGTCTTCTTTTATTTTCGTTATCTCCAAGAAAGTAATAAAATTTGTAGAGTAAATCTAGACAGGCCTTTGCAGAATCGGACAGAGTTTCAGCCTGATGTCTGGCTATCACTAAGAAAGTCTATGACATTTCTAGATTTTCCACCAACCGGAAGGTCTAAAATTTATTTGAGACGGTCGCTTTCAGCGGATGGACCGTTCAGTTTGTTCCGAAGCCTTGCCATAGAAAGACGTACTTGCTGTCACGAGATTTTTGTGACAAGACAAGTCGATTTCCATAAGACTTGGTAATTTGGTTCACTGTATGAGTTCTTCATAACCATTGCCATTATACAACTCCAATAATATTTAAATAGATCAATTTCTTGTGCTTTTTCGTGTAGAGTGGAAGATTTCCGGACTAGGGCAGATTATCTACCGAGATATTCTGAGAGTTAATGCGAGAACACTTCAAGAAGCCGGATTTGTGTACCCCTAATACACGATCTATTTTACCCAGTTTTGATCCCTGAGATTAAGAGTATTCAAGTTATAAACAATAACAGTTTCATATCGCAGTGCGTGTGTGCGCCAAGACATTGTTCTTCAACGGGGTGATCTTCAGTCAATCGACGTGCAGACGAGCAGCGAGCAGAGCGCCTGGTGTCTACGCAAACAGTTGGAATTCTACATACAAGTAACTTATATGTAAAACAAGCCAATAGACTCATTTGTTGAAAGACAATTCTTTATTAAACAATTTTTTATTATAAAGCCATAAGACAATAGTAATTTTTAATGTGTTAATGAATAATAATTTCTCTGTTGTGATAATTTCAATGTAACCTATCTATGCAGTTTTAATTTGTATCGTTGCAATATAGATATATTTGTGTATGGGGGGGGTGTATGTATTTGAACAAATGAAGCAAGTTCTCAATTTTAACCATTTGGCATTTGTCTGTCTGTTTGTATATCTACTTATCTGTTTATCTATCTACTGTCTGTTTGAGGTATGTCTCATGACAACTTTTGATTGCATCAACTGATTTTCATAAAACTTGGCATATGTTTTATACAGAAGCGTATGTTCTACCCTATAGGACCTTATTGTTTTTCAAATTGATCTCTAAAATAATAGGGGCAGAAGGCAAAATGAGGGGGCTCAAATTTTGAAAAAAATCGCAAAAGTCCATTTGGAGTATCAAGTTAAAGGGAATTTTAACTAAAATATGAATTTAGTGTTCGTTTTTGAAAATTTAAAGTTTTGGGATGCCAGTGCCCAAAAAGTGGGTAAAAATGTTGAGAGAATCGCAAAAATTCATGTTGTATATCAAATTGAAAAGAATCATCTTCTTCTTCTTCTTCTTCTTCAGCAAGAATTAAACTAAAAATCGTTTGTTCTGGTCCCAAACAGATACACTAAAAATGGTCCCTCCAATGCTTCTTCAGATGACCCTTTCTTTCTGCTTATAATTTCAGTATCGTACAGTAGTTGTTTGGGGATGTGGTAGGCTCATTAAAAGGAATGTTAACTAAAATCTGAATGAAGTGTTAATTATTTGAAATTACAAAATTTTGGGACACTAGGGAGCAAAAAGTGGACTAAAACTTTGATAAAATTAAAAATTCCATGAGGGATATCAAAGTACAGACAATTTTAAAAGCAGACCTATAAAAGCAGAGCGACTAGCTTAGTCAATTATTTCGTTGAGCGATTTTCTTAGTGCGGATCGAGTGGTGGTTGAAGTATTGTGGCAAAGTGTTATTGTGTTAGAATTAGTGTGGAGCTCTACACATTATTATGAATTATCACATTAGTGTGAATTATTTGACATTATTATTGCATGTACTTGGATTATTAAATTTAACTTGGATTATGGTATGAGTTGATTACAAACTGTTATTCATGATTAATTAAAGCTGATGATTAGTGACTTAATTGGTGTCTGTATTTTGTTTCCACTGTACCATATGACGAACTCTGCCAACAGTGTTCTGAGAAGAAAAGGTAGGCCAAGCTCTGAATCCCTTGAAACCCAAATTATAAAGAAACAGAAAAGAGCAAATTCAGCACCTCTTCCAGTTACTGAAGTGAGAACAGATAATTTTGGCCCTTTTTTGATGAAAAAAAGGCAGATGTAAAAAACCGGCCTGTGATGGAGTACCGAAAGTGAAGTGTACTAAGTGCTAAGTTTATCTGTGTTTTACACCAACATCAAATTGTTTTACCTGAATTTCATACAAAGTAATGTTACACAGCATTCTTGGATTTCGTTGTCCATGACGTGTCCGTTACTTAACTAAATATAACTATAATATTGACTCGGAACACTAAGTTTTTTATAAGTAAAAACGTAAAGTTTTACCTTACAGCCTAAACCGGCTTTCACCTATAGAAGGCTTCATCAGAGGCTGTCGTAAGTAGCGCTGTTCGTCTTGTTGTTGGCGACGAGATAGTTTTTCGAAAGATCGAAGCTGTGTGTGTGCCACACATATAAAAACATCGACAATAACATGAACATACTACACGTACACACAAAAGGCCGTAAACTAGACACTCTAGAACAATTAGAAATATACAAACACACAAAAACAAATAAAAACGACATCCTAAACGAACAGACACAATTCAAATCGCACGCATTATTCGAACACATCTCACCACACAGTACATTTTATTACAGCCGGTTTAGGCTGTAAGGTAAAACTTTACGTTTTTACTTATAAAAAACTTAGTGTTCCGAGTCGTCAATATTATAGTGATATTTAGTTACATAGCAACTTTTCGGTTTGAACAGTGAATTTTACACGACTTTTGGTCGCCGAAATCTATTTGTGGTTGTCGCTTTCCTCTGATCCCGTACCACATTTATAATTTTTTTAAATGTCTATGTATACCGTGTATATGGTTACAATACAGTTCGTAAAGATATAATATACTATGCAAAAACAACGTTTTCGTCATCAATCACCAAGGTTAGGTTCGTTAGGTGAGGTTTAAGTATAATCCCACAGTAATAAAATACATCCATTATGAACAATATTTTAAGTGTAGGTTCAGCATATTTATGAGTGAAGAAGAAGAAACTCTTCAATGTAACAAGAATGCTTAATTCAGTTGATTTTAGCTTCTTTTTTTATACACGCTGACGTTGTCACCACGTGTCAATCTGTTACAATCATTGTATTTACTTAGCAAATGTTATATTTTGTCAATCAACCATGAGTTTTGTTTAATTTAAACAATAAACTAAAGAAAACCACATTACGTATTTTCACGTAACATTTATCATTACATTTAGTGCTATTAATAGAATCATTTACAATTGATACACTTCTTCTTCGCCACACCGTGGTATATCAATAATATCGCATACTCAAAACATCGAAAATGTAGTGTAGGTACAGTAACTGGAAAAGTACCCAGTTCTTTATTATAAGAGAACCGGTTCTGTCCATTAGGACAAATGTCGCGCCCCCAACAGTTAAGTAATCTGCTGCATTACAATTCGAACTTGACAGATTAAGATCTTGGTTATGTTTTTATACGTGTTAGATATAGTTAATCTCCACCGATTTGATCTACATAAACATATGTTGGTTACTTAAAACCGTACAACACGCAGTTGTGTCAGAATGTTTTATTAGTTTTGATTAGAATTTGCCCAGGATAACCGGTACTTCTAAAACGTTTGTATATAATCTGTTTCTGTAAAGTAGTACACATTTAAGTGTCAAATTGGAAACAAATGTTTAAATATTTAATATTTTAGGTATGTATTCTTGGTGCCAGATAACTGAATATTCATTATGCTCTATAAACGTACTTTACAAAGACAATAACTGACCAAAAATAAATAACTTGTCAACAAGGTTATGTTTTGAATTCGTAAATATTCATAATATTTTACACTAGGCTACATGTTACTAAGAAGGTAGGAAATAAATTCATTTGTCTTTGATTTCCGTTAGGTGAGATTACACTCATCTATGCTGAAAATGCCCTAGTACTTGTGGATGCCCTAGTGTGTGGAAACTATGCCACAAGTATTAAGGTTGGACAGCCAGTGATATGGGCTAAATATGTTCATGAAATAGTAATAGTTTTATAATATCATAAATAATTGGAATTGGAATATAAACCATTGGAATAATATATATATTCCAACAATTGTTCGTTGATATTAATTTTAATTATTGGCATAAAATGTGTATATAGGTATAAACATAATTACCATAATTTAAAATACAAAGCATAATCAAACATACGGACATCTAATCTTTTTACTCACCACAAATTATGAACTTTTTTAACAGAATAACATAAAGATTCTCCTAAGAAGAGAAGTTTATCATCACTTATGAGGCAAATGTAGTAAATCTATCAAATATAAACCAGCATCTTATAGATAAGATGTGTGTGTTTGTATGTATGTTTAATGGCTTAACATCCAATATTCCTTTGAAAACATAAGATTGTAGTAATATTTGGTACTTGCGTATATATCCACCCACAGATATCAATATCAATTATGATTGAGTAAGCAGAGGGAGGGTGTTTGGTATGAAAATATTCCCACCATTTTAGCATTCTATTGCACTCCCATTTATTTGAATTAGTTCGTCCAAGGGTAGGTAGGTTATTGACTCAGTTTCTGGTACTGAATGTATTGTCAATCAATACTGGTGGGTAGTGATATAAGGCAAAAGTACATGATATTCTTTTGAATAAGTAAGTGAGCTGTGTAGCATAATCACCAGTTTTATTTGAAAAGTCAAATTATATTAAATGTATCATAAACAGTATGGCACTGTAACATCTGCATGTAATAAATCTGTATGTGTCATCCTATATGCTCCTTTCTGTATGAGCATTGTCAGTTGAATGCATATAAACAATTTATGTACACTGTACCAGGTTAACAGTACCTTTTTAAATTTAATTAGCTTATTTGTTGTTCGACAAGTTTTTATATTCGATTATCTAACTCAAGCAGTGGAAGGAGGAGGGAAGAAAACCATTTTTAATGTGGCTAACTAGGATTTGAACTTGCAACTTTCTATTTTGATACTTAACAAATGGAACTTAACAGGTCCTTATTATTCCTAGCATAGTCCTTTTAGTGGTTATTTGTGTACAATCTGCAGTTTTCGAACCATTATCGTATTCACATAATATTCACTGTCTTATAAGTCACTGCAGAAATCACGTACTGATTAAACACTATTCTTTTTAAATTCAACAGCTGATTTTTCTCTTTTTATTGCTCATCTTTTTTTATAAAGAGCAGTCTCCCCTGATCATATTAAGTTAATTTAGCATTGTGTCTCCATTTTTTATTATAATTTTACTAAAATATTTCAGTTTAGTCAGACATATTTCAATTGGGGCAACGTTATTAACATTATATTTGTTTTTCACACATTTATTGTGAGACCAGCCTTTACACTCCCCAATTTAATTGGTTAAGCATTTTCTCCATCTCATTTTATGTACTTTTAATTTCTGTGGTTTCCCATTGTAATCACCTGAACACATCTCTAGGAATGCGTTATTACAGGTTTTGTGTAATCTGAACAAGTCAACAGATCTACTTTATCATTTTCACATTTTTGAAGTAGATCCAGTTAAATAAGACTCTCAAGTGTAACTATTTGAAAACATGTGAATTCTTATACCATTTTAAAATGTGACTTTCAGATACACAGTATAAAATGTATTTTTGTAAATACAGTAAGACTACTTATAATAAATTAAGAAACACCAAGTACAGTTATGTGTTTTCAGAATATGTCACTAATGAATTCATTGATTTTGAAATTTTCTCTTGCATGCAGATCCCAAGGAAATGAGATAATTAAATTAGTGGAAAATGGGTGATGAGTTTTTAGCAGAAAATAACACTTGTGGCCAGGTATTGTTACACTTAGTGTCAAGAGGAAATGCTGTCATTGCTGAACTTTTGCGTTTGAAAGATTATATTCCACCAGTATTTAAGTAAGGCCTAAGTACAATAATACATATAAGTATGTAATATAAGGTGTATATATAGTAATAAAAAAAATACACTTGCATAAGTAACTTATTATTTGATAATATAATATGTAACGATCTTTAGATTTTTTTATGTTAAATGAGTGTAAACAGACTTTCCATATCTTATTAATGAGTATTAAAATATAAATATAAATCATTGTTAAGATCGCTATAAAAATATTAAAATGGAATTATGTAAACCTATTTGATCAGTAATGACATAAAATTTTTAAAATCTAGATATAAAAATGAATTAATGTTAGTTGAAAATGTAAACTTATAAATGATCTCTCATATGTTATATTATGGTGTTTGTTTATTAGGTGTTACAAACCTGTATGTTACACACAGCCTCTTACAGTTGCTGCAATTACATGACATATTCTTTTCACTTCGTATTCTATTGCTACTTTTTCATACCATTATCGTAAATACAACTACACCTTACCATAAACCGCTCAAAGATGGTATTTAAAAATATATGCTCTCTTATTTTCACATCAAGAATGTGTATATTATAAAAATATTTTTGCAATTAAGGTCTTTTTAGATTTTCCACTGTCACTAAATTGTACATTTACTAAATTGTAAATTGTTGTAGTATAAGTTGGTATAATTACATTTTTAATCATGCAAATACTGTTTCACGGAAGATCAGGAATGGTTCTACTAATATGTGTATGAATATAACTGTAAGACACCTTTGTCTACATATGTACTATTTTTTTTCAGATTGTATGACAGTATTTATAATAATTATAACTTGTTTTTTTATTTATAATCAAAATACCCTTATACCATATTGGTGTTGGGTTACATCAATATATGATAAGTACATCAACTACACTGTATATACAAATTTTTTCCATCTTACTCTATCCATTGACAATGTCTTCGCTTCCCTCCAGCCCAAGCCTCTTTCTCTCAAAATGTTTCCCATCATTCCATCCCAAGTCAGTCGCGGTCTTCCTCTTTTCTTTCTCCCCCCTGATTTTGCCTCCCAAACCTGTTTTACCATTCTATCACTATCCATTCTCTGCATGTGTCCCCACCAGCATAGTTGTCTCTGTTCAATAAAATCCAGAATCGATATCACTTCCAGATCCTCTCTTATTTGTGTATTCCTAACTCTGTTCTTCCTTGTTACTCCTACTACTCTCCTAAGATATTTCATTTCTGCCGCCTGGATTTTACTTTTTTGGCTTTTGGATAGCACCCATGTCTCACAGCCGTATGTTAAAACCGGTCTGTATACTGTTTTATACACACTCATTTTCGTTTTTCTTGATATCTCCTTCTTATTTATAAATCTATTTTTTAATGCATAGTATACTTTTATTGCCTTTTCAATTCTTTCATTTAATGCGGCTTCTTGTTTCCCATTACTGTCTATTATAACCCCTAGATGTTTGAATTGTTTGACTTGTTCTATCTTCACTCCTCCAATCTCTATATTTATTATTTTCTCCCCCATTACCATTACCTTTGTTTTGGTCTTATTTATTTTCATCCCTTTTTCCTGGAGAACTTCATTCCATATATTCAAATTACCCTGTAATGCCCTTTCACTTGTAGCCATTAGCACTACATCATCCGCAAAACCCCCTTCTGCTACTTCTATACTTCGCAAGTTCCTGTATCCAACATGCATTTTCTTAACCTTCAGTGAACACTTCTTAATAATGTCGTCCATATACAAGTTGAATAATGTCGGACTCAGTCCACCTCCTTGTCTTAATCCATAGTTGTTGTAAATCCTAACGACCTCATATTTTTACCAATTATGTAATTAACATTATTTTTGTATAACCTCTGTACTACCTTAATTATTTTACTCCTTATTCCTCTATTTTTTAAACTTTCCCATATTTTTGCTCTAAGCACACTATCGAAAGCCTTCTAAAGATCAATAAAAGCCAAACATACCAATTTATCTTGTTGTATCGACTTCTCAGCTATCTGTTGCAGAGTAAAAATGTGATCCTGCACACTTCTCCCTGATCTAAAGCCACTCTGCAATTCCTCCAAACTATTTTCTAAACTTGGGACCAATTTATTATTAATTATCTGCTCATAAACCTTAACAATTGTATTTAACAGATTGATACCCCTATAATTATTACAATCTCTTGCGTTACCTTTCTTAAAAATAGGAACTATCAATGCTTCCTCCCATTCTCTTGGTATGTCTACACTTGTCCATGCTTTATTGATAATTTCTAAAAGTATTTCTTTCCCCTTTTTCCCCATATTCTTTATCATTTCTGCATTTTAACTTGTAATTTATTGAATTTAAATTTTGCTTTTCTAATATTATAATTGTGACGATTTAAATAAAAGAAATAATCAAGAAAATAAAAATTTTTTAAAAATTAAGGTTGCGAGCTCTTAAGCCATTTAAATCTCACTGTATTAATATAAAATACCTGTATGTACTCAGTATGAGAGGAAGCAGTAATTAATTAGTTATAAGATACTCTAATAAAAAGATAAATTGTAAAGAGTTATTAATATCGTATTTAACCCTTTGCTTGTAAGCAGGCGCTGTCCTGTTGATTCCAGACTCGACATGTTTTCCGAGTCTTGTGTGAGTTAGAATAAGATAAAAAAAACTAATGTTAATAATTAAAAAATCTGAAGACATAAATAGTCGCTAAAACAACTGATTTAAATTATGTATATTTGTTTAGGGATAGTTTGTATAAATAAAAAAGTTAACTTAAATATAGTTAGGAACTATATTCTCGCGCGGAAATTGTCCCACTAACTTTTGCCCAGTACCAGGTGAAGGGAGCGGAATTTCTGTCTCTTGCAATGGTGACTTCGTACAGTATAGACGTAGGAGCTGTGCGCTTAAAATATGTTAACTACATTTTGTCTCACCTTAAGATGGTGTACCAGATGTAGCTGTTTAAAGCATCTGGATGTGTTAATTAATATAGTCATGTAAATAGACAAGAAAAGTAAAGTAAAAAAATCGAAACGTAAAAAAAAAAGAGTGTAACACAAGATGACTTCGTGCTTCAACAAATAACAACAATTCCGAAGTCATACCCGGAGATGTGAACTATCAGAAGCCACAAACTCTACTGCACGTGACAGAATATGCAGATCAGGACATCCGAGAATCTACAAGATCATCGTAGATATCTACACGACATATTGTTCAACCTGCGAACTTTTGGAGCCCTTTACAGAGGAAGGCCAGACCGAGATGACGACGTAGCTGTTCCTGTTTCCCAAGACGGATACCCCAGGACGAGTCTTCTGCATACCAATTAAAAGGTGACTCGATAGCCTGTCTATCGAGGGTTACTAATATTTGTTACACAACACATCTTGAAAGAGACTTTTCAGAAACTATTAACTTTGTAAAGACTTATAAATTAAATCTAAGAATTTCATGTAACTATTCTAACTTCATACGTTGTAACAATTTATATGCTAATGTAGAGTAATATAATTCAAGCAATAATACCATTCTTCCAATGGTTGAATAAAAGAAAGTCTTGCAAGCTAATATCATGAAATGAGTATAATTAAAGGTCTTAATTACAGAAATACAGAAAGTTGACCCGGATCCGAGGTATAGCTATATAAAATCAAGTTTGATCTCAAAGTTTAAAGAAACCTTTCAAATAACTTAATAATTGAATTAGTAATGTCATGGGATCTGTCAGTATATGTTTTTAAATGTTAAATAAAGAGAAGTCTTCTTGTTACACACATATGAGGAGTGCTTAAATCAATTGTATACCTTGCCATTGTTTCCTTACACAGTTAGTAAGTAATTTGTTACATTAATTATTTGTGATCAGTTCTGTTACAACGTAGGCAGCCCATCTAATTAACGGAGTTTAATTACGAGGGGTTCCCTGGATTTGTAACGCAGCGAAAAGACGTTACATAATCTTATATTCAGTATGTATAATGTATGTTTTAATTTATATATTATGTGTATGTATGTATGTATGCACGTACATGCATTCATACACCAACTAAAAATAAATATATCATACATTGTGTAAAACTATTAAAAACTAATTACTATTTTCAGACTGGACAAAAAGCAAGATCAACAAAAGTATGGTGAGATCATCTCTGATTTTAGTTATTTCAAGGCATCTGATGAATTTGATAAAAAGATAGAAAATAATGTGGTAAGTTTTAATTTATATTGATCCATAAAAATTGTGTTTTCACTGACTTTATTACTTAATGAAATAATGCCCTGATAATTGCAGGCATTGCATTTACTTAAAAATGGAATAATTCGAGCTGGGTTAATTAATTATAATTTGGTAAAATAATCATACAAAATGTGTAACCTAGTGGTATCCTCGGAAAAATGCTAAATCCTTGAAAATACACTCAACCAAGGAATACAATAATTATTAAAAAAACGTAAAATTATCAGTAATATACATGGTTTGTGCAAGGTCACTCAACACTTAAGATGAATGTTTTCCTACCCTTTATTAAAGCAGTACTTCTTCAAATTAGCATACGGATTTTCCAGGTCTCATTATGTTTCCTGTAATAACATACGAGCAACATTAAGTGTAACTGCAACAAATGATGCAGAGACATATGGAAGGATTGTGCTTGTTATCACTTTAAAATTCAAAAACAGAAGAGTATTACAAAACAGAATGTAAGAAAACTTATAGCCAAACTTAACTGGAATTAGGCAGAGAATGTTGTCAGAATATAAAACAGCCACAGAAGTTATTAGAATGGAGATAGAGGACTGATAAATATAGCAGAGGAAAGGCCACAAACATGCTCAGCACATAATATTAAAGGAATCATATGAACTGGCTGTAAACAGGATAAAATATACTAAGGAAAAGGGGAGGCTTATGCTCAGCAGTGGGTAAAAAAAAGGTCGGTGATGGTGATGATGATGATACTGATTACTCTTTATCATAGAACTATGGGTTGATGAGTTTTATAATTGTACCAGTTATTTATAGCAGTCTATACTATATTTATGCTTGTCAACTTCCCTTTGCCTATTGGTTGCTTTTTGAAAACCCGTAGGTTGTTAGAACATTCGAAGACTAGGGATGTTCACTTGTTTACTTTCGTTTCTACTTCTTGTGTTCCTTTTGATCAACATAGTATGTATTATATATTATATGTACGCACAGCTGTCAGTGAGATAGACTGAGATTGTCAGCTATTGGGAAAGCTACCAGACTTTGAAAGAAAATTACACTTAAAAAATCAATTAAACATAATCTAAAAATCAATTAAAATTTGGGCAGTCGAAACTGTATCTTTGTACAGAGCTTACCAATTTAATTTTGTGTTCTAATTGTTGGATATAATTAAATGTAGCCAAAACTGAGAAACAAAAGGCAAAGTGACATGACTGTTTTACATTCATGATTTTTCAACTTTTAAATTTTGTTTCTTATTCCTTTAATATTTTGATACTTACTGCCTTAAATTAGCCTGTTTTATGATATAACTGGTAATCTTATATAGGTAACAAAAAGGAAATTGCTATGCTTTCATCTACTGAGATTCAAATACCTCATAAACTAATAAAGCCATAGATGTAAAAACATTGTAATTTTTAAGGAGAAGCTGTGTATCTGAAAGCATAGCACTGGCTTTTTTTATATATGTATAAATTATTAGGGATAGTACAGTATTGTGTACAGCATAGGATATACATGGGTTTTGTAACGTATCTGTACCTTTGATTTCTCTGGATAAATTAATTTCTCTGAATCATCCCATGTAAAACTAAATTCCAACTGTATATAGGCTAGGAATCAGAGTTTGGCGGTTTATGAGATAATCAGAGAGAGGAGAGGGACGCTTACAACTATCACATTTTTAAGGAAAGTGTTTGTGTATGTGAGTATAATGTACTACAGTAGAGTCTCGATTATTCGACCTTCGCTTATCCGACATTCCGTATTATCCGACGTCCCACCGCAAAAAACAACAAAAAAATGCATTAATCGGCAACAAGAACTGCAATCGTGAGCGTAGTCTATTTTTTGTTGCTCCCAACTCTACCGCAGCTAATTAGTTACCCCCACTGTACAGTTTACACTAAGACTCATGTGTCTGTCATTCGCCCCACCCTCACTCACTCACTGTCACAACTCACTACTCAGTGCAGTGCAGTTTATCATTGTATGCGGATCGGTTTATCGTCTGTTACATGCGTATGTGTCTGTGTGTGTTAATTTGACAAATGTTGTTGTGTTGTTTAAAAGTTGTAATTTACGCAAGTATGGCGACGAAAAGAAAGAAAGTTGTTGTATCGGTGGCAATCAAGAGACTGGACAAGGGAGAGACAATGCAGAAGGTAGCTGACGACTTTGGCGTTGGACAGGTAACAGTAGAAGACTGGAAAAAAAACGAATAGAAATAGAAAAATGGTGTGCCTCAAGAGTTATGGAGGGTGCATTAAAAGAAAGAAAAACTATGAAAAAATGTGACTATGAAAAAGTTAGTGAAGCTTTGTATGTTTGGTTTACACAGTTCAGGGACAAAGGTGTGCCTATTTTATAGCAAAAGGCGTTGCATTTTCGTAATGAATTCAATGAAGGGGACCCAGATTTCACAGCAAGTGTCGGTTGGCTCGACCTATGGAAGAAACGCTACAGTATCCGTCAGTTAAGTGTTTGTGGTGAAAAACTCATCGAATTTTGAAGAAATTGAAGCATTCAAGAAAAGATTTCAGGAATTTATTGAAACTGAAAGCCTAGCAGGTGATCAGATATTTAACTGTGATGAGTCAGACCTTAATTACAAAATGTTACCTAGTAAGAGTCGTGCAGCCAGAACTGAAGCGGCAGCCCCTGGCTACAAGCGTAGTAAGGAAAGGCTGACAATTTTAGCATGCAGCAATGCTACAGCAAACCTCAAAATGGACCTTGCAATGATTGGAAAGTCCAAAAATCCTAGAGCCTTTAAAACAGTTTCAAAAAACGCTCTTCCTGTAAAATACTAGTCAGAAAAGCGCATGGATGAGCAGTGAAATTTTCAAAGACTGGTTTTTTAAGGAATTCATTCCTTCAACAGAGAAGTTTTTGAAAGAAAATAATTTACCCAGAAAAGCAGTTTTGTTGGTAGATAATGCTCCAACGCACCCTGTGCAGAGGAGCTTCAAGATGGTGACATTAAGGCAATGTTTCTGCCCCCCAATGTACCGCCATATGCCAACCTATGGATCAGGGCATTTTGGAAACGATAAAAAGGGACTATCTCAGGAACCTACTGTCCACAGTGATAGAAGAAATTGAAGAAGGACAAGACATGATTGAAAAATTGAAATGCATCAATGTAAAGGATGTTGCTTATTGGGTTGCAAGGGCCTGGGCTGACGTAAGGGCTCCAACAATTGCCAAATCATGGAAGAAGCTACTAGGCGATGATGAAAGTATGGAAACGGAAAGCACAGATGAAACCGAAGAAACCATTCTACCTTTAGTGCAACGTATCCCTGGATGTGAGGATGGATCTTTGCAAGAAATTGAAACGTGGATGAAGGATGATGATCAGTATGTAACTGATGGAGAAATTGTCGCTCTTATCAATTGCGATGACAACGAAATTGAAGATCAAGATCAAGCACCAACTGTTGAGCCTCTCACAATTTCACATAACGACGGAGTTAAGGCTCTAGAAACTGCAATTAAATACATTGAGCAACAAGAAAAGCTACAGGAATCGACATAATGATGCTGCAAAGATGGCGAGACTTGGCAGCGAAGAAACGGCACTCGTCAGGAAAGCAGACTACGATAAAAAATTTCTTTAAATCATCACAGGACTGAACTTTTTACGTGTATCTAACTTCAGACAATTCTGTAACTGTAAGTTCATTTTTTCAGTTCATTTTTTCTGTTGTTTTGTTGTAAAACATGATTATTAGGTTCATAATGTGTAAAATTATAACATAGTTTGAAATTATAACATAGTTTGACGTTTAATAGGCTTTTTCTTAACACCTCCCTATTATCCGACATTTTCGCTTAATCCCTATTATCCGATGTTCTGCCGGCCCGTTTGTCGGATAAGCGAGATTCTACTCTCTCTCTCTCTCTCTCTCTCTCTCTCTCTCTCTCTCTCTCTCTCTCTCTCTCTCTCTCTCTCTCTGTGTGTGTGTGTGTGTGTGTGTGTGTTGTATTGGTAACACTGATACCGCTTTGTCTACAGTAGTAGCACATTGAGATTTTGTTTAGTATTGGTAGCAGCATCGTTTTAGTGTGCAGAAGTGGTTTTGGTAATTAGTATTTCTTTGTGCAGTGAATGGTATTGTTACAGTAGATAATTGTTTGATCTTAAGAAACCACACCTTTTGCCAAAATTTTTGTGAAAACAACCCCAAATACACAACTGTTGCATTGTAGTCGAAACAAAACTTTTTGGGAAGCACTTGGAGTCAAGTTATTGAATCCCGTTTCTAGTGAGGTGGCATATTGCATGTTATGCGTGAAGTTTTCTTGTATTATCATATGTGATATCCTATTTCTGCAAGCAGAAATGGCGATCTGCTTCAATGTGACACATGAATGAAGATTTGAGTAAACCACGAACTACTTATATACAGTTTCAATGCCTATGTAGGGCAAGTAAAGCAAGTGCAGAGGTCTGTCATATATATGGTATGGGTTTAGTAAATAGAGTGTAAATGAAAAAAAAGTATGTTTTGTGCAAACAAAAAAATATCAGGTTACTGTGTACACAGATAATTTAGACATGCATTATGTACAGAAAATTAAAAACCTGTATTTTTACAATATTTGGATCCCATAATTGGTTTTTTCAATTTTTTTGGATTCAATACCTTGACTCCCAGTGCTCTCTAAAAAATTTTGTTTTGACTACAATGCTACAGACGGTCATTTCACAAAAATTTTAGTAAAAGGTGTGGTTTGTTGAGATCGAACCTATTGTAACACTATCACTCACTGGACAAAGAAATACTAATTACTAAAACCACTTCTGCACACAATTACCAATTTTTTTTTTCCTATAATAAATGCATTCTGGCAGGATAAAAGAACAGACTTAAAATAGAGTTCACTGACAATAGTGGAAATACATTTTAAAAACTTTACAAATACAGTACACATTTTTATTCAGAAATGTTAAAAGCAAAAACTGCTAGAGAAAATCCAAAAATATGATACACATTTGACACATTGTGTTGACATTGGATTGATATGAAAATCCAAATGACATTTTAGGGATGTCTTCAGATTGTGTATAATAAAACTCTTTCAATATGTTTCCATAATATTTTCTCTTCAAACGTGAAATACAAAGTACAGTACTTTAATGTATAGTGTATTGATTCACATTTTCCTAAGTATCTGTCCTGTCCCACTTTTTGATGAAATGTCTGTCTTTTTTAGGCTACAGACGTGTCTCAATTTTGTAGTAAAACCATTATGGGAACCCTAGCGTGCGTGCGTGTGTGCGTGTGTGTGTGTGGTGAGATGTATCATTGTGTATGTATTAAGTTGGAATGTGTTTGAAGCCTATAGGCTATCTGGTGAATAATGTACATAGTCAAACTTCCCTACTGCTGAAAATCTCTTTTCAGCTAAATATATTATAGACATGTATTTTTACCCGTATTAATTTTAGCATACATTCGATTATAACTACATTTATAATTGTACTGAAATGATCAATATATTAAATTGTAATAATGTATTGGTTAATGTACTAATGTTTCAAATGTGTTAAATACACAATGAACATCACCATTCATCTGGCACCGGCCGTGAAAGCCTGAGGAATTGTATTAATTATGTTTTGGTATTATATAATCATGTCTAGCTATTTAAGTAAAGCAATATGTAAGAAATGGAATTATGTTACTGATGTAAAACACGCTGTCTCCCCCCCCCACACACACACACACACACACACACATTCACTCGATTAATTAATCTGGGTATGTGTTTGATTTTTCTGTATTGTCCATACACAGGTCCTGATGATGACAATAAGTATTGTTACAACGTCGACACAAATAATGTAAATTTTGTGTTATATTTATTGACCAGTCCTTGCAAAAATTTGCATCATTAAACATTCTTAATGTTATGTTTATTGTTAACAGGTGTTACAAGATTTAGATGAGGAAATAAGAGAAAATCATATTGAAATCTTGACAAGGTTTTATGTTGCCTTTGAAAGTATACACAAATATGCAACAGAATTAAATACGTATGTTGAAGACCTAGAAGAAAGTGTATACATACAGCAGACACTAGAAACTGTATTTGTTAATGAAGAAGGGAGGCAACTTATGGTGAGTAAATGTTTTTGTGTACTGTTCATGATAATCCATGGAAGAAAAACATGCTCTTTTGCTATAATCTTTAGTGGTGTTATCTTTAGATTTCTGTTTCTTCCCATGTGTGAAATATAATTTAGTGAAGTAGTGCACCACTTGAACCATGATAACTAAGTTGAAGACTAAATTTATTTTAACTTATCCCATCAATATGCATTGCATGTTGCCAATCGTAATATGTGTTTTATTTGTATATACATCACTAATTTATAAAAATTATAGCATTCTTAAAGAAACTACCTCACCAGTAGTTTGGGAATTTCAGGACTGTGTGAAACACGTTTCAAGGTTCATGTAGGGACACACATAAAGTGAGAAGTAAATGAAGTACTATTATTATTTTCTGTATAACATCCTAATGAGTTTCTGTCATAACTACAAAAGTCTGTAACTTATTAAGGTTGTGTTTAGCAGTCATCAACTTAGTTCTTTAATAAGCTCGTAAACTATGATTTGTAGTCTGTCATATGCAAATAAAAGGTAAATTAAACTATTAAGTTTCTATCAAGTGAGAGAAATTTAATAATTACATTAATTATTAAAATAAATGATATAATTATAAAAGATAGGCTGAGCAGGGGAGACTGTAATACACTGATACTATTATTATAATAATCTTTTGACTTTGGTTGAGTTTTTTATAATGTTTAACTCTATTTCAGTGTGAGGCTGTATATTTATATGGGGTGATGCTGTTGGTGGTAGACCTGCACATACCAGGAGAGATAAGGGAGCGGATTTTGGTATCATATTATCGTTACAGTGCACAGAGGCAGAGTGCAGGCAGTAACATTGATGATGTATGCAAACTGTTGCGTTCTACAGGACTAGCTAATGGCAAGCGACCTGCAAATTATCCGGATGATTATTTTCAGTTAGTATGTGCATGGTAACTTACAATTCTTATGAGCAACTTAAAAATATAAGCTAAGAAACGGCTGTAGGATTTAGAACATGGGGTTAAACAGAATTAGTTTAACAAAAATGTGTATCAAATCATGAATAGTCACCATGTAAGAGTAATCTGAAAGTCAGTATTTCATTAATTAATATCTTTTTAACGTAGATATAATTAAACTTCTGTGTGTTATTCAGGTTATAGTTTTCCTTCATGTACGTTCTTCTAGCTTAAATTTTATATGCCATAACTTTTGAAAAATATTACAATATTAAAATATTGTAATATTAATTTTAATACAGATAACTAATAATTTTATTACAGACAACTAGTAAATTATATAAGCTCTAAAATGAACGAAAGTACATAAAATTAAATTTATTTTTTCATAGAGAGTAATCCCAGATGTATTATACTGAAATGGTAACTTAATAATTTATTAAACTTTATTTACATGATGTAATTAATCAGCCATGTTAATATTACCACAAATAACATATCAGCAGGTATTCAGAATTGTTAATTCAGGTCTTCACTTTTCAGAATTTAAGTAAGAGTGAATTGTAACAGAAAACTTACCTTATGTTGATAGTACTAAGTAGTGAATATTGTATAAAGACTATATAAAATACTAAGCACATGTATTAAGACACGTTTTGTTTTCTTATTTTTTTTTTACATGTTGGCATATTTAATTTGGAAATGTTGTGTGAAACAATTATCTTCATTTAACTGTACTGTCCAGCTTTTCTGTAGTTGTACAATAAAGTTAGGCTTTAAAAATAATATAGTTCTGAAGTTGATGAAAATTCATACAGACCTTTATTGCCTTTTTTAACAAACCATCAAGTCTACTTCTTACTTGCCAAGGAAAATTTTGGTAATGGGAAAGGGAAAAAATTTAGTCATACATGAAGCAAAATATATGTAGACTTTATGCATCTCCTTACAAAATCAAATTTCACACTTGTTTTTGGAATTAACTCGGAAAGTAATGATCCTTTACAGAAAATGTGTTAATGCTGAAACTTATTGCATTCTTTCTTTTTGTTATTGTCATGCAACCAAAATTGTCATTTTTGTAAAAATACATGAAAATTCAGTTTCTCTAATGAAATGCAAAATTGTTGAATCTTACAACCAGCATAATTTTGAGCTATTGTTATCATATGCTGATGTGAAAACAACCTATTTTTGTGTACTTATATAAGTTTTAAAACACAAGCCCACACATTTTTTGCTATAACCTTTATTTTACAATATATTTGCAAAAACAAAATAATTATTCCTATATCAGTCTCCTATACATTTTCCTGTGAATTTTGTAACATTTTGTAAATTCTGATCTATTTTCTATCTATTTTTTATTTGTATTTTACTGACCTTTTATATATTTAAGTTAGTAGATCTGATTTTAAAGCTGCGGCTAAATAAATGTTGGAAAGTTATTGCAAACTGAGAATATAATTTGAATATTGAAAAATGAAAGCATATGGTGTACCACAAAATACGGTAGAGGTATATTATCAGAAATGTTTTGTATTCTTACTGTTATTGTACATATGTGTAATACAAAAAAGTATTGTTACGACATCACAGAACAATCTACGTGTTTATCGAATGTTCCAGAGGATCTGGAATGTAACGCGTGTGGCGTACGTCCTTGTCGACACATTTGCTAGACGGTGCGAGAATTCGCGCGGCCGCTCTCACTGTGTCCAGGCCGCAATTAATTACGTAGTACACACTGGCGCCAAGACGTAGTTTGGAACGTTCTGGTCTGTGAGCGGAGGTATAAATACATGGCGGCAGCGGCCTTAGTTTCAGTTATAGTCACGAATATTTATAGTGCGGTCCGAGTTATTGTCGAGTGATATTATTGTGTGCATTCAAGTGGTTATTAGTGAAGTGTTTAATAATCGGGCAGGATAATTGTAATACAATTGTGTTTAATATTAGTGGACATTTTTTTGCGTGTGAACAATTTTTATTTGATTTGTTGTAAGAGACTGTGATGTTAATTACGAACTGTTTAACTGTGAAAATTAAAGCTGGTGATTAGTGACTTAATTGGTGTCTTGTATTTTGTTTCCACTGTACCTACGACGGTCAAGTACACCGTCATAACAGTATATTATGACAAAGTTGTGGATTTCATTTCCTTGTGGTGTATATAGAAACTTGTTTGAGTTTCCAACTCAAATGGAATTTGATCTATTAGTACCATCCTTTGTTACTAACATTCATAATAAATCTTTTGTATCTTAAAAAAACATGTTTTTGTGCTAGGAAAGAATTGTTCTATACTGGTTATTACGCTGAAATTTTGATGTCTTCCAAATATTTTGGACAGCAGGAACTCCACTCCAGCATTAATTATCTCATATATATAAACAAAAAAAATATTATTTGAGAACTATTTATCAGTATAAAATTAAAGGAGACACTTAGTCATATTCATTTTCCTGTGAATATTTATTAACTTTGTAAACAGTCCTTAATATGTGTTGTGTGTTTAACACATTGTATTTATAAAGTGAATAGTGAAACATAACTATCCTCCCCTCCCCCCATACATAAAATAAAACTCATAGCTTAATTCTTAATATCTACATGAATAGATTATGATATTAAAATTGGATGTTAAATAACT
Source organism: Magicicada septendecula (assembly GCA_034769895.1). Taxonomy (NCBI): domain Eukaryota; kingdom Metazoa; phylum Arthropoda; class Insecta; order Hemiptera; family Cicadidae; genus Magicicada; species Magicicada septendecula. Next base: position 565,981,472 of record CM068368.1, on the reverse strand, counting down.
TACATTTGAACTGTCAGTATCATGATTCATTTTTTTAAAACTAAACTACCTTTCCACACCGACTTTATATTTGCCTGTTCAGTATAAATATTGTTACAATAGTCACACAGATTGTTGTGGATACAGGAAAAACAGAATAACTGACACCAATGAAGTCACTAAGTACAAACTTTAATTAGACACAAACAACATCAGTTCTTTAACGATCAAGTTTCCACTGGTCTTATAAAGCATGAAAACTGTGTGCTGTTGTGGAGCTTTATTTATCAAATTTGTACGTTCACACCCATCTCTGTGTATTTTATTCTCCCAACAGTCTGCCCGCAGATGTTCACTTCTCCCACATTTGAAACACTTCGGTCTTCTGCCTCTTTCCCATAGTTCAAATTGTTGTGGCATTCTTGACCTTTTGAATTGTTTGTTCTGGTATCATAATTTTTTTCTCCCCAATCATAATGGCAATGTGATACTTGGATCTTCTGATAACAGTGTGATGGACATGAACTCGTTAATATAGCAGGACACTGACTTGGCAGGTTCAAACTCAGGGGCATGAACAAGAGTTGCTGAGCTATTTCAGTGTCTCACTATTTGTAACACTTCCTGAAGTTCACAGTCTCTGACACCATCAATAAATATCTGCATTGTAAATCTCATTCAAAATTTCTCTGGTGCTTAGGATAGCCCAGTCTAATTAATCTATCAATGCTTGCTTCAAACTCTCGAAGACTCTCCCCGGAATGCTGTGGCCTTGTTCTCAACAGAGTGCAGTACACATTTTGCAAATGTTTATGACCATACCATAATTCTAGAACTTTTATCAATTTGGCATAGGTGTTCTAGCTATCAGGTGGCACTTTCTGTAATAGCTCTGGGGCTAGTCCTTTTAAAGCAAAAATAAATGAAACTGCTTTCTCTTTCTCTCTCAAATGATTTGGACATGCAGCAGCACCAAATTGCCAAAGATACGTTGCCCAGTGAGTGCTTCCACCAAATATTTGGGTCTTCATGTGAACTGCCACAAGTGGAAGTAAAGCCACTTTCTCCGATACCTTATTTTCTATGTACTTTCCTGTCTTTATGATTGGCACCATCTCTTCAGCCATTTGTTTTGATGCATGGCTGTATTTTCGTTAAATCCTGAATTTCATTTTTAATTTCCTCCCTTATGTTTGCAACTGACTCTGCTTCTATAACGGATACTTTGATCGACTTTCCTTCTTCTATATTTGAGACAGATTTTTTTATAGTACACGGTCTTACCTCTTGTTCATTGAAGTCACCACAAAGGAGACCCAGCTCTGCAGTAGTGTGCTCTTATAAATGTTTTTACTTGAGTATCAGTGCTATTGTGTCTTCCATTTCACGCTTCCATTCCTCTTCCTGCTTACATTTCTCATCTTGTAATTCTTCTGACTTGAGCAAGACTGCTTTTTGTCATTCCTCTGCTTCTTCTGCCTCCTCTTGGCATTATTCTTTTTGTCAATCCTGTGTTTGCAGTAGCAGCGCTTGGAAAGCTTCCATCATCTGACAGGTATCAATTTTTTTCCAATTACACTCACACTACTCTTCTATGAAGTGTCTCTGTTTCCACTGTTAAAGGTTCTATCTGAATTCTGACACCACTGCTGCGTTGGTCACACAGGTCATCATGGGTACAGTGGAAACAGAATAATTGATACCAATTACACTAATGAAGTAACTAATTACAAACTTTTAGACACAAACAACGGTTAAAAATCAACAAAGGCACTCTTGTACAATAATTAAAGTTAAGTCTGTCCAGCAACTACAGTAAATGTCACCTTATTATAACACACTAAATAACAAGCACTAAATAACACAATGATCACTTCCCACTAAACTGCAACAGTAACTCCAAACCACACTTCTAAAATTCCCAGTTGTAACTGAACTTCACCATTAAAAATCCAATACTTGTAGCTTCCGCCATCTTTCATTTTGGTGAGATAGCAGGCCTCGATGCTGGTAGAGTAGTCAAGTAACATGTGGAAAAGTCACTGTGATTCTGTTTCATACAATAATGTCTAAACATCTGGAACTGCCTAGTGATGCACTACTATTTATTTACTCAGTTGCCATGTATTTTGAAATGGCTTACCCTCTCCTACTAGCTTTGCACTTCTCTTTTTTAACAGTAGTTTTTTTTTTCTTAGGTATCTAAATTGTTAGCTGCCATTCAGTCTTTTCTAGTTATGGACTGTGTTTATAATGACAGTCTTCATATCATGTTCACCTTCATGTTGTGTCAGTTTGTTTTCAAGATCTATGAAATTCTACAAATGAAAAGGGTTGCTCAGGTCAGGTACAGAAAAAAATGGTAATGCATTAATATTACCAACTATATTGTGCATTTCCTAGGGAATATAAAAACATTTAGTTATTAAAACCCACTCATGTACAAATTTAGTTATTACCATTTTTGTGTACATTGTTTTTGTATTTGTATGTATATAGGCCTGTATGCATATGTGTTGATAGTTATGTCTATTATGTAAAATTATATTAAGTGTTGTATTATTATAGACGTACGCCTTTAAATACAACTCTAGTGAACACAGTTATTGGAAGGTTACGGTCAGATGATATATACAATCAGATTGCTGCATATCCATTCCCTGAACATAGGAGTACAGCTTTAGCTAGTCAGGCAGCAATGTTGTTTGTGTGTTTGTATTTTCAGCCAGACATTTTACACAGACAGTCAGCTAAAATGGTGGGCATCATTGACAAGTACTTCCCGGATAATTGGGTGAGTGGCTTCAGTTTTTCAGCAATCATAAAACACTTTGAACACCAACAACAACAAAAAATAAATACAATAATTGGCTTTGTACTTATGACTAGTAGCTCGTACTGTAAAAAATTATTCAGTACACTTGACTATTGACAGAACAGAAAAATTTGAGGAGAAAAGGGGAATCTTGTACATTGTATTATCGAGTCAACTCGATAATATTAATAAATTTAGCAAATATACTTCTTGAAAACTAGTAAGTTGTAAAGATTACTGGTGTGACATGAATGAATTATTAAGTAATTTATGTAACAAGTGAAGTTATTTAAATTAACAAATAGAAATTATTATTTAAAATGTGGTAAACTTTTAACATTTTCATTCATTAAGTATAAAGGTAGAGAAGATTAAAAATGCTATATGTTGCTCATTAATTTTTGTTTTGAGTTGCATTAATGACCAAAAAATAAAATTGTTTTGCAGACTTTAAAATTGTATAACAGTCCTTTATATAGTAGATAAGTAATACTGAACCTAATTTCTTCTTTAAATGTTTTCCCCATTTTAAAATATGTTTTAATTTATACTTATGGTTGGCATCTTAGTACATTTACCCTTTAGTACATACATTCCCTTCACATTTTTGTCAATTTTAAACTATTTGTACTGGTTAAAACTATTCTGTCAATAATCATTGGCGAGATGTGACTGTGAAATAGGGAAAACACTACATGATCTCCTTTCTCCATGTTTTTCATATTCATCTGTACTTTTTAGGTAACTCTTCAGTACTTCATGCAGGTTTTTATTAATAAATATGTTGTATCAAATAATAAATACTGCAAGTACCTAAAGCTTATTAAATTATATTGTTGTGTTTTCACCTGGCGCATGTTTCACAGAATTATTCTGTATCTTCGTAAGGTTTCTTTTTGATTGATTCTGTGAAATGTGCATCAGGTGAAAATACAACAATATAATTTAATAAGCTATACTTGCAGAAGTTTCTATTATTTAAAACAACACACACACACACGCATATATATATATATATAATTAATTAATAACTTATTTATTTATATATAAAGTTAAATGGATACAAAATTATATAAAGCCTTGTCTTATTTGTAGTTTAGACGAAAGTCCTTCAGCTTTTACATGTGAAGGTGTCAGGTATGTACATCATCATAAAAAGAAAGAGTGTTTCCATTTCAAACAATTATATACAACTTGCATTTACATGATAGTTAATGGACTAGTGTAGCCTTAGCAAGTGAAGAATGTGGAGTGAGTGCTTCCACTCCTACTGAATAACACAACACTCTATAATTGTTTAACTATAAACTTAAACATTATATAAAATATATGTTATTGCATTACTTTGATTTATTCCCAATTCTAAAGAAGCATAATACTCACAAATTTGCAAAGTGCATAATTTGTGCACTTTCACAAATGAAATAACAGTATTCAAAGTGCAGACAAGACTAGAGCATATAGCAATCGTAATTGCTGAATCATAATTGCATGTTGATGTGTAACATAATTCCAATGCTGATACCAGTCACTTCCGTGCAATAAATTACACATACACTGGGCCAGGTAGCAGCAGCCAGCCAAACCATACATACCTTATATTTTGATTTGTCTTACCTGCTTTCTTATCAGATTATTTAATAATTATTTTAAATTATTTTTTATACTAAAAAAATAAGAATAGCACTTTCAATGCTTCCATTGATATTACATCACTGAAAATAATAAATGAGATGGGCGATACAGTATTGAATGCATTTTTTTTAATTTAATGTAGGTGGTGAGCCTGTACATGGGCATGACTATTAATCTTGTTGATATGTGGGACCCTTATAAGGCAGCAAAAACAGCATTATCAAGCACTATTACAAGTGCCAACATAAAAGAGATGGCAACATTACATGGAAGCAAATTAAAGGTTAGACAGAAATGGTTTGTATGTTATATAGTTGTTCTCATAAAAATAAGTGTTAGTTTATAGATATTGAAAATTTTCTTTTGTTATATATTACTATGTATGAAACTATAGCTAACTGCAACGTTGTAATTTATAAGCTTTCATTAACCACTTCCTTGATTGTCCTGAATTATCTCAGAGAAATACAACATACACATCCTAATTTTTTACTGTCCCAATTAATGGTCACATTTCATAAACTTTGTGAACAGAACAGAGCACATGTTCCATCTTCAACACGTTGCATTTATAAAGTGAAGCATTTAAGTTCCTATTAAGAAACATAGCCTTATGACTCTTCGTACTAACATCTGAACTTATTTCAAATAAAATAATGTAAACTTCTGACTGGTAGCAGCACCATTCATTATAACTTTGTAGATCTTTGTCAGTTTGCCACGTTAAGCCATGTTTGATTATGGCAGCAATTGTCCTCTTGCAGTTTATCTTCATAGAGTGAATCTGTGTTACATTTTTAGATTTTATTTGTATTTAAATATTCTACATATTTATAAAGAAGTCAACTTTGTACTTTTAATTTCTTTAAAGGACAAATTTAGATGTAATCCATTTAACTTTCACTATTTTACTATATTCACATATCTCAGATCCTGGTCACTGATGACAACATATCAGCAGAAATAAAGCCTAGGATTATATCTGCAAATAGATGCTACTTTGCCCTAATGTCCCAGCTAAGATCAAGAAATAATTCTAGAGCAATGGAAATCTATAGGCATTCCAAGGGCCAGATACTTGAAAACAATTAAAATAAGTAGAGTTAGCTGTGTTATGAGAATTCATAAAAACGACCTTTCGAGAAGAACATTGTGAGGATGGCTTCCGGTCAGCACAAGTGAGGAAGACCAAGGATAAGATTCTTGGATAATGTATAAGAAGACCTACAAACTAATAGGAGTGAGAGGGTGGCAGCGGCTTTCAGTAGGTGGAGACGATTGGAGAAATGTCCTGAAGGGAGCTATTGTCCACAAAGGGCTGTGGACCAATGATAATGATTTTACTGTATAGTTGATATTATTTTTATCAATATTAGAAGATTAGAAGAGTGTAATTGTAAAAACAGTTTTTATTGCATTAGAATATATAAAAAACTGTGTGTGTGTGTGTGTGTGTGTGTGTGTGTGTGTGTGTGTGTGTGTGTGTGTGTGTGTGTGTGTGTGTGTGTGTGTGTGTGTGTGTGTGTGTGTGTGTGTGTGTGTGTGTGTGTGTGTGTGTGTGTGTGTGTGTGTGTGTGTGTGTGTGTGAAAAAATATGTAGTTTTATATGACCCAAGGATGTTATAATGAAAGTACACACTTTCAAACCACGGTTAGTATAATTTTTTTTATTTAAATAAATATTTTATTAATGAACACTATACAATGTTGAAAAATTAATATTTTTAGTATCATATAGAAAATGGTGTATAAGAGCACCATTATATTGGAGGGCAAACATTATATTTAGATGAAGAATATTAAAAACTGATAATTAATCTGAAGACAGGCAAAGTTCTTGTTTGTGATTCAAAGCTTTATTTGTGATAAACCTTAATCTGGTTATGGATATTCATAAAAAATTGTTAAATATAAAACATCCTATTTCACATCTTATATAAAAGAGAATGATAGTTTGAAGAATTTATGGTATGTGGTCAACAAATGTAATAATTTGCCTTTATTCTGATTTTCAGAAATTAGTAGTCCAGACACATCAGTTATTAAAAGAGGGTGCACTTGGCAAAGACAATGTACTGGATCATGAAAATAAAGTTATTAAATTGATCAGAGATTGTAACGTTACACTCAGGTGGCTTATGTTACATACTACTGCATATAATTCAGGTATTAAATATAATTTTTTGACATTCTACTATATTGTGAAACTGTGCTGAATTATGTTTTAAAAGATGGAGACCGCATTAGATGCAGTAATAATGCCCTGTTTTAATTTGAATGTGTCTTATAACAAGTATTATGATTATAATCTCCAATAAAATAAGTCTTTTCAGCCGTGCTTTTTTGTCCACTGCTGCACTCGTTCCATCTAACTTTTTGAACACAAGCCAGTTTAAACATAATTATTCAGGATGTAGTAAATTCGCTTTCAACAGAAGTAGAGTTTCTTCACATTTTCTTGTAGGGCATTTCTATGAAAACTGGTCTATTTAGCACATGCGTGTGGTTGCTAATACCATGAAAATAAGCAGTCATACGTTTCAAGTTGATATAATTATCTATCATCTTCAGTTCATATACTGCCACTTCCATAATTCTCAGTTTCGTCTTGGATTCCAATTTGTTTCCAATATGGAGCAGATTTACTAAATCCACCACACTAAGATAAGGCACCAAATAATACACACTACATTGTGTGAAAATCTTCTTTTTCTCTTAATTAAGTTTCTTGTAAGACTGGGATTATTCTTCATGGTTGTAAAAGTGGTTGTGACTCACTGTTATTCAGTGTTTAGAATCTAGCCTTTTCGAATCATGTGTAATATAAAATAGTAAGTAATTGAAGTTACCAAGTGAAATGAATGATGAAAGGTCAATTGTGGTGAAGATAAGTGGTGATTCATTGTTTATTTATTCCATTCATATGCTTCCTTCCTTCCATCAGGCAACATTTTTGGGACCTGTCTTGCACACAGCTCACAATAATCTAGTTTTGCAGTAACAATTGTGTAACGTGTGAAAATTCTGTTGAAGAAACACTAATTGTAAATTGATGGTTTTTTTCAGACTTTTGGGCCCACTTGTTTAATAATGTTATCTGTTTGAATATTAGGCCTTCTACTATTCTCTTCAACATGAACATTTGTATGACTATCATTAAAGTTACAACAGCACTGCCTGACCTTGCCTTCACTCATTACAGTAGGCTCATTACACAAATCACGATGAATTTCAGAAACATTATGACATATTGCATTGAGAAATTGAATATCAGATCGAACATCACAACTGGCAGGGTTGTTTACTGTCACAACCATCATGCCACACACAAAGAATCACTGCCACCAGAAAGATAAACAACAATAGGCTTCTGACAAAACAGATATTAACTAACTAATGAAGCAGTTGAAGCTACTGTGCATGTGTGTTATGACTCATTATTGTAGATCACGTTTTATTCACACCTGGCCCTTACTTTTGAAACACGCTTCATACAATAAAGACCTCAGTTTTCAGCAGTATTGCTGAACCTATGCTATGAAAACATTTCATTGCCCTCTTTATGACAGTTTTATAACACTCATTGTAGTTACATTTGTGACGATTTAAATTGTGACAATTATAAAAATAAAAAAAAAATTTTAAGTTGCGAACCACTAACCATTTAAATCTCACAATGATAATAAAAAACATGTAGGTACTAAGTGTGAATGGAAGTAGTAATTAATAAGGGCAAAGAAACGGTAAAGAAAAGACATATTGTAAATAATTATTATTGTCGCATTTAACCCTTTGCTTGTTATCAGGCGCCTACCTGTTGATACCGGACTCGACATGTTTACCGAGTCTTCTGTAATTAAAATAATATAGAAAAATAATGTTAATAATTAAAGAATCTGAAGACACAGATAGTCACGAAAACAACTAATTTAAATGATGTATTTTTATCTAGCGATAGTTTGTATAAATAAAAAAGTTTTATTTAGAGAGAGACCGGGACTATATTCTCGCGGAATAAACACCCCACTATCTATTGTCCTGTACCAGTGGTAGCGTACGAAAAATCTCTCTCTCGCAATGACGACTCCAAGCAGTGCACACGCACGAGCAAAATGCTCTGTTGAAATGTTATGTGATTGGTTATTAGTTTGGATTAATTCTTATGTATTTTACTAACTGCTACAAAAGAGTGTAATATGTAACGTTAAGAAAAAGAAAAATTAATAAACGTTGTAACAAGAAGAAATAAGTGACAACCAATAGTACGAGTGTTAGTAACTATAACAGCTATCTTCTCCGATTGACGACTCTTCACAGCATCCTACCTGGAGACATGAATCATCAGAATTACAACTCTAGTAGACCCGACCGATAATGCAGTTCGAGACATCTGAGAATCAACGAGTACCTGTGTAGAAGGCCCACTCTATCCTGCAGACGTTTAAGCCGTGAACAACTGAGACCAGACCTAGACGAGGACGACGCTCTTCGGATTCCCAAGATGTAACCATATGGAGGAGATTTCTACATCCCAAATTAAAGGTGACTCGATAGCACGTCTATCGAGGAATAATAATAATAGTAATTGTAACACAATACTCTCTTAAAGAGATTTTCAGAGACGTTTGACTTTATAAGAATATAAAAATTTAAATCTAAGAATTTAATTGTAACTATTCAGGTTTCTTACAATTGTAACAGTTTAGATTTTAACGTAACGTAGTATAAGTAATACCATTCTTCAAATGGAATAATAATGAAACTTAAAAGTAAAAGTAACAGTCTTGCAAGCTAATATCTTGAATTGAATATAATTAAAAGTTAAAGACTAAATACCAATGGTTACCCGGATCCGGGGAAAAGCTAAATATAATTTGTTGTGATCCCACAGTCTATATAAAGCAATTTAAATAATTTAATAATTTAATTAATAATGTAATGGGATCTGTCTTTTGAGTAAATGTCATTTTTTTTTTTAAATGTTTAATAAAGGGAAATCTTCTTGTTGCACACATATACTGAGTACATAAATCAACAGTTTTCCCTTCCCTGATTCCTTTTATATTTACTGTGTGTTGTTCTGTTTTAATTTCAGCTCGTCCCGAATAAGGCAGCCTGAAGTAATTGGCAGAACCAATTACTTTGGGTTCCCTCTGTTATAAATCAAGAGAAGAGGTTATAAACTGCGCCACTCTGCTAATTAGTTAAAATTTTGCTGCTAATTAAAAAAAAAAAAAAAGAAATTTTGTGACTTGTGTTATTAAGCAGTAATTGTGCCTATTAACCCAGACCATAATCTGTTGATTTATTTACTCATGTACTTTAAATGTGTCTAAAATCTTAAATAAAATTAAACGATAATAGTTATTATTATAGTTTTGTAAATAGGTAATTTTAATTATTATTTAGATATAGCAATGATCATAATATTAACTAAAGACGCCCCGTGTATTCGATATAACATCAGGCATGTGCTTGTCAAAAGCTCATTCAACAACACGTCTGTTTGTAAACAATATCAGACCGGTTGATTTCTTGTCCGCTCCTGTAAGTGTGTATATTGTCATTGTGAGACTCCCCCATCGCGGAATTAAACTATCACTTCACCCTCTGTGTTAGCTCTATTGTTATAAGTAGCGTGTCCTTTCCTGTGTGTCGTTGCCGCGGATTCCCCCTTTTGCCGTACGCATCTGTAAACATGTGTGAGATTTCTCTCTCTCTACCTATGTAAAATGACAACCTTTGTCATCTCATTTTAATTGTTTATTAATAAATGTGTAATTCGTGTTTCTATTGACACGATGAGTTATATAAACTACTGACTAAACAAACAAGTGTACTAATTAATTTTATGAAAAGATGATTCCCGAAGTAAACAACCGAGCTAAACAAATAAAAAACGAAGTTTCTTAAATCTGAGTAAAGTAAATAATAAGAAATATATGATTAGTCATTTAAAATAAAAGGTTTAATAATATCGTAAATTATTATAACCCGTTAGTATAATTATAATTATAAAAGTGTAACTAAACTCAGCTTGGTAACGGGCCGTAACATTGCGTACGCATCGCACACGCCACCCCTTTTGAAGCAAGCCAGTGCAAGTTAATAAGGTGTCCGTTAGCTATTGTTAAATAGAACAATAGAGATATTCTCCCTCGAGTTGACTTATCCCCTTAGTAAGCAAAACTATGCCATTGTTTAAAACTAGTCTAACCTACTTTCCAGCGAAACAGCTGATCGCTTAAATAAAAAAAAAACTAATGCTATGTTTAATTACCTCTGTTAATAAACGTTTACCATGTACTAAAGTGTGTAGGAAATAATTGTGTAGTATAGTAAAGCGAATAATTTTGTGACTTAGTTAACCCTCCCTTGTTAGATAAAGTATTATACCCCAAGTCCCCAAAACAAAGTAAATAAAGAGTATTCTAAATAATATGGTAGTAGATAGTAAATAATTCTAGGTGCGTTTCGTAAATGCTCCAAAGTAATTAATAAATTATAAAGAAAGTAAATCAGAATAAAGAGAATAATAATTGTTTAAATAATAAGGCTAATTAATTCTTGATTTAAACTAATTGTGTGAAGTGTAGCGTAGAAGTAAGAGAAAGGAATAATAATAATGCAAGTAACGTAGATTAGTAAGCACCCCAGTTGTGGTGGCCAGTTAGAAGAAATAATGCGTGTTCAGGATTGTACTAAGCAGCCACCCTCTCTATTGTATAAACGGTAGCACTCCCTAAACAATGAATGCCACCACGTGTGAAATACTATGCAGTGTGTAAAGTGTCCCCCTTCCGCATAGTTTGTCTGGTTATTGTTAAAGAGTTAAAAGAGAAGTATCCTCGTGAAATTCCGCTTCTCTCCAAGTAACTATAATCAAGAGTGTAGTATGAGACCCTCTTTGGATTATTTAAAAGTAAGTCTATGGTATATAATCAAGATAGAATTATATACCGGTGTATAATCAAGATAGAATTATATACATGTTAAGTAACGAGTCACAACGGCGCCGGCTGAAAAGGATAATGATGAGCCAAGAGAGCCAAGAGATCATTTATGAATGCTGAAAGCTAACCTGTAGTGTTAGAGTAAGCTGATGTCAGTCGGGCCACGATATTGTGAGTTGCTGAAATTAGGGAAATTAGTATTATAAGTTAGTACTGTAAGAAGTGAGAAAAAGGGAATTTCACGGAGGAGGAACATTTAAATGAGAACTAGATCATTTAAAGAGAATTTAAAACAACAAACTGTGCACTAATAATAATAAAAGAGAATAATAATAAATAATGATAATAATAAGAAATTTCACACTGTACTCCCCAAGCATACTCTCGGTACGTACCTAACCAAATTTTCCGGAGTCGGTGTTGGTTAAGAGGCGGAGTATGTGACGATTTAAATTGTGACAATTATAAAAATAAAGAAATAAAACAAAAAAAATTTTAAGTTGCGAACAACTAACCATTTAAATCTCACAATGATAATAAAAAACATGTAGGTACTAAGTGTGAATGGAAGTAGTAATTAATAAGGGCAAAGAAACGGTAAAAAAAAGACATATTGTAAATAATTATTATTGTCGCATTTAACCCTTTGCTTGTTATCAGGCGCCTACCTGTTGATACCGGACTCGACATGTTTACCGAGTCTTCTGTAATTAAAATAATATAGAAAAATAATGTTAATAATTAAAGAATCTGAAGACACAGATAGTCACGAAAACAACTAATTTAAATGATGTATTTTTATCTAGCGATAGTTTGTATAAATAAAAAAGTTTTATTTAGAGAGAGACCGGGACTATATTCTCGCGGAATAAACACCCCACTATCTATTGTCCTGTACCAGTGGTAGTGTACGAAAAATCTCTCTCTCGCAATGACGACTCCAAGCAGTGCACACGCACGAGCAAAATGCTCTGTTGAAATGTTATGTGATTGGTTATTAGTTTGGATTAATTCTTATGTATTTTACTAACTGCTACAAAAGAGTGTAATATGTAACGTTAAGAAAAAGAAAAATTAATAAACGTTGTAACAAGAACAAATAAGTGACAACCAATAGTACAAGTGTTAGTAACTATAACAGCTATCTTCTCCGATTGACGACTCTTCACAACATCCTACCTGGAGACATGAATCATCAGAATTACAACTCTAGTAGACCCGACCGATAATGCAGTTCGAGACATCTGAGAATCAACGAGTACCTGTGTAGAAGGCCCACTCTATCCTGCAGACGTTTAAGCCGTGAACAACTGAGACCAGACCTAGACGAGGACGACGCTCTTCGGATTCCCAAGATGTAACCATATGGAGGAGATTTCTACATCCCAAATTAAAGGTGACTCGATAGCACGTCTATCGAGGAATAATAATAATAGTAATTGTAACACAATACTCTCTTAAAGAGATTTTCAGAGACGTTTGACTTTATAAGAATATAAAAATTTAAATCTAAGAATTTAATTGTAACTATTCAGGTTTCTTACAATTGTAACAGTTTAGATTTTAACGTAACGTAGTATAAGTAATACCATTCTTCAAATGGAATAATAATGAAACTTAAAAGTAAAAGTAAAAGTAAAAGTAACAGTCTTGCAAGCTAATATCTTGAATTGAATATAATTAAAAGTTAAAGACTAAATACCAATGGTTACCCGGATCCGGGGAAAAGCTAAATATAATTTGTTGTGATCCCACAGTCTATATAAAGCAATTTAAATAATTTAATAATTTAATTAATAATGTAATGGGATCTGTCTTTTGAGTAAATGTCATTTTTTTTTTTAAATGTTTAATAAAGGGAAATCTTCTTGTTGCACACATATACTGAGTACATAAATCAACAGTTTTCCCTTCCCTGATTCCTTTTATATTTACTGTGTGTTGTTCTGTTTTAATTTCAGCTCATCCCGAATAAGGCAGCCTGAAGTAATTGGCAGAACCAATTACTTTGGGTTCCCTCTGTTATAACTCAAGAGAAGAGGTTATACATTTATTACTATGCAGTCCTGTTTACCTCTTCTCCTCTCTGCATTCTTTTGTTCCTAACACTTCCTCTCAAAAGGGAATGCTTGTACAGTAATATTATCCATACATGTTTAAAGTATAAATGCATGTTGTTTTGAAAACACTTGGTGTTTTAAATGTTTGTGATCTTTTTAATTTATTAAGTAGTTACATACTGTAAACTTTACCAGACCGAATTTTGTTATCATAGTCGTGTTTTGAAATTTTGAACATTACAGTAATCTGTTATAAATTATGATAGTGGCAGAACCAACTAAACGCAGCAAATCAATTCGAGACCAGGTCATGGCAGACATAAAATATGATCCACTAAGGATTTTCCAGCTATTGTTGAACACTGCTGAACTGGAACTCAAACTCAAAGAATTATTCAAAAGGGTAAGTGCATCAGAACACATACAATACATGTAACTGTTAATGCCATCTAAATGTCAAATTCTAACAACCAGTGACGTAATTCTTTTTTCTGTCCCCTCCGGGAACCCTTTGTGGGCTCCCCTACTACCCTTACTTAATTCATGCCTCTTGAATACTAACCCCTCATTTTAGCTGTGACAGCTACTAAAATTATGTAACGTAAACAGAATATGTTCTCAAGACTGTTTAAAATCTCTTTTTCTGTGCCTTGGCCAGTTTGATCAGTTATTTCTATAAATCATAAAAAAATTTAACTCTTTAAGTTGGTTGGCCTTCCGACTTCTTCAGAAATTAAGACATATCTGATTATTGGACTCAGTTGATCTTATCTCTTAATGTCTTGAGTAGTATGCATTATTTCAGAGAAAAACTGAGCAGATTCAATACATTTAAAAATATTATTTTCGAGTGAAATTCATTTTGAAATTTGAGGCTCATACTTCTCCTTGTTCTTTGGATTACTGATTATCTTGTGCAACAGTAGATAGTATTTTCTTATACAGATCGATAATTGCCAAAATGTTTCCACTATTGGGTTGGCTTGTCTTCTCTTTGTTGTCTCTAAAGGCTAAATTTGAAGCTGTCAATGTCAGAGTAACATTTAAAACGCGATCCAGTATTGGCCCATTTATTAGTTTCCCTTCTTAGCTCATAAAGAATAACAATTCAGGCTTAGCCAGTGGCCTTGGTATGTTTTTAACTTTAATCACCGCTCTATTGTGCAGCAACCAAATAATGTATAGTCTCAAAATACATTATTAGATAGATGTACTGTACTATAACAGTAAAAAAATAAAAGTATTTAGTTTTGATGTTAAATACATATGGGGAAATTTAGTTGTACTTAAGTTCAATGGTTTATACCCATTTATCTTAAAAAAATTAAGGGAAATATTTGCATGGGCCCCCCTAATCCATAGCCCCCCCACCCCCCCGCATTGCAGGCCCTGTGGACCTGGCTGTAACACCACTGCTAACTATCTGATCTCATTGTGATCATTCTGTAATCAGTTCAACTTAGTGATCGGGAAAGAAAGGGAAATTACTATGTAGTAATAGTAGTGTTTGGTCCATCTTGTGTTCATATTAACTTAGGTCTTCTGAGTGTTGTTCAACATTAAAAATGGTTACTGTACTGGTAGTGTGTTGGTATCCATACTGTTCAAAACACACACACACACACACACACACAATAATCTTCATATGGTTTGGCTCAAGATAAACTCAGTCTCCACAATACTGATCCACAAACAAAACAGTAAACCAAACTTGCCAACCTCCAAGTTGCTGACAAGGATCCAGCTACCCCAGTGATGGTCTTGCCATGAGACCCAACAAAATCAAAGTTCTGTGGCTGGAGGAAAAATAGGTGGGTTGAAAGGACCATCTGACAAGCTTGAATCCAAATATTGTTGTTGCATGGCCAAAGGAAAATTGTACCAACACAGAATGGTTTGTAATTTTAGTTAGTAAAAATGTGTACATTTTAGCGAACAAGAACATAATAATGGCTGGAGAATACATAGTGAGATCATCACTCTCTCCCCTATAAAGAAAGTGATAGATATAGGCCTGTATCAGGCTGTCATGCTGACATTCTGTTGGACAATTCTTTGTGGTAATCTCGGATTTCTCATCTCCATAATTTCCCCCAAACAGACTGGTTTTCATAATTTTATATTGTCATTTATGGTCTCTGTGCTCCTTTGGTCTTTACTTTTAGTTCCATGTTCTTTAAGGATGATCGCGTAGGTGGAGGTATGGTGATCGCGAAAAAAATCGTCTTCGAGATAAGGGCCAATTCTGCTTGTACTACCCTCAAAACATGAAGAAAAGTCATTTTCCAAAAAGTGTGTGTGTGTGTGTGTGTGTGTGTGTGTGTGTGTGTGTGTGTGTGTGTGTGTGTGTGTGTGTGTGTGTGTGTGTGTGT
Source organism: Magicicada septendecula (assembly GCA_034769895.1). Classification (NCBI taxonomy): domain Eukaryota; kingdom Metazoa; phylum Arthropoda; class Insecta; order Hemiptera; family Cicadidae; genus Magicicada; species Magicicada septendecula. The sequence continues at coordinate 565,965,658 of CM068368.1, read as the reverse complement.
GTGTGTGTGTGATGAATTTTTTCTATGGTGAACAATAACTGCCGCAAATTCAAACAGAATCAAATAATTACTGTGCTGCAAAAAAATATTTTTGTATGATTTAGTGAAAATATGTTTTTAACAGCACTTTTGCTGCTGATTCCAGATGTAACCTTATTTTTCTTCTAACACATCAGACTTTTTATAAATTCATTATTTACTTTTGATTTTTTACTAGATTTATGTATAGTTTCTATGATCTTTTTGGTGAAATTTATAACAGCACAACAGAAGAATACATACTTATTGCACATATTTTGTATAAACCAGTCTGTAAATATGCTACACTTATGATTATGTATTAAAACAGTGTAGCAATCATATATGCTGTGTATTGTCTATTAATTTCAATAAAGTTGTTAAAAATTGGAAATATAAAGGTAGTTGAAATTGAGTGGTTGAAAGCATGGTGCTCTGGAAATCTTACCTATATGAATGAAAAATCTGTTAATATAACTTATAATGGTCTCTAGGAGATAAAAAATGGAAGAAAATACATAATATTGTGTTCTCATAATTTTCTAAATATTTTACATTTTCTATATTTTTTGAATTAAAATTTTAATATTTTCATATGTAAAAATGCTCACATGCAAATATTTTCTATTTCATACCCAACATGCACATACACACATATTTAATGATTTTTGGAAATATGTTTCACATGTTCCTAAAAATATGTTAGGTGAAGAGAGCTCTAAAAATTACTTTAAAAATGTAGTTTTTAGCTTGTTTTTTACAATACGATAATTATGGAGTGTACGATATTTTGTACAAAAATTATGGTAAAGAGAGCTCTGAAAATGTGTATTTTGAAACATGTTAGGTAAAGAGAGCTTTTAATATAAAAAGCCATGTAAATTTTGTAATTAAACTTTGGCAACATCCTAAGCGAGCTAAATTTTTAGGTTTTGAATTTTCAATGGTTTTTGAAGGTATTTTGAGGTAAAATGTTGAAAATTCTTAGTAAATTTTAGAAATTGTGATTTTGATGGGACTGCACTCATGCTTTCATTTTGTCTACATGTGTGTGTGTGTGTGTGTGTGCGCGCGCGCGCGCATAATATTTATAACCCAGTATGTTTTACATTTGAAAAACACTTGTTATTGCAGAAAGAAAATCTAAAATATTGTGACATCAAAAATGGACAGTTTATTCTAATTGCTAAATAAAAACAGTTTTTTGTTATTAAACAAAGTGATAGTATTTGTAGTAATTCTGTAATAATTTATCATAAATTCCTGTAAACATATAAATACTGACCATCTTGTTTAAGTAATTTTGTTTTCAGCTGTTAACTGAAAGAGAGGAGAAGTGGGATGTGTATAAGAAGGAATGTGAAGATAGAATGACAGAGTTAGCTGATGTCTTCTCTGGAACAAAACCTCTCACCAGAATAGAAAAAAATGGTATATTTTCAGAACTGATTTGCAGTTAACATTGTGCATCTATTAGAAATATATTTGTACATATATTTATATGTAAAGAGATAGTATGGATGAAAACTATACAACTTGGTAGACACTGGTACATATATCAGCGCTCTAAACTAACAATGTCAGAAATGCTAGCTTGTTAAAAATGAATATATAATTTCCCACTTAACTTATAATTATTCTTCTCTTGTCTTTATGTATAATATTTTTATAAAAATAATCACATATTATAGGTAATTACGTTTCCTCCAACTTTGAAATTAACCGACTTCTTTAGATTTACCTACAGTGTTGAAACCAAGGCAATGCAAATTGCCAATGTTCATCTTAACCATGCCAATTGGATCTTCTTCATTATTGAATATAGCTAGCAGTGTATCATTTCATTGCCAGTTGATATACCCATTCTTCCATATATTCTTTTCTGTTCTTTAGGTACTTTTTAGGAGTAATAGTAATCAAATGGACGACAGACTATAGTCATCATAGATACAAGAGACTTTCCATAGTGCCTGTGTTTGTGTTATATAGAAACTTTGTGGTATGGAAAAAGTCTTTTGGCAAATACACTTATACTGATATACTTAAACTAAAAAAGGAAACACTATATTAAAATAAATTATGCTACTTTAGAAATTTCTGTACAGTCATTTGGAGAAGAAAACTGTAACTTTCTTTTGGTTTATTACAAAATGTTTATGTTTTTAACAAAAGATTCGGTTTTATTTAGGCAAATAAATTGTCTGGTGCATTTTTACATTTTTTCTGGCAATGCTGAAAGTTTTTAATACTTCTTCACTAATCACTTTTGTATCTGGGCTGTTGCCACCATTTCATGATGATCAAAATCAAAATCAGATCACCAATCAAAATTTTTACCTGATTTTTGAGGTTATTAACTTGTTTATAACTTCTAGGTGAGAAGATTAGGCTGCAACCATAATTTGGATGTCAGTTTGTAAAAGTAATTGTTGAATTGCATACAAGGGCTTATTAGGCCACTTAGATATGTTGCATAACATTTCCCAACTGCCAGTAAGAACATCTTATAATCTCTTGGCAAGTGGTAAAAACTGAAAAACCAGTATTTTGAAGACACCTTAAATTTGAGTCTGAATTCACTTCATTGATATGTGCCTTCAACAGTTATTTAATGCAGTATTTTGCTGTTGCTGTCCATACACTTGCATTATTAATGGAATTTGAATGTTAATTAAAATTCTTCTGTGGTAATGATCTTTTTTTAAGTTCTTTACTGTGCCCATAGACTGTAGTTCTGATTGAATGCAAGTGGAAAGTGAAGTGATTTTAATGTAATTCAAATTTTCTGACAAATGTGCTGGACAGTTGTATATTAACAAGAGGATTTCGTAATTTTGTCACCGTTTTGTTGTCTATAAAAGTAAGTCACTAACAAAAAAGATCTCTACCAATACATGTGCCATTTCTAAAATTATTTATCATTCTAAAAACATGTGTCATTCTAATAGGTAAACATTTATAAAGTAAATCTGTTTCTTCAGCAGCAAAAATATTCTTTTTATTGTACTCAGGCCAGTAATTTACCCAACAGACATTTGTTTCTGAGATACATGATTGCATTTATCTACATCAGTACTATCCGTACAGATTATACAGTTAAGGGAGTCATAAAGGTTACAAATTTTGACATTTTTGTTTTTTTACATTTTGTGAATCTGTGGATATTTCTCTTTAATTTCATGTTTTCTTCATTACAGTATTCAAATGTTTACTATTTTAAATTAATTTTTTAAAATCTTGGCGCATTCCAAATTTAAAGGGGAATTTGCAAACATCATTTTACATAATACACCACATATCTCAGGAAATAGTTGACCTAGAAGGCTGCAGTTTTAATTGTTTTGTAGAGAAGGTTTTAGTTCATATTTCAGCTGGATTACCAGTTCTCATTGAAATATCTTTGATTTTTAAAGAAGTGTACTTTTGTAAACAAGAATTACTTTTTCAAACATTTTGTGTTGTTCCCCATTGTGTTGATTTTTTTTAATCTTCTGATACACTTTTACAATGATTAAACTAAAGGGACTTAAAAAAAAGAATGAACACAGGAAACAGATTTTACCGAACCAATACAGTGACGGTGTAAAGTGAGTTTAGTGTGGAGCAGAATAATAATTTAGTAGAGTTGTAAATAGAGAAACTGTGTACTTTTTTTCCAAGCACTTTAAAGAAGAAAATACAGAAAACACCATAAAAATACTCTGAAACATGTAAAATGCAAATAAATATCTATATAATAATTAATTTAATATTTTAAATTTTGATTTGTGTAATACAGCGTGTTGCAATATATGAAAAACTACTATTTGTGAAAATGTACGTATGGTCTAGTATGTAAGTGGCAATAAAATATAGTCCTACGAACTACATCAGCACAAAGACTTTCTAGACTTCAGAAAATAGTGAAAAAAATAAGCTTTCTGATAACAATTTTAGGTATCTCTATGCATTTGATCCATAGGAAAAGGCTTCTCTGATGGTAGGGTGAGGTTAAGTTAGGTTAAAATATAGTTAAGGTATAGTTTAAGGCTTATTTTAAAGATGTAAAGAATATTTTAAATGTTTAAAGTATAGTTTATAGTATTTATTCTGACGTCAGAATTTGTTATATAAATGTCTACTTTGAACCCGGTTTACTCGAAACTACTTTTTTCTATAAATGCCCTGTTTTCTCAGAAACTACCTGTATACCTGTATGAAATTTTTACCACATATTTTATACAATTTTGAGATATTGTGGATCTACAATGGTTGACTTAAATAGTTTATTAAAAAAATAAAATGTCTTAAATTTTCATTTTTTAAAACATAGGTGTGTATAAAAGGTTATAATTTTTTTCCTACTCAATGTTTTAAAATCATTGTAGATCAGTGTATGTAAAAGGAACGGTTCAGTATTGTTTGAAAAAATCGCACTTCTGTGTCTGACAGTTTCTGAGAAAATAGGGCATTTGTATAGCTGTTTTAACATGTGGAAGCTGGGGCATTACGACTCCCCTTAACCTTTTTTTATACTTCATCATACTTAAAACAGGAAGTATTTTCTGCTATATTCTTCTATATTTTCTTTGATAAATAGAATACTATCATAACCTCTCTATGTCAATAAAAGTTAAGTTTTATTGTTTGCATATGTGTTACAGTTTTGTTGACACTGACTGAGAGAGAGAGTACTTAACCTACCTGACCTTAGCCTGTTTTCTTGTATAATTTTTTTTTCTAACTTTATTTATTACAATTTTAGTTTTATATTTTATTAGTTTCATGTCATATATCTGTATAATTATGGACCAGTTTTCAGCAACAACTGTCAGGTAACTAATACTAACTAGTAGTGAGTAACATAATAATTCCTTATTATTGTTACTCTGAAATAGGGTGCAGCCTTTATCAGACTGAATACTGCGTTAACTACGTAGCAGTCAGGCCTTGAATTGTGGAATTTTTATACTTACACTTATGTTTATATGTCTAAATTTAAAAGACCATTACTCATACTTTATTTATTCCCTGTTTATATGGATATGGATGTTTCACTTATAGTGATAATACATTTTTGTAATGTTTGACTATGTCAAGTAATTATACTAATTTACCTGTATGTTTTGTCAAGAAAACTTGCAGAAATGGTTTACAGATATAGGAAAACAGATAATGTCCCTCAGTCCAGATGAGCCTGCTGTTGCTGGACGGAAGATAATTCAACTAATACAAGCTTTGGAGGAAGTTCAAGGTACTACATAAATCCTTAATGAATAGCTGATTTAATGAAATTGTGTAATTCTTGTTTAATGTAAACAAAAATCTTTTTGTTAATCAAGAATTTCATCAACTGTCAAGTAACATGCAAGTGAGTCAGTTTCTGGCAGACACGCGGAAATATCTCCATCAAATGGTGCGAGGCATTAACATAAAAGAGGCTGTTCTCATAAACTTACAAATTGTTGGTGACCTTAGTTATGCCTGGCAACTGATTGACAGCTTTACGGAAATCATGCAGAAGGGCATTAAAAGTGACCCTTCATTAGTGAGCAAGTTGCAGGCAACATTTGTCAAGGTATCATAAAGATAAGTTTTATCATATATATATATATATATATATATATGTGTGTGTGTGTGTGTGTGTGTGTGTATTACATTTAATATTTATAAATAAATTTACTTCAAGATATACCTTTTTTTCTTATTAGGAACATGAATGAATATATATATATATATATATATATATAACTTTAATATTTATAACTAAATTTACCTCAAGATATACTTTTTTCCTATTAGGAACAAAGTATATCTTGAGGTAAATTTAGTTATAAATATTAAAGTATTATATACATCAAGAAACGGACTGTAGCAGAAACTGATTGAAATATATATATATATATATATATTACTATAATACTTATAACTATTTTACCTCAAGATGTATTTTTTCCTTTAGGGACATGTTTCGGGAGATCCTGTTCTCCCATTTTCAACCTTCGCCATCTTGCTTCTGGTGCAGTATTTGTGTGTTGGCTTCTGGATGTTATTATGGTGGTTTGTTGGTCTTTGGTCCTTCAATGTTGCATTATTGTGTGTGGTTGTGGTATCTGTTTTTGTATTTTGTGTATTTTCGATGTTGAGTGCTTTGAATATTGTGTCATGTTTTGTATTGATTTGTATTTGTTCTGGTATTAATTTGTTTTGTGTTTTATGTTTGTAAATCTGTAAATTTTCCCATATGTTCATTATGGTGCCTTTGTGTGGTATATGTTTTATTAGTGTTACATTGGTTATGTCTGGGAATTCATGTCCTGTGTTTATTGCATGTGTGGCTAAATTGGATTTATATATGTTTGGTTTTTTGTATGCATTTAGGTGCTCAAAATAACGTTTTTTCAGCTGTTTTTTTGTTTGTCCTATATAACATTTATTGCAATCTTGGCATTCAATTTTGTATATACCGTTGGTTGTTGTATTATCTTTGTTGTGTGAGTTATTTAGATTTTGTAATTTATTTTTATTAGTTTTGTATGCTATTTTTATATCTGTGTTTTTAAATAGTTTTGTTAGTTTTGACATTTTATTATTTATATATGTGAATGTGGCCCATTTTTTGTTGTTGTTATTATTTATGTGTTGTTCAGTTTGATTAATTCTTAATTGTTCAGTTTTTATTTTGTATTTGATTTTATTTTCTATTTTGATCATAGTATTTTTATTGTATCCATTTGCATAACCAATTTGGTATATTATATTTCTTTCTTTGTCAGTTTCTTGTTTGTTTAGGGGTATTTTGTACATTCTGTTAAATAACGAATAAAATGCTGCCATTTTATGTTGTGGTGGGTGGTCAGAATGGTTAGGTATAATGATGTTAGTGGAAGTTGGTTTTCTATATATTGCATATTGTATGTGTTTGTTGTATCTTGTGATGGTTATGTCTAAATAGTTGATTTTGTTATGTTTTTCTTTTTCTTCTGTGAATTGTATTTTGGGATGTATGTTATTGATTTGTTTCAGTATGTTCTCTGCATTTGTGTTTTTGTTATTTGATACATATAGTCCATCATCTACATATCTTATCCATATGCCATCTGGGTCATGTGTTTTTATGATATTTTGTATTTTGGTGTCTATATGTTGTAGGAATATTTCTGCTATTATGCTTGATAATGGTGATCCCATTGCTAAACCTTCTTTCTGTTGATAAATTTTGCTATTAAATTCAAAGTAATTTTGTTTTAGTATTAGTTGGAGACTATTTTTTATTTCGGTTATATATTGTTTGTTTTCATTTTGTTCTATAAGTTTGTTTATTATTATGTCAATTGTTTCTTCTACTGGGATATTAGTGTACATGTTTGTTATGTCATATGATGTGAAAAATTTATTTTCATTTATATTTATTATTTTTAGTTTGTCTATTAATTCGTATGTATTACAAAACACATATTTGTACACAAAACAAATTAATACCAGAACAAATACAAATCAATACAAAACATGACACAATATTCAAAGCACTCAACATCGAAAATACACAAAATACAAAAACAGATACCACAACCACACACAATAATGCAACATTGAAGGACCAAAGACCAACAAACCACCATAATAACATCCAGAAGCCAACACACAAATACTGCACCAGAAGCAAGATGGCGAAGGTTGAAAATGGGAGAACAGGATCTCCCGAAACATGTCCCTAAAGGAAAAAATACATCTTGAGGTAAAATAGTTATAAGTATTATAGTATTATATACATCAAGAAACGGACTGTAGCAGAAAGTAATGAAATAATATAACCATACAAGGTAAATAAGCCTACAGTGAAAAAACGAAAAGTGAGGTTATAAAACAAAGCAAAAACAAAAGTGTATAGTGAAGAAAAAAATAGTGAAGTGAATAGCAAATAAGTGAAATCAACTACCAAATAACAGATAACAAATCATCTCTCACATAAATATACATTAACATGTACACAAACAACATAACCACAATTCCATATAACCACATTACCAAATTGTTAAACAAATTTCAAACACGAAAAAAACAACTAATGAACACAAACATAAACATATACTTCAATAGACAATGCCAAAAACATAAATTAACACCTAAATACATCAACATAAACACAAACAACAAAAATATGACTGCACAAAAAACTATAAAACAAGCACAAAGGCTATGGATACAAAACGAAATTAATCAATTATACAGTAAGAAAAATAGCATAACACTAGACATATACAAACTACACTTAGAGCTAACAAATTTATTACATCCAATCACTTGGAACAATAAATACAATAACATAGAAAATAAAATAAGATTTGAGAGAAACAAAAAGACTTATACAATTAACAAAAAACTTAACACATTAAAACAACAAAACAAAAATCAAGAACAAAAAAACAAAAATAAACACACATTTTACCCTCGAACCATTAACCTCAGCAATACAGAATTTAACAAAAAAGAAACAGAATATTTAAACAATATGTCAAAAACTAACATAACCCAAAATGCAAACAAAAATCTAGAAAATTTAATAGTAGAAACAGAATTTGCCTTTAACCTAATAAAAGACAATATACAAGAAGAAAAAAGAACAGAAGCAACACATATAATTAAAAAAATAATCACTAGCGAAATGAAAAACAAAGATAAACAAAAGAAAAACAATAAAACAATAAAAGAAATTAAAAATAAAGTAAAGAACAATAATTTAATAATAACTAAAGCAGACAAAAGTCAAGCAACAGTAATCATTGATAAAACAGACTACATCAAAAAAACCGAAGACTTCATCAACAATAATAAATGCGTACAACTAGATAAAAACCCAACAGAAAACTATCTTAAACAAACAATAAAACTAATAAAAACATTTTCAACAATAAAAACATAGACATATATATAAACAATAATCCAGAACCACCTAAAATGAACAGCCTAATAAAAATACACAAATTAAACAACCCAATACGTCCATTAATCAATTTCAAAAAAGCTCCTACATACAAAATAGCAAGAATAATAGCACAAAAACTAAAAAATAACCATCTGACAAATAACCATCATAACATAAAAAATACATACGAATTAATAGACAAACTAAAAATAATAAATATAAATGAAAATACATTTTTCACATCATATGACATAACAAACATGTACACTAATATCCCAGTAGAAGAAACAATTGACATAATAATAAACAAACTTATAGAACAAAATGAAAACAAACAATATATAACCGAAACAAAAAATAGTCTCCAACTAATACTAAAACAAAATTACTTTGAATTTAATAGCAAAATTTATCAACAGAAAGAAGGTTTAGCAATGGGATCACCATTATCAAGCATAATAGCAGAAATATTCCTACAACATATAGACACCAAAATACAAAATATCATAAAAACACATGACCCAGATGGCATATGGATAAGATATGTAGATGATGGACTATATGTATCAAATAACAAAAACACAAATGCAGAGAACATACTGAAACAAATCAATAACATACATCCCAAAATACAATTCACAGAAGAAAAAGAAAAACATAACAAAATCAACTATTTAGACATAACCATCACAAGATACAACAAACACATACAATATGCAATATATAGAAAACCAACTTCCACTAACATCATTATACCTAACCATTCTGACCACCCACCACAACATAAAATGGCAGCATTTTATTCGTTATTTAACAGAATGTACAAAATACCCCTAAACAAACAAGAAACTGACAAAGAAAGAAATATAATATACCAAAATGGTTATGCAAATGGATACAATAAAAATACTATGATCAAAATAGAAAATAAAATCAAATACAAAATAAAAACTGAACAATTAAGAATTAATCAAACTGAACAACACATAAATAATAACAACAACAAAAAATGGGCCACATTCACATATATAAATAATAAAATGTCAAAACTAACAAAACTATTTAAAAACACAGATATAAAAATAGCATACAAAACTAATAAAAATAAATTACAAAATCTAAATAACTCACACAACAAAGATAATACAACAACCAACGGTATATACAAAATTGAATGCCAAGATTGCAATAAATGTTATATAGGACAAACAAAAAAACAGCTGAAAAAACGTTATTTTGAACACCTAAATGCATACAAAAACCAAACATATATAAATCCAATTTAGCCACACATGCAATAAACACAGGACATGAATTCCCAGACATAACCAATGTAACACTATTAAAACATATACCACACAAAGTCACCATAATGAACATATGGGAAAATTTACAGATTTACAAACATAAAACACAAAACAAATTAATACCAGAACAAATACAAATCAATACAAAACATGACACAATATTCAAAGCACTCAACATCGAAAATACACAAAATACAAAAACAGATACCACAACCACACACAATAATGCAACATTGAAGGACCAAAGACCAACAAACCACCATAATAACATCCAGAAGCCAACACACAAATACTGCACCAGAAGCAAGATGGCGAAGGTTGAAAATGGGAGAACAGGATCTCCCGAAACATGTCCCTAAAGGAAAAAATACATCTTGAGGTAAAATAGTTATAAGTATTATAGTATTATATACATCAAGAAACGGACTGTAGCAGAAAGTAATGAAATATATATATATATATATATTACATTTAATATTTATACATAAATTTACCTCAAGATGTTATTTTTCTATTTGGAACATGTTTCGGGTACTATCTTGTACCCATCCTCAGCCTTCCGGTTTTTTTGTCTGGTGAAGTCATGGATGTTTATATACTAACTGGATGCCCGACTGCCAAACCTGTATGCTTGCGAGACTGAAGCAAGTGTGACATCACGCCGCCACCTTTAAAACGGGCAAGAGATCTCGAGCCCACAGTTCTACCTATACAACTGGTACATAATTGTGCCATTAATTACGCGACAATTAATTATTGTTTGATGATAAATACATGCTACGGTACGTCCTGAATAATACGATTTTTTGTCAAACCCATCAGCCCGAATGGTAATTCTCACTTACCTGTTAAATCTTTTGCTATTTACACTCGTAATCAAAGAATTTATTAGCCGACACCGTGGGATCATAGTGTTATGGGAACGTAAAATGAAATTTAAAAACAAAAGTTTCTCAACGAAGAATTAGAAATAAAAAGCTGTATTTCCAACTTTCATTGTTATTAGGGCTATTTATCTGTATGAAAAGTTACCGGTACTCACCAGGAACTCGCGAGTTCAATTCCGGGGGAGGTAGATCGATGTAAAAGTTTGGAAAATTCTATAGAGATAAATGAAATTATAAATCTTGAGAAACTTGGGCTCAAGGAGTAGTTGTTTATAATGTATACAAACATTTTTTGTCTAATCACCTGCCAGCGGCGCCCGGGAAAAATTGTTATAAACAAATTTTAAAAAAAATTCAGTTTATCGCTCATATCTCCGTTAATTTTACCCGTAGCTTAATTTTACAAGAGTTAAATTTTAAAGCTAAGGAAATTCTACACGACTTTCATTTTAAAAATATTTTTGTACGAGCAAAAATAAGCGCACTATAAAAAATTGTAAGTAAGAGGGGACCGCGCACCTGAGGTTCTCCACCATTCTATTATATATAATACTAGCACGTTTCCCCACCATTCTATTATATATACTTGCATAATCTCAAAATATTCATATTGAAAAGAGAAATGTATATAGAAGTTATAGATAACCATCGTCGAATTGAAATTACTAAAAGTTGCTGAACAACACTTGAGCGTGAGACGCGTTGCATCTTCCATCTCTCTCTTACCTATAGCGCAAACGGATGAAATTAAACTATTATTTACTGCTGAAATATTAATTTTACGAAACAATTACTAGAGTACTTTTTTGTAGATCTCCATTAGAATAACATTTTTTTATTACAAATTTTTTTGATTGGATCAGTGATTGGATACCAATTTAATGGTATAAAATTTAATGATTATGCATGCCTTATTTATTAATTTTATTTACTAATTATTAAAAATTATTATTGCAAACACCTAAAAACGGTGGTTATTTGAACGTCACAACATGCTCACAACACCTGTAAGTTGCACAAAAATAAAATATTTTTTATAACTTTTCCAGGCATCGATTTTTTGGCAAATTTTGGAGTCGCGCGGCTATCGGCTGAAGTAGCAACTAATTATTATTAATTATCCCAATTTAACCGTAAATTTTCATACCTATTATAATTAAATCTTACAGGGCAAGGTTTAAGCTTTCTAAATAGCCCAAAAAGAAGTGTCCTGATTATTGCACTTATCGCATAATTATATTTTGAAATTAAGTTATTTTTTTAGTTATGATTTTTCCAAAAAAGTGGATTTTAAAAATGGCGAATCTTAAAAACTAAATTTTTGTAATTTTTTTTATTCCTTGTAGTAATCAACCAAAGGGTCTAGAAAATGAATTTATACGTGAAAGTTCATTATAAAATTAATTGTTTATTTAATTTCATATTCTTTAAAAAAACAGCATTTTGTAATTTCATCTCTTGTGCAATATACACATAATGAAATCCTAAACCTTTTTTCATAATAGTCGCATGTAAAAAACTATCATTTTTCGATAGGCACTTTGTTTTGTTAAAATAGTTCAATTTAAACAAGAGTTATAACGTTTAATGAAGCGCGCGCGTGCCTCCGCTCGCTAGCCTCGTCCCCCACCACGACAGAATTATACGTTATAAAAATTTAGACCTCCCGCGCTTGTTTTTGCTCGCACAGAAATATTTTTAAGATGAAATTTGTGTAGAATGTCTTCAGCTTTAAAATTTAACTCTTGTAAAATTAAGCTACGGGCGAAATTAACGGAGATATGAGCGAAAAACTGAATTTTTTTTTAATTTGTTTATAACAATTTTTCCCGGGCGCCGCTGGCAGGTGATTAGACAAAAAATGTTTGTATAAACAACTACTCCTCAAAAATCGAGACTACTTCGATTTTTTTTGTTCAATTCAGGCTTACGCCGACAGTTTTCCTGCACTATATAAGGAGGTGGATGACAAAAAATCGCTGCAAAACAAAACATGCCACTTATGCAAAAAACTGCATGTTCTCTCCTTTTTTCCGTCGATTTGTGCAACCTACAGCACAACAAGAGTCAGGTATTTTATCTTCTTTTCGAAGTGATAAGTCAAGCAAGCATTAAATCAATTTACACTCCAAAAGGTCCGCACAAATCAACCTAACACCACGTCTGTTTACATTTTTTTGCCCATTTTAAAGATGGCGGCGTGACGTCACACTTGCTTCACTAGAGAACGCCCTGTCGGGCATCCAGTTATATTAACATCCATGGGTGAAGTACATATGTGTTGTTGGTTGACTATTATTATTGTGGCTTCCTGTTGGCTTCTGGTATTTCAAGTTGGTTTTATTGTGTGTGATTGTGGTGTATGTGTTAGTTTTTTGTGTATTTTCAATGTTGAGTGCTTTGAATATTGTGTCATGTTTTGTATTGATTTGTATTTGTTCAGGTATTAGTTTGTTTTCATATATATATATACTCATTAAGTTTTATTATATGTAACCTATGTGTGTGTTTGTGTTGTATTGGCACTGTTAAACTACTAGTTGTATTACCCATAAAAAATTGTTAACAGATAGTGTATTAACATAGAAAAATAAGGAAAACTGCAAAATCATTGGTGTGGAGCATATTGTTTTACAAAATTGAGAGTTGAACATTGGGAAAAAAGAAGGTCTGGTAAAAGAAATGTGGCTATGACAGCATGACAAAAATGAACTGAACTGAAAGGAAATGAAATTTAAATTTATTAAGGAAAGTTCCTACAGAAAAGAAAAGGGAGTTACTACAGGGAATAGAAAGACTTAGCAAAACTCTTAATGGGATGTGACGGTTACATCCATAAGTTGGAAGCATGAGGTATAGCCTTCAGATCATGAAGATCAGTGATGATCAGCACTGCAGGTTTGCCAGCTGTACTAATGAGGGATGTTGAATAATTCCATTTCCATAACTGATTGAATGATCATATTAACAGCTATCATATTTATTTGTTATGAAAAGTAAAAGCTTGTATTATTGGATGCTCAAGAAAGAAATGTTTGAAATAGTTGCCAAGAAGCCATTTTGAATACTTTTCATCCTCATATTAGACTGAATGTCTCTGGGTGCCAGTTATTTGCAGCCATTTGAAATAGTGGACTGCCAGTTTTCTTTTTTGAATAACTATACTTATAGAACTTAAATTGTGCTGCGTATAATACTATGCAACAACAACAACAATAATAGTCCACGTGCAGTGATAGCACATTTATGCTATTAACTTGTAACTCAGAAGCATTTGTATCTTGCACTGTAATAACTTTTTCAGCTCAGTTGTCAGTATTTGTTCTAGAATAGTTTTACAAAGAATATTTTAGAAAGTTGTTTCATAAAACAGGCTTTACACAGGGAAACAGACTGACTGTCCTTGGGAAAATTTAGAAAGCATGCTTTGAATCATTCCGTCTCAGCGCCATACTCTCTGTTTGGAAATATATATAAAAAATAATACATAAATAATGTGCATGTTGTAAATGTGGAACAACATGTAATGCGATGATTATTATCAGCTCTCAGTCTTTAGGAAATGTGACAAAATAACAGAATCTGTGTGGTGTCATTACAGACATGTTGAGAAACTGAACAGAATTTATTTGAGGAGTACTTGAAAGTTGATGAACCAGATAAAAGTAAGTCTTAGGGACTACTATCCCTTAATCTGAAAGTTGAAATTCTGTAGATCCTCCAAGCAGAATTGAAATTCAAGCATTTTTTCTATAATATGGAATTGGAAATTCTAGACAGAACTGGCATTTATATGATTAGATCTCACATAAATGGACCAGAGCTCTAATCTAAACGGACCTGTAACTGTGTCCAATAACAGTGAACAGATGGTGACAGTTAAGGAACTGGTATGCATTAGGTATCTTACTTTTGTACATAAAAAGGAATATGTTCAGAATACTTCAGTAAGCTATAATATAACAAAAATAATGAAACTTGTGTTAGTATCAATACTTAAGAAGTTCCTTCAGTTCTAAACCAAATGCAATATGCAGTATGAACATAACATTTACAATAAGACAGAAACAAGAAATGGCATCGGTTTATAATAAAAAAAGAATTCATTGCTAAATCACTCTTAATTAATTATGAATTCAGATTAAGAAAATTAGACAATGAAATTTATTTGTAATATTTCTATGGTAGATAAGCACATATTTATTGCTTCAGATTAAATATTTGTGTAAATAGAGGTTTAGTAAGTGAGATAAATATAGTGTATATAAAATCATAAGGTTAGAACACCATACAACACTATGAGGCTACATATAAATATAAATTAAAACAAACAAATGTATATAAAACATTAGTTTTGAAAATTTTTATATTTACTCAGTTTTGTTTTGAGAGTAGTGTGAACAGTTGTTGAATTTTAGTCACTCATTATGGGAAAGAAAACTTAAAATCTGTGCCAAAAAAAGAAAATATATGGAGTTAGAGAATTATAAAATTAGTTTCACATGTTAGAGAAAATTTAGTTTTACCTCAAACTAAAGCTTATTCTTTTCTGTATTTTGTCATGAAGTTACATGTAAAATAAATTTACAAAAAGTTATGATGAAACTGGCTCTGCGTATCCATTATTGCAAATTCAGTGTTCCATAACTTCTTAAGACAATGTATTAAAAAAATGGCATTATAGTATATACAAAAACCTAGGTTTGTAAACTATTTAAGCTTTACAAAAGAGAAATTCAGTGACCTGTTTCAAAATGGTGGCTATTTGAAAACTTTTTGTTATTTAAGCTCTCGGTGATTATAGGAAAATACGGTAAGTTTTATTCCAAAAATAATTTTAAGAACACTGTTATACAGTGTACAGATTTTCACAACTTGAAATAATAATAGTGTGGTGAGTATGCCCAATCTTTTGAAGAGATAGTATTGTAATCACTGGTATATAATATTAGATTACATACACTCCCCCAAACAACTTGTCTGATTTTTATTGTGGCATTTTCTGTTGTATTGTTCTGAACATCCTCATCTGAGGACAGTATTTGGTGTTCTGCCAGAAGGATGTGTCCTGCCAGAAAACTAGTTTCTAAATTTGTCATAAGGAAGTAGTATCCTGCTGGAAGCAGAGAAGACTCTATAAAAGTCCTTCCTGAAGGTCCTTTCAGCAGGACAACTGTCTACCATTAAATAATATAAAATTAAAAAATGAAATACTACAGTATCGTTTTTTTTAACTGGAATTGCTAATCATATAACATTGTAGCTGTTGCAAATATCTATTGTTATCAACATTTAATAGACATAAAAGTCCTGGAGGCTAATAATAATAATAATAGCCAGATAGTTGTACAGTTTTAAATGTATGATAGTTGATACGTATCAATAGGTGCAGAATGTTTTTCAGTTATTGTTCAGATCTGACAGGTTAAGGCCATCATGTTATTATAATTAGGGCATTCAGATGTTTTGAAGCATCAGTAGTTTTTTGAGTTTTACACTGTTTGTTTGGTGTGCTCTAAAATATATGTGTATGAGTTGTAACAAATTCAATGCATGATACTTGATTGAATTTTATTCGTTGGTCATTTCTTAAGGACTGTTGTCTGTGTTTTGTTTTGTATGAATTTAGGTATTTTCATAAAATATTTTATGGGGACAAGAAGCATTCAAGGCAACAGAAACTACAAAAAATTAAACATTAATGAAAGGTATTTGTTTATTCCCAAGTAACCTACACAACCTGTATGTGCACAGAATGCACTGCAGATATTCCTTACCATTTTAATTGAAAATTATTTTTAATTTACAGCCCTATTTCCATTTTTTTAAACACATGTAGTGTAGAATAACCATAATAGATGAGAAACATTTATGCCAGTAAGATGGTAACTAAAACATTATAGTGAAGCTGGAAATAAATAACTCAGTTTTATAGCACTTGAAAATAGCTCCTTCCCTCAATGAAGTTCTGAATTTATATGACTGCTGTCATACACAGACATATACAAACACATCAGGCGAGCATCTGCTCAACAGAATGGGAACATCAATACTGCCATGACATTGTAGTCCAGCTGTAAATATCATACAACTTGACTCATTCTGTATATTTAAACTGCCAAAAAACCTTCATCAGAAAATAAAAAAATTAATTTAATTTGTGCCAGTTGTCATCAGCTATGGAAATTCCACTGTTGCGTATAAATCAAGCTAAGTCACCAGACCTTGTGTCTGTCACTCAGTACTACAGTAATGAACTGGTGAGCTACATCCGAAAAGTATTGCACATCATACCTGAAACTATGTTCAGCTTGATGGCACGAATTGTATACCTTCAAACATCTGTGATAAAAGAATTGCCAACAAGACTGGATAAAGACAAACTGAAGGAGTATGCACAGCTGGATCATCGACTTGAGGTAATTCATTCACTTATGTAAATGGGTGAACCTGGGGAAAAAGAATAGTTAATAGTTTATAAAATTTATTCAGATTCAACCATAATATCTTAATTATCAGTGTTAGTCTAATATTTATATATGCAGTACTTATTACCAGTTTTGGTTCAGCAAACCTGTCTGAGGGATGTCTCCTCGTACTCTCTGAGGGATGTGTTCCATTATCCATTACCTATGGACTTGCAGTATCCAGGGTTAAACCGATTACCTTCATCCTCTAAGAATGTATTAAGTGAAATTGGTTTAACTTAAAAACACGTACAAGTGTATGATGCAATATTATTTCATCACATCATGGATCTACCAACCCCCCACTCACCCAAGCCTGTTTACTATTCTTCATAGGTTAATCATAACCTACAAACAATCTGACATAATTTAACTATTTGCTTAGCTTTACTCATAACAATTTGTTATGTATAATTACAATTTTCTAATAAGCATAGACTTTTCAAAGCTTTTGGCCTTTTGGGAACTATCAGTTTTGAAAAGCATTTTTTGGCCCAGTCATCGGTGAGTGAAACATTGTAATTCAACCACCAGGCATTCTGTATCCACATGGATACATCAGTCAGTGATTAGTAACGAGCAGTAACTATTATATTGTAAATATACAAAAAAGATCGAAATACATAAATAATAAAATACTGCCAGGAACTTACCTGCGGTCTTTCTCAACTACTTACCTTGTATCAAATTTTGATCAGAAGCCCAGAGTCGCCACGATATTTTTATAGGTTATAATATCGAAACCTTAACACTCCACCTTAATAAAACGGGACAATTTCGCAATCTGACTACCCCCCACTAATAATTCAGAAGATATCCGGGAACGTTTAGACGAATCTTGCCGCACAGAAATGAGAAAGTGGTAATGACGAAATAACTTAGACTAACACATTTTTGTCAGTAAACTAAATAATTTTAATTAATTGAAAACCATTTTAATTATTATGACAAGAACCCTACAGAACAAATGTGAAATATATATTTTGGTATTATATTTGAATATTCTTAATTATAAAACAGCCCATTCTGCTCATACACGCACTCACACAGTTTAATATATTCCCCTTAATTTTATTTACCAATCCTTTTTTGTTTGTCTGCACTGTTCACTGCCACGATTCCGTACTAACACGTGTTTTGTCACCCGATTCGAATGTCCGTTATTTACTGGGTTTGTGTACCACTCTACTGCACCCGTGGTAATATTAGTAAGTTCATTAATTCCTCGGGTCCCGGTCGGTATAAAATAGGTATTATGTTGAAGTGATCACATTTTATAAAGTTCGGCCGACCGGGCCCATACAACACGATCAACGTCTGTAGGTGAACTGGGGAGCGGCTATATGTTCACGGCCAACTGGATTACTTCGTTTTAGGTGGAAACCAAGGCCTCATGGTTCTTCGTCGCTTGTATGCCCTATTCAACCCATGCAGTTGAATGTGTGCTGTTCGTAAAAGATATTTGTGCAGCACCGGCTGACGTCACGCAGGAGGTGGGACTTAGGCTTCACGTCCGGCAACTTGGACATGTGCTCGGAAATTTTGTTTCTTAGTCATCTTAGCGTTGCACAAAACTGGCGTCGCTCCGCGCGCATGCTCGTGTGGTGCATACGGGCGCACTGTCACACATTCACACAGTTCTTAGAAACTGAGGCTGGGTGCATTCCTGGTTAGCGATTGCACAATTGTTGAAACGTATTATGCCTTTGTTAGAACACTGTTATTACCATACAACACGTGGCCTGGTCACAGTTGGAAATAAAATTTACAAATATTTTCTATACACCCCAAAATTTTTATAAACTGAAATCCGCTGTATTTGTCACGTTACAATACCCCCCCCCCAATGAGAGATCTTCTGTCGAAACAGAAGAAATCTCATTGCTAAAACCCCTAAGAGGACCGGTGAGGAACTGGTGCCAACAACCCCCTTCTGCTCTTATACTTCATGGGTAAACGACCCCCCTGGCTCGGCGACTCTGGACGCATCTGAACGAGATCACTGGACTTCTCTGTAGGAGATCCCAACACCAAAAAATCGAACAGACACGCACCACAGCGCACCTCACCTTCGAACATGTTTCCCCAAATCTCCAAATCCCTGGCTTACATCATGCCAGATCCTCAACCGATATGTTCCCCCTTATATGCAAACTGGGCTGCCTTTAGCAGTTACTGGGCTCACGCACCCACTTATACTACATCATATAAACATTGAAACCTCTTTAGTTTTAAAATTTTGTTAAAGTCAAAATCAATAGCTATTTTCTTTAAATCAGAACACAAATCCTTTACCTACATTGACGAATTCTCTTCATTAGTTTTTTGCTATTAGAAAATAAACAAATTGAACATTTCTTAAAATATGAACAGCCTTAACCTAACATGTGATTACACCTATATTCTAACAATACAATTCAATAAAATAAACACGATTAGTACACAAACAATAACATCATCAAAGTTCAAAAATATCAATTAGATGGCAGGCGCAAAATCAAGAAATATATTTATTTTTTTTTTCAAATTTTAAATTCAAAAAAAAATTTAAATTTATTAAAATCTATTCCTTTTTTCAATACTGAAATTATTTAAAATTATTCCAATTAATTAAAAGCAAAATTGGCTTTACTTCCTTGCTAAACATGTCTAGTATATGACATCGCCTATCAGCTGCTCAAAACTGGCTCAAGTCAAAACCCTTGACCTACATACGTTATACACAAGTTACATCTGAAAATACATTGTACATCTGTAAAATTCTATCTTGAAACACAATAAAATAAAACATTTACAATAACAAAATATTATTATGATTAACAATCAAATTGATATTTAAATTACTCAAAATAAACACTTTACATGATTTTCAAACTCTATCAAAATTTTGTCACTGGTTTCAATTAAAATTTTACATTTTACTATAAAGCTCTTTATTTAATCATCTCCTTCTCCATTACTTTGGGTGATTTAATTATTTATATTAGCTTGATTTGCCACTTGGCATTTATATATATATATATATATATATATATATAACCTTTCTCACTCTTTGATTCTAATACTCACTGACATCTTTAACTAATACATAATAAACATAATACATTCATAATGAACATTGCAATTATTACCTTAAAATAACCAGATCACATTTAACTTTGGTCAAAATCTACACACCCTACATCTTTTAAATTTGCGTATAACAATTATAAACATTTTACATTTTAATTAATTGAACTTTTATTAATTAACCATCACTTATTTATCATTTGATTCTATAAAATTCAAATTTATTATTAACATTCACTTTGCATTATCTTTCATCTCTTATTACCTTTCTACTATGAATTTTCTACTTAACCCTTCACATTTTAATCATTGATTAGTCTGGGTGACACCTGTATTCTCTATGCCTTCAATCGAATAGACATTTATAATCTTACTCCCTTTCTTCCTACTAACAACCACTATTAACAAATTATGACACCAATCTCTCAATTATACACCTTCACTAATTCCACTTACCTCTGGCACCGCTCATCTTTGAACTAGGATGTGTGTTCCCAACCTGGCTATATACATACCTAACCCTTTGCCCCTCCAAAATATCGGCAAACACTCCCTTAAACTACTCTATCACTTGCCACAACGCCGCACGCTGGTTGATCGCCACGCCGCACGCTGCTCACTCCTTACCACCTCATCCTTACTACAAAATATCATCATCAACAAATATATTTACCATTCACTTTACTCATCTCTCTACATATACTCACTACTACTGTGTCCCTAAATATCTAACACTATTTTTGTGTGTTACCTGTATTTCAAAATTCTTATTCTCTCTAACTCCCATTTACTTTAATTCTGCTTAACTCACCTGCCTTATTTCATTATCACCCAAACCCTTTTTACAACATTTCACTTTGATATAATCATTAACTTACCCTGGAAATTCATCACTTCTCTCCTTATAATAATATACCTCAATTTGAACATATTATCTGTTTAATCCTCTACTAATCATTATAGAATCTTGATTTCATAAAACCATATCAAACTTTCTTTTGTACAACCTTAATTAAGCAATTAACTTTCAATTATTTAACAGTTCACAATTACTTTCATCGCTTATTTAGTCTGTCAAATTTTATAATTATTATTAATTTATACTGGTTAATTGCAAATTTAATTTAATTGATAATTAATGTTATCACTTTCTACTATACATACACATTGTTTACCTAACATTTTACAATACCCACAATGTAGTACACAAATACCTTTAACATAATGACATCAACACATAAAAGAATATACAGTCCAACTTATTATTTGTTATCATTAACCACAAATCGTTTCATAAGACAATCCATTTCAAAACCACATTATTCATATAATTAAATGTTCATAAACAATAAACAATCACCCTCCATTGTCGAATAATAGTCTAACCTTATGACTATACCAGTCATTTACAATTACATACATACTCTCATGATTATCAACATAATGATTATCTATATTGTCATATTCTTCTACAATGTCATTTGAATTAATATGATTATTCCATATTATTCTATCATGTACCTGGTCACGCTCGAGTATAGTCCTGTCGCCGTTATTATATTCTGTTAAAATCAGGTGAGTTATATTATCATCGTTAACATCATCTACTGCTATCTCAGTTTCACTATGCGGTAAGTACTCATTATTATTATTATTACTTCTCTCTCCGCCTAACCTTTCTACGAATTCTTCATAATTTCTCTTTACTTTAAATATCTCTATTTCTCTCTTTCTCTCTCTCTCAAAACATTTCTCACCATCATGCCAAGCTACACCCTCTCTCTCAAAACATGCAGGAGACACTAACTTATCATTACGGCAGCACCTATGAAGTGCACAAAAAACCCAGGGAAATTTATTTGCAGACATATCGTCTTCCAAATACTCACGTGAAGCCATTTCTTCACCCCCCACTACAACATTACGGGAAAAATCTACCACCTGCATCCACTCTACCTGTAAATTCTTTCTACTCTCTCTCTCTCTCTCTCTCTCTCTCTCTCTCTGATTCATCACACACAAACATCTTATTATCAACTTCTACTCTTTCTACAATTTCGTTATCACTATCAACATCTACACAATCATTTTCTAACGCCATATTTTTATTTGTATTGTCATTGTTATCACTTATAAACCCATTATTTAAATCATCATTTCCACTACTACTTAACCTGTCATCTTTGTTCGATTTTAATTTGTCTATTACTTTCTTATTTTCTAATTCTATTTCGCCTAACCGTGTCTCTATTTCACTCAATCTCTTATCATAAATACAGCCTCGTTCCTGAATTTCTTTTTTCATTTCATTAAGATTATTTTTCTGTTCGTTAAAAAGTGTTTGCATCATTTTTATTATTTCGTTATCTCGTACTTCCCCCATATTTAAAATTTATTTCTATAACACTTTTTATATATAAAAACCACTATTATTCTACAATCAAAACACCTAACACAACTGTATACCTTACTAACGCAAACATAACCTACTCACACGTATGTAGTTATATATAATAAATATTTTTTACAAATACGTCATTACCACATCCTATTTTCTGTGCTTTAAAATAGGTCTACCACGTATAAATAAAATTAAACCAGGATCCTGACAGCGCGTCGCCAAATGTAACTCTACAAAAATATTCTAAATACATAAATAATAAAATACTGCCAGGAACTTACCTGCGGTCTTTCTCAACTACTTACCTTGTATCAAATTTTGATCAGAAGCCCAGAGTCGCCACGATATTTTTATAGGTTATAATATCGAAACCTTAACACTACACCTTAATAAAACGGGACAATTTCGCAATCTGACTACCCCCCACTAATAATTCAGAAGATATCCGGGAACGTTTAGACAAATCTTGCCGCACAGAAATGAGAAAGTGGTAATGACAAAATAACTTAGACTAACACATTTTTGTCAGTAAACTAAATAATTTTAATTAATTGAAAACCATTTTAATTATTATGACAAGAACCCTACAGAAAAAATGTGAAATATATATTTTGGTATTATATTTGAATACTCTTAATTATAAAACAGCCCATTCTGCTCATACACGCACTCACACAGTTTAATATATTCCTCTTAATTTTATTTACCAATCCTTTTTTGTTTGTCTGCACTGTTCACTGCCACGATTCCGTACTAACACGTGTTTTGTCACCCGATTCGAATGTCCGTTATTTACTGGGTTTGTGTACCACTCTACTGCACCCGTGGTAATATTAGTAAGTTCATTAATTCCTCGGGTCCCGGTCGGTATAAAATAGGTATTATGTTGAAGTGATCACATTTTATAAAGTTCGGCCGACCGGGCCCATACAACACGATCAACGTCTGTAGGTGAACTGGGGAGCGGCTATATGTTCACGGCCAACTGGATTACTTCGTTTTAGGTGGAAACCAAGGCCTCATGGTTCTTCGTCGCTTGTATGCCCTATTCAACCCATGCAGTTGAATGTGTGCTGTTCGTAAAAGATATTTGTGCAGCACCGGCTGACGTCACGCAGGAGGTGGGACTTAGGCTTCACGTCCGGCAACTTGGACATGTGCTCGGAAATTTTGTTTCTTAGTCATCTTAGCGTTGCACAAAACTGGCGTCGCTCCGCGCGCATGCTCGTGTGGTGCATACGGGCGCACTGTCACACATTCACACAGTTCTTAGAAACTGAGGCTGGGTGCATTCCTGGTTAGCGATTGCACAATTGTTGAAACGTATTATGCCTTTGTTAGAACACTGTTATTACCATACAACACGTGGCCTGGTCACAGTTGGAAATAAAATTTACAAATATTTTCTATACACCCCAAAATTTTTATAAACTGAAATCCGCTGTATTTGTCACGTTACAATACCCCCCCCCCCAATGAGAGATCTTCTGTCGAAACAGAAGAAATCTCATTGCTAAAACCCCTAAGAGGACCGGTGAGGAACTGGTGCCAACAACCCCCTTCTGCTCTTATACTTCATGGGTAAATGACCCCCCTGGCTCGGCGACTCTGGACGCATCTGAACGAGATCACTGGACTTCTCTGTAGGAGATCCCAACACCAAAAAATCGAACAGACACGCACCACAGCGCACCTCACCTTCGAACATGTTTCCCCAAATCTCCAAATCCCGGGCTTACATCATGCCAGATCCTCAACCGATATGTTCCCCCTTATATGCAAACTGGGCTGCCTTTAGCAGTTACTGGGCTCACGCACCCACTTATACTACATCATATAAACATTGAAACCTCTTTAGTTTTAAAATTTTGTTAAAGTCAAAATCAATAGCTATTTTCTTTAAATCAGAACACAAATCCTTTACCTACATTGACGAATTCTCTTCATTAGTTTTTTGCTATTAGAAAATAAACAAATTGAACATTTCTTAAAATATGAACAGCCTTAACCTAACATGTGATTACACCTATATTCTAACAATACAATTCAATAAAATAAACACGATTAGTACACAAACAATAACATCATCAAAGTTCAAAAATATCAATTAGATGGCAGGCGCAAAATCAAGAAATATATTTATTTTTTTTTTCAAATTTTAAATTCAAAAAAAAATTTAAATTTATTAAAATCTATTCCTTTTTTCAATACTGAAATTATTTAAAATTATTCCAATTAATTAAAAGCAAAATTGGCTTTACTTCCTTGCTAAACATGTCTAGTATATGACATCGCCTATCAGCTGCTCAAAACTGGCTCAAGTCAAAACCCTTGACCTACATACGTTATACACAAGTTACATCTGAAAATACATTGTACATCTGTAAAATTCTATCTTGAAACACAATAAAATAAAACATTTACAATAACAAAATATTATTATGATTAACAATCAAATTGATATTTAAATTACTCAAAATAAACACTTTACATGATTTTCAAACTCTATCAAAATTTTGTCACTGGTTTCAATTAAAATTTTACATTTTACTATAAAGCTCTTTATTTAATCATCTCCTTCTCCATTACTTTGGGTGATTTAATTATTTATATTAGCTTGATTTGCCACTTGGCATTTATATATATATATATATATATATATATATATATATATATATATAACCTTTCTCACTCTTTGATTCTAATACTAACTGACATCTTTAACTAATACATAATAAACATAATACATTCATAATGAACATTGCAATTATTACCTTAAAATAACCAGATCACATTTAACTTTGGTCAACATCTACACACCCTACATCTTTTAAATTTGCGTATAACAATTATAAACATTTTACATTTTAATTAATTGAACTTTTATTAATTAACCATCACTTATTTATCATTTGATTATATAAAATTCAAATTTATTATTAACATTCACTTTGCATTATCTTTCATCTCTTATTACCTTTCTACTATGAATTTTCTACTTAACCCTTCACATTTTAATCATTGATTAGTCTGGGTGACACCTGTATTCTCTATGCCTTCAATCGAATAGACATTTATAATCTTACTCCCTTTCTTCCTACTAACAACCACTATTAACAAATTATGACACCAATCTCTCAATTATACACCTTCACTAATTCCACTTACCTCTGGCACCGCTCATCTTTGAACTAGGATGTGTGTTCCCAACCTGGCTATATACATACCTAACCCTTTGCCCCTCCAAAATATCGGCAAACACTCCCTTAAACTACTCTATCACTTGCCACAACGCCGCACGCTGGTTGATCGCCACGCCGCACGCTGCTCACTCCTTACCACCTCATCCTTACTACAAAATATCATCATCAACAAATATATTTACCATTCACTTTACTCATCTCTCTACATATACTCACTACTACTGTGTCCCTAAATATCTAACACTATTTTTGTGTGTTACCTGTATTTCAAAATTCTTATTCTCTCTAACTCCCATTTACTTTAATTCTGCTTAACTCACCTGCCTTATTTCATTATCACCCAAACCCTTTTTACAACATTTCACTTTGATATAATCATTAACTTACCCTGGAAATTCATCACTTCTCTCCTTATAATAATATACCTCAATTTGAACATATTATCTGTTTAATCCTCTACTAATCATTATAGAATCTTGATTTCATAAAACCATATCAAACTTTCTTTTGTACAACCTTAATTAAGCAATTAACTTTCAATTATTTAACAGTTCACAATTACTTTCATCGCTTATTTAGTCTGTCAAATTTTATAATTATTATTAATTTATACTGGTTAATTGCAAATTTAATTTAATTGATAATTAATGTTATCACTTTCTACTATACATACACATTGTTTACCTAACATTTTACAATACCCACAATGTAGTACACAAATACCTTTAACATAATGACATCAACACATAAAAGAATATACAGTCCAACTTATTATTTGTTATCATTAACCACAAATCGTTTCATAAGACAATCCATTTCAAAACCACATTATTCATATAATTAAATGTTCATAAACAATAAACAATCACCCTCCATTGTCGAATAATAGTCTAACCTTATGACTATACCAGTCATTTACAATTACATACATACTCTCATGATTATCAACATAATGATTATCTATATTGTCATATTCTTCTACAATGTCATTTGAATTAATATGATTATTCCATATTATTCTATCATGTACCTGGTCACGCTCGAGTATAGTCCTGTCGCCGTTATTATATTCTGTTAAAATCAGGTGAGTTATATTATCATCGTTAACATCATCTACTGCTATCTCAGTTTCACTATGCGGTAAGTACTCATTATTATTATTATTACTTCTCTCTCCGCCTAACCTTTCTACGAATTCTTCATAATTTCTCTTTACTTTAAATATCTCTATTTCTCTCTTTCTCTCTCTCTCAAAACATTTCTCACCATCATGCCAAGCTACACCCTCTCTCTCAAAACATGCAGGAGACACTAACTTATCATTACGGCAGCACCTATGAAGTGCACAAAAAACCCAGGGAAATTTATTTGCAGACATATCGTCTTCCAAATACTCACGTGAAGCCATTTCTTCACCCCCCACTACAACATTACGGGAAAAATCTACCACCTGCATCCACTCTACCTGTAAATTCTTTCTACTCTCTCTCTCTCTCTCTCTCTCTCTCTCTCTGATTCATCACACACAAACATCTTATTATCAACTTCTACTCTTTCTACAATTTCGTTATCACTATCAACATCTACACAATCATTTTCTAACGCCATATTTTTATTTGTATTGTCATTGTTATCACTTATAAACCCATTATTTAAATCATCATTTCCACTACTACTTAACCTGTCATCTTTGTTCGATTTTAATTTGTCTATTACTTTCTTATTTTCTAATTCTATTTCGCCTAACCGTGTCTCTATTTCACTCAATCTCTTATCATAAATACAGCCTCGTTCCTGAATTTCTTTTTTCATTTCATTAAGATTATTTTTCTGTTCGTTAAAAAGTGTTTGCATCATTTTTATTATTTCGTTATCTCGTACTTCCCCCATATTTAAAATTTATTTCTATAACACTTTTTATATATAAAAACCACTATTATTCTACAATCAAAACACCTAACACAACTGTATACCTTACTAACGCAAACATAACCTACTCACACGTATGTAGTTATATATAATAAATATTTTTTACAAATACGTCATTACCACATCCTATTTTCTGTGCTTTAAAATAGGTCTACCACGTATAAATAAAATTAAACCAGGATCCTGACAGCGCGTCGCCAAATGTAACTCTACAAAAATATTCTAAATACATAAATAATAAAATACTGCCAGGAACTTACCTGAGGTCTTTCTCAACTACTTACCTTGTATCAAATTTTGATCAGAAGCCCAGAGTCGCCACGATATTTTTATAGGTTATAATATCGAAACCTTAACACTACACCTTAATAAAACGGGACAATTTCGCAATCTGACTACCCCCCACTAATAATTCAGAAGATATCCGGGAACGTTTAGACAAATCTTGCCGCACAGAAATGAGAAAGTGGTAATGACAAAATAACTTAGACTAACACATTTTTGTCAGTAAACTAAATAATTTTAATTAATTGAAAACCATTTTAATTATTATGACAAGAACCCTACAGAAAAAATGTGAAATATATATTTTGGTATTATATTTGAATACTCTTAATTATAAAACAGCCCATTCTGCTCATACACGCACTCACACAGTTTAATATATTCCTCTTAATTTTATTTACCAATCCTTTTTTGTTTGTCTGCACTGTTCACTGCCACGATTCCGTACTAACACGTGTTTTGTCACCCGATTCGAATGTCCGTTATTTACTGGGTTTGTGTACCACTCTACTGCACCCGTGGTAATATTAGTAAGTTCATTAATTCCTCGGGTCCCGGTCGGTATAAAATAGGTATTATGTTGAAGTGATCACATTTTATAAAGTTCGGCCGACCGGGCCCATACAACACGATCAACGTCTGTAGGTGAACTGGGGAGCGGCTATATGTTCACGGCCAACTGGATTACTTTGTTTTAGGTGGAAACCAAGGCCTCATGGTTCTTCGTCGCTTGTATGCCCTATTCAACCCATGCAGTTGAATGTGTGCTGTGTAACTTTTACTTTTCGGTATATTATTTTATTTACTCAAATTAAGTTACCAACTTCCACTTACCTTACGACTTGGATCTGGCCGGATCTCGTAGTGGAGGTAAACCCATTTCGTTCGACGAACTATGACAGCACATAAAACGAACTAAGGTTTTGAAAGAATTTTAACTCGCAATTTTGTGGAAGAGAAATTAGATTTTTCTTTAGTTAGTCTGAATTATTGACATTACAAATCTTCGTGCGACATGTTACGCAATTATTATACCTTACTGACTATAGCTTACCTTGTAATGGACAATTTTACAACTTCATAATTATACACACATAAACAAAAAACACAGCCCAGCTTTGCCACACCCACATTCATACAAAATTAAAACCCCCTTAACATTTTTTAGATGAAGCCCACCCCAGCCCTCACGTAAACCGTTGCCACGCGGTTCATACCCGCACTCATAATTTTAAGAGTAAGTTGATTGTTATCTTTCCGAAAAAATACTGGTTTCACTACTTCAAGTTGGATTAAGCACGGTCACATAAACATTTGCGGTAATTACCACTTTTTCTCCTGATAAATTAAAACTTTGTTGGCGAGCCTACGTGAGACCAGCCTGGCGCCGAGACTGCTACTTGTAGACTGGGCTTGGAACTGGTAACATAACAGTTACATCTTCCTTTCTCTGGCGGGAATTGTTGTTCACTGCCACTATTTTTTGTCGCTCATTGCTCATTTGCTGTTAGGTAACCATTTTATATATGGAATATTGAAGTTATATTCCATGTACCAAAGTACAATTTTGGCTTTGGCTCTGCTGACGTCATTGATAGTAAGCACTGTCTTGGCAGTATTTCCGGGAGATCTTGTAGAGACGACGAATATTTTTTACACTCTGGCCATCTTGAGTTTTTAGTAAGAGCGTCCTTTTGAGCGCGCTTGCGTGGGTATTCGCGCCTGTGCGTCGACACATTTGCAAAGTTCTTAGAATTTCGAAGGGGGCAAATTCTTCAGCCGCATTGCTCAACAACAAACTGCGTCTCTGCCTTTGTTTCAAACTGTTACTTAACACTGTTCTGTTACACAATGGAAATAACGTTGCCATGCGTTCTGTTATAATGGAATGAATTTCGTTACACAATAATTTTCCCGACTTCTTTTTACAAGCCCGCACCAAAATGAATGAAATAAAAATGTACTTGCCCCATATGGTAAAAATAAATCACCCAAAAATTGACCCGCTACAATACCCCCTCGATGAGAATTCTGCTGTTCACGACAGAAGAAATCTCATCGACAAACCCCGAAGAGGACCGGTGAGGAACTGGTGCCAACAACCCCCTGGTCCTTGATCTGCATGGGTACACGACCCCCCTGGCTCAGCGACTATGGATTCATCTGAACGAGGTCCCTGGACTTCTCCGTAAGAGATCCCAACACCGAGAAATCGAACAGACTCGCACCATGGCGCACCTCGCCTTTTAACATACCACCCCCAAAAATCCTCAATCCCTGGCTAAAATTATTCCAGCTCCTCCGTCGATATGTTTCCCCTTTTTGCAAGCTGGGCTGCCTTTAGCAAATACTGGGCTCACACATACTAACATTACATGTTACCATAACACATTAAAAAATAAAAATTTCTTTTAAAATTTATTAAAAATTTAAAAAATTCAAAATTAAAAAAAAATAATGTTTTATCAAAAAATTCTCTTCCTGGTTTTTCTAATTTTTTGTTTCAAATGACTTAACCTAGACATTTCTAATAATATAAACACATCCTTACTCTAACATGAGAACCACTTATAGTCTATCAATACAATACAATACAATAAAATAAACATGGTTAATGCACGTATAATAAAAGAATCATTATCTAAAAATTTGCATTCGCTGGCAGGCGAAAATCAAGTTTTTTTTTTTTTCAAAAAATTAGTTTTCAAAAATTTTGAAATTCAAAAAAATTTAAATTTGTTCATTAAATCTTTATTAAATTTATTTATTAAATAACATATTTATTAAAATTATTCAAATATTGGTTTGACTTAATTAAACAAACAAATTAAAATTGACTTCCTACTATACAAGCTTATTAGGTGTATGACCCCATCAGCTGATCGAAACTAGGCCAAGTCCAAAACCCTTGACCCACATATGTTGTGCATGCTTTCTGAAAATACACTGAACATCTGTAATATCCTAACTTGAAATACAAACATAATAAAACAAAATATTTAAAATAAACAAAATATTAATATAAATAATCGTTAACTTGACATTTAAATTATTTAAAACAAACAATTCTTAATTTTACATTACTTTCAATTCCATCAAAATTCTGTCACTGGTTTCGAAAAAATAAAAATTTTATATTCTTTATCATAAATCTCTCTTTTTTCTTAACAATCCTACTTCAATCTACGGTGGGTGATGTAAATTATTTATTCTCATTTATTCTGTCTACATATATAATCTTTACCCCTTTGACTCCAACACCTACAACTTTTAGTAACATGACACCCATCTCTATCAAAATATCTATCCCAAAAGCACACTAAACCCAACTTATCATTAAACACAAAATCGTCACCTTCTCCCAATATATAAAAAAAATATTCTCTAACCCTTTGTACATAGGATACGTGTTTCCCCTACTCAAAAACTCAATTCCCTTATTTGGCGGCCTGGATTCTACCTAAGGCGGCCCCTCCTCACTAAAAGCTATACCAATTCCCGTCCCAACATATTTTGTTGCGAACTCCTACATGACACTACCCCCTAATACAAAATTGCCATCCCCAAAACATCTCAATCTCATAACCTTACTACAAATACAACAAAATAGCCTCATTAATTATAAACATAAATATATCATTCAAAATCTACATAAATTCTCCATTATGTACCACTGTTACACAGTTACCACTGTGTCAACATTAATACTACTTAAAATTCTACAACATACCTTACTTCGAAACAACATTACATCATATTCATCTCTACTATTTCAAATTCAACTTTGAATTCAATTGGGACAGGTCTACGTGTCCCATAAAATATTCATCACCCACAAACTATCTTTTATTAATTTGCATCAATTATTACTTTATTTCTTATTATCATTATTGTTATCATTACTCCAAAACCTCTGTAATACATCAAACATTACATTGAACATCAATTACTTAAAACAATTATAACTAATGCACCAGTGACATGTTATTGCTGATCAGCTGATCCTACTAGCACAATGAAAATGCATTTCAAATTGAACAAATTACATGGAATACATTATCAATACTTACTTCTATTATGTTGATTGCCTGCCAGGCGATTTAATTATTGGCTTAGAAAAAAATACACACACATAATGAAAATACATTTTATCAACAACTATATCTAACACACAACAATAAAATGATACCTTTAAAATTATAGTATGCACACCTTATATTACGAGTCTGAGCATATAATTATGTGGACAGAGCACAAGCATTTTTGATTGGATTAAACTTTGAATAAGCAAAAACTTTTATGTCATAAAATTTAAATTCGTGACTCCTTTGCGTCACCTCCCAGCCACACACACTATTTCAGATTATGGTGGACTGTGGCGACCATTCGCTTCAACAGAGACTGTATATTTGGAGCAGGTTTTACCTCTCCGTGTCTCTGCTTCCGCTATTAAGTTCTAAACGTGGTGAACATCATCATGTTCTTGTTATAAAATGATACACCCTTAAAACGGTTCTACCACCTGTCTTGCTACCCCAAGGCGGGCAGAGTGGCAGCCGCTGTTCCATAGTTCCGGTAAGATTTCCTCTAATTGTCACCCCCCCCAATGAATTTCAAATATATACCAATTTCAAGTCAGCTATGGTCAAGGGACTTGGTATGACCATAGCTGGCCGCTAGCCAAAACCACGGTTAGTGCTGGTAAGACAGTAACCGCCCGAAAAGTCGAGGAAATCTAAACTTTCATTTTACTGCCTGTTATACATCAATACTATTATGTGCGACACGGTCATTTAGTAATGTGTGTAAAATTTTTTACTTTACATAGATAAGGTGTGCGGCACATTTATCGCCATTTTGGCCTCCGATGGAGGTAACACTCACTGTTACCCCCAACCCATTTCGCTACTTGTGAGAGCACAGGCCGCCCCCACAATAGCCAGTTACTAGCTAACTAACAAAAAATTTTATATACATTATACTATAACATTTCCATCCACAATCCTTTACCTCATTCATAACTTTTTACCATTTGATTTTCTTAAAATTTTTCAAAATTTATTATTAATAATTATTATATATCCTTCAGTTATTATTAAAATTTTTTAATTATATTTATTAAAAACAATTATTTCAAATAAACATCTTATTACTGAATTAAAACCTCATTTACCTGTACCATCCATTCAACATGATACCCACATAAAACATAATCACCATACTTCCACCTCATCTCTGTAACATTTACCACAAAAATATCAGTTTACATCCAACAATTCATTTAATTGCAAAATTCACCTCGGAAAATAAATTAAATTCATAAAAATTAATTCATTAATATTTAAATAAGCAATCAAAATATTTAAGCATATCAAGTTGGTTTAATTAAATCAATTACCAAAAACATAAATTATATAGTTATCGAAACCATTACTATTAGTCAATTACTGTTTTCACAATTAATTTTGGTATTTCTTTAAATTGCAAAATATTGATATTATTATTATCACAACATTTTCTAATACATATACACATTATTTACCTAACGTTTCATAATACACACAAATGAATTCACTATTATTTACAAACTCTTGCTATTAATTGTTCAGTTTTTTCCGCACTTCATTGTCCCATTCTGCCATGTCACAAAACCATTAAACACAATGTTGTCTTTTATTGTTTTAATAGTTTAACCTCCATCGTTCCAAATCAACCTTGGTTCTACATAACATCGTTCAATTTTATCAGCACACAAATGACTGTTTTGTGTGTTGTAACCAGAAAAACTAACTTCAATCAACTTATTCAAATACTCGTTAAACCAGTCTACGTTAGGTATTTTTATCAAGTCTCCATCATTAAATTCATTAACTATTGGGTTAATCATTTTTATTAAATCATTGTAATCATTGTTGTTCAAATATATTTTCAAACTTTCTTTCCATTTGTTGTATTTCCTATTTAAATCATACAATTCTGTTTCTTTACTAACATACAATTCTCTGTTTAACTCTCTCTCATCACAATACCAAATCACACTCTCAAAAGTATTACAGACAGAGGGTACAAATTCAATTAAACCTTTCCTGACTTCTCCAGGAAAAACAAAAAACTTCAAAAAACAATTATTTGTAGCACACTTGTCCACACAATATATACGTGAAGGTCTTACTTCACCCCCCATTCTACCTCATAAACAATTTACCCCCTGTTTCATACCTGTAATATAGCTCTCTTCCCACTCTCTCTCCAACTCATTAACACACATTAACATCTCATAATCACATTCTACAACTTCATTAGTACTCTCAGATACCAACTTTTTGACTACATTATTATGCTCATTATTCTCAACATCATTATTATTTATTAATTCATTACCTAATACAACATTGTCATTACAACTTTCGTTTGTATTACTCGTACTTGATTCTACTTTATTCAGACTATTTCTTGTCTTTTCATCGGCATTTTCAAGACGTACATTCTTGTCTTGTATATTATTTATCAACTCATTAAATTTTACATTTATATTTTGCTGCAATTGAACATTCTGGTCTTTAATTGCTTTAAAATTAATCTCGTTTTGAATATTTTGCTGTTCGCATTTTATTTTCTGTTCATTCAAATCATTAGTTAATTGGTCTAATTTATAGTTAACATCACTTTTCATCTTATTTAAAATTATGTCATTATCATCAAAACGTTTATTGAGGTCATTATTCTGTTTATCGAAATTAACTTTCATAAAATCTAATAGGTCATCTAATGACAATTTTTTCTCTTTCGTTTTATTCGATTTAATCAATATTGGGGTAGATTTCGCTTCTGCGTGATCGACCATAATTGATCCAGTTAGGTCATCGTTAACTATTGATTGTACGCTCAACTCAGCTGTTGGCCTTGACTGACTTACTTCGCTCACACCAGGTGACGGGTTCATCGAACCAAGGCCACTCTCACTCATAATTGAATCTACTATACTGCTCTTCTCTGCGTTTTCAGACATTTTTATTTAATCTATTTTGTCTTACGTAACAACTACCAATGATTAGTCTTTTTTCAAACTGGTATTACAACATACATAAAATCACCCTTTTATCATAATTACGTAAGTTTACATCACTACAATTTTGCTTTCGCAACCGTACTCCGTTCAATGTACTGTCAAATGTAGGCCGGTGCAATAACTTTTTATTTTGTTATATTACATCCTGGTCACGCGGTACCAATTGTAACTTTTACTTTTCGGTATATTATTTTATTTACTCAAATTAAGTTACCAACTTCCACTTACCTTACGACTTGGATCTGGCTGGATCTCGTAGTGGAGGTAAACCCATTTCGTTCGACGAACTATGACAGCACATAAAACGAACTAAGGTTTTGAAAGAATTTTAACTCGCAATTTTGTGGAAGAGAAATTAGATTTTTCTTTAATTAGTCTGAATTATTGACATTACAAATCTTCGTGCGACATGTTACGCAATTATTATACCTTACTGACTATAGCTTACCTTGTAATGGACAATTTTACAACTTCATAATTATACACACATAAACAAAAAACACAGCCCAGATTTGCCACACCCACATTCATACGAAATTAAAAACCCCTTAACATTTTTTAGATGAAGCCCACCCCAGCCCTCACGTAAACCGTTGCCACGCGGTTCATACCCGCACTCATAATTTTAAGAGTAAGTTGATTGTTATCTTTCCGAAAAAATACTGGTTTCACTACTTCAAGTTGGATTAAGCACGGTCACATAAACATTTGCGGTAATTACCACTTTTTCTCCTGATAAATTAAAACTTTGTTGGCGAGCCTACGTGAGACCAGCCTGGCGCCGAGACTGCTACTTGTAGACTGGGCTTGGAACTGGTAACGTAACAGTTACATCTTCCTTTCTCTGGCGGGAATTGTTGTTCACTGCCACTATTTTTCGTCGCTCATTGCTCATTTGCTGTTAGGTAACCATTTTATATATGGAATATTGAAGTTATATTCCATGTACCAAAGTACAATTTTGGCTTTGGCTCTGCTGACGTCATTGATAGTAAGCACTGTCTTGGCAGTATTTCCGGGAGATCTTGTAGAGACGACGAATATTTTTTACACTCTGGCCATCTTGAGTTTTTAGTCAGAGCGTCCTTTTGAGCGCGCTTGCGTGGGTATTCGCGCCTGTGCGTCGACACACTTGCAAAGTTCTTAGAATTTCGAAGGGGGCAAATTCTTCAGCCGCATTGCTCAACAACAAACTGCGTCTCTGCCTTTGTTTCAAACTGTTGCTTAACACTGTTCTGTTACACAATGGAAATAACGTTGCCATGCGTTCTGTTATAATGGAATGAATTTCGTTACACAATAATTTTCACGACTTCTTTTTACAAGCCCGCACCAAAATGAATGAAATAAAAATGTACTTGCCCCATACGGTAAAAATAAAAACACCCAAAAATTGACCCGCTACAGCTGTTTGTATAAGATATTTGTGCAGCACCGGCTGACGTCACGCAGGAGGTGGGACTTAGGCTTCATGTCCGGCAACTTGGACATGTGCTCGGAAATTTTGTTTCTTAGCCATCTTAGCATTGCACAAAACTGGCGTCGCTCCGCGCGCATGCTCGTGTGGTGCATACGGGCGCACTGTCACACATTCACACAGTTCTTAGAAACTGAGGCTGGGTGCATTCCTGGTTAGCGATTGCACAATTGTTGAAACGTATTGTGCCTTTGTTAGAACACTGTTATTACCATACAACACATGGCCTGGTCACAGTTGGAAATAAAATTTACAAATATTTTCTATACACCCCAAAATTTTTATAAACTGAAATCCCCTGTATTTGTCATGTTACAATATTTGTTAATGACAGTCTTATATTGATTTTAAATAACCATTGATTTTTATAAATGAAACATAAATTCCATTAAGTTCTATGATCTATCACCATGTACCAAATGCCCATTGTGCTTGCTTATAAATACAGGCTTGAGTGAAGTAAATGGATCTTCATTATCATTTACTAAATAGTAGAGACAGTCCAATGTTATCCATGGAACAAAGTATGTTCTCCAGAATTACAACCCAGAACTGGCTTTTTTTTTTATGAAGTTTTATCACTATAATTGTGCATAGAAAGATATAAAATTGGTGTGAGTGTGGGGGAGGGGAGCCCACTTGACATAAGTTGATAAGTTTGTGCAATTACTACATGGGATTTATAGTATGATTATTCTCAGAGCTATAGCAACATTTTATTAATTATAATTTTGTTTAATTGAAACTAACATAGCTTTGTTATGCTAACATACGTATTGTTACAGGTAGCAAAGCTAACACATGCTGTGTCTGTATTCACAGAAGGTATATTACGGATGAAAAGCACTCTAGTAGGTATTGTACGTCTTGATCCCAAACAGCTTTTAGAAGATGGAATTCGAAAAGAATTAGTGCGCCACATTGCACTTGCGTTACACCACGGACTTACATTTAACCCAAAATCAAAGGTAAGTGGCTGTATTTCTTTGTGTTCTGGTTACTATTACTATGTTTTGTACATGATAATTGTTGTGCAACCATGTCAGGGTAATCAGATATCAGTTTGGAGGAACTAGTAAAAAGTTATTTCCATATAAATTCTCAATGAAATGGTAAGATATGTTTGTTTACAGTGCTGTATGGCATTCTATTGCTTTTGAAAATAATTTAGGTTGCTTTTTGTGGATTTAAAATGAACCCATTGTATATATGTAGAAGATATACTGTTTTTGTAGCATAACAGTTAATTTATTTTTCTATTTCCTGGTCATAAATATTTGAAGTAAATTGTTAATCTTGAAGGGTAACATTTTAAGTTTTATTTATTTTTTTTTATTGCTACAGCTTTTGGAATGTGAGTACCTGATAACACGATTTAAACAGTTTACAGTTAATAGAGAATTTAATAATTTTAATAGAATATATATAATTAGAAGTGGTTCTAGAGTTTATAAAGTAGGGGCTAACTTGGATAGGAATAAGAGCAATACATAAACATAAAAATTTAATGAGAAGCTACCATAATAGGTGAGTATAATAATAAACGTGAACCCCTATCCCTGCCCCAGGCTAGAACCACCACTGCAAAACAATTTACACATGTTTATTTTAAATTGCCATCTTTAGTGAAATTTATGAAATCCAAAAATGGAATTAAATGAAAATAAATAAGCATTTGATGTAACTAGGCTTAAAAATCTAGTTTAATTGTCAAGCAAAAAAGGAAAGCACACTTTTCTTGCTTCAACTTGTTTACTTCTAATAATTATATTCCCCGCGATACAACATCAGTTATAAGCAGTTGATGTAGATGGTAGGATGGTAGTGTGGGGAAAGGTAATAAATCAAAGTCTTGAAAATATTTGCCAAGATAGTTTATTCCTGATTTATTTAAAATCTTCAGGTCTTTTTATTTTGACATATAGAATTATCTCAGTTATATTTCATAGTCCATCTCTTTTATTACTTTTTTAATTATGTGATGTGAACTTCTAGAAAAATTGTGGAACCAGCTAACTTCAGTCTGCCCATAACTGATGTTACATGAGAGGGTAATGATAACAAAACTTAATTGCACAAACAATTAAGTAAATCGATGTAAGTAATTAAAGTGTTCTGAAAGTAATTGTAATAATATTGGCAGTTAAGTTATACACAACATTGTGCTATCTCAATTTCATTATATGATTTAATATTAAGCAATATATGTTGTTCTTGTTTAAAGACAAGTGAACTGAGTGCAAAGCTGAAATCACTTGGAGAAATTATGGATGGTCATCGACGTTCTTTTGAGTACATTCAGGATTATGTAGGAATATATGGATTGAAAATTTGGCAGGTAACTTTGTTACTTATGACAAAGAATTGTTTCTTATCACATGGCTACACTTTCTTCCAAAATTGCAAACCTTTAGAAACTATAAAGTTTAAAAATTAAAGATAAGATTAATATGGGAATAATGACTGGCCTTAAAATGTTATGTGCTGAAATATAATGACTATATAGTTACATTCAACTTCCATTTTGTTTCAAGATATGTGTTTTTCTCTAAAAATTTGTACACATAAAAAAGCATATAATGCTGTCACATGATGCGTTTTTTATAGCATGGACAGTTCTTTGAATAAAAGAAAGGTAAAAAGCTTTAATTTCAACTTGGGACAATAAAACTGTTTCATAGTAAATATACACTACACATAATGAAATATACATTTCATAATAAATAAGTCAGCCAGGATCAAGGCCAGTTACAATGAAAATTGTCATCAGAAAGCCATTTTAGATTTGTGTGTCTGACATATCGTTTACATATAAAAAACACTGTATGCCACTATATTTTCTGTGACATGGAATTCTATGATGAGTTATTTAGAGTTAGGAAGTGTTGACTTCAGTGCTTGTGGATTGGATTCCAAATAACTTAAAACTAGGTCTTTTATGACTTTTATAAAAACAAAACTATATAAATGGAAATACAATACTGCATTCCAAAGGAGGCACGAAAATATGAAAAAATTATTTTATATAATTTAATTACTTAAAGTCTGGGAATTAAACTAGAGCCATGACATTTATGGCATGATGGCCTACTCTCAATGAGAGGTATATTAGTTTAGGCTTTGAACCTATTTTGAAGCTAGCCAAACATGTTTTTATGAAAGTTTATAAAAGTGTATGAAATATAACGTCTTGTATAATAGTGCAGTTTAATAATAAAAGTACCTGATTCCATATATGAGTTTGCCTTTTTTCATTCAATTTAATTAAATTTGTTGGAATAGACTAATGGTAATTGTTACTGTACAATTTTTTTTATGCGTTAATAAATTTTTACAAATTGATAAAAAATTTACGACTTTTCTTACCTTCGGGTTCACCTCCAGGGTCCTATAGACGAAACTGTTGCAGAGATGGTTATGTAGGTTTAAGTGTGAAATAATTACGCTAACACATGTTTAAGTAAAGTCGAATATAATTTTATTGATTCAAAAATTATGGTCTCTGTCTCGTTATTTCTTTATATATATATATTTTTTTTTTTTTAATGTTACTTCTCTACTCTTACTAACCTCTATTGTATAAAAATGTTCCTATGCTAATCTATACTTACAACCAGTACTCTCGTTAACTTTTCTCTTTCTCCCCATTTTACTTCACACACTGATGTTTGCTTAACGCTCTCGAAAATTTCTAGAGTTGGTATGACAAGCTAAGTGATGCTGGTATAGGAGTCAGAATATGTTTTTGAATGAAGAAGTGGACTGTATGATCTGAGTTAAGTAGCGTTTATTGCAATATTATGAAGAAGCGCAGGCCCCCGCAATTACGTTCGGCGTACATAGCCAAAATACAAATACGTGTGGCGTAAATTGCCAAGATACATAATGTATAGAAGAGAGAAACAATTGTATGAGAAGTTACATTAATAAATTTACATTGCCGCAGCTAGCGAAAAAGGAAGAGTGCAGTGCACAGATGAAAGGCCGAGTCTTAACTAACTGATCGCAGCAGCTGGCGACGCGTGCTGTACTGTGACGAATGACGTAAGTGCGTGGGCTGATTGCGCGTGACCAAATAAGCAGATACAATGTATTAACATACTGCCCGCCCAAAATCAGGCGATTTTAACATAGTTTACAGTAAAAAACAAGATTACTCAAAAACACACAAGTATACATTAATAAGTTGCAAATCGGAAAGATGTGATAATACATGATACATGAACATTGGCATAAATACAAATACAACATAAACAAATGTAAATACATTATTAATTAATGCTCACCGAATAATATGTAATAATAGTCCAAAGGCTTGAATGTGTGATAAAACATAATAAGAATAATAACAATAATACATGGCAATAAGGACATCGTAAGTAGCATTGTACAATAATTAAAGAAATCCAACAAATTTAACAATACAGCGTGACATTTAGTGCATAATAAGCAGTATTACATAATAATACAAAAGGCAATATACCTAAAAAAATTCACTATAATAATAGACAATAGAAATATACCAAAAAAATTTACTAAGACAATAGAAATATACCTAAAAAATTTACTAAGACAATAGAAATATACCAAAAAAATTAACTATAATAATAGACACTGCACCAAACAGTACACAATAACCGACATCACACTGAGAAAAAAAGAGAAACGTTTAAATGTTTACTAATGCACAGATACATAGCGTACATTAATTGATACAAATAAATACAAATGCATAAATAAGTACATTTAACATTGTACTTAGTAGCAAGTAGAGCAAGTGCTCGTCCGGAAATGTCCCGGGCATGAAGCACCGAAATGTCAATTAGTCTGATGCCACCAGAAGTGGACACAGCTTGTGAATAGGTCTACGCAGGATGCCGTGAGCAGTACGGACGTCCGCAACGCATACTAACGAATCCTGCCCTACATAAGTCTGAGTGACAATACCACATTTCCACTGCAATGGTGGTGTATTGTCTTCTAAAATGAGGACTAGCTGTCCTGTAGACAAATTTTTAGAATGCTTTTTCCATTTATTTCTCTGCTGCAGCTGATGCAGATAGTCTCTAGACCAACTCTTCCATATAGAGCAGGTAAATCTCTGCAGAAGCTGCCATCTCCCCAAGCGACCCATATTTACATCCGAGTAATTGGGTTCCGGGAGCGTGGTAAGGGGGGAACCAACCAA
This sequence comes from Magicicada septendecula, assembly GCA_034769895.1. NCBI lineage: Eukaryota > Metazoa > Arthropoda > Insecta > Hemiptera > Cicadidae > Magicicada > Magicicada septendecula. Next base: position 565,923,453 of record CM068368.1, on the reverse strand, counting down.
AAAATGCGCTGGAGTCAAAGGCTCAGGGTCCCCGGCGTCATTTGACATAGTGAACAAGGGACGCGAATTCAAACAAGCTTCAACTTGAGCCAAAACAGTAGAAAACTCTTCGAAGTTTAGGAGCGTACTGCCTATAACGCGCCGCAAGTGGAACTTAATGCTTTTGACACTGCTCTCCCACAAACCGCCGAAGTGAGGCGCTGACAGAGGTATGAAAGACCACTTAATCCCACGTGGACTGGCGAAGTCTTGAGCTGATTTTTGGAATTCGTCCTGCTGAAAGAGTTTGTACAGTACGTGTAATATAGTGCCAGCATGATGGAAATTGGTACCGTTATCGGAAAATATTTGTCCGGAGATGCCCCTGCGGGATATGAAGCGTTTCAAGGCAGCCAGAAAGGCGTCTGCAGACAAATCTGAAACCAATTCAGGGCGAATTGCCTTAGTGGACATGCAAATGAAAAGAGAAATATAAGCCTTTGTAAAAGATTTGGACCGCTGCCCTCCCTGACGTAGAAACATAGGACCGGCGTAGTCGACGGCGCATTGTGAAAATGGCTTGGAGGGAGTGACTCTTGATTTAGAACACAATAAGTGAGACGAAATACTGTTGTCGGAATATACCGTGCGCACATAAATACATCATGTGTAACCTTTTACTGACGCGTCGGCAAACCCGTGTAATTGAAATGAAATGATTGACGAATTACATGAATCCTTTATAGCTCTCGGGATCCTAAAATGAGTGTCTGAAATCAATTGAGCGTAAAGCTCGGCCCATTTAATTGATAAGGAGTCAGAAAGCGGGTCGTCCCAGTTTGTACCTGAAGACCAAAGCGTTTGCATAAAGTGCTTGCACCAAAACGTAATAGGCCCAATCAGACCCAATGGGTCGTAGATTCCAGCGATGACCGATAGTACCTTTCTCTTGTTGAATACATCAATTTTAAAATTTCTTTGGATATTGTATACGAAGCTGTCAGCATGAACGTCCCACTGAATGCCTAAAGTGCGGACGGTTTGGTCCTTGTTGAAGTCCAGGGACGAGTTGGTATGTGAGGATGTTATATTCCGGTCATTAGAAGACCATTTGTGAAGAGTGAAGCCGTAGCGGCTTAACAACTCAGAAATGTCAGTGTTCAGTTGGGTTAGGACGTGTGAGCTATCGGAACCGGTAAGGAGATCGTCGACGTAAAAATCGTTAGCAATGACCGAGCAGGCCAGGGGGTACTGAGTACTATTTTCCTGGGCGATTTGTTTTAAACATCTAGTGGCTAAAAATGATGCGCTGGCAGTCCCGTATGTGACTGTTCTCAGAGCATAGTGTTTGAGTTCCTTGTGGGGAGCGTCACGCCAAACAATTCTTTGTAAGTTAGAATCACTCGGGGATACCAAAATTTGGCGATACATTTTCTCGATGTCAGCAATGAAGGCGTAACGATGGGTTCTAAATCTGGCCATAATGGCGAAAAGATCCTGCTGGACCGTAGGGCCAACCATAAGGGTGTCGTTTAACGACAAATCGTTGGACGTTTTGGCCGAACCGTCAAAAACAACGCGAAGTTTGGTGGTTGTGCTAGTAGTCTTAAAGACAGCATGGTGAAGTAAATAAAAAATGTTTGACATGTTAATTGATAAATCATATGGCCAAGATTTAAATATTCTTGCATAAAACTAGTATACTTCTTGTGTAAAGACTGGTTTTGCCTAAATTTGAGTTCAAGGGTTTGAAACCTGCGAACTGCTCCGGGAAGAGAATCGCCGAGGCACTCTGTACTGCGGGGTAGCGACACAACAAACCTACCACTATTGTTACGATAGGTGTTTGCAAGGAAATGATTTTCACACTCGTGTCCTGAGCTGAGGGAGTACGGCACGAAACATCCTCCAACTGCCAAAAGGTTTTCAATTGCGACGAGATAGCATTATTGTCGTCGCGTGGTATGAACGAAGAGACCGGCTTAGTCATGTCTACGTTGAAGGGTAAATTCCCGGCGAGTATAAACCCTAGCTTTGTTTTCTGTATTATCGGAAAGTGCGGACTGCGAACAAATTTAGTCGGCTCAATCAACTGCAAAAAATACTGTGCCCCGAGTAATATATCAATTTGTGACTAATGATTAAGTTGCGGGTCAGCTAAAAATATCCCCTTCGGAATTTTCAACGATGCCATGTCAAAGGATTCTGTTGGGAGGTTATTTGTGATTCTGGGCAGAACAGCGCAGTGGACATTTAAAGTGAAATCCTTATAGCGTGAGTTTAGGCGCACCCGTGTGCTAAAATTGGCTTGACATAGTGAGTTATTTATGCCCGTGATAGGCAGCTCGGATTTGTTTAGTTTTAAGCCCATGCGGCGGGCGAAACCCATTGTACAAAAATTCGCTTGCGACCCTGAATCCAGCAGGATTCTTACCGGGCGCTTGTTACTGGCATGGTCGGTGGTGATGCATACGGCGGTGGACAATAAAATTGATATGTTTGTTTGTAGCTTCAAGGAACATTGCTTATTGCTCCTGTTGGTCGAGTTATTTATTGAAGTGTGGATCATGGTGTGGTGCCTTTTCGAGCATGCTTTGCAGGAAAATTTAGTAGGGCAACGCGAGCTTTCATGGCCCGAACATGTGCAGTTCAGGCAGCGTTTGTTACTTATTGAAACCTCTCTACGTTGCGTAGGTTGTAAAGCTATGAATTGTGGGCATTCGAGTAATTTGTGATTACCACGACACAACTGACAAAATTTATTGTTTGTTTGAGTGTGTATGAGTGACCCAGTGAACTCCGCGCGTTTAGCTGATTTGCGATAAGAAGCCTTATCGCTAACCTGTCTGCCGCCAGACGAACCAGTCGGGGCATTTACGTTTTGCAACAGCTGACGTATTGCATTTAGAAATCTAATGAAATTATCGTAAATCGGAAGCTGTTTTTCATCTAGAGTTTCCTTCCACAATCTGCACGTACGCTCGTCAAGCTTTTGGGCGAGAAAATGTACAAAAATGAGTTCAAATGTGTTTACTGATAGGTTCAATGAGTTCAGCGCATTTATATTAGCGGTGAGCTCATCTATAAATTTAGAAATGCTGAGCACGGACTCCTGTTGCATGTGCCTCATGCCCAAGACATTAGCCGCATGATACGTGGTAACAATTAATTTACTGTCATACCGGGCCTTTAACAAGTCAATGGCCACCGTGTAATTTTCGTGCATGATAGGGAGCGATTTTATGACATTCAGCGCCTCATCCCTTAATGATAAGTGCAAGTAATGCAGTTTTTGGATGCCAGTCAGGTCCATTCAGACATGAACTAACTCCAAAAACATATTGTAAAAATGTTGCCATTCAATTATATCACCTGCGAAACAGGGTAGCTTAATCAGTTGCAACTGAATGGGAGGCGTACTGAATGTGACTACTTCGGATTGACTTGCTGCCCTCCTGCTCATCTCCTCGGCATGGTCTATTAAATTTTGCAGCTTGCATTCTATGCTGTATAAATCATCTTCGGTCTGAACCCTATCACTCGCGGATGTAAAGTCAGAGTCCTCAGACTCAATTTGTGTTTGAATTTCATCATATTTGGCTGATAGCTCCATAAGGTGGCGAAGCTTTATTTTTAGTGCATGATGGTTATGCGTATCGTGATTGAAATTGTCTGCGTATGTGTTTATGCGAGATATAGAGGCCTTGATCGTGCCACGTTTCTTGATCAGCGCCTTCATATCCGTCATGATTGGGTATGAGAGAAAATTTAAATGATAATACGAAAGAAGCCAACTGAATGCAAAGCGATGAGCAAGACCAGGCAGGAAATCCAAATTATAAAGTCACGCAACGACACGGTAACCCTTACTTAACATATCTTAAACTAGTTCTATATGGTAATAAATACTGATCTAGGCAGTACAAACAATATAGCAGTATAATCACTAATGATATGAATGCCTTTGAAAGGTAAGACTTACAATTAAAAAATGCTTGTTGAGTTCGCAAAAAAATTACAAGTTTATATTCAAATGAAACTGATTTAAAAATTATATTATTATTTTTAATACTGCTTCCTTTACTTTAATGACATTGAAAAAATATGCAAATCATGCAAATTGAAAACTAATATGAGACATGAGTTAATAGTCACTTGACATGGTACTTATCGGCATGTTCTAGAAGGCATCAAAGCTTGTCAAAACCTTGGTAGTCCTGTCAGGTACCCATGAATTGATGATGCAGACACGGTCGCTGCCTGTCAGGTGATGTCCGATGCGGTCGAATCCTGTCTAGATAGGCTGCTCTGCATTTTCCCACATGCTGAATGCCACGTGCTGATGGTGCTCAACTGCTGTACTGATGCTTCAAATGCTCCGGTTGGCAAAATATGACGTCCCCAAGTCGTGCAATACGAGCTCCAATTGTAGTGATAATTAAGGAGTTGCTGACTTAAATTATGAAGAAAAAATGCTGATAGGCCTGCTTAATAAACTGATCCATGAAACGAATTGTCCATGAAATGAGGCACATCCGTGAAATACATTGTGTGGATGGTACATCCATAAAATTAATCATATCCGCGGCCCGGAGGACCATATGATGTTGCTGTGGACGAAAATGCTGTCGCAGGACAAAAGTGCGGTCGCTTGCGGGCCGAAAATGTTGTCGCTTGTGGACAAAGAATGGCGGTCGCTTGTGGACCAAAAATGTTGCCCGTAAGGCTCAAATAATATCCGGGTTCGGAGGACCATATGATGATTGCTTAACGCTCTTGAAAATTTCTAGAGTTGGTATGGCAAGCTAAGTGATGCTGGTATAGGAGTCAGAATATGTTTTTGAATGAAGAAGTGGACTGTATGATCTGAGTTAAGTAGCGTTTATTGCAATATTATGAAGAAGCGCAGGCCCACGCAATTACGTTCGGCGTACATAGCCAAAATACAAATACGTGTGGCGTAAATTGCCAAGATACATAATGTATAGAAGAGAGAAACAATTGTATGAGAAGTTACATTAATAAATTTACATTGCCGCGGCTAGCGAAAAAGGAAGAGTGCAGTGCACAGATGAAAGGCCGAGTCTTAACTAACTGATCGCAGCAGCTGGCGACGCGTGCTGTACTGCGACGAATGACGTAAGTGCGTGGGCTGATTGCGTGTGAGCAAGTAAGCAGATACAATGTATTATACACACTCTCACTATTTTTACACTTTTTATTTACCACCTTTTGTCGAGCTCTTTTAACACTAATTATTCACTGATACACTTCTGGCCAACATAAAAGATCGTTTACATTAACTACGTTGTGGTACCTGGCGATGCAAGGTTCCAAGTGTTGCACACTATGTTGTTTAACTGCTTTTTGCATAAATATTCAAACTTACTTACACAAACTGTTTGTTGTTACATGGTTGAACTCCACTCTTTGGTAGACCTACTTAGACATTTCGGTCTACCAAAACTTTCCCGAGGCGGACATTACGTTTACTCTGTTTAACGACTGCTATTCAACTCTACTGTTAGTCAGCTACTAAGGCATTAGGTGTTGGTCCAGCTGTGCGCCAACGTATGTGTTTCATATCGCCTTCTGATTGGCTGGTTGAAACTGGGCCAGTGATGACTACAACTTTTTACTGCCTGATGACTTCGGCGGGTTACATTCGCCTTCTCTGTAATTCACAGACGTCCTGGATTGCAGGCGATTCCGTAATGCGTCTAGACAGACAGACGCTAAGACATAAACACACTGGTCTCTTTCAATAACATTGTACTCACTTTTGTTAAAAACGAGGCTCCCCTGAGGTTGACTGCTGCTGGGATTATCATTTATTAAAATTATTAAAAATTATTCTTTATCCCCCAATCTGTACCATTACATAATGTTGTTTGGCTGTTAATTTAGATTGCCACAACACCAGAGTGGATGGCAACAGAAAGCCTAAAATCTATCTTATTTATCAGCCCCCGTCCCATATAAATTGGCTGTTAAAGCTAGGTATTTAAGACAGGAAACCTAGAGTAAATTCTTGAGACTAGCTATATTCCTATCTACTATCCTACCCTGTCTCTCCTAAGCTACTGTAGGAACTTGCTACCACTAACCACTAATAATTTTGTTCATTTTGCAGCATTTATTTGCACAAACAAATATTGCAAACAGCCTACTGTGGGATGTTAAAACACATTATTTTCACACTTCACAGCTCTAAAGAATTTGCTATTTGCTTTGCATAGCTCTGTTTACCATACTCAGGTACATAAGTTTTTAGAGATGACACTTTCATCTCATAGAGGTATTAGCTGTGTACACACTGCCATACTTTTGACGAACCCAGAAGTGATTTTATCTTCTTCAAATGGGCTTATAAAACTAAAGCACTGAACAGTAAACATTTACTGTTCATTGTTCCCTGAAAGAATAGAAGGCCAACAGTGTGCGTTTATCACAAGCCTAGCTTCAATTTTTCAGTCTTGCAAGGGTGTTTTTCATGCACAGCATGTATTTTATATGCTAACATAACCTAAGAGTTGGAACCAGATGTCATCAGTAAAGAAAGGAACATCAAGAATAGCAACAATTTTTGTTCGAATATAATTTGTTACCCATTCACAGTATCAGATTTGTTTTTCATCATTTGATAATTTCTTGTATTACTGTTACTTTGTACGGGAAGCATTTCAGTTTTTTTGTGAGCTGTCCCAAGCCTGATATCTCCTTTTGCACCAGCTTGCACAATGACTTTGATAAACTCCGCAGCACAAAGTCTGAAATGTTCATCAACTCAATTTCTTCACAGTAAGATTAGAAGATCCCCCACTTCATTCAGAATCCAAAACTGAGGCTGTTTCACAAAATTTCTCAATAAGCCTATGAATTCAATTGTGATGAGATAGAGGTGTTTTTGGGAATTTTTTGACAGAATATATTCTGCATTAAATCAGTGTATTCAATGCTATACACTGATTCTCCTTGAAAAACACAATGAACAGAAAGTTCACAGTTGAAAGAACTGACATACATTTTACATAGTGAGTATAAACTGAATAATTATGCATTTCATTTGATAACAATAGCATACTTCGACAGCTGCTGCTTCAACAGCTGATTCTGACAACCAAATCACATCAACACAGATTTATAGAATTATGGACTATGCATCACTGCACATGTAGGAAGGCCTTTAGGCTCTGAAAATGTTATGGGATCTTGTAACCCAAGTGCAGCTTTCCAGATGTTTTGTATAAATCTCCATACTCCTGTTTCAAGCGTTTTCTTTTTAAGCTATTGTGAACTTCAGAATATATATATAAAATAATTCTGCTTTTTCCATTTCTGTTTATCCAGCGTAGTACTTGATTATTCTGCATTACTTGATTTAGCTAGCCTGAATTATCACTTTAGAACCATAGAAAACAATAAACTCTTTTACTCTTGTCTTATTATCTTGAATACATCATACTTCTTGTGCTGCTTTCTTACATAATTAATATTCTTTCTTCAATAATATAATTTCTTTGTGTTTTTTCTTATTGTTTGTTTGTTTATGTACAGAGTGGCCCATAAGTCAGTTGGCAAAATTGCAAATAGCACTTTTATTGTAGAGGTGCAGCAGGGATACAGATACAGATAACGCATACAGATAGTTAATAGCATAGTTCTCATGACCTACAAGAAATGCTCAAAGTGGCCTCCATCCTTTTCTATGCAAATTAGACATCTTCGAAGCACTGAAGCACAAATTATGTCCGAAATATTCAGGGACTGTAGGTGTTCAAATTCAGATTGAATGCCGTCCTTCAATTGTTCCACATCACGAATCTTCACGGAGTACACTGCATTTTTTAGTATACCCCAGACTGAGAAGTCCATCGGGGTAAGATCAGGAGAACGTGGAAGCCATTCAACACGACCCCATCTGCCAATCCATTCATCGAACGTTGCATTCAGAAAGTCTCTCACAATCAGTCCATAGTGAGGGGGGTGCCCCGTCTTGTTGCCATATTAACTTTTCTCGAATTGGCGTCAGGTGTTCAAAAAGTGGGCTGTTTTCTAGTTCCATCAACAGTTCGTGAAGCATTTGTAGGTAACTTTCAGCATTCACTGTACCATTAAAAAAGTAGGGTCCGATGATCCCACCGGCAAAAATCCCTGCCCAAACAGTAACCCCCGGAGCGTTTAACTCTGTCTCTATCACTGCATGTGGATTCGCAGTATCCCAGTAAACACAGTTGTACCTATTCACTACCATTCAGCTTAAAAGTAGCCTCGTCACTCCAAATAATTGTTTTGTAAAATTGTGGATCGGCTTCTTGTCGTATTGCGTACCATTCGCAGAATTCTGTACGCCTAACAGGATCATCTTCATTTAGGCCTTGGAGTAAAGTGGGCTTATATGGTCACAAATTCAACGTTTTCTGCATCCTTTGCGGGCTTGTTCGAGGTATTCCATTCTCATTGGACGCTTTTCATGTTGATTTCTTTGGTGACTGCACAAAACATTGCGCAACGATATTTAAATTCTCTTCTGTTGTAACTGTTTTTGGCCTACCTGATTGAGGACGTTCTGCTACCATTCCAGTCTGTTCAAATCTCTTATTCAGTTTACAAATACCTTCTCTAGATGGAGGTGCAGTGTTTGGAAAACGTTCCGCAAATAACTCAACAACATCACTGTAATTATGGTTCAGTTTCCACCACATCTGCCGTACAAAAACACGCTGCTCTGTAGATAGTTTTCTATTCATTGTTCGCAATCAACACGAACAACAAACAAGCGCTAACAACAGCATACACATCAACAACAACCTAACCTCAAATCTCAACTGAATTATGGGAACTACTGCTCTAGTCAAGTCAAGTAACTACTATGCTAGTCAGTCAAGCGTCTACATACTGCTAGTGCGAACTGACTTATGGGGCACCCGGTATATTAATGTTATCGTGAGATTGTGTTCTATTTTATGGAGGCAAATTTTACAATTTTTGTTACTAGATTATGATTTACTTTTGGTATTTACTGGAAGTTGACACTACCGGTTTAATTTTTAAATAGTGTATTGAATTAATAATTTACATAATATTGATAAAATAAAATTAGAATTAAAAAATTAATATCATGTTTGTGTTTAAAACCATAGAATTGATAGAATTGACTGCTAGTTAGTGTATGACTGTTATCAAGACATACAAATTTCCAGGTTTATCAAAATTCTGTATACCTTCTAATTATTTTGATTACAGGAAGAACTGTGTCGAGTGATAGGATTTAGCATAGACATGGAATGTAACAGTTTCCTCAGAGTGAAAGTAATGGAGTGGCAAAGTGTACATCAGAGTAAAGCAATTCCTGTACCAATGTTTCCTCCAACAGACAACCAGTCTGTTACATTTGTAGGTAGATTAGCCCGAGAGCTGATACGTATTACAGATCCAAAGTAAGTCTGAAAAAACCTGGAGTTTTCATTATTTAATTGCATCATTAAATTAAACACGATTATTATGCTTTGTGTTGCCTAAACCAAATGCTGATTTTTAATAAATAATTTCTTTTGTTTTCTGTACAGGAATAATTCATGTTGTTTTTCTTACAGTACAAGGAGTAAGCAAAAAATAATAAGACATTTTTAATTTCACACTACTTGTTTTCAATTGAGAACATTTTTTTCTTACATTGGTACCACAATCTGTAACATACATGTCAATCTTTGGCCATATTGAACACGTAGTTTGATAAGTGAGCACTGATGCATTTTAGCATGCTTGACTAATCTTTTGTTTTAAGAATGACAGAACAAAAAATTTATATTAAATTCTGTGATAAAAATGTGAAGTGTTTATGAGTGATACAAATGTTGCCAAGAGGTCTGTGAAGACACTGGTTATCTTAGCACATCTTCCAAAAAACATGAAAAAGTGAAAGAGATCAAGATTAATAATTGCCTAAGCACCATAAGTGCCATAAGAGAGACTGTTGAGTTATGTGAAGCAATTTTAACTAGCACTTTGTGCATGAAACAAGTGACAGCCAAGTTTATACCAAAATTGTTAAATTTTCAGCAAAAGCAGCATCACAAAAACATTGCGAGCAAATGTTGGCTGAAGCCGCTGATGACCCAGAATTACTCAGACACATTATACCCCATGATGAAGCATGTATACAATGGCATTGAAACAAAGGCTCAGTCGTCCCAGTGGAAGTTTCCAGAAGAGCCAAGACCAAAATAAAATATGCACTTTATTAATAATTCATACATTTTCAGCCAGAACTAAGACCAGTGTGATTCCACAGCCACCCTGTTCACCAGATATGGGCCATGTGACTTTTTCTTGTTCCCAAAAAAGAAGAGTACATTAAAAGGACAATGTTTTGCAACTACAGAGGTGACAAAGGCAAAATCTCTGAGTGAACTAAAGACTATACCAAACAAGGGTTACACCGCATCCATATTAATGCAATTAAATCAGATACATAATAAGAGAGTTTCATTGTCCTCTAGGAAATCGGGTGTTATTTACAAAATAGTTTCAAATACATGGCATGATTTCATTGAAAATGGTTCCTAATGTATTTTTTACAAAATTCAGATTTTACAGTCTTCTTGTACAGTCTTTGTTTATATCAGTGGGGGAGTTTGTTTTTGTATTCACTAAAACCTAGCGAATTCAGAGGCAATAATTCTGAATTTTCACTATTCAGACTCATTGCTTATTCCATTAAATAAGACTGATTTTTGAATTAGTGGAACATTTTGTGCTAATTAATTAAGAAAAATTTTGTATGACTATACCTTTTCAGGAGCCAAAAGGGAAAAATAACAGCACGTTCAGAGATGTTATCATTATTTGGGTAACAGCTAAAAATAATTCCAAACTATAAAAACTCTTAGAAAATGAAGTGAATCTGGTTCTAGAGAAGTTGAAGGCTGGGGCACAAAGCAATAACATAGAAATCAACATTACAAATACCATATATTAGTGCTGATTAAAATATAAAAAAATCTTATTCAACGGTTACAAGTTACAGTATCAAGAGCTACTGGAATGTGAAAAACCAGATACCATGGGATCATTCTGGACAAGAAACTTAACAGCTGTTAATAAACAAACTTAATCGAAATAAATAAATAAAATACAACTGCCAGAACCTACCTGCGATCTTTTCGCTTACTTACCTTTTATAAATTTCAATCAGAAGTCCAGAGTCGCCACGATGTTTTAGGCTATACATCGAAACCTTAACACTCTACCTTAATAAAACAAAAGGGATAATTTTGCAATCTGAGTACCCCCCAATAATTCAGAAGAAGCCCGGGAACGTTAGACGAATTTGTCAGCACAGAATACTAGGAAGTGGTAACGACGAAATAACTACACTAACACATTTTATATTACGGAACAAATAGGTTTACTGTTCAGCTTTCTTTTTCTTCGAAAATTACACAAAATAGAAAAAATACAATCAATCATTTCTGTGAATTGATATGGTAAATCTTATACAGATATATTTATAAAGGCCACCCAGTATTTGCGTACACACACTTCATTCACACACATTTAAATTGTTCCCTTAATTTAGAGCGGTCTTTTACATTTAGAAAATTTATAACAAAATGGGTCGTCACCTACTTAACTTTCAGCTGCCTACTTCACCTCGTGCCGCACTGTGTACATGTCCGAATGTTTTGTCTGTTCACCACCTTTTTAATTCTTCTTCCTTCACTCCGTTTACGTCACTCTGAGATATTGTTTCACTATATTTTATGAATGTTTAAACTTTTACATTTGAAATAGTTTATTTGGGGCTACTGAGTCTTAGTGCGCGTCTGGCCGACGCCGCGGCTGAAGGTCGACTCTCCGATGCTACCCAAGCGTCGGTAACAACTACATCCGCCAGCTCGCTCTCCGATTGGTTGAGGCGCTCACGTGGCAGGTTAATTACCCACGTGTTGTTCAGTTCCGTTGATCAACTTTGGCGTTGAGATTATTGTCGCAGCCCACGGGCGCAAACGTACAGCCGCATTCCAATGTTGCTGGTGGCTCACTACAAAGTTTTTTACTTTTTCCCAACGGAAAATACAGGCATGCGCACACAGGTTCGCATTCCAACGCTTTTATCACGTCCGTACCTGTCTCTGCTTGGTGCCGAGTTGCACATATGGTTTTACACAAATCAAGTCCCCGTAACCACAAATGGTGGCCCCACAGATTGGTCCCAATATTATTATTAAATAAAAAATTGGATATTTCTCTTAAAAAGCCCCGTTACAATACCCCCCCAATGAGAGATCTTCTGCCGAAACAGACGAACTCTCATTGCTAACCCCCAAGAGGATCGGTGAGGATATGGCGCCAACAACCCCCCTTTAATTTCTTAATGCATCATGGGTAAACTACCCCCCTAGTTCGGCGACTATGGTTGCACCTGACCGAGATTACTGGACTTCTCTACTCGAGATCCCAACACCATAAAATTGATCAGATACGCACCATAATGCACATAACCTTCTAACATTCCACCCCCAAAATCAAAACCCTGGCCTTATACCATGCCAGATCCTCAACCGATATGTTCCCCCTTACATGCATACTGGGCTGCCTTTAGCAAGTACTGGGTGCATACACATACTCATTATTAATGAATAATATAATATTTCTGCACTACTTTGTTGCTTTAAAATTTATAAAAACATGTCATACTTGAACTCTAATTTTCTCTTAGTATTTCATCAATTAGACGTTACAATTTCAACTCAAAATAATTAAGCAAATCCCCTTAAATCATTTAAATTCTGTTAATTCAAAGAAATCAATCTAATCACAATATCAAAATGTTATATTACCCTTAATTTCATTCAAATACCAAAAATCTTTTATATGAATCTACTATTATTCCTTACTAACTGCTAACACTCGTAGGAAACAAATAAATAGAAAATCTGATTAAAACATAACTTCACTTATTCTAATATTCGCCTACAACACATATAATATGAATAACATTAAATCAGTTAGCACACTAACAATACATACAATCCACAAAATATTCTGAACATCAAAACACCATCTATATGGCAGACATAAAAAATTAATTTACCAAAATATCTCTTTTATCAATCTCAAAAAAATTTTAAATCATTTAATTCAATTAAGTGACACCATTGTGTGAATTAATTATCAGAAAATGGTTCTGTCTCTAACATCAGTCATCAGCTGATCTCTCTGGGTCAAGTGAACGACCTTAACATATATTGTAATGCGACAGAATAGTAGCCCCATCCCAAAACTTAAAACCGCTCAATACAGTAGGTAGAATCACCAATACTATCCTATTAAAACCAGATAAAGATAAACAAACCTTACTTACAGCAAAGACTGTACAATATAAAAGATAAGAAAAAAATACAATACAAATAATAAAATAAATAATTAAAATGTATTATAGCAAGTAAAGAATATACATACAAACCTTTATGTAAATGAGTGAATGTGAAAGAGTGGGGAATAAAATTAACAATCCCTATTATTATTTAAATATGTGATAAATACAATAAGTGTCAGTGAAGTGGTGACAGCATAAGTGCGAGTTAATTACTTTTATAAAAAAAGGAAAACCCATAAATAACACCAATAGTGAATGGTGGTGAAGGGTTTCATCTCAGATTGAGATGTTAGTGAAGGCTTTGGTGTAAGTAGTTGTATTTGTGTTCTACACCAAAGCCTATAGTTATTAACATTTATAAACTACATTATAAGTTTGTGTGAGCCTACTGGCAAATAAGAAAATGTGTATTAGAAACCAGGACCTATGAACAATAATCTATTCATTAGCCAGTAATGCTTGATAAGATTGATAGGATGAGAAAATGGTACACCAAATAGTTTATAATTATTTGTCTATTTATAAATGTAGAATTTGGCCATGAAGGCAATACCTCGAAGGTAACATGTTAAAAGATTTTGTTCTAATTATATTATTTGTTAATTTATGATTGTAAACTTGTTCATGTAAACAATACCTTAAGTAATAAGTCAAAAGATTTTATTTTTAACTATTGTGAAAACTTGTTAAGGGTCAAGACTCATGTAATAAAATGTAACTCAGGAAAAAGGGTTCAAAACCAAAAACCTAGGTAATAATAAATGTAATTTAAAATATGTTAATGAAATGCTATTGATGGCCTAGGCCACAAGTTCCATACAAAGGAAATAATGTCAGAAATGAGTAGATTAGTAAACCAATGTGATAAAACAGGAAAGGGACAAAATTTATATGATGAAGCTAATTGTTTTAACAGTAATATTACATATTAGATTAATTTAAGGAATTGTAAAGTGATATAACAAATGTATAAAAGGTATAGGCCCAACATTAGGGTTTTTGTAAGGTGAAAAACCACCCTTTATAATTAACCAATGTAAGTAAATGAAGTAGCAAAATGTTCACAATGACATAAAGAAAAGAATGATGTAATTTAAATTTAAGAAAACTTAAAGCTGAAAAAGGAGTATTTTTCTTATAGGCAGATGAACATTGAAATCTTGTAAACTGACCACGTGACCTTATGAACTCTGTTTTGAACAATCACAGGCCAGTATTGTGAGGGCACGGAACCGTTGAATAGTAAGGCAGGAATATAGAAATATATTATTGTATTGTTAACTATTGCAGTGAACAGATGAGCTCCTATGAAGAAGTTTTAAATTAAATAATAGTAATGTTTTTTGGACCGTTGGCGATGAAAAATTATAACTAATAGAAGCTACAAATACTGTGGAAGATTGGAAGACGAAAATATTTAAATCAAAACAACAAATAAATGCAGAACCTTTGAAAATCCTGATTACCTACCAGAACACACTTTCATAACGCCAATTTCAGCTATTAACCACTCTACAGGTACGATTACACAACACTACCGTAGACACTATCTACACTTACAGAATAACACCAGGGATCATTTATTGAAAGAAAACCTTGAAAACTAAAACATTGAACACTGAAACATTTATTTTAAAATAATTTGTGAGCACGTGGTTAGTTCGTTCAGTGGCGATTTTGCCAATAGAGCGTCGTCGCCTAGCGACGGAAAATAACAAGATATAGTATTAAGATTTTGAAATTTAACTTACATTGTAATGTATTGTATTTTTGTATGTATTTGCTGAATTCAATGACAGTCTAAAAGAACCCTTAAACCCTGAGAATTAATATATGATTATAAAAAATTTGTTATTTGGAACTTGTTAATGTAAAAGTCGAATTGAGCACTAGAGTCGACCCGACCCATATTTGTTTTCGACACAAGTCGACTGTTCGTTTCTCTGAACAACTTTAATGAAAATAAATATTGTTATTCGTAATCAAAGGAGTTGTCATTGTAGATAATTTGAAGGTTTACAGGACAATTACAGGTAATTCAACAGGAGAGTGAGAAGCGAACGGACCAAAGCATTTGGAAAAAGAACAGGGCGCTCGAGGACAAAATCGATTGCGGCAGCCGATCCGTATTTGACATAAGTGGAGGCAATTTACACTAAATAAAACTCTTCAAAACTCAAAACCCATAAATTAAATACACTCGTAACAATACACTGTTATATTACAGATGACGTCAACAACGTGGGGCTGAACAAAATAAACCCGCAACCGTGTTACACTCGCACAACAAAACTGTTACATTACAGACGGCGCTTACAACAGTGGGGCGTAATTAAATAAGACGAGCACACAATTGCTCACATCCTATCTACACTCGTAAATAAGCTGATACATTACAGATGGCGTCCAACCAGTGAGGCTGGAATTGGGGAAATTACCGATCCTAACGTAATTATTAACGATACAGGAAACCCGATTTCAGCTGGCGACTGTCATAAAAAACAGAAGTGCATACCAGAGGAGTGACGAAAAGGTTGGCAGTGGACCAAGAAACAGAAGAAGATAGACGGGAAGAAGAGACAGAAACAGTACCGGACACCGAAATGGAACAACAGGCGGGTGACGGAGAAGAAGCTAGAGGAGGACCAGATTGGAACAAATTTATGGAATTAATGAGTAGTATGAAGGAGGATATTAAACAAACAAATATAAAATTTGATAGTATTGAAGAAGATAATAAACAAACCAATGAGAATTTTAAACGAATGGAGGAAAAGATAAACAGTACTCATGAAAGCTCCAGGAAACAAAACGAGGTCTTGAGAGAAGATTTATTAAAACAAATGAAAGCAGAAATAAATACCGTTAAGGAAAACACTGATGAAAATAATAAACGAATGAAGGAGGAGTTGAGGAAAATTTTAAACAAATTAATGAGAAGATCGAAGACTCTAACAAGGAGTTGAGACGAACCATTGATGAGAAAATTGAAAATATCAATGAAACACTTGGCAAAAGGGTAGAGGAATATAATGAAGAAAGGAAGCAGCAAACAGCAGAAATAGTCGAAAAGGTGGAACAAAACAATGAAACAATTGTACAGGTCAGGGCAGAATTAGACGCCTGAATAGACCAAGCAGACAATATCAATCAAGGTAGGATAGCAGAAGTACAGCAAGGAACACAAGAAAGATTGGAAGAACTACAAACTAACACCTCAGAAAAAATCGAACGAGTTAATGAGGAAATTAACAGGGTAAAGAACCAAACCAATGATAATACGGGAAGAATCGATAACATCCAGGAAGTACAGCTAAAGAACCTGAGAGAGGATCTCGACAGAGTGAGCTATAGACCAGCCTGCAGTGTTCAACATAATATGCTGGACAACAGAGAAAATATAAACTTTAAGAATTATCGCAGGAACCCAGTGGAATTCCTAGAGCGTGTGGATGAATGTTTACAGAGAACTAAAGAGAACCGCTGGACAATGATAAAGAATCTACTGGATGACAGCTTCAAAGAAATAACCAACAACTGGTGGTCGGCTGTCGGAAATGAGATAACGACGTATGAGGGGTTTAAACAAACCTTCAGGATAAAATACTGGTCAGAGTCAGTACAAAATATAATCAGAGATAATCTCTGCCATGGAAGGTACAACGCCTTCCATTACCAGTCACCAACAGCCTACTTTCTCGGGAAGGTGTGTGTAGCACGCAACTTGGAACCGAAAATTCCCGAAGAATGCTTAATCACCAAAATGGCATACCACTTTGATGAAGGGATTGTACAAGCCACCCTATGCAGCCAGATCAAGACAATAGCTGACATGGAGAGACTGCTTGGGAGTTATGAACACCAAGATTATTATAGGAAATCAAGGAGGCAGTATGACCAGTCACAGATGGACAGGGGAGATAACAGGAGAGACCAACAACCAAGGTCAAACCAGCCCCGAAATGGGAATAATGACAATAACCATAATAATAGAAATGGTGGCAATAACTATAACAATAGCAATTGTAGAAATAACCAAGGCAATTATAACAGCTGCAACCAAAATAACGGCCGCAGCCAAAATAATAATAACAATAGTGGCGGAAACCGAGAATGGAGACGCAATATAAACTATGACCAGAGGTATCCGAATAATAACAATAGGAGAGATGAAGAGGAAGGAAACCAACCCGGGAGGGGAAGCTCTCGAGATCGTTCTCCAAGAAACCTTGGAGAAACCACAACAAGTAATCAGCAAGTAGACTGGGCGGAAAACTAGACACAGCAGTGAGAACTATGACTGGCCCATCACTGCGGGAATTGGACGGACGAATAAACAAAGATATTACAAGAAATGAAGTCCAGATAATCAATGAAAACTATTATTTAAGGGACATAAGAAATGACCTTATGGAAGAAGGACAATACTCAGAGAAGAAAGATAACAATCAAATAATTTTTATCAATGCTAAATTGCAAGGGGTAGCAACTGAAATTATAATTGCTACAGGAGCGAATGTATCACTTATTGACAAAGTGGAGTTTAATAGAATTAAAGCAATAAGTAAAGAACCAATACCAACCCTACCAATTAATAATATGGTGATAGTAGGTGCTACTGGCAAGATGAACAAGTCAGTAAGACAACAGGTACAAATAGATGTATCGAGCAACGGAAAGGTGATCCAAGTGGTGTTCCTGGTGGCCCAAGGGTTACCGTTTAAGGTTATGATAGGGTGCGATGCTTTAAGGCGCCACTCAGCAATTATTGACATTGGCAGTGAGAAAATAACACTGACCAACGAACAGGGTGAATGGTCGAGTGAAATTTTAGGCCAGAATAGTGCCACACACAATAGACATTCATTCACCTTGATCCAAGATGAGAGAGAGGAGTTTAGGACACCACCTCAAAGATCAACCTACCCTGAAAATAAAGAATGGAATAAAAAATTAAATGAAATATATTCATTTCAAGTCACCAGAGGAGAAAAAATTACAATAGAACAAAAGGAAAGGTTGGTGAATGTGTACCAGAAATACAGAAACACTTTCTCAAATCTACCTGGGAAAGCGAAGAACTTTGTTTGTAAATTAGAATTCCACAACCCAATAAAATTTAATAAAAAATCCTACCCCATTGCACAATCACATAAACAAGCAGTCAGAAAAGAGATACACAGAATGTTGGAACAAGACGTTATTGAAACCAGTTCGTCACCCTACACCAGTCCAATTGTCGCTGTGCAGAAGAAGGATGGGGCGGTCAGGTTGTGTCTAGATGCCAGGGAGATAAACAGAAACATTGTGAACGATAGAACATCACCGGGCGAAATAGATGAAATTATGAAGAAATTTGAAGGCTGCAAGTTCATGAGCATCCTCGACACCGTATGTGGATATTCGCAAGTTGAGCTACATCCCAACAGCCGGAGGTATGTTGCGTTTATTTTTGATGGTCGCAACTATCAGTTTAAAAGATTACCATTTGGTCTGGTAAATTCTGTTGCTGTTTTTGTCAAGGTCATGGACCAGATATTAGGAAGAGAGGTACTGGAGTTCGCCACGGTGTATGTAGATGATTTATTGATTACATCCACCACATGGGAGGAGCATTGTGAACGTGTAGAGATGGTTCTACAAAGACTAGTCACCAACAATATTACACTGAAAATTGAAAAATCAAAATTATTGACTAACCAGTTACAATTTTTAGGATTTGTACTCTCAGAAACAGGCATAACCACAGCTCCAGAGAAGATGGAGGCCATTCAGGAATTCCCCAAACCTAAGAACATCAGGCAGTTACAGTCCTTCCTAGGGGTCTGTAACTATTACAGAAAATTTCAAAAGAATTACTCTGAGTTGACATCCCGTTTCAACCATCTGCTATCATCCAAGTACAAATGGAAATGGAGTAGTGAAGATGACATAACTTTCAATCTAATCAAGAAAAAATTCTTAGAAGAGGTCATGCTACATCATCCAAATTTTGGAAAAAGGTTCTACATTAATTGCGATGCAAGTGATACAAGTTTAGGTGCAGAACTCTATCAACAAGATTGTGAAGGAGATCACCGAGTTGTAAGTTTTGCCAGTCGAACACTAAACCACTGTGAACGTAACTATAATGTTACAGAGAAAGAACTTCTAAGCGTAGTATTCGCTTGCAACAAATTTCGCACTTACATCTTGGGATACCCGATCACAGTGAGATCTGATCACAAATCAATTTCATTTCTACAAAGATGTAAATTGAGCTATGGGAGGCTAGCTCGTTGGGTCCTGGCTCTACAGGAGTATAACATCACCTGGGAGTATGTACCGGGGAAGAAGAATGTGGTTGCGGACGCTTTGTCAAGAATAAATTTAGAAAAGGGGACTTTTGAACCTGACAGAGAGGATATTGGCTAAGTATTTTATTCATTAGCAGGCAGAGAAGAATTGGCAAACATTTTAAGCAATATCAGAGAAGAACAAGCATTAGACCAAAAACTGGCCAGAATTATAGAACGCATTGAAAATAACTACCCTATAGTAACAGCATACCATCAACTTCATGATGGGCTAGTTTTCACGAAACCCCAATGGAAGTTAAGTGTACCAAAATCATTAGAGCAATCAATAGTGAACAATTATCACCAGATGTATGGGCACATGGGGCCGACCAAAGTAGTCAAGGCGTTAAAAGAACACTTGTACATGAAGGGGATGAACAAAAAGGTGAGGATGATAGTGAAGAAATGTGCGATATGCCAAAAGGTGAAGGTAAACAATGCCAAGAAGGAAGGAGAGTTCATGACCATTACGTCGAACAGAAGATGAGAGAAGGTGTTCCTTGACATTTGCGGACGTTTTCCAAAAAGCGGTGTAAGACACCGATACAAATATATTGTAATAATATGGGATCATTTCTCCAAGTATACCAAGCTCTACCCAATCAGCAAGGCCTCAACTAAAGTCATTGTCAAAATAGTACTGGAAAAGAATACCAGTGATGTCAGTACACCAGAATCAGTGATAACGGACCATGGAACCCAGTTTAAGGGCAAACGATGGAAAGAAGCGTTATTATCTAGGAAGATAAAAACCTACAAAACCTCCATATATCACCCTTCAAGCAACCCTGCAGAAAGAGTATTGCGAGAAGTGGGCCGCATTCTTAGGACCTATTGCCACAGCAATCACAAAAGTTGGAGCGAGCACGTGACCAATACTGAACTATTTTTAAATATAGCATACCATGAAACGCTGGGACTAAGCCCATATCAGATGATGTTTTCAAGACCACCACTGCGTGAGCTCACTCAATTAATTACATTCCCCACCATGCCCGAAGAAGAATTGGATATTGCAAGAGTATACCATCGAATTGGAAACAAGATAGCGCTGAGTAGAAATAAGCGAAGAAATAGTGGGATACCGGAACTCAAATTTGTAGTCGGAGAAAGAGTACTTATACGAAATAGACAGCACCCCAGTGGTACGGAAGGAGTAATGAAAAAACTTCTGCTGCTATACCATGGACCATTTGTGGTAATCAAGGACAACAGTAACAACACCTATGTTTTGACCAATCCAAGTAATAACAAAGTGAAGGGCACATACAATGTGTCTGAAATGAAAAAGTATTTTGAATAATGTAAGAAACAGGAGATTAACAGTTAATTTTCCATAGACCTGCAGCTAAGAAAATAAACATGTTTTGGTGGGGGAATAGAATAGTAGCCCCATCCCAAAACTTAAAACCGCTCAATACAGTAGGTAGAATCACCAATACTATCCTATTAAAACCAGATAAAGATAAACAAACCTTACTTATAGAAAAGACTGTA
The DNA here is from genome assembly GCA_034769895.1 of Magicicada septendecula. Lineage (NCBI taxonomy): Eukaryota > Metazoa > Arthropoda > Insecta > Hemiptera > Cicadidae > Magicicada > Magicicada septendecula. Next base: position 565,902,255 of record CM068368.1, on the reverse strand, counting down.
CAATATAAAAGATAAGAAAAAAATACAATACAAATAATAAAATAAATAATTAAAATGTATTATAGCAAATAAAGAATATACATACAAACCTTTATGTAAATGAGTGAATGTGAAAGAGTGGGGAATAAAATTAACAATCCCTATTATTATTTAAATATGTGATAAATACAATAAGTGTCAGTGAAGTGGTGACAGCATAAGTGTGAGTTAATTACTTTTATACAAAAAAAGGAAAACCCATAAATAACACCAATAGTGAATGGTGGTGAAGGGTTTCATCTCAGATTGAGATGTTAGTGAAGGCTTTGGTGTAAGTAGTTGTATTTGTGTTCTACACCAAAGCCTATAGTTATTAACATTTATAAACTACATTATAAGTTTGTGTGAGCCTACTGGCAAATAAGAAAATGTGTATTAGAAACCAGGGCCTATGAACAATAATCTATTCATTAGCCAGTAATGCTTGATAAGATTGATAGGATGAGAGAATGGTACACCAAATAGTTTATAATTATTTGTCTATTTATAAATGTAGAATTTGGCCATGAAGGCAATACCTCGAAGGTAACATGTTAAAAGATTTTGTTCTAATTATATTATTTGTTAATTTATGATTGTAAACTTGTTCATGTAAACAATACCTTAAGTAATAAGTCAAAAGATTTTATTTTTAACTATTGTGAAAACTTGTTAAGGGTCAAGACTCATGTAATAAAATGTAACTCAGGAAAAAGGGTTCAAAACCAAAAACCTAGGTAATAATAAATGTAATTTAAAATATGTTAATGAAATGCTATTGATGGCCTAGGCCACAAGTTCCATACAAAGGAAATAATGTCAGAAATGAGTAGATTAGTAAACCAATGTGATAAAACAGGAAAGGGACAAAATTTATATGATGAAGCTAATTGTTTTAACAGTAATATTACATATTAGATTAATTTAAGGAATTGTAAAGTGATATAACAAATGTATAAAAGGTATAGGCCCAACATTAGGGTTTTTGTAAGGTGAAAAACCACCCTTTATAATTAACCAATGTAAGTAAATGAGGTAGCAAAATGTTCACAATGACATAAAGAAAAGAATGATGTAATTTAAATTTAAGAAAACTTAAAGCTGAAAAAGGAGTATTTTTCTTATAGGCAGATGAACATTGAAATCTTGTAAACTGACCACGTGACCTTATGAACTCTGTTTTGACCAATCACAGGCCAGTATTGTGAGGGTACGGAACCGTTGAATAGTAAGGCAGGAATATAGAAATATATTATTGTATTGTTAACCATTGCAGTGAACAGATGAGCTCCTATGAAGAAGTTTTAAATTAAATAATAGTAATGTTTTTTGGACCGTTGGCGATGAAAAATTATAACTAATAGAAGCTACAAATACTGTGGAAGATTGGAAGACGAAAATATTTAAATCAAAACAACAAATAAATGCAGAACCTTTGAAAATCCTGATTACCTACCAGAACACACTTTCATAACGCCAATTTCAGCTATTAACCACTCTACAGGTACGATTACACAACACTACCGTAGACACTATCTACACTTACAGAATAACACCAGGGATCATTTATTGAAAGAAAACCTTGAAAACTAAAACATTGAACACTGAAACATTTATTTTAAAATAATTTGTGAGCACGTGGTTAGTTCGTTCAGTGGCCATTGTAACTTTATTAATTTTGGATATTTGATCTATTCAGATTAAAACTCCCACTTACCTTTCATCTTTGATCTGGCCGGATCGCATAGTGTGGACTAACCCATTTCGTTCGACGAACTCTGACGATACATATAACGAACTAAGGTTTTGAAAGAATTTTAATTCGCAATTTTGTAGAAGAGAAATTAGATTTTTTAATTAATCAGAATCATATTTAAATTTTGTTCAAAAACTTTTGATCATTGTTTTACAGATTAAGTTACAGTTTTCTTTGTTCGGTTAGCCTCTGCTACATGCTACTTATTCTAAGAGCTTACCTTAGTGATCACTATACAAAACAAATATACAGACAGAGCCCAGCCTGCCATTCACTCATTCTCTCAATTTATACACCCTCCCCTGAACATTTTTATTACCCCGAACCCTTAAACATGTTGTGAAATTCTAGTCGGCAACGTGGTCATCATTCGCACTCACTATTTAACGTTTGGCAATCACTGGTTTGTCCGGAACTAAACGTAGATATTCTTCACTGAATGGTATTAACCGCGGTTACATGGATTTAAACTGTTATTTCACTTTTGCTTTAAAATAAAACTGTAAGAGTTAGCAGGGCGCACTCGGCGCTGTGTCGGCCGACACGATCAACGACTAACTGGGGAGGAAAACGTCGCAGGTGTAGCTAACGTGATCTCATACTTTTTGATGGAAATCACAGCCTTGGGCTTCGTCGCCGAAGCTTCGGCCCATGCTATGCATGTGGTTTTTGAGTCAATGTCGCACATGATCTTCTATAGGCAGTGGCTGACATCATTTAAGTGGGCCGGACTTAAAACAGTGCTTCCGGGGGATCTTGAAGAAGACGACAAATATTATTCTCTCTAGCCATCTTGGTTTTTTGTTAGAGCGTCCTTTGAGCGTGATTGAGCAGTTGCGTATGTGCGCTGCCACACACAGGTACAAAGTTCTCAGAATTTTGTGGAGGTGCAGATGCTCCGCCGCATTCCTCAACAACAACTGCGTCTTATAGCGTTGTTTCACTGTTCTGTTACATTGACTGTTATACTGACACATACGTTGCACAATGATTTTATGAAAAGTCCGCCCAAAATGAAATACATAAAAATATACTTGCCCCATACGGTAAAAATAAAAACACCCAAAATTCGACCCGCTACAATACCCCCTCGATGAGAATTCTGCTGTTCATGACAGAAGAAATCTCATCGATAACCCCGAAGAGGACCGGTGAGAAACTGGTGCCACAACCCCCTTGTTCTTAATCTCATGGGTACACGACCCCCCTGGCTCAGCGACCATGGACTCATCTGAACGAGATCACTGGACTTCTCGGTAAGAGATCCCAACACCGAGAAATTGATCAGACTCGCACCACAGCCCACCTTGCCTTCTAACATGCTACCCCCAAAAATCCTCAATCCCTGGCTAAAATCGTTCCAGCTCCTCCACTGATAGGGATCCCCTTTTTTTTGCAAGCTGGGCTGCCTTTAGCAAATACTGGGCTCACACACACTAACGTTACATGATACCCTAACACATTAAAATAAAAATTTTCTTTTAAAATTTTTTTATAAATTTAAAAATTTAAAATTCAAAAAAAAATCGTTTATCAAAAAATTCTCTTCCTCTTTTTTCTAATTTTTGTTACAAATGACTTAACCTAGACATTTCTACTAATACAAATACATCCTTACTCTAGCATGAGAACAATTTATAGCCTACCAATATAAAGCAATACAATAAAAGGAACATCATTAATACATACACAATAAAATAATCATTACTCAACATATTCACTCGCTGGCAGGCGAAAAATCAAAAAAAAATTTTTTTTTTTTTCTCAAAAAAAATTTAAAATTTTCAAAATTTTAAAATTCAAAAAAAAAATTTTAATTTATTCAGTAAAAGATTTTATTAAATTTATTTATTAAATAACATTTATTAAAATTATTCAAATATTAGTTTGAATTAATCAAACAAACAAATTAAAATTGAATTCCTACTCTACAAGCTTAGTAGGTGTATGAACTCATCAGCTGATCATAACTAGGTCAAGTCCCAAACCCTTGACCTACATATGTTATGTATGATTTTTTGAAAACACTTTAAATATCTGTAATATCCTACCTTGAAATACAAAACATAATAACATAAAGTATCTAAAACAAACAAAATATTATTATACATAATAAACAGATTGACATTTAAATTATTTAAAACAAACAATTCTTGACTTTACATTATTTTCAAATTTTATCAAAATTCTGTCACTGGTAAAAAAAATAAACAATTGCATATTCTTTATCATGAATCTCTCTTTCTTTTCAACAATCTTACTTTAATATACTGTGGGTGATGTAAATTATTTATTCTCGTTTTTCTGTATTAGATTTCTATACCTATATAAACTTTCTCCCTCTGACTCTAATATTCATCAACTCAATTATCATGACACCCATCTCTATCAAAAATATCTACTAATCAAAACACTCTAATCCACAACTTACCATTTAACTCAAAACGCCGCCTTCTCTACATATATAAAAAAAATACTCTCTAACCCTTTGTACATAGGATACGTGTTTCCTTCCCAAAACTCATTTCCCTTATTTGGCCCCCGGATTCTACCTAAGGCGGCCCCTCCTCACTAAAATCTATTCCAATTCACGTCCCAACCCTTGTTGCGGACTCCCCAAATACACTACCCCCTAATACAAAATTGCCATCCCCAAAAATCTCAATCTCATTACATTACTACAAATACACAAAATAACCTCATTAACTATAAAAACAACAATATATCATTCAAAATCTACATAAAGTCTCCATTACCACTGTGTCAACATCAATATTTCACCAAATTCTATACCATACATTAACTCAAAAACAACAGTACATTATATTCATCTCCATCATTTCACATGCAACTTTTAATTCAACTTGGACAGGTCTGCATGTCCCATAAAACCTTTATCACCCATGAATTATCTTTTATTAATTTGCATGAATTATTGTTATTTTATTTCTCATATTCCTTTCATCTTTACTTCAAAATATCTGTAGCCCACTAAACATTAATTATTTGTAACCTTTACAAACCACTATACCAGTGACATGGTATTGCTGATCAGCGGATATCCTAACATAATAAAAACACAATGAAACTACATCTTAAAATTGAACAAATACATGTAATACATTATCAACACTTACTTCTATTATGTTGATTGCCTGCCAGGCGTCTAATGATTGGCTTAGAAAAAAAATTACACACATAATGAAAATACATTTTATCAACAACTATATCTAACACACAACAATAAAATGATACCTTTCAAATTATAGTATGAACCTTATTTTACGAGTCTGAGCATATAATTATGTGGACAGAGCACAAGCATTTTTGATTGGATTAAACCTTGAATAAGCAAAACTTTTACGTCATAAAATTTTAAATTCGTGACTCCTTTACGTCACCTCCCAGCCACACACTCTATTTCAGATTATGTAGGGCTGTCTCGCCCTTTCGCTTCCACAGAGACGGTATATTTTGGAGCAGGTTTTTACCTCTCCGTGTCTCTGCTTCCGCTGTTAAGTTAAAATTGGTGAACATCATCATGTTCTCTTTAATAATCATGCACCCTTAAACGGATCTACCACCTGGCTCTGCTGTTCCTTCTCGAACAGAGTGGCAGCCGCTGTTCCATAGTTAGGTGATTCCCCTTTTTATTACCCCCCATCAATTTCAAAATACACCTTTACAACGATAACAGCTATGGCCAGTTATGGTCAGCGCGTAATCGTAATGTGCCCCAACCATAGCTGTTAAAGCTAAACCAATTCCACGGTCAGGGTTCGGTGAGGCCGTGACCGCCCGAAAATTTGGGGAATCACAAGTAAAGTATCTTTCGTAATATTAAATTTACGAATTTATATTTAAATGACAATATTAATTTAGATGGGGTTTTTAACCCACTCTATATGGAAGCTTAACCATTATTAACATAAAATATTAAATACAAAATCTACAACTTTCCCCCATAGCAGTTCCACACTACACTGTTATAATACATCACATAACACAATACACAAATAGCAATAAACCTGGATTATTAGCATACATCAAACACATAATTCTCTTTTAAATGCTTTATATAAAAATTTATAAACATTATTATTTAAAATTTTTCATTAACTCTTTTTATTTATATCATGATGAATTTATCCTGTGTTGTAATCAGATTTTCAAAAATTCTAAGTTTATTATTAACATATTTTTAATCATTATGTTCCACAAAATAAACCATTTACCATTTATTTACTTATTAATTATTATTAAATCAAAATCTCACCAAACAATTTAATTACCTTATAAAATTCAAACACATAATATTCAATCACACTATCTAAACATCTCCACTTATTTAATTCAATTTATTATTAAAATTAAATATTCATTTGATTATTAAAATAACATATCTCAATTATTATCAACATTCTACAAATCATTAACTATTGTCTTTGTAATTATTTTGTTATTTAATTAGAGTGCAAAAATATTAATAATATTATTATTATTAATACAACATTTTCTAAAACATATACACATTACATTTCACAATACACACAAATGAATTCAATATTATTTACAAAATATACGTCAAAATTGTTCAAGTGTATCTCACTTCAGATGTCCAAATCAGCAAGGTCATTACCAGAATTTACAGTATCTAACAAGGTCTATACTGATATTCTAGTTCAGCCACCATCGTCAAAAATTAATCTTGGTTCTAAATAACACTGTTGATTTTTATTTACAAACAAATGGTTACTTTGTGTGTCATAACCAGAACAACCAAATTCACTCATTTTACCAGAATACTCATTAAACCAGTCTACGTTAGGTATTTTTGTTAAGTCTCCGTCATTACATTCATTCACTATCGGTCTAATTATTTTTATCAAATCATTGTAATCATTATTATTCAAATATATTTCTAAGCCTTCTTTCCATTCATCATACTTTCTATTCAAATTATACAATTCTGTTACATACCATTCTCTATTTACCTCTCTCTCTTCATAACACCACATCACACTCTCACAATTATTCCGGACAGAGGGTACACAATTACTCCACAAAAATAAACACCTCAATTCATCTACCAATACGGGACTCTTGCCCTTCAACCACAACACTTGTGGACTCAATAAATCATCATAAACATCATAAATAATAAAGGGAAAATTTGCCCTCTGTCCCCACTCTACTACAACATTATTTTTTCTCTCTCTCTCTAACTCACTGACACACATTAACATCTCATAATCACTGCATTCTATACTTTCATTATTTATTTTTACCGTATCACTTTCTGATACCAATTTCTCAAACACATTATTATTCTCGTTATTATTATCATCATTATTATTTATTAATTCATTGCCTAACACAACACTGTCATTACAACTTTCGTTTGTATTATTCTTACTCTGTTCTACTTTATTCGAACTATTTCTTGTCATTTCATTGGCATTTTCAAGACATACATTCTTGTCTTGTATGTTATTTATCAACTCGTCAAATTTTATATTTATATTTTGCTGAAACTGAATATTCTGTTTTTTAATTTCATTAAAAATAATATCATTTTTAATATTCTGCTGTTCGCATTTTATTCTCTGTTCATCTAATTTATTGTTAAAATCACTTTTCATCTTGTTTAAAATTATATCATTATCATCAAAACGACTATTCATTACATTGAAATTACTATTCATTCTCTCGAATTGACTGAGCATAACACTCATCATATTTGTTTCCTCTGATTGTTTACTTTTATTAATTGAAACGGGGGTCAATTGAATCCCCGAATCAACGTATATTTCGTTTGGTTGTGGTTGAGACGCAATCGGAGTGGAATGAACTATTACATTACTGCCGCCAGCTGTTTCTGTAACAGCACCCGTCTCCCCCCTCAACATACCACTTTCATCCAGCGATTGCGACTCAAGGCCACTTTCACTCCTAATTGAATTTATTATACTACTTTTTTCTGTATTCTCGGACATTTTTACTTTATCTATTCTTTCTTACGTAACAACTGTCAATTAATAATTTTATTTCAAAACTGATATTTTACCAAATCAATTTGCTTTCATAACCCTACTTCGCTATGCATCGTCAGATGTAGGCCGGTGTTAAAATAACCCCTCTTCAGTTATATTAAATCCTGGAAATCACGGCACCAATTGTAACTTTATTAATTTTGGATATTTGATCTATTCAGATTAAAACTCCCACTTACCTTTCATCTTTGATCTGGCCGGATCGCATAGTGTGGACTAACCCATTTCGTTCGACGAACTCTGACGATACATATAACGAACTAAGGTTTTGAAAGAATTTTAATTCGCAATTTTGTAGAAGAGAAATTAGATTTTTTAATTAATCAGAATCATATTTAAATTTTGTTCAAAAACTTTTGATCATTGTTTTACAGATTAAGTTACAGTTTTCTTTGTTCGGTTAGCCTCTGCTACATGCTACTTATTCTAAGAGCTTACCTTAGTGATCACTATACAAAACAAATATACAGACAGAGCCCAGCCTGCCATTCACTCATTCTCTCAATTTATACACCCTCCCCTGAACATTTTTATTACCCCGAACCCTTAAACATGTTGTGAAATTCTAGTCGGCAACGTGGTCATCATTCGCACTCACTATTTAACGTTTGGCAATCACTGGTTTGTCCGGAACTAAACGTAGATATTCTTCACTGAATGGTATTAACCGCGGTTACATGGATTTAAACTGTTATTTCACTTTTGCTTTAAAATAAAACTGTAAGAGTTAGCAGGGCGCACTCGGCGCTGTGTCGGCCGACACGATCAACGACTAACTGGGGAGGAAAACGTCGCAGGTGTAGCTAACGTGATCTCATACTTTTTGATGGAAATCACAGCCTTGGGCTTCGTCGCCGAAGCTTCGGCCCATGCTATGCATGTGGTTTTTGAGTCAATGTCGCACATGATCTTCTATAGGCAGTGGCTGACATCATTTAAGTGGGCCGGACTTAAAACAGTGCTTCCGGGGGATCTTGAAGAAGATGACAAATATTATTCTCTCTAGCCATCTTGGTTTTTTGTTAGAGCGTCCTTTGAGCGTGATTGAGCAGTTGCGTATGTGCGCTGCCACACACAGGTACAAAGTTCTCAGAATTTTGTGGAGGTGCAGATGCTCCGCCGCATTCCTCAACAACAACTGCGTCTTATAGCGTTGTTTCACTGTTCTGTTACATTGACTGTTATACTGACACATACGTTGCACAATGATTTTATGAAAAGTCCGCCCAAAATGAAATACATAAAAATATACTTGCCCCATACGGTAAAAATAAAAACACCCAAAATTCGACCCGCTACACCATTTTGCCAATAGAGCGTCATCGCCTAGCGACGGAAAATAATAAGATATAGTATTAAGATTTTGAAATTTAACTTACATTGTAATGTATTGTATTTTTGTATGTATTTGCTGAATTCAATGACAGTCTAAAAGAACCCTTAAACCCTGAGAATTAATATATGATTATAAACAATTTGTTATTTGGAACTTGTTAGTGTAAAAGTCGAATTGAGCACTAGAGTCGACCCGACCCATATTTGTTTTCGACACAAGTCGACTGTTCGTTTCTCTGAACAACTTTAATGAAAATAAATATTGTTATTCGTAATCAAAGGAGTTGTCATTGTAGATAATTTGAAGGTTTACAGGACAATTACAGGTAATTCAACAGGAGAGTGAGAAGCGAACGGACCGAAGCATTTGGAAAAAGAACGGGGCGCTCGAGGACAAAATCGATTGCGGCAGCCGATCCGTATTTGACATAAGTGGAGGCAATTTACACTAAATAAAACTCTTCAAAACTCAAAACCCATAAATTAAATACACTCGTAACAATACACTGTTATATTACAGATGACGTCAACAACGTGGGGCTGAACAAAATAAACCCGCAACCGTATTACACTCGCACAACAAAACTGTTACATTACAGACGGCGCTTACAACAGTGGGGCGTAATTAAATAAGACGAGCACACAATTGCTCACATCCTATCTACACTCGTAAATAAGCTGATACATTACAATATACACTACACAAAGCTACACTGTAAAATACATGAAACATCTTTAAACTTTTTTACCTTCAAACATAAGACAACATAATAAAATAGAACATTCAAAATTAACATGGTTATTATTATCTTACAATAAACAATACAATTTACATTTCAACTGACCAAAATTACACACTTTACAGCTTTACTTTATTTTCAAATTCTAGTACAATCTGTCCCTTGTTTCAATTATTACTACATTTTAACTATGACTTTCTTTCTTTAATATTTTCATTCTCAATTAGTTTGGGTAACTCTCCATTATTCAGAATGATTTGATTTACTAACTTGGCATTTACATATAATCTTACCCCCTTCTGACTCTAATACTCACTTAACAGCTTTAACTAGTATGACACCCATCTATCACAACATCTACCAACCATTCTCTGCCTCTAACTTACTACTCTAACTCATTTCGCATCATTCTACCCTTATAACAAAATACTCTCTACCCCTTTATACTCAGGATGTGTGTTCCCTTCCCAATGCTCATTCCCTCATTTGGTTCCTGGACCCTCCCTAGGTAACCCTTTCCGACGCATATCGGTTCCCCTTCCGCCACAACGCTTTTCGTTGAGGACTCCTTATCACACCACCCCCCTTACAAAATTCCTCTATCAACTAATTACTCTCCAATTACATCACTTTCATCTACAAATATCTCCATTCATTTATTACCTCAATATATCACTCATTACTCCACATATTTTCCCCATAGCTACTGTGTCACTATCAATACTCAAATTCTACCTTACATTTACTCCCCAGAATCTTATTCTGCTTAACCCCTTTAACTTCACCTTGGACTGATTAAATGTCCTATTGAAATAATAATCACCCAAATTCTAACCCTTATCACATTTTACATTACATTAAACCTTGAAAATTCAAAACTATCTCGAATACATTTCACCATTTACTTAAAACATCACAAGTTTATTATTGAAACATTTAATTACATTGAAAATTTGCAAATCACTTATAAGTGTCATACTACATTTATAACTGCAGCAATCAGCTGATGTTCCTGGTCAGGTGACCTTTCTCTAAATACATTTCAAAATTTATACAAAATACACATGTTCATAATTCTTACCTATAACATACTGCATACAATTAACACAAATACACGAAATTATACAGTCATCATAAAACATTGTTGGATTTAGAATCCTTACCATTAAACATACTACTTAAAATCGTTTCGCTCTCATAGGGATATATATCGCTACTCATTGAGTCATAGTCATAGCAACAGTTACTGAACAGCTCTTTGGATTGTCAACCCCCCAACTCTCTCTATAGAGTCGTGTTATAAGCTGACCGCCCGCTGTTTACAGAGGTCGTCACCCTCTCACTGAATTTTCAGCTACACTCCTACTTCATCAATTACTTTAAGTACCCCCTTATACCCCTGGCTTGTAACTGCCAGCTCCTTTCCCACACACACTATTGTTTACATACCATACTTGTTACAATACAAACACAATTAATTCACTATCAATTTATTTACAAATTCTTCGTCATTAATTTTTCTGTTTACCACACTTCATTTCCTAAGTTAGCAAGGTCATAACCATAAATTAAAGTATTTAAAAATGTCCATTCATTGAGTTTATATTTACCCTCCATCATCATGTAAATATCTAACATATTTATAACATAAATCATTTTTATCCACATACAATTTATTATTATTATTATAATGACCATTATCAACAGTACTTAACACCATTATTACCTATTAATTCATAAAACCAGTCTACATTGGTAATTTCAGTTCTGTCTCCATCAGTATTTTTGTTCAACATAAGGTAAGTTATTTTCTCATTATATTCCTCTACTACATTCATTACAACATCCGGTAAGTTTTTATCATTTACAACAGTATTATCAAAATATTCATCTATATCTATTTCACAATGTAAGTCACTTTTTTCACCTCTCTCAATATCTAAAACCTGCACTAACATTTCATAACCTCTATTTATCTCAAAAATCTCTATCTCTCTCTTTCTCTTTCTCTCATCACAATATCTCTCATAACCCCCTGAATTATCTCATTCCACGCAAAGGGCACAACAAACTTACTATACGTCTTGGCACTTCCAAAACCATCACAAAAAATAAAGGGACCATTTGAAGACATCTCGTCTTCCACACCACTACTGGAGGAAACTCTGTCCTCATACAACATTTATGAAACCTCTGTTTCACCATAAACTTGGGGAAAACTTGCCCTTTGCCCTCCATACTCACCTAATCTCTCTTCCCACTCTTTCTCTAATTCATCAACACTAATTACTACTCCGTTACTAACACCAACTAACTTTCTACTCTCATTATCACCACCACTATTACTCAAGATATCTACACTATTTTGATTCACTAATATTTCACTCTTGTTAACGTTATCATAACTAACATTATTACTCACCTGGTTGATTGCCACCTGTTTTACCTTTAAACTGACCACATTATGATTATAGTTGTCACTATTATTTCCACTTACCTTGTCAGTTAGCACCTTGTTTGCACTTAAACTCTTTCTTTCTGATTTTCACTTGTATTCACCTCACCTACCCCGTTTTTTATCTTCACTGCATTTAAACTAGCACTATTTTCTGTAACCGTATCATCCTTACTACCTCCACTATCACTTTCCTGTTTTGATTCACCTGTATTCTCCTTTAATCGGTCTGTCTTTAGTTCCCGCAACCATTCATCCCACTTTGCGTTTAACTCATCAAACTGTTTCATCATAAAGTTAAATATGTCATTTAATGTATACTCTTTTTCTTCCACCCCTACACTATCGTTAGGCCTATTCACTGTCTTATTTTCTACCACTATCACTTCAACTATTTTATCTTTATTATTTGTCATCTCACTATGTTTTTTTAATTTCCGCGAATATTCCCTCTTCTTGTTCTTCCATCTGTCTAAAATTATCGTCCAAATTACCCCACTCCTCATCTGTCATTCTATCTACAATCCCTCTAAATTCACGTTACCATCCATCCCACGTGAAACCAATATCATTATCTCGTACCTCGGCCATGTTAAAAATTATTTATATAATACCCTTTATACAAAACAATTACAACCCTCCCAATGCACGATAATTATACACATTAATTCAAAATACTCAACACATAAAATCGTAATCAATATGTAAACGTACACTACCCAAACATAACCTAGTCACACATACGTAACGTAAATATATACGATAAATTTTACAAATACGCCGTTACCAAATCCTACTTTCTGTGCTTAAAATAGGTCTACCTCATATAAAATTATATCAGGATCCTCGCCAATTGTTAGTAAACAAACTTAATCGAAATAAATAAATAAAATACAACTGCCAGAACCTACCTGCGATCTTTTCGCTTACTTACCTTTTATAAATTTCGATCAGAAGTCCAGAGTCGCCACGATGTTTTAGGCTATACATCGAAACCTTAACACTCTACCTTAATAAAACAAAAGGGATAATTTTGCAATCTGAGTACCCCCCAATAATTCAGAAGAAGCCCGGGAACGGTTAGACGAATTTGTCAGCACAGAATACTAGGAAGTGGTAACGACGAAATAACTACACTAACACATTTTATATTACGGAACAAATAGGTTTACTGTTCAGCTTTCTTTTTCTTCGAAAATTACACAAAATAGAAAAAATACAATCAATCATTTCTGTGAATTGATATGGTAAATCTTATACAGATATATTTATAAAGGCCGCCCAGTATTTGCGTACACACACTTCATTCACACACATTTAAATTGTTCCCTTAATTTAGAGCGCTCTTTTACATTTAGAAAATTTATAACAAAATGGGTCGTCACCTACTTAACTTTCAGCTGCCTACTTCACCTCGTGCCGCACTGTGTACATGTCCGAATGTTTTGTCTGTTCACCACCTTTTTAATTCTTCTTCCTTCACTCCGTTTACGTCACTCTGAGATATTGTTTCACTATATTTTATGAATGTTTAAACTTTTACATTTGAAATAGTTTATTTGGGGCTACTGAGCTTAGTGCGCGTCTGGCTGACGTTGCGGCTGAAGGTCGACTCTCCGATGCTACCCAAGCGTCGGTAACAACTACATCCGCCAGCTCTCTCTCCGATTGGTTGAGGCGCTCATGTGGCAGGTTAATTACCCACGTGTTGTTCAGTTCCGTTGATCGACTTTGGTGTCGAGATTATTGTCGCAGCCCACGGGTGCAAACTTACAGCCGCATTCCAATGTTGCTGGTGGCTCGCTACAAAGTCTTTTACTTTTCCCCAACGGAAAATACAGGCATGCGCGCACAGGTTCGCATTCCAACGCTTTTGTCACGTCCGTACCTGTCTCTGCTTGGTGCCGAGTTGCACATATGCTTTTACACAAATCAAGTCCCCGTAACCACAAATGGTATCCCCACAGATTGGTCCCAATATTATTATTAAATAAAAAATTGGATATTTCTCTTAAAAAGCCCCGTTACACAGCAAAGATCATGTAGGCCTACAGCAAATGAAGGAAAAGGTCACTATCACTGATTATTCAAATGACTGGCACAAATTTCCAGGGGATGTACACAATACACTCTCAGTATAACTTACAATACGTATGTCAAACCAGTTCTGAAGTGCAGAAGTGAAGTGCTGATCACAGCAAATAAATTAAACCTACTCCAATTAGAAAAAGACAAAACAGTGCTTTAAAAGTCATATCTGGATCAATGAAAATCACACCAGTCGCAGCCATGCAACTATAAAAAACTACAAGCAGCAAACACATAGTGCACATTAATCTTCATCAAAATACCATGAATAAAAATGCTAACAAATAGCACCTTAAACACAGAGATCCTCATCTCTGACTACTTTGACTAAAATCAACTACCACTGTCTGTCACACCAATTAAACGTACAGAACATCCACAGAGCAATTGAAAATCAACTACAGTTGCTTGTGCAGAAAATGTACACAAAAAGACTGGTCTCCAACAGATGTCAAAGAATTATCTCACACTACAATATATGAGTCACCTTCCAGACCAGTAGCTGAGAATATATCTGATAGTTCATAAGACAAGAACAGCAACCAAGAGTCAGGAATTTACTCAGGTCTCTTTACATCACTTCTTCTTCCCAGTAGGCAGAAATAAAACAAACTTTGATACTGAAATTAAATCTTATTTGCTTTCCTGATTCTACTAAACTACACCCAAAAGTAAAAAAAAAAAAAGTATTAACAGACTCTAAACCAGCAATCCAATCTATATTATGCACTGCAGAAACTTAACAAATACAATGAACTGTAATGGATCCTTTCGCAAGCTGGAATTACTGGTAATGAAGCAGCAGATAATGTGCAATGAATGGTACCAAACTGTATCAGACACACATACCTAGTGTTATATTAAAAACTCTTCTCAGAAAGAACATTTAAAAAACCAACAGTTAGCCAAGGAAATTCCCAAAAGCAAAACTTGGGAAAATATAGATTCTGATTGGGAAGAAAATAAAAACAAATGAAAATAGTATCTGTTGCTTCCTTTCACTTAAACACAGGCTGTGACTGCTTTGCTACTCAACTAAAAACAAAAACACTACAGCTTAGAAGAATGTAAAACTTGTTACGAACCTAACTCAGGAGTGGATAAAGACTCCTCTACTACCAAAAACGTGATGTCCAAAATGATACATGTGTGGTTACAAATTGAAGGTGAATGGTAAAATTATAACCAAACTATAAACAAATTAATTAATTATTCAGTTAATTAATATATTGTAACGGTACAGATAGGTCCGTATAGGGATTTTGGGTAAACAACAGATATAATTTTTTTGTGAATTAAAATTTTGTATGTGTGAGTGTAAAGTTTTCTAACGAGTGAAACAACACAATAAGCAATGAAGGGTTCGCACCAAGGTCAGTGGCGTACGTGCAAAAATACAGCTTTTCTGCCAGTACAAACGACCGATCCGATGTAAACGTCATCAGAAGAATGCCAGAAATAATCGCTGCACCTTAAAAAACCAAGACGTCATCACCAAACACAATAGAATTGATGACGCGACAACCCTTCCACTTCAATAATAAGCGCCATATTGTCACTCTCAGTCGACGAACATCTTCCGTGCGAACTGCATGTTGTACAAATTGCTGGCCAGCAAGTATTTAAAAGTAACAACAAAATGTAACCAAACAGTGTGAAATTGAAACTATTTAAAATTAAAAAGTATAAAATGTAACGTAGAGCCAGTGTGTGCAGTTAAAAAGGAGAAACATTTTATAGTTCGGCCGAACAACAGCCGAAACATGAGTGACGCCTGACTCAATCGTCGATCCAGCAAAGCAGGGAAGTAGACACTTTCACAGTATTAACTACAAACCCATATTGATCATATTAATTGAGCTCAAGTAAAAATAATAGAAAATGTACCGTTTTAGTTAGAATGTGTGAGAGCATGTGTGCGTATGTACCGGTACTAAGAAAATCACAAGCATTGGTTCACGTTATTTGATTCATATAATGTCATAACTTAAATTATTCAAACTGCAGTAATGGTATAGATTCATTTAAATATGTAACCAGAGTAAATTGGAATTAAAATATATGTTGTATAAATGTATCATGCATAAAGGCAGATGAAGCGGAAGTATTTCGCAACCATTTTGTATTTGGATTTGGCAAAGGAGGAAGACTCCATCTTGTTTTTTTTTTGCTTTGTTATTAAAATATTTAAAAATTCAGACAAAACACAAGTTTTACTCAATGAAATCAGAGTATATTATTTCTATACAACCATTCCGTTTCTGTGCTCGTCTAAGAACCCTGGGACCCAAACGTAAAATATATTATGTTGGCAACAACATGGCGACTGGACTGCTCAGAGTAAATACAGTTTTAAAATGTTAACAATTAAAAAAAAAAAAATTAAAAGGTAAGTTTGTTAACAAATGGCACCCTTACGGCGGGACATTATATAAATAAAATTTATATAAAATAGACCTGCATACAGAAACAGGATGGTTGTTGAGAATGGGTATGTAATCAATATACATAAATAGTAAGGTTAGTTTATAACCATATGTTATAGTAGTAAAACAGATATCTTGTTAGATAATAAGTATATGTTAGATATATGGTAATATTTTGAAAAGAAATATATTTAAACAATTTTTTTTGAGATGGCAGATAAAAGAGTAGATGTCAGCGTAACTGACAAAATGTTTACGAGTGAGATGGGAGGTCATTCAACACCCATTAGTCAAATCGGCGAGTCTAGTACCACCGAATCTGTAGAGTTAGATACAATACAAGTAACACCCATCTCAACTCGGTCTGAAAAGAAAACAGATGAGATAACTGCCATGATGCAGTTACTGTTAAATAAATTCGATGTTCAAAATAACAAATTTGATGAAAAGTTTGAAGAAGTAAAAGATGAAATTAAGAAACAAAATTGTAATTTCAGTAAACAAATGAATGAAATTCATGAACGTTGTGATCAGATAAAAGAACAGATCATAGAATCAGTCAGTCAGAAGTTTGATAAACAATATGCAAGAGTAGATGACATAATTAATAAATTTAAAATGAATAAAGTAGATAACAATTTTGAGATTAAAATGGGGGTAGAAAGTAGTAAAGAGACCGATAAATTAAACGAAAATGAAAAGAAAGATGGTCAGATGACATATAATGAGGTAAGTAGGGGTGAGAATTATGATGATATAATTAAAAATAGTGGTGATGAAATTTTAGAGGAGGTAGAATGTAATAATGGAATGTTAGTGTATGTTAATGAGTCGGAGAGAAAGTGGGGAGAGAGTATAGTGGTAGAGGGGTTCCAGGGGGTAATTTTTTCCCGTGGTGTTGTTGGGGGTGAAGAAGGGTCTTCACGAGTATATTTGGTAGATGAAAGATCTACAAATAATTGTCTTTTGAGTTTTAGTGATGTTCCTGGTAGGACCAGGAGGTGTTTTTATGATTTAGTGCTCCCTGCATATATTGAGAGAGAGAGTGTGACTTGGGGTTATGATGAGGGATATTTTGAGAGAGAGAGAGGTATGGTGATAGGAAGATAGAGTTGTTTGAGGTTGGGAGGAGTTATACAGAATTAAGAGAGAGAGTGAATAGAGAGAGAGTTGATAATTATAGTGAGTACTTACCTTATGTTGAAACGGATGTAGCAACAGTTGTTAATGACGAATTATTAACGTACCTGGTGGTAACAGAAAATACTAAAGGAGAAATTATTATACCCGATGTCGACAGGAATTTTGAAATAATGGTATGCGATAATATTTGTATTCTCAATAATATTGAGACAATGGAAAAAGGCAATGATGATGATTGTTATAATTATAATAATAAAAATGTGTCTGTAATTGTGAATGAATGGTGTAGCCGTAAGATCAGAGTAGTATTTGATGATGGAGGGTAGATATTGTGTTGTTCATGAACATTTAATTATTTTAGTTTATGGTGATGACCTTCCTAACTTATGAAATGAGGTGTGGTAAACAGAAAATTAATGACGAAGAATTGTAAATAAATTTATAATGGAATTAATTGAGTTTGTGTTGTGAAATGTATTTTATGTAAACAATGTGTGCATGTAGTAAAATTGATTTAATAATAATATTTTAGCAGATTTAATAAATAATGAGAGTTAGTAATAAATGAATTGTAATTGTTTTGGAAGAAGGTAATTAAAGTAATGTTGTGTTTAAATAACTGATTGAATTAAAATAAATTATAGACGAATTAATTGATTTAAAGGTGGTAAGAGAATTTGTTTGGGGTGATAATTATTTAATAAGGCATTTTGAGTCAGGCAGAGTTAACTCTAATGGGTGTTAGAGAAATAAGAATTTTGGAATGAAAATAATACAGCAACAGTGAGTAGTAGGGACACAGTAGTGAGAGTGCATATATGTAGAAAGAGAGAGTAATGTAATTAGAGAGTAAATAGTTGATGGTGATATTTTGTAGTGAGGGTGAGGTGGTAAGGAGTGATCAACATGCGTCGTTGGGCAGGTAATTGTGAAGGGTCGAAGAGTGTTTGCCGAGATTATGGGAAGGACAAAAGGTTATGAATGGAATTGCCAAGGTTGGGAACACACATCCTAGTTACAAAGAGGGTATTAGATATTTTATTTTAAGAGGAGAATAAATTGAGGTAAGTGGAATTAGTGTTGAAGGGGGTTATTGTGAGAGATTGGTGTCACCCTATGTAAATCTGTTAGTGGTTGTTAGAAGGAAAAGGGAGTAAGGTTATATATTTAATGCCCATATAAATCAAATCATTGTGAATAACTGAGAGTCACCCTAACTAATTAATGATCAAAATGTTAAAAGAAAATTCATAGTAGAAATGTAATACTAAATGAAATGTGATGTAACATGAAGGTTAATAATAAATTTGAATTTTTTGGAGAATCTAATGGTCCAATAAATGTTAAATAATTAAGAGTATAAATAAAAAGAGTTAATAGAAAGTTCAAGTTGTAATGTTGATAATTTTTTATATACAAATTATTTAAGGGTGAATTGTTTAGTTGAACGTAGCAATGTTAGTATTTATTATGTTATGTTATTATGCAAGATTAATGGGTGATTTTGGGGGGTTGTTTGGTGTTAATAGAAGAGAAAATCAATTATGGAGTGTAGTGACAGTACATGTAGAAGGACATAAGTTTAGAATTTAGTTATACTATTGCAGTGGTGGCATGTGCCACTGCAGATAGCGGTGAGTGTTGATGAGTAACGTCAAGGTACGTTACCATCATCGGAGGCCTAAACTGGCGTAATATACACTGCACAACCACCTTATATAATTTTATATTATATGTTAATTGATACCGTGCAGTGTATTAATATTGATAAAGTGAAAACATGCGAATGAGAGAAGATTTCCCCGCCTTTTCGGGCGGTTACTGTTTTACCACCACTAATCGTGGTTTTGGACGACAACCTGCTGTGGGCAGAAATTGTAAAACTGACCATGGTTGGTTGCCCTTGAAATTGGTGAAAAATGAAATTAACGGGGGGCAGCTTAGGGGAAATCCCCAGAACTATGGAACAGCAGCTATCACCTTGTTCGAGTAGGAACAGCAAAAAAGGTGATAGACCCGTTTTAAGGTTATAAATATAAAATCAGGCATTATGATGTCTGGAGTTTTGAAAATGTAAGGCCGAAGCAAGGACAGGAGATACAAAAATTCCTCTCTAAATTCAGTCCTTGTGGAAGCAACTGGACGCTACAGTCCAGGGGGGCCATAATGTGTGTGGAAGGAGGTTTACTAGATTGGCTAGTAACGTTTAATGGATATGAAATATATAATTTTGATAATGGTGATCATAATGATAATTATGATTTTGTGTTAAAGAATTCGGATCATGAAAGATGATCAATTATTTAAATAGATAGAGGGTTCTGAAGTAGTGAACTTGTGTTTTGTTATAAGTAAGAATTATATAGATAGATTGTTTTGTTGATTCTATTAAACTTAATTAGTTGTTTTAAATAGTATTGCATTAAGGTAAAGATTTATATTATATTTCTTCTTGTGAAATGGAAAAGAGTTAAAATATTATCGATTGGAGTCGAAATTTTGATAAATATGTAGGAATGAAAAAAGAGAAGGTACATCTATAATAAATCTTGTTTTCATCTATGGATTAGAAGTATTAGGAGTTAAGAAAAAACCAATGCTTATTAACGTAAACCAATGTAGCTAAGGGGAAACAGATCAGTTGGGGATATGGCATTATACAAGGCCACTAGTTGATTTTTTATTCGATGTTTCAGAGTTTGGTGATGCTGTAGCGGCGGTCCTGAGCTGGCCAGCGCGTCAGAGCAGGAACGTCAAGTGCCTGACTGAACTTGCGGTGTTGGCATCTCGAAAGAGAAGTCCAGTAAGGTCATGCAGGTACTGTCATAATCACTGGACCAAGGGGTAAGTTATCGATATTCTTTTTATATAAACATTACATGGGGTTGTGGTGATATATCCTAGCTGATCCCTTTAGGAAGAATGAATGTGTCAATGAGAGTTTTTATGCTTCGTCATAAAACCTCTCATTGAGGGGGTTTTGTAACGGTACAAATAGATCCGTGTAGGGATTTTAGGTAAACAACATATATAATTTTATTGTGAATTAAAATTTTGTATGTGTGAATGTAAAGTTTTCTAACGAGTGAAACAACGCAATAAGCAATGAAGGGTTCGCGCCAAGGTCAGTGGCGTACGTGCAAAAGTACAGCTTTTCTGCCAGTACAAACGACCGATCCGATGTAAACGTCATCAGAAAAATGCCAGACGTAATCGCTGCACCTTAAAAAACCAAGATGTCATCACCAAACACAATAGAATTGATGACGCGACAACCCTTCCACTTCAATAATAAGCACCATATTGTCACTCTCAGTCGACGAACATCTCCGTGCGAACTGCACGTTGTACAAATTGCTAGCCAGCAAGTATTTAAAAGTAACAACAAAATGTAACCAAACAGTGTGAAATTGAAACTATTTAAAATTAAAAAGTATAAAATGTAACGTAGGGCCAGTGTGTGCAGTTAAAAAGGAGAAACATTTTATAGTTCGGCCGAACAACAGCCGAAACATGAGTGACGCCTGACTCAATCGTCGATCCAGCAAAGCAGGGAAGTAGACACTTTCACAATATTAACTACAAACCCATATTGATCATATTAATTGAGCTCAAGTAAAAATAATAGAAAATGTACCGTTTTAGTTAGAATGTGTGAGAGCATGTGTGCGTATGTACTGGTACTAAGAAAATCACAAGCATTGGTTCACGTTATGTGATTCATATAACGTCATAACTTAAATTATTCAAACTTCAGTAATGGTATAAATTCATTTAAATATGTAACCAGAGTAAATTAGAATTAAAATATATGTTGTATAAATGTATAATGCATAAAGGCAGATGAAGCGGAAGTATTTCGCAACCATTTTGTATTTGGATTTGGCAAAGGAGGAAGACTCCATCTAGTTTTTTTTTTTGCTTTGTTATTAAAATATTTAAAAATTCAGACATTTAAAAGACAAGTTTTAGTCGATGAAATCAGAGTATATTATTTCTATACAACCATTCCGTTTCTGTGCTCGTCTAAGAACCCTGGGACCCGAACATAAAATATATTATGTTGGCAACAAC
Organism: Magicicada septendecula; assembly: GCA_034769895.1. NCBI lineage: Eukaryota > Metazoa > Arthropoda > Insecta > Hemiptera > Cicadidae > Magicicada > Magicicada septendecula. The sequence continues at coordinate 565,880,167 of CM068368.1, read as the reverse complement.
ATGGCGGCTGGACTGCTCAGAGTAAATAGAGAGTTTTAAAATGTTAACAATTAAAAAAAAAAAAAAAATTAAAAGGTAAGTTTGTTAACAATATGACGAGCAATTAATTATTATGTAGATAAAGACAAAATATCGCTAATAAAATGTAAACAATTAATATAATTTAAGCATATAATTCTTCCTGTTTTCTAGAAATTGTTCTAGTTAGTTAAAATGAGTGCACCATAATTAATATTTATTGAAATAAAGAAAATATTATTTTTGATTAAAATACTACAAATAAACTTTTCATTTTCTTAAATAAATATTTAAATTGTATTTTACATGTGATTTTCAATATTTAATTAATTATTTGTATTCAATATTTATGTCAGACATCTAAATAGCTGAAACATTTTCTTATATTTATGTTCATATATATGTTTTATTTTTGTTGTTTGTATATTATTTATGTGATTTATAATGTGTATACTACAACTAATGTTTATAAAACAGTTTCTTTTTAAAAGTTACATTTAATACATATTTCTTTTCAATTTTGAAAGAATTTATTTTTATAAAACAATGCTTTATTAATATTTATTCCATGCCACAAAATTGTTCTCCTCTCTTCTCACATAAAAATTTACTGTGCAACAAAAGGGACGTAATGAACAAAAAATCCCACGACCTAGCTGGTAGTTAATTTGATAGTTATGTGGAGTATTCTTCAAATACATAATATATAAATTGTAGTGTTGCAACATATATAAAGAATATGCACACACACACACACACACACACATGCTTCTTGCTACAGTGAATTTCATGATATGTAAATTATATAATATTTATTACTATTTTACAATCAAGATGTATTGTTTCCTCACTTGGTTTTTTTATTACAAGATGGCTGAGGATTGGATAAGTATCTAATTCTCTGTAATGTGATTATTATTTCAAATATTTTTTTTGAATTTTTGGGTATTGCGAGAGAAGTACACCACCAATTAGAGCCCGTCAAAAGTGACACACGTTAGCTTTGTTCGAGGGTGGGCGACGAAAAGGAACAAACCTTTCCTTTCCATTAAGACGTAAAAACTATTCACGAACAATGAGCTGTACGGCACATGTTGCAGCGAACTGGACCATACGTGGGAATGCTTGACTCCACAATTAGGACAAAAGAAGACTACCCTTACATCTGTCCAGTAGCGAGAAAAACACAGAACCAACGGCGAGAGTATTGTTCAAAACCATATGTCCGACTTCTCAAAGACAATGGTTTATGCACGGACAATGGGACAGGCGACTAAGTGACGCTAGTGGAGAGCACAGATGTTTGCCACCCGTAAGTCAACGAAGGAAGTCGTCAGCGTACCAACAATAAGGGAATTCGACACGCTACACCAAAAGTAGCAGATGTGATATCGAAACAAGGCCTTAGCACTGATTCCAGGAACAGGGCAACAGACGTAAGAGAAAGCGACTCGTCAAGTCCACGTGGACTATGTCAAATTCAAGTTGAGAAAGCCAACCAGCCAATGAGGAACGAAAATTCCGAAGGGAACTTCTGTAGGGGATGGTTCAGAGAGGAGCTTGAGACAAGAGAGCGAATCTCGTGTATGAACGTCCCTCTCCAAACGGCACTGGGTGGAGAATTCGTTAGAAATACAGACTGGAGACGAGAGGACACAGGGAGGTCCATGGAATAAACCTATCAAAAATGATTTGGTGGGAAGTTGGAGCGTTCATCAGAATCGCAAGAGTGGGAACATCAGAAGGAATAAAAACTGTTTACACAAGGGGACGCGCGCTCAGTTTATTAAGATTTTGCCCTCAGTTTATTAAGATTTTTGCCTCAGTTTATTAAGATTTTGCCTCGGTGTACTACAATTTTTCTCTCAGTTCATTCAAATTTTGGCTCAATTTATTCAGATTCTTAACTCAGTTTATTCAGAGTTTCGATCAGTTTATTTGAACTTGTATTTCAGTTTCATAATAGTTCAATTTATAAAAACTTAATGCAGTGTATAAGTTATAACGTATTTCAGTAGAGACAATAAAGACGTTATTACCTAAATGGAAGTGCGCGAATAAGACTCAGAACGCAAAACAGGACGGTAGTGTTCGCGATGAAGCGCGAGTAACAACCTTTATAAATTCCATGTAATACACCGTCATAAAGATACTGACATTTTGCAGTGACATTCTTGAACCATTACAGAAAAATAGTGATACTACAATGTTTCGTAGTTAACTCAAGTAAATAGAAGTGTGAACAAGTGCCTAATGAACTTGAAAACAATCTAGGCGCCGAAAAGAGTGGTCGTGCGAGATGGAAAACTATTAGAAGCATACGGTATCGAACTGTGAACCGCGTAAATAGACACACACGTGTAAACGTAGCCGACCAATTACAAGTGCAATGCCACGACTTGTATTATAATAATCTCAAAAGCTCAAAGTGACTGTCGCGGTGTGCGGAAGTGTGTTTGCGAACGAGTGCTATATGGATTAACCTCACCCATCAACGCAGGGATACATCATGGGAGCGATACATCACGGCAGAACGAGTAAAGTACAAAACTAATCTCTTCTTATAATTAGTAATTTATCAAATACCACTGACCTGACACTTAGAACCAAACCACCTGAGAAAATTATATAAGTATGAGTCAGATAGATACGAATCCATAGGTAGGGAATATTATGTTCTAGAATATTGTACATGTCTTCTTGTTAATATATTTTGTAACTATGTATGTATTTTGATGTGTCTGTTGCAGGAACAGGATTTTAGCTGTGTATATGATTGATATGTGTATTGTTAATAATGATCATTTCATGCATATAAATGTTTAATATGTTTTAACATAAAATACTTAATACAAATTATGAGCACACCACATTGTTAGTTAGTAACGTCGTTATGGACGAAGAAGCGTCTACATTCGATCGCTCACTTAATTATTTAAATTTGTTCATTTAATTATTTAAATGTGGCATAGAATTTTATTGTTTTGTTGAAGATTTGTAAGTGCTCTTAAATTAATGTTATGACATGAATAAGAATGAAATATGATTTTAATAAACGTAAGTTAGAATGGATTCGTTAGTATTCTATTGATTTATGTAAAAACCTGACTCACAACTTAACCTTTCACTTAACAGAATCTATAATTTATAATTCAGTTTAATGATTATCAATTAAATTCCTCAGAAAGATACACAGAATAGAAGTTTGGAAGACAGTTAAAGTCAGAAGTAATTCCATATGTAACAAGTTTGAGTGTGAATAATTAATTAACTCTAATTCAATTCATACAATTATTTAAAGGAATGAATTTGTTAACATTGTGTATGGCAGCTCAACACATGGCATTAACTATATTGTATATGATTACCCAAACTCGGAGTTAGATACACTTTGATCACGACTCTATTAAAGAGATAATTCAATTGATTTACGCAATAAAAGTACTACAATGAAATAACAATGGATATATGAAAGCAATAAAATCAACACATCATTAACTCTAAAAGACTCAACATAGTTCGTACAGATATCACCTTTATCAACACAAATAAATTTCTAATTGGATTAATTAATTACGCAATAAGATTGCATAATCATTACCATTGCATATGGTGCTCCAACAACACGGGGCAATATAAAGATTTACATAACTATAAAATTAATCAATCATAATTGATGAGTAATCAATCTATGCATATAATTAGCATAGATATTATCGTTGTATATGGTGCCCAACGCGTGGCAGATAATATCATCGTATATGGCTTCCCAATGAGGGGCAGTGGAAAACCAATTCTAGTAGAACAAAGATAATTAATTAATATATGCAAATAAATTTGCATGCAGATTATTATTATTGTACATGGCTCCCAAAGAACGTGGGGCATAACAAACTTAATACACACCAAAGTTTATTATTGTAAATGGTGTCCAACCTGATGGCCGATTAATGGGGATAATCCTTGTTAAACGAGCTGGTTAAGTGCAGGCAGTGGTATAGTAGAATAGCTAGTAGTTTGATAAAGTATAATATAAGCATTAGAATAAAAACAAATACATGTAAAACAACTCTGAATGATTACACGAAGTCGAGCAAAAATGGCGACTAATAACAATAACTCCGAAAGTCGAGAATTCGACATTAATAACGAATTAAACATAGAAGGGCGGGAGGAGAATGCGACGCCCAGCGACGACGTCAGCGCGTGTGAATCTGAGACAAGGGCGGGGGGACAGGTGTCCCAACCCGGCGAATTAAATCTACAAATGCTATTCGAGAAGCTGACCGAGAAGTTAGACCAACAAAAGAACGAACAAAATAAATTAATGACCGCGACGCGAGATGATCTGAAGAAGATGCAGGAAGAACAAAAACAAATGCAGGAGGAGTTAAAACGGCATAATGAAGAACAGATTAGCAAAATAAAACTAGATCTACAGGAGTACGCTAAGAAGTGGGATGAGAAAATTAGCGATCTACAAAAGAAGAGTGAAAGTGGAATAAAAGAGTTAAAAAATGAACTGAAGAAACAGGTAAGAGAGAATAAGGAAGTGAGAGAGAAAGACCGTCAAGAGTGGCAGGAAGCCATAAATAATACACAGAAGGTAATCGAACAAGTCGACCAAAAATTAGATCACCGAATCCAAGAGACGTATAATAGAAATGAGGAATGGAGAAGAGAGATACAGAACAACATTACGCAACAACAACAAGTGCAGGGAGAAGCCGTCAAGGTATTAAAACAGAAGATCGTTGAAGTGGACGACCGCCAACGCACAGCGGAACAGAAGACCACAACAACGGAGAAGGAAAAGGACGTGATAATTGAAGAGTTGAGAAGTCACATAAATCATATTAAAAGTGGACAAGAGAGGCTACAGCGACGGATAGCGGAAACTGAGATGGGACCATCCACGAGAGCGAACGGAAACAATAATTCCGAACTCGAGTACAACAGAACAGACCGTTTTCCTATAGAGTTCCTAAAGGAATTATCCGAACACCAGCTAATGTACTACCCAACGGATAACGTGAAGTGGGTAGGGAAACATCTCGAGGCCGATCCAGCTATATGGTGGCGTGTGGTATGTGACCAGATCAAAAACTTTGATGAGTTTAAAGAAATCTTTACGCAGAAGTATTGGGGCCCGGAGAAGCAAGATGCTGTCCGAAACAAGCTGGAGTATGGTCGTTTCGACTGGCGTGGGAGTATGAGCACTGTCCAATACATGGAATGACAACTTCTGGAAAGCCGTCAGCTTACACCGCCGCTCACGGATTATCAACTGATTAGAAAGATAACGCGTCATTATGGGCGAGAATTAGAGATAGCAAGCGTGACTAGGATGTAAGGACGATACAGAATCTTGAATCATTGATTTCCGAATATGCCATGATCCGGCAAAGAAACAATAGAGATGATCGGTTTGTGTGACAGACAGATAAGTTGAACGAACGGGACATGAGAGGGGTGCCTCACGGTCAACAAAACACCGCCGTAAACAAAGTGATTACGGAGCAAAAACCTTCACACTGGCAACATAGAAAGGGGGAAGGAGGGAACTACCGACCACCCCAACATTTCGGTAACAAGCCGGCAATAAATACCATTGAATTCGTAAACAATGGTGCCTACACGTCTGCCCCTAAGGGTGGTGGAACAGTAGAAACAAAAAATTAAGTGGGTCACATGAAAAGATAGCCGTTCGTAGACCCACACTACAACAGTACGAGACCGATATTTTGTTACCTGACTTACGACATGAGTTAATCTTGGATGAACAAACACAACTGGAAAGGCGAATCTCTAAATGTCCAGAGATAGAGGTAAAATTTGATGGTGATGTTACGGTTCTTGCCTTGATTGATACAGGTTCTGCCATTAACGGGATATCAGAGGAATGGTTTAACAGAAATAAACAACGCCTGCGTCCATACGAAGAACTCCGCATGAACAACACGCTAGTTGTAAGTGCAGTCGGCGGAAAGTCTAAATTAATCAGGAAACAAATTATGTGTGAAATTTTTATTGATGATGTTAGATTAGATTGTGTTTTCCTAGTAATACCGAATTTAATTAGGGACTGCATATTAGGTATCAGTTTTTTGAAAGAAGAGGGATGTGTGATCGATATGAAGAAGGGAACCGTCGAATTCGAAGGGAGGACTGGTGAACAGGAACTGTGGTTACCAATCATACATATGGAACTATTAGAAGAGGACTGGGATGGAATTGAGAGGAGGATCGATGAGAAGGTCGATAGTGTGACGTGTGAGGACGAAACGACGAGGGAGGAATTAAGAAGGATCTTGGTAAAGTGTAAGAATGTATTTCGGGAAAGTCCAGGACGGATGGATTGTTACGAACAAAAAATTCCGAGTGACGGATAAAACACCATATTTCCAACGCAGGTGGCCAATCCCAATAGCGTATAAGGAAAAGGTGGACGCCGAAATCAGCAAGATGCTAAGGTATGGCGTGATTGAAAGGTGCAGTAGTCCATACGTCAACCAAATGGTCACCATAATAAAGAAAGATGGGAATGTACGTTTGTGTTTAGATGCGAGGAGGATAAATAGTGTCACTGTTCCAGACTACGAAGGACCGACTCCGATTCAAGAAATCCTGGCGAGATGCAGTAACTTGAAGTACTTATCAACAACGAGTAGCTTCTGGCAGGTTCCGTTGAAACAACAATGCCGAGATTACACCGCATTTCTGTATGAAGGAAAGTGTTACAGGTATACCGTAACTCCATTTGGGCTTAGTACCAGTTCCGCAGCCCTGACGAGAGGTTTGGATATGGCATTGACCGAGGGAGTGAAAGAGAATACGATCATCTACGTCGACGATTGTCTTTGTTATTTGACTAACGTACGCACACATTTGGAAAATATTGAAGCGTTACTTGAGAATTTATTAGCAGCCAACCTAACAATAAATTTGGAGAAATCACAATTTTTTCGCAAGGAGATCGCATACCTAGGTTATCAGCTTACTACTAACGGTATACGAGCATCCGAAGAGAAAGTAGCAGCAATCAGGAAGTTCCCGACCCCGAAGAATCAAAAGTAGTTAAAGGGATTCCTGGGACTTACAAATTTTTATAACAAATTTACGAGCAAATATGCAGAAACCACACAACCTTTGTTAAGTCTACTTAAAAGGGGTCAGAAATTTAAATGGACGCCCGATCTTGACCAGTGTTTCCAGAAGGTCAAGGACTTGTTTATCAATACTATTATATTAAGTTTTCCACAGGTAAATAAGAGGTACTTCTTGCAGTGTGATGCGAGTAATTTCGCATATGGAAGCCAATTATAACAGTTGGATGACGACAAAAAACATCTGCGTCGTAGCGTATACTAGTAAGACGTTCAAAGGAGCAGAACGAAACTACTTTACTACGGAGAAAGAGCTACTAAGCATAGTTAGATGCCTGGAGAAATTCCGAATTTACGTTTTAGGACAGCCATTGACCATAATAACGGATAACAAGGCGTTGATCTTCATGAGTAAGTGTCACCTAAACAACTCAAGGATCACACGTTGGATACTTAGTATTCAAGAATATAACTTTGATATAATTCACTGTAAGGGAAAGGAGAATATCGTTGCCGACATCTTGAGTCGTTACCCAGAAGATATGACGAAGGAAGATCCAGTCGACGACAGTTATGAATATCAAATGAACCATACAATAATTAAAATGAGTAAAGAAATGAACATGAGGTTAAAGAACTCGAGACGTACCAGTTAGAAGATAAGAAGTTATAGCAGATAATGAAGGATTTGACGACGGATGATAAGAATGAATTATGTAAGTTCTATAAGTGTAGTAATGATAAATTGTATAGAAAAAGTAAGGGTCGATGGAAACTCTACGTACCGGAAACCGTTACGGGGAGACTCGTCGGAGAAATACACACAATGTACGGTCATGTTGGCAGTAAGAAATGCATAAAGTTATTGCAGGAACATTTCACTTTCGACCGAATGACGAAGAAGCGCGTACAGGCATACGTGAAAACATGTGATAAGTGCCAAAAATGTAAGGATTCAAATAATCGTAACTTATTTGGTGGCACGAAGCCGATTATACCAACGAGTAAAGGTGAATTGATTAGCGACGACTTTTATGGACCTCTTCCAACAGCAGCAGCAGGAGTAAAGTATATCCTTGTCATTATAGATAACTTTACCAAGTATGTAAAACTATATACACTTAGAAGAGCCACAACAGTAGCTACGCTTCGTAGACTCCGGCAATATGTAAATGAGTTTGGAAAACCGAAGGCAATACTCACTGATAACGGTACGCAATTCATGTCCAAACAGTGGATTAAAGGACTAGATGAACTTGGAATCATACCTAAATATACAGCGATAAGAAACCCACAGACAAACCTTGCCGAACGCGTAAATAGGCAACTGGGAAACCTATTTAGAATATTCGTAGGGGACCAACACACGAAATGGTCTAAATTCATAAATACTATAGAATGTTGCATTAATGAAGTCTACCATGAAACAATAGAAGTTACACCGTATGAAGCACATCACGGAAGAAAGCCGAATCGTGTATGAGAGAAATTCATAAAGGGAGACTGTGAAACAAAAGAAGAGACAGTGGATAGCCACCAGATATTCGTAAGGATCAAACGAAAACGAGAGCGACACGCAAAACGCATGAACGAAGGGAGCAAAGTGACGAAATTTCAGGTAGGAGACTTAGTATTGGTCCGACACACATTGGATCACACACACATTACCACATTGGATTGGTGGAGACACATTACCAATCCGATGCGATACAAAGGAGAATCGAAAAGTTTTGTGAATTGTACACAGGACCTTTTAGGATTAAAGATATTGTAGGCGAATCTACGTATATATTAGTTGATAACTGCGACGAAACTAAAACACGCGGCAAATTCAATGTAAGACTATTGAAACCATATTACGTCAGGGAAGAGTAACTATGGCGAAACACGACATCAGCATGCATGTGAAGTGAAAGTGTTTGTTGAAAAGCGAATAAGTAAGGAATAAGGTTGAAAATCATGTGAAGTAGTAAATAAACAGAGAGGGAGGTGTGAAGTGACATAAGCTCAGCTGACGAGGCTGACGACAACAGATAGATTTGTAGTTAGTAAGAATACCCGTCATGCGAGACAATCTTATAGTAGGACTATATGTACTTCACTATTAGACAGCAGAAGGAGAAATGAGCTAAGCGTTGGAATAGGAGGAGGAGTGACCGATCTGGATGAAAAAGAATAACGGCAGTAGGCGCGAATGCAATCTACTAGTTAATTCATTCAGAATTGTCTAGGTGAAATTTTAAACTTGTAGTAAATTTAAAATGTCAGATTTTATATATTGTATAAATTGTAAATTAATTGACAGATATATTTGTTATACCATTGAAAAAATTTATTGAAGGACAGATATAAGCAACTGAGTTGCATAACAGAATTAAATATCGTAATAAATTGTTAGAATTAAGTATTCTGCTTAAGATTGTATTATAAGCATAGAAAGAGTGGATATAAAATAAGTTTGTTTGACCTGTAGAATTATACAAATTCGATTTAATTTGTTGTAAATAATTATACGTGTGTTTAACAAAAATTTAGATTCAAAGTACCAGAGGGTAGGAATTACGATGAATATTTGTAAGTATATGATGTCTTAAAAAAAAAAAAATTTAATCGCAAATTATTTTTGAAAGTAATAATAAAAATTTTTTAGAAGTATTCATAAGCAATAAATTACTACTAGTGTTTATGTAGTTTATATTATATACGCAAGTAAAAAGCTAGCTTGTAAACAAAATAATTACAATTTGTTTCTGTAATGTATGTGTATAGACAGATCTATGAACGCACTAGAGCGTAAAGTCATTCCACAATTATGGAAATATTCTTTGTAAATGGATTCGTATTTATATTTGATAAGCAATAAATTAAACACTCAGGTGAATGAAAAAAAAAAGGGGGAAACGGTTCAGAACAACAGTAGGCCAGTCGTGAGGAAGATATAGGCCAACTATACTCGTTCCAGTGGGAGATGGCCAATGTACTTAGTGATCGTACGCGAGTAATGGCGAAATATGAATTAGTCGTTCCGTTAAATCTGCACGACGTAATCATATTTGGGGACACTGTAATGTGATTATTATTTCAAATATTTTTTTTGAATTTTTGGGTATTGCGAGAGAAGTACACCAGCAATTAGAGCCCGTCAAAAGTGACACATGTTAGCTTTGTTCGAGGATGGGCGACGAAAAGGAACAAACCTTTCCTTTCCATTAAGACATCGTAAAAACTATTCACGAACAATGAGCTGTACGGCACATGTTGCAGCGAACTGGACCATGCGTGGGAATGCTTGACTCCACAATTAGGACAAAAGAAGACTACCCTTACATCTGTCCAGTAGCGAGAAAAACATAGAACCAACGGCGAGAGTATTGTTCAAAACCATATGTGCGACTTCTCAAAGACAATGGTTTATGTACGGACAATGGGACAGGCGACTAAGTGACGCTAGTGGAGAGCACAGATGTTATGCCACCCGTAAGTCAACGAAGGAAGTCGTCAGCATACCAACAATAAGGGAATTCTACACGCTACACCAAAAGTAGCAGATGTGATATCGAAACAAGGCCTTAGCACTGATTCCAGGAACAGGGCAACAGACGTAAGACAGCGACTCGTCAAGTCCACGTGGACTATGTCAAATTCAAGTTGAGAAAGCCAACCAGCCAATGAGGAACGAAAATTCCGAAGGGAACTTCTGTAGGGGATGGTTCAGAGAGGAGCTTGAGACAAGAGAGCGAATCTCGTGTATGAACGTCCCTCTCCAAACGGCACTGGGTGGAGAATTCGTTAGAAATACAGACTGGAGACGAGAGGACACAGGGAGGTCCATGGAATAAACCTATCAAAAATGATTTGGTGGGAAGTTGGAGCATTCATCAGAATCGCAAGAGTGGGAACATCAGAAGGAATAAAAACTGTTTACACAAGGGGACGCGCGCTCAGTTTATTAAGATTTTGCCCTCCGTTTATTAAGATTTTTGCCTCAGTTTATTAAGATTTTTGCCTCAGTTTATTAAGATTTTGCCTCGGTGTACTCCAATTTTTCTCTCAGTTCATTCAAATTTTGGCTTAATTTATTCAGATTCTTAACTCAGTTTATTCAGAGTTTCGATCAGTTTATTTGAACTTGTATTTCAGTTTCATAATAGTTCAATTTATAAAAACTTAATGCAGTGTATAAGTTATAACGTATTTCAGTAGAGACAATAAAGACGTTATTACGACTAAATGGAAGTGCGCGAATAAGACTCAGAATGCAAAATGGGACGGTAGTGTTCGCGATGAAGCGCGAGTAACAACCTTTATAAATTCCATGTAATACACCGTCATAAAGATACTGACATTTTGCAGTGGCATTCTTGAACCATTACAGAAAAATAGTGATACTACAATGTTTCGTAGTTAACTCAAGTAACTAGAAGTGTGAACAAGTGCCTAATGAACTTGAAAACAATCTAGGCGCCAAAAAGAGTGGTCGTGCGAGATGGAAAACTATTAGAAGCATACGGTATCGAACTGTGAACCGCGTAAATAGACACACGCGTGTAAACGTAGCCGACCAATTACAAGTGCAATGCCACAACTTGTATTATAATAATCTCAAAAGCTCAAAGTGACTGTCGCGGTGTGCGGAAGTGTGTTTGCGAACGAGTGCTATATGGATTAACCTCACCCATCAACACAGGGATACATCATGGGAGCGATACATCACGGCAGAACGAGTAAAGTACAAAACTAATCTCTTCTTATAATTAGTAATTTATCAAATACCACTGACCTGACACTTAGAACCAAACCACCTGAGAAAATTATATAAGTATGAGTCAGATAGATACGAATCCATAGGTAGGGAATATTATGTTCTAGAATATTGTACATGTCTTCTTGTTAATATATTTTGTAACTATGTATGTATTTTGATGTGTCTGTTGCAGGAACAGGATTTTAGCTATGTATATGATTGATATGTGTATTGTTAATAATGATCATTTCATGCATATAAATGTTTAATATGTTTTAACATAAAATACTTAATACAAATTATGAGCACACCAAATTGTTAGTTAGTAATGTCGTTACGGACGAAGAAGCGTCTACATTCGATCGCTCACTTAATTATTTAAATTTGTTCATTTAATTATTTAAATGTGGCATAGAATTTTATTGTTTTGTTGAAGATTTGTAAGTGCTCTTAAATTAATGTTATGACATGAATAAGAATGAAATATGATTTTAATAAACGTAAGTTAGAATGGATTCGTTAGTATTCTATTGATTTATGTAAAAACCTGACTCACAACTTAATCTTTCACTGAACAGAATCTATAATTTATAATTCAATTTAATGATTATCGATTAAATTCCTCAGAAAGATACACAGAATAGAAGTTTGGAAGACAGTTAAAGTCAGAAGTAATTCCATATGTAACAAGTTTGAGTGTGAATAATTAATTAACTCTAATTCAATTCATACAATTATTTAAAGGAATGAATTTGTTAGCATTGTGTATGGCAGCTCAACACATGGCATTAACTATATTGTATATGATTACCCAAACTCGGAGTTAGATACACTTTGATCACGACTCTATTAAAGACTTGGATTTCGTTGTCCATGACGTGTCCGTTACTTAACTAAAGAGATAATTACTTTAACTCTATTAAAGAGATAATTCAATTGATTTACGCAATAAAAGTACTACAATGAAATAACAATGGATATATGAAAGCAATAAAATCAACACATCATTAACTCTAAAAGACTCAACATAGTTCGTACAGATATCACCTTTATCAACACAAATAAATTTCTAATTGGATTAATTAATTACTCAATAAGATTGCATAATCATTACCATTGCATATGGTGCTCCAACAACACGGGGCAATATAAAGTAAAGATTTACATAAATATAAAATTAATCAATCATAATTGATGAGTAATCAATCTATGCATATAATTAGCATAGATATTATCGTTGTATATGGTGCCCAACGCGTGGCAGATAATATCATCGTATATGGCTTCCCAACGAGGGGTAGTGGAAAACCAATTCTAGTAGAACAAAGATAATTAATTAATATATGCAAATAAATTTGCATACAGATTATTATTATTGTACATGGCTCCCAAAGAACGTGGGGCATAACAAACTTAATACACGCCAAAGTTTATTATTGTATCTCGAAACATGTTCCAAGTGAGAAAACGATATATCTTGATTGTAAAATAGTAATTTATATATATATATATATATATATATATATATATATAGTGGAAAGTATATATATTCAAACACTTTTTGCTACAGTCTATTTCTTGATGCATATATAATTTATTTAATATTTATAAATTCTTTACCTCAAGATGTTTATTCCCTTAGTTGGAACATAACATATAACTAGGGAATGTATCTCTTTAATTGTAAACTTATTTTTAATAAGCAACATCTATGACTGTCAGTTAAATTTTGCTGATGGTGTGTCAGGGAAAATTGAGTTTCAGAAAATTAATTGAGAGGAATCCTAAATAAGATTATATGATGTACTAATTACTGTATACGAAACCACATTAAACATATAAGTTAAGTTTTACTACAATTTGAATATTCAAGAAACAAGCACATTTTTTTTGTAATTTTCTTGTCTTTTTATAACTGACCTTGAAGTAGCATGAGAATTATTAATCCTACATTAAAATTTTAGGACAACAATATACGTTGAATCAGCGACTGCATGGTTCGATTACAAGACACAGAATCAAGTTGTTGACATAAAACTTTTCAGCAAAATAACAAAATCAGTGGGAATATCTGGTATCACTGGTCTTGACAGATTAATATCATTTATGATAGTTACTGAATTGCAGGTGAGTACAAAATGTGTTCCATTGCGTAAGCAGTTTTTTTGTATACCAAATAATAATACTATATAAAAAAATAATACTGTAACTGATGGTCTACTGATCATTGTATGGTGCAGTGGAAAACAAAATACAAGACACCAATTAAGTCACTGATCACCAGCTTTAATTATAACAATTAAACAGTTTGTAGTCAACACGCTATTCAACAAGATGATACTCATACAATAATTCAAGTTAATTTGTCCACACCAATAATAATGTCAACTAATAGAGTCATGCACAATAATCACTTTTCACTAATAACCACTTGAACGCAGAGTAATCGTCTGAAGTAAACTTGAACCTCACTTGAATAAATCACCACTTAAACTCAAACTAAGCATCGCTGACTGCTTATATTTATACCCCACTGAGATTCCAGAATAATCCATACTACGCATAACACTACTAGAAAACACTAGAGTGTAATTGCTTGCCGCCTTGAACACAGTGCGCGCGGACCAGTGAGTCTGGAACAGTCTCGGCTGTGGACACGTGACAAGTGTCACATAATTGTCCTTCATCTCAAAGTAGCAGCAATATGTATGCACACACATTACAGCTGGACTCCTCTGGAATAGGCGAGAAACGCGTAGAATGTTGTGTAATAGCATAACAGTACTAAAATAAAACTGTATGCCAAATGTACAAAAATAGTAGGGAAATTATCAATACAAGAAACGGTAACTCATGCAGTTAGTGTCAGAAAAAGTGCTGAAGAATCATCATGGGATTGCTACCCATCCAGCTCTACACCTATAAAATAACTATTTGAAAAGCATATGCCTACACACAGCTGTTATGTTAATAGCAGCACTGAGTCACATTACGCTTGGTAAATCAAGGGAACCAAACATAGGCTATAACACAATGATGTGGTTTGACTTGTGTTTGATATATGATTCTTTAGTGTCAAACACACACATTTCTCTATCCAAATCTCCTCATAGAAGTCCAAAGGACTGTACATTTATGTGTTGTTTATTACATTAAAATGTACATAATTTCATTTAGGTGATAGTTATTTGTCAATAATTTTTTGTGTATGCATATTACATTTTTTGTTATTAGTTAACTTTTATTTCAAATTCTATATTTATTTTATTATTACGATTATTATTAGTAATAGTATAGGATTATTCATATTACATGTAGAAATTCACCTATTTTATATTTTATGTAGCGATAAAATAAAAAAAAAAGCTTCTGTAATCTAAACAAAGGCTACAATTAACATAATAGTATGAAATATGGACAACTACTATTTACTATTTGCAGTTTCCTTCCTTCTGGATGTATTGTGTTTGTGTTTCGTGCTATCCTATGCATGACTGTTGTGGAAATCTCTTCTGCTGTAATGTATGTTACAGAATTTGCAAATTATTATTATTATTGTTACGACGGTCTACTGATCGTCATATGGTACAGTGGAAAACAAAATACAAGACACCAATTAAGTCGCTAATTACCAGCTTTAATTATCACAATTAAACAGTTTGTAATCAACAAGATAGTCTCTTACAACAAATGAAATAAAAATTATTATATACATACCACCAAAATCAGTAAAGTTTCAATTCTTTTAAATTATTGAATAAGGCCTTTTCGAAATTATTATAATTTCATCATCAGTTCACACTAAAATGTTCTTGTTGTGATGTCATTTTAGTGTGAACTGATGATGAAATTATAATAATTTTGAAAAGGCCTTATTCAATAATTTAAAAAAATTGAAACTTTACTGATTTTGGTGGTATGTATATAATAATATTATAACAAATCAGTGGCATAATGTTTAGCAAAATAGAAATAAAAATTGTTCACACCCAATAATAATATCAACAAGTCTCACACAATTATAAAACACATAACACTTCACCACAATACTTCGAACCGCACTGGTATAAATCGCAACTCAAACTGAACTAAACGCCGCTGAAGTCTTGTATTTATACCCTGCTGAGATTCAAGCATATTCCATAATGTGCATGTGCTAGAAAACACTAGAACGTAATTGATTGCGGCCTTGAATACAGCGCGTGCAGACCAGTATGATCTGGAAAAGTCTCATTGCAGACGCATGATAAGTGTCACGTAATTGTCTTTCATCTCAAGGTAGCAGCAATACGTACGCTCACACACATTACATCTGGACTCCACTGGAATAGCCGAGAAACACGTAGCACGTTCTGTAATGTCATAACATTATTATAATTTTTTTAAATAAATTACTGTTACTTTCTGTTCTTTGGCATCCATGAAACTAGCAATAACAAAATTTTTTTGCAGTCTGGATGTACTACAAGTGAAAGTATGTGTGACACTAAAAACACTTTTTTTTTAATTTGCGAAATGAATTAAAAATTAAACATCCAAAACTTTTCTGTAATGTTAGGAAATAATGTTTCAAGTTTTTTACAAAGTAATATTCCCGGCATCATGAAAAAACTGTTATTTACTTTACTTGTAAATAAAACATTGTATTAAAAGATAGTACAGTGAAAACTGCTTAAGCCGGAATCTGGAAAAAACGGAAACCTTTTTAAGCTGGAAAATTTCCATGGTCCCATTGATTTCTCGTAGTTAATACGTACATTAAAAGCAACTTGTGGACGGTAGCGCGATTATTTTATTTTCTAGGTTGGCTAATCTGATTTATATCGCGCATCAATTTTCGCGTGGTTGTACCTTGCACAGTGCGTATCAAACGCTCGCGGCGGTAGTACCGAGCACATCTTTCGCTGTCATTTATTCTCGTTTCAATGTAGGCCGTAGGCCGCACATTTGTACTTATGGCCAATTAGCGCCATAATTAGCATATCAATTCAATAACACAGTGCATAGCTAGCTTCCTCGGCATTCGGTTCGCCGAATCATTCGCTGTCAATTAGTGTCGACATTAAATGTAGGCCTTAGGCCTTTGTATTCTCGATTATGGCCGACTAGGCCCTCTTCATGATTAGCTAAATTCATACTAATTCGCAACATGCAGTATTAGCCAGCCTCATTCAAATTTACAGCTGTAATGTAATTATTCAAAATATTAAAATTATTCGTATACAGTCCACTTCTTGTTATTTCTTAATGCAGAATTAATTCATTTTACACATCATCTCAATCACTATGGAAGACCAGCCAACAGAATATTTAATTCAAGAAGCATACATTTAGCCCACTTGGGCCCAATTAATTAACACTTCCTGTCCACGCTTGTGGAACATTATTTCATTCAACAGTTTCGGTCCACTTGGACCGGGACTAATCATTTTTTGGTCACTCCGGACCTGGATTTCCACTTAATATCTTTATATCTGTTTCTGGCCATCACGGGCGGATTAGCGCGTCAGCTAATGCGACCGTGGCGTGATTTGCGTCGCCATTTCGCTCGTCATCTTCGGACAACGTAATAGCAAGTTCCTGCCGGCTGCAGTGCTTCAAAGTGGTCATCTCTGCCAGCTGTTCACCATCGTCACCAAGGAGCCGGCGCTGTGGGACGTCGCCAACCAGGTACCACCAGCAACAGTAAAAAGGTGCGTAAAAAATGTCTGAAGAAGGCCTCAAGGTGCTGACCAGAAAGAGAGGCGGATTAAAGTCCGCGATAGTGCGGATACAATCCGCGGTAAATTCGTTTGATATTAATTTAAGCACAAAACATTTTCTGACTGTAAGATTAGAAAGTCTTAAGAGCTTAGCCTCGAAGTACGACGAGGTACAGTCTGAGATAGAGCTTATCAGTAAAGACACGAGCGCTGCTCAGGCAGACCGAGTCGAGGTTGAGGAAATGATATACTCAACTGAGGCAAACATTTTACAACTTCTTGACACTTTTAATACTCAGACTGTGCCTCCTGTACTATCGACGCCTATGCATTTAAAGCCGATAAGTTTGCCCTGCTTCTCAGGCAACATACTTGAGTGGCAGCACTTCTATTCAATTTTCAATGATCTAGTGCATTCAAGATCCGACTTAACACCAGTACAGAAACTGCATTATTTGCATTCCTCGGTGAAGTGTGAACCATTAGACTTAATTAAATCATTACCCATTTGTCAAGAAAATTATGTAATAGCGTTGAACTTGCTGTCCGAGAGGTATAATAATCCATTTATATTAGCCAAATATTATGTACAAAACCTACTTCAGGTTAAGTCCACAATAAAGGACTCAGTCCAAAGCTTGGCGGAGTTTACGAATACAATAACATCTTCCGTTAATTCACTGGCGGCAATGAAGCTGTCCGTAAATTCATTTGAGTTTATTACCATACAGTTGCTCTCCACCAAACTTGACCCTATTACTTTAAAACTTTGGAAGGAGTCAATAGACCCTGACAACTTGCCCAGTTTTCAAGACTTTACGCATTTTTTAAACTTGCGCCGACAGCTTTTAGAAAATACAATGCCAATTGAATCCGGACAGCAATTCAACAAACCTAGCGTAAAACCAAACAATAAATTTGAGAAATATAGCTTAAGAAATACTGCTGGCAGCAATACCTTTAAGAGTTATCACGCAGCGGCAAGGCATTATTTATGCGTGTGTTGTAAATCTGACCACCCGCTTTACATGTGTAACAATTTTCGTATATTAAGTGCCGCTGAGCGGGGGCAATTGGTTGCAAATCATAAATGCTGTATTAACTGCCTTAGAGCAGGTCATTTGATAACAAATTGTAAAAGTAAACAGGTCTGTAAAATTTGTTCAAAGGGTCACCACACCTTGCTGCACGCTAATTACGTGCCGAAATCACCAGCTGCCAGCAGCAATTATTGCTCATTTAAATTACAGTGTAAAAACAATGTTCTTTTATCCACAGCAGTTGTATATGTCGTTGATCAGGCTGGCAACAGGCATGAAGCTCGGGTGCTCCTAGACTCCGGTTCCCAGATCAATTTTTGTACGAAATCATTTGCGAAAAGGTTGCACCTTAAACTAACCCGATCTAATATTCCAATTACAGGAATAAACAACACAGCGTGTTGCGCTACTGACATTGCTTCTATGCGTATTATTTCTCGCTATCAGAGACATAGTTTTGAGGCCAAATGTGCCGTCCTATCTAACTTAACTCATAATCTGCCTTCAATCTCGTTTGACATCAACCGGTTCCACATTCCAAACAAAATTTTTCTCGCCGACCCAGATTTTAATATATCTTTACAGATCGACATACTATTAGGGGCACAATTTTATCTGGATTTAATATTAGCCAATAAATACACACGCGGACCCAACTTCCCTATCATTCAGGAAACAAAACTGGGTTACATTCTGGCCGGCAATCTGCCCAAACACTGCCACACCCAGGGTCCTGCGGTTTCGTTCCTGGCAAGGAACAATGACAGTCAAATTCTGCAATATCTCGAGAGATTTTGGGAGGCAGAAACAATCCATGGCGATACCCCTGACGGCGAGTCGGCTTGCGAAGAGCATTTTGTGCGCTCTACTCAGTGCAACCACGAGGGTAGATTTATAGTGTCGCTCCCATTCAAGTCTGATAATTCCCACTTGGGGGAATCTTACACAAGTGCCGAATCAAGATTTTTAAGCTTGGAGCGTCGATTCAGGCGCGATGCCAAGCTCACTCGCGACTACGCGGACTTTATCAGGGAATATATGGATCTTGGGCACATGACACTCATCGATCATGGCGCTATCAATTCAGGAGCGTCAAATATTTACTACTTGCCTCACCATGCCGTGTTTAAACATTCTAGCTTGACCACAAAACTGCGCGTTGTTTTTGATGGTTCGTCCAAGACTACTAATGGTCTTTCGTTAAATGACATATTATTAGTAGGCCCCAATGTTCAGCAGGATCTCTTCTCTATTCTGTTGCGTTTTCGCATACATAAGTATGTCCTGATTGCCGACATCGAAAAAATGTATCGTCAGATTCGCGTAGCTGAAGGAGATTGTCACTATCAACGCATTTTGTGGCGTGACTCTCCCCTCGAACCACTTAAGCATTTCACGCTGCAAACAGTAACCTACGGCACGGCTAGCGCCTCTTTTTTGGCCACTCGGTGCCTTCTACAAATTGCTAGAGACAATCAAACTTCCTTTCCCCAAGCGGCTTTAGCCATAACTAACGATTTTTATGTCGACGATCTACTTACCGGTTCGGACACTATCCCCGATCTAACCAAGCTGAAATCCGACCTAGGTGCGTTACTTGCTCAATATGGTTTCACGTTGCACAAATGGGCATCAAATGAACCCACAGCGGTCGCAAATCATCACAACTTTTCACTACCCCTAAATAAACAGGACAACGTGCGTACCCTGGGCATTCTTTGGAACAACACTGCCGATTCATTTTTGTTTAATGTCAAACTATCTCCGGTTGACCATAGCATATCCAAGAGAAAGATTCTTTCAATTATCGCCGGAATATATGATCCGCTGGGTTTAATCGGACCAGTTGTCTTTTTGTATAAACACTTTATGCAGCGACTTTGGCTTTGTAAGCTTGGTTGGGATGAACCGATTTCCGGTCAGTCACTTTCGGATTGGCATTCTTTGTGTAACAAATTGAGTCTGATTGGTAAAATAGTAGTCCCGCGATCTATTCGTTGCAACCGTGAGGCGGTTACGGTTCAGTTGCATGGGTTTTCGGATGCCTCGGAGAAAGGGTTCGGCTGTTGTATATATATCCGAGTCATTTATCAGGATTCTACTGCTTCCTGTCGTCTCTTGTGTTCCAAATCTCGCGTGGCTCCCCTACGCCAAGTGTCATTACCTCGCATCGAGCTCTGCGCTTGTTTGTTATTATCGCGATTCGTATCTAAGGTTATTCCTGCTCTTTATTCGTTTATTGATAATGTACATTTGTATTCTGATTCTATTGTGGCTCTTTACTGGATTCATGCGCAGTCTACGCGCTGGAAGACATACGTCGCTAATTGGGTTGCTGAAATTCAGCGTCGCACGCAAGCTTATACCTGGCATCACATTGATTCGCGACGCAATCCTGCTGATATTATATCTAGGGGGTGTTTCCCTGACGTTTTGCGCGATTGCTCGCTTTGGTGGCACGGTCCTGGCTGTCTGTCTCAATCGTCAGAGTCTAATCCTGTCCCATCCTTCGTACCGGCCACTCCATCGTCTTTGGAAGTCACCGCGGAAGAGAAAACTGCACACAACCGGTCGCTAATGTCTACCCTGGCTGTTGACTTATCGTTGGACTTTTCCTCGTTGCACCGGCTGACACGTGTATACGCTTACTGTTTTCGTTTCATCAGAAATATTAGGCACTCATGTGCGGACAAACTTTCGGGCGGTCTGACCCCTGTAGAAATTCATCAGTCTCTGAATTTCTTCATAAAACAATCTCAGTCGATCCACTTCGCAACCGAAATTAATTGTCTTTGGAACGGATCTTCTGTTTCCATTAGGAGCAAGTTGGCTTCTCTCGACCGGTTTCTTGACGAATCTGGAGTGATACGCGTGGGCGGACGTTTGCAGCATTCCCAGTTACCTTACGATTCGAGACATCCTATCGTATTACCCCCATCGGCGCATATTACACGCCTTATCATCGAACGTGAACACATTCGTTTACTTCACGCTGGTGCTCAGCTCGTGCATCATTCACTGCGTCAACGTTGGTGGATTGTTAATGCCCGGCTAGTCATCCGTTCCATTATTCGTAAGTGTCTCAAGTGTATTAGGTTTAGTGCCACACAGCAGGTCCAGAGACTTGGCATTTTGCCATCCCCTAGAGTCACTCCTTCAAGGCCGTTTCTATTTTGCGCGGTTGATTATGGTGGTCCCTTCATGATTCGTCATGGCGGGCAGAAGTCTAGAACCTTTACTAAGGCATACGTATCTCTGTTTGTTTGCTTAGCAACAAGGGCTATTCACCTGGAATTGGTGTCCGACCTTACTGCCAGCGCATTTGTAGCTGCTTTACGTCGTTTTATGGCACGTCGGGGTATACCTAGTCAGCTGTACTCCGACAACGGCACGAACTTCAGGAAGGCCCGCACCATCTTACATGACCTTTACAACTTTTGGCACAATAAGAGTGCCATCACCTCGATTAAGTCATTCACATCCTCTCAGGGGATATCATGGTCATTTATTCCGCCCTCCTCACCTCACTTCGGTGGCCTTTGGGAGAGCGGCATAAAGAGTTTGAAATTTCATCTGCGGCGCGTGGTAGTCAAATCTATATTAAACTTCGAAGAGTTCACGACCGTTTTGTCTCAGATAGAGGCATGTCTGAACTCTCGACCTTTATTTGCTATTTCTTCGGATGTTAACGACCCGGTGCCACTTACACCTGGCCATTTTTTGATTTGCGCGCCCCTAACTGCGATTCCTGACCCAGACCTTTCTCACGTTCCTGTTTCTCGTCTTGGTCGTTGGCAACTACTTCAGAGGTTTGTCCGGGACATTTGGAAGGCGTGGTCTCGCGATTGTTTGCAACAGCGTCACAAGTGGAAGTTTGCCAAAGATAATGTTTCCATTGGTGACTTAGCTTTGCTTTGAGGATAACTTGCCTCCATTAGCCTGGAAATTTGGCGTGATCATCGCCACATTTCCCGGCCCAGATAACTTGGTTCGCGTCGTAGACATTCGCACGCCTACAGGTGTTTTGCGGAGACCAATACATAAATTATGTCTGTTGCCAGCGCGAGACGAGATTTGACATTATGATTATAGCACAATGCTGTTTTATTCAGCCATTGGCTTATTATTTGTTACGACCATTTGGTCAACATAATTGTGATGAACTGTCACAATATTTTTGTCAATTTTGCGTCGTGGCACGCTTCTAATTATCACAGTTCTGTGGTATCTTGATATTTATATTGTATGTTAATTTTTGTGGCATACTATGTCTCACATTTTCATTGATGTTATGGGGTGTATTGCATGTCTTTGGGTGGTCTTATTTATGAAATGTTATTACATAATATTCGCATGTTTTGCCGTTAAGTAACCATGCATTCATTTCTTTATATTGTTGCTGATAAATGTGTACTATTCTGTGAATGTCTTTAAATTGTTAAATTGTTTCTGTAATTTCAGTATTGTATTGTTCTTTGACATTGCAATTATTTATCTTGTAATTATTCAAATTATTATTGTTCTATTCACATAAATTGTGTCTATGTAAAAACTATTGTAAGCGTCTGCCGTATGTAACTGCCTCGTCTAATTTATTCATATTGTATTTTATATTTTATTCATTTTGTAAGTAAGCATGCACAATTCTTTATTTAAAATTATGACATACATGTCATAGCTGGGCTGCATTCAGCATCTGGTTTGCTCATACATTGTTACATATTGTAAATTCCTGAAACTTCAGGAATAGCATGTCTAGGTCAATACATGCCGCCCTGCTGAATATACAATAGAACATGCAACTACAACATGTTCAACAACAATTTTGTTCATGATGAACCAAACATTAAACATTAAACATTGTATAATTATGTATTTTTCTTTCATGTTTTATAATGTTATATACTGCACACACTTGTGTCAGAAATATTGTTAACCAGACTTATTCGTATATGAAACAGCTGTTCGCCAACCTTGGCCTACAATCGCCTATCTACAGGCTTATCTTATGCATGCTTATCTCTAAACTAGCGGCAGACTGCCGTTATCTAATCTCAACTCAAGGTTCAACTTAGCCTTGAAGCTAACCATCGTTAGTAAGAACTGCACTCTTTTAAATTAAATTGTAAATGTATTCTAATTTATTAAAAAATGTATTAAAATATCTTTTTGATTTTTGACGGGCAGCTTATGGACGGTAGCGCGATTATTTTATTTTCTAGGTTGGCTAATCTGATTTATATCGCGCATCAATTTTCGCGTGGTTGTACCTTGCACAGTGCGTATCAAACGCTCGCGGCGGTAGTACCGAGCCGAGCACATCTTTCGCTGTCATTTATTCTCGTTTCAATGTAGGCCGTAGGCCGCACATTTGTACTTATAGCCAATTAGCGCCATAATTAGCATATCAATTCAATAACACAGTGCATAGCTAGCTTCCTCGGCGTTCGGTTCGCCGAATCATTCGCTGTCAATTAGTGTCGACATTAAATGTAGGCCTTAGGCCTTTGTATTCTCGATTATGGCCGACTAGGCCCTCTTCATGATTAGCTAAATCGCAATCATGCAGTATTAGCCAGCCTCATTCAAATTTACAGCTGTAATGTAATTATTCAAAATATTAAAATTATTCGTATACAGTCCACTTCTTGTTATTTCTTAATGCAGAATTAATTCATTTTACACATCATCTCAATCACTATGGAAGACCAGCCAACAGAATATTTAATTCAAGAAGCATACATTTAGCCCACTTGGGCCCAATTAATTAACACTTCCTGTCCACGCTTGTGGAACATTATTTCATTCAACAGTTTCGGTCCACTTGGACCGGGACTAATCAACTTGTACAAAACAGAAACTGTCTAACGCAGAAATGGAAAAATTTTTTCATTCCAACAATCCTAGTCACCTGTATAAAACGGGAAATTTCTGTTGAGAAATCCACAATTAGCTTCAAATTCATTAATTCTTTGACTACCTGCATACCTACCAGTTATGTACATACCTCACGCTAAAAGGAGATTATAAGTAAGATAAGACACGGATGGGGCAACTACAGGTAAAATTGTAGAATTTACAATTAGTTCATGGGGTTTCCCCACTGACACAATACTGTACCTAAGTTTCCACTGATTCTAAATTTACAACACCAATTCAGAGATCTTGGGTAAACATTCAGTACATCAAACAAAGGGTTCAAATACTGTACATCAATACAGTATTTCAAAGGGTACAGATATCCGCCATCAGCAAAATGAATAAATTGAATAACAACACTGTAACATTAATTATTGCTTTAACAATTTGTTTACCTTAGTTAACAACAAACAGGTATCTTTACCTCCGACTTCCTGACGCCATCGTGCGTTACTGCCAACTGTAAAAATTTGTAACTTACCAGAGTTCGGTTAGGTGAACGGGAGAACAGAAATGGTTATTTCAATAAAACAGATTGAATATATCTTGTATACATCTTTTGATCTCGTTTATTATGCATTTATATTCCAATTCATTTTTATTACAAAACAAAACAATTTAAAGTCATTCGACTCCCATCATTTACCAAAACATATCCCTTCTCCCTCTTCTAATTCTGATATGATTTTTTAATGATATCTATATAAAAAAGAAACAATATCTTGATTTTATGATTATATGTCTATATAATGAAAATTAGAAAAATTTTATATAAATTCAAAATAGAAAGAAAACTTTAACATAAACTTAAATCTACCTTTTTTGCAAACCACCACTTCTTATTTTATTATTTTTATTCACGCACACACTCGTACATATCCCATTCCCTTATGTGAGATCTCAGTTTAAAAAATAAAATGACGTTGAAATTTTGTTTAGCCCTCATTAAAATATTGTTCTACCCCCCATTTTGTTACTCATCTGAATTTTCGTCCAGAACAGTCCAGCCTCCTTACGTATTTGCCTTCATTTCGCACCTTCCCTTTTCACTGTCTGTTCACCACTCTTACCGAAACTGTTAATTAAAGACGCAACTGTTACTTCATTTTAATTAATAATATACATGTTGTGAATTCACATATTTTGCTGTTATGGGCGCCCGTATATTTGTCCGTGGACTTTTGTGATCGATCGGCACAAAGGTGTAATTTTGACTGGGTTTATTACAAACGAGCGAGCACACAGGCCACGTCCGCCGTCGCTAGATGTTGGATGACGACTGTCTTTGTTAACTCAAGCGCAGATTGCTATTGCTGCGGACATTCCTCACATTCCTGTGACGTCGGTTGGGTTTGGCTTATGACGTCGTATGTTGCTTTGACTAACATGCATAGTTCACAGGTCAGATGGCTAAAAATAACTGTCTCCAGTGATTAAACTGTTGAACTTGAGTCAATTCGTGTACGACGTTTGTAATCCCAATAATATTTTCAAATAATCTTTACATTTTACCAAAATATCCCTGGGTGGGTTGACCCGTCCCGTTACAACATGTCGTCTTTGAAGTTGAGAATAGACCTTATTAAGTGTTATGAAGAAAATAAAGTGAGTTCTAAATAATTATTGCAAAAGTTTAAATGTGGAAAAACTCAAGTGTATGAAATTCTGGAAAACAAAGACAAAATAAAAAGTGAGTGGCTGAATAAAGAACAAAGTGGTGATTCAAACAGTAAGCTTAAGAAAAACCAGAAACGAGGACATAAATGTGACAGTGTATGATTTGTTTTTAGATGCAAGATATCGAAATTTGCCCATATCAGGAACTATTCTACAGGCTCAAGCAAAACTGGTGGTGGAGATACTAAACAAAGAAGATTTTAAAGTGTTGAATGGATGGTTGGAGAGTTTCCATGCCAGACATGAAATAACGTTGTAATATTACTCTTTATTACCACATTTTAATTATTAATAAAACAAACTTACCTTGTGTAGGCCAGAGTCCTTCACACGAACCTGTGGACTATAACCGTGTTTTAGGGTTTACGTCATTAATGTACTTGACTCTCATTTCTTGTTAACTAACTCAGCTTTTATTAAACATTTCTATTATGCATTCTCATGAAACAATAATAGAACGTCGTTTGATTATAATCTTAAGAATTCTAATTCAACAGATTTCAGCTTTGAGGCCGAGACCCCAGTTAATATAAACACACAAAATTTAGCATTTTTTCTTATTATCATTTAATTGTTGACTATTGCTTATTAATTACTTAGATTAAATAAAGGCAGCCCAGTAATTGCTCATACACACACATTCATTCATTTTACCCCATTTACTGTAGAGAGCTCTTTTTATTTTATATTTTCTACATTTTCAAAAGGTTATCTATTATACGTTTACTTGGTTGTGATGGTCCTGGCTGACCACCTGCTACACTGGTTTCAAAATTTAGTCATTGGTTTCCGAATTTAGTTCTCACTTCTGATTTTTGATATCACTGTCGATTAATAAACGTTCCACATTTTACACCACTTTATATTACACTTTAAGACACTTTTAAAGTTTTAGTAAATTTTTTCGGCTCGCAAGCCCTTTACGTTCAACCGGCCGGTTGGGTGATTGTTAGACGACAGACGCCAAACCCGACGCGTACAAGATTGCCAGGCGTTCTTCATGTGCATCAACTTGCTTTGTGATTGGCTAAATGGGAACCACGTCACACAGTAATGAGTTCACACGATGTATAGTATATTCACTCTAAGTAACCAGTGAGCCCAGTACGTGAGGATTCACATGCTCGGGCCAGCATGGGCGCGCTTTGACACATTCCAGAGCATCAGGAAACAGTGCTTATTGCAGGGCATACAGACCAAATGTGCAACTGGTGCCCCGACAAGGAATTTCTGTTGTTATAATTGTGGCCCAATATGGGTGACCCCACTGCGTCGCATTCACAATTACATTAAAACATATCACCCCATTCTGTCCCGTTACAATACCCCCCCAATGAGAGGTTTTCTGCCAAAACAGAAAAACTCTCATTGCTAAACCCTAAGAGGATCAGCGAGGATGTGGTGCCAACAACCCCCCTTTAATTCTTTAACACCTCATGGGTAAACTACCCCCCTAGCTCGGCAACTATGGCTGCACCTGCACGACATTACTGGACTTCTCTGTTCGAGATCCCAACTCCGTAAAGTCGGACAGGTACTCACCACAGTACCACCTAACCTTGTAACATTCCAAATAAAATCAACAACTAGCCTTATACCATACCAGATCCTCAACCGATATATCTCCCCTTACATATATACTGGATTGCCTTTAGCAAAATACTGGGTGCGTACACATATTCATTACTACATTAAACACAATATCGCCACATTAATTATTTATATAAAATTCACATAAATATTTTATATTTGCTTCCAAACAAAATTCATTTTCATCTCTCAGCTTTTATTTGTTTGCTTGACGTTACTGTTTCAAATCAAATAAAATTATTTAAATTTTGTTCAAATAATACAATAACGCTAAGTCCCTTACCATAGATTCACACTGACGTTAATTTACATCATCTCTTTCAATTAATTTAATCATAATTTTCAAAATTCAAAGTCTTTATGAATTTATTTTTCCTGATAACTCCTCATGATAAACAAAATAAAATAAACAACTTATCCCTAGCATCAATTCAAATATAACTACACTTGATTACAAAATATAACATAATATAAACATCATGAATCAGCTGACACCTTCTCTACTTATAGTGAACATTAAAAATTAAAATAAAATTCTTTACTGCAAAGAACAAAAAATTTTTTTTTCCAAAAAAATTTAATTTCAAAAATAAAAATTCAATTTCCAGAAATATCTCTTTTGACAATTACTAAAAAAAAAAGTTATTTAATTACATTAATTAACAAAAGAATCCATGAATCAATTACAAGAAACATACTACCTCTATAACACCAGTCATCAGCTGATATTCCCAGGTGAATGACCTTACTTCAGTCATACTAAATACAACTAATACAAATACACAAACTTATACAATATAAAATACACAATACATGTTTATAATTCCTACACTCTAACATAGTGCCACATAATAAAACATAAACATTCATAAATAATACAAATCTCATTCCATTAAAATAAATATTTAATTTGCATCTGAATAAAAATTACAAACATTTCAACTTTGAGTTTAGTTTCACATTCTATTAACTCTTGTAACGCTAATCTGAGGTCCTTCCTTTATTCTTATAGCCCCTCGTTGGGTTCGTCAATATTGTAACGAGTGAACGAGGTCGTACCTGTTAAAATGTATCACACTTGTTTATTTTGTGTATTAGTGTGAATGTAGTGTTTGCCTCACACCGGTCGTTACATAAATCGACGTCACTACTGGAGTCCGTAGCGTTGTCAATATTACCAGTACAACCTACCTGTTAATTCATAGGGGTTGCGAATCCCGGGTGGCGCCAAATTGTTTCTATTAAAACAATTAAAATAGTTAAATTCTAAAATGATACGTGTGATTAGCATGGACAGCTGGATCGTTCGAATGGTTCCCGCCGCTATATAAGTTGCCGCTTCGTCCACTCGTGATGAGCGCTAGTTGGCTGTTGAATAAAACTTGCTAACACACATATACTCTACAAAATCCTATGAAATAACATGATAGTAATACTCGGTACTGTGTTTTTAATACAAATTTGGTCATCAATAAATATGACAAATGAATTATAAATAATTTGATAACAGATTGCTCCGGCTTATAGCATGAAACACTAAAATATCTCAGAGTTGGCAAAATTGATTTTAAAACACTTTCGTTTGCCGATATGGCGTCAGTTGCATACAATAAATTACTCTGTTTAAAATCTGGAGTTCTTTGGATCATGAAATAAGACATAAACGTTGGTTACATTAAAAAAGTACACTACCATACCTTATACGTACGTAGAAATAATAATGTGTTTTTACAAATTGTTCGGTAGTGTCGTATTTCTGTTACAAAAATTGTGCTCTCAATCAAGATTATCTTTTGATTAATAAAATGTTTTTTAGTAAGTAAATTATGCATTAACACCTTTGAAAGAAAATAATACTTGTTCAATAGTGAGAAATTTTATCATTTGGAAAATAATTCAAGTAATTTGGATTTTTTGGGGTTAAGGAATTTATTCGATACTTATCAGTTCATATAACGTTGAAGTGTAGTCATCGGGTTAGTGGATATTCTTCAATTTTGGGCTGGGTTTAAACTTCTAACATCTTTTCCAATCTGGTCTTGGGTTTTTTTTCTAATTAATTTATTTAATTTGGTTCCTGGACATCGTTAATTCTTGTAGATCGACATCTATTCATCTTTGGTCATCTTGGTTCACTTTCGAAACTTCTTGTTACTATTTAAATTAAAATTTCAATCATTCCAATTTTGCGTGCCGCTTACCCACGCGTCGTTTTTTCGAGTCTCTAATATTTAACGGAAAATAAGCCCTCAACGGCTCGTTGTCATAGTAACCTCAATCCTGTGATTGGTTAACTACTCTTTCAAAGACATTGTTAAAATATTTGAATTTTTATTCAAATTTATTAAGTATTTTCTTAATGGTTTTATTCCTTTATAGTTCCTTTGGGGTAATAAATGATATCACTATTATCTTTCTTTCCTTTCAAAGTTTACAATGATACCTCATAAGGTCATATTCTGTTATACATTAACTTTAGTCCAAATATTTGACATTTGATAAATTACATATCTTTCTTAAATTAAACTATTACAATAACATTTCTGTTTTAAAATAATTGACATATAATTACTGGCCATTTACTGGTCTTAGATTAGTAAGATTTCTTGCGAAATAGATACAATTTACTTTTGAGTGTCACTGACAGTTAAATGTTTTCATAGCCAAGATTAGCCATGATTGGTTTTTGGTATATTTCTTTTTAAATTACATTTTGAATTCAGCCTGATGGGCTTCACTTAGTTATCATATTTGTTTGTGTTTTAACTATTATCCCACATACATTTTCATTACACATCCTTTAAAATATAATAATTAGGTTTATGGACTGAAGGTTCTCTTCAGCCATATTTCCTTTTTAACATTGAACCAAACTATTCTTTACAAGTCACTAGTTATTATTAGTTCTAATATTGATTTCTTTCTTTTGTTACAATCTAGAGTGATAAACCTTGTCACTTCTCGTAAAATTATGAAAGTTAATTCCCCTTTCAACATGGGGTGTTTTATTCTTTGTAGTCTTAATTTTAACAACAAAACTTTATTTCTATTCTACTATACCATGATAACACAAATTACTTTTGTCTGGGCTTTCTCCCTGAATAACATTACATGCTTCCTTTATATTTTATTTGGAATACTATTTCTAATTATTTCTAGTTATATTAATGTGTACAATGTCACTCCAATCATTGATTGTTCATCAATGTTTATAAAGTGTTTTCTTATCTATCATTATATTTTAATGCTTAACATACACTTTCACTATTTTTAGGGTACTTACTCTTCACTAAGGCACTTCACTTTGGTTCACTGTTTGTATTGAGTGTTATTTAATGGGTAATCCCTATACTTTCTCCTATCATTTCTCACTATTTCTTTCTAGCATAATATTTATTATTAATAATATTAGGTTAGTTATTTCTTGTTAAATCTAATCTTTCTGACTGTGTTAGTGTACTTTTTCTACATTACTTTACTTTACAATCGTATTGTTTTTAAAATGGGTACATAGGTTAATTCAATTATAACAATAATATTTGTTTCATCAATAAATAATTATTTGAGGTTTATTGACCGTATTCTATCCTTGAGTATACTATTTTTCTCCTTTATATGTGTGTTAGTTTCCCCTTGGGTTTAACCTGTCTCCTCTTCATTCTTCCTCTTCTTCGTCTTCAATAGTCTTCATCTTGGTTCGGTTCTCCTCTTCTCTTCTGGTTTAAAATTCTGTTTAATTGTAGGGATCTGTTCTCTTCCTCTGATTCTTCTCTTGTTAGCTCATAATTGTTTGGTCTATCACATTTTTTCTTGAGTATGTCACGTGGTTCCCTTCTTTATGTTTATGTTGTTGGCTCAATCACTTGGGTTGGGTAATATCGTCGTACGTCGTGTCAAAAACTTTACATTTTATACATTTTTTAAACATTTTATTTTATATGAAGTATTTTTATATTAAGAATTATCTTTTTTATCACTGGTACGGGATTTGGCTTAATTGTCTCGTAACATAATGCCTCTCCTCTAAAACTGATCATTTTAATAAAACACTAGCATAGTTTTTTATGAAATTGTCAGTTATAGATAACCTTTTTCCTTTTCTTTCTTGTTTGTTTCTCCATTCTTCATTTCTCTTCTTACTTAATTCATTCCATTTTATTTGGATCTGTTTTTATTTATTTCCATTGGTGCATTTTCCCTCATACACAATTTTTTTCCCTAACTTATATAGTAGCTGGTTTCTCCCATTACTACTCATTTTTCTGAGACCAGAGGCATATCATCTCTGCTCAGTTTATTTGGATTGCTGGACTTTTCAACAGTCAATCTAAAATACCTTCTTTGTCAACTTGTGACTTAATAATAATAATACAATAATAATATAATAATATACTTTGGGATTGTCCACCTTGTAGTTTGTTTTTAGATATCACTATAATTGATATTATAATCCGTTATTATTAAGTAACGGACACGTCATGGACAACGAAATCTAAGAATTGTTTTTAGATCACTTTGTCATTACTACTCATTCTTCCTTCCGCTATACCTTAACTATACACTATCATCTACTCATACACTTGGTTGTTTTTATATTTATTCATATGTTAATTTCATCATATCTCACTTTTCATTATTTTGTTTTCAATGCTCGTTGTGATCATTTTAATTGTCTTAGACATTTTTTTTTTCTTAGTCATTTAGTAGGATTCTGCTTTAGCCATATTTGTATATTGGTTTTATATACAATTTCTCTCTCTCCTTGTACCAGTTAGAATTTTATTTATTTTTTTCTTAGAATACTTTTGATTCAGTATGATTTCAAGTATTTATCTCAGTAATTTGAGCTTGATTTTATTTTTGTTTATTTCATTCTGTATTCAACATCATTTTTGATAATTCTTTGGTAAATTAATTGTCTTACCTTAAAGGAATGTTTGTAGCGTATTCCTTTTTAGTTATTTTTTGGTTTAATTATAATTGTAAGTTTGTGATTCTTACATTTTTATTATGTAGGAATGTGTGTAACTTATTCCTTATTATCTCACTTTTTACTTCATACTTCATATCTCAATCTTTTATTAGACTGTAAATTGAAAGGAATTTGTGTAACTGTTTCCTTTGTTTGTTACTTTATTATTCATTTATATTAATTCTTTTTTATTATTCTGCATATATCATCTAAATAAGGTAGTAAGCTGCTCTTACAATCTTTTTTGGAATTTTGCAATGTGTTTCATTTCACAATGGTTTTATTCTTCTTCGTAAAACGTTTTTATCGAAGTTTGGTTATAAACTCCCTTGATTTTTCTTGTATTGATATTACTGATCTGGTAAGTATTATTACCATTATCTCTTGTGATGATATACGGTTATTTATGACATACATAATTGTTCTATTCATATTGCTTTATACCGGACCTTGTTATTTATTTTTGTAAGTTCACTTCTCCTTTTCTTTCCCTTATTATTGCCTTCTTCTTTTGTTCGACACTTTGTTATTCTGCACCTCTTCTCCTTCAAGTGCTTGATAGTCACACTTATTCTGGATGATATTATTAAATTTATTTATTAATTATGGTTTATTGTTTTTTTTTCTCATTTAATTCGTCTTAGTCGTTTCTTGTACCCTCTTGTTTTGGTGATTGTCTAGTAGCTTTATTTAATTTTAATATCTCCTTCTATTCCATTGGGTTGCTTGGTCAGTAATTCGAAGATCCGTCCCTTTTCTTGGTGTGTGGTATCTTCACTTCGTTTACCCATGGTCCATCAGTTCCTCTGCCCTTATGGTTCGGATAACTCTGGCGTGTAGAACTGTTTTCTTACTGGTGAAATAGGTCTCCTCCGTCTTGTACCACCATTCCTCTAATACCATATGTTCTGTAGTATTTATGTCTACTTCAAACATCTGATTGTTCTGTTGATTAATCAGAGAAGTTATTTGTGCCTCTCTCATTAATATTATTTTTGCTTTTTTATTTGGTATTTCCATTTCTGGTGTGTTCCAGTGTTTTAATGACCTTCTTGATTTGTTATACTCTGTTTTGTTGTCAGTCATTTCTATTTCTGGCATCTTCCATCTAAGTATAGATTTGCTGAAATTTTTATCCACTGGTTGGTTGTGAATTCCTTTTATAATTTCCCTCAGAGTCCTCCTACAATCTTTGTACTTTATTAATTTGCTTCGGTAGGTAAGGGGCAAATTAAACACATCGATCAGTCCGTTCTTCATCATCTCCACTTCTTCTCGTGTTTTGATGAGTTTCCTCTTATATACCTTTCTCAATTCCTCTGTTTTCTTAATCTTCTTAATGATTCGATTCTTCTTCATATGATTGTTCACATCTTTTTGTATCTCTTGGTGCCTCTCCTCCAGTTCCTTGATCACCTCCTGTTTCTTCTTCTGGCATCCTTCGGTAAGGACTTGGTAGAATTCGGTCGCTCTCAATTTATTTTCCTCCTCGACATCGATGATTTTATAGTTCATTTCTTCTCGGACTTGTAGCAAGGCTTCGTTGGTCTCCGCTACCGATTGCCTGGTCTCCTCTCGATATTCGACCAGTTGTTGCTTCCAGTCTTCCTTGGTTTTCTCACTTTCTTCCTCAATCTTCCGTTGGAAAATATCATGATTATTTTCCATCTTTTTATTTACTATTTCCAGATCCTTCTTGATCTATTTCTTCAGCTCTTCGCTCTTCTTTTCCAATGCTTCCTGACTTCTCTTCAAGTCTTCATGGTTGCTCTCTATTTTGTTATTCAGGAATTCCATTCCCTTTTGTAATGATTCTAGTTTTTTATTCACATCTTCCTGGTTCCTATTCATTTGTCCAAATTGTTCCATCATCATTTTCATCAAACTATCTAGTTTCGTTTCTTCTGTTGGTTTGACTGGTTGTTGGTTTACCATGACTTCTGCTTCTGTTTCTGGTTCAGGTGGGTTTGGATTTTCCACTTGGTCCTCCTGTGGGTTCTCTTCTGACAATTCTCCAGTCGTTTCCTCAACTTCTACTTCCTCAACTTCTTCCATTTCTTCTGGGTTTCCTTCTTGGTTTATTGCTTCCTTCCCTTTGCGCCTCGTAACCATGCCGTGTCTATTCATGACCGGCGCTAGTTATCCTTTCTAGCCTCACGTTGCTGGTCGCCAATATGTAACGCTAATCTGAGGTCCTTCCTTTATTCTTATAGCCCCTCATTGGGTTCGTCAATATTGTAACGAGTGAACGAGGTCGTACCTGTTAAAATGTATCACACTTGTTTATTTTGTGTATTAGTGTGAATGTAGTGTTTGCCTCACACCGGTCGTTACATAAATCGACGTCACTACTGGAGTCCGTAGCGTTGTCAATATTACCAGTACAACCTACCTGTTAATTCATAGGGGTTGCGAATCCCGGGTGGCGCCAAATTTTTTCTATTAAAACAATTAAAATAGTTAAATTCTAAAATGATACGTGTGATTAGCATGGACAGCTGGATCGTTCGAATGGTTCCCGCCGCTATATAAGTTGCCGCTTCGTCCACTCGTGATGAGCGCTAGTTGGCTGTTGAATAAAACTTGCTAACACACATATACTCTACAAAATCCTATGAAATAACAAGATAGTAATACTCGGTACTGTGTTTTTAATACAAATTTGGTCATCAATAAATATGACAAATGAATTATAAATAATTTGATAACAGATTGCTCCGGCTTATAGCATGAAACACTAAAATATCTCAGAGTTGGCAAAATTGATTTTAAAACACTTTCGTTTGCCAATATGGCGTCAGTTGCATACAATAAATTACTCTGTTTAAAATCTGGAGTTCTTTGGATCATGAAATAAGACAAAAACGTTGGTTACATTAAAAAAGTACACTACCATACCTTATACGTACTTAGAAATAATAATGTGTTTTTACAAATTGTTCGGTAGTGTCGTATTTCTGTTACAAAAATTGTGCTCTCAATCAAGGTTATCTTTTGATTAATAAAATGTTTTTTAGTAAGTAAATTATGCATTAACACCTTTGAAAGAAAATAATACTTGTTCAATAGTGAGAAATTTTATCATTTGGAAAATAACTTAAGTAATTTGGGTTTTTGGGATTAAGGAATTTATTCGATACTTATCAGTTCATATAACGTTGAAGTGTAGTCATCGGGTTAGTGGATATTCTTCAATTTTGGGCTGGGTTTAAACTTCTAACATCTTTTCCAATCTGGTCTTGGGTTTTTTTTCTAATTAATTTATTTAATTTGGTTCCTGGACATCGTTAATTCTTGTAGATCGACATCTATTCGTCTTTGGTCATCTTGGTTCACTTTCGAAACTTCTTGTAACTATTTAAATTAAAATTTCAATCATTCCAATTTTGCGTGCCGCTTACCCACGCGTCGTTTTTTCGAGTCTCTAATATTTAACGGAAAATAAGCCCTCAACGGCTCGTTGTCATAGTAACCTCAATCCTGTGATTGGTTAACTACTCTTTCAAAGACATTGTTAAAATATTTGAATTTTTATTCAAATTTATTAAGTATTTTCTTAATGGTTTTATTCCTTTATAGTTCCTTTGGGGTAATAAATGATATCACTATTATCTTTCTTTCCTTTCAAAGTTTACAATGATACCTCATAAGGTCATATTCTGTTATGCATTAACTTTAGTCCAAATATTTGACATTTGATAAATTACATATCTTTCTTAAATTAAACTATTACAATAACATTTCTGTTTTAAAATAATTGACATATAATTACTGGCCATTTACTGGTCTTAGATTAGTAAGATTTCTTGCGAAATAGATACAATTTACTTTTGAGTGTCACTGACAGTTAAATGTTTTCATAGCCAAGATTAGCCATGATTGGTTTTTGGTATATTTCTTTTTAAATTACATTTTGAATTCAGCCTGATGGGCTTCACTTAGTTATCATATTTGTTTGTGTTTTAACTATTATCCCACATACATTTTCATTACACATCCTTTAAAATATAATAATTAGGTTTATGGACTGAAGGTTCTCTTCAGCCATATTTCCTTTTTAACATTGAACCAAACTATTCTTTACAAGTCACTAGTTATTATTAGTTCTAATATTGATTTCTTTCTTTTGTTACAATCTAGAGTGATAAACCTTGTCACTTCTCGTAAAATTATGAAAGTTAATTCCCCTTTCAACATGGGGTGTTTTATTCTTTGTAGTCTTAATTTTAACAACAAAACTTTATTTCTATTCTACTATACCATGATAACACAAATTACTTTTGTCTGGGCTTTCTCCCTGAATAACATTACATGCTTCCTTTATATTTTATTTGGAATACTATTTCTAATTATTTCTAGTTATATTAATGTGTACAATGTCACTCCAATCATTGATTGTTCATCAATGTTTATAAAGTGTTTTCTTATCTATCATTATATTTTAATGCTTAACATACACTTTCACTATTTTTAGGGTACTTACTCTTCACTAAGGCACTTCACTTTGGTTCACTGTTTGTATTGAGTGTTATTTAATGGGTAATCCCTATACTTTCTCCTATCATTTCTCACTATTTCTTTCTAGCATAATATTTATTATTAATAATATTAGGTTAGTTATTTCTTGTTAAATCTAATCTTTCTGACTGTGTTAGTGTACTTTTTCTACATTACTTTACTTTACAATCGTATTGTTTTTAAAATGGGTACATAGGTTAATTCAATTATAACAATAATATTTGTTTCATCAATAAATAATTATTTGAGGTTTATTGACCGTATTCTATCCTTGAGTATACTATTTTTCTCCTTTATATGTGTGTTAGTTTCCCCTTGGGTTTAACCTGTCTCCTCTTCATTCTTCCTCTTCTTCGTCTTCAATAGTCTTCATCTTGGTTCGGTTCTCCTCTTCTCTTCTGGTTTAAAATTCTGTTTAATTGTAGGGATCTGTTCTCTTCCTCTGATTCTTCTCTTGTTAGCTCATAATTGTTTGGTCTATCACATTTTTTCTTGAGTATGTCACGTGGTTCCCTTCTTTATGTTTATGTTGTTGGCTCAATCACTTGGGTTGGGTAATATCGTCGTACGTCGTGTCAAAAACTTTACATTTTATACATTTTTTAAACATTTTATTTTATATGAAGTATTTTTATATTAAGAATTATCTTTTTTATCACTGGTACGGGATTTGGCTTAATTGTCTCGTAACATAATGCCTCTCCTCTAAAACTGATCATTTTAATAAAACACTAGCATAGTTTTTTATGAAATTGTCAGTTATAGATAACCTTTTTCCTTTTCTTTCTTGTTTGTTTCTCCATTCTTCATTTCTCTTCTTACTTAATTCATTCCATTTTATTTGGATCTGTTTTTATTTATTTCCATTGGTGCATTTTCCCTCATACACAATTTTTTTCCCTAACTTATATAGTAGCTGGTTTCTCCCATTACTACTCATTTTTCTGAGACCAGAGGCATATCATCTCTGCTCAGTTTATTTGGATTGCTGGACTTTTCAACAGTCAATCTAAAATACCTTCTTTGTCAACTTGTGACTTAATAATAATAATACAATAATAATATAATAATATACTTTGGGATTGTCCACCTTGCAGTTTGTTTTTAGATATCACTATAATTGATATTATAATCCGTTATTATTAAGTAACGGACACGTCATGGACAACGAAATCTAAGAATTGTTTTTAGATCACTTTGTCATTACTACTCATTCTTCCTTCCGCTATACCTTAACTATACACTATCATCTACTCATACACTTGGTTGTTTTTATATTTATTCATATGTTAATTTCATCATATCTCACTTTTCATTATTTTGTTTTCAATGCTCGTTGTGATCATTTTAATTGTCTTAGACATTTTTTTTTTTCTTAGTCATTTAGTAGGATTCTGCTTTAGCCATATTTGTATATTGGTTTTATATACAATTTCTCTCTCTCCTTGTACCAGTTAGAATTTTATTTATTTTTTTCTTAGAATACTTTTGATTCAGTATGATTTCAAGTATTTATCTCAGTAATTTGAGCTTGATTTTATTTTTGTTTATTTCATTCTGTATTCAACATCATTTTTGATAATTCTTTGGTAAATTAATTGTCTTACCTTAAAGGAATGTTTGTAGCGTATTCCTTTTTAGTTATTTTTTGGTTTAATTATAATTGTAAGTTTGTGATTCTTACATTTTTATTATGTAGGAATGTGTGTAACTTATTCCTTATTATCTCACTTTTTACTTCATACTTCATATCTCAATCTTTTATTAGACTGTAAATTGAAAGGAATTTGTGTAACTGTTTCCTTTGTTTGTTACTTTATTATTCATTTATATTAATTCTTTTTTATTATTCTGCATATATCATCTAAATAAGGTAGTAAGCTGCTCTTACAATCTTTTTTGGAATTTTGCAATGTGTTTCATTTCACAATGGTTTTATTCTTCTTCGTAAAACGTTTTTATCGAAGTTTGGTTATAAACTCCCTTGATTTTTCTTGTATTGATATTACTGATCTGGTAAGTATTATTACCATTATCTCTTGTGATGATATACGGTTATTTATGACATACATAATTGTTCTATTCATATTGCTTTATACCGGACCTTGTTATTTATTTTTGTAAGTTCACTTCTCCTTTTCTTTCCCTTATTATTGCCTTCTTCTTTTGTTCGACACTTTGTTATTCTGCACCTCTTCTCCTTCAAGTGCTTGATAGTCACACTTATTCTGGATGATATTATTAAATTTATTTATTAATTATGGTTTATTGTTTTTTTTTCTCATTTAATTCGTCTTAGTCGTTTCTTGTACCCTCTTGTTTTGGTGATTGTCTAGTAGCTTTATTTAATTTTAATATCTCCTTCTATTCCATTGGGTTGCTTGGTCAGTAATTCGAAGATCCGTCCCTTTTCTTGGTGTGTGGTATCTTCACTTCGTTTACCCATGGTCCATCAGTTCCTCTGCCCTTATGGTTCGGATAACTCTGGCGTGTAGAACTGTTTTCTTACTGGTGAAATAGGTCTCCTCCGTCTTGTACCACCATTCCTCTAATACCATATGTTCTGTAGTATTTATGTCTACTTCAAACATCTGATTGTTCTGTTGATTAATCAGAGAAGTTATTTGTGCCTCTCTCATTAATATTATTTTTGCTTTTTTATTTGGTATTTCCATTTCTGGTGTGTTCCAGTGTTTTAATGACCTTCTTGATTTGTTATACTCTGTTTTGTTGTCAGTCATTTCTATTTCTGGCATCTTCCATCTAAGTATAGATTTGCTGAAATTTTTATCCACTGGTTGGTTGTGAATTCCTTTTATAATTTCCCTCAGAGTCCTCCTACAATCTTTGTACTTTATTAATTTGCTTCGGTAGGTAAGGGGCAAATTAAACACATCGATCAGTCCGTTCTTCATCATCTCCACTTCTTCTCGTGTTTTGATGAGTTTCCTCTTATATACCTTTCTCAATTCCTCTGTTTTCTTAATCTTCTTAATGATTCGATTCTTCTTCATATGATTGTTCACATCTTTTTGTATCTCTTGGTGCCTCTCCTCCAGTTCCTTGATCACCTCCTGTTTCTTCTTCTGGCATCCTTCGGTAAGGACTTGGTAGAATTCGGTCGCTCTCAATTTATTTTCCTCCTCGACATCGATGATTTTATAGTTCATTTCTTCTCGGACTTGTAGCAAGGCTTCGTTGGTCTCCGCTACCGATTGCCTGGTCTCCTCTCGATATTCGACCAGTTGTTGCTTCCAGTCTTCCTTGGTTTTCTCACTTTCTTCCTCAATCTTCCGTTGGAAAATATCATGATTATTTTCCATCTTTTTATTTACTATTTCCAGATCCTTCTTGATCTATTTCTTCAGCTCTTCGCTCTTCTTTTCCAATGCTTCCTGACTTCTCTTCAAGTCTTCATGGTTGCTCTCTATTTTGTTATTCAGGAATTCCATTCCCTTTTGTAATGATTCTAGTTTTTTATTCACATCTTCCTGGTTCCTATTCATTTGTCCAAATTGTTCCATCATCATTTTCATCAAACTATCTAGTTTCGTTTCTTCTGTTGGTTTGACTGGTTGTTGGTTTACCATGACTTCTGCTTCTGTTTCTGGTTCAGGTGGGTTTGGATTTTCCACTTGGTCCTCCTGTGGGTTCTCTTCTGACAGTTCTCCAGTCGTTTCCTCAACTTCTACTTCCTCAACTTCTTCCATTTCTTCTGGGTTTCCTTCTTGGTTTATTGCTTCCTTCCCTTTGCGCCTCGTAACCATGCCGTGTCTATTCATGACCGGCGCTAGTTATCCTTTCTAGCCTCACGTTGCTGGTCGCCAATATGTAATGCTAATCTGAGGTCCTTCCTTTATTCTTATAGCCCCTCATTGGGTTCGTCAATATTGTAACGAGTGAACGAGGTCGTACCTGTTAAAATGTATCACACTTGTTTATTTTGTGTATTAGTGTGAATGTAGTGTGTTTGCCTCACACCGGTCATTACATAAATCGACGTCACTACTGGAGTCCGTAGCGTTGTCAATATTACCAGTACAACCTACCTGTTAATTCATAGGGGTTGCGAATCCCGGGTGGCGCCAAATTTTTTCTATTAAAACAATTAAAATAGTTAAATTCTAAAATGATACGTGTGATTAGCATGGACAGCTGGATCGTTCGAATGGTTCCCGCCGCTATATAAGTTGCCGCTTCGTCCACTCGTGATGAGCGCTAGTTGGCTGTTGAATAAAACTTGCTAACACACATATACTCTACAAAATCCTATGAAATAACATGATAGTAATACTCGGTACTGTGTTTTTAATACAAATTTGGTCATCAATAAATATGACAAATGAATTATAAATAATTTGATAACAGATTGCTCCGGCTTATAGCATGAAACACTAAAATATCTCAGAGTTGGCAAAATTGATTTTAAAACACTTTCGTTTGCCGATATGGCGTCAGTTGCATACAATAAATTACTCTGTTTAAAATCTGGAGTTCTTTGGATCATGAAATAAGACATAAACGTTGGTTACATTAAAAAAGTACACTACCATACCTTATACGTACGTAGAAATAATAATGTGTTTTTACAAATTGTTCGGTAGTGTCGTATTTCTGTTACAAAAATTGTGCTCTCAATCAAGGTTATCTTTTGATTAATAAAATGTTTTTTAGTAAGTAAATTATGCATTAACACCTTTGAAAGAAAATAATACTTGTTCAATAGTGAGAAATTTTATCATTTGGAAAATAATTTAAGTAATTTGGGTTTTTGGGATTAAGGAATTTATTTGATACTTATCAGTTCATATAACGTTGAAGTGTAGTCATCGGGTTAGTGGATATTCTTCAATTTTGGGCTGGGTTTAAACTTCTAACATCTTTTCCAATCTGGTCTTGGGTTTTTTTTCTAATTAATTTATTTAATTTGGTTCCTGGACATCGTTAATTCTTGTAGATCGACATCTATTCGTCTTTGGTTATCTTGGTTCACTTTCGAAACTTCTTGTAACTATTTAAATTAAAATTTCAATCATTCCAATTTTGCGTGCCGCTTACCCATGCGTCGTTTTTTCGAGTCTCTAATATTTAACGGAAAATAAGCCCTCAACGGCTCGTTGTCATAGTAACCTCAATCCTGTGATTGGTTAACTACTCTTTCAAAGACATTGTTAAAATATTTGAATTTTTATTCAAATTTATTAAGTATTTTCTTAATGGTTTTATTCCTTTATAGTTCCTTTGGGGTAATAAATGATATCACTATTATCTTTCCTTCCTTTCAAAGTTTACAATGATACCTCATAAGGTCATATTCTGTTATACATTAACTTTAGTCCAAATATTTGACATTTGATAAATTACATATCTTTCTTAAATTAAACTATTACAATAACATTTCTGTTTTAAAATAATTGACATATAATTACTGGCCATTTACTGGTCTTAGATTAGTAAGATTTCTTGCGAAATAGATACAATTTACTTTTGAGTGTCACTGACAGTTAAATGTTTTCATAGCCAAGATTAGCCATGATTGGTTTTTGGTGTATTTCTTTTTAAATTACATTTTGAATTCAGCCTGATGGGCTTCACTTAGTTATCATATTTGTTTGTGTTTTAACTATTAT
This sequence comes from Magicicada septendecula, assembly GCA_034769895.1. NCBI lineage: Eukaryota > Metazoa > Arthropoda > Insecta > Hemiptera > Cicadidae > Magicicada > Magicicada septendecula. The sequence continues at coordinate 565,837,251 of CM068368.1, read as the reverse complement.
TCCACATACATTTTCATTACACATCCTTTAAAATATAATAATTAGGTTTATGGACTGTAGGTTCTCTTCAGCCATATTTCCTTTTTAACATTGAACCAAACTATTCTTTACAAGTCACTAGTTATTATTAGTTCTAATATTGATTTCTTTCTTTTGTTACAATCTAGAGTGATAAACCTTGTCACTTCTCGTAAAATTATGAAAGTTAATTCCCCTTTCAACATGGGGTGTTTTATTCTTTGTAGTCTTAATTTTAACAACAAAACTTTATTTCTATTCTACTATACCATGATAACACAAATTACTTTTGTCTGGGCTTTCTCCCTGAATAACATTACATGCTTCCTTTATATTTTATTTGGAATACTATTTCTAGTTATTTCTAGTTATATTAATGTGTACAATGTCACTCCAATCATTGATTGTTCATCAATGTTTATAAAGTGTTTTCTTATCTATCATTATATTTTAATGCTTAACATACACTTTCACTATTTTTAGGGTACTTACTCTTCACTAAGGCACCTCACTTTGGTTCACTGTTTGTATTGAGTGTTATTTAATGGGTAATCCCTATACTTTCTCCTATCATTTCTCACTATTTCTTTCTAGCATAATATTTATTATTAATAATATTAGGTTAGTTATTTCTTGTTAAATCTAATCTTTCTGACTGTGTTAGTGTACTTTTTCTACATTACTTTACTTTACAATCGTATTGTTTTTAAAATTGGTACATAGGTTAATTCAATTACAACAATAATATTTGTTTCATCAATAAATAATTATTTGAGGTTTATTGACCATATTCTATCCTTGAGTATACTATTTTTCTCCTTTATATGTGTGTTAGTTTCCCCTTGGGTTTAACCCGTCTCCTCTTCATTCTTCCTCTTCTTCGTCTTCAATAGTCTTCATCTTGGTTTGGTTCTCCTCTTCTCTTCTGGTTTAAAATTCTGTTTAATTGTAGGGATCTGTTCTCTTCCTCTGATTCTTCTCTTGTTAGTTCATAATTGTTTGGTCTATCACATTTTTTCTTGACTATGTCACGTGGTTCCCTTCTGTATGTTTATGTTGTTGGCTCAATCACTTGGGTTGGGTAATATCGCCGTACGTCGTGTCAAAAACTTAACATTTTATACATTTTTTAAACATTTTATTTTATATGAAGTATTTTTATATTAAGAATTATCTTTTTTATCACTGGTACGGGATTTGGCTTAATTGTCTCGTAACATAATGCCTCTCCTCTAAAATTGATCATTTTAATAAAACACTAGCATAGTTTTTTATGAAATTATCAGTTATAGATAACCTTTTTCCTTTTCTTTCTTGTTTGTTTCTCCATTCTTCATTTCTCTTCTTACTTAATTCATTCCATTTTATTTGGATCTGTTTTTATTTATTTCCATTGGTGCATTTTCCCTCATACACAATTTTGTTCCCTAACTTATATAGTAGCTGGTTTCTCCCATTACTACTCATTTTTCTGAGACCAGAGGCATATCATCTCTGCTCAGTTTATTTGGATTGCTGGACTTTTCAACAGTCAATCTAAAATACCTTCTTTGTCAACTTGTGACTTAATAATAATAATACAATAATAATATAATAATATACTTTGGGATTGTCCACCTTGTAGTTTGTTTTTAGATCACTTTGTCATTACTACTCATTCTTCCTTCCGCTATACCTTAACTATACACTATCATCTACTCATACACTTGGTTGTTTTTATATTTATTCATATGTTAATTTCATCATATCTCACTTTTCATTATTTTGTTTTCAATGCTCGTTGTGATCATTTTAATTGTCTTAGACATTTTTTTTTTCTTAGTCATTTAGTAGGATTCTGCTTTAGCCATATTTGTATATTGGTTTTATATACAATTTCTCTCTCTCCTTGTACCAGTTAGAATTTTATTTTATTTTTTCTTAGAATACTTTTGATTCAGTATGATTTCAAGTATTTATCTCAGTAATTTGAGCTTGATTTTATTTTTGTTTATTTCATTCTGTATTCAACATCATTTTTGATAATTCTTTGGTAAATTAATTGTCTTACCTTAAAGGAATGTTTGTAGCGTATTCCTTTTTAGTTATTTTTTGGTTTAATTATAATTGTAAGTTTGTGATTCTTACATTTTTATTATGTAGGAATGTGTGTAACTTATTCCTTATTATCTCACTTTTTACTTCATACTTCATATCTCAATCTTTTATTAGACTTTAAATTGAAAGGAATTTGTGTAACTGTTTCCTTTGTTTGTTACTTTATTATTCATTTATATTAATTCTTTTTTATTATTCCACATATATCATCTAAATAAGGTAGTAAGCTGCTCTTACAATCTTTTTTGGAATTTTGCAATGTGTTTCATTTCACAATGGTTTTATTCTTCTTCGTAAAACTTTTTTATCGAAGTTTGGTTATAAACTCCCTTGATTTTTCTTGTATTGATATTACTGATCTGGTAAGTATTATTACCATTATCTCTTGTGATGATATACGGTTATTTATGACATACATAATTGTTCTATTCATATTGCTTTATACCGGACCTTGTTATTTATTTTTGTAAGTTGACTTCTCCTTTTCTTTCCCTTATTATTGCCTTCTTCTTTTGTTCGACACTTTGTTATTCTGCACCTCTTCTCCTTCAAGTGCTTGATAGTCACACTTATTCTGGATGATATTATTAAATTTATTTATTAATTATGGTTTATTGTTTTTTTTCTCATTTAATTCGTCTTAGTCGTTTCTTGTACCCTCTTGTTTTGGTGATTGTCTAGTAGCTTTGTTTAATTTTAATATCTCCTTCTATTCCATTGGGTTGCTTGGTCAGTAATTCGAAGATCCGTCCCTTTTCTTGGTGTGTGGTATCTTCACTTCGTTTACCCATGGTCCATCAGTTCCTCTGCCCTTATGGTTCGGATAACTCTGGCGTGTAGAACTGTTTTCTTACTGGTGAAGTAGGTCTCCTCCGTCTTGTACCACCATTCCTCTAATACCATATGTTCTGTAGTATTTATGTCTACTTCAAACATCTGATTGTTCTGTTGATTAATCAGAGAAGTTATTTGTGCCTCTCTCATTAATATTATTTTTGCTTTTTTATTTGGTATTTCCATTTCTGGTGTGTTCCAGTGTTTTAATGACCTTCTTGATTTGTTATACTCTGTTTTGTTGTCAGTCATTTCTATTTCTGGCATCTTCCATCTAAGTATAGATTTGCTGAAATTTTTATCCACTGGTTGGTTGTGAATTCCTTTTATAATTTCCCTCAGAGTCCTCCTACAATCTTTGTACTTTATTAATTTGCTTCGGTAGGTAAGGGGCAAATTAAACACATCGATCAGTCCGTTCTTCATCATCTCCACTTCTTCTCGTGTTTTGATGAGTTTCCTCTTATATACCTTTCTCAATTCCTCTGTTTTCTTAATCTTCTTAATGATTCGATTCTTCTTCATATGATTGTTCACATCTTTTTGTATCTCTTGGTGCCTCTCCTCCAGTTCCTTGATCACCTCCTGTTTCTTCTTCTGGCATCCTTCGGTAAGGACTTGGTAGAATTCGGTCGCTCTCAATTTATTTTCCTCCTCGACATCGATGATTTTATAGTTCATTTCTTCTCGGACTTGTAGCAAGGCTTCGTTGGTCTCCGCTACCGATTGCCTGGTCTCCTCTCGATATTCGACCAGTTGTTGCTTCCATTCTTCCTTGGTTTTCTCACTTTCTTCCTCAATCTTCCGTTGGAGAATATCATGATTATTTTCCATCTTTTTATTTACTATTTCCAGATCCTTCTTGATCTATTTCTTCAGCTCTTCGCTCTTCTTTTCCAATGCTTCCTGACTTCTCTTCAAGTCTTCATGGTTGCTCTCTATTTTGTTATTCAGGAATTCCATTCCCTTTTGTAATGATTCTAGTTTTTTATTCACATCTTCCTGGTTCCTATTCATTTGTCCAAATTGTTCCATCATCATTTTCATCAAACTATCTAGTTTCGTTTCTTCTGTTGGTTTGACTGGTTGTTGGTTTACCATGACTTCTGCTTCTGTTTCTGGTTCAGGTGGGTTTGGATTTTCCACTTGGTCCTCCTGTGGGTTCTCTTCTGACAATTCTCCAGTCGTTTCCTCAACTTCTACTTCCTCAACTTCTTCCATTTCTTCTGGGTTTCCTTCTTGGTTTATTGCTTCCTTCCCTTTGCGCCTCGTAACCATACCGTGTCTATTCATGACCGGCGCTAGTTATCCTTTCTAGCCTCACGTTGCTGGTCGCCAATATGTAACGCTAATCTGAGGTCCTTCCTTTATTCTTATAGCCCCTCGTTGGGTTCGTCAATATTGTAACGAGTGAACGAGGTCGTACCTGTTAAAATGTATCACACTTGTTTATTTTGTGTATTAGTGTGAATGTAGTGTGTTTGCCTCACACCGGTCGTTACATAAATCGACGTCACTACTGGAGTCCGTAGCGTTGTCAATATTACCAGTACAACCTACCTGTTAATTCATAGGGGTTGCGAATCCCGGGTGGCGCCAAATTTTTTCTATTAAAACAATTAAAATAGTTAAATTCTAAAATGATACGTGTGATTAGCATGGACAGCTGGATCGTTCGAATGGTTCCGGCCGCTATATAAGTTGCCGCTTCGTCCACTCGTGATGAGCGCTAGTTGGCTGTTGAATAAAACTTGCTAACACACATATACTCTACAAAATCCTATGAAATAACATGATAGTAATATTCGGTACTGTGTTTTTAATACAAATTTGGTCATCAATAAATATGACAAATGAATTATAAATAATTTGATAACAGATTGCTCCGGCTTATAGCATGAAACACTAAAATATCTCAGAGTTGGCAAAATTGATTTTAAAACACTTTCGTTTGCCGATATGGCGTCAGTTGCATACAATAAATTACTCTGTTTAAAATCTGGAGTTCTTTGGATCATGAAATAAGACATAAACGTTGGTTACATTAAAAAAGTACACTACCATACCTTATACGTACGTAGAAATAATAATGTGTTTTTACAAATTGTTCGGTAGTGTCGTATTTCTGTTACAAAAATTGTGCTCTCAATCAAGGTTATCTTTTGATTAATAAAATGTTTTTTAGTAAGTAAATTATGCATTAACACCTTTGAAAGAAAATAATACTTGTTCAATAGTGAGAAATTTTATCATTTGGAAAATAATTTAAGTAATTTGGGTTTTTGGGATTAAGGAATTTATTCGATACTTATCAGTTCATATAACGTTGAAGTGTAGTCATCGGGTTAGTGGATATTCTTCAATTTTGGGCTGGGTTTAAACTTCTAACATCTTTTCCAATCTGGTCTTGGGTTTTTTTTCTAATTAATTTATTTAATTTGGTTCCTGGACATCGTTAATTCTTGTAGATCGACATCTATTCATCTTTGGTCATCTTGGTTCACTTTCGAAACTTCTTGTAACTATTTAAATTAAAATTTCAATCATTCCAATTTTGCGTGCCGCTTACCCACGCGTCGTTTTTTCGAGTCTCTAATATTTAACGGAAAATAAGCCCTCAACGGCTCGTTGTCATAGTAACCTCAATCCTGTGATTGGTTAACTACTCTTTCAAAGACATTGTTAAAATATTTGAATTTTTATTCAAATTTATTAAGTATTTTCTTAATGGTTTTATTCCTTTATAGTTCCTTTGGGGTAATAAATGATATCACTATTATCTTTCTTTCCTTTCAAAGTTTACAATGATACCTCATAAGGTCATATTCTGTTATGCATTAACTTTAGTCCAAATATTTGACATTTGATAAATTACATATCTTTCTTAAATTAAACTATTACAATAACATTTCTGTTTTAAAATAATTGACATATAATTACTGGCCATTTACTGGTCTTAGATTAGTAAGATTTCTTGCGAAATAGATACAATTTACTTTTGAGTGTCACTGACAGTTAAATGTTTTCATAGCCAAGATTAGCCATGATTGGTTTTTGGTGTATTTCTTTTTAAATTACATTTTGAATTCAGCCTGATGGGCTTCACTTAGTTATCATATTTGTTTGTGTTTTAACTATTATTCCACATACATTTTCATTACACATCCTTTAAAATATAATAATTAGGTTTATGGACTGTAGGTTCTCTTCAGCCATATTTCCTTTTTAACATTGAACCAAACTATTCTTTACAAGTCACTAGTTATTATTAGTTCTAATATTGATTTCTTTCTTTTGTTACATTCTAGAGTGATAAACCTTGTCACTTCTCGTAAAATTATGAAAGTTAATTCCCCTTTCAACATGGGGTGTTTTATTCTTTGTAGTCTTAATTTTAACAACAAAACTTTATTTCTATTCTACTATACCATGATAACACAAATTACTTTTGTCTGGGCTTTCTCCCTGAATAACATTACATGCTTCCTTTATATTTTATTTGGAATACTATTTCTAGTTATATTAATGTGTACAATGTCACTCCAATCATTGATTGTTCATCAATGTTTATAAAGTGTTTTCTTATCTATCATTATATTTTAATGCTTAACATACACTTTCACTATTTTTAGGGTACTTACTCTTCACTAAGGCACTTCACTTTGGTTCACTGTTTGTATTGAGTGTTATTTAATGGGTAATCCGTATACTTTCTCCTATCATTTCTCACTATTTCTTTCTAGCATAATATTTATTATTAATAATATTAGGTTAGTTATTTCTTGTTAAATCTAATCTTTCTGACTGTGTTAGTGTACTTTTTCTACATTACTTTACTTTACAATCGTATTGTTTTTAAAATGGGTACATAGGTTAATTCAATTATAACAATAATATTTGTTTCATCAATAAATAATTATTTGAGGTTTATTGACCGTATTCTATCCTTGAGTATACTATTTTTCTCCTTTATATGTGTGTTAGTTTCCCCTTGGGTTTAACCCGTCTCCTCTTCATTCTTCCTCTTCTTCGTCTTCAATAGTCTTCATCTTGGTTCGGTTCTCCTCTTCTCTTCTGGTTTAAAATTCTGTTTAATTGTAGGGATCTGTTCTCTTCCTCTGATTCTTCTCTTGTTAGTTCATAATTGTTTGGTCTATCACATTTTTTCTTGAGTATGTCACGTGGTTCCCTTCTTTATGTTTATGTTGTTGGCTCAATCACTTGGGTTGGGTAATATCCTCGTACGTCGTGTCAAAAACTTTACATTTTATACATTTTTTAAACATTTTATTTTATATGAAGTATTTTTATATTAAGAATTATCTTTTTTATCACTGGTACGGGATTTGGCTTAATTGTCTCGTAACATAATGCCTCTCCTCTAAAATTGATCATTTTAATAAAACACTAGCATAGTTTTTTATGAAATTATCAGTTATAGATAACCTTTTTCCTTTTCTTTCTTGTTTGTTTCTCCATTCTTCATTTCTCTTCTTACTTAATTCATTCCATTTTATTTGGATCTTATTTTATTTATTTCCATTTGTGCATTTTCCCTCATACACAATTTTTTTCCCTAACTTATATAGTAGCTGGTTTCTCCCATTACTACTCATTTTTCTGAGACCAGAGGCATATCATCTCTGCTCAGTTTATTTGGATTGCTGGACTTTTCAACAGTCAATCTAAAATACCTTCTTTGTCAACTTGTGACTTAATAATAATAATACAATAATAATATAATAATATACTTTGGGATTGTCCACCTTGTAGTTTGTTTTTAGATCACTTTGTCATTACTACTCATTCTTCCTTCCGCTATACCTTAACTATACACTATCATCTACTCATACACTTGGTTGTTTTTATATTTATTCATATGTTAATTTCATCATATCTCACTTTTCATTATTTTGTTTTCAATGCTCGTTGTGATCATTTTAATTGTCTTAGACATTTTTTTTTTCTTAGTCATTTAGTAGGATTCTGCTTTAGCCATATTTGTATATTGGTTTTATATACAATTTCTCTCTCTCCTTGTACCAGTTAGAATTTTATTTTATTTTTTCTTAGAATACTTTTGATTCAGTATGATTTCAAGTATTTATCTCAGTAATGTGAGCTTGATTTTATTTTGTTTATTTCATTCTGTATTCAACATCATTTTTGATAATTCTTTGGTAAATTAATTGTCTTACCTTAAAGGAATGTTTGTAGCGTATTCCTTTTTAGTTATTTTTTGGTTTAATTATAATTGTAAGTTTGTGATTCTTACATTTTTATTATGTAGGAATGTGTGTAACTTATTCCTTATTATCTCACTTTTTACTTCATACTTCATATCTCAATCTTTTATTAGACTGTAAATTGATTTAAATTGAAAGGAATTTGTGTAACTGTTTCCTTTGTTTGTTACTTTATTATTCATTTATATTAATTCTTTTTTATTATTCCGCATATATCATCTAAATAAGGTAGTAAGCTGCTCTTACAATCTTTTTTGGAATTTTGCAATGTGTTTCATTTCACAATGGTTTTATTCTTCTTCGTAAAACTTTTTTATCGAAGTTTGGTTATAAACTCCCTTGATTTTTCTTGTATTGATATTACTGATCTGGTAAGTATTATTACCATTATCTCTTGTGATGATATACGGTTATTTATGACATACATAATTGTTCTATTCATATTGCTTTATACCGGACCTTGTTATTTATTTTTGTAAGTTCACTTCTCCTTTTCTTTCCCTTATTATTGCCTTCTTCTTTTGTTCGACACTTTGTTATTCTGCACCTCTTCTCCTTCAAGTGCTTGATAGTCACACTTATTCTGGATGATATTATTAAATTTATTTATTAATTATGGTTTATTGTTTTTTTTTCTCATTTAATTCGTCTTAGTCGTTTCTTGTACCCTCTTGTTTTGGTGATTGTCTAGTAGCTTTATTTAATTTTAATATCTCCTTCTATTCCATTGGGTTGCTTGGTCAGTAATTCGAAGATCCGTCCCTTTTCTTGGTGTGTGGTATCTTCACTTCGTTTACCCATGGTCCATCAGTTCCTCTGCCCTTATGGTTCGGATAACTCTGGCGTGTAGAACTGTTTTCTTACTGGTGAAATAGGTCTCCTCCGTCTTGTACCACCATTCCTCTAATACCATATGTTCTGTAGTATTTATGTCTACTTCAAACATCTGATTGTTCTGTTGATTAATCAGAGAAGTTATTTGTGCCTCTCTCATTAATATTATTTTTGCTTTCTTATTTGGTATTTCCATTTCTGGTGTGTTCCAGTGTTTTAATGACCTTCTTGATTTGTTATACTCTGTTTTGTTGTCAGTCATTTCTATTTCTGGCATCTTCCATCTAAGTATAGATTTGCTGAAATTTTTATCCACTGGTTGGTTGTGAATTCCTTTTATAATTTCCCTCAGAGTCCTCCTACAATCTTTGTACTTTATTAATTTGCTTCGGTAGGTAAGGGGCAAATTAAACACATCGATCAGTCCGTTCTTCATCATCTCCACTTCTTCTCGTGTTTTGATGAGTTTCCTCTTATATACCTTTCTCAATTCCTCTGTTTTCTTAATCTTCTTAATGATTCGATTCTTCTTCATATGATTGTTCACATCTTTTTGTATCTCTTGGTGCCTCTCCTCCAGTTCCTTGATCACCTCCTGTTTCTTCTTCTGGCATCCTTCGGTAAGGACTTGGTAGAATTCGGTCGCTCTCAATTTATTTTCCTCCTCGACATCGATGATTTTATAGTTCATTTCTTCTCGGACTTGTAGCAAGGCTTCGTTGGTCTCCGCTACCGATTGCCTGGTCTCCTCTCGATATTCGACCAGTTGTTGCTTCCATTCTTCCTTGGTTTTCTCACTTTCTTCCTCAATCTTCCGTTGGAGAATATCATGATTATTTTCCATCTTTTTATTTACTATTTCCAGATCCTTCTTGATCTATTTCTTCAGCTCTTCGCTCTTCTTTTCCAATGCTTCCTGACTTCTCTTCAAGTCTTCATGGTTGCTCTCTATTTTGTTATTCAGGAATTCCATTCCCTTTTGTAATGATTCTAGTTTTTTATTCACATCTTCCTGGTTCCTATTCATTTGTCCAAATTGTTCCATCATCATTTTCATCAAACTATCTAGTTTCGTTTCTTCTGTTGGTTTGACTGGTTGTTGGTTTACCATGACTTCTGCTTCTGTTTCTGGTTCAGGTGGGTTTGGATTTTCCACTTGGTCCTCCTGTGGGTTCTCTTCTGACAATTCTCCAGTCGTTTCCTCAACTTCTACTTCCTCAACTTCTTCCATTTCTTCTGGGTTTCCTTCTTGGTTTATTGCTTCCTTCCCTTTGCGCCTCGTAACCATGCCGTGTCTATTCATGACCGGCGCTAGTTATCCTTTCTAGCCTCACGTTGCTGGTCGCCAATATGTAACGCTAATCTGAGGTCCTTCCTTTATTCTTATAGCCCCTCGTTGGGTTCGTCAATATTGTAACGAGTGAACGAGGTCGGGGGTCGTACCTGTTAAAATGTATCACACTTGTTTATTTTGTGTATTAGTGTGAATGTAGTGTGTTTGCCTCACACCGGTCATTACATAAATCGACGTCACTACTGGAGTCCGTAGCGTTGTCAATATTACCAGTACAACCTACCTGTTAATTCATAGGGGTTGCGAATCCCGGGTGGCGCCAAATTTTTTCTATTAAAACAATTAAAATAGTTAAATTCTAAAATGATACGTGTGATTAGCATGGACAGCTGGATCGTTCGAATGGTTCCCGCCGCTATATAAGTTGCCGCTTCGTCCACTCGTGATGAGCGCTAGTTGGCTGTTGAATAAAACTTGCTAACACACATATACTCTACAAAATCCTATGAAATAACATGATAGTAATACTCGGTACTGTGTTTTTAATACAAATTTGGTCATCAATAAATATGACAAATGAATTATAAATAATTTGATAACAGATTGCTCCGGCTTATAGCATGAAACACTAAAATATCTCAGAGTTGGCAAAATTGATTTTAAAACACTTTCGTTTGCCGATATGGCGTCAGTTGCATACAATAAATTACTCTGTTTAAAATCTGGAGTTCTTTGGATCATGAAATAAGACATAAACGTTGGTTACATTAAAAAAGTACACTACCATACCTTATACGTACGTAGAAATAATAATGTGTTTTTACAAATTGTTCGGTAGTGTCGTATTTCTGTTACAAAAATTGTGCTCTCAATCAAGGTTATCTTTTGATTAATAAAATGTTTTTTAGTAAGTAAATTATGCATTAACACCTTTGAAAGAAAATAATACTTGTTCAATAGTGAGAAATTTTATCATTTGGAAAATAATTTAAGTAATTTGGGTTTTTGGGATTAAGGAATTTATTTGATACTTATCAGTTCATATAACGTTGAAGTGTAGTCATCGGGTAGTGGATATTCTTCAATTTTGGGCTGGGTTTAAACTTCTAACATCTTTTCCAATCTGGTCTTGGGTTTTTTTTCTAATTAATTTATTTAATTTGGTTCCTGGACATCGTTAATTCTTGTAGATCGACATCTATTCGTCTTTGGTTATCTTGGTTCACTTTCGAAACTTCTTGTAACTATTTAAATTAAAATTTCAATCATTCCAATTTTGCGTGCCGCTTACCCATGCGTCGTTTTTTCGAGTCTCTAATATTTAACGGAAAATAAGCCCTCAACGGCTCGTTGTCATAGTAACCTCAATCCTGTGATTGGTTAACTACTCTTTCAAAGACATTGTTAAAATATTTGAATTTTTATTCAAATTTATTAAGTATTTTCTTAATGGTTTTATTCCTTTATAGTTCCTTTGGGGTAATAAATGATATCACTATTATCTTTCCTTCCTTTCAAAGTTTACAATGATACCTCATAAGGTCATATTCTGTTATACATTAACTTTAGTCCAAATATTTGACATTTGATAAATTACATATCTTTCTTAAATTAAACTATTACAATAACATTTCTGTTTTAAAATAATTGACATATAATTACTGGCCATTTACTGGTCTTAGATTAGTAAGATTTCTTGCGAAATAGATACAATTTACTTTTGAGTGTCACTGACAGTTAAATGTTTTCATAGCCAAGATTAGCCATGATTGGTTTTTGGTGTATTTCTTTTTAAATTACATTTTGAATTCAGCCTGATGGGCTTCACTTAGTTATCATATTTGTTTGTGTTTTAACTATTATTCCACATACATTTTCATTACACATCCTTTAAAATATAATAATTAGGTTTATGGACTGTAGGTTCTCTTCAGCCATATTTCCTTTTTAACATTGAACCAAACTATTCTTTACAAGTCACTAGTTATTATTAGTTCTAATATTGATTTCTTTCTTTTGTTACAATCTAGAGTGATAAACCTTGTCACTTCTCGTAAAATTATGAAAGTTAATTCCCCTTTCAACATGGGGTGTTTTATTCTTTGTAGTCTTAATTTTAACAACAAAACTTTATTTCTATTCTACTATACCATGATAACACAAATTACTTTTGTCTGGGCTTTCTCCCTGAATAACATTACATGCTTCCTTTATATTTTATTTGGAATACTATTTCTAGTTATTTCTAGTTATATTAATGTGTACAATGTCACTCCAATCATTGATTGTTCATCAATGTTTATAAAGTGTTTTCTTATCTATCATTATATTTTAATGCTTAACATACACTTTCACTATTTTTAGGGTACTTACTCTTCACTAAGGCACCTCACTTTGGTTCACTGTTTGTATTGAGTGTTATTTAATGGGTAATCCCTATACTTTCTCCTATCATTTCTCACTATTTCTTTCTAGCATAATATTTATTATTAATAATATTAGGTTAGTTATTTCTTGTTAAATCTAATCTTTCTGACTGTGTTAGTGTACTTTTTCTACATTACTTTACTTTACAATCGTATTGTTTTTAAAATTGGTACATAGGTTAATTCAATTACAACAATAATATTTGTTTCATCAATAAATAATTATTTGAGGTTTATTGACCATATTCTATCCTTGAGTATACTATTTTTCTCCTTTATATGTGTGTTAGTTTCCCCTTGGGTTTAACCCGTCTCCTCTTCATTCTTCCTCTTCTTCGTCTTCAATAGTCTTCATCTTGGTTTGGTTCTCCTCTTCTCTTCTGGTTTAAAATTCTGTTTAATTGTAGGGATCTGTTCTCTTCCTCTGATTCTTCTCTTGTTAGTTCATAATTGTTTGGTCTATCACATTTTTTCTTGACTATGTCACGTGGTTCCCTTCTGTATGTTTATGTTGTTGGCTCAATCACTTGGGTTGGGTAATATCGCCGTACGTCGTGTCAAAAACTTAACATTTTATACATTTTTTAAACATTTTATTTTATATGAAGTATTTTTATATTAAGAATTATCTTTTTTATCACTGGTACGGGATTTGGCTTAATTGTCTCGTAACATAATGCCTCTCCTCTAAAATTGATCATTTTAATAAAACACTAGCATAGTTTTTTATGAAATTATCAGTTATAGATAACCTTTTTCCTTTTCTTTCTTGTTTGTTTCTCCATTCTTCATTTCTCTTCTTACTTAATTCATTCCATTTTATTTGGATCTGTTTTTATTTATTTCCATTGGTGCATTTTCCCTCATACACAATTTTGTTCCCTAACTTATATAGTAGCTGGTTTCTCCCATTACTACTCATTTTTCTGAGACCAGAGGCATATCATCTCTGCTCAGTTTATTTGGATTGCTGGACTTTTCAACAGTCAATCTAAAATACCTTCTTTGTCAACTTGTGACTTAATAATAATAATACAATAATAATATAATAATATACTTTGGGATTGTCCACCTTGTAGTTTGTTTTTAGATCACTTTGTCATTACTACTCATTCTTCCTTCCGCTATACCTTAACTATACACTATCATCTACTCATACACTTGGTTGTTTTTATATTTATTCATATGTTAATTTCATCATATCTCACTTTTCATTATTTTGTTTTCAATGCTCGTTGTGATCATTTTAATTGTCTTAGACATTTTTTTTTTCTTAGTCATTTAGTAGGATTCTGCTTTAGCCATATTTGTATATTGGTTTTATATACAATTTCTCTCTCTCCTTGTACCAGTTAGAATTTTATTTTATTTTTTCTTAGAATACTTTTGATTCAGTATGATTTCAAGTATTTATCTCAGTAATTTGAGCTTGATTTTATTTTTGTTTATTTCATTCTGTATTCAACATCATTTTTGATAATTCTTTGGTAAATTAATTGTCTTACCTTAAAGGAATGTTTGTAGCGTATTCCTTTTTAGTTATTTTTTGGTTTAATTATAATTGTAAGTTTGTGATTCTTACATTTTTATTATGTAGGAATGTGTGTAACTTATTCCTTATTATCTCACTTTTTACTTCATACTTCATATCTCAATCTTTTATTAGACTTTAAATTGAAAGGAATTTGTGTAACTGTTTCCTTTGTTTGTTACTTTATTATTCATTTATATTAATTCTTTTTTATTATTCCACATATATCATCTAAATAAGGTAGTAAGCTGCTCTTACAATCTTTTTTGGAATTTTGCAATGTGTTTCATTTCACAATGGTTTTATTCTTCTTCGTAAAACTTTTTTATCGAAGTTTGGTTATAAACTCCCTTGATTTTTCTTGTATTGATATTACTGATCTGGTAAGTATTATTACCATTATCTCTTGTGATGATATACGGTTATTTATGACATACATAATTGTTCTATTCATATTGCTTTATACCGGACCTTGTTATTTATTTTTGTAAGTTGACTTCTCCTTTTCTTTCCCTTATTATTGCCTTCTTCTTTTGTTCGACACTTTGTTATTCTGCACCTCTTCTCCTTCAAGTGCTTGATAGTCACACTTATTCTGGATGATATTATTAAATTTATTTATTAATTATGGTTTATTGTTTTTTTTCTCATTTAATTCGTCTTAGTCGTTTCTTGTACCCTCTTGTTTTGGTGATTGTCTAGTAGCTTTGTTTAATTTTAATATCTCCTTCTATTCCATTGGGTTGCTTGGTCAGTAATTCGAAGATCCGTCCCTTTTCTTGGTGTGTGGTATCTTCACTTCGTTTACCCATGGTCCATCAGTTCCTCTGCCCTTATGGTTCGGATAACTCTGGCGTGTAGAACTGTTTTCTTACTGGTGAAGTAGGTCTCCTCCGTCTTGTACCACCATTCCTCTAATACCATATGTTCTGTAGTATTTATGTCTACTTCAAACATCTGATTGTTCTGTTGATTAATCAGAGAAGTTATTTGTGCCTCTCTCATTAATATTATTTTTGCTTTTTTATTTGGTATTTCCATTTCTGGTGTGTTCCAGTGTTTTAATGACCTTCTTGATTTGTTATACTCTGTTTTGTTGTCAGTCATTTCTATTTCTGGCATCTTCCATCTAAGTATAGATTTGCTGAAATTTTTATCCACTGGTTGGTTGTGAATTCCTTTTATAATTTCCCTCAGAGTCCTCCTACAATCTTTGTACTTTATTAATTTGCTTCGGTAGGTAAGGGGCAAATTAAACACATCGATCAGTCCGTTCTTCATCATCTCCACTTCTTCTCGTGTTTTGATGAGTTTCCTCTTATATACCTTTCTCAATTCCTCTGTTTTCTTAATCTTCTTAATGATTCGATTCTTCTTCATATGATTGTTCACATCTTTTTGTATCTCTTGGTGCCTCTCCTCCAGTTCCTTGATCACCTCCTGTTTCTTCTTCTGGCATCCTTCGGTAAGGACTTGGTAGAATTCGGTCGCTCTCAATTTATTTTCCTCCTCGACATCGATGATTTTATAGTTCATTTCTTCTCGGACTTGTAGCAAGGCTTCGTTGGTCTCCGCTACCGATTGCCTGGTCTCCTCTCGATATTCGACCAGTTGTTGCTTCCATTCTTCCTTGGTTTTCTCACTTTCTTCCTCAATCTTCCGTTGGAGAATATCATGATTATTTTCCATCTTTTTATTTACTATTTCCAGATCCTTCTTGATCTATTTCTTCAGCTCTTCGCTCTTCTTTTCCAATGCTTCCTGACTTCTCTTCAAGTCTTCATGGTTGCTCTCTATTTTGTTATTCAGGAATTCCATTCCCTTTTGTAATGATTCTAGTTTTTTATTCACATCTTCCTGGTTCCTATTCATTTGTCCAAATTGTTCCATCATCATTTTCATCAAACTATCTAGTTTCGTTTCTTCTGTTGGTTTGACTGGTTGTTGGTTTACCATGACTTCTGCTTCTGTTTCTGGTTCAGGTGGGTTTGGATTTTCCACTTGGTCCTCCTGTGGGTTCTCTTCTGACAATTCTCCAGTCGTTTCCTCAACTTCTACTTCCTCAACTTCTTCCATTTCTTCTGGGTTTCCTTCTTGGTTTATTGCTTCCTTCCCTTTGCGCCTCGTAACCATACCGTGTCTATTCATGACCGGCGCTAGTTATCCTTTCTAGCCTCACGTTGCTGGTCGCCAATATGTAACGCTAATCTGAGGTCCTTCCTTTATTCTTATAGCCCCTCGTTGGGTTCGTCAATATTGTAACGAGTGAACGAGGTCGTACCTGTTAAAATGTATCACACTTGTTTATTTTGTGTATTAGTGTGAATGTAGTGTGTTTGCCTCACACCGGTCGTTACATAAATCGACGTCACTACTGGAGTCCGTAGCGTTGTCAATATTACCAGTACAACCTACCTGTTAATTCATAGGGGTTGCGAATCCCGGGTGGCGCCAAATTTTTTCTATTAAAACAATTAAAATAGTTAAATTCTAAAATGATACGTGTGATTAGCATGGACAGCTGGATCGTTCGAATGGTTCCGGCCGCTATATAAGTTGCCGCTTCGTCCACTCGTGATGAGCGCTAGTTGGCTGTTGAATAAAACTTGCTAACACACATATACTCTACAAAATCCTATGAAATAACATGATAGTAATACTCGGTACTGTGTTTTTAATACAAATTTGGTCATCAATAAATATGACAAATGAATTATAAATAATTTGATAACAGATTGCTCCGGCTTATAGCATGAAACACTAAAATATCTCAGAGTTGGCAAAATTGATTTTAAAACACTTTCGTTTGCCGATATGGCGTCAGTTGCATACAATAAATTACTCTGTTTAAAATCTGGAGTTCTTTGGATCATGAAATAAGACATAAACGTTGGTTACATTAAAAAAGTACACTACCATACCTTATACGTACGTAGAAATAATAATGTGTTTTTACAAATTGTTCGGTAGTGTCGTATTTCTGTTACAAAAATTGTGCTCTCAATCAAGGTTATCTTTTGATTAATAAAATGTTTTTTAGTAAGTAAATTATGCATTAACACCTTTGAAAGAAAATAATACTTGTTCAATAGTGAGAAATTTTATCATTTGGAAAATAATTTAAGTAATTTGGGTTTTTGGGATTAAGGAATTTATTCGATACTTATCAGTTCATATAACGTTGAAGTGTAGTCATCGGGTTAGTGGATATTCTTCAATTTTGGGCTGGGTTTAAACTTCTAACATCTTTTCCAATCTGGTCTTGGGTTTTTTTTCTAATTAATTTATTTAATTTGGTTCCTGGACATCGTTAATTCTTGTAGATCGACATCTATTCATCTTTGGTCATCTTGGTTCACTTTCGAAACTTCTTGTAACTATTTAAATTAAAATTTCAATCATTCCAATTTTGCGTGCCGCTTACCCACGCGTCGTTTTTTCGAGTCTCTAATATTTAACGGAAAATAAGCCCTCAACGGCTCGTTGTCATAGTAACCTCAATCCTGTGATTGGTTAACTACTCTTTCAAAGACATTGTTAAAATATTTGAATTTTTATTCAAATTTATTAAGTATTTTCTTAATGGTTTTATTCCTTTATAGTTCCTTTGGGGTAATAAATGATATCACTATTATCTTTCTTTCCTTTCAAAGTTTACAATGATACCTCATAAGGTCATATTCTGTTATGCATTAACTTTAGTCCAAATATTTGACATTTGATAAATTACATATCTTTCTTAAATTAAACTATTACAATAACATTTCTGTTTTAAAATAATTGACATATAATTACTGGCCATTTACTGGTCTTAGATTAGTAAGATTTCTTGCGAAATAGATACAATTTACTTTTGAGTGTCACTGACAGTTAAATGTTTTCATAGCCAAGATTAGCCATGATTGGTTTTTGGTGTATTTCTTTTTAAATTACATTTTGAATTCAGCCTGATGGGCTTCACTTAGTTATCATATTTGTTTGTGTTTTAACTATTATTCCACATACATTTTCATTACACATCCTTTAAAATATAATAATTAGGTTTATGGACTGTAGGTTCTCTTCAGCCATATTTCCTTTTTAACATTGAACCAAACTATTCTTTACAAGTCACTAGTTATTATTAGTTCTAATATTGATTTCTTTCTTTTGTTACAATCTAGAGTGATAAACCTTGTCACTTCTCGTAAAATTATGAAAGTTAATTCCCCTTTCAACATGGGGTGTTTTATTCTTTGTAGTCTTAATTTTAACAACAAAACTTTATTTCTATTCTACTATACCATGATAACACAAATTACTTTTGTCTGGGCTTTCTCCCTGAATAACATTACATGCTTCCTTTATATTTTATTTGGAATACTATTTCTAGTTATATTAATGTGTACAATGTCACTCCAATCATTGATTGTTCATCAATGTTTATAAAGTGTTTTCTTATCTATCATTATATTTTAATGCTTAACATACACTTTCACTATTTTTAGGGTACTTACTCTTCACTAAGGCACTTCACTTTGGTTCACTGTTTGTATTGAGTGTTATTTAATGGGTAATCCGTATACTTTCTCCTATCATTTCTCACTATTTCTTTCTAGCATAATATTTATTATTAATAATATTAGGTTAGTTATTTCTTGTTAAATCTAATCTTTCTGACTGTGTTAGTGTACTTTTTCTACATTACTTTACTTTACAATCGTATTGTTTTTAAAATGGGTACATAGGTTAATTCAATTATAACAATAATATTTGTTTCATCAATAAATAATTATTTGAGGTTTATTGACCGTATTCTATCCTTGAGTATACTATTTTTCTCCTTTATATGTGTGTTAGTTTCCCCTTGGGTTTAACCCGTCTCCTCTTCTTCGTCTTCAATAGTCTTCATCTTGGTTCGGTTCTCCTCTTCTCTTCTGGTTTAAAATTCTGTTTAATTGTAGGGATCTGTTCTCTTCCTCTGATTCTTCTCTTGTTAGTTCATAATTGTTTGGTCTATCACATTTTTTCTTGAGTATGTCACGTGGTTCCCTTCTTTATGTTTATGTTGTTGGCTCAATCACTTGGGTTGGGTAATATCCTCGTACGTCGTGTCAAAAACTTTACATTTTATACATTTTTTAAACATTTTATTTTATATGAAGTATTTTTATATTAAGAATTATCTTTTTTATCACTGGTACGGGATTTGGCTTAATTGTCTCGTAACATAATGCCTCTCCTCTAAAATTGATCATTTTAATAAAACACTAGCATAGTTTTTTATGAAATTATCAGTTATAGATAACCTTTTTCCTTTTCTTTCTTGTTTGTTTCTCCATTCTTCATTTCTCTTCTTACTTAATTCATTCCATTTTATTTGGATCTTATTTTATTTATTTCCATTTGTGCATTTTCCCTCATACACAATTTTTTTCCCTAACTTATATAGTAGCTGGTTTCTCCCATTACTACTCATTTTTCTGAGACCAGAGGCATATCATCTCTGCTCAGTTTATTTGGATTGCTGGACTTTTCAACAGTCAATCTAAAATACCTTCTTTGTCAACTTGTGACTTAATAATAATAATACAATAATAATATAATAATATACTTTGGGATTGTCCACCTTGTAGTTTGTTTTTAGATCACTTTGTCATTACTACTCATTCTTCCTTCCGCTATACCTTAACTATACACTATCATCTACTCATACACTTGGTTGTTTTTATATTTATTCATATGTTAATTTCATCATATCTCACTTTTCATTATTTTGTTTTCAATGCTCGTTGTGATCATTTTAATTGTCTTAGACATTTTTTTTTTCTTAGTCATTTAGTAGGATTCTGCTTTAGCCATATTTGTATATTGGTTTTATATACAATTTCTCTCTCTCCTTGTACCAGTTAGAATTTTATTTTATTTTTTCTTAGAATACTTTTGATTCAGTATGATTTCAAGTATTTATCTCAGTAATGTGAGCTTGATTTTATTTTGTTTATTTCATTCTGTATTCAACATCATTTTTGATAATTCTTTGGTAAATTAATTGTCTTACCTTAAAGGAATGTTTGTAGCGTATTCCTTTTTAGTTATTTTTTGGTTTAATTATAATTGTAAGTTTGTGATTCTTAGATTTTTATTATGTAGGAATGTGTGTAACTTATTCCTTATTATCTCACTTTTTACTTCATACTTCATATCTCAATCTTTTATTAGACTGTAAATTGATTTAAATTGAAAGGAATTTGTGTAACTGTTTCCTTTGTTTGTTACTTTATTATTCATTTATATTAATTCTTTTTTATTATTCCGCATATATCATCTAAATAAGGTAGTAAGCTGCTCTTACAATCTTTTTTGGAATTTTGCAATGTGTTTCATTTCACAATGGTTTTATTCTTCTTCGTAAAACTTTTTTATCGAAGTTTGGTTATAAACTCCCTTGATTTTTCTTGTATTGATATTACTGATCTGGTAAGTATTATTACCATTATCTCTTGTGATGATATACGGTTATTTATGACATACATAATTGTTCTATTCATATTGCTTTATACCGGACCTTGTTATTTATTTTTGTAAGTTCACTTCTCCTTTTCTTTCCCTTATTATTGCCTTCTTCTTTTGTTCGACACTTTGTTATTCTGCACCTCTTCTCCTTCAAGTGCTTGATAGTCACACTTATTCTGGATGATATTATTAAATTTATTTATTAATTATGGTTTATTGTTTTTTTTTCTCATTTAATTCGTCTTAGTCGTTTCTTGTACCCTCTTGTTTTGGTGATTGTCTAGTAGCTTTATTTAATTTTAATATCTCCTTCTATTCCATTGGGTTGCTTGGTCAGTAATTCGAAGATCCGTCCCTTTTCTTGGTGTGTGGTATCTTCACTTCGTTTACCCATGGTCCATCAGTTCCTCTGCCCTTATGGTTCGGATAACTCTGGCGTGTAGAACTGTTTTCTTACTGGTGAAATAGGTCTCCTCCGTCTTGTACCACCATTCCTCTAATACCATATGTTCTGTAGTATTTATGTCTACTTCAAACATCTGATTGTTCTGTTGATTAATCAGAGAAGTTATTTGTGCCTCTCTCATTAATATTATTTTTGCTTTCTTATTTGGTATTTCCATTTCTGGTGTGTTCCAGTGTTTTAATGACCTTCTTGATTTGTTATACTCTGTTTTGTTGTCAGTCATTTCTATTTCTGGCATCTTCCATCTAAGTATAGATTTGCTGAAATTTTTATCCACTGGTTGGTTGTGAATTCCTTTTATAATTTCCCTCAGAGTCCTCCTACAATCTTTGTACTTTATTAATTTGCTTCGGTAGGTAAGGGGCAAATTAAACACATCGATCAGTCCGTTCTTCATCATCTCCACTTCTTCTCGTGTTTTGATGAGTTTCCTCTTATATACCTTTCTCAATTCCTCTGTTTTCTTAATCTTCTTAATGATTCGATTCTTCTTCATATGATTGTTCACATCTTTTTGTATCTCTTGGTGCCTCTCCTCCAGTTCCTTGATCACCTCCTGTTTCTTCTTCTGGCATCCTTCGGTAAGGACTTGGTAGAATTCGGTCGCTCTCAATTTATTTTCCTCCTCGACATCGATGATTTTATAGTTCATTTCTTCTCGGACTTGTAGCAAGGCTTCGTTGGTCTCCGCTACCGATTGCCTGGTCTCCTCTCGATATTCGACCAGTTGTTGCTTCCATTCTTCCTTGGTTTTCTCACTTTCTTCCTCAATCTTCCGTTGGAGAATATCATGATTATTTTCCATCTTTTTATTTACTATTTCCAGATCCTTCTTGATCTATTTCTTCAGCTCTTCGCTCTTCTTTTCCAATGCTTCCTGACTTCTCTTCAAGTCTTCATGGTTGCTCTCTATTTTGTTATTCAGGAATTCCATTCCCTTTTGTAATGATTCTAGTTTTTTATTCACATCTTCCTGGTTCCTATTCATTTGTCCAAATTGTTCCATCATCATTTTCATCAAACTATCTAGTTTCGTTTCTTCTGTTGGTTTGACTGGTTGTTGGTTTACCATGACTTCTGCTTCTGTTTCTGGTTCAGGTGGGTTTGGATTTTCCACTTGGTCCTCCTGTGGGTTCTCTTCTGACAATTCTCCAGTCGTTTCCTCAACTTCTACTTCCTCAACTTCTTCCATTTCTTCTGGGTTTCCTTCTTGGTTTATTGCTTCCTTCCCTTTGCGCCTCGTAACCATGCCGTGTCTATTCATGACCGGCGCTAGTTATCCTTTCTAGCCTCACGTTGCTGGTCGCCAATATGTAACGCTAATCTGAGGTCCTTCCTTTATTCTTATAGCCCCTCGTTGGGTTCGTCAATATTGTAACGAGTGAACGAGGTCGTACCTGTTAAAATGTATCACACTTGTTTATTTTGTGTATTAGTGTGAATGTAGTGTGTTTGCCTCACACCGGTCGTTACATAAATCGACGTCACTACTGGAGTCCGTAGCGTTGTCAATATTACCAGTACAACCTACCTGTTAATTCATAGGGGTTGCGAATCCCGGGTGGCGCCAAATTTTTTCTATTAAAACAATTAAAATAGTTAAATTCTAAAATGATACGTGTGATTAGCATGGACAGCTGGATCGTTCGAATGGTTCCCGCCGCTATATAAGTTGCCGCTTCGTCCACTCGTGATGAGCGCTAGTTGGCTGTTGAATAAAACTTGCTAACACACATATACTCTACAAAATCCTATGAAATAACATGATAGTAATACTCGGTACTGTGTTTTTAATACAAATTTGGTCATCAATAAATATGACAAATGAATTATAAATAATTTGATAACAGATTGCTCCGGCTTATAGCATGAAACACTAAAATATCTCAGAGTTGGCAAAATTGATTTTAAAACACTTTCGTTTGCCGATATGGCGTCAGTTGCATACAATAAATTACTCTGTTTAAAATCTGGAGTTCTTTGGATCATGAAATAAGACATAAACGTTGGTTACATTAAAAAAGTACACTACCATACCTTATACGTACGTAGAAATAATAATGTGTTTTTACAAATTGTTCGGTAGTGTCGTATTTCTGTTACAAAAATTGTGCTCTCAATCAAGGTTATCTTTTGATTAATAAAATGTTTTTTAGTAAGTAAATTATGCATTAACACCTTTGAAAGAAAATAATACTTGTTCAATAGTGAGAAATTTTATCATTTGGAAAATAATTTAAGTAATTTGGGTTTTTGGGATTAAGGAATTTATTTGATACTTATCAGTTCATATAACGTTGAAGTGTAGTCATCGGGTTAGTGGATATTCTTCAATTTTGGGCTGGGTTTAAACTTCTAACATCTTTTCCAATCTGGTCTTGGGTTTTTTTTCTAATTAATTTATTTAATTTGGTTCCTGGACATCGTTAATTCTTGTAGATCGACATCTATTCGTCTTTGGTTATCTTGGTTCACTTTCGAAACTTCTTGTAACTATTTAAATTAAAATTTCAATCATTCCAATTTTGCGTGCCGCTTACCCACGCGTCGTTTTTTCGAGTCTCTAATATTTAACGGAAAATAAGCCCTCAACGGCTCGTTGTCATAGTAACCTCAATCCTGTGATTGGTTAACTACTCTTTCAAAGACATTGTTAAAATATTTGAATTTTTATTCAAATTTATTAAGTATTTTCTTAATGGTTTTATTCCTTTATAGTTCCTTTGGGGTAATAAATGATATCACTATTATCTTTCTTTCCTTTCAAAGTTTACAATGATACCTCATAAGGTCATATTCTGTTATACATTAACTTTAGTCCAAATATTTGACATTTGATAAAGTACATATCTTTCTTAAATTAAACTATTACAATAACATTTCTGTTTTAAAATAATTGACATATAATTACTGGCCATTTACTGGTCTTAGATTAGTAAGATTTCTTGCGAAATAGATACAATTTACTTTTGAGTGTCACTGACAGTTAAATGTTTTCATAGCCAAGATTAGCCATGATTGGTTTTTGGTGTATTTCTTTTTAAATTACATTTTGAATTCAGCCTGATGGGCTTCACTTAGTTATCATATTTGTTTGTGTTTTAACTATTATTCCACATACATTTTCATTACACATCCTTTAAAATATAATAATTAGGTTTATGGACTGTAGGTTCTCTTCAGCCATATTTCCTTTTTAACATTGAACCAAACTATTCTTTACAAGTCACTAGTTATTATTAGTTCTAATATTGATTTCTTTCTTTTGTTACAATCTAGAGTGATAAACCTTGTCACTTCTCGTAAAATTATGAAAGTTAATTCCCCTTTCAACATGGGGTGTTTTATTCTTTGTAGTCTTAATTTTAACAACAAAACTTTATTTCTATTCTACTATACCATGATAACACAGATTACTTTTGTCTGGGCTTTCTCCCTGAATAACATTACATGCTTCCTTTATATTTTATTTGGAATACTATTTCTAGTTATTTCTAGTTATATTAATGTGTACAATGTCACTCCAATCATTGATTGTTCATCAATGTTTATAAAGTGTTTTCTTATCTATCATTATATTTTAATGCTTAACATACACTTTCACTATTTTTAGGGTACTTACTCTTCACTAAGACACTTCACTTTGGTTCACTGTTTGTATTGAGTGTTATTTAATGGGTAATCCCTATACTTTCTCCTATCATTTCTCACTATTTCTTTCTAGCATAATATTTATTATTAATAATATTAGGTTAGTTATTTCTTGTTAAATCTAATCTTTCTGACTGTGTTAGTGTACTTTTTCTACATTACTTTACTTTACAATCGTATTGTTTTTAAAATTGGTACATAGGTTAATTCAATTACAACAATAATATTTGTTTCATCAATAAATAATTATTTGAGGTTTATTGACCATATTCTATCCTTGAGTATACTATTTTTCTCCTTTATATGTGTGTTAGTTTCCCCTTGGGTTTAACCCGTCTCCTCTTCATTCTTCCTCTTCTTCGTCTTCAATAGTCTTCATCTTGGTTTGGTTCTCCTCTTCTCTTCTGGTTTAAAATTCTGTTTAATTGTAGGGATCTGTTCTCTTCCTCTGATTCTTCTCTTGTTAGTTCATAATTGTTTGGTCTATCACATTTTTTCTTGACTATGTCACGTGGTTCCCTTCTTTATGTTTATGTTGTTGGCTCAATCACTTGGGTTGGGTAATATCGCCTTACGTCGTGTCAAAAACTTTACATTTTATACATTTTTTAAACATTTTATTTTATATGAAGTATTTTTATATTAAGAATTATCTTTTTTATCACTGGTACGGGATTTGGCTTAATTGTCTCTTAACATAATGCCTCTCCTCTAAAATTGATCATTTTAATAAAACACTAGCATAGTTTTTTATGAAATTATCAGTTATAGATAACCTTTTTCCTTTTCTTTCTTGTTTGTTTCTCCATTCTTCATTTCTCTTCTTACTTAATTCATTCCATTTTATTTGGATCTGTTTTTATTTATTTCCATTGGTGCATTTTCCCTCATACACAATTTTTTTCCCTAACTTATATAGTAGCTGGTTTCTCCCATTACTACTCATTTTTCTGAGACCAGAGGCATATCATCTCTGCTCAGTTTATTTGGATTGCTGGACTTTTCAACAGTCAATCTAAAATACCTTCTTTGTCAACTTGTGACTTAATAATAATAATACAATAATAATATAATAATATACTTTGGGATTGTCCACCTTGTAGTTTGTTTTTAGATCACTTTGTCATTACTACTCATTCTTCCTTCCGCTATACCTTAACTATACACTATCATCTACTCATACACTTGGTTGTTTTTATATTTATTCATATGTTAATTTCATCATATCTCACTTTTCATTATTTTGTTTTCAATGCTCGTTGTGATCATTTTAATTGCCTTAGACATTTTTTTTTTCTTAGTCATTTAGTAGGATTCTGCTTTAGCCATATTTGTATATTGGTTTTATATACAATTTCTCTCTCTCCTTGTACCAGTTAGAATTTTATTTTATTTTTTCTTAGAATACTTTTGATTCAGTATGATTTCAAGTATTTATCTCAGTAATTTGAGCTTGATTTTATTTTTGTTTATTTCATTCTGTATTCAACATCATTTTTGATAATTCTTTGGTAAATTAATTGTCTTACCTTAAAGGAATGTTTGTAGCGTATTCCTTTTTAGTTATTTTTTGGTTTAATTATAATTGTAAGTTTGTGATTCTTACATTTTTATTATGTAGGAATGTGTGTAACTTATTCCTTATTATCTCACTTTTTACTTCATACTTCATATCTCAATCTTTTATTAGACTTTAAATTGAAAGGAATTTGTGTAACTGTTTCCTTTGTTTGTTACTTTATTATTCATTTATATTAATTCTTTTTTATTATTCTGCATATATCATCTAAATAAGGTAGTAAGCTGCTCTTACAATCTTTTTTGGAATTTTGCAATGTGTTTCATTTCACAATGGTTTTATTCTTCTTCGTAAAACTTTTTTATCGAAGTTTGGTTATAAACTCCCTTGATTTTTCTTGTATTGATATTACTGATCTGGTAAGTATTATTACCATTATCTCTTGTGATGATATACGGTTATTTATGACATACATAATTGTTCTATTCATATTGCTTTATACCGGACCTTGTTATTTTTTTTTGTAATTTGACTTCTCCTTTTCTTTCCCTTATTATTGCCTTCTTCTTTTGTTCGACACTTTGTTATTCTGCACCTCTTCTCCTTCAAGTGCTTGATAGTCACACTTATTCTGGATGATATTATTAAATTTATTTATTAATTATGGTTTATTGTTTTTTTCTCATTTAATTCGTCTTAGTCGTTTCTTGTACCCTCTTGTTTTGGTGATTGTCTAGTAGCTTTATTTAATTTTAATATCTCCTTCTATTCCATTGGGTTGCTTGGTCAGTAATTCGAAGATCCGTCCCTTTTCTTGGTGTGTGGTATCTTCACTTCGTTTACCCATGGTCCATCAGTTCCTCTGCCCTTATGGTTCGGATAACTCTGGCGTGTAGAACTGTTTTCTTACTGGTGAAGTAGGTCTCCTCCGTCTTGTACCACCATTCCTCTAATACCATATGTTCTGTAGTATTTATGTCTACTTCAAACATCTGATTGTTCTGTTGATTAATCAGAGAAGTTATTTGTGCCTCTCTCATTAATATTATTTTTGCTTTTTTATTTGGTATTTCCATTTCTGGTGTGTTCCAGTGTTTTAATGACCTTCTTGATTTGTTATACTCTGTTTTGTTGTCAGTCATTTCTATTTCTGGCATCTTCCATCTAAGTATAGATTTGCTGAAATTTTTATCCACTGGTTGGTTGTGAATTCCTTTTATAATTTCCCTCAGAGTCCTCCTACAATCTTTGTACTTTATTAATTTGCTTCGGTAGGTAAGGGGCAAATTAAACACATCGATCAGTCCGTTCTTCATCATCTCCACTTCTTCTCGTGTTTTGATGAGTTTCCTCTTATATACCTTTCTCAATTCCTCTGTTTTCTTAATCTTCTTAATGATTCGATTCTTCTTCATATGATTGTTCACATCTTTTTGTATCTCTTGGTGCCTCTCCTCCAGTTCCTTGATCACCTCCTGTTTCTTCTTCTGGCATCCTTCGGTAAGGACTTGGTAGAATTCGGTCGCTCTCAATTTATTTTCCTCCTCGACATCGATGATTTTATAGTTCATTTCTTCTCGGACTTGTAGCAAGGCTTCGTTGGTCTCCGCTACCGATTGCCTGGTCTCCTCTCGATATTCGACCAGTTGTTGCTTCCATTCTTCCTTGGTTTTCTCACTTTCTTCCTCAATCTTCCGTTGGAGAATATCATGATTATTTTCCATCTTTTTATTTACTATTTCCAGATCCTTCTTGATCTATTTCTTCAGCTCTTCGCTCTTCTTTTCCAATGCTTCCTGACTTCTCTTCAAGTCTTCATGGTTGCTCTCTATTTTGTTATTCAGGAATTCCATTCCCTTTTGTAATGATTCTAGTTTTTTATTCACATCTTCCTGGTTCCTATTCATTTGTCCAAATTGTTCCATCATCATTTTCATCAAACTATCTAGTTTCGTTTCTTCTGTTGGTTTGACTGGTTGTTGGTTTACCATGACTTCAGCTTCTGTTTCTGGTTCAGGTGGGTTTGGATTTTCCACTTGGTCCTCCTGTGGGTTCTCTTCTGACAATTCTCCAGTCGTTTCCTCAACTTCTACTTCCTCAACTTCTTCCATTTCTTCTGGGTTTCCTTCTTGGTTTATTGCTTCCTTCCCTTTGCGCCTCGTAACCATACCGTGTCTATTCATGACCGGCGCTAGTTATCCTTTCTAGCCTCACGTTGCTGGTCGCCAATATGTAACGCTAATCTGAGGTCCTTCCTTTATTCTTATAGCCCCTCATTGGGTTCGTCAATATTGTAACGAGTGAACGAGGTCGTACCTGTTAAAATGTATCACACTTGTTTATTTTGTGTATTAGTGTGAATGTAGTGTGTTTGCCTCACACCGGTCGTTACATAAATCGACGTCACTACTGGAGTCCGTAGCGTTGTCAATATTACCAGTACAACCTACCTGTTAATTCATAGGGGTTGCGAATCCCGGGTGGCGCCAAATTTTTTCTATTAAAACAATTAAAATAGTTAAATTCTAAAATGATACGTGTGATTAGCATGGACAGCTGGATCGATCGAATGGTTCCGGCCGCTATATAAGTTGCCGCTTCGTCCACTCGTGATGAGCGCTAGTTGGCTGTTGAATAAAACTTGCTAACACACATATACTCTACAAAATCCTATGAAATAACATGATAGTAATACTCGGTACTGTGTTTTTAATACAAATTTGGTCATCAATAAATATGACAAATGAATTATAAATAATTTGATAACAGATTGCTCCGGCTTATAGCATGAAACACTAAAATATCTCAGAGTTGGCAAAATTGATTTTAAAACACTTTCGTTTGCCGATATGGCGTCAGTTGCATACAATAAATTACTCTGTTTAAAATCTGGAGTTCTTTGGATCATGAAATAAGACATAAACGTTGGTTACATTAAAAAAGTACACTACCATACCTTATACGTACGTAGAAATAATAATGTGTTTTTACAAATTGTTCGGTAGTGTCGTATTTCTGTTACAAAAATTGTGCTCTCAATCAAGGTTATCTTTTGATTAATAAAATGTTTTTTAGTAAGTAAATTATGCATTAACACCTTTGAAAGAAAATAATACTTGTTCAATAGTGAGAAATTTTATCATTTGGAAAATAATTTAAGTAATTTGGGTTTTTGGGATTAAGGAATTTATTCGATACTTATCAGTTCATATAACGTTGAAGTGTAGTCATCGGGTTAGTGGATATTCTTCAATTTTGGGCTGGGTTTAAACTTCTAACATCTTTTCCAATCTGGTCTTGGGTTTTTTTTCTAATTAATTTATTTAATTTGGTTCATGGACATCGTTAATTCTTGTAGATCGACATCTATTCATCTTTGGTCATCTTGGTTCACTTTCGAAACTTCTTGTAACTATTTAAATTAAAATTTCAATCATTCCAATTTTGCGTGCCGCTTACCCACGCGTCGTTTTTTCGAGTCTCTAATATTTAACGGAAAATAAGCCCTCAACGGCTCGTTGTCATAGTAACCTCAATCCTGTGATTGGTTAACTACTCTTTCAAAGACATTGTTAAAATATTTGAATTTTTATTCAAATTTATTAAGTATTTTCTTAATGGTTTTATTCCTTTATAGTTCCTTTGGGGTAATAAATGATATCACTATTATCTTTCTTTCCTTTCAAAGTTTACAATGATACCTCATAAGGTCATATTCTGTTATGCATTAACTTTAGTCCAAATATTTGACATTTGATAAATTACATATCTTTCTTAAATTAAACTATTACAATAACATTTCTGTTTTAAAATAATTGACATATAATTACTGGCCATTTACTGGTCTTAGATTAGTAAGATTTCTTGCGAAATAGATACAATTTACTTTTGAGTGTCACTGACAGTTAAATGTTTTCATAGCCAAGATTAGCCATGATTGGTTTTTGGTGTATTTCTTTTTAAATTACATTTTGAATTCAGCCTGATGGGCTTCACTTAGTTATCATATTTGTTTGTGTTTTAACTATTATTCCACATACATTTTCATTACACATCCTTTAAAATATAATAATTAGGTTTATGGACTGTAGGTTCTCTTCAGCCATATTTCCTTTTTAACATTGAACCAAACTATTCTTTACAAGTCACTAGTTATTATTAGTTCTAATATTGATTTCTTTCTTTTGTTACAATCTAGAGTGATAAACCTTGTCACTTCTCGTAAAATTATGAAAGTTAATTCCCCTTTCAACATGGGGTGTTTTATTCTTTGTAGTCTTAATTTTAACAACAAAACTTTATTTCTATTCTACTATACCATGATAACACAAATTACTTTTGTCTGGGCTTTCTCCCTGAATAACATTACATGCTTCCTTTATATTTTATTTGGAATACTATTTCTAGTTATATTAATGTGTACAATGTCACTCCAATCATTGATTGTTCATCAATGTTTATAAAGTGTTTTCTTATCTATCATTATATTTTAATGCTTAACATACACTTTCACTATTTTTAGGGTACTTACTCTTCACTAAGGCACTTCACTTTGGTTCACTGTTTGTATTGAGTGTTATTTAATGGGTAATCCCTATACTTTCTCCTATCATTTCTCACTATTTCTTTCTAGCATAATATTTATTATTAATAATATTAGGTTAGTTATTTCTTGTTAAATCTAATCTTTCTGACTGTGTTAGTGTACTTTTTCTACATTACTTTACTTTACAATCGTATTGTTTTTAAAATGGGTACATAGGTTAATTCAATTATAACAATAATATTTGTTTCATCAATAAATAATTATTTGAGGTTTATTGACCGTATTCTATCCTTGAGTATACTATTTTTCTCCTTTATATGTGTGTTAGT
This sequence comes from Magicicada septendecula, assembly GCA_034769895.1. Taxonomy (NCBI): domain Eukaryota; kingdom Metazoa; phylum Arthropoda; class Insecta; order Hemiptera; family Cicadidae; genus Magicicada; species Magicicada septendecula. Next base: position 565,805,965 of record CM068368.1, on the reverse strand, counting down.
TTCCCCTTGGGTTTAACCCGTCTCCTCTTCATTCTTCCTCTTCTTCGTCTTCAATAGTCTTCATCTTGGTTCGGTTCTCCTCTTCTCTTCTGGTTTAAAATTCTGTTTAATTGTAGGGATCTGTTCTCTTCCTCTGATTCTTCTCTTGTTAGTTTATAATTGTTTGGTCTATCACATTTTTTCTTGAGTATGTCACGTGGTTCCCTTCTTTATGTTTATGTTGTTGGCTCAATCACTTGGGTTGGGTAATATCGTCGTACGTCGTGTCAAAAACTTTACATTTTATACATTTTTTAAACATTTTATTTTATATGAAGTATTTTTATATTAAGAATTATCTTTTTTATCACTGGTACGGGATTTGGCTTAATTGTCTCTTAACATAATGCCTCTCCTCTAAAATTGATCATTTTAATAAAACACTAGCATAGTTTTTTATGAAATTATCAGTTATAGATAACCTTTTTCCTTTTCTTTCTTGTTTGTTTCTCCATTCTTCATTTCTCTTCTTACTTAATTCATTCCATTTTATTTGGATCTGTTTTTATTTATTTCCATTGGTGCATTTTCCCTCATACACAATTTTTTTCCCTAACTTATATAGTAGCTGGTTTCTCCCATTACTACTCATTTTTCTGAGACCAGAGGCATATCATCTCTGCTCAGTTTATTTGGATTGCTGGACTTTTCAACAGTCAATCTAAAATACCTTCTTTGTCAACTTGTGACTTAATAATAATAATACAATAATAATATAATAATATACTTTGGGATTGTCCACCTTGTAGTTTGTTTTTAGATCACTTTGTCATTACTACTCATTCTTCCTTCCGCTATACCTTAACTATACACTATCATCTACTCATACACTTGGTTGTTTTTATATTTATTCATATGTTAATTTCATCATATCTCACTTTTCATTATTTTGTTTTCAATGCTCGTTGTGATCATTTTAATTGCCTTAGACATTTTTTTTTTCTTAGTCATTTAGTAGGATTCTGCTTTAGCCATATTTGTATATTGGTTTTATATACAATTTCTCTCTCTCCTTGTACCAGTTAGAATTTTATTTTATTTTTTCTTAGAATACTTTTGATTCAGTATGATTTCAAGTATTTATCTCAGTAATTTGAGCTTGATTTTATTTTTGTTTATTTCATTCTGTATTCAACATCATTTTTGATAATTCTTTGGTAAATTAATTGTCTTACCTTAAAGGAATGTTTGTAGCGTATTCCTTTTTAGTTATTTTTTAGTTTAATTATAATTGTAAGTTTGTGATTCTTACATTTTTATTATGTAGGAATGTGTGTAACTTATTCCTTATTATCTCACTTTTTACTTCATACTTCATATCTCAATCTTTTATTAGACTTTAAATTGAAAGGAATTTGTGTAACTGTTTCCTTTGTTTGTTACTTTATTATTCATTTATATTAATTCTTTTTTATTATTCTGCATATATCATCTAAATAAGGTAGTAAGCTGCTCTTACAATCTTTTTTGGAATTTTGCAATGTGTTTCATTTCACAATGGTTTTATTCTTCTTCGTAAAACTTTTTTATCGAAGTTTGGTTATAAACTCCCTTGATTTTTCTTGTATTGATATTACTGATCTGGTAAGTATTATTACCATTATCTCTTGTGATGATATACGGTTATTTATGACATACATAATTGTTCTATTCATATTGCTTTATACCGGACCTTGTTATTTTTTTTTGTAAGTTGACTTCTCCTTTTCTTTCCCTTATTATTGCCTTCTTCTTTTGTTCGACACTTTGTTATTCTGCACCTCTTCTCCTTCAAGTGCTTGATAGTCACACTTATTCTGGATGATATTATTAAATTTATTTATTAATTATGGTTTATTGTTTTTTTTCTCATTTAATTCGTCTTAGTCGTTTCTTGTACCCTCTTGTTTTGGTGATTGTCTAGTAGCTTTATTTAATTTTAATATCTCCTTCTATTCCATTGGGTTGCTTGGTCAGTAATTCGAAGATCCGTCCCTTTTCTTGGTGTGTGGTATCTTCACTTCGTTTACCCATGGTCCATCAGTTCCTCTGCCCTTATGGTTCGGATAACTCTGGCGTGTAGAACTGTTTTCTTACTGGTGAAGTAGGTCTCCTCCGTCTTGTACCACCATTCCTCTAATACCATATGTTCTGTAGTATTTATGTCTACTTCAAACATCTGATTGTTCTGTTGATTAATCAGAGAAGTTATTTGTGCCTCTCTCATTAATATTATTTTTGCTTTTTTATTTGGTATTTCCATTTCTGGTGTGTTCCAGTGTTTTAATGACCTTCTTGATTTGTTATACTCTGTTTTGTTGTCAGTCATTTCTATTTCTGGCATCTTCCATCTAAGTATAGATTTGCTGAAATTTTTATCCACTGGTTGGTTGTGAATTCCTTTTATAATTTCCCTCAGAGTCCTCCTACAATCTTTGTACTTTATTAATTTGCTTCGGTAGGTAAGGGGCAAATTAAACACATCGATCAGTCCGTTCTTCATCATCTCCACTTCTTCTCGTGTTTTGATGAGTTTCCTCTTATATACCTTTCTCAATTCCTCTGTTTTCTTAATCTTCTTAATGATTCGATTCTTCTTCATATGATTGTTCACATCTTTTTGTATCTCTTGGTGCCTCTCCTCCAGTTCCTTGATCACCTCCTGTTTCTTCTTCTGGCATCCTTCGGTAAGGACTTGGTAGAATTCGGTCGCTCTCAATTTATTTTCCTCCTCGACATCGATGATTTTATAGTTCATTTCTTCTCGGACTTGTAGCAAGGCTTCGTTGGTCTCCGCTACCGATTGCCTGGTCTCCTCTCGATATTCGACCAGTTGTTGCTTCCATTCTTCCTTGGTTTTCTCACTTTCTTCCTCAATCTTCCGTTGGAGAATATCATGATTATTTTCCATCTTTTTATTTACTATTTCCAGATCCTTCTTGATCTATTTCTTCAGCTCTTCGCTCTTCTTTTCCAATGCTTCCTGACTTCTCTTCAAGTCTTCATGGTTGCTCTCTATTTTGTTATTCAGGAATTCCATTCCCTTTTGTAATGATTCTAGTTTTTTATTCACATCTTCCTGGTTCCTATTCATTTGTCCAAATTGTTCCATCATCATTTTCATCAAACTATCTAGTTTCGTTTCTTCTGTTGGTTTGACTGGTTGTTGGTTTACCATGACTTCTGCTTCTGTTTCTGGTTCAGGTGGGTTTGGATTTTCCACTTGGTCCTCCTGTGGGTTCTCTTCTGACAATTCTCCAGTCGTTTCCTCAACTTCTACTTCCACAACTTCTTCCATTTCTTCTGGGTTTCCTTCTTGGTTTATTGCTTCCTTCCCTTTGCGCCTCGTAACCATACCGTGTCTATTCATGACCGGCGCTAGTTATCCTTTCTAGCCTCACGTTGCTGGTCGCCAATATGTAACGCTAATCTGAGGTCCTTCCTTTATTCTTATAGCCCCTCGTTGGGTTCGTCAATATTGTAACGAGTGAACGAGGTCGTACCTGTTAAAATGTATCACACTTGTTTATTTTGTGTATTAGTGTGAATGTAGTGTGTTTGCCTCACACCGGTCGTTACATAAATCGACGTCACTACTGGAGTCCGTAGCGTTGTCAATATTACCAGTACAACCTACCTGTTAATTCATAGGGGTTGCGAATCCCGGGTGGCGCCAAATTTTTTCTATTAAAACAATTAAAATAGTTAAATTCTAAAATGATACGTGTGATTAGCATGGACAGCTGGATCGTTCGAATGGTTCCCGCCGCTATATAAGTTGCCGCTTCGTCCACTCGTGATGAGCGCTAGTTGGCTGTTGAATAAAACTTGCTAACACACATATACTCTACAAAATCCTATGAAATAACATGATAGTAATACTCGGTACTGTGTTTTTAATACAAATTTGGTCATCAATAAATATGACAAATGAATTATAAATAATTTGATAACAGATTGCTCCGGCTTATAGCATGAAACACTAAAATATCTCAGAGTTGGCAAAATTGATTTTAAAACACTTTCGTTTGCCGATATGGCGTCAGTTGCATACAATAAATTACTCTGTTTAAAATCTGGAGTTCTTTGGATCATGAAATAAGACATAAACGTTGGTTACATTAAAAAAGTACACTACCATACCTTATACGTACGTAGAAATAATAATGTGTTTTTACAAATTGTTCGGTAGTGTCGTATTTCTGTTACAAAAATTGTGCTCTCAATCAAGGTTATCTTTTGATTAATAAAATGTTTTTTAGTAAGTAAATTATGCATTAACACCTTTGAAAGAAAATAATACTTGTTCAATAGTGAGAAATTTTATCATTTGGAAAATAATTTAAGTAATTTGGGTTTTTGGGATTAAGGAATTTATTTGATACTTATCAGTTCATATAACGTTGAAGTGTAGTCATCGGGTTAGTGGATATTCTTCAATTTTGGGCTGGGTTTAAACTTCTAACATCTTTTCCAATCTGGTCTTGGGTTTTTTTTCTAATTAATTTATTTAATTTGGTTCCTGGACATCGTTAATTCTTGTAGATCGACATCTATTCGTCTTTGGTTATCTTGGTTCACTTTCGAAACTTCTTGTAACTATTTAAATTAAAATTTCAATCATTCCAATTTTGCGTGCCGCTTACCCACGCGTCGTTTTTTCGAGTCTCTAATATTTAACGGAAAATAAGCCCTCAACGGCTCGTTGTCATAGTAACCTCAATCCTGTGATTGGTTAACTACTCTTTCAAAGACATTGTTAAAATATTTGAATTTTTATTCAAATTTATTAAGTATTTTCTTAATGGTTTTATTCCTTTATAGTTCCTTTGGGGTAATAAATGATATCACTATTATCTTTCTTTCCTTTCAAAGTTTACAATGATACCTCATAAGGTCATATTCTGTTATACATTAACTTTAGTCCAAATATTTGACATTTGATAAAGTACATATCTTTCTTAAATTAAACTATTACAATAACATTTCTGTTTTAAAATAATTGACATATAATTACTGGCCATTTACTGGTCTTAGATTAGTAAGATTTCTTGCGAAATAGATACAATTTACTTTTGAGTGTCACTGACAGTTAAATGTTTTCATAGCCAAGATTAGCCATGATTGGTTTTTGGTGTATTTCTTTTTAAATTACATTTTGAATTCAGCCTGATGGGCTTCACTTAGTTATCATATTTGTTTGTGTTTTAACTATTATTCCACATACATTTTCATTACACATCCTTTAAAATATAATAATTAGGTTTATGGACTGTAGGTTCTCTTCAGCCATATTTCCTTTTTAACATTGAACCAAACTATTCTTTACAAGTCACTAGTTATTATTAGTTCTAATATTGATTTCTTTCTTTTGTTACAATCTAGAGTGATAAACCTTGTCACTTCTCGTAAAATTATGAAAGTTAATTCCCCTTTCAACATGGGGTGTTTTATTCTTTGTAGTCTTAATTTTAACAACAAAACTTTATTTCTATTCTACTATACCATGATAACACAAATTACTTTTGTCTGGGCTTTCTCCCTGAATAACATTACATGCTTCCTTTATATTTTATTTGGAATACTATTTCTAGTTATATTAATGTGTACAATGTCACTCCAATCATTGATTGTTCATCAATGTTTATAAAGTGTTTTCTTATCTATCATTATATTTTAATGCTTAACATACACTTTCACTATTTTTAGGGTACTTACTCTTCACTAAGACACTTCACTTTGGTTCACTGTTTGTATTGAGTGTTATTTAATGGGTAATCCCTATACTTTCTCCTATCATTTCTCACTATTTCTTTCTAGCATAATATTTATTATTAATAATATTAGGTTAGTTATTTCTTGTTAAATCTAATCTTTCTGACTGTGTTAGTGTACTTTTTCTACATTACTTTACTTTACAATCGTATTGTTTTTAAAATGGGTACATAGGTTAATTCAATTATAACAATAATATTTGTTTCATCAATAAATAATTATTTGAGGTTTATTGACCGTATTCTATCCTTGAGTATACTATTTTTCTCCTTTATATGTGTGTTAGTTTCCCCTTGGGTTTAACCCGTCTCCTCTTCATTCTTCCTCTTCTTCGTCTTCAATAGTCTTCATCTTGGTTCGGTTCTCCTCTTCTCTTCTGGTTTAAAATTCTGTTTAATTGTAGGGATCTGTTCTCTTCCTCTGATTCTTCTCTTGTTAGTTTATAATTGTTTGGTCTATCACATTTTTTCTTGAGTATGTCACGTGGTTCCCTTCTTTATGTTTATGTTGTTGGCTCAATCACTTGGGTTGGGTAATATCGTCGTACGTCGTGTCAAAAACTTTACATTTTATACATTTTTTAAACATTTTATTTTATATGAAGTATTTTTATATTAAGAATTATCTTTTTTATCACTGGTACGGGATTTGGCTTAATTGTCTCTTAACATAATGCCTCTCCTCTAAAATTGATCATTTTAATAAAACACTAGCATAGTTTTTTATGAAATTATCAGTTATAGATAACCTTTTTCCTTTTCTTTCTTGTTTGTTTCTCCATTCTTCATTTCTCTTCTTACTTAATTCATTCCATTTTATTTGGATCTGTTTTTATTTATTTCCATTGGTGCATTTTCCCTCATACACAATTTTTTTCCCTAACTTATATAGTAGCTGGTTTCTCCCATTACTACTCATTTTTCTGAGACCAGAGGCATATCATCTCTGCTCAGTTTATTTGGATTGCTGGACTTTTCAACAGTCAATCTAAAATACCTTCTTTGTCAACTTGTGACTTAATAATAATAATACAATAATAATATAATAATATACTTTGGGATTGTCCACCTTGTAGTTTGTTTTTAGATCACTTTGTCATTACTACTCATTCTTCCTTCCGCTATACCTTAACTATACACTATCATCTACTCATACACTTGGTTGTTTTTATATTTATTCATATGTTAATTTCATCATATCTCACTTTTCATTATTTTGTTTTCAATGCTCGTTGTGATCATTTTAATTGCCTTAGACATTTTTTTTTTCTTAGTCATTTAGTAGGATTCTGCTTTAGCCATATTTGTATATTGGTTTTATATACAATTTCTCTCTCTCCTTGTACCAGTTAGAATTTTATTTTATTTTTTCTTAGAATACTTTTGATTCAGTATGATTTCAAGTATTTATCTCAGTAATTTGAGCTTGATTTTATTTTTGTTTATTTCATTCTGTATTCAACATCATTTTTGATAATTCTTTGGTAAATTAATTGTCTTACCTTAAAGGAATGTTTGTAGCGTATTCCTTTTTAGTTATTTTTTGGTTTAATTATAATTGTAAGTTTGTGATTCTTACATTTTTATTATGTAGGAATGTGTGTAACTTATTCCTTATTATCTCACTTTTTACTTCATACTTCATATCTCAATCTTTTATTAGACTTTAAATTGAAAGGAATTTGTGTAACTGTTTCCTTTGTTTGTTACTTTATTATTCATTTATATTAATTCTTTTTTATTATTCTGCATATATCATCTAAATAAGGTAGTAAGCTGCTCTTACAATCTTTTTTGGAATTTTGCAATGTGTTTCATTTCACAATGGTTTTATTCTTCTTCGTAAAACTTTTTTATCGAAGTTTGGTTATAAACTCCCTTGATTTTTCTTGTATTGATATTACTGATCTGGTAAGTATTATTACCATTATCTCTTGTGATGATATACGGTTATTTATGACATACATAATTGTTCTATTCATATTGCTTTATACCGGACCTTGTTATTTTTTTTTGTAAGTTGACTTCTCCTTTTCTTTCCCTTATTATTGCCTTCTTCTTTTGTTCGACACTTTGTTATTCTGCACCTCTTCTCCTTCAAGTGCTTGATAGTCACACTTATTCTGGATGATATTATTAAATTTATTTATTAATTATGGTTTATTGTTTTTTTTCTCATTTAATTCGTCTTAGTCGTTTCTTGTACCCTCTTGTTTTGGTGATTGTCTAGTAGCTTTATTTAATTTTAATATCTCCTTCTATTCCATTGGGTTGCTTGGTCAGTAATTCGAAGATCCGTCCCTTTTCTTGGTGTGTGGTATCTTCACTTCGTTTACCCATGGTCCATCAGTTCCTCTGCCCTTATGGTTCGGATAACTCTGGCGTGTAGAACTGTTTTCTTACTGGTGAAGTAGGTCTCCTCCGTCTTGTACCACCATTCCTCTAATACCATATGTTCTGTAGTATTTATGTCTACTTCAAACATCTGATTGTTCTGTTGATTAATCAGAGAAGTTATTTGTGCCTCTCTCATTAATATTATTTTTGCTTTTTTATTTGGTATTTCCATTTCTGGTGTGTTCCAGTGTTTTAATGACCTTCTTGATTTGTTATACTCTGTTTTGTTGTCAGTCATTTCTATTTCTGGCATCTTCCATCTAAGTATAGATTTGCTGAAATTTTTATCCACTGGTTGGTTGTGAATTCCTTTTATAATTTCCCTCAGAGTCCTCCTACAATCTTTGTACTTTATTAATTTGCTTCGGTGGGTAAGGGGCAAATTAAACACATCGATCAGTCCGTTCTTCATCATCTCCACTTCTTCTCGTGTTTTGATGAGTTTCCTCTTATATACCTTTCTCAATTCCTCTGTTTTCTTAATCTTCTTAATGATTCGATTCTTCTTCATATGATTGTTCACATCTTTTTGTATCTCTTGGTGCCTCTCCTCCAGTTCCTTGATCACCTCCTGTTTCTTCTTCTGGCATCCTTCGGTAAGGACTTGGTAGAATTCGGTCGCTCTCAATTTATTTTCCTCCTCGACATCGATGATTTTATAGTTCATTTCTTCTCGGACTTGTAGCAAGGCTTCGTTGGTCTCCGCTACCGATTGCCTGGTCTCCTCTCGATATTCGACCAGTTGTTGCTTCCATTCTTCCTTGGTTTTCTCACTTTCTTCCTCAATCTTCCGTTGGAGAATATCATGATTATTTTCCATCTTTTTATTTACTATTTCCAGATCCTTCTTGATCTATTTCTTCAGCTCTTCGCTCTTCTTTTCCAATGCTTCCTGACTTCTCTTCAAGTCTTCATGGTTGCTCTCTATTTTGTTATTCAGGAATTCCATTCCCTTTTGTAATGATTCTAGTTTTTTATTCACATCTTCCTGGTTCCTATTCATTTGTCCAAATTGTTCCATCATCATTTTCATCAAACTATCTAGTTTCGTTTCTTCTGTTGGTTTGACTGGTTGTTGGTTTACCATGACTTCTGCTTCTGTTTCTGGTTCAGGTGGGTTTGGATTTTCCACTTGGTCCTCCTGTGGGTTCTCTTCTGACAATTCTCCAGTCGTTTCCTCAACTTCTACTTCCTCAACTTCTTCCATTTCTTCTGGGTTTCCTTCTTGGTTTATTGCTTCCTTCCCTTTGCGCCTCGTAACCATACCGTGTCTATTCATGACCGGCGCTAGTTATCCTTTCTAGCCTCACGTTGCTGGTCGCCAATATGTAACGCTAATCTCAGGTCCTTCCTTTATTCTTATAGCCCCTCGTTGGGTTCGTCAATATTGTAACGAGTGAACGAGGTCGTACCTGTTAAAATGTATCACACTTGTTTATTTTGTGTATTAGTGTGAATGTAGTGTGTTTGCCTCACACCGGTCGTTACATAAATCGACGTCACTACTGGAGTCCGTAGCGTTGTCAATATTACCAGTACAACCTACCTGTTAATTCATAGGGGTTGCGAATCCCGGGTGGCGCCAAATTTTTTCTATTAAAACAATTAAAATAGTTAAATTCTAAAATGATACGTGTGATTAGCATGGACAGCTGGATCGATCGAATGGTTCCGGCCGCTATATAAGTTGCCGCTTCGTCCACTCGTGATGAGCGCTAGTTGGCTGTTGAATAAAACTTGCTAACACACATATACTCTACAAAATCCTATGAAATAACATGATAGTAATACTCGGTACTGTGTTTTTAATACAAATTTGGTCATCAATAAATATGACAAATGAATTATAAATAATTTGATAACAGATTGCTCCGGCTTATAGCATGAAACACTAAAATATCTCAGAGTTGGCAAAATTGATTTTAAAACACTTTCGTTTGCCGATATGGCGTCAGTTGCATACAATAAATTACTCTGTTTAAAATCTGGAGTTCTTTGGATCATGAAATAAGACATAAACGTTGGTTACATTAAAAAAGTACACTACCATACCTTATACGTACGTAGAAATAATAATGTGTTTTTACAAATTGTTCGGTAGTGTCGTATTTCTGTTACAAAAATTGTGCTCTCAATCAAGGTTATCTTTTGATTAATAAAATGTTTTTTAGTAAGTAAATTATGCATTAACACCTTTGAAAGAAAATAATACTTGTTCAATAGTGAGAAATTTTATCATTTGGAAAATAATTTAAGTAATTTGGGTTTTTGGGATTAAGGAATTTATTCGATACTTATCAGTTCATATAACGTTGAAGTGTAGTCATCGGGTTAGTGGATATTCTTCAATTTTGGGCTGGGTTTAAACTTCTAACATCTTTTCCAATCTGGTCTTGGGTTTTTTTTCTAATTAATTTATTTAATTTGGTTCATGGACATCGTTAATTCTTGTAGATCGACATCTATTCATCTTTGGTCATCTTGGTTCACTTTCGAAACTTCTTGTAACTATTTAAATTAAAATTTCAATCATTCCAATTTTGCGTGCCGCTTACCCACGCGTCGTTTTTTCGAGTCTCTAATATTTAACGGAAAATAAGCCCTCAACGGCTCGTTGTCATAGTAACCTCAATCCTGTGATTGGTTAACTACTCTTTCAAAGACATTGTTAAAATATTTGAATTTTTATTCAAATTTATTAAGTATTTTCTTAATGGTTTTATTCCTTTATAGTTCCTTTGGGGTAATAAATGATATCACTATTATCTTTCTTTCCTTTCAAAGTTTACAATGATACCTCATAAGGTCATATTCTGTTATGCATTAACTTTAGTCCAAATATTTGACATTTGATAAATTACATATCTTTCTTAAATTAAACTATTACAATAACATTTCTGTTTTAAAATAATTGACATATAATTACTGGCCATTTACTGGTCTTAGATTAGTAAGATTTCTTGCGAAATAGATACAATTTACTTTTGAGTGTCACTGACAGTTAAATGTTTTCATAGCCAAGATTAGCCATGATTGGTTTTTGGTGTATTTCTTTTTAAATTACATTTTGAATTCAGCCTGATGGGCTTCACTTAGTTATCATATTTGTTTGTGTTTTAACTATTATTCCACATACATTTTCATTACACATCCTTTAAAATATAATAATTAGGTTTATGGACTGTAGGTTCTCTTCAGCCATATTTCCTTTTTAACATTGAACCAAACTATTCTTTACAAGTCACTAGTTATTATTAGTTCTAATATTGATTTCTTTCTTTTGTTACAATCTAGAGTGATAAACCTTGTCACTTCTCGTAAAATTATGAAAGTTAATTCCCCTTTCAACATGGGGTGTTTTATTCTTTGTAGTCTTAATTTTAACAACAAAACTTTATTTCTATTCTACTATACCATGATAACACAAATTACTTTTGTCTGGGCTTTCTCCCTGAATAACATTACATGCTTCCTTTATATTTTATTTGGAATACTATTTCTAGTTATATTAATGTGTACAATGTCACTCCAATCATTGATTGTTCATCAATGTTTATAAAGTGTTTTCTTATCTATCATTATATTTTAATGCTTAACATACACTTTCACTATTTTTAGGGTACTTACTCTTCACTAAGGCACTTCACTTTGGTTCACTGTTTGTATTGAGTGTTATTTAATGGGTAATCCCTATACTTTCTCCTATCATTTCTCACTATTTCTTTCTAGCATAATATTTATTATTAATAATATTAGGTTAGTTATTTCTTGTTAAATCTAATCTTTCTGACTGTGTTAGTGTACTTTTTCTACATTACTTTACTTTACAATCGTATTGTTTTTAAAATGGGTACATAGGTTAATTCAATTATAACAATAATATTTGTTTCATCAATAAATAATTATTTGAGGTTTATTGACCGTATTCTATCCTTGAGTATACTATTTTTCTCCTTTATATGTGTGTTAGTTTCCCCTTGGGTTTAACCCGTCTCCTCTTCATTCTTCCTCTTCTTCGTCTTCAATAGTCTTCATCTTGGTTCGGTTCTCCTCTTCTCTTCTGGTTTAAAATTCTGTTTAATTGTAGGGATCTGTTCTCTTCCTCTGATTCTTCTCTTGTTAGTTTATAATTGTTTGGTCTATCACATTTTTTCTTGAGTATGTCACGTGGTTCCCTTCTTTATGTTTATGTTGTTGGCTCAATCACTTGGGTTGGGTAATATCGTCGTACGTCGTGTCAAAAACTTTACATTTTATACATTTTTTAAACATTTTATTTTATATGAAGTATTTTTATATTAAGAATTATCTTTTTTATCACTGGTACGGGATTTGGCTTAATTGTCTCTTAACATAATGCCTCTCCTCTAAAATTGATCATTTTAATAAAACACTAGCATAGTTTTTTATGAAATTATCAGTTATAGATAACCTTTTTCCTTTTCTTTCTTGTTTGTTTCTCCATTCTTCATTTCTCTTCTTACTTAATTCATTCCATTTTATTTGGATCTGTTTTTATTTATTTCCATTGGTGCATTTTCCCTCATACACAATTTTTTTCCCTAACTTATATAGTAGCTGGTTTCTCCCATTACTACTCATTTTTCTGAGACCAGAGGCATATCATCTCTGCTCAGTTTATTTGGATTGCTGGACTTTTCAACAGTCAATCTAAAATACCTTCTTTGTCAACTTGTGACTTAATAATAATAATACAATAATAATATAATAATATACTTTGGGATTGTCCACCTTGTAGTTTGTTTTTAGATCACTTTGTCATTACTACTCATTCTTCCTTCCGCTATACCTTAACTATACACTATCATCTACTCATACACTTGGTTGTTTTTATATTTATTCATATGTTAATTTCATCATATCTCACTTTTCATTATTTTGTTTTCAATGCTCGTTGTGATCATTTTAATTGCCTTAGACATTTTTTTTTTCTTAGTCATTTAGTAGGATTCTGCTTTAGCCATATTTGTATATTGGTTTTATATACAATTTCTCTCTCTCCTTGTACCAGTTAGAATTTTATTTTATTTTTTCTTAGAATACTTTTGATTCAGTATGATTTCAAGTATTTATCTCAGTAATTTGAGCTTGATTTTATTTTTGTTTATTTCATTCTGTATTCAACATCATTTTTGATAATTCTTTGGTAAATTAATTGTCTTACCTTAAAGGAATGTTTGTAGCGTATTCCTTTTTAGTTATTTTTTAGTTTAATTATAATTGTAAGTTTGTGATTCTTACATTTTTATTATGTAGGAATGTGTGTAACTTATTCCTTATTATCTCACTTTTTACTTCATACTTCATATCTCAATCTTTTATTAGACTTTAAATTGAAAGGAATTTGTGTAACTGTTTCCTTTGTTTGTTACTTTATTATTCATTTATATTAATTCTTTTTTATTATTCTGCATATATCATCTAAATAAGGTAGTAAGCTGCTCTTACAATCTTTTTTGGAATTTTGCAATGTGTTTCATTTCACAATGGTTTTATTCTTCTTCGTAAAACTTTTTTATCGAAGTTTGGTTATAAACTCCCTTGATTTTTCTTGTATTGATATTACTGATCTGGTAAGTATTATTACCATTATCTCTTGTGATGATATACGGTTATTTATGACATACATAATTGTTCTATTCATATTGCTTTATACCGGACCTTGTTATTTTTTTTTGTAAGTTGACTTCTCCTTTTCTTTCCCTTATTATTGCCTTCTTCTTTTGTTCGACACTTTGTTATTCTGCACCTCTTCTCCTTCAAGTGCTTGATAGTCACACTTATTCTGGATGATATTATTAAATTTATTTATTAATTATGGTTTATTGTTTTTTTTCTCATTTAATTCGTCTTAGTCGTTTCTTGTACCCTCTTGTTTTGGTGATTGTCTAGTAGCTTTATTTAATTTTAATATCTCCTTCTATTCCATTGGGTTGCTTGGTCAGTAATTCGAAGATCCGTCCCTTTTCTTGGTGTGTGGTATCTTCACTTCGTTTACCCATGGTCCATCAGTTCCTCTGCCCTTATGGTTCGGATAACTCTGGCGTGTAGAACTGTTTTCTTACTGGTGAAGTAGGTCTCCTCCGTCTTGTACCACCATTCCTCTAATACCATATGTTCTGTAGTATTTATGTCTACTTCAAACATCTGATTGTTCTGTTGATTAATCAGAGAAGTTATTTGTGCCTCTCTCATTAATATTATTTTTGCTTTTTTATTTGGTATTTCCATTTCTGGTGTGTTCCAGTGTTTTAATGACCTTCTTGATTTGTTATACTCTGTTTTGTTGTCAGTCATTTCTATTTCTGGCATCTTCCATCTAAGTATAGATTTGCTGAAATTTTTATCCACTGGTTGGTTGTGAATTCCTTTTATAATTTCCCTCAGAGTCCTCCTACAATCTTTGTACTTTATTAATTTGCTTCGGTAGGTAAGGGGCAAATTAAACACATCGATCAGTCCGTTCTTCATCATCTCCACTTCTTCTCGTGTTTTGATGAGTTTCCTCTTATATACCTTTCTCAATTCCTCTGTTTTCTTAATCTTCTTAATGATTCGATTCTTCTTCATATGATTGTTCACATCTTTTTGTATCTCTTGGTGCCTCTCCTCCAGTTCCTTGATCACCTCCTGTTTCTTCTTCTGGCATCCTTCGGTAAGGACTTGGTAGAATTCGGTCGCTCTCAATTTATTTTCCTCCTCGACATCGATGATTTTATAGTTCATTTCTTCTCGGACTTGTAGCAAGGCTTCGTTGGTCTCCGCTACCGATTGCCTGGTCTCCTCTCGATATTCGACCAGTTGTTGCTTCCATTCTTCCTTGGTTTTCTCACTTTCTTCCTCAATCTTCCGTTGGAGAATATCATGATTATTTTCCATCTTTTTATTTACTATTTCCAGATCCTTCTTGATCTATTTCTTCAGCTCTTCGCTCTTCTTTTCCAATGCTTCCTGACTTCTCTTCAAGTCTTCATGGTTGCTCTCTATTTTGTTATTCAGGAATTCCATTCCCTTTTGTAATGATTCTAGTTTTTTATTCACATCTTCCTGGTTCCTATTCATTTGTCCAAATTGTTCCATCATCATTTTCATCAAACTATCTAGTTTCGTTTCTTCTGTTGGTTTGACTGGTTGTTGGTTTACCATGACTTCTGCTTCTGTTTCTGGTTCAGGTGGGTTTGGATTTTCCACTTGGTCCTCCTGTGGGTTCTCTTCTGACAATTCTCCAGTCGTTTCCTCAACTTCTACTTCCACAACTTCTTCCATTTCTTCTGGGTTTCCTTCTTGGTTTATTGCTTCCTTCCCTTTGCGCCTCGTAACCATACCGTGTCTATTCATGACCGGCGCTAGTTATCCTTTCTAGCCTCACGTTGCTGGTCGCCAATATGTAACGCTAATCTGAGGTCCTTCCTTTATTCTTATAGCCCCTCGTTGGGTTCGTCAATATTGTAACGAGTGAACGAGGTCGTACCTGTTAAAATGTATCACACTTGTTTATTTTGTGTATTAGTGTGAATGTAGTGTGTTTGCCTCACACCGGTCGTTACATAAATCGACGTCACTACTGGAGTCCGTAGCGTTGTCAATATTACCAGTACAACCTACCTGTTAATTCATAGGGGTTGCGAATCCCGGGTGGCGCCAAATTTTTTCTATTAAAACAATTAAAATAGTTAAATTCTAAAATGATACGTGTGATTAGCATGGACAGCTGGATCGTTCGAATGGTTCCCGCCGCTATATAAGTTGCCGCTTCGTCCACTCGTGATGAGCGCTAGTTGGCTGTTGAATAAAACTTGCTAACACACATATACTCTACAAAATCCTATGAAATAACATGATAGTAATACTCGGTACTGTGTTTTTAATACAAATTTGGTCATCAATAAATATGACAAATGAATTATAAATAATTTGATAACAGATTGCTCCGGCTTATAGCATGAAACACTAAAATATCTCAGAGTTGGCAAAATTGATTTTAAAACACTTTCGTTTGCCGATATGGCGTCAGTTGCATACAATAAATTACTCTGTTTAAAATCTGGAGTTCTTTGGATCATGAAATAAGACATAAACGTTGGTTACATTAAAAAAGTACACTACCATACCTTATACGTACGTAGAAATAATAATGTGTTTTTACAAATTGTTCGGTAGTGTCGTATTTCTGTTACAAAAATTGTGCTCTCAATCAAGGTTATCTTTTGATTAATAAAATGTTTTTTAGTAAGTAAATTATGCATTAACACCTTTGAAAGAAAATAATACTTGTTCAATAGTGAGAAATTTTATCATTTGGAAAATAATTTAAGTAATTTGGGTTTTTGGGATTAAGGAATTTATTTGATACTTATCAGTTCATATAACGTTGAAGTGTAGTCATCGGGTTAGTGGATATTCTTCAATTTTGGGCTGGGTTTAAACTTCTAACATCTTTTCCAATCTGGTCTTGGGTTTTTTTTCTAATTAATTTATTTAATTTGGTTCCTGGACATCGTTAATTCTTGTAGATCGACATCTATTCGTCTTTGGTTATCTTGGTTCACTTTCGAAACTTCTTGTAACTATTTAAATTAAAATTTCAATCATTCCAATTTTGCGTGCCGCTTACCCACGCGTCGTTTTTTCGAGTCTCTAATATTTAACGGAAAATAAGCCCTCAACGGCTCGTTGTCATAGTAACCTCAATCCTGTGATTGGTTAACTACTCTTTCAAAGACATTGTTAAAATATTTGAATTTTTATTCAAATTTATTAAGTATTTTCTTAATGGTTTTATTCCTTTATAGTTCCTTTGGGGTAATAAATGATATCACTATTATCTTTCTTTCCTTTCAAAGTTTACAATGATACCTCATAAGGTCATATTCTGTTATACATTAACTTTAGTCCAAATATTTGACATTTGATAAAGTACATATCTTTCTTAAATTAAACTATTACAATAACATTTCTGTTTTAAAATAATTGACATATAATTACTGGCCATTTACTGGTCTTAGATTAGTAAGATTTCTTGCGAAATAGATACAATTTACTTTTGAGTGTCACTGACAGTTAAATGTTTTCATAGCCAAGATTAGCCATGATTGGTTTTTGGTGTATTTCTTTTTAAATTACATTTTGAATTCAGCCTGATGGGCTTCACTTAGTTATCATATTTGTTTGTGTTTTAACTATTATTCCACATACATTTTCATTACACATCCTTTAAAATATAATAATTAGGTTTATGGACTGTAGGTTCTCTTCAGCCATATTTCCTTTTTAACATTGAACCAAACTATTCTTTACAAGTCACTAGTTATTATTAGTTCTAATATTGATTTCTTTCTTTTGTTACAATCTAGAGTGATAAACCTTGTCACTTCTCGTAAAATTATGAAAGTTAATTCCCCTTTCAACATGGGGTGTTTTATTCTTTGTAGTCTTAATTTTAACAACAAAACTTTATTTCTATTCTACTATACCATGATAACACAAATTACTTTTGTCTGGGCTTTCTCCCTGAATAACATTACATGCTTCCTTTATATTTTATTTGGAATACTATTTCTAGTTATATTAATGTGTACAATGTCACTCCAATCATTGATTGTTCATCAATGTTTATAAAGTGTTTTCTTATCTATCATTATATTTTAATGCTTAACATACACTTTCACTATTTTTAGGGTACTTACTCTTCACTAAGACACTTCACTTTGGTTCACTGTTTGTATTGAGTGTTATTTAATGGGTAATCCCTATACTTTCTCCTATCATTTCTCACTATTTCTTTCTAGCATAATATTTATTATTAATAATATTAGGTTAGTTATTTCTTGTTAAATCTAATCTTTCTGACTGTGTTAGTGTACTTTTTCTACATTACTTTACTTTACAATCGTATTGTTTTTAAAATGGGTACATAGGTTAATTCAATTATAACAATAATATTTGTTTCATCAATAAATAATTATTTGAGGTTTATTGACCGTATTCTATCCTTGAGTATACTATTTTTCTCCTTTATATGTGTGTTAGTTTCCCCTTGGGTTTAACCCGTCTCCTCTTCATTCTTCCTCTTCTTCGTCTTCAATAGTCTTCATCTTGGTTCGGTTCTCCTCTTCTCTTCTGGTTTAAAATTCTGTTTAATTGTAGGGATCTGTTCTCTTCCTCTGATTCTTCTCTTGTTAGTTTATAATTGTTTGGTCTATCACATTTTTTCTTGAGTATGTCACGTGGTTCCCTTCTTTATGTTTATGTTGTTGGCTCAATCACTTGGGTTGGGTAATATCGTCGTACGTCGTGTCAAAAACTTTACATTTTATACATTTTTTAAACATTTTATTTTATATGAAGTATTTTTATATTAAGAATTATCTTTTTTATCACTGGTACGGGATTTGGCTTAATTGTCTCTTAACATAATGCCTCTCCTCTAAAATTGATCATTTTAATAAAACACTAGCATAGTTTTTTATGAAATTATCAGTTATAGATAACCTTTTTCCTTTTCTTTCTTGTTTGTTTCTCCATTCTTCATTTCTCTTCTTACTTAATTCATTCCATTTTATTTGGATCTGTTTTTATTTATTTCCATTGGTGCATTTTCCCTCATACACAATTTTTTTCCCTAACTTATATAGTAGCTGGTTTCTCCCATTACTACTCATTTTTCTGAGACCAGAGGCATATCATCTCTGCTCAGTTTATTTGGATTGCTGGACTTTTCAACAGTCAATCTAAAATACCTTCTTTGTCAACTTGTGACTTAATAATAATAATACAATAATAATATAATAATATACTTTGGGATTGTCCACCTTGTAGTTTGTTTTTAGATCACTTTGTCATTACTACTCATTCTTCCTTCCGCTATACCTTAACTATACACTATCATCTACTCATACACTTGGTTGTTTTTATATTTATTCATATGTTAATTTCATCATATCTCACTTTTCATTATTTTGTTTTCAATGCTCGTTGTGATCATTTTAATTGCCTTAGACATTTTTTTTTTCTTAGTCATTTAGTAGGATTCTGCTTTAGCCATATTTGTATATTGGTTTTATATACAATTTCTCTCTCTCCTTGTACCAGTTAGAATTTTATTTTATTTTTTCTTAGAATACTTTTGATTCAGTATGATTTCAAGTATTTATCTCAGTAATTTGAGCTTGATTTTATTTTTGTTTATTTCATTCTGTATTCAACATCATTTTTGATAATTCTTTGGTAAATTAATTGTCTTACCTTAAAGGAATGTTTGTAGCGTATTCCTTTTTAGTTATTTTTTGGTTTAATTATAATTGTAAGTTTGTGATTCTTACATTTTTATTATGTAGGAATGTGTGTAACTTATTCCTTATTATCTCACTTTTTACTTCATACTTCATATCTCAATCTTTTATTAGACTTTAAATTGAAAGGAATTTGTGTAACTGTTTCCTTTGTTTGTTACTTTATTATTCATTTATATTAATTCTTTTTTATTATTCTGCATATATCATCTAAATAAGGTAGTAAGCTGCTCTTACAATCTTTTTTGGAATTTTGCAATGTGTTTCATTTCACAATGGTTTTATTCTTCTTCGTAAAACTTTTTTATCGAAGTTTGGTTATAAACTCCCTTGATTTTTCTTGTATTGATATTACTGATCTGGTAAGTATTATTACCATTATCTCTTGTGATGATATACGGTTATTTATGACATACATAATTGTTCTATTCATATTGCTTTATACCGGACCTTGTTATTTTTTTTTGTAAGTTGACTTCTCCTTTTCTTTCCCTTATTATTGCCTTCTTCTTTTGTTCGACACTTTGTTATTCTGCACCTCTTCTCCTTCAAGTGCTTGATAGTCACACTTATTCTGGATGATATTATTAAATTTATTTATTAATTATGGTTTATTGTTTTTTTTCTCATTTAATTCGTCTTAGTCGTTTCTTGTACCCTCTTGTTTTGGTGATTGTCTAGTAGCTTTATTTAATTTTAATATCTCCTTCTATTCCATTGGGTTGCTTGGTCAGTAATTCGAAGATCCGTCCCTTTTCTTGGTGTGTGGTATCTTCACTTCGTTTACCCATGGTCCATCAGTTCCTCTGCCCTTATGGTTCGGATAACTCTGGCGTGTAGAACTGTTTTCTTACTGGTGAAGTAGGTCTCCTCCGTCTTGTACCACCATTCCTCTAATACCATATGTTCTGTAGTATTTATGTCTACTTCAAACATCTGATTGTTCTGTTGATTAATCAGAGAAGTTATTTGTGCCTCTCTCATTAATATTATTTTTGCTTTTTTATTTGGTATTTCCATTTCTGGTGTGTTCCAGTGTTTTAATGACCTTCTTGATTTGTTATACTCTGTTTTGTTGTCAGTCATTTCTATTTCTGGCATCTTCCATCTAAGTATAGATTTGCTGAAATTTTTATCCACTGGTTGGTTGTGAATTCCTTTTATAATTTCCCTCAGAGTCCTCCTACAATCTTTGTACTTTATTAATTTGCTTCGGTGGGTAAGGGGCAAATTAAACACATCGATCAGTCCGTTCTTCATCATCTCCACTTCTTCTCGTGTTTTGATGAGTTTCCTCTTATATACCTTTCTCAATTCCTCTGTTTTCTTAATCTTCTTAATGATTCGATTCTTCTTCATATGATTGTTCACATCTTTTTGTATCTCTTGGTGCCTCTCCTCCAGTTCCTTGATCACCTCCTGTTTCTTCTTCTGGCATCCTTCGGTAAGGACTTGGTAGAATTCGGTCGCTCTCAATTTATTTTCCTCCTCGACATCGATGATTTTATAGTTCATTTCTTCTCGGACTTGTAGCAAGGCTTCGTTGGTCTCCGCTACCGATTGCCTGGTCTCCTCTCGATATTCGACCAGTTGTTGCTTCCATTCTTCCTTGGTTTTCTCACTTTCTTCCTCAATCTTCCGTTGGAGAATATCATGATTATTTTCCATCTTTTTATTTACTATTTCCAGATCCTTCTTGATCTATTTCTTCAGCTCTTCGCTCTTCTTTTCCAATGCTTCCTGACTTCTCTTCAAGTCTTCATGGTTGCTCTCTATTTTGTTATTCAGGAATTCCATTCCCTTTTGTAATGATTCTAGTTTTTTATTCACATCTTCCTGGTTCCTATTCATTTGTCCAAATTGTTCCATCATCATTTTCATCAAACTATCTAGTTTCGTTTCTTCTGTTGGTTTGACTGGTTGTTGGTTTACCATGACTTCTGCTTCTGTTTCTGGTTCAGGTGGGTTTGGATTTTCCACTTGGTCCTCCTGTGGGTTCTCTTCTGACAATTCTCCAGTCGTTTCCTCAACTTCTACTTCCTCAACTTCTTCCATTTCTTCTGGGTTTCCTTCTTGGTTTATTGCTTCCTTCCCTTTGCGCCTCGTAACCATACCGTGTCTATTCATGACCGGCGCTAGTTATCCTTTCTAGCCTCACGTTGCTGGTCGCCAATATGTAACGCTAATCTCAGGTCCTTCCTTTATTCTTATAGCCCCTCGTTGGGTTCGTCAATATTGTAACGAGTGAACGAGGTCGTACCTGTTAAAATGTATCACACTTGTTTATTTTGTGTATTAGTGTGAATGTAGTGTGTTTGCCTCACACCGGTCGTTACATAAATCGACGTCACTACTGGAGTCCGTAGCGTTGTCAATATTACTTGTTCAATTAAATTTTATTTCGAGTGGTTGGTCGTTCGAATGGTTCCCGCCGCTATATAAGTTGCCGCTTCGTCCACTCGTGATGAGCGCTAGTTGGCTGTTGAATAAAACTTGCTAACACACATATACTCTACAAAATCCTATGAAATAACATGATAGTAATACTCGGTACTGTGTTTTTAATACAAATTTGGTCATCAATAAATATGACAAATGAATTATAAATAATTTGATAACAGATTGCTCCGGCTTATAGCATGAAACACTAAAATATCTCAGAGTTGGCAAAATTGATTTTAAAACACTTTCGTTTGCCGATATGGCGTCAGTTGCATACAATAAATTACTCTGTTTAAAATCTGGAGTTCTTTGGATCATGAAATAAGACATAAACGTTGGTTACATTAAAAAAGTACACTACCATACCTTATACGTACGTAGAAATAATAATGTGTTTTTACAAATTGTTCGGTAGTGTCGTATTTCTGTTACAAAAATTGTGCTCTCAATCAAGGTTATCTTTTGATTAATAAAATATTTTTTAGTAAGTAAATTATGCATTAACACCTTTGAAAGAAAATAATACTTGTTCAATAGTGAGAAATTTTATCATTTGGAAAATAATTTAAGTAATTTGGGTTTTTGGGATTAAGGAATTTATTCGATACTTATCAGTTCATATAACGTTGAAGTGTAGTCATCGGGTTAGTGGATATTCTTCAATTTTGGGCTGGGTTTAAACTTCTAACATCTTTTCCAATCTGGTCTTGGGTTTTTTTTCTAATTAATTTATTTAATTTGGTTCCTGGACATCGTTAATTCTTGTAGATCGACATCTATTCATCTTTGGTCATCTTGGTTCACTTTTGAAACTTCTTGTAACTATTTAAATTAAAATTTCAATCATTCCAATTTTGCGTGCCGCTTACCCACGCGTCGTTTTTTTGAGTCTCTAATATTTAACGGAAAATAAGCCCTCAACGGCTCGTTGTCATAGTAACCTCAATCCTGTGATTGGTTAACTACTCTTTCAAAGACATTGTTAAAATATTTGAATTTTTATTCAAATTTGTTAAGTATTTTCTTAATAGTTTTATTCCTTTATAGTTCCTTTGGGGTAATAAATGATATCACTATTATCTTTCTTTCCTTTCAAAGTTTACAATGATACCTCATAAGGTCATATTCTGTTATACATTAACTTTAGTCCAAATATTTGACATTTGATAAATTACATATCTTTCTTAAATTAAACTATTACAATAACATTTCTGTTTTAAAATAATTGACATATAATTACTGGCCATTTACTGGTCTTAGATTAGTAAGATTTCTTGCGAAATAGATACAATTTACTTTTGAGTGTCACTGACAGTTAAATGTTTTCATAGCCAAGATTAGCCATGATTGGTTTTTGGTGTACTTCTTTTTAAATTACATTTTGAATTCAGCCTGATGGGCTTCACTTAGTTATCATATTTGTTTGTGTTTTAACTATTATTCCACATACATTTTCATTACACATCCTTTAAAATATAATAATTAGGTTTATGGACTGTAGGTTCTCTTCAGCCATATTTCCTTTTTAACATTGAACCAAACTATTCTTTACAAGTCACTAGTTATTATTAGTTCTAATATTGATTTCTTTCTTTTGTTACAATCTAGAGTGATAAACCTTGTCACTTCTCGTAAAATTATGAAAGTTAATTCCCCTTTCAACATGGGGTGTTTTATTCTTTGTAGTCTTAATTTTAACAACAAAACTTTATTTCTATTCTACTATACCATGATAACACAAATTACTTTTGTCTGGGCTTTCTCCCTGAATAACATTACATGCTTCCTTTATATTTTATTTGGAATACTATTTCTAGTTATATTAATGTGTACAATGTCACTCCAATCATTGATTGTTCATCAATGTTTATAAAGTGTTTTCTTATCTATCATTATATTTTAATGCTTAACATACACTTTCACTATTTTTAGGGTACTTACTCTTCACTAAGGCACTTCACTTTGGTTCACTGTTTGTATTGAGTGTTATTTAATGGGTAATCCGTATACTTTCTCCTATCATTTCTCACTATTTCTTTCTAGCATAATATTTATTATTAATAATATTAGGTTAGTTATTTCTTGTTAAATCTAATCTTTCTGACTGTGTTAGTGTACTTTTTCTATATTACTTTACTTTACAATCGTATTGTTTTTAAAATGGGTACATAGGTTAATTCAATTATAACAATAATATTTGTTTCATCAATAAATAATTATTTGAGGTTTATTGACCGTATTCTATCCTTGAGTATACTATTTTTCTCCTTTATATGTGTGTTAGTTTCCCCTTGGGTTTAACCCGTCTCCTCTTCTTCGTCTTCAATAGTCTTCATCTTGGTTCGGTTCTCCTCTTCTCTTCTGGTTTAAAATTCTGTTTAATTGTAGGGATCTGTTCTCTTCCTCTGATTCTTCTCTTGTTAGTTCATAATTGTTTGGTCTATCACATTTTTTCTTGAGTATGTCACGTGGTTCCCTTCTTTATGTTTATGTTGTTGGCTCAATCACTTGGGTTGGGTAATATCGTCGTACGTCGTGTCAAAAACTTTATACATTTTATACATTTTTTAAACATTTTATTTTATATGAAGTATTTTTATATTAAGAATTATCTTTTTTATCACTGGTACGGGATTTGGCTTAATTGTCTCGTAACATAATGCCTCTCCTCTAAAATTGATCATTTTAATAAAACACTAGCATAGTTTTTTATGAAATTATCAGTTATAGATAACCTTTTTCCTTTTCTTTCTTGTTTGTTTCTCCATTCTTCATTTCTCTTCTTACTTAATTCATTCCATTTTATTTGGATCTGTTTTTATTTATTTCCATTGGTGCATTTTCCCTCATACACAATTTTTTTCCCTAACTTATATAGTAGCTGGTTTCTCCCATTACTACTCATTTTTCTGAGACCAGAGGCATATCATCTCTGCTCAGTTTATTTGGATTGCTGGACTTTTCAACAGTCAATCTAAAATACCTTCTTTGTCAACTTGTGACTTAATAATAATAATACAATAATAATATACTTTGGGATTGTCCACCTTGTAGTTTGTTTTTAGATCACTTTGTCATTACTACTCATTCTTCCTTCCGCTATACCTTAACTATACACTATCATCTACTCATACACTTGGTTGTTTTTATATTTATTCATATGTTAATTTCATCATATCTCACTTTTCATTATTTTGTTTTCAATGCTCGTTGTGATCATTTTAATTGTCTTAGACATTTTTTTTTTCTTAGTCATTTAGTAGGATTCTGCTTTAGCCATATTTGTATATTGGTTTTATATACAATTTCTCTCTCTCCTTGTACCAGTTAGAATTTTATTTTTTTTTTTCTTAGAATACTTTTGATTCAGTATGATTTCAAGTATTTATCTCAGTAATGTGAGCTTGATTTTATTTTGTTTATTTCATTCTGTATTCAACATCATTTTTGATAATTCTTTGGTAAATTAATTGTCTTACCTTAAAGGAATGTTTGTAGCGTATTCCTTTTTAGTTATTTTTTGGTTTAATTATAATTGTAAGTTTGTGATTCTTACATTTTTATTATGTAGGAATGTGTGTAACTTATTCCTTATTATCTCACTTTTTACTTCATACTTCATATCTCAATCTTTTATTAGACTGTAAATTGATTTAAATTGAAAGGAATTTGTGTAACTGTTTCCTTTGTTTGTTACTTTATTATTCATTTATATTAATTCTTTTTTATTATTCCGCATATATCATCTAAATAAGGTAGTAAGCTGCTCTTACAATCTTTTTTGGAATTTTGCAATGTGTTTCATTTCACAATGGTTTTATTCTTCTTCGTAAAACTTTTTTATCGAAGTTTGGTTATAAATTCCCTTGATTTTTCTTGTATTGATATTACTGATCTGGTAAGTATTATTACCATTATCTCTTGTGATGATATACGGTTATTTATGACATACATAATTGTTCTATTCATATTGCTTTATACCGGACCTTGTTATTTATTTTTGTAAGTTGACTTCTCCTTTTCTTTCCCTTATTATTGCCTTCTTCTTTTGTTCGACACTTTGTTATTCTGCACCTCTTCTCCTTCAAGTGCTTGATAGTCACACTTATTCTGGATGATATTATTAAATTTATTTATTAATTATGGTTTATTGTTTTTTTTTCTCATTTAATTCGTCTTAGTCGTTTCTTGTACCCTCTTGTTTTGGTGATTGTCTAGTAGCTTTATTTAATTTTAATATCTCCTTCTATTCCATTGGGTTGCTTGGTCAGTAATTCGAAGATCCGTCCCTTTTCTTGGTGTGTGGTATCTTCACTTCATTTACCCATGGTCCATCAGTTCCTCTGCCCTTATGGTTCGGATAACTCTGGCGTGTAGAACTGTTTTCTTACTGGTGAAGTAGGTCTCCTCCGTCTTGTACCACCATTCCTCTAATACCATATGTTCTGTAGTATTTATGTCTACTTCAAACATCTGATTGTTCTGTTGATTAATCAGAGAAGTTATTTGTGCCTCTCTCATTAATATTATTTTTGCTTTTTTATTTGCTATTTCCATTTCTGGTGTGTTCCAGTGTTTTAATGACCTTCTTGATTTGTTATACTCTGTTTTGTTGTCAGTCATTTCTATTTCTGGCATCTTCCATCTAAGTATAGATTTGCTGAAATTTTTATCCACTGGTTGGTTGTGAATTCCTTTTATAATTTCCCTCAGAGTCCTCCTACAATCTTTGTACTTTATTAATTTGCTTCGGTGGGTAAGGGGCAAATTAAACACATCGATCAGTCCGTTCTTCATCATCTCCACTTCTTCTCGTGTTTTGATGAGTTTCCTCTTATATACCTTTCTCAATTCCTCTGTTTTCTTAATCTTCTTAATGATTCGATTCTTCTTCATATGATTGTTCACATCTTTTTGTATCTCTTGGTGCCTCTCCTCCAGTTCCTTGATCACCTCCTGTTTCTTCTTCTGGCATCCTTCGGTAAGGACTTGGTAGAATTCGGTCGCTCTCAATTTATTTTCCTCCTCGACATCGATGATTTTATAGTTCATTTCTTCTCGGACTTGTAGCAAGGCTTCGTTGGTCTCCGCTACCGATTGCCTGGTCTCCTCTCGATATTCGACCAGTTGTTGCTTCCATTCTTCCTTGGTTTTCTCACTTTCTTCCTCAATCTTCCGTTGGAGAATATCATGATTATTTTCCATCTTTTTATTTACTATTTCCAGATCCTTCTTGATCTATTTCTTCAGCTCTTTGCTCTTCTTTTCCAATGCTTCCTGACTTCTCTTCAAGTCTTCATGGTTGCTCTCTATTTTGTTATTCAGGAATTCCATTCCCTTTTGTAATGATTCTAGTTTTTTATTCACATCTTCCTGGTTCCTATTCATTTGTCCAAATTGTTCCATCATCATTTTCATCAAACTATCTAGTTTCGTTTCTTCTGTTGGTTTGACTGGTTGTTGGTTTACCATGACTTCTGCTTCTGTTTCTGGTTCAGGTGGGTTTGGATTTTCCACTTGGTCCTCCTGTGGGTTCTCTTCTGACAATTCTCCAGTCGTTTCCTCAACTTCTACTTCCTCAACTTCTTCCATTTCTTCTGGGTTTCCTTCTTGGTTTATTGCTTCCTTCCCTTTGCGCCTCGTAACCATACCATGTCTATTCATGACCGGCGCTAGTTATCCTTTCTAGCCTCACGTTGCTGGTCGCCAATATGTAACGCTAATCTGAGGTCCTTCCTTTATTCTTATAGCCCCTCGTTGGGTTCGTCAATATTGTAACGAGTGAACGAGGTCGTACCTGTTAAAATGTATCACACTTGTTTATTTTGTGTATTAGTGTGAATGTAGTGTGTTTGCCTCACACCGGTCGTTACATAAATCGACGTCACTACTGGAGTCCGTAGCGTTGTCAATATTACTTGTTCAATTAAATTTTATTTCGAGTGGTTGGTCGTTCGAATGGTTCCCGCCGCTATATAAGTTGCCGCTTCGTCCACTCGTGATGAGCGCTAGTTGGCTGTTGAATAAAACTTGCTAACACACATATACTCTACAAAATCCTATGAAATAACATGATAGTAATACTCGGTACTGTGTTTTTAATACAAATTTGGTCATCAATAAATATGACAAATGAATTATAAATAATTTGATAACAGATTGCTCCGGCTTATAGCATGAAACACTAAAATATCTCAGAGTTGGCAAAATTGATTTTAAAACACTTTCGTTTGCCGATATGGCGTCAGTTGCATACAATAAATTACTCTGTTTAAAATCTGGAGTTCTTTGGATCATGAAATAAGACATAAACGTTGGTTACATTAAAAAAGTACACTACCATACCTTATACGTACGTAGAAATAATAATGTGTTTTTACAAATTGTTCGGTAGTGTCGTATTTCTGTTACAAAAATTGTGCTCTCAATCAAGGTTATCTTTTGATTAATAAAATATTTTTTAGTAAGTAAATTATGCATTAACACCTTTGAAAGAAAATAATACTTGTTCAATAGTGAGAAATTTTATCATTTGGAAAATAATTTAAGTAATTTGGGTTTTTGGGATTAAGGAATTTATTCGATACTTATCAGTTCATATAACGTTGAAGTGTAGTCATCGGGTTAGTGGATATTCTTCAATTTTGGGCTGGGTTTAAACTTCTAACATCTTTTCCAATCTGGTCTTGGGTTTTTTTTTCTAATTAATTTATTTAATTTGGTTCCTGGACATCGTTAATTCTTGTAGATCGACATCTATTCATCTTTGGTCATCTTGGTTCACTTTTGAAACTTCTTGTAACTATTTAAATTAAAATTTCAATCATTCCAA
Source organism: Magicicada septendecula (assembly GCA_034769895.1). Lineage (NCBI taxonomy): Eukaryota > Metazoa > Arthropoda > Insecta > Hemiptera > Cicadidae > Magicicada > Magicicada septendecula. The sequence continues at coordinate 565,777,190 of CM068368.1, read as the reverse complement.
TTTTGCGTGCCGCTTACCCACGCGTCGTTTTTTCGAGTCTCTAATATTTAACGGAAAATAAGCCCTCAACGGCTCGTTGTCATAGTAACCTCAATCCTGTGATTGGTTAACTACTCTTTCAAAGACATTGTTAAAATATTTGAATTTGTATTCAAATTTATTAAGTATTTTCTTAATGGTTTTATTCCTTTATAGTTCCTTTGGGGTAATAAATGATATCACTATTATCTTTCTTTCCTTTCAAAGTTTACAATGATACCTCATAAGGTCATATTCTGTTATACATTAACTTTAGTCCAAATATTTGACATTTGATAAATTACATATCTTTCTTAAATTAAACTATTACAATAACATTTCTGTTTTAAAATAATTGACATATAATTACTGGCCATTTACTGGTCTTAGATTAGTAAGATTTCTTGCGAAATAGATACAATTTACTTTTGAGTGTCACTGACAGTTAAATGTTTTCATAGCCAAGATTAGCCATGATTGGTTTTTGGTGTACTTCTTTTTAAATTACATTTTGAATTCAGCCTGATGGGCTTCACTTAGTTATCATATTTGTTTGTGTTTTAACTATTATTCCACATACATTTTCATTACACATCCTTTAAAATATAATAATTAGGTTTATGGACTGTAGGTTCTCTTCAGCCATATTTCCTTTTTAACATTGAACCAAACTATTCTTTACAAGTCACTAGTTATTATTAGTTCTAATATTGATTTCTTTCTTTTGTTACAATCTAGAGTGATAAACCTTGTCACTTCTCGTAAAATTATGAAAGTTAATTCCCCTTTCAACATGGGGTGTTTTATTCTTTGTAGTCTTAATTTTAACAACAAAACTTTATTTCTATTCTACTATACCATGATAACACAAATTACTTTTGTCTGGGCTTTCTCCCTGAATAACATTACATGCTTCCTTTATATTTTATTTGGAATACTATTTCTAGTTATATTAATGTGTACAATGTCACTCCAATCATTGATTGTTCATCAATGTTTATAAAGTGTTTTCTTATCTATCATTATATTTTAATGCTTAACATACACTTTCACTATTTTTAGGGTACTTACTCTTCACTAAGGCACTTCACTTTGGTTCACTGTTTGTATTGAGTGTTATTTAATGGGTAATCCGTATACTTTCTCCTATCATTTCTCACTATTTCTTTCTAGCATAATATTTATTATTAATAATATTAGGTTAGTTATTTCTTGTTAAATCTAATCTTTCTGACTGTGTTAGTGTACTTTTTCTATATTACTTTACTTTACAATCGTATTGTTTTTAAAATGGGTACATAGGTTAATTCAATTATAACAATAATATTTGTTTCATCAATAAATAATTATTTGAGGTTTATTGACCGTATTCTATCCTTGAGTATACTATTTTTCTCCTTTATATGTGTGTTAGTTTCCCCTTGGGTTTAACCCGTCTCCTCTTCTTCGTCTTCAATAGTCTTCATCTTGGTTCGGTTCTCCTCTTCTCTTCTGGTTTAAAATTCTGTTTAATTGTAGGGATCTGTTCTCTTCCTCTGATTCTTCTCTTGTTAGTTCATAATTGTTTGGTCTATCACATTTTTTCTTGACTATGTCACGTGGTTCCCTTCTTTATGTTTATGTTGTTGGCTCAATCACTTGGGTTGGGTAATATCCTCGTACGTCGTGTCAAAAACTTTACATTTTATACATTTTTTAAACATTTTATTTTATATGAAGTATTTTTATATTAAGAATTATCTTTTTTATCACTGGTACGGGATTTGGCTTAATTGTCTCGTAACATAATGCCTCTCCTCTAAAATTGATCATTTTAATAAAACACTAGCATAGTTTTTTATGAAATTATCAGTTATAGATAACCTTTTTCCTTTTCTTTCTTGTTTGTTTCTCCATTCTTCATTTCTCTTCTTACTTAATTCATTCCATTTTATTTGGATCTGTTTTTATTTATTTCCATTGGTGCATTTTCCCTCATACACAATTTTTTTCCCTAACTTATATAGTAGCTGGTTTCTCCCATTACTACTCATTTTTCTGAGACCAGAGGCATATCATCTCTGCTCAGTTTATTTGGATTGCTGGACTTTTCAACAGTCAATCTAAAATACCTTCTTTGTCAACTTGTGACTTAATAATAATAATACAATAATAATATAATAATATACTTTGGGATTGTCCACCTTGTAGTTTGTTTTTAGATCACTTTGTCATTACTACTCATTCTTCCTTCCGCTATACCTTAACTATACACTATCATCTACTCATACACTTGGTTGTTTTTATATTTATTCATATGTTAATTTCATCATATCTCACTTTTCATTATTTTGTTTTCAATGCTCGTTGTGATCATTTTAATTGTCTTAGACATTTTTTTTTTTCTTAGTCATTTAGTAGGATTCTGCTTTAGCCATATTTGTATATTGGTTTTATATACAATTTCTCTCTCTCCTTGTACCAGTTAGAATTTTATTTTTTTTTTTCTTAGAATACTTTTGATTCAGTATGATTTCAAGTATTTATCTCAGTAATGTGAGCTTGATTTTATTTTGTTTATTTCATTCTGTATTCAACATCATTTTTGATAATTCTTTGGTAAATTAATTGTCTTACCTTAAAGGAATGTTTGTAGCGTATTCCTTTTTAGTTATTTTTTGGTTTAATTATAATTGTAAGTTTGTGATTCTTACATTTTTATTATGTAGGAATGTGTGTAACTTATTCCTTATTATCTCACTTTTTACTTCATACTTCATATCTCAATCTTTTATTAGACTGTAAATTGATTTAAATTGAAAGGAATTTGTGTAACTGTTTCCTTTGTTTGTTACTTTATTATTCATTTATATTAATTCTTTTTTATTATTCCGCATATATCATCTAAATAAGGTAGTAAGCTGCTCTTACAATCTTTTTTGGAATTTTGCAATGTGTTTCATTTCACAATGGTTTTATTCTTCTTCGTAAAACTTTTTTATCGAAGTTTGGTTATAAATTCCCTTGATTTTTCTTGTATTGATATTACTGATCTGGTAAGTATTATTACCATTATCTCTTGTGATGATATACGGTTATTTATGACATACATAATTGTTCTATTCATATTGCTTTATACCGGACCTTGTTATTTATTTTTGTAAGTTGACTTCTCCTTTTCTTTCCCTTATTATTGCCTTCTTCTTTTGTTCGACACTTTGTTATTCTGCACCTCTTCTCCTTCAAGTGCTTGATAGTCACACTTATTCTGGATGATATTATTAAATTTATTTATTAATTATGGTTTATTGTTTTTTTTCTCATTTAATTCGTCTTAGTCGTTTCTTGTACCCTCTTGTTTTGGTGATTGTCTAGTAGCTTTATTTAATTTTAATATCTCCTTCTATTCCATTGGGTTGCTTGGTCAGTAATTCGAAGATCCGTCCCTTTTCTTGGTGTGTGGTATCTTCACTTCATTTACCCATGGTCCATCAGTTCCTCTGCCCTTATGGTTCGGATAACTCTGGCGTGTAGAACTGTTTTCTTACTGGTGAAGTAGGTCTCCTCCGTCTTGTACCACCATTCCTCTAATACCATATGTTCTGTAGTATTTATGTCTACTTCAAACATCTGATTGTTCTGTTGATTAATCAGAGAAGTTATTTGTGCCTCTCTCATTAATATTATTTTTGCTTTTTTATTTGCTATTTCCATTTCTGGTGTGTTCCAGTGTTTTAATGACCTTCTTGATTTGTTATACTCTGTTTTGTTGTCAGTCATTTCTATTTCTGGCATCTTCCATCTAAGTATAGATTTGCTGAAATTTTTATCCACTGGTTGGTTGTGAATTCCTTTTATAATTTCCCTCAGAGTCCTCCTACAATCTTTGTACTTTATTAATTTGCTTCGGTGGGTAAGGGGCAAATTAAACACATCGATCAGTCCGTTCTTCATCATCTCCACTTCTTCTCGTGTTTTGATGAGTTTCCTCTTATATACCTTTCTCAATTCCTCTGTTTTCTTAATCTTCTTAATGATTCGATTCTTCTTCATATGATTGTTCACATCTTTTTGTATCTCTTGGTGCCTCTCCTCCAGTTCCTTGATCACCTCCTGTTTCTTCTTCTGGCATCCGTCGGTAAGGACTTGGTAGAATTCGGTCGCTCTCAATTTATTTTCCTCCTCGACATCGATGATTTTATAGTTCATTTCTTCTCGGACTTGTAGCAAGGCTTCGTTGGTCTCCGCTACCGATTGCCTGGTCTCCTCTCGATATTCGACCAGTTGTTGCTTCCATTCTTCCTTGGTTTTCTCACTTTCTTCCTCAATCTTCCGTTGGAGAATATCATGATTATTTTCCATCTTTTTATTTACTATTTCCAGATCCTTCTTGATCTATTTCTTCAGCTCTTCGCTCTTCTTTTCCAATGCTTCCTGACTTCTCTTCAAGTCTTCATGGTTGCTCTCTATTTTGTTATTCAGGAATTCCATTCCCTTTTGTAATGATTCTAGTTTTTTATTCACATCTTCCTGGTTCCTATTCATTTGTCCAAATTGTTCCATCATCATTTTCATCAAACTATCTAGTTTCGTTTCTTCTGTTGGTTTGACTGGTTGTTGGTTTACCATGACTTCTGCTTCTGTTTCTGGTTCAGGTGGGTTTGGATTTTCCACTTGGTCCTCCTGTGGGTTCTCTTCTGACAATTCTCCAGTCGTTTCCTCAACTTCTACTTCCTCAACTTCTTCCATTTCTTCTGGGTTTCCTTCTTGGTTTATTGCTTCCTTCCCTTTGTGCCTCGTAACCATACCGTGTCTATTCATGACCGGCGCTAGTTATCCTTTCTAGCCTCACGTTGCTGGTCGCCAATATGTAACGCTAATCTGAGGTCCTTCCTTTATCCTTATAGCCCCTCGTTGGGTTCGTCAATATTGTAACGAGTGAACGAGGTCGTACCTGTTAAAATGTATCACACTTGTTTATTTTGTGTATTAGTGTGAATGTAGTGTGTTTGCCTCACACCGGTCGTTACATAAATCGACGTCACTACTGGAGTCCGTAGCGTTGTCAATATTACCAGTACAACCTACCTGTTAATTCATAGGGGTTGCGAATCCCGGGTGGCGCCAAATTTTTTCTATTAAAACAATTAAAATAGTTAAATTCTAAAATGATATGTGTGATTAGCATGGACAGCTGGATCGTTCGAATGGTTCCCGCCGCTATATAAGTTGCCGCTTCGTCCACTCGTGATGAGCGCTAGTTGGCTGTTGAATAAAACTTGCTAACACACATATACTCTACAAAATCCTATGAAATAACATGATAGTAATACTCGGTACTGTGTTTTTAATACAAATTTGGTCATCAATAAATATGACAAATGAATTATAAATAATTTGATAACAGATTGCTCCGGCTTATAGCATGAAACACTAAAATATCTCAGAGTTGGCAAAATTGATTTTAAAACACTTTCGTTTGCCGATATGGCGTCAGTTGCATACAATAAATTACTCTGTTTAAAATCTGGAGTTCTTTGGATCATGAAATAAGACATAAACGTTGGTTACATTAAAAAAGTACACTACCATACCTTATACGTACGTAGAAATAATAATGTGTTTTTACAAATTGTTCGGTAGTGTCGTATTTCTGTTACAAAAATTGTGCTCTCAATCAAGATTATCTTTTGATTAATAAAATGTTTTTTAGTAAGTAAATTATGCATTAACACCTTTGAAAGAAAATAATACTTGTTCAATAGTGAGAAATTTTATCATTTGGAAAATAATTTAAGTAATTTGGGTTTTTGGGATTAAGGAATTTATTCGATACTTATCAGTTCATATAACGTTGAAGTGTAGTCATCGGGTTAGTGGATATTCTTCAATTTTGGGCTGGGTTTAAACTTCTAACATCTTTTCCAATCTGGTCTTGGGTTTTTTTTCTAATTAATTTATTTAATTTGGTTCCTGGACATCGTTAATTCTTGTAGATCGACATCTATTCATCTTTGGTCATCTTGGTTCACTTTCGAAACTTCTTGTAACTATTTAAATTAAAATTTCAATCATTCCAATTTTGCGTGCCGCTTACCCACGCGTCGTTTTTTCGAGTCTCTAATATTTAACGGAAAATAAGCCCTCAACGGCTCGTTGTCATAGTAACCTCAATCCTGTGATTGGTTAACTACTCTTTCAAAGACGTTGTTAAAATATTTGAATTTTTATTCAAATTTATTAAGTATTTTCTTAATGGTTTTATTCCTTTATAGTTCCTTTGGGGTAATAAATGATATCACTATTATCTTTCTTTCCTTTCAAAGTTTACAATGATACCTCATAAGGTCATATTCTGTTATACATTGTAATAAAATAAATAAGATTGATGTGTGAATCTGTAAGTTGATTGATGATATAAGCTATTGTGGATTATGTGACTCCGATGTAATCAAGTCCAATGTAATATGTTTAATTGGTGTGGCTCTCGACGTCTTACTGGCCTGAAACACTTCCTTAAGTTTCCCAGCTGGTCGAGTCCCAATGGTAGCAAGACCGGTCGAGTAGCGTAAAGTTGATGAAGAAATATATATGCTCAGCTTCACCGAAAGTTTCAAAACAAATATTATTGTTTTGAAGAAAATTAAAAAAAAATTATGTTTATAAAAAATAATAATAAAAAAAAAAATTTTAATTTTATTAATTAATTAATTAGGATCAATTAATTAATATAGGGCTGTGAAGTTTTAAACAGTGTAATGCTCTTCTGAAAATTTTTATTAAAGTTTTAGTATAATTTAAATAATCTATCACCACTCATAAGACTGTCTGTAAACCAATCGATATTTGTTTACCTTTCTATTTTTTAGGTTATCTTCACTTACGGGTGGTAAAGTCCTTGTAGATTATCAATTAGAATTATATTATGGGTAATTAGTATTATTGAAGAAATAAAGAACTATTAAGTATTGAAAAGTATTAATGTTTTATTAAGTAACAGCAATATTGACTCTTATCGATTAGTATCGATTCTCAGGATATCGAAAAAAGTTACAAGTATATGTTATAAAAATTATATAGGGTTCTTTAAACAGCCAGTTATTACCAAAGTCAGAGAAATCGGGCTAATATTTAAAAAGTATAACGTAACAATCAAATTAATAGTTATTAATAAACACAGACATTGAATAATAAATTGTAAATATAATAATTGTTTTCACCAAACAGCTGTGCTGAACCAAGAAGAGGCACTGGAATTGTCAAAGCAAATGGCCGCCGTCAAGTCGATGAAAATGTTGCTCGTTGCTGCTGCATTCCAAATAATGTATTTTGACGCAATATTTCTGTTCTCGTGTCCGCAAATCTCTTGTTATATGTTGTGTAGTGACTGGTGTAGTGATTCTGGGTTGTATTTAGTGTATCTGTATAATTATTAGTTCAAACACTTTCTCCGATTCTGTCACTAATTTGGTTTAATGTATTATACAGTTTTCTAGTGTTTTATGGTGTTTTTCGGAGTAGATTTATATTGTTCTGTGTTATGGAGTGTTACTTGATCGTTTCTGTTATAATATGATAGTTTCAGAAGTATTTTACAAGTCACTCGCGATTTCACAATAACTCACTATACACTCGCTTTGTATGACGATTATAGGTTAGGTTATCCACGTTATTAAACGTATTTCATGTTAACCGTTCAACTACCAATAATTAACTAACTGTTTCCTTCAGTTTCAATTAAACTCTTAGCCCATATAATATTATCCTTAACATTGTTCAAAAATATTTTCACATCCTGTGAATACTTTATATTTTCACTATATGAATGCCTATACTTTGGTTATTTGTCAATTTTATTCACTAGATTTGATTTAAATTAATCTTTCAGTTCATTCTGGTTATTTTCAGATTAAATAATGCCATTTTATAGTGTTTTCTGTCCAAAAAATAGTAATTTCACTTTCAGTTTGGTATACTCTGTTTGGAAGTCAAAACATTAAAATTTACTTCCTGTCATTATATAAATTCAGCCATTTTATCAGTTATATTTAATATTAATAATTCTATATTGTATTAAAAGGTTCCTATTCCCTTATTTTCTGGTAATTAATTGAATTAGTTGTATTCTGAAACATTATTCTGAAATATATGACTCCCATGTCTAAATTTCTGAGTTTAGTCATTTTATTTTTATTTATAATTCTGAATATAATTTATTAAAATCTCTCTAAATGGTATGTGCAATTATATGGCATGATCTCAGGTTTATTTTGTCTAAACCCCTTTTGTTTATTTGCTTTTAAATGAGTAATTTCTCTGTTTTGATGAAGTTTGGTTTCCATTCTTTTGGCCTATGATTTTTTAACAGTTTTTCTTACAAAATAATTTACAAACAATATATGATGTGTGATACCCTCTCTGACTTTTACAAATAGTATTATAAATTAAACATGTTTTCAAATTACACAAAAACAATTAGTATTGGTTACAATACAAATAATAGTTAAACAGAATAAAGAACATTTTTTTTAAATAAATGGTTGTCTTCAAATCAGACATTTTGCAACAAAATTCCCATTTCCAACATGGAAACATGGTTTATAAAAAAGGTTTTGTACTAACTAACATCTTAATTACTCTCTACTATTTACAAGTGGTAATTATTTTTATAGTTCTGATGTTAGTTGTTTCAGACCCAAACAAATGGCCTTATATCTAATACATTTTTAAACATTCTTGTACTATATACATAAAAAACCTTATATTTATATTCTTATTTCTAACTATTATTATAAGTAGGATTCTACAGTTTTTATACAGTCTTTTATACCTTGTCTTTGGGGAATTGTACCCTATCATTAACAAATAAATAGTATGAACCGTTCAAAAAGCACTATGAAATCTGTTTTTCTTTTTTCATGTAAAACAAAAATGTTATTTTAAACAGATTCATGTCTTATGAACCACATATTGTCACCGTACACATTTTAAGTCATTGAAAAATGCATATTTCATTGCATCCAATGTTTGTGATTGCCAAGAATGAAACACAAGGTTCATTTTTTATAATACCCAAAACTATCACTGGTTCACTTTGCACTTATATATTATGTTAATGCTAAATGGTCGTATAGTCTTATCAACATAATAAATTGGTTAGCGTTTTTCAATGGAGATTTGTTCCATGGGTACTATATTATTGTTTCATCTTAGTTCACAGGAAACTTTTACTTTATACACTCCTCTCTCTTAAATTTGTATACATGTGGTTTTTATTTCGTTATACTTTTGTTTTTAGATATTTATTTTGGGGATATAGGGATTTGGGTGTCTTTTATAAGAGCATGACATCTTCTTCAGGATGCTGCCCTCTTCTTCTTTCTTCAGTCTTCTTTTCTCCTGCCTTCTGGGACAGGTATCTTCTCCATCTTCTTCTTGTTGCCATCAGGTTTCTTGGGATCTTCTCCATCTTCTTCTTTATTACAGAAATACACAACCTGTATTGGTTGATCTTGGCTTATTTTAGGGTTTCTATTCTATTTATTCTCCCTTGTTGTGGGTTTGGTCATATTGTGTACTGCTTTGTTATTTACTATTTTACCTTCCTGGGTTATACCTTGCAAACCTTTGGTTATGAGACTGGTCTTGGATGACTCATCACTAGTAACTCCTTTTACTTGAACTTGGATTTTCTTTATAATAATGATTTCTTTCCACAGTTGCTATGAATTAATTTATTTATATTAAACTTAATGCTTTCTTCCAAATTTAAACATTATAACTTCATTATTCTAATGATCAATTGCCATTCAATATTATGCTTATATCTGTCATGTTACAGATTGCTCCCCTCCAGAAGTAATTATTTCAGACATGTTTATGGATGAAATAATTTCTTATGATAATTTCATCATTTCTTATAATTCATTTTCTTCTCCATCTTTATATCGACTTTTTTATAATTAGAGTTTAATTAATTTTATATATATAATTATTTGTTTTACTACTGATCCTTTTCGGATAGTTAGTGTCTTCTGAGATATATTATTATTGTAATACATTTTCTTTCTATATCAACTTCGTGTTGTATCCTTGGGATATTAATTCCCTAACATTCCCTATCACGTGGGCTGGGGCAGATCAGAGGGGCACTGTACGCTACTTCTCTGCTGGCCATACACCACTTCTATAAATTGAGTACAGGGGCATATCCATCCCTGCTCAAAAAACATAATGCTGCTGGAATTATCTTCAGTCAGTCATCGAATAAATAAATAAAAAGTAGTCTCATTTTCGACTAATAAAAACATCTTTGGATTCTCCACTTCGTAGTCTCTCAGATTATCTCACATTTTCTATCTTAATAAATCTTCATAATCATTATTATACTCATTACATATATATTTTTTCAAAACTCTTAACTTGTCTGATATATTTTATTTTTATTATGGTTGAAAACCTTTCTTTTAATAATTCTGGTTACTGTTTACAGTGTAACTCTCTTTCTTCTTCATCTGAATTCTCTTTATACTTTCTTCTGGTTATTCATAGTATTAGCATGGTCTTTATAAATAGTCTTTCGTATTCATTATTTGAATGGTCTTAATATATTATATTTAATTTTTTAACATTGTATCTTTACATTAGATATACAGGTTGTTATATTGATCATTTTATTTAAACATTTTGGTTCTTTCCTTTCTCTTAGAAAGTTATTAATCCGTCTTCGCATTCATTAGCATTAATTCATTTATATTATATTTCATGTGGTATTTCTTCTCTTTGCATTTCATATAGGTCTTATTATTATCATTGGTTCAAAATCATCTTCTCCATCTGTTTGGTATGAGTTGTTCTTCTTTGCTCTTAATTAACTGTTTTCATTATCGTTTCATAGGTAATTAGTCTCTTTGCTTCCAAATTTTTTCCTTCTCTGGCATATTACACTCTTTCTTGTTATTCTTCTCTACTCCTTCAAATGCTATTGTGAATGTCTAGCATTTATTCTGGATTAACGTTAACTCTCTTTTCTGAATTAATCACTTTATTTTCTTCTCAATTCAATCATAATTGACACATAATTATTTTTTGGAACTTGGTTAGTTTTAATATAAAATTCAAACTATTCTTTTTATTTAAAAGAAAAATATTTCTCATAAATCCTTGTAATATGTTGATCTTATCTTGTCTCAAAGTTCTGACGTTCTATCAACATTCAAATTCTGTTTAATTCATTTATTCCCAGAATTGTTTCATTCAGAATTGTTTATAGTAGTGTGATTTTACTATTATTTCTGAAAGTTTTGGTATTTCTCCAAATTCAAATTCTTCTTAATTATTTACCATAAAGTTTTCTCACAAACTTAGTTATAGTAAGTTGGTCTTACTTTATTTTTAAATTTTTTTGTATATTTAAGTTCAAAATTCTCTCTCTTTCTCTTTCTTCCAAAAAGTTTTGTTCTAAATTATCAGGTTGTAGTAAGATGTACTTACTCAATTTTAAATTTTTATAATTATATTTCAATTCAAAAGTCTTTCTTTTTCTTTCTTCCATAAAGTTTGTTCCAAAATTATTAGGTTGTAGTAAGATGTACTTACATATTTTAGAATTTTTTCAAAATATAAATTCTAAATTCCTTCTTCTTATAATTCTCCAAAATGTTCTTCTCAAAATATTAGGTTGTAAGATGTACTTACATTATTTTTAAATTTTTATAAAATATAAATTCTAAATTCCTTCTTCTTATAATTCTCCAGAATTTTCTTTTCAAAATATTAGGTTGTAAGATGTACTTACATTATTTTTGAATTTTTTTAAAAATTAAATTAAAAAATTCTTCTTCTTTTAATTCTCCAGAATGTTCTTCTCAAAATATTAGGTTGTAAGATGTACTTACATTATTTTTGAATTTTTAAAAATAAAAATTCTAAATTCCTTCTTTTTATAATTCTCCAAAATGTTCTTCTCAAAATATTAGGTTGTAAGATGTACTTACATTATTTTCGAATTTTTATAAATTAATTAAAAAATTCTTTTAATTCTCCAGAATGTTCTTCTCAAAATATTAGGTTGTAAGATGTACTTACATTATTTTAGGATTTTTTAAAAAATAATATATATAAATTCAAAATTCTAAAACTCACAACTCATTCTTCATAATATTTCTTCATAGAAGCTTGATTGTACACTCCTTTGATTTTTCCTGAAACGATTTCCCTCAACTCATATGTATTGTTATGCTTATCATTTACCACAACATATGGGGTTATATTGTACTCTACACTGGCCCATATTATTTATACTTTAATAAGTTGATCTCCACTTTTTCTTTTCTTATAAATTTTCTTTTCTTTTATATACCCAGGAAGATGGACGATTTTCTTTATGTCACTGCATTGCTCATATTTTTATTGGTCATGTTCATTTTCTTACATAGTCTTCACTCATAAAACCCAGTTTTGTTTCTATGTTTATTCTTCGTATCATTTCCTTTCAATGATATTTATTTCGTCTCCTTCAACGTTGTTTTTCGCCGTAGTCGGTTATCATGATCCGTCCCTTTTCTTGATGTCGTGTGGTATCTGTGTCAACCAGGGTCCATCATCTCGGTTGCTCTTATAAAATTTACCCTAGGGCGCGACACTCGGTTATTATTACTGTTATTATTGTTATTACTAAATTTATCATTATAGTAATTTCGGTTAGGTGGGTAAGGGCTGTCATCATTATTGTTGGGATATGGATTTCTCTGACTATATGGGACATTATTATGTTGGTATAAATTGTTTCTATTGTATGGATAGGGGTTGTTATTCCTAACGCCGTTAGAATTACCGATAAACTGGTTATTACACGGCGGGTTGTTAGGGCCGTCGTAATTACTGGACTGGGTCCCTCTATCATCATATTGTATACACCAATACTTCTCTGGTCCATGTTTTGTATTACCTGACAAATATATGTGAGGATCTTCATCTGGGTTATCACTTATTATTTGTTTATCTGAAACACCATAAGCTGGTTTACCATCACATATCCACTCTGAAGTAATATATTTTAGTCTAACCGTACCCTGGAACTGTCCTAAATGGCACACTAATGGAATACATTCTGGTGATTCACCTGTGCCGTCATTACAGTCTGGTACGATATCACATTTCCATCTTTCTGAAATCCACTGTCCAGTCTTGCGCTGAAATTGATCTGGTTCACATGTTGTATTCTGTTTACCTCTGGTCCTTTCCCATTGGTAGACTACTGTCTTGTGGTAAATTATTTCTGAAATTACTTCGATTCTCCTTCTATAATTCCTGGAATTCATTATGTCTTTGTCATAGGTAATTGGGATATTATTGCCATCAATTAACCCATGATTCATCATCTCCAACTCTTCCTTAGTTTTTATCAAATTTCTTGGATACATTCTCCTTTTCCTTGGTTTAATATCTTCCTGGTTTCGGTTAGTTTCAATTTCAGGTACTACCATTACTAGTTCCTGCGTTTTGTCATTTAGTACTTCTTCTGGTTCTGGTTGACTATCTTCCTGCGTTTTATCATTTATTACTTCTTCTGGTTCTGGTTGACTATCTTCCTGCGTTTTATCATTCAGTACTTCTTCTGGTTCTGGTTGGCTATCATTTTTTATTTCTTCGGTCTTCTCCTTTCTTAATTCTTCCTTTTTTAATCTGTCCTCTCTTCTTTCTTTAATCCATTTTTGATGCAATTCTTCCCTTTTTAATCTGTTCTCTCTTATCTCCTGATTTACCTCCCTTAACTCTTCTCTTAGAATTTGATTGTCCTCTCTCAATTCTTCCAATTTCTCCCCCATCTTTTCTTCCAACTTCCTGTTGTCTTCCTTCAATTCTTCTTTCAACTGTCGGTTGTTCTTCTCTATCTTCTTCCTGGTTTCATCTATTTTCTGATTGGTATTTTCAATTTTATTAATCAACTCTTCTTTAGTCGCCTTGAATTCTTCCTTGAACGATTGGTTGTCTTCCTTCAATTCTTCCATGTTCTTGTTCATCCCAGTCAACTCTTCTTTTGTGGATTGATTATCCTTCTTTAATTCTTCTAACTTTCCTCCCATCCTCTCTTCCATCTTCTTGCTGTTTTCTTCCATCTTCTCTTCCATCTTCTTGCTGTTTTCTTCCATCTTCTTGCTGTTTTCTTCTATCTTCTCTTCCATCTTCTTGCTGTTTTCTTCTATCTTCTTATTTGTTTCTTCCTTGCTGGATCTGATATCTTCTTTCAGAGACTGGTTATCATTTCCCATTTTTTTACTGTTTTCGTCTATCTTCTTGTTATTATCCTCCATCTTGGACTCTAGGTTCTTATTAGTATCTCCAATAGCATCTATTTTCTTACTCATTGATTTGTTTTCTTCTTTTGTGGATTCCATTTGCTTACTTAACTGTAAGAACATTTCCATTATCCTATCCATTTTACCCTCTTCCGTTACTTTGGATTTTTCTATATGACTTTCCTGGACATTTACTTCCCCTGTTTGCGTGGGTATCTCCGGTTGTTCAGTTTGTTTGGACAACACCGGTGGTAATACCTCTTCCGCTTCTACTGGCGTCGCCTCCTTGTTGTCCATGTCAACTTCTATTTCTTTCTCGGCCTCCGCCGCCCGTTTCTTAGATGTTGCACGTCGTTGCATTTTCCCTTGAAATTCTCTGGCTTTGTAGCTGTTGCCTAGCTCCAACTAGTGATTGGGCAGAATTTATTGGCCTTCCAATCGCTAATTAAAGCCCCTAAAGTTGTGCGCCAATTTGTAATAAACTAAATAAGATTGATGTGTGAATCTGTAAGTTGATTGATGATATAAGCTATTGTGGATTATGTGACTCCGATGTAATCAAGTCCAATGTAATATGTTTAATTGGTGTGGCTCTCGACGTCTTACTGGCCTGAAACACTTCCTTAAGTTTCCCAGCTGGTCGAGTCCCAATGGTAGCAAGACCGGTCGAGTAGCGTAAAGTTGATGAAGAAATATATATGCTCAGCTTCACCGAAAGTTTCAAAACAAATATTATTGTTTTGAAGAAAATTAAAAAAAAATTATGTTTATAAAAAATAATAATAAAAAAAAAATTTTAATTTTATTAATTAATTAATTAGGATCAATTAATTAATATAGGGCTGTGAAGTTTTAAACAGTGTAATGCTCTTCTGAAAATTTTTATTAAAGTTTTAGTATAATTTAAATAATCTATCACCACTCATAAGACTGTCTGTAAACCAATCGATATTTGTTTACCTTTCTATTTTTTAGGTTATCTTCACTTACGGGTGGTAAAGTCCTTGTAGATTATCAATTAGAATTATATTATGGGTAATTAGTATTATTGAAGAAATAAAGAACTATTAAGTATTGAAAAGTATTAATGTTTTATTAAGTAACAGCAATATTGACTCTTATCGATTAGTATCGATTCTCAGGATATCGAAAAAAGTTACAAGTATATGTTATAAAAATTATATAGGGTTCTTTAAACAGCCAGTTATTACCAAAGTCAGAGAAATCGGGCTAATATTTAAAAAGTATAACGTTACAATCAAATTAATAGTTATTAATAAACACAGACATTGAATAATAAATTGTAAATATAATAATTGTTTTCACCAAACAGCTGTGCTGAACCAAGAAGAGGCACTGGAATTGTCAAAGCAAATGGCCGCCGTCAAGTCGATGAAAATGTTGCTCGTTGCTGCTGCATTCGAAATAATGTATTTTGACGCAATATTTCTGTTCTCGTGTCCGCAAATCTCTTGTTATATGTTGTGTAGTGACTGGTGTAGTGATTCTGGGTTGTATTTAGTGTATCTGTATAATTATTAGTTCAAACACTTTCTCCGATTCTGTCACTAATTTGGTTTAATGTATTATACAGTTTTCTAGTGTTTTATGGTGTTTTTCGGAGTAGATTTATATTGTTCTGTGTTATGGAGTGTTACTTGATCGTTTCTGTTATAATATGATAGTTTCAGAAGTATTTTACAAGTCACTCGCGATTTCACAATAACTCACTATACACTCGCTTTGTATGACGATTATAGGTTAGGTTATCCACGTTATTAAACGTATTTCATGTTAACCGTTCAACTACCAATAATTAACTAACTGTTTCCTTCAGTTTCAATTAAACTCTTAGCCCATATAATATTATCCTTAACATTGTTCAAAAATATTTTCACATCCTGTGAATACTTTATATTTTCACTATATGAATGCCTATACTTTGGTTATTTGTCAATTTTATTCACTAGATTTGATTTAAATTAATCTTTCAGTTCATTCTGGTTATTTTCAGATTAAATAATGCCATTTTATAGTGTTTTCTGTCCAAAAAATAGTAATTTCACTTTCAGTTTGGTATACTCTGTTTGGAAGTCAAAACATTAAAATTTACTTCCTGTCATTATATAAATTCAGCCATTTTATCAGTTATATTTAATATTAATAATTCTATATTGTATTAAAAGGTTCCTATTCCCTTATTTTCTGGTAATTAATTGAATTAGTTGTATTCTGAAACATTATTCTGAAATATATGACTCCCATGTCTAAATTTCTGAGTTTAGTCATTTTATTTTTATTTATAATTCTGAATATAATTTATTAAAATCTCTCTAAATGGTATGTGCAATTATATGGCATGATCTCAGGTTTATTTTGTCTAAACCCCTTTTGTTTATTTGCTTTTAAATGAGTAATTTCTCTGTTTTGATGAAGTTTGGTTTCCATTCTTTTGGCCTATGATTTTTTAACAATTTTTCTTACAAAATAATTTACAAACAATATATGATGTGTGATACCCTCTCTGACTTTTACAAATAGTATTATAAATTAAACATGTTTTCAAATTACACAAAAACAATTAGTATTGGTTACAATACAAATAATAGTTAAACAGAATAAAGAACATTTTTTTTAAATAAATGGTTGTCTTCAAATCAGACATTTTGCAACAAAATTCCCATTTCCAACATGGAAACATGGTTTATAAAAAAGGTTTTGTACTAACTAACATCTTAATTACTCTCTACTATTTACAAGTGGTAATTATTTTTATAGTTCTGATGTTAGTTGTTTCAGACCCAAACAAATGGCCTTATATCTAATACATTTTTAAACATTCTTGTACTATATACATAAAACACCTTATATTTATATTCTTATTTCTAACTATTATTATAAGTAGGATTCTACAGTTTTTATACAGTCTTTTATACCTTGTCTTTGGGGAATTGTACCCTGTCATTAACAAATAAATAGTATGAACCGTTCAAAAAGCACTATGAAATCTGTTTTTCTTTTTTCATGTAAAACAAAAATGTTATTTTAAACAGAGTCATGTCTTATGAACCACATATTGTCACCGTACACATTTTAAGTCATTGAAAAATGCATATTTCATTGCATCCAATGTTTGTGATTGCCAAGAATGAAACACAAGGTTCATTTTTTATAATACCCAAAACTATCACTGGTTCACTTTGCACTTATATATTATGTTAATGCTAAATGGTCGTATAGTCTTATCAACATAATAAATTGGTTAGCGTTTTTCAATGGAGATTTGTTCCATGGGTACTATATTATTGTTTCATCTTAGTTCACAGGAAACTTTTACTTTATACACTCCTCTCTCTTAAATTTGTATACATGTGGTTTTTATTTCGTTATACTTTTGTTTTTAGATATTTATTTTGGGGATATAGGGATTTGGGTGTCTTTTATAAGAGCATGACATCTTCTTCAGGATGCTGCCCTCTTCTTCTTTCTTCAGTCTTCTTTTCTCCTGCCTTCTGGGACAGGTATCTTCTCCATCTTCTTCTTGTTGCCATCAGGGTTCTTGGGATCTTCTCCATCTTCTTCTTTATTACAGAAATACACAACCTGTATTGGTTGATCTTGGCTTATTTTAGGGTTTCTATTCTATTTATTCTCCCTTGTTGTGGGTTTGGTCATATTGTGTACTGCTTTGTTATTTACTATTTTACCTTCCTGGGTTATACCTTGCAAACCTTTGGTTATGAGACTGGTCTTGGATGACTCATCACTAGTAACTCCTTTTACTTGAACTTGGATTTTCTTTATAATAATGATTTCTTTCCACAGTTGCTATGAATTAATTTATTTATATTAAACTTAATGCTTTCTTCCAAATTTAAACATTATAACTTCATTATTCTAATGATCAATTGCCATTCAATATTATGCTTATATCTGTCATGTTACAACATTAACTTTAGTCCAAATATTTGACATTTGATAAATTACATATCTTTCTTAAATTAAACTATTACAATAACATTTCTGTTTTAAAATAATTGACATATAATTACTGGCCATTTACTGGTCTTAGATTAGTAAGATTTCTTGCGAAATAGATACAATTTACTTTTGAGTGTCACTGACAGTTAAATGTTTTCATAGCCAAGATTAGCCATGATTGGTTTTTGGTGTATTTCTTTTTAAATTACATTTTGAATTCAGCCTGATGGGCTTCACTTAGTTATCATATTTGTTTGTGTTTTAACTATTATTCCACATACATTTTCATTACACATCCTTTAAAATATAATAATTAGGTTTATGGACTGTAGGTTCTCTTCAGCCATATTTCCTTTTTAACATTGAACCAAACTATTCTTTACAAGTCACTAGTTATTATTAGTTCTAATATTGATTTCTTTCTTTTGTTACAATCTAGAGTGATAAACCTTGTCACTTCTCGTAAAATTATGAAAGTTAATTCCCCTTTCAACATGGGGTGTTTTATTCTTTGTAGTCTTAATTTTAACAACAAAACTTTATTTCTATTCTACTATACCATGATAACACAAATTACTTTTGTCTGGGCTTTCTCCCTGAATAACATTACATGCTTCCTTTATATTTTATTTGGAATACTATTTCTAGTTATATTAATGTGTACAATGTCACTCCAATCATTGATTGTTCATCAATGTTTATAAAGTGTTTTCTTATCTATCATTATATTTTAATGCTTAACATACACTTTCACTATTTTTAGGGTACTTACTCTTCACTAAGGCACTTCACTTTGGTTCACTGTTTGTATTGAGTGTTATTTAATGGGTAATCCGTATACTTTCTCCTATCATTTCTCACTATTTCTTTCTAGCATAATATTTATTATTAATAATATTAGGTTAGTTATTTCTTGTTAAATCTAATCTTTCTGACTGTGTTAGTGTACTTTTTCTATATTACTTTACTTTACAATCGTATTGTTTTTAAAATGGGTACATAGGTTAATTCAATTATAACAATAATATTTGTTTCATCAATAAATAATTATTTGAGGTTTATTGACCGTATTCTATCCTTGAGTATACTATTTTTCTCCTTTATATGTGTGTTAGTTTCCCCTTGGGTTTAACCCGTCTCCTCTTCTTCGTCTTCAATAGTCTTCATCTTGGTTCGGTTCTCCTCTTCTCTTCTGGTTTAAAATTCTGTTTAATTGTAGGGATCTGTTCTCTTCCTCTGATTCTTCTCTTGTTAGTTCATAATTGTTTGGTCTATCACATTTTTTCTTGACTATGTCACGTGGTTCCCTTCTTTATGTTTATGTTGTTGGCTCAATCACTTGGGTTGGGTAATATCCTCGTACGTCGTGTCAAAAACTTTACATTTTATACATTTTTTAAACATTTTATTTTATATGAAGTATTTTTATATTAAGAATTATCTTTTTTATCACTGGTACGGGATTTGGCTTAATTGTCTCGTAACATAATGCCTCTCCTCTAAAATTGATCATTTTAATAAAACACTAGCATAGTTTTTTATGAAATTATCAGTTATAGATAACCTTTTTCCTTTTCTTTCTTGTTTGTTTCTCCATTCTTCATTTCTCTTCTTACTTAATTCATTCCATTTTATTTGGATCTGTTTTTATTTATTTCCATTGGTGCATTTTCCCTCATACACAATTTTTTTCCCTAACTTATATAGTAGCTGGTTTCTCCCATTACTACTCATTTTTCTGAGACCAGAGGCATATCATCTCTGCTCAGTTTATTTGGATTGCTGGACTTTTCAACAGTCAATCTAAAATACCTTCTTTGTCAACTTGTGACTTAATAATAATAATACAATAATAATATAATAATATACTTTGGGATTGTCCACCTTGTAGTTTGTTTTTAGATCACTTTGTCATTACTACTCATTCTTCCTTCCGCTATACCTTAACTATACACTATCATCTACTCATACACTTGGTTGTTTTTATATTTATTCATATGTTAATTTCATCATATCTCACTTTTCATTATTTTGTTTTCAATGCTCGTTGTGATCATTTTAATTGTCTTAGACATTTTTTTTTTCTTAGTCATTTAGTAGGATTCTGCTTTAGCCATATTTGTATATTGGTTTTATATACAATTTCTCTCTCTCCTTGTACCAGTTAGAATTTTATTTTATTTTTTCTTAGAATACTTTTGATTCAGTATGATTTCAAGTATTTATCTCAGTAATGTGAGCTTGATTTTATTTTGTTTATTTCATTCTGTATTCAACATCATTTTTGATAATTCTTTGGTAAATTAATTGTCTTACCTTAAAGGAATGTTTGTAGCGTATTCCTTTTTAGTTATTTTTTGGTTTAATTATAATTGTAAGTTTGTGATTCTTACATTTTTATTATGTAGGAATGTGTGTAACTTATTCCTTATTATCTCACTTTTTACTTCATACTTCATATCTCAATCTTTTATTAGACTGTAAATTGATTTAAATTGAAAGGAATTTGTGTAACTGTTTCCTTTGTTTGTTACTTTATTATTCATTTATATTAATTCTTTTTTATTATTCCGCATATATCATCTAAATAAGGTAGTAAGCTGCTCTTACAATCTTTTTTGGAATTTTGCAATGTGTTTCATTTCACAATGGTTTTATTCTTCTTCGTAAAACTTTTTTATCGAAGTTTGGTTATAAATTCCCTTGATTTTTCTTGTATTGATATTACTGATCTGGTAAGTATTATTACCATTATCTCTTGTGATGATATACGGTTATTTATGACATACATAATTGTTCTATTCATATTGCTTTATACCGGACCTTGTTATTTATTTTTGTAAGTTGACTTCTCCTTTTCTTTCCCTTATTATTGCCTTCTTCTTTTGTTCGACACTTTGTTATTCTGCACCTCTTCTCCTTCAAGTGCTTGATAGTCACACTTATTCTGGATGATATTATTAAATTTATTTATTAATTATGGTTTATTGTTTTTTTTTCTCATTTAATTCGTCTTAGTCGTTTCTTGTACCCTCTTGTTTTGGTGATTGTCTAGTAGCTTTATTTAATTTTAATATCTCCTTCTATTCCATTGGGTTGCTTGGTCAGTAATTCGAAGAGCCGTCCCTTTTCTTGGTGTGTGGTATCTTCACTTCATTTACCCATGGTCCATCAGTTCCTCTGCCCTTATGGTTCGGATAACTCTGGCGTGTAGAACTGTTTTCTTACTGGTGAAGTAGGTCTCCTCCGTCTTGTACCACCATTCCTCTAATACCATATGTTCTGTAGTATTTATGTCTACTTCAAACATCTGATTGTTCTGTTGATTAATCAGAGAAGTTATTTGTGCCTCTCTCATTAATATTATTTTTGCTTTTTTATTTGGTATTTCCATTTCTGGTGTGTTCCAGTGTTTTAATGACCTTCTTGATTTGTTATACTCTGTTTTGTTGTCAGTCATTTCTATTTCTGGCATCTTCCATCTAAGTATAGATTTGCTGAAATTTTTATCCACTGGTTGGTTGTGAATTCCTTTTATAATTTCCCTCAGAGTCCTCCTACAATCTTTGTACTTTATTAATTTGCTTCGGTGGGTAAGGGGCAAATTAAACACATCGATCAGTCCGTTCTTCATCATCTCCACTTCTTCTCGTGTTTTGATGAGTTTCCTCTTATATACCTTTCTCAATTCCTCTGTTTTCTTAATCTTCTTAATGATTCGATTCTTCTTCATATGATTGTTCACATCTTTTTGTATCTCTTGGTGCCTCTCCTCCAGTTCCTTGATCACCTCCTGTTTCTTCTTCTGGCATCCTTCGGTAAGGACTTGGTAGAATTCGGTCGCTCTCAATTTATTTTCCTCCTCGACATCGATGATTTTATAGTTCATTTCTTCTCGGACTTGTATCAAGGCTTCGTTGGTCTCCGCTACCGATTGCCTGGTCTCCTCTCGATATTCGACCAGTTGTTGCTTCCATTCTTCCTTGGTTTTCTCACTTTCTTCCTCAATCTTCCGTTGGAGAATATCATGATTATTTTCCATCTTTTTATTTACTATTTCCAGATCCTTCTTGATCTATTTCTTCAGCTCTTCGCTCTTCTTTTCCAATGCTTCCTGACTTCTCTTCAAGTCTTCATGGTTGCTCTCTATTTTGTTATTCAGGAATTCCATTCCCTTTTGTAATGATTCTAGTTTTTTATTCACATCTTCCTGGTTCCTATTCATTTGTCCAAATTGTTCCATCATCATTTTCATCAAACTATCTAGTTTTGTTTCTTCTGTTGGTTTGACTGGTTGTTGGTTTACCATGACTTCTGCTTCTGTTTCTGGTTCAGGTGGGTTTGGATTTTCCACTTGGTCCTCCTGTGGGTTCTCTTCTGACAATTCTCCAGTCGTTTCCTCAACTTCTACTTCCTCAACTTCTTCCATTTCTTCTGGGTTTCCTTCTTGGTTTATTGCTTCCTTCCCTTTGCGCCTCGTAACCATACCGTGTCTATTCATGACCGGCGCTAGTTATCCTTTCTAGCCTCACGTTGCTGGTCGCCAATATGTAACGCTAATCTGAGGTCCTTCCTTTATTCTTATAGCCCCTCGTTGGGTTCGTCAATATTGTAACGAGTGAACGAGGTCGTACCTGTTAAAATGTATCACACTTGTTTATTTTGTGTATTAGTGTGAATGTAGTGTGTTTGCCTCACACCGGTCGTTACATAAATCGACGTCACTACTGGAGTCCGTAGCGTTGTCAATATTACCAGTACAACCTACCTGTTAATTCATAGGGGTTGCGAATCCCGGGTGGCGCCAAATTTTTTCTATTAAAACAATTAAAATAGTTAAATTCTAAAATGATACGTGTGATTAGCATGGACAGCTGGATCGTTCGAATGGTTCCCGCCGCTATATAAGTTGCCGCTTCGTCCACTCGTGATGAGCGCTAGTTGGCTGTTGAATAAAACTTGCTAACACACATATACTCTACAAAATCCTATGAAATAACATGATAGTAATACTCGGTACTGTGTTTTTAATACAAATTTGGTCATCAATAAATATGACAAATGAATTATAAATAATTTGATAACAGATTGCTCCGGCTTATAGCATGAAACACTAAAATATCTCAGAGTTGGCAAAATTGATTTTAAAACACTTTCGTTTGCCGATATGGCGTCAGTTGCATACAATAAATTACTCTGTTTAAAATCTGGAGTTCTTTGGATCATGAAATAAGACATAAACGTTGGTTACATTAAAAAAGTACACTACCATACCTTATACGTACGTAGAAATAATAATGTGTTTTTACAAATTGTTCGGTAGTGTCGTATTTCTGTTACAAAAATTGTGCTCTCAATCAAGATTATCTTTTGATTAATAAAATGTTTTTTAGTAAGTAAATTATGCATTAACACCTTTGAAAGAAAATAATACTTGTTCAATAGTGAGAAATTTTATCATTTGGAAAATAATTCAAGTAATTTGGATTTTTTGGGGTTAAGGAATTTATTCGATACTTATCAGTTCATATAACGTTGAAGTGTAGTCATCGGGTTAGTGGATATTCTTCAATTTTGGGCTGGGTTTAAACTTCTAACATCTTTTCCAATCTGGTCTTGGGTTTTTTTTCTAATTAATTTATTTAATTTGGTTCCTGGACATCGTTAATTCTTGTAGATCGACATCTATTCATCTTTGGTCATCTTGGTTCACTTTCGAAACTTCTTGTTACTATTTAAATTAAAATTTCAATCATTCCAATTTTGCGTGCCGCTTACCCACGCGTCGTTTTTTCGAGTCTCTAATATTTAACGGAAAATAAGCCCTCAACGGCTCGTTGTCATAGTAACCTCAATCCTGTGATTGGTTAACTACTCTTTCAAAGACATTGTTAAAATATTTGAATTTTTATTCAAATTTATTAAGTATTTTCTTAATGGTTTTATTCCTTTATAGTTCCTTTGGGGTAATAAATGATATCACTATTATCTTTCTTTCCTTTCAAAGTTTACAATGATACCTCATAAGGTCATATTCTGTTATACATTAACTTTAGTCCAAATATTTGACATTTGATAAATTACATATCTTTCTTAAATTAAACTATTACAATAACATTTCTGTTTTAAAATAATTGACATATAATTACTGGCCATTTACTGGTCTTAGATTAGTAAGATTTCTTGCGAAATAGATACAATTTACTTTTGAGTGTCACTGACAGTTAAATGTTTTCATAGCCAAGATTAGCCATGATTGGTTTTTGGTGTATTTCTTTTTAAATTACATTTTGAATTCAGCCTGATGGGCTTCACTTAGTTATCATATTTGTTTGTGTTTTAACTATTATTCCACATACATTTTCATTACACATCCTTTAAAATATAATAATTAGGTTTATGGACTGTAGGTTCTCTTCAGCCATATTTCCTTTTTAACATTGAACCAAACTATTCTTTACAAGTCACTAGTTATTATTAGTTCTAATATTGATTTCTTTCTTTTGTTACAATCTAGAGTGATAAACCTTGTCACTTCTCGTAAAATTATGAAAGTTAATTCCCCTTTCAACATGGGGTGTTTTATTCTTTGTAGTCTTAATTTTAACAACAAAACTTTATTTCTATTCTACTATACCATGATAACACAAATTACTTTTGTCTGGGCTTTCTCCCTGAATAACATTACATGCTTCCTTTATATTTTATTTGGAATACTATTTCTAGTTATATTAATGTGTACAATGTCACTCCAATCATTGATTGTTCATCAATGTTTATAAAGTGTTTTCTTATCTATCATTATATTTTAATGCTTAACATACACTTTCACTATTTTTAGGGTACTTACTCTTCACTAAGGCACTTCACTTTGGTTCACTGTTTGTATTGAGTGTTATTTAATGGGTAATCCGTATACTTTCTCCTATCATTTCTCACTATTTCTTTCTAGCATAATATTTATTATTAATAATATTAGGTTAGTTATTTCTTGTTAAATCTAATCTTTCTGACTGTGTTAGTGTACTTTTTCTATATTACTTTACTTTACAATCGTATTGTTTTTAAAATGGGTACATAGGTTAATTCAATTATAACAATAATATTTGTTTCATCAATAAATAATTATTTGAGGTTTATTGACCGTATTCTATCCTTGAGTATACTATTTTTCTCCTTTATATGTGTGTTAGTTTCCCCTTGGGTTTAACCCGTCTCCTCTTCTTCGTCTTCAATAGTCTTCATCTTGGTTCGGTTCTCCTCTTCTCTTCTGGTTTAAAATTCTGTTTAATTGTAGGGATCTGTTCTCTTCCTCTGATTCTTCTCTTGTTAGTTCATAATTGTTTGGTCTATCACATTTTTTCTTGACTATGTCACGTGGTTCCCTTCTTTATGTTTATGTTGTTGGCTCAATCACTTGGGTTGGGTAATATCCTCGTACGTCGTGTCAAAAACTTTACATTTTATACATTTTTTAAACATTTTATTTTATATGAAGTATTTTTATATTAAGAATTATCTTTTTTATCACTGGTACGGGATTTGGCTTAATTGTCTCGTAACATAATGCCTCTCCTCTAAAATTGATCATTTTAATAAAACACTAGCATAGTTTTTTATGAAATTATCAGTTATAGATAACCTTTTTCCTTTTCTTTCTTGTTTGTTTCTCCATTCTTCATTTCTCTTCTTACTTAATTCATTCCATTTTATTTGGATCTGTTTTTATTTATTTCCATTGGTGCATTTTCCCTCATACACAATTTTTTTCCCTAACTTATATAGTAGCTGGTTTCTCCCATTACTACTCATTTTTCTGAGACCAGAGGCATATCATCTCTGCTCAGTTTATTTGGATTGCTGGACTTTTCAACAGTCAATCTAAAATACCTTCTTTGTCAACTTGTGACTTAATAATAATAATACAATAATAATATAATAATATACTTTGGGATTGTCCACCTTGTAGTTTGTTTTTAGATCACTTTGTCATTACTACTCATTCTTCCTTCCGCTATACCTTAACTATACACTATCATCTACTCATACACTTGGTTGTTTTTATATTTATTCATATGTTAATTTCATCATATCTCACTTTTCATTATTTTGTTTTCAATGCTCGTTGTGATCATTTTAATTGTCTTAGACATTTTTTTTTTTCTTAGTCATTTAGTAGGATTCTGCTTTAGCCATATTTGTATATTGGTTTTATATACAATTTCTCTCTCTCCTTGTACCAGTTAGAATTTTATTTTATTTTTTCTTAGAATACTTTTGATTCAGTATGATTTCAAGTATTTATCTCAGTAATGTGAGCTTGATTTTATTTTGTTTATTTCATTCTGTATTCAACATCATTTTTGATAATTCTTTGGTAAATTAATTGTCTTACCTTAAAGGAATGTTTGTAGCGTATTCCTTTTTAGTTATTTTTTGGTTTAATTATAATTGTAAGTTTGTGATTCTTACATTTTTATTATGTAGGAATGTGTGTAACTTATTCCTTATTATCTCACTTTTTACTTCATACTTCATATCTCAATCTTTTATTAGACTGTAAATTGATTTAAATTGAAAGGAATTTGTGTAACTGTTTCCTTTGTTTGTTACTTTATTATTCATTTATATTAATTCTTTTTTATTATTCCGCATATATCATCTAAATAAGGTAGTAAGCTGCTCTTACAATCTTTTTTGGAATTTTGCAATGTGTTTCATTTCACAATGGTTTTATTCTTCTTCGTAAAACTTTTTTATCGAAGTTTGGTTATAAATTCCCTTGATTTTTCTTGTATTGATATTACTGATCTGGTAAGTATTATTACCATTATCTCTTGTGATGATATACGGTTATTTATGACATACATAATTGTTCTATTCATATTGCTTTATACCGGACCTTGTTATTTATTTTTGTAAGTTGACTTCTCCTTTTCTTTCCCTTATTATTGCCTTCTTCTTTTGTTCGACACTTTGTTATTCTGCACCTCTTCTCCTTCAAGTGCTTGATAGTCACACTTATTCTGGATGATATTATTAAATTTATTTATTAATTATGGTTTATTGTTTTTTTTTCTCATTTAATTCGTCTTAGTCGTTTCTTGTACCCTCTTGTTTTGGTGATTGTCTAGTAGCTTTATTTAATTTTAATATCTCCTTCTATTCCATTGGGTTGCTTGGTCAGTAATTCGAAGATCCGTCCCTTTTCTTGGTGTGTGGTATCTTCACTTCATTTACCCATGGTCCATCAGTTCCTCTGCCCTTATGGTTCGGATAACTCTGGCGTGTAGAACTGTTTTCTTACTGGTGAAGTAGGTCTCCTCCGTCTTGTACCACCATTCCTCTAATACCATATGTTCTGTAGTATTTATGTCTACTTCAAACATCTGATTGTTCTGTTGATTAATCAGAGAAGTTATTTGTGCCTCTCTCATTAATATTATTTTTGCTTTTTTATTTGGTATTTCCATTTCTGGTGTGTTCCAGTGTTTTAATGACCTTCTTGATTTGTTATACTCTGTTTTGTTGTCAGTCATTTCTATTTCTGGCATCTTCCATCTAAGTATAGATTTGCTGAAATTTTTATCCACTGGTTGGTTGTGAATTCCTTTTATAATTTCCCTCAGAGTCCTCCTACAATCTTTGTACTTTATTAATTTGCTTCGGTGGGTAAGGGGCAAATTAAACACATCGATCAGTCCGTTCTTCATCATCTCCACTTCTTCTCGTGTTTTGATGAGTTTCCTCTTATATACCTTTCTCAATTCCTCTGTTTTCTTAATCTTCTTAATGATTCGATTCTTCTTCATATGATTGTTCACATCTTTTTGTATCTCTTGGTGCCTCTCCTCCAGTTCCTTGATCACCTCCTGTTTCTTCTTCTGGCATCCTTCGGTAAGGACTTGGTAGAATTCGGTCGCTCTCAATTTACTTTCCTCCTCGACATCGATGATTTTATAGTTCATTTCTTCTCGGACTTGTAGCAAGGCTTCGTTGGTCTCCGCTACCGATTGCCTGGTCTCCTCTCGATATTCGACCAGTTGTTGCTTCCATTCTTCCTTGGTTTTCTCACTTTCTTCCTCAATCTTCCGTTGGAGAATATCATGATTATTTTCCATCTTTTTATTTACTATTTCCAGATCCTTCTTGATCTATTTCTTCAGCTCTTCGCTCTTCTTTTCCAATGCTTCCTGACTTCTCTTCAAGTCTTCATGGTTGCTCTCTATTTTGTTATTCAGGAATTCCATTCCCTTTTGTAATGATTCTAGTTTTTTATTCACATCTTCCTGGTTGCTATTCATTTGTCCAAATTGTTCCATCATCATTTTCATCAAACTATCTAGTTTCGTTTCTTCTGTTGGTTTGACTGGTTGTTGGTTTACCATGACTTCTGCTTCTGTTTCTGGTTCAGGTGGGTTTGGATTTTCCACTTGGTCCTCCTGTGGGTTCTCTTCTGACAATTCTCCAGTCGTTTCCTCAACTTCTACTTCCTCAACTTCTTCCATTTCTTCTGGGTTTCCTTCTTGGTTTATTGCTTCCTTCCCTTTGCGCCTCGTAACCATACCGTGTCTATTCATGACCGGCGCTAGTTATCCTTTCTAGCCTCACGTTGCTGGTCGCCAATATGTAACGCTAATCTGAGGTCCTTCCTTTATTCTTATAGCCCCTCGTTGGGTTCGTCAATATTGTAACGAGTGAACGAGGTCGTACCTGTTAAAATGTATCACACTTGTTTATTTTGTGTATTAGTGTGAATGTAGTGTGTTTGCCTCACACCGGTCGTTACATAAATCGACGTCACTACTGGAGTCCGTAGCGTTGTCAATATTACCAGTACAACCTACCTGTTAATTCATAGGGGTTGCGAATCCCGGGTGGCGCCAAATTTTTTCTATTAAAACAATTAAAATAGTTAAATTCTAAAATGATACGTGTGATTAGCATGGACAGCTGGATCGTTCGAATGGTTCCCGCCGCTATATAAGTTGCCGCTTCGTCCACTCGTGATGAGCGCTAGTTGGCTGTTGAATAAAACTTGCTAACACACATATACTCTACAAAATCCTATGAAATAACATGATAGTAATACTCGGTACTGTGTTTTTAATACAAATTTGGTCATCAATAAATATGACAAATGAATTATAAATAATTTGATAACAGATTGCTCCGGCTTATAGCATGAAACACTAAAATATCTCAGAGTTGGCAAAATTGATTTTAAAACACTTTCGTTTGCCGATATGGCGTCAGTTGCATACAATAAATTACTCTGTTTAAAATCTGGAGTTCTTTGGATCATGAAATAAGACATAAACGTTGGTTACATTAAAAAAGTACACTACCATACCTTATACGTACGTAGAAATAATAATGTGTTTTTACAAATTGTTCGGTAGTGTCGTATTTCTGTTACAAAAATTGTGCTCTCAATCAAGATTATCTTTTGATTAATAAAATGTTTTTTAGTAAGTAAATTATGCATTAACACCTTTGAAAGAAAATAATACTTGTTCAATAGTGAGAAATTTTATCATTTGGAAAATAATTCAAGTAATTTGGATTTTTTGGGGTTAAGGAATTTATTCGATACTTATCAGTTCATATAACGTTGAAGTGTAGTCATCGGGTTAGTGGATATTCTTCAATTTTGGGCTGGGTTTAAACTTCTAACATCTTTTCCAATCTGGTCTTGGGTTTTTTTTCTAATTAATTTATTTAATTTGGTTCCTGGACATCGTTAATTCTTGTAGATCGACATCTATTCATCTTTGGTCATCTTGGTTCACTTTCGAAACTTCTTGTTACTATTTAAATTAAAATTTCAATCATTCCAATTTTGCGTGCCGCTTACCCACGCGTCGTTTTTTCGAGTCTCTAATATTTAACGGAAAATAAGCCCTCAACGGCTCGTTGTCATAGTAACCTCAATCCTGTGATTGGTTAACTACTCTTTCAAAGACATTGTTAAAATATTTGAATTTTTATTCAAATTTATTAAGTATTTTCTTAATGGTTTTATTCCTTTATAGTTCCTTTGGGGTAATAAATGATATCACTATTATCTTTCTTTCCTTTCAAAGTTTACAATGATACCTCATAAGGTCATATTCTGTTATACATTAACTTTAGTCCAAATATTTGACATTTGATAAATTACATATCTTTCTTAAATTAAACTATTACAATAACATTTCTGTTTTAAAATAATTGACATATAATTACTGGCCATTTACTGGTCTTAGATTAGTAAGATTTCTTGCGAAATAGATACAATTTACTTTTGAGTGTCACTGACAGTTAAATGTTTTCATAGCCAAGATTAGCCATGATTGGTTTTTGGTGTATTTCTTTTTAAATTACATTTTGAATTCAGCCTGATGGGCTTCACTTAGTTATCATATTTGTTTGTGTTTTAACTATTATTCCACATACATTTTCATTACACATCCTTTAAAATATAATAATTAGGTTTATGGACTGTAGGTTCTCTTCAGCCATATTTCCTTTTTAACATTGAACCAAACTATTCTTTACAAGTCACTAGTTATTATTAGTTCTAATATTGATTTCTTTCTTTTGTTACAATCTAGAGTGATAAACCTTGTCATTTCTCGTAAAATTATGAAAGTTAATTCCCCTTTCAACATGGGGTGTTTTATTCTTTGTAGTCTTAATTTTAACAACAAAACTTTATTTCTATTCTACTATACCATGATAACACAAATTACTTTTGTCTGGGCTTTCTCCCTGAATAACATTACATGCTTCCTTTATATTTTATTTGGAATACTATTTCTAGTTATATTAATGTGTACAATGTCACTCCAATCATTGATTGTTCATCAATGTTTATAAAGTGTTTTCTTATCTATCATTATATTTTAATGCTTAACATACACTTTCACTATTTTTAGGGTACTTACTCTTCACTAAGGCACTTCACTTTGGTTCACTGTTTGTATTGAGTGTTATTTAATGGGTAATCCGTATACTTTCTCCTATCATTTCTCACTATTTCTTTCTAGCATAATATTTATTATTAATAATATTAGGTTAGTTATTTCTTGTTAAATCTAATCTTTCTGACTGTGTTAGTGTACTTTTTCTATATTACTTTACTTTACAATCGTATTGTTTTTAAAATGGGTACATAGGTTAATTCAATTATAACAATAATATTTGTTTCATCAATAAATAATTATTTGAGGTTTATTGACCGTATTCTATCCTTGAGTATACTATTTTTCTCCTTTATATGTGTGTTAGTTTCCCCTTGGGTTTAACCCGTCTCCTCTTCTTCGTCTTCAATAGTCTTCATCTTGGTTCGGTTCTCCTCTTCTCTTCTGGTTTAAAATTCTGTTTAATTGTAGGGATCTGTTCTCTTCCTCTGATTCTTCTCTTGTTAGTTCATAATTGTTTGGTCTATCACATTTTTTCTTGACTATGTCACGTGGTTCCCTTCTTTATGTTTATGTTGTTGGCTCAATCACTTGGGTTGGGTAATATCCTCGTACGTCGTGTCAAAAACTTTACATTTTATACATTTTTTAAACATTTTATTTTATATGAAGTATTTTTATATTAAGAATTATCTTTTTTATCACTGGTACGGGATTTGGCTTAATTGTCTCGTAACATAATGCCTCTCCTCTAAAATTGATCATTTTAATAAAACACTAGCATAGTTTTTTATGAAATTATCAGTTATAGATAACCTTTTTCCTTTTCTTTCTTGTTTGTTTCTCCATTCTTCATTTCTCTTCTTACTTAATTCATTCCATTTTATTTGGATCTGTTTTTATTTATTTCCATTGGTGCATTTTCCCTCATACACAATTTTTTTCCCTAACTTATATAGTAGCTGGTTTCTCCCATTACTACTCATTTTTCTGAGACCAGAGGCATATCATCTCTGCTCAGTTTATTTGGATTGCTGGACTTTTCAACAGTCAATCTAAAATACCTTCTTTGTCAACTTGTGACTTAATAATAATAATACAATAATAATATAATAATATACTTTGGGATTGTCCACCTTGTAGTTTGTTTTTAGATCACTTTGTCATTACTACTCATTCTTCCTTCCGCTATACCTTA
The DNA here is from genome assembly GCA_034769895.1 of Magicicada septendecula. NCBI lineage: Eukaryota > Metazoa > Arthropoda > Insecta > Hemiptera > Cicadidae > Magicicada > Magicicada septendecula. Next base: position 565,744,809 of record CM068368.1, on the reverse strand, counting down.
ACTATACACTATCATCTACTCATACACTTGGTTGTTTTTATATTTATTCATATGTTAATTTCATCATATCTCACTTTTCATTATTTTGTTTTCAATGCTCGTTGTGATCATTTTAATTGTCTTAGACATTTTTTTTTTTCTTAGTCATTTAGTAGGATTCTGCTTTAGCCATATTTGTATATTGGTTTTATATACAATTTCTCTCTCTCCTTGTACCAGTTAGAATTTTATTTTATTTTTTCTTAGAATACTTTTGATTCAGTATGATTTCAAGTATTTATCTCAGTAATGTGAGCTTGATTTTATTTTGTTTATTTCATTCTGTATTCAACATCATTTTTGATAATTCTTTGGTAAATTAATTGTCTTACCTTAAAGGAATGTTTGTAGCGTATTCCTTTTTAGTTATTTTTTGGTTTAATTATAATTGTAAGTTTGTGATTCTTACATTTTTATTATGTAGGAATGTGTGTAACTTATTCCTTATTATCTCACTTTTTACTTCATACTTCATATCTCAATCTTTTATTAGACTGTAAATTGATTTAAATTGAAAGGAATTTGTGTAACTGTTTCCTTTGTTTGTTACTTTATTATTCATTTATATTAATTCTTTTTTATTATTCCGCATATATCATCTAAATAAGGTAGTAAGCTGCTCTTACAATCTTTTTTGGAATTTTGCAATGTGTTTCATTTCACAATGGTTTTATTCTTCTTCGTAAAACTTTTTTATCGAAGTTTGGTTATAAATTCCCTTGATTTTTCTTGTATTGATATTACTGATCTGGTAAGTATTATTACCATTATCTCTTGTGATGATATACGGTTATTTATGACATACATAATTGTTCTATTCATATTGCTTTATACCGGACCTTGTTATTTATTTTTGTAAGTTGACTTCTCCTTTTCTTTCCCTTATTATTGCCTTCTTCTTTTGTTCGACACTTTGTTATTCTGCACCTCTTCTCCTTCAAGTGCTTGATAGTCACACTTATTCTGGATGATATTATTAAATTTATTTATTAATTATGGTTTATTGTTTTTTTTTCTCATTTAATTCGTCTTAGTCGTTTCTTGTACCCTCTTGTTTTGGTGATTGTCTAGTAGCTTTATTTAATTTTAATATCTCCTTCTATTCCATTGGGTTGCTTGGTCAGTAATTCGAAGATCCGTCCCTTTTCTTGGTGTGTGGTATCTTCACTTCATTTACCCATGGTCCATCAGTTCCTCTGCCCTTATGGTTCGGATAACTCTGGCGTGTAGAACTGTTTTCTTACTGGTGAAGTAGGTCTCCTCCGTCTTGTACCACCATTCCTCTAATACCATATGTTCTGTAGTATTTATGTCTACTTCAAACATCTGATTGTTCTGTTGATTAATCAGAGAAGTTATTTGTGCCTCTCTCATTAATATTATTTTTGCTTTTTTATTTGGTATTTCCATTTCTGGTGTGTTCCAGTGTTTTAATGACCTTCTTGATTTGTTATACTCTGTTTTGTTGTCAGTCATTTCTATTTCTGGCATCTTCCATCTAAGTATAGATTTGCTGAAATTTTTATCCACTGGTTGGTTGTGAATTCCTTTTATAATTTCCCTCAGAGTCCTCCTACAATCTTTGTACTTTATTAATTTGCTTCGGTGGGTAAGGGGCAAATTAAACACATCGATCAGTCCGTTCTTCATCATCTCCACTTCTTCTCGTGTTTTGATGAGTTTCCTCTTATATACCTTTCTCAATTCCTCTGTTTTCTTAATCTTCTTAATGATTCGATTCTTCTTCATATGATTGTTCACATCTTTTTGTATCTCTTGGTGCCTCTCCTCCAGTTCCTTGATCACCTCCTGTTTCTTCTTCTGGCATCCTTCGGTAAGGACTTGGTAGAATTCGGTCGCTCTCAATTTATTTTCCTCCTCGACATCGATGATTTTATAGTTCATTTCTTCTCGGACTTGTAGCAAGGCTTCGTTGGTCTCCGCTACCGATTGCCTGGTCTCCTCTCGATATTCGACCAGTTGTTGCTTCCATTCTTCCTTGGTTTTCTCACTTTCTTCCTCAATCTTCCGTTGGAGAATATCATGATTATTTTCCATCTTTTTATTTACTATTTCCAGATCCTTCTTGATCTATTTCTTCAGCTCTTCGCTCTTCTTTTCCAATGCTTCCTGACTTCTCTTCAAGTCTTCATGGTTGCTCTCTATTTTGTTATTCAGGAATTCCATTCCCTTTTGTAATGATTCTAGTTTTTTATTCACATCTTCCTGGTTGCTATTCATTTGTCCAAATTGTTCCATCATCATTTTCATCAAACTATCTAGTTTCGTTTCTTCTGTTGGTTTGACTGGTTGTTGGTTTACCATGACTTCTGCTTCTGTTTCTGGTTCAGGTGGGTTTGGATTTTCCACTTGGTCCTCCTGTGGGTTCTCTTCTGACAATTCTCCAGTCGTTTCCTCAACTTCTACTTCCTCAACTTCTTCCATTTCTTCTGGGTTTCCTTCTTGGTTTATTGCTTCCTTCCCTTTGCGCCTCGTAACCATACCGTGTCTATTCATGACCGGCGCTAGTTATCCTTTCTAGCCTCACGTTGCTGGTCGCCAATATGTAACGCTAATCTGAGGTCCTTCCTTTATTCTTATAGCCCCTCGTTGGGTTCGTCAATATTGTAACGAGTGAACGAGGTCGTACCTGTTAAAATGTATCACACTTGTTTATTTTGTGTATTAGTGTGAATGTAGTGTGTTTGCCTCACACCGGTCGTTACATAAATCGACGTCACTACTGGAGTCCGTAGCGTTGTCAATATTACCAGTACAACCTACCTGTTAATTCATAGGGGTTGCGAATCCCGGGTGGCGCCAAATTTTTTCTATTAAAACAATTAAAATAGTTAAATTCTAAAATGATACGTGTGATTAGCATGGACAGCTGGATCGTTCGAATGGTTCCCGCCGCTATATAAGTTGCCGCTTCGTCCACTCGTGATGAGCGCTAGTTGGCTGTTGAATAAAACTTGCTAACACACATATACTCTACAAAATCCTATGAAATAACATGATAGTAATACTCGGTACTGTGTTTTTAATACAAATTTGGTCATCAATAAATATGACAAATGAATTATAAATAATTTGATAACAGATTGCTCCGGCTTATAGCATGAAACACTAAAATATCTCAGAGTTGGCAAAATTGATTTTAAAACACTTTCGTTTGCCGATATGGCGTCAGTTGCATACAATAAATTACTCTGTTTAAAATCTGGAGTTCTTTGGATCATGAAATAAGACATAAACGTTGGTTACATTAAAAAAGTACACTACCATACCTTATACGTACGTAGAAATAATAATGTGTTTTTACAAATTGTTCGGTAGTGTCGTATTTCTGTTACAAAAATTGTGCTCTCAATCAAGATTATCTTTTGATTAATAAAATGTTTTTTAGTAAGTAAATTATGCATTAACACCTTTGAAAGAAAATAATACTTGTTCAATAGTGAGAAATTTTATCATTTGGAAAATAATTCAAGTAATTTGGATTTTTTGGGGTTAAGGAATTTATTCGATACTTATCAGTTCATATAACGTTGAAGTGTAGTCATCGGGTTAGTGGATATTCTTCAATTTTGGGCTGGGTTTAAACTTCTAACATCTTTTCCAATCTGGTCTTGGGTTTTTTTTCTAATTAATTTATTTAATTTGGTTCCTGGACATCGTTAATTCTTGTAGATCGACATCTATTCATCTTTGGTCATCTTGGTTCACTTTCGAAACTTCTTGTTACTATTTAAATTAAAATTTCAATCATTCCAATTTTGCGTGCCGCTTACCCACGCGTCGTTTTTTCGAGTCTCTAATATTTAACGGAAAATAAGCCCTCAACGGCTCGTTGTCATAGTAACCTCAATCCTGTGATTGGTTAACTACTCTTTCAAAGACATTGTTAAAATATTTGAATTTTTATTCAAATTTATTAAGTATTTTCTTAATGGTTTTATTCCTTTATAGTTCCTTTGGGGTAATAAATGATATCACTATTATCTTTCTTTCCTTTCAAAGTTTACAATGATACCTCATAAGGTCATATTCTGTTATACATTAACTTTAGTCCAAATATTTGACATTTGATAAATTACATATCTTTCTTAAATTAAACTATTACAATAACATTTCTGTTTTAAAATAATTGACATATAATTACTGGCCATTTACTGGTCTTAGATTAGTAAGATTTCTTGCGAAATAGATACAATTTACTTTTGAGTGTCACTGACAGTTAAATGTTTTCATAGCCAAGATTAGCCATGATTGGTTTTTGGTGTATTTCTTTTTAAATTACATTTTGAATTCAGCCTGATGGGCTTCACTTAGTTATCATATTTGTTTGTGTTTTAACTATTATTCCACATACATTTTCATTACACATCCTTTAAAATATAATAATTAGGTTTATGGACTGTAGGTTCTCTTCAGCCATATTTCCTTTTTAACATTGAACCAAACTATTCTTTACAAGTCACTAGTTATTATTAGTTCTAATATTGATTTCTTTCTTTTGTTACAATCTAGAGTGATAAACCTTGTCACTTCTCGTAAAATTATGAAAGTTAATTCCCCTTTCAACATGGGGTGTTTTATTCTTTGTAGTCTTAATTTTAACAACAAAACTTTATTTCTATTCTACTATACCATGATAACACAAATTACTTTTGTCTGGGCTTTCTCCCTGAATAACATTACATGCTTCCTTTATATTTTATTTGGAATACTATTTCTAGTTATATTAATGTGTACAATGTCACTCCAATCATTGATTGTTCATCAATGTTTATAAAGTGTTTTCTTATCTATCATTATATTTTAATGCTTAACATACACTTTCACTATTTTTAGGGTACTTACTCTTCACTAAGGCACTTCACTTTGGTTCACTGTTTGTATTGAGTGTTATTTAATGGGTAATCCGTATACTTTCTCCTATCATTTCTCACTATTTCTTTCTAGCATAATATTTATTATTAATAATATTAGGTTAGTTATTTCTTGTTAAATCTAATCTTTCTGACTGTGTTAGTGTACTTTTTCTATATTACTTTACTTTACAATCGTATTGTTTTTAAAATGGGTACATAGGTTAATTCAATTATAACAATAATATTTGTTTCATCAATAAATAATTATTTGAGGTTTATTGACCGTATTCTATCCTTGAGTATACTATTTTTCTCCTTTATATGTGTGTTAGTTTCCCCTTGGGTTTAACCCGTCTCCTCTTCTTCGTCTTCAATAGTCTTCATCTTGGTTCGGTTCTCCTCTTCTCTTCTGGTTTAAAATTCTGTTTAATTGTAGGGATCTGTTCTCTTCCTCTGATTCTTCTCTTGTTAGTTCATAATTGTTTGGTCTATCACATTTTTTCTTGACTATGTCACGTGGTTCCCTTCTTTATGTTTATGTTGTTGGCTCAATCACTTGGGTTGGGTAATATCCTCGTACGTCGTGTCAAAAACTTTACATTTTATACATTTTTTAAACATTTTATTTTATATGAAGTATTTTTATATTAAGAATTATCTTTTTTATCACTGGTACGGGATTTGGCTTAATTGTCTCGTAACATAATGCCTCTCCTCTAAAATTGATCATTTTAATAAAACACTAGCATAGTTTTTTATGAAATTATCAGTTATAGATAACCTTTTTCCTTTTCTTTCTTGTTTGTTTCTCCATTCTTCATTTCTCTTCTTACTTAATTCATTCCATTTTATTTGGATCTGTTTTTATTTATTTCCATTGGTGCATTTTCCCTCATACACAATTTTTTTCCCTAACTTATATAGTAGCTGGTTTCTCCCATTACTACTCATTTTTCTGAGACCAGAGGCATATCATCTCTGCTCAGTTTATTTGGATTGCTGGACTTTTCAACAGTCAATCTAAAATACCTTCTTTGTCAACTTGTGACTTAATAATAATAATACAATAATAATATAATAATATACTTTGGGATTGTCCACCTTGTAGTTTGTTTTTAGATCACTTTGTCATTACTACTCATTCTTCCTTCCGCTATACCTTAACTATACACTATCATCTACTCATACACTTGGTTGTTTTTATATTTATTCATATGTTAATTTCATCATATCTCACTTTTCATTATTTTGTTTTCAATGCTCGTTGTGATCATTTTAATTGTCTTAGACATTTTTTTTTTTCTTAGTCATTTAGTAGGATTCTGCTTTAGCCATATTTGTATATTGGTTTTATATACAATTTCTCTCTCTCCTTGTACCAGTTAGAATTTTATTTTATTTTTTCTTAGAATACTTTTGATTCAGTATGATTTCAAGTATTTATCTCAGTAATGTGAGCTTGATTTTATTTTGTTTATTTCATTCTGTATTCAACATCATTTTTGATAATTCTTTGGTAAATTAATTGTCTTACCTTAAAGGAATGTTTGTAGCGTATTCCTTTTTAGTTATTTTTTGGTTTAATTATAATTGTAAGTTTGTGATTCTTACATTTTTATTATGTAGGAATGTGTGTAACTTATTCCTTATTATCTCACTTTTTACTTCATACTTCATATCTCAATCTTTTATTAGACTGTAAATTGATTTAAATTGAAAGGAATTTGTGTAACTGTTTCCTTTGTTTGTTACTTTATTATTCATTTATATTAATTCTTTTTTATTATTCCGCATATATCATCTAAATAAGGTAGTAAGCTGCTCTTACAATCTTTTTTGGAATTTTGCAATGTGTTTCATTTCACAATGGTTTTATTCTTCTTCGTAAAACTTTTTTATCGAAGTTTGGTTATAAATTCCCTTGATTTTTCTTGTATTGATATTACTGATCTGGTAAGTATTATTACCATTATCTCTTGTGATGATATACGGTTATTTATGACATACATAATTGTTCTATTCATATTGCTTTATACCGGACCTTGTTATTTATTTTTGTAAGTTGACTTCTCCTTTTCTTTCCCTTATTATTGCCTTCTTCTTTTGTTCGACACTTTGTTATTCTGCACCTCTTCTCCTTCAAGTGCTTGATAGTCACACTTATTCTGGATGATATTATTAAATTTATTTATTAATTATGGTTTATTGTTTTTTTTTCTCATTTAATTCGTCTTAGTCGTTTCTTGTACCCTCTTGTTTTGGTGATTGTCTAGTAGCTTTATTTAATTTTAATATCTCCTTCTATTCCATTGGGTTGCTTGGTCAGTAATTCGAAGATCCGTCCCTTTTCTTGGTGTGTGGTATCTTCACTTCATTTACCCATGGTCCATCAGTTCCTCTGCCCTTATGGTTCGGATAACTCTGGCGTGTAGAACTGTTTTCTTACTGGTGAAGTAGGTCTCCTCCGTCTTGTACCACCATTCCTCTAATACCATATGTTCTGTAGTATTTATGTCTACTTCAAACATCTGATTGTTCTGTTGATTAATCAGAGAAGTTATTTGTGCCTCTCTCATTAATATTATTTTTGCTTTTTTATTTGGTATTTCCATTTCTGGTGTGTTCCAGTGTTTTAATGACCTTCTTGATTTGTTATACTCTGTTTTGTTGTCAGTCATTTCTATTTCTGGCATCTTCCATCTAAGTATAGATTTGCTGAAATTTTTATCCACTGGTTGGTTGTGAATTCCTTTTATAATTTCCCTCAGAGTCCTCCTACAATCTTTGTACTTTATTAATTTGCTTCGGTGGGTAAGGGGCAAATTAAACACATCGATCAGTCCGTTCTTCATCATCTCCACTTCTTCTCGTGTTTTGATGAGTTTCCTCTTATATACCTTTCTCAATTCCTCTGTTTTCTTAATCTTCTTAATGATTCGATTCTTCTTCATATGATTGTTCACATCTTTTTGTATCTCTTGGTGCCTCTCCTCCAGTTCCTTGATCACCTCCTGTTTCTTCTTCTGGCATCCTTCGGTAAGGACTTGGTAGAATTCGGTCGCTCTCAATTTATTTTCCTCCTCGACATCGATGATTTTATAGTTCATTTCTTCTCGGACTTGTAGCAAGGCTTCGTTGGTCTCCGCTACCGATTGCCTGGTCTCCTCTCGATATTCGACCAGTTGTTGCTTCCATTCTTCCTTGGTTTTCTCACTTTCTTCCTCAATCTTCCGTTGGAGAATATCATGATTATTTTCCATCTTTTTATTTACTATTTCCAGATCCTTCTTGATCTATTTCTTCAGCTCTTCGCTCTTCTTTTCCAATGCTTCCTGACTTCTCTTCAAGTCTTCATGGTTGCTCTCTATTTTGTTATTCAGGAATTCCATTCCCTTTTGTAATGATTCTAGTTTTTTATTCACATCTTCCTGGTTGCTATTCATTTGTCCAAATTGTTCCATCATCATTTTCATCAAACTATCTAGTTTCGTTTCTTCTGTTGGTTTGACTGGTTGTTGGTTTACCATGACTTCTGCTTCTGTTTCTGGTTCAGGTGGGTTTGGATTTTCCACTTGGTCCTCCTGTGGGTTCTCTTCTGACAATTCTCCAGTCGTTTCCTCAACTTCTACTTCCTCAACTTCTTCCATTTCTTCTGGGTTTCCTTCTTGGTTTATTGCTTCCTTCCCTTTGCGCCTCGTAACCATACCGTGTCTATTCATGACCGGCGCTAGTTATCCTTTCTAGCCTCACGTTGCTGGTCGCCAATATGTAACGCTAATCTGAGGTCCTTCCTTTATTCTTATAGCCCCTCGTTGGGTTCGTCAATATTGTAACGAGTGAACGAGGTCGTACCTGTTAAAATGTATCACACTTGTTTATTTTGTGTATTAGTGTGAATGTAGTGTGTTTGCCTCACACCGGTCGTTACATAAATCGACGTCACTACTGGAGTCCGTAGCGTTGTCAATATTACCAGTACAACCTACCTGTTAATTCATAGGGGTTGCGAATCCCGGGTGGCGCCAAATTTTTTCTATTAAAACAATTAAAATAGTTAAATTCTAAAATGATACGTGTGATTAGCATGGACAGCTGGATCGTTCGAATGGTTCCCGCCGCTATATAAGTTGCCGCTTCGTCCACTCGTGATGAGCGCTAGTTGGCTGTTGAATAAAACTTGCTAACACACATATACTCTACAAAATCCTATGAAATAACATGATAGTAATACTCGGTACTGTGTTTTTAATACAAATTTGGTCATCAATAAATATGACAAATGAATTATAAATAATTTGATAACAGATTGCTCCGGCTTATAGCATGAAACACTAAAATATCTCAGAGTTGGCAAAATTGATTTTAAAACACTTTCGTTTGCCGATATGGCGTCAGTTGCATACAATAAATTACTCTGTTTAAAATCTGGAGTTCTTTGGATCATGAAATAAGACATAAACGTTGGTTACATTAAAAAAGTACACTACCATACCTTATACGTACGTAGAAATAATAATGTGTTTTTACAAATTGTTCGGTAGTGTCGTATTTCTGTTACAAAAATTGTGCTCTCAATCAAGATTATCTTTTGATTAATAAAATGTTTTTTAGTAAGTAAATTATGCATTAACACCTTTGAAAGAAAATAATACTTGTTCAATAGTGAGAAATTTTATCATTTGGAAAATAATTCAAGTAATTTGGATTTTTTGGGGTTAAGGAATTTATTCGATACTTATCAGTTCATATAACGTTGAAGTGTAGTCATCGGGTTAGTGGATATTCTTCAATTTTGGGCTGGGTTTAAACTTCTAACATCTTTTCCAATCTGGTCTTGGGTTTTTTTTCTAATTAATTTATTTAATTTGGTTCCTGGACATCGTTAATTCTTGTAGATCGACATCTATTCATCTTTGGTCATCTTGGTTCACTTTCGAAACTTCTTGTTACTATTTAAATTAAAATTTCAATCATTCCAATTTTGCGTGCCGCTTACCCACGCGTCGTTTTTTCGAGTCTCTAATATTTAACGGAAAATAAGCCCTCAACGGCTCGTTGTCATAGTAACCTCAATCCTGTGATTGGTTAACTACTCTTTCAAAGACATTGTTAAAATATTTGAATTTTTATTCAAATTTATTAAGTATTTTCTTAATGGTTTTATTCCTTTATAGTTCCTTTGGGGTAATAAATGATATCACTATTATCTTTCTTTCCTTTCAAAGTTTACAATGATACCTCATAAGGTCATATTCTGTTATACATTAACTTTAGTCCAAATATTTGACATTTGATAAATTACATATCTTTCTTAAATTAAACTATTACAATAACATTTCTGTTTTAAAATAATTGACATATAATTACTGGCCATTTACTGGTCTTAGATTAGTAAGATTTCTTGCGAAATAGATACAATTTACTTTTGAGTGTCACTGACAGTTAAATGTTTTCATAGCCAAGATTAGCCATGATTGGTTTTTGGTGTATTTCTTTTTAAATTACATTTTGAATTCAGCCTGATGGGCTTCACTTAGTTATCATATTTGTTTGTGTTTTAACTATTATTCCACATACATTTTCATTACACATCCTTTAAAATATAATAATTAGGTTTATGGACTGTAGGTTCTCTTCAGCCATATTTCCTTTTTAACATTGAACCAAACTATTCTTTACAAGTCACTAGTTATTATTAGTTCTAATATTGATTTCTTTCTTTTGTTACAATCTAGAGTGATAAACCTTGTCACTTCTCGTAAAATTATGAAAGTTAATTCCCCTTTCAACATGGGGTGTTTTATTCTTTGTAGTCTTAATTTTAACAACAAAACTTTATTTCTATTCTACTATACCATGATAACACAAATTACTTTTGTCTGGGCTTTCTCCCTGAATAACATTACATGCTTCCTTTATATTTTATTTGGAATACTATTTCTAGTTATATTAATGTGTACAATGTCACTCCAATCATTGATTGTTCATCAATGTTTATAAAGTGTTTTCTTATCTATCATTATATTTTAATGCTTAACATACACTTTCACTATTTTTAGGGTACTTACTCTTCACTAAGGCACTTCACTTTGGTTCACTGTTTGTATTGAGTGTTATTTAATGGGTAATCCGTATACTTTCTCCTATCATTTCTCACTATTTCTTTCTAGCATAATATTTATTATTAATAATATTAGGTTAGTTATTTCTTGTTAAATCTAATCTTTCTGACTGTGTTAGTGTACTTTTTCTATATTACTTTACTTTACAATCGTATTGTTTTTAAAATGGGTACATAGGTTAATTCAATTATAACAATAATATTTGTTTCATCAATAAATAATTATTTGAGGTTTATTGACCGTATTCTATCCTTGAGTATACTATTTTTCTCCTTTATATGTGTGTTAGTTTCCCCTTGGGTTTAACCCGTCTCCTCTTCTTCGTCTTCAATAGTCTTCATCTTGGTTCGGTTCTCCTCTTCTCTTCTGGTTTAAAATTCTGTTTAATTGTAGGGATCTGTTCTCTTCCTCTGATTCTTCTCTTGTTAGTTCATAATTGTTTGGTCTATCACATTTTTTCTTGACTATGTCACGTGGTTCCCTTCTTTATGTTTATGTTGTTGGCTCAATCACTTGGGTTGGGTAATATCCTCGTACGTCGTGTCAAAAACTTTACATTTTATACATTTTTTAAACATTTTATTTTATATGAAGTATTTTTATATTAAGAATTATCTTTTTTATCACTGGTACGGGATTTGGCTTAATTGTCTCGTAACATAATGCCTCTCCTCTAAAATTGATCATTTTAATAAAACACTAGCATAGTTTTTTATGAAATTATCAGTTATAGATAACCTTTTTCCTTTTCTTTCTTGTTTGTTTCTCCATTCTTCATTTCTCTTCTTACTTAATTCATTCCATTTTATTTGGATCTGTTTTTATTTATTTCCATTGGTGCATTTTCCCTCATACACAATTTTTTTCCCTAACTTATATAGTAGCTGGTTTCTCCCATTACTACTCATTTTTCTGAGACCAGAGGCATATCATCTCTGCTCAGTTTATTTGGATTGCTGGACTTTTCAACAGTCAATCTAAAATACCTTCTTTGTCAACTTGTGACTTAATAATAATAATACAATAATAATATAATAATATACTTTGGGATTGTCCACCTTGTAGTTTGTTTTTAGATCACTTTGTCATTACTACTCATTCTTCCTTCCGCTATACCTTAACTATACACTATCATCTACTCATACACTTGGTTGTTTTTATATTTATTCATATGTTAATTTCATCATATCTCACTTTTCATTATTTTGTTTTCAATGCTCGTTGTGATCATTTTAATTGTCTTAGACATTTTTTTTTTTCTTAGTCATTTAGTAGGATTCTGCTTTAGCCATATTTGTATATTGGTTTTATATACAATTTCTCTCTCTCCTTGTACCAGTTAGAATTTTATTTTATTTTTTCTTAGAATACTTTTGATTCAGTATGATTTCAAGTATTTATCTCAGTAATGTGAGCTTGATTTTATTTTGTTTATTTCATTCTGTATTCAACATCATTTTTGATAATTCTTTGGTAAATTAATTGTCTTACCTTAAAGGAATGTTTGTAGCGTATTCCTTTTTAGTTATTTTTTGGTTTAATTATAATTGTAAGTTTGTGATTCTTACATTTTTATTATGTAGGAATGTGTGTAACTTATTCCTTATTATCTCACTTTTTACTTCATACTTCATATCTCAATCTTTTATTAGACTGTAAATTGATTTAAATTGAAAGGAATTTGTGTAACTGTTTCCTTTGTTTGTTACTTTATTATTCATTTATATTAATTCTTTTTTATTATTCCGCATATATCATCTAAATAAGGTAGTAAGCTGCTCTTACAATCTTTTTTGGAATTTTGCAATGTGTTTCATTTCACAATGGTTTTATTCTTCTTCGTAAAACTTTTTTATCGAAGTTTGGTTATAAATTCCCTTGATTTTTCTTGTATTGATATTACTGATCTGGTAAGTATTATTACCATTATCTCTTGTGATGATATACGGTTATTTATGACATACATAATTGTTCTATTCATATTGCTTTATACCGGACCTTGTTATTTATTTTTGTAAGTTGACTTCTCCTTTTCTTTCCCTTATTATTGCCTTCTTCTTTTGTTCGACACTTTGTTATTCTGCACCTCTTCTCCTTCAAGTGCTTGATAGTCACACTTATTCTGGATGATATTATTAAATTTATTTATTAATTATGGTTTATTGTTTTTTTTTCTCATTTAATTCGTCTTAGTCGTTTCTTGTACCCTCTTGTTTTGGTGATTGTCTAGTAGCTTTATTTAATTTTAATATCTCCATTGGGTTGCTTGGTCAGTAATTCGAAGATCCGTCCCTTTTCTTGGTGTGTGGTATCTTCACTTCATTTACCCATGGTCCATCAGTTCCTCTGCCCTTATGGTTCGGATAACTCTGGCGTGTAGAACTGTTTTCTTACTGGTGAAGTAGGTCTCCTCCGTCTTGTACCACCATTCCTCTAATACCATATGTTCTGTAGTATTTATGTCTACTTCAAACATCTGATTGTTCTGTTGATTAATCAGAGAAGTTATTTGTGCCTCTCTCATTAATATTATTTTTGCTTTTTTATTTGGTATTTCCATTTCTGGTGTGTTCCAGTGTTTTAATGACCTTCTTGATTTGTTATACTCTGTTTTGTTGTCAGTCATTTCTATTTCTGGCATCTTCCATCTAAGTATAGATTTGCTGAAATTTTTATCCACTGGTTGGTTGTGAATTCCTTTTATAATTTCCCTCAGAGTCCTCCTACAATCTTTGTACTTTATTAATTTGCTTCGGTGGGTAAGGGGCAAATTAAACACATCGATCAGTCCGTTCTTCATCATCTCCACTTCTTCTCGTGTTTTGATGAGTTTCCTCTTATATACCTTTCTCAATTCCTCTGTTTTCTTAATCTTCTTAATGATTCGATTCTTCTTCATATGATTGTTCACATCTTTTTGTATCTCTTGGTGCCTCTCCTCCAGTTCCTTGATCACCTCCTGTTTCTTCTTCTGGCATCCTTCGGTAAGGACTTGGTAGAATTCGGTCGCTCTCAATTTATTTTCCTCCTCGACATCGATGATTTTATAGTTCATTTCTTCTCGGACTTGTAGCAAGGCTTCGTTGGTCTCCGCTACCGATTGCCTGGTCTCCTTTCGATATTCGACCAGTTGTTGCTTCCATTCTTCCTTGGTTTTCTCACTTTCTTCCTCAATCTTCCGTTGGAGAATATCATGATTATTTTCCATCTTTTTATTTACTATTTCCAGATCCTTCTTGATCTATTTCTTCAGCTCTTCGCTCTTCTTTTCCAATGCTTCCTGACTTCTCTTCAAGTCTTCATGGTTGCTCTCTATTTTGTTATTCAGGAATTCCATTCCCTTTTGTAATGATTCTAGTTTTTTATTCACATCTTCCTGGTTGCTATTCATTTGTCCAAATTGTTCCATCATCATTTTCATCAAACTATCTAGTTTCGTTTCTTCTGTTGGTTTGACTGGTTGTTGGTTTACCATGACTTCTGCTTCTGTTTCTGGTTCAGGTGGGTTTGGATTTTCCACTTGGTCCTCCTGTGGGTTCTCTTCTGACAATTCTCCAGTCGTTTCCTCAACTTCTACTTCCTCAACTTCTTCCATTTCTTCTGGGTTTCCTTCTTGGTTTATTGCTTCCTTCCCTTTGCGCCTCGTAACCATACCGTGTCTATTCATGACCGGCGCTAGTTATCCTTTCTAGCCTCACGTTGCTGGTCGCCAATATGTAACGCTAATCTGAGGTCCTTCCTTTATTCTTATAGCCCCTCGTTGGGTTCGTCAATATTGTAACGAGTGAACGAGGTCGTACCTGTTAAAATGTATCACACTTGTTTATTTTGTGTATTAGTGTGAATGTAGTGTGTTTGCCTCACACCGGTCGTTACATAAATCGACGTCACTACTGGAGTCCGTAGCGTTGTCAATATTACCAGTACAACCTACCTGTTAATTCATAGGGGTTGCGAATCCCGGGTGGCGCCAAATTTTTTCTATTAAAACAATTAAAATAGTTAAATTCTAAAATGATACGTGTGATTAGCATGGACAGCTGGATCGTTCGAATGGTTCCCGCCGCTATATAAGTTGCCGCTTCGTCCACTCGTGATGAGCGCTAGTTGGCTGTTGAATAAAACTTGCTAACACACATATACTCTACAAAATCCTATGAAATAACATGATAGTAATACTCGGTACTGTGTTTTTAATACAAATTTGGTCATCAATAAATATGACAAATGAATTATAAATAATTTGATAACAGATTGCTCCGGCTTATAGCATGAAACACTAAAATATCTCAGAGTTGGCAAAATTGATTTTAAAACACTTTCGTTTGCCGATATGGCGTCAGTTGCATACAATAAATTACTCTGTTTAAAATCTGGAGTTCTTTGGATCATGAAATAAGACATAAACGTTGGTTACATTAAAAAAGTACACTACCATACCTTATACGTACGTAGAAATAATAATGTGTTTTTACAAATTGTTCGGTAGTGTCGTATTTCTGTTACAAAAATTGTGCTCTCAATCAAGATTATCTTTTGATTAATAAAATGTTTTTTAGTAAGTAAATTATGCATTAACACCTTTGAAAGAAAATAATACTTGTTCAATAGTGAGAAATTTTATCATTTGGAAAATAATTCAAGTAATTTGGATTTTTTGGGGTTAAGGAATTTATTCGATACTTATCAGTTCATATAACGTTGAAGTGTAGTCATCGGGTTAGTGGATATTCTTCAATTTTGGGCTGGGTTTAAACTTCTAACATCTTTTCCAATCTGGTCTTGGGTTTTTTTTCTAATTAATTTATTTAATTTGGTTCCTGGACATCGTTAATTCTTGTAGATCGACATCTATTCATCTTTGGTCATCTTGGTTCACTTTCGAAACTTCTTGTTACTATTTAAATTAAAATTTCAATCATTCCAATTTTGCGTGCCGCTTACCCACGCGTCGTTTTTTCGAGTCTCTAATATTTAACGGAAAATAAGCCCTCAACGGCTCGTTGTCATAGTAACCTCAATCCTGTGATTGGTTAACTACTCTTTCAAAGACATTGTTAAAATATTTGAATTTTTATTCAAATTTATTAAGTATTTTCTTAATGGTTTTATTCCTTTATAGTTCCTTTGGGGTAATAAATGATATCACTATTATCTTTCTTTCCTTTCAAAGTTTACAATGATACCTCATAAGGTCATATTCTGTTATACATTAACTTTAGTCCAAATATTTGACATTTGATAAATTACATATCTTTCTTAAATTAAACTATTACAATAACATTTCTGTTTTAAAATAATTGACATATAATTACTGGCCATTTACTGGTCTTAGATTAGTAAGATTTCTTGCGAAATAGATACAATTTACTTTTGAGTGTCACTGACAGTTAAATGTTTTCATAGCCAAGATTAGCCATGATTGGTTTTTGGTGTATTTCTTTTTAAATTACATTTTGAATTCAGCCTGATGGGCTTCACTTAGTTATCATATTTGTTTGTGTTTTAACTATTATTCCACATACATTTTCATTACACATCCTTTAAAATATAATAATTAGGTTTATGGACTGTAGGTTCTCTTCAGCCATATTTCCTTTTTAACATTGAACCAAACTATTCTTTACAAGTCACTAGTTATTATTAGTTCTAATATTGATTTCTTTCTTTTGTTACAATCTAGAGTGATAAACCTTGTCACTTCTCGTAAAATTATGAAAGTTAATTCCCCTTTCAACATGGGGTGTTTTATTCTTTGTAGTCTTAATTTTAACAACAAAACTTTATTTCTATTCTACTATACCATGATAACACAAATTACTTTTGTCTGGGCTTTCTCCCTGAATAACATTACATGCTTCCTTTATATTTTATTTGGAATACTATTTCTAGTTATATTAATGTGTACAATGTCACTCCAATCATTGATTGTTCATCAATGTTTATAAAGTGTTTTCTTATCTATCATTATATTTTAATGCTTAACATACACTTTCACTATTTTTAGGGTACTTACTCTTCACTAAGGCACTTCACTTTGGTTCACTGTTTGTATTGAGTGTTATTTAATGGGTAATCCGTATACTTTCTCCTATCATTTCTCACTATTTCTTTCTAGCATAATATTTATTATTAATAATATTAGGTTAGTTATTTCTTGTTAAATCTAATCTTTCTGACTGTGTTAGTGTACTTTTTCTATATTACTTTACTTTACAATCGTATTGTTTTTAAAATGGGTACATAGGTTAATTCAATTATAACAATAATATTTGTTTCATCAATAAATAATTATTTGAGGTTTATTGACCGTATTCTATCCTTGAGTATACTATTTTTCTCCTTTATATGTGTGTTAGTTTCCCCTTGGGTTTAACCCGTCTCCTCTTCTTCGTCTTCAATAGTCTTCATCTTGGTTCGGTTCTCCTCTTCTCTTCTGGTTTAAAATTCTGTTTAATTGTAGGGATCTGTTCTCTTCCTCTGATTCTTCTCTTGTTAGTTCATAATTGTTTGGTCTATCACATTTTTTCTTGACTATGTCACGTGGTTCCCTTCTTTATGTTTATGTTGTTGGCTCAATCACTTGGGTTGGGTAATATCCTCGTACGTCGTGTCAAAAACTTTACATTTTATACATTTTTTAAACATTTTATTTTATATGAAGTATTTTTATATTAAGAATTATCTTTTTTATCACTGGTACGGGATTTGGCTTAATTGTCTCGTAACATAATGCCTCTCCTCTAAAATTGATCATTTTAATAAAACACTAGCATAGTTTTTTATGAAATTATCAGTTATAGATAACCTTTTTCCTTTTCTTTCTTGTTTGTTTCTCAATTCTTCATTTCTCTTCTTACTTAATTCATTCCATTTTATTTGGATCTGTTTTTATTTATTTCCATTGGTGCATTTTCCCTCATACACAATTTTTTTCCCTAACTTATATAGTAGCTGGTTTCTCCCATTACTACTCATTTTTCTGAGACCAGAGGCATATCATCTCTGCTCAGTTTATTTGGATTGCTGGACTTTTCAACAGTCAATCTAAAATACCTTCTTTGTCAACTTGTGACTTAATAATAATAATACAATAATAATATACTTTGGGATTGTCCACCTTGTAGTTTGTTTTTAGATCACTTTGTCATTACTACTCATTCTTCCTTCCGCTATACCTTAACTATACACTATCATCTACTCATACACTTGGTTGTTTTTATATTTATTCATATGTTAATTTCATCATATCTCACTTTTCATTATTTTGTTTTCAATGCTCGTTGTGATCATTTTAATTGTCTTAGACATTTTTTTTTTCTTAGTCATTTAGTAGGATTCTGCTTTAGCCATATTTGTATATTGGTTTTATATACAATTTCTCTCTCTCCTTGTACCAGTTAGAATTTTATTTTTTTTTTTCTTAGAATACTTTTGATTCAGTATGATTTCAAGTATTTATCTCAGTAATGTGAGCTTGATTTTATTTTGTTTATTTCATTCTGTATTCAACATCATTTTTGATAATTCTTTGGTAAATTAATTGTCTTACCTTAAAGGAATGTTTGTAGCGTATTCCTTTTTAGTTATTTTTTGGTTTAATTATAATTGTAAGTTTGTGATTCTTACATTTTTATTATGTAGGAATGTGTGTAACTTATTCCTTATTATCTCACTTTTTACTTCATACTTCATATCTCAATCTTTTATTAGACTGTAAATTGATTTAAATTGAAAGGAATTTGTGTAACTGTTTCCTTTGTTTGTTACTTTATTATTCATTTATATTAATTCTTTTTTATTATTCCGCATATATCATCTAAATAAGGTAGTAAGCTGCTCTTACAATCTTTTTTGGACTTTTGCAATGTGTTTCATTTCACAATGGTTTTATTCTTCTTCGTAAAACTTTTTTATCGAAGTTTGGTTATAAATTCCCTTGATTTTTCTTGTATTGATATTACTGATCTGGTAAGTATTATTACCATTATCTCTTGTGATGATATACGGTTATTTATGACATACATAATTGTTCTATTCATATTGCTTTATACCGGACCTTGTTATTTATTTTTGTAAGTTGACTTCTCCTTTTCTTTCCCTTATTATTGCCTTCTTCTTTTGTTCGACACTTTGTTATTCTGCACCTCTTCTCCTTCAAGTGCTTGATAGTCACACTTATTCTGGATGATATTATTAAATTTATTTATTAATTATGGTTTATTGTTTTTTTTTCTCATTTAATTCGTCTTAGTCGTTTCTTGTACCCTCTTGTTTTGGTGATTGTCTAGTAGCTTTATTTAATTTTAATATCTCCTTCTATTCCATTGGGTTGCTTGGTCAGTAATTCGAAGATCCGTCCCTTTTCTTGGTGTGTGGTATCTTCACTTCATTTACCCATGGTCCATCAGTTCCTCTGCCCTTATGGTTCGGATAACTCTGGCGTGTAGAACTGTTTTCTTACTGGTGAAGTAGGTCTCCTCCGTCTTGTACCACCATTCCTCTAATACCATATGTTCTGTAGTATTTATGTCTACTTCAAACATCTGATTGTTCTGTTGATTAATCAGAGAAGTTATTTGTGCCTCTCTCATTAATATTATTTTTGCTTTTTTATTTGGTATTTCCATTTCTGGTGTGTTCCAGTGTTTTAATGACCTTCTTGATTTGTTATACTCTGTTTTGTTGTCAGTCATTTCTATTTCTGGCATCTTCCATCTAAGTATAGATTTGCTGAAATTTTTATCCACTGGTTGGTTGTGAATTCCTTTTATAATTTCCCTCAGAGTCCTCCTACAATCTTTGTACTTTATTAATTTGCTTCGGTGGGTAAGGGGCAAATTAAACACATCGATCAGTCCGTTCTTCATCATCTCCACTTCTTCTCGTGTTTTGATGAGTTTCCTCTTATATACCTTTCTCAATTCCTCTGTTTTCTTAATCTTCTTAATGATTCGATTCTTCTTCATATGATTGTTCACATCTTTTTGTATCTCTTGGTGCCTCTCCTCCAGTTCCTTGATCACCTCCTGTTTCTTCTTCTGGCATCCTTCGGTAAGGACTTGGTAGAATTCGGTCGCTCTCAATTTATTTTCCTCCTCGACATCGATGATTTTATAGTTCATTTCTTCTCGGACTTGTAGCAAGGCTTCGTTGGTCTCCGCTACCGATTGCCTGGTCTCCTCTCGATATTCGACCAGTTGTTGCTTCCATTCTTCCTTGGTTTTCTCACTTTCTTCCTCAATCTTCCGTTGGAGAATATCATGAATATTTTCCATCTTTTTATTTACTATTTCCAGATCCTTCTTGATCTATTTCTTCAGCTCTTCGCTCTTCTTTTCCAATGCTTCCTGACTTCTCTTCAAGTCTTCATGGTTGCTCTCTATTTTGTTATTCAGGAATTCCATTCCCTTTTGTAATGATTCTAGTTTTTTATTCACATCTTCCTGGTTCCTATTCATTTGTCCAAATTGTTCCATCATCATTTTCATCAAACTATCTAGTTTCGTTTCTTCTGTTGGTTTGACTGGTTGTTGGTTTACCATGACTTCTGCTTCTGTTTCTGGTTCAGGTGGGTTTGGATTTTCCACTTGGTCCTCCTGTGGGTTCTCTTCTGACAATTCTCCAGTCGTTTCCTCAACTTCTACTTCCTCAACTTCTTCCATTTCTTCTGGGTTTCCTTCTTGGTTTATTGCTTCCTTCCCTTTGCGCCTCGTAACCATACCGTGTCTATTCATGACCGGCGCTAGTTATCCTTTCTAGCCTCACGTTGCTGGTCGCCAATATGTAACGCTAATCTGAGGTCCTTCCTTTATTCTTATAGCCCCTCGTTGGGTTCGTCAATATTGTAACGAGTGAACGAGGTCGTACCTGTTAAAATGTATCACACTTGTTTATTTTGTGTATTAGTGTGAATGTAGTGTGTTTGCCTCACACCGGTCGTTACATAAATCGACGTCACTACTGGAGTCCGTAGCGTTGTCAATATTACCAGTACAACCTACCTGTTAATTCATAGGGGTTGCGAATCCCGGGTGGCGCCAAATTTTTTCTATTAAAACAATTAAAATAGTTAAATTCTAAAATGATACGTGTGATTAGCATGGACAGCTGGATCGTTCGAATGGTTCCCGCCGCTATATAAGTTGCCGCTTCGTCCACTCGTGATGAGCGCTAGTTGGCTGTTGAATAAAACTTGCTAACACACATATACTCTACAAAATCCTATGAAATAACATGATAGTAATACTCGGTACTGTGTTTTTAATACAAATTTGGTCATCAATAAATATGACAAATGAATTATAAATAATTTGATAACAGATTGCTCCGGCTTATAGCATGAAACACTAAAATATCTCAGAGTTGGCAAAATTGATTTTAAAACACTTTCGTTTGCCGATATGGCGTCAGTTGCATACAATAAATTACTCTGTTTAAAATCTGGAGTTCTTTGGATCATGAAATAAGACATAAACGTTGGTTACATTAAAAAAGTACACTACCATACCTTATACGTACGTAGAAATAATAATGTGTTTTTACAAATTGTTCGGTAGTGTCGTATTTCTGTTACAAAAATTGTGCTCTCAATCAAGATTATCTTTTGATTAATAAAATGTTTTTTAGTAAGTAAATTATGCATTAACACCTTTGAAAGAAAATAATACTTGTTCAATAGTGAGAAATTTTATCATTTGGAAAATAATTCAAGTAATTTGGATTTTTTGGGGTTAAGGAATTTATTCGATACTTATCAGTTCATATAACGTTGAAGTGTAGTCATCGGGTTAGTGGATATTCTTCAATTTTGGGCTGGGTTTAAACTTCTAACATCTTTTCCAATCTGGTCTTGGGTTTTTTTTCTAATTAATTTATTTAATTTGGTTCCTGGACATCGTTAATTCTTGTAGATCGACATCTATTCATCTTTGGTCATCTTGGTTCACTTTCGAAACTTCTTGTTACTATTTAAATTAAAATTTCAATCATTCCAATTTTGCGTGCCGCTTACCCACGCGTCGTTTTTTCGAGTCTCTAATATTTAACGGAAAATAAGCCCTCAACGGCTCGTTGTCATAGTAACCTCAATCCTGTGATTGGTTAACTACTCTTTCAAAGACATTGTTAAAATATTTGAATTTTTATTCAAATTTATTAAGTATTTTCTTAATGGTTTTATTCCTTTATAGTTCCTTTGGGGTAATAAATGATATCACTATTATCTTTCTTTCCTTTCAAAGTTTACAATGATACCTCATAAGGTCATATTCTGTTATACATTAACTTTAGTCCAAATATTTGACATTTGATAAATTACATATCTTTCTTAAATTAAACTATTACAATAACATTTCTGTTTTAAAATAATTGACATATAATTACTGGCCATTTACTGGTCTTAGATTAGTAAGATTTCTTGCGAAATAGATACAATTTACTTTTGAGTGTCACTGACAGTTAAATGTTTTCATAGCCAAGATTAGCCATGATTGGTTTTTGGTGTATTTCTTTTTAAATTACATTTTGAATTCAGCCTGATGGGCTTCACTTAGTTATCATATTTGTTTGTGTTTTAACTATTATTCCACATACATTTTCATTACACATCCTTTAAAATATAATAATTAGGTTTATGGACTGTAGGTTCTCTTCAGCCATATTTCCTTTTTAACATTGAACCAAACTATTCTTTACAAGTCACTAGTTATTATTAGTTCTAATATTGATTTCTTTCTTTTGTTACAATCTAGAGTGATAAACCTTGTCACTTCTCGTAAAATTATGAAAGTTAATTCCCCTTTCAACATGGGGTGTTTTATTCTTTGTAGTCTTAATTTTAACAACAAAACTTTATTTCTATTCTACTATACCATGATAACACAAATTACTTTTGTCTGGGCTTTCTCCCTGAATAACATTACATGCTTCCTTTATATTTTATTTGGAATACTATTTCTAGTTATATTAATGTGTACAATGTCACTCCAATCATTGATTGTTCATCAATGTTTATAAAGTGTTTTCTTATCTATCATTATATTTTAATGCTTAACATACACTTTCACTATTTTTAGGGTACTTACTCTTCACTAAGGCACTTCACTTTGGTTCACTGTTTGTATTGAGTGTTATTTAATGGGTAATCCGTATACTTTCTCCTATCATTTCTCACTATTTCTTTCTAGCATAATATTTATTATTAATAATATTAGGTTAGTTATTTCTTGTTAAATCTAATCTTTCTGACTGTGTTAGTGTACTTTTTCTATATTACTTTACTTTACAATCGTATTGTTTTTAAAATGGGTACATAGGTTAATTCAATTATAACAATAATATTTGTTTCATCAATAAATAATTATTTGAGGTTTATTGACCGTATTCTATCCTTGAGTATACTATTTTTCTCCTTTATATGTGTGTTAGTTTCCCCTTGGGTTTAACCCGTCTCCTCTTCTTCGTCTTCAATAGTCTTCATCTTGGTTCGGTTCTCCTCTTCTCTTCTGGTTTAAAATTCTGTTTAATTGTAGGGATCTGTTCTCTTCCTCTGATTCTTCTCTTGTTAGTTCATAATTGTTTGGTCTATCACATTTTTTCTTGACTATGTCACGTGGTTCCCTTCTTTATGTTTATGTTGTTGGCTCAATCACTTGGGTTGGGTAATATCCTCGTACGTCGTGTCAAAAACTTTACATTTTATACATTTTTTAAACATTTTATTTTATATGAAGTATTTTTATATTAAGAATTATCTTTTTTATCACTGGTACGGGATTTGGCTTAATTGTCTCGTAACATAATGCCTCTCCTCTAAAATTGATCATTTTAATAAAACACTAGCATAGTTTTTTATGAAATTATCAGTTATAGATAACCTTTTTCCTTTTCTTTCTTGTTTGTTTCTCAATTCTTCATTTCTCTTCTTACTTAATTCATTCCATTTTATTTGGATCTGTTTTTATTTATTTCCATTGGTGCATTTTCCCTCATAAACAATTTTTTTCCCTAACTTATATAGTAGCTGGTTTCTCCCATTACTACTCATTTTTCTGAGACCAGAGGCATATCATCTCTGCTCAGTTTATTTGGATTGCTGGACTTTTCAACAGTCAATCTAAAATACCTTCTTTGTCAACTTGTGACTTAATAATAATAATACAATAATAATATAATAATATACTTTGGGATTGTCCACCTTGTAGTTTGTTTTTAGATCACTTTGTCATTACTACTCATTCTTCCTTCCGCTATACCTTAACTATACACTATCATCTACTCATACACTTGGTTGTTTTTATATTTATTCATATGTTAATTTCATCATATCTCACTTTTCATTATTTTGTTTTCAATGCTCGTTGTGATCATTTTAATTGTCTTAGACATTTTTTTTTCTTAGTCATTTAGTAGGATTCTGCTTTAGCCATATTTGTATATTGGTTTTATATACAATTTCTCTCTCTCCTTGTACCAGTTAGAATTTTATTTTATTTTTTCTTAGAATACTTTTTATTCAGTATGATTTCAAGTATTTATCTCAGTAATGTGAGCTTCATTTTATTTTGTTTATTTCATTCTGTATTCAACATCATTTTTGATAATTCTTTGGTAAATTAATTGTCTTACCTTAAAGGAATGTTTGTAGCGTATTCCTTTTTAGTTATTTTTTGGTTTAATTATAATTGTAAGTTTGTGATTCTTACATTTTTATTATGTAGGAATGTGTGTAACTTATTCCTTATTATCTCACTTTTTACTTCATACTTCATATCTCAATCTTTTATTAGACTGTAAATTGATTTAAATTGAAAGGAATTTGTGTAACTGTTTCCTTTGTTTGTTACTTTATTATTCATTTATATTAATTCTTTTTTATTATTCCGCATATATCATCTAAATAAGGTAGTAAGCTGCTCTTACAATCTTTTTTGGACTTTTGCAATGTGTTTCATTTCACAATGGTTTTATTCTTCTTCGTAAAACTTTTTTATCGAAGTTTGGTTATAAATTCCCTTGATTTTTCTTGTATTGATATTACTGATCTGGTAAGTATTATTACCATTATCTCTTGTGATGATATACGGTTATTTATGACATACATAATTGTTCTATTCATATTGCTTTATACCGGACCTTGTTATTTATTTTTGTAAGTTGACTTCTCCTTTTCTTTCCCTTATTATTGCCTTCTTCTTTTGTTCGACACTTTGTTATTCTGCACCTCTTCTCCTTCAAGTGCTTGATAGTCACACTTATTCTGGATGATATTATTAAATTTATTTATTAATTATGGTTTATTGTTTTTTTTTCTCATTTAATTCGTCTTAGTCGTTTCTTGTACCCTCTTGTTTTGGTGATTGTCTAGTAGCTTTATTTAATTTTAATATCTCCATTGGGTTGCTTGGTCAGTAATTCGAAGATCCGTCCCTTTTCTTGGTGTGTGGTATCTTCACTTCATTTACCCATGGTCCATCAGTTCCTCTGCCCTTATGGTTCGGATAACTCTGGCGTGTAGAACTGTTTTCTTACTGGTGAAGTAGGTCTCCTCCGTCTTGTACCACCATTCCTCTAATACCATATGTTCTGTAGTATTTATGTCTACTTCAAACATCTGATTGTTCTGTTGATTAATCAGAGAAGTTATTTGTGCCTCTCTCATTAATATTATTTTTGCTTTTTTATTTGGTATTTCCATTTCTGGTGTGTTCCAGTGTTTTAATGACCTTCTTGATTTGTTATACTCTGTTTTGTTGTCAGTAATTTCTATTTCTGGCATCTTCCATCTAAGTATAGATTTGCTGAAATTTTTATCCACTGGTTGGTTGTGAATTCCTTTTATAATTTCCCTCAGAGTCCTCCTACAATCTTTGTACTTTATTAATTTGCTTCGGTGGGTAAGGGGCAAATTAAACACATCGATCAGTCCGTTCTTCATCATCTCCACTTCTTCTCGTGTTTTGATGAGTTTCCTCTTATATACCTTTCTCAATTCCTCTGTTTTCTTAATCTTCTTAATGATTCGATTCTTCTTCATATGATTGTTCACATCTTTTTGTATCTCTTGGTGCCTCTCCTCCAGTTCCTTGATCACCTCCTGTTTCTTCTTCTGGCATCCTTCGGTAAGGACTTGGTAGAATTCGGTCGCTCTCAATTTATTTTCCTCCTCGACATCGATGATTTTATAGTTCATTTCTTCTCGGACTTGTAGCAAGGCTTCGTTGGTCTCCGCTACCGATTGCCTGGTCTCCTCTCGATATTCGACCAGTTGTTGCTTCCATTCTTCCTTGGTTTTCTCACTTTCTTCCTCAATCTTCCGTTGGAGAATATCATGATTATTTTCCATCTTTTTATTTACTATTTCCAGATCCTTCTTGATCTATTTCTTCAGCTCTTCGCTCTTCTTTTCCAATGCTTCCTGACTTCTCTTCAAGTCTTCATGGTTGCTCTCTATTTTGTTATTCAGGAATTCCATTCCCTTTTGTAATGATTCTAGTTTTTTATTCAAATCTTCCTGGTTCCTATTCATTTGTCCAAATTGTTCCATCATCATTTTCATCAAACTATCTAGTTTCGTTTCTTCTGTTGGTTTGACTGGTTGTTGGTTTACCATGACTTCTGCTTCTGTTTCTGGTTCAGGTGGGTTTGGATTTTCCACTTGGTCCTCCTGTGGGTTCTCTTCTGACAATTCTCCAGTCGTTTCCTCAACTTCTACTTCCTCAACTTCTTCCATTTCTTCTGGGTTTCCTTCTTGGTTTATTGCTTCCTTCCCTTTGCGCCTCGTAACCATACCGTGTCTATTCATGACCGGCGCTAGTTATCCTTTCTAGCCTCACGTTGCTGGTCGCCAATATGTAACGCTAATCTGAGGTCCTTCCTTTATTCTTATAGCCCCACGTTGGGTTCGTCAATATTGTAACGAGTGAACGAGTTCGTACCTGTTAAAATGTATCACACTTGTTTATTTTGTGTATTAGTGTGAATGTAGTGTGTTTGCCTCACACCGGTCGTTACATAAATCGACGTCACTACTGGAGTCCGTAGCGTTGTCAATATTACTTGTTCAATTAAATTTTATTTCGAGTGGTTGGTCGTTCGAATGGTTCCCGCCGCTATATAAGTTGCCGCTTCGTCCACTCGTGATGAGCGCTAGTTGGCTGTTGAATAAAACTTGCTAACACACATATACTCTACAAAATCCTATGAAATAACATGATAGTAATACTCGGTACTGTGTTTTTAATACAAATTTGGTCATCAATAAATATGACAAATGAATTATAAATAATTTGATAACAGATTGCTCCGGCTTATAGCATGAAACACTAAAATATCTCAGAGTTGGCAAACTTGATTTTAAAACACTTTCGTTTGCCGATATGGCGTCAGTTGCATACAATAAATTACTCTGTTTAAAATCTGGAGTTCTTTGGATCATGAAATAAGACATAAACGTTGGTTACATTAAAAAAGTACACTACCATACCTTATACGTACGTAGAAATAATAATGTGTTTTTACAAATTGTTCGGTAGTGTCGTATTTCTGTTACAAAAATTGTGCTCTCAATCAAGGTTATCTTTTGATTAATAAAATATTTTTTAGTAAGTAAATTATGCATTAACACCTTTGAAAGAAAATAATACTTGTTCAATAGTGAGAAATTTTATCATTTGGAAAATAATTTAAGTAATTTGGGTTTTTGGGATTAAGGAATTTATTCGATACTTATCAGTTCATATAACATTGAAGTGTAGTCATCGGGTTAGTGGATATTCTTCAATTTTGGGCTGGGTTTAAACTTCTAACATCTTTTCCAATCTGGTCTTGGGTTTTTTTTCTAATTAATTTATTTAATTTGGTTCCTGGACATCGTTAATTCTTGTAGATCGACATCTATTCATCTTTGGTCATCTTGGTTCACTTTTGAAACTTCTTGTAACTATTTAAATTAAAATTTCAATCATTCCAATTTTGCGTGCCGCTTACCCACGCGTCGTTTTTTCGAGTCTCTAATATTTAACGGAAAATAAGCCCTCAACGGCTCGTTGTCATAGTAACCTCAATCCTGTGATTGGTTAACTACTCTTTCAAAGACATTGTTAAAATATTTGAATTTGTATTCAAATTTATTAAGTATTTTCTTAATGGTTTTATTCCTTTATAGTTCCTTTGGGGTAATAAATGATATCACTATTATCTTTCTTTCCTTTCAAAGTTTACAATGATACCTCATAAGGTCATATTCTGTTATACATTAACTTTAGTCCAAATATTTGACATTTGATAAATTACATATCTTTCTTAAATTAAACTATTACAATAACATTTCTGTTTTAAAATAATTGACATATAATTACTGGCCATTTACTGGTCTTAGATTAGTAAGATTTCTTGCGAAATAGATACAATTTACTTTTGAGTGTCACTGACAGTTAAATGTTTTCATAGCCAAGATTAGCCATGATTGGTTTTTGGTGTATTTCTTTTTAAATTACATTTTGAATTCAGCCTGATGGGCTTCACTTAGTTATCATATTTGTTTGTGTTTTAACTATTATTCCACATACATTTTCATTACACATCCTTTAAAATATAATAATTAGGTTTATGGACTGTAGGTTCTCTTCAGCCATATTTCCTTTTTAACATTGAACCAAACTATTCTTTACAAGTCACTAGTTATTATTAGTTCTAATATTGATTTCTTTCTTTTGTTACAATCTAGAGTGATAAACCTTGTCACTTCTCGTAAAATTATGAAAGTTAATTCCCCTTTCAACATGGGGTGTTTTATTCTTTGTAGTCTTAATTTTAACAACAAAACTTTATTTCTATTCTACTATACCATGATAACACAAATTACTTTTGTCTGGGCTTTCTCCCTGAATAACATTACATGCTTCCTTTATATTTTATTTGGAATACTATTTCTAGTTATATTAATGTGTACAATGTCACTCCAATCATTGATTGTTCATCAATGTTTATAAAGTGTTTTCTTATCTATCATTATATTTTAATGCTTAACATACACTTTCACTATTTTTAGGGTACTTACTCTTCACTAAGGCACTTCACTTTGGTTCACTGTTTGTATTGAGTGTTATTTAATGGGTAATCCGTATACTTTCTCCTATCATTTCTCACTATTTCTTTCTAGCATAATATTTATTATTAATAATATTAGGTTAGTTATTTCTTGTTAAATCTAATCTTTCTGACTGTGTTAGTGTACTTTTTCTATATTACTTTACTTTACAATCGTATTGTTTTTAAAATGGGTACATAGGTTAATTCAATTATAACAATAATATTTGTTTCATCAATAAATAATTATTTGAGGTTTATTGACCGTATTCTATCCTTGAGTATACTATTTTTCTCCTTTATATGTGTGTTAGTTTCCCCTTGGGTTTAACCCGTCTCCTCTTCTTCGTCTTCAATAGTCTTCATCTTGGTTCGGTTCTCCTCTTCTCTTCTGGTTTAAAATTCTGTTTAATTGTAGGGATCTGTTCTCTTCCTCTGATTCTTCTCTTGTTAGTTCATAATTGTTTGGTCTATCACATTTTTTCTTGACTATGTCACGTGGTTCCCTTCTTTATGTTTATGTTGTTGGCTCAATCACTTGGGTTGGGTAATATCCTCGTACGTCGTGTCAAAAACTTTACATTTTATACATTTTTTAAACATTTTATTTTATATGAAGTATTTTTATATTAAGAATTATCTTTTTTATCACTGGTACGGGATTTGGCTTAATTGTCTCGTAACATAATGCCTCTCCTCTAAAATTGATCATTTTAATAAAACACTAGCATAGTTTTTTATGAAATTATCAGTTATAGATAACCTTTTTCCTTTTCTTTCTTGTTTGTTTCTCCATTCTTCATTTCTTTTCTTACTTAATTCATTCCATTTTATTTGGATCTGTTTTTATTTATTTCCATTGGTGCATTTTCCCTCATACACAATTTTTTTCCCTAACTTATATAGTAGCTGGTTTCTCCCATTACTACTCATTTTTCTGAGACCAGAGGCATATCATCTCTGCTCAGTTTATTTGGATTGCTGGACTTTTCAACAGTCAATCTAAAATACCTTCTTTGCCAACTTGTGACTTAATAATAATAATACAATAATAATATAATAATATACTTTGGGATTGTCCACCTTGTAGTTTGTTTTTAGATCACTTTGTCATTACTACTCATTCTTCCTTCCGCTATACCTTAACTATACACTATCATCTACTCATACACTTGGTTGTTTTTATATTTATTCATATGTTAATTTCATCATATCTCACTTTTCATTATTTTGTTTTCAATGCTCGTTGTGATCATTTTAATTGTCTTAGACATTTTTTTTTTCTTAGTCATTTAGTAGGATTCTGCTTTAGCCATATTTGTATATTGGTTTTATATACAATTTCTCTCTCTCCTTGTACCAGTTAGAATTTTATTTTATTTTTTCTTAGAATACTTTTGATTCAGTATGATTTCAAGTATTTATCTCAGTAATGTGAGCTTGATTTTATTTTGTTTATTTCATTCTGTATTCAACATCATTTTTGATAATTCTTTGGTAAATTAATTGTCTTACCTTAAAGGAATGTTTGTAGCGTATTCCTTTTTAGTTATTTTTTGGTTTAATTATAATTGTAAGTTTGTGATTCTTACATTTTTATTATGTAGGAATGTGTGTAACTTATTC
Source organism: Magicicada septendecula (assembly GCA_034769895.1). Classification (NCBI taxonomy): domain Eukaryota; kingdom Metazoa; phylum Arthropoda; class Insecta; order Hemiptera; family Cicadidae; genus Magicicada; species Magicicada septendecula. The sequence goes on along the minus strand of CM068368.1, from coordinate 565,714,055 downwards.
CTTATTATCTCACTTTTTACTTCATACTTCATATCTCAATCTTTTATTAGACTGTAAATTGATTTAAATTGAAAGGAATTTGTGTAACTGTTTCCTTTGTTTGTTACTTTATTATTCATTTATATTAATTCTTTTTTATTATTCCGCATATATCATCTAAATAAGGTAGTAAGCTGCTCTTACAATCTTTTTTGGAATTTTGCAATGTGTTTCATTTCACAATGGTTTTATTCTTCTTCGTAAAACTTTTTTATCGAAGTTTGGTTATAAATTCCCTTGATTTTTCTTGTATTGATATTACTGATCTGGTAAGTATTATTACCATTATCTCTTGTGATGATATACGGTTATTTATGACATACATAATTGTTCTATTCATATTGCTTTATACCGGACCTTGTTATTTATTTTTGTAAGTTGACTTCTCCTTTTCTTTCCCTTATTATTGCCTTCTTCTTTTGTTCGACACTTTGTTATTCTGCACCTCTTCTCCTTCAAGTGCTTGATAGTCACACTTATTCTGGATGATATTATTAAATTTATTTATTAATTATGGTTTATTGTTTTTTTTCTCATTTAATTCGTCTTAGTCGTTTCTTGTACCCTCTTGTTTTGGTGATTGTCTAGTAGCTTTATTTAATTTTAATATCTCCATTGGGTTGCTTGGTCAGTAATTCGAAGATCCGTCCCTTTTCTTGGTGTGTGGTATCTTCACTTCATTTACCCATGGTCCATCAGTTCCTCTGCCCTTATGGTTCGGACAACTCTGGCGTGTAGAACTGTTTTCTTACTGGTGAAGTAGGTCTCCTCCGTCTTGTACCACCATTCCTCTAATACCATATGTTCTGTAGTATTTATGTCTACTTCAAACATCTGATTGTTCTGTTGATTAATCAGAGAAGTTATTTGTGCCTCTCTCATTAATATTATTTTTGCTTTTTTATTTGGTATTTCCATTTCTGGTGTGTTCCAGTGTTTTAATGACCTTCTTGATTTGTTATACTCTGTTTTGTTGTCAGTAATTTCTATTTCTGGCATCTTCCATCTAAGTATAGATTTGCTGAAATTTTTATCCACTGGTTGGTTGTGAATTCCTTTTATAATTTCCCTCAGAGTCCTCCTACAATCTTTGTACTTTATTAATTTGCTTCGGTGGGTAAGGGGCAAATTAAACACATCGATCAGTCCGTTCTTCATCATCTCCACTTCTTCTCGTGTTTTGATGAGTTTCCTCTTATATACCTTTCTCAATTCCTCTGTTTTCTTAATCTTCTTAATGATTCGATTCTTCTTCATATGATTGTTCACATCTTTTTGTATCTCTTGGTGCCTCTCCTCCAGTTCCTTGATCACCTCCTGTTTCTTCTTCTGGCATCCTTCGGTAAGGACTTGGTAGAATTCGGTCGCTCTCAATTTATTTTCCTCCTCGACATCGATGATTTTATAGTTCATTTCTTCTCGGACTTGTAGCAAGGCTTCGTTGGTCTCCGCTACCGATTGCCTGGTCTCCTCTCGATATTCGACCAGTTGTTGCTTCCATTCTTCCTTGGTTTTCTCACTTTCTTCCTCAATCTTCCGTTGGAGAATATCATGATTATTTTCCATCTTTTTATTTACTATTTCCAGATCCTTCTTGATCTATTTCTTCAGCTCTTCGCTCTTCTTTTCCAATGCTTCCTGACTTCTCTTCAAGTCTTCATGGTTGCTCTCTATTTTGTTATTCAGGAATTCCATTCCCTTTTGTAATGATTCTAGTTTTTTATTCAAATCTTCCTGGTTCCTATTCATTTGTCCAAATTGTTCCATCATCATTTTCATCAAACTATCTAGTTTCGTTTCTTCTGTTGGTTTGACTGGTTGTTGGTTTACCATGACTTCTGCTTCTGTTTCTGGTTCAGGTGGGTTTGGATTTTCCACTTGGTCCTCCTGTGGGTTCTCTTCTGACAATTCTCCAGTCGTTTCCTCAACTTCTACTTCCTCAACTTCTTCCATTTCTTCTGGGTTTCCTTCTTGGTTTATTGCTTCCTTCCCTTTGCGCCTCGTAACCATACCGTGTCTATTCATGACCGGCGCTAGTTATCCTTTCTAGCCTCACGTTGCTGGTCGCCAATATGTAACGCTAATCTGAGGTCCTTCCTTTATTCTTATAGCCCCTCGTTGGGTTCGTCAATATTGTAACGAGTGAACGAGGTCGTACCTGTTAAAATGTATCACACTTGTTTATTTTGTGTATTAGTGTGAATGTAGTGTGTTTGCCTCACACCGGTCGTTACATAAATCGACGTCACTACTGGAGTCCGTAGCGTTGTCAATATTACTTGTTCAATTAAATTTTATTTCGAGTGGTTGGTCGTTCGAATGGTTCCCGCCGCTATATAAGTTGCCGCTTCGTCCACTCGTGATGAGCGCTAGTTGGCTGTTGAATAAAACTTGCTAACACACATATACTCTACAAAATCCTATGAAATAACATGATAGTAATACTCGGTACTGTGTTTTTAATACAAATTTGGTCATCAATAAATATGACAAATGAATTATAAATAATTTGATAACAGATTGCTCCGGCTTATAGCATGAAACACTAAAATATCTCAGAGTTGGCAAAATTGATTTTAAAACACTTTCGTTTGCCGATATGGCGTCAGTTGCATACAATAAATTACTCTGTTTAAAATCTGGAGTTCTTTGGATCATGAAATAAGACATAAACGTTGGTTACATTAAAAAAGTACACTACCATACCTTATACGTACGTAGAAATAATAATGTGTTTTTACAAATTGTTCGGTAGTGTCGTATTTCTGTTACAAAAATTGTGCTCTCAATCAAGGTTATCTTTTGATTAATAAAATATTTTTTAGTAAGTAAATTATGCATTAACACCTTTGAAAGAAAATAATACTTGTTCAATAGTGAGAAATTTTATCATTTGGAAAATAATTTAAGTAATTTGGGTTTTTGGGATTAAGGAATTTATTCGATACTTATCAGTTCATATAACGTTGAAGTGTAGTCATCGGGTTAGTGGATATTCTTCAATTTTGGGCTGGGTTTAAACTTCTAACATCTTTTCCAATCTGGTCTTGGGTTTTTTTTCTAATTAATTTATTTAATTTGGTTCCTGGACATCGTTAATTCTTGTAGATCGACATCTATTCATCTTTGGTCATCTTGGTTCACTTTTGAAACTTCTTGTAACTATTTAAATTAAAATTTCAATCATTCCAATTTTGCGTGCCGCTTACCCACGCGTCGTTTTTTCGAGTCTCTAATATTTAACGGAAAATAAGCCCTCAACGGCTCGTTGTCATAGTAACCTCAATCCTGTGATTGGTTAACTACTCTTTCAAAGACATTGTTAAAATATTTGAATTTTTATTCAAATTTATTAAGTATTTTCTTAATGGTTTTATTCCTTTATAGTTCCTTTGGGGTAATAAATGATATCACTATTATCTTTCTTTCCTTTCAAAGTTTACAATGATACCTCATAAGGTCATATTCTGTTATACATTAACTTTAGTCCAAATATTTGACATTTGATAAATTACATATCTTTCTTAAATTTAACTATTACAATAACATTTCTGTTTTAAAATAATTGACATATAATTACTGGCCATTTACTGGTCTTAGATTAGTAAGATTTCTTGCGAAATAGATACAATTTACTTTTGAGTGTCACTGACAGTTAAATGTTTTCATAGCCAAGATTAGCCATGATTGGTTTTTGGTGTATTTCTTTTTAAATTACATTTTGAATTCAGCCTGATGGGCTTCACTTAGTTATCATATTTGTTTGTGTTTTAACTATTATTCCACATACATTTTCATTACACATCCTTTAAAATATAATAATTAGGTTTATGGACTGTAGGTTCTCTTCAGCCATATTTCCTTTTTAACATTGAACCAAACTATTCTTTACAAGTCACTATAGTACGGGACTTAGCATTGTAAGCTTCGAGGTTACGCAATAGTAACAGCTCTTCCCCGCCCCTTGCCCTCCAGCGTTGTCGCACGTTACACTTGGTTATGCTTTGTCAAGGGCGGGGAGGGCGGGGAGTGAAGCTACATGGCAATACAGCAGTCGCCTCGAAGCTTGTATTGATACGTCTCACATTGTAGTTATTATTAGTTCTAATATTGATTTCTTTCTTTTGTTACAATCTAGAGTGATAAACCTTGTCACTTCTCGTAAAATTATGAAAGTTAATTCCCCTTTCAACATGGGGTGTTTTATTCTTTGTAGTCTTAATTTTAACAACAAAACTTTATTTTTCTTTTATAAAATTGCTAAACTGCTATAATTGTTTTTATTATGTAGACAAAGCTTTTCGTCATTACTGACATCTTCAGGTCTTAAACAACATCTTTAGGTTGTTTAAGACCTGAAGATGTCAGTAATGACGAAAAGCTTTGTCTAAATAATAAAAACAATTATAGCAGTTTAGCAATTTTATAAAAGGTTGTTTAAGACCTGAAGACGTCAGTAATGACGAAAAGCTTTGTCTAAATAATAAAAACAATTATAGCAGTTTAGCAATTTTATAAAAGAAAAGTAAGGATGGCTGCTAATTTAAACAATACGAAGAATAAAACTTTATTTCTATTCTACTATACCATGATAACACAAATTACTTTTGTCTGGGCTTTCTCCCTGAATAACATTACATGCTTCCTTTATATTTTATTTGGAATACTATTTCTAGTTATTTCTAGTTATATTAATGTGTACAATGTCACTCCAATCATTGATTGTTCATCAATGTTTATAAAGTGTTTTCTTATCTATCATTATATTTTAATGCTTAACATACACTTTCACTATTTTTAGGGTACTTACTCTTCACTAAGGCACTTCACTTTGGTTCACTGTTTGTATTGAGTGTTATTTAATGGGTAATCCCTATACTTTCTCCTATCATTTCTCACTATTTCTTTCTAGCATAATATTTATTATTAATAATATTAGGTTAGTTATTTCTTGTTAAATCTAATCTTTCTGACTGTGTTAGTGTACTTTTTCTACATTACTTTACTTTACAATCGTATTGTTTTTAAAATGGGTACATAGGTTAATTCAATTATAACAATAATATTTGTTTCATCAATAAATAATTATTTGAGGTTTATTGACCGTATTCTATCCTTGAGTATACTATTTTTCTCCTTTATATGTGCGTTAGTTTCCCCTTGGGTTTAACCCGTCTCCTCTTCATTCTTCGTCTTCAATAGTCTTCATCTTGGTTTGGTTCTCCTCTTCTCTTCTGGTTTAAAATTCTGTTTAATTGTAGGGATCTGTTCTCTTCCTCTGATTCTTCTCTTGTTAGTTCATAATTGTTTGGTCTATCACATTTTTTCTTGAGTATGTCACGTGGTTCCCTTCTTTATGTTTATGTTGTTGGCTCAATCACTTGGGTTGGGTAATATCGTCGTACGTCGTGTCAAAAACTTTACATTTTATACATTTTTTAAACATTTTATTTTATATGAAGTATTTTTATATTAAGAATTATCTTTTTTATCACTGGTACGGGATTTGGCTTAATTGTCTCGTAACATAATGCCTCTCCTCTAAAATTGATCATTTTAATAAAACACTAGCATAGTTTTTTATGAAATTATCAGTTATAGATAACCTTTTTCCTTTTCTTTCTTGTTTGTTTCTCCATTCTTCATTTCTCTTCTTACTTAATTCATTCCATTTTATTTGGATCTGTTTTTATTTATTTCCATTGGTGCATTTTCCCTCATACACAATTTTTTTCCCTAACTTATATAGTAGCTGGTTTCTCCCATTACTACTCATTTTTCTGAGACCAGAGGCATATCATCTCTGCTCAGTTTATTTGGATTGCTGGACTTTTCAACAGTCAATCTAAAATACCTTCTTTGTCAACTTGTGACTTAATAATAATAATACAATAATAATATAATAATATACTTTGGGATTGTCCACCTTGTAGTTTGTTTTTAGATCACTTTGTCATTACTATTCATTCTTCCTTCCGCTATACCTTAACTATACACTATCATCTACTCATACACTTGGTTGTTTTTATATTTATTCATATGTTAATTTCATCATATCTCACTTTTCATTATTTTGTTTTCAATGCTCGTTGTGATCATTTTAATTGTCTTAGACATTTTTTTTTTCTTAGTCATTTAGTAGGATTCTGCTTTAGCCATATTTGTATATTGGTTTTATATACAATTTCTCTCTCTCCTTGTACCAGTTAGAATTTTATTTTTTTTTTCTTAGAATACTTTTGATTCAGTATGATTTCAAGTATTTATCTCAGTAATTTGAGCTTGATTTTATTTTTGTTTATTTCATTCTGTATTCAACATCATTTTTGATAATTCTTTGGTAAATTAATTGTCTTACCTTAAAGGAATGTTTGTAGCGTATTCCTTTTTAGTTATTTTTTGGTTTAATTATAATTGTAAGTTTGTGATTCTTAGATTTTTATTATGTAGGAATGTGTGTAACTTATTCCTTATTATCTCACTTTTTACTTCATACTTCATATCTCAATCTTTTATTAGACTGTAAATTGAAAGGAATTTGTGTAACTGTTTCCTTTGTTTGTTACTTTATTATTCATTTATATTAATTCTTTTTTATTATTCCGCATATATCATCTAAATAAGGTAGTAAGCTGCTCTTACAATCTTTTTTGGAATTTTGCAATGTGTTTCATTTCACAATGGTTTTATTCTTCTTCGTAAAACTTTTTTATCGAAGTTTGGTTATAAACTCCCTTGATTTTTCTTGTATTGATATTACTGATCTGGTAAGTATTATTACCATTATCTCTTGTGATGATATACAGTTATTTATGACATACATAATTGTTCTATTCATATTGCTTTATACCGGACCTTGTTATTTATTTTTGTAAGTTGACTTCTCCTTTTCTTTCCCTTATTATTGCCTTCTTCTTTTGTTCGACACTTTGTTATTCTGCACCTCTTCTCCTTCAAGTGCTTGATAGTCACACTTATTCTGGATGATATTATTAAATTTATTTATTAATTATGGTTTATTGTTTTTTTCTCATTTAATTCGTCTTAGTCGTTTCTTGTACCCTCTTGTTTTGGTGATTGTCTAGTAGCTTTATTTAATTTTAATATCTCCTTCTATTCCATTGGGTTGCTTGGTCAGTAATTCGAAGATCCGTCCCTTTTCTTGGTGTGTGGTATCTTCACTTCATTTACCCATGGTCCATCAGTTCCTCTGCCCTTATGGTTCGGATAACTCTGGCGTGTAGAACTGTTTTCTTACTGGTGAAGTAGGTCTCCTCCGTCTTGTACCACCATTCCTCTAATACCATATGTTCTGTAGTATTTATGTCTACTTCAAACATCTGATTGTTCTGTTGATTAATCAGAGAAGTTATTTGTGCCTCTCTCATTAATATTATTTTTGCTTTTTTATTTGGTATTTCCATTTCTGGTGTGTTCCAGTGTTTTAATGACCTTCTTGATTTGTTATACTCTGTTTTGTTGTCAGTCATTTCTATTTCTGGCATCTTCCATCTAAGTATAGATTTGCTGAAATTTTTATCCACTGGTTGGTTGTGAATTCCTTGTATAATTTCCCTCAGAGTCCTCCTACAATCTTTGTACTTTATTAATTTGCTTCAGTAGGTAAGGGGCAAATTAAACACATCGATCAGTCCGTTCTTCATCATCTCCACTTCTTCTCGTGTTTTGATGAGTTTCCTCTTATATACCTTTCTCAATTCCTCTGTTTTCTTAATCTTCTTAATGATTCGATTCTTCTTCATATGATTGTTCACATCTTTTTGTATCTCTTGGTGCCTCTCCTCCAGTTCCTTGATCACCTCCTGTTTCTTCTTCTGGCATCCTTCGGTAAGGACTTGGTAGAATTCGGTCGCTCTCAATTTATTTTCCTCCTCGACATCGATGATTTTATAGTTCATTTCTTCTCGGACTTGTAGCAAGGCTTCGTTGGTCTCCGCTACCGATTGCCTGGTCTCCTCTCGATATTCGACCAGTTGTTGCTTCCATTCTTCCTTGGTTTTCTCACTTTCTTCCTCAATCTTCCGTTGGAGAATATCATGATTATTTTCCATCTTTTTATTTACTATTTCCAGATCCTTCTTGATCTATTTCTTCAGCTCTTCGCTCTTCTTTTCCAATGCTTCCTGACTTCTCTTCAAGTCTTCATGGTTGCTCTCTATTTTGTTATTCAGGAATTCCATTCCCTTTTGTAATGATTCTAGTTTTTTATTCACATCTTCCTGGTTGCTATTCATTTGTCCAAATTGTTCCATCATCATTTTCATCAAACTATCTAGTTTTGTTTCTTCTGTTGGTTTGACTGGTTGTTGGTTTACCATGACTTCTGCTTCTGTTTCTGGTTCAGGTGGGTTTGGATTTTCCACTTGGTCCTCCTGTGGGTTCTCTTCTGACAATTCTCCAGTCGTTTCCTCAACTTCTTCCATTTCTTCTGGGTTTCCTTCTTGGTTTATTGCTTCCTTCCCTTTGCGCCTCGTAACCATACCGTGTCTATTCATGACCGGCGCTAGTTATCCTTTCTAGCCTCACGTTGCTGGTCGCCAATATGTAACGCTAATCTGAGGTCCTTCCTTTATTCTTATAGCCCCTCGTTGGGTTCGTCAATATTGTAACGAGTGAACGAGGTCGTACCTGTTAAAATGTATCACACTTGTTTATTTTGTGTATTAGTGTGAATGTAGTGTGTTTGCCTCACACCGGTCGTTACATAAATCGACGTCACTACTGGAGTCCGTAGCGTTGTCAATATTACTTGTTCAATTAAATTTTATTTCGAGTGGTTGGTCGTTCGAATGGTTCCCGCCGCTATATAAGTTGCCGCTTCGTCCACTCGTGATGAGCGCTAGTTGGCTGTTGAATAAAACTTGCTAACACACATATACTCTACAAAATCCTATGAAATAACATGATAGTAATACTCGGTACTGTGTTTTTAATACAAATTTGGTCATCAATAAATATGACAAATGAATTATAAATAATTTGATAACAGATTGCTCCGGCTTATAGCATGAAACACTAAAATATCTCAGAGTTGGCAAAATTGATTTTAAAACACTTTCGTTTGCCGATATGGCGTCAGTTGCATACAATAAATTACTCTGTTTAAAATCTGGAGTTCTTTGGATCATGAAATAAGACATAAACGTTGGTTACATTAAAAAAGTACACTACCATACCTTATACGTACGTAGAAATAATAATGTGTTTTTACAAATTGTTCGGTAGTGTCGTATTTCTGTTACAAAAATTGTGCTCTCAATCAAGGTTATCTTTTGATTAATAAAATATTTTTTAGTAAGTAAATTATGCATTAACACCTTTGAAAGAAAATAATACTTGTTCAATAGTGAGAAATTTTATCATTTGGAAAATAATTTAAGTAATTTGGGTTTTTGGGATTAAGGAATTTATTCGATACTTATCAGTTCATATAACGTTGAAGTGTAGTCATCGGGTTAGTGGATATTCTTCAATTTTGGGCTGGGTTTAAACTTCTAACATCTTTTCCAATCTGGTCTTGGGTTTTTTTTCTAATTAATTTATTTAATTTGGTTCCTGGACATCGTTAATTCTTGTAGATCGACATCTATTCATCTTTGGTCATCTTGGTTCACTTTTGAAACTTCTTGTAACTATTTAAATTAAAATTTCAATCATTCCAATTTTGCGTGCCGCTTACCCACGCGTCGTTTTTTCGAGTCTCTAATATTTAACGGAAAATAAGCCCTCAACGGCTCGTTGTCATAGTAACCTCAATCCTGTGATTGGTTAACTACTCTTTCAAAGACATTGTTAAAATATTTGAATTTTTATTCAAATTTATTAAGTATTTTCTTAATGGTTTTATTCCTTTATAGTTCCTTTGGGGTAATAAATGATATCACTATTATCTTTCTTTCCTTTCAAAGTTTACAATGATACCTCATAAGGTCATATTCTGTTATACATTAACTTTAGTCCAAATATTTGACATTTGATAAATTACATATCTTTCTTAAATTTAACTATTACAATAACATTTCTGTTTTAAAATAATTGACATATAATTACTGGCCATTTACTGGTCTTAGATTAGTAAGATTTCTTGCGAAATAGATACAATTTACTTTTGAGTGTCACTGACAGTTAAATGTTTTCATAGCCAAGATTAGCCATGATTGGTTTTTGGTGTATTTCTTTTTAAATTACATTTTGAATTCAGCCTGATGGGCTTCACTTAGTTATCATATTTGTTTGTGTTTTAACTATTATTCCACATACATTTTCATTACACATCCTTTAAAATATAATAATTAGGTTTATGGACTGTAGGTTCTCTTCAGCCATATTTCCTTTTTAACATTGAACCAAACTATTCTTTACAAGTCACTATAGTACGGGACTTAGCATTGTAAGCTTCGAGGTTACGCAATAGTAACAGCTCTTCCCCGCCCCTTGCCCTCCAGCGTTGTCGCACGTTACACTTGGTTATGCTTTGTCAAGGGCGGGGAGGGCGGGGAGTGAAGCTACATGGCAATACAGCAGTCGCCTCGAAGCTTGTATTGATACGTCTCACATTGTAGTTATTATTAGTTCTAATATTGATTTCTTTCTTTTGTTACAATCTAGAGTGATAAACCTTGTCACTTCTCGTAAAATTATGAAAGTTAATTCCCCTTTCAACATGGGGTGTTTTATTCTTTGTAGTCTTAATTTTAACAACAAAACTTTATTTTTCTTTTATAAAATTGCTAAACTGCTATAATTGTTTTTATTATGTAGACAAAGCTTTTCGTCATTACTGACATCTTCAGGTCTTAAACAACATCTTTAGGTTGTTTAAGACCTGAAGATGTCAGTAATGACGAAAAGCTTTGTCTAAATAATAAAAACAATTATAGCAGTTTAGCAATTTTATAAAAGGTTGTTTAAGACCTGAAGACGTCAGTAATGACGAAAAGCTTTGTCTAAATAATAAAAACAATTATAGCAGTTTAGCAATTTTATAAAAGAAAAGTAAGGATGGCTGCTAATTTAAACAATACGAAGAATAAAACTTTATTTCTATTCTACTATACCATGATAACACAAATTACTTTTGTCTGGGCTTTCTCCCTGAATAACATTACATGCTTCCTTTATATTTTATTTGGAATACTATTTCTAGTTATTTCTAGTTATATTAATGTGTACAATGTCACTCCAATCATTGATTGTTCATCAATGTTTATAAAGTGTTTTCTTATCTATCATTATATTTTAATGCTTAACATACACTTTCACTATTTTTAGGGTACTTACTCTTCACTAAGGCACTTCACTTTGGTTCACTGTTTGTATTGAGTGTTATTTAATGGGTAATCCCTATACTTTCTCCTATCATTTCTCACTATTTCTTTCTAGCATAATATTTATTATTAATAATATTAGGTTAGTTATTTCTTGTTAAATCTAATCTTTCTGACTGTGTTAGTGTACTTTTTCTACATTACTTTACTTTACAATCGTATTGTTTTTAAAATGGGTACATAGGTTAATTCAATTATAACAATAATATTTGTTTCATCAATAAATAATTATTTGAGGTTTATTGACCGTATTCTATCCTTGAGTATACTATTTTTCTCCTTTATATGTGCGTTAGTTTCCCCTTGGGTTTAACCCGTCTCCTCTTCATTCTTCCTCTTCTTCGTCTTCAATAGTCTTCATCTTGGTTTGGTTCTCCTCTTCTCTTCTGGTTTAAAATTCTGTTTAATTGTAGGGATCTGTTCTCTTCCTCTGATTCTTCTCTTGTTAGTTCATAATTGTTTGGTCTATCACATTTTTTCTTGAGTATGTCACGTGGTTCCCTTCTTTATGTTTATGTTGTTGGCTCAATCACTTGGGTTGGGTAATATCGTCGTACGTCGTGTCAAAAACTTTACATTTTATACATTTTTTAAACATTTTATTTTATATGAAGTATTTTTATATTAAGAATTATCTTTTTTATCACTGGTACGGGATTTGGCTTAATTGTCTCGTAACATAATGCCTCTCCTCTAAAATTGATCATTTTAATAAAACACTAGCATAGTTTTTTATGAAATTATCAGTTATAGATAACCTTTTTCCTTTTCTTTCTTGTTTGTTTCTCCATTCTTCATTTCTCTTCTTACTTAATTCATTCCATTTTATTTGGATCTGTTTTTATTTATTTCCATTGGTGCATTTTCCCTCATACACAATTTTTTTCCCTAACTTATATAGTAGCTGGTTTCTCCCATTACTACTCATTTTTCTGAGACCAGAGGCATATCATCTCTGCTCAGTTTATTTGGATTGCTGGACTTTTCAACAGTCAATCTAAAATACCTTCTTTGTCAACTTGTGACTTAATAATAATAATACAATAATAATATAATAATATACTTTGGGATTGTCCACCTTGTAGTTTGTTTTTAGATCACTTTGTCATTACTATTCATTCTTCCTTCCGCTATACCTTAACTATACACTATCATCTACTCATACACTTGGTTGTTTTTATATTTATTCATATGTTAATTTCATCATATCTCACTTTTCATTATTTTGTTTTCAATGCTCGTTGTGATCATTTTAATTGTCTTAGACATTTTTTTTTTCTTAGTCATTTAGTAGGATTCTGCTTTAGCCATATTTGTATATTGGTTTTATATACAATTTCTCTCTCTCCTTGTACCAGTTAGAATTTTATTTTTTTTTTCTTAGAATACTTTTGATTCAGTATGATTTCAAGTATTTATCTCAGTAATTTGAGCTTGATTTTATTTTTGTTTATTTCATTCTGTATTCAACATCATTTTTGATAATTCTTTGGTAAATTAATTGTCTTACCTTAAAGGAATGTTTGTAGCGTATTCCTTTTTAGTTATTTTTTGGTTTAATTATAATTGTAAGTTTGTGATTCTTAGATTTTTATTATGTAGGAATGTGTGTAACTTATTCCTTATTATCTCACTTTTTACTTCATACTTCATATCTCAATCTTTTATTAGACTGTAAATTGAAAGGAATTTGTGTAACTGTTTCCTTTGTTTGTTACTTTATTATTCATTTATATTAATTCTTTTTTATTATTCCGCATATATCATCTAAATAAGGTAGTAAGCTGCTCTTACAATCTTTTTTGGAATTTTGCAATGTGTTTCATTTCACAATGGTTTTATTCTTCTTCGTAAAACTTTTTTATCGAAGTTTGGTTATAAACTCCCTTGATTTTTCTTGTATTGATATTACTGATCTGGTAAGTATTATTACCATTATCTCTTGTGATGATATACAGTTATTTATGACATACATAATTGTTCTATTCATATTGCTTTATACCGGACCTTGTTATTTATTTTTGTAAGTTGACTTCTCCTTTTCTTTCCCTTATTATTGCCTTCTTCTTTTGTTCGACACTTTGTTATTCTGCACCTCTTCTCCTTCAAGTGCTTGATAGTCACACTTATTCTGGATGATATTATTAAATTTATTTATTAATTATGGTTTATTGTTTTTTTCTCATTTAATTCGTCTTAGTCGTTTCTTGTACCCTCTTGTTTTGGTGATTGTCTAGTAGCTTTATTTAATTTTAATATCTCCTTCTATTCCATTGGGTTGCTTGGTCAGTAATTCGAAGATCCGTCCCTTTTCTTGGTGTGTGGTATCTTCACTTCATTTACCCATGGTCCATCAGTTCCTCTGCCCTTATGGTTCGGATAACTCTGGCGTGTAGAACTGTTTTCTTACTGGTGAAGTAGGTCTCCTCCGTCTTGTACCACCATTCCTCTAATACCATATGTTCTGTAGTATTTATGTCTACTTCAAACATCTGATTGTTCTGTTGATTAATCAGAGAAGTTATTTGTGCCTCTCTCATTAATATTATTTTTGCTTTTTTATTTGGTATTTCCATTTCTGGTGTGTTCCAGTGTTTTAATGACCTTCTTGATTTGTTATACTCTGTTTTGTTGTCAGTCATTTCTATTTCTGGCATCTTCCATCTAAGTATAGATTTGCTGAAATTTTTATCCACTGGTTGGTTGTGAATTCCTTGTATAATTTCCCTCAGAGTCCTCCTACAATCTTTGTACTTTATTAATTTGCTTCAGTAGGTAAGGGGCAAATTAAACACATCGATCAGTCCGTTCTTCATCATCTCCACTTCTTCTCGTGTTTTGATGAGTTTCCTCTTATATACCTTTCTCAATTCCTCTGTTTTCTTAATCTTCTTAATGATTCGATTCTTCTTCATATGATTGTTCACATCTTTTTGTATCTCTTGGTGCCTCTCCTCCAGTTCCTTGATCACCTCCTGTTTCTTCTTCTGGCATCCTTCGGTAAGGACTTGGTAGAATTCGGTCGCTCTCAATTTATTTTCCTCCTCGACATCGATGATTTTATAGTTCATTTCTTCTCGGACTTGTAGCAAGGCTTCGTTGGTCTCCGCTACCGATTGCCTGGTCTCCTCTCGATATTCGACCAGTTGTTGCTTCCATTCTTCCTTGGTTTTCTCACTTTCTTCCTCAATCTTCCGTTGGAGAATATCATGATTATTTTCCATCTTTTTATTTACTATTTCCAGATCCTTCTTGATCTATTTCTTCAGCTCTTCGCTCTTCTTTTCCAATGCTTCCTGACTTCTCTTCAAGTCTTCATGGTTGCTCTCTATTTTGTTATTCAGGAATTCCATTCCCTTTTGTAATGATTCTAGTTTTTTATTCACATCTTCCTGGTTGCTATTCATTTGTCCAAATTGTTCCATCATCATTTTCATCAAACTATCTAGTTTTGTTTCTTCTGTTGGTTTGACTGGTTGTTGGTTTACCATGACTTCTGCTTCTGTTTCTGGTTCAGGTGGGTTTGGATTTTCCACTTGGTCCTCCTGTGGGTTCTCTTCTGACAATTCTCCAGTCGTTTCCTCAACTTCTACTTCCTCAACTTCTTCCATTTCTTCTGGGTTTCCTTCTTGGTTTATTGCTTCCTTCCCTTTGCGCCTCGTAACCATACCGTGTCTATTCATGACCGGCGCTAGTTATCCTTTCTAGCCTCACGTTGCTGGTCGCCAATATGTAACGCTAATCTGAGGTCCTTCCTTTATTCTTATAGCCCCTCGTTGGGTTCGTCAATATTGTAACGAGTGAACGAGGTCGTACCTGTTAAAATGTATCACACTTGTTTATTTTGTGTATTAGTGTGAATGTAGTGTGTTTGCCTCACACCGGTCGTTACATAAATCGACGTCACTACTGGAGTCCGTAGTGTTGTCAATATTACCAGTACAACCTACCTGTTAATTCATAGGGGTTGCGAATCCCGGGTGGCGCCAAATTGTTTCTATTAAAACAATTAAAATAGTTAAATTCTAAAATGATACGTGTGATTAGCATGGACAGCTGGATCGTTCGAATGGTTCCCGCCGCTTCGTCCACTCGTGATGAGCGCTAGTTGGCTGTTGAATAAAACTTGCTAACACACATATACTCTACAAAATCCTATGATATAACAAGATAGTAATACTCGGTACTGTGTTTTTAATACAAATTTGGTCATCAATAAATATGACAAATGAATTATAAATAATTTGATAACAGATTGCTCCGGCTTATAGCATGAAACACTAAAATATCTCAGAGTTGGCAAAATTGATTTTAAAACACTTTCGTTTGCCGATATGGCGTCAGTTGCATACAATAAATTACTCTGTTTAAAATCTGGAGTTCTTTGGATCATGAAATAAGACATAAACGTTGGTTACATTAAAAAAGTACACTACCATACCTTATACGTACTTAGAAATAATAATGTGTTTTTACAAATTGTTCGGTAGTGTCGTATTTCTGTTACAAAAATTATGCTCTCAATCAAGGTTATCTTTTGATTAATAAAATGTTTTTTAGTAAGTAAATTATGCATTAACACCTTTGAAAGAAAATAATGCTTGTTCAATAGTGAGAAATTTTATCATTTGGAAAATAATTTAAGTAATTTGGGTTTTTGGGATTAAGGAATTTATTCGATACTTATCAGTTCATATAACGTTGAAGTGTAGTCATCGGGTTGGTGGATATTCTTCAATTTTGGGCTGGGTTTAAACTTCTAACATCTTTTCCAATCTGGTCTTGGGTTTTTTTTCTAATTAATTTATTTAATTTGGTTCCTGGACATCGTTAATTCTTGTAGATCGACATCTATTCATCTTTGGTCATCTTGGTTCACTTTCGAAACTTCTTGTTACTATTTAAATTAAAATTTCAATCATTCCAATTTTGCGTGCCGCTTACCCACGCGTCGTTTTTTCGAGTCTCTAATATTTAACGGAAAATAAGCCCTCAACGGCTCGTTGTCATAGTAACCTCAATCCTGTGATTGGTTAACTACTCTTTCAAAGACATTGTTAAAATATTTGAATTTTTATTCAAATTTATTAAGTATTTTCTTAATGGTTTTATTCCTTTATAGTTCCTTTGGGGTAATAAATGATATCACTATTATCTTTCTTTCCTTTCAAAGTTTACAATGATACCTCATAAGGTCATATTCTGTTATACATTAACTTTAGTCCAAATATTTGACATTTGATAAATTACATATCTTTCTTAAATTAAACTATTACAATAACATTTCTGTTTTAAAATAATTGACATATAATTACTGGCCATTTACTGGTCTTAGATTAGTAAGATTTCTTGCGAAATAGATACAATTTACTTTTGAGTGTCACTGACAGTTAAATGTTTTCATAGCCAAGATTAGCCATGATTGGTTTTTGGTGTATTTCTTTTTAAATTACATTTTGAATTCAGCCTGATGGGCTTCACTTAGTTATCATATTTGTTTGTGTTTTAACTATTATTCCACATACATTTTCATTACACATCCTTTAAAATATAATAATTAGGTTTATGGACTGTAGGTTCTCTTCAGCCATATTTCCTTTTTAACATTGAACCAAACTATTCTTTACAAGTCACTAGTTATTATTAGTTCTAATATTGATTTCTTTCTTTTGTTACAATCTAGAGTGATAAACCTTGTCACTTCTCGTAAAATTATGAAAGTTAATTCCCCTTTCAACATGGGGTGTTTTATTCTTTGTAGTCTTAATTTTAACAACAAAACTTTATTTCTATTCTACTATACCATGATAACACAAATTACTTTTGTCTGGGCTTTCTCCCTGAATAACATTACATGCTTCCTTTATATTTTATTTGGAATACTATTTCTAGTTATATTAATGTGTACAATGTCACTCCAATCATTGATTGTTCATCAATGTTTATAAAGTGTTTTCTTATCTATCATTATATTTTAATGCTTAACATACACTTTCACTATTTTTAGGGTACTTACTCTTCACTAAGGCACTTCACTTTGGTTCACTGTTTGTATTGAGTGTTATTTAATGGGTAATCCGTATACTTTCTCCTATCATTTCTCACTATTTCTTTCTAGCATAATATTTATTATTAATAATATTAGGTTAGTTATTTCTTGTTAAATCTAATCTTTCTGACTGTGTTAGTGTACTTTTTCTACATTACTTTACTTTACAATCGTATTGTTTTTAAAATGGGTACATAGGTTAATTCA
Source organism: Magicicada septendecula (assembly GCA_034769895.1). NCBI lineage: Eukaryota > Metazoa > Arthropoda > Insecta > Hemiptera > Cicadidae > Magicicada > Magicicada septendecula. The sequence continues at coordinate 565,696,412 of CM068368.1, read as the reverse complement.
ATTATAACAATAATATTTGTTTCATCAATAAATAATTATTTGAGGTTTATTGACCGTATTCTATCCTTGAGTATACTATTTTTCTCCTTTATATGTGTGTTAGTTTCCCCTTGGGTTTAACCCGTCTCCTCTTCATTCTTCCTCTTCTTCGTCTTCAATAGTCTTCATCTTGGTTTGGTTCTCCTCTTCTCTTCTGGTTTAAAATTCTGTTTAATTGTAGGGATCTGTTCTCTTCCTCTGATTCTTCTCTTGTTAGTTCATAATTGTTTGGTCTATCACATTTTTTCTTGAGTATGTCACGTGGTTCCCTTCTTTATGTTTATGTTGTTGGCTCAATCACTTGGGTTGGGTAATATCGTCGTACGTCGTGTCAAAAACTTAACATTTTATACATTTTTTAAACATTTTATTTTATATGAAGTATTTTTATATTAAGAATTATCTTTTTTATCACTGGTACGGGATTTGGCTTAATTGTCTCGTAACATAATGCCTCTCCTCTAAAATTGATCATTTTAATAAAACACTAGCATAGTTTTTTATGAAATTATCAGTTATAGATAACCTTTTTCCTTTTCTTTCTTGTTTGTTTCTCCATTCTTCATTTCTCTTCTTACTTAATTCATTCCATTTTTGTGATATATCGTTTTATTGATATTTATATTTATTGATAATAGGTTACTGTTCACTATTTATTAACTGAATTCTTCGGGCGCCATCTCGCGTACTGCAAGAAATTAATTATTGTACCAATATAGGTGTTTACCATTTTCTCGGGTTCTTTTCGGCGAACAGGAGATCAGAATTGGTTGTTCAAAATAAAGAAAACTTTATATGGTTTCCCATGATTTAAAGTTTATTAACAATTAGATATTCTCAATTCTAAAAAACTCACATATAGTATAAACCTTTGTAATGATCGAAATTTTAAAAATTTTTAATTCCTCGATCAAGTGACACGTTCCCACACTCAAGTCGATGGACACAAGCCCAGGTCGTAAATAATGACGAATCGAGGGCACGTCAAACCCGACGACAGTGCGAAGACAAAGAAAAAATGTTTGAGCACTGCACACAATGAGTATTTCAAGGCGTCACTGACAGCTAGCCGTTTGTCAAAATTTACAGCACCCAACAATCTGAAACAAAGACTTCGTACAGCTGCCGAGTTACACGGAATCGAGATGGAACGCCTGCTGTGGAGGCAAAGCGTAACTACACAATTATGAAAGGCTTTACTATGTTACAAAAGAAGTACAGAGCAATTTTAACGGGGAGATAGACAATAGACGTAACTCAGTGAATACTGCCAATGCATCCTGCACAGCGTGAAAACAAGCCCTTGACAGGTTTCTGAGATTTACGACTGGAAAGTAGAGTTTCACCGAAATGACGACAACAAAGGGTTGATAATCGGCGGAACGAACGTCGTGGAACTTGGACAATTAACCAAGACTTTGGAGTCTGTTAACAAAAGCTCAGTCAGAACCTTAGGGAAAGTCTAAACAAAGGATAACAGAAGGCCATGAAATTGCCCTAATTTCTTAGAATCTGTGCTACGCTCGTCACATGAAACACTCCGGGGATGACGACGACCAACCAGCATCAAGCTTCTTCTAAGAGAGCTCGTGGAGAGTGTAGGAAGGGTTCGGCCAACGAATCGTGAAACAGAGGATAAGATCTACAGAAGGGTAGGAATTTGTACGACCAATCAGGAGTACGAGGAGGCGTAGAAATCCTAAACTTCGACTTATGGGTAAGATGTTCCAATAAAACTGTTTGGCGAAGACGCGGAGCAGGCAGTCAGTAATTTTCAATCGGATAGTCAAGTATTCAACCGAGTAGTCAAGTCGTTCAATCGAACAGTTAGTCGCAGTTAACAGTCAGTTAACAGTCGCAGTTCAAGAGTATGTAGTTAATAGTAGCAGTTGATAGTCGCAATTAATAGTCAGAAGTTAGTGCGTACGATAGACAGACGATTGATTATGTCGAAACAGTAATACGGTTCGTGATAGAAACAGTTTGTGCGACCGACCGGATTCACAAATTTGTAAATTCATAAGTGAACAGAGACTTCGATATAATCACACTTATACACAATTCTGTGCGGAAACAAACTATAAGTGCGCACGGGACTTGAAACCTCAACTGACGCGCACATAATAACATACTAATTAACACTTAAAGTAGAACAGTGAGTGACACTTCAAACATTCTCACATCATAACGTATCACCATGTTGAACAATTAGTTGAATAAACTATACCAAACAATTAAGCACGCAGTACGCGATACACCCAGATAGACGGCACAGTTAACCATGTACACAAATATGGCAAACTTTCAGAACAATTCAGTGTAATGACAACATTAACACCTCACTATTTGAACTCCGGACACTCGACATCAGCGGGTTACCACAATACCATACACATGACGGGAGTGGAGATTTAGTGGAGTGAAGTGAAATTATCAGTGCTCTGCGTAACAGTGATTATGATCTTCGACGAATCATCTAGAAAGTGTCTTCTCACGATGACAGAATTGGATAAACACTCTCAAAGATAAGCTTTATGTCTACTTAATCTTAGTAGTATATACTACTGTTCTGTTGCCTCTTTTCAAAGAACTAACCCCAAGAGAATAATTACATATGAGTCATATGAATCATAAAATCTATAAAATAACACTAACGTAATTCGTTATCTGAGAAATAATGAACGCATTTTAGGTAGGAATAAGTATAATTGTTGATTGTTTATTATTCGTGTATGTTTTATATATGTGCATTATTTACTGCATTTGAATGTACCATGTGTTTATGTTTCAGGAAACATCGTATAAATTGAATAATTGTATTTATATCATGTGTTTTAATATGTATGTAATTTGCAGGATATAGCTACTTACTTCAGTAACGTGTGTAATAAATAAGTAGTTAATTTACAGTATTCATGCGTTCATTATTGAAATTTCACCTTTGTTATTGATGTATTTTCATTCTAAGTATTACACTAAAAATCTCATAACTTATGCTAAACATCAATGGATACAATAAACTCGACCATTGAAACGTCTGATTAATTGACTCATAAAATCGTATTTAATCAGACACTGTGTTGAGTCAAATCTGACGAATAGAAATAATTTTAGATATATCAATTTTAACGTATTACATAAATCTTTAATTAATATGATTCATAATTGTTGAGTAATTAATCCGCGCAGATAATTAGCACAGATTAATATTCACTAGATGTAAATGGTTTACGCAATTAATTACCGCAGATGTAAATTACATTTACACCATTAAATGTAAATGGCTGCACAACGCGTGGCATTAAATGTAAATGGCGTCCAGCTTTAGGGCGAGATACATATGAGAAAGTAATAAACTCACATAAAATACCACTAATCCCATTTACTAAATGTAAATCATTTATATCGCTAAATATAAAATGGCGCCCATCGCATGGCAAAAGAGAGCAGACAGTAGTATTTAGACTAATTACAATAATATAGTACGTAAGATATTATTAAATAAGTGTAAGGTTAGCTTGACTGGTAAATGATAACGCGAAGCAAGACAAAAATGGCTAGCGGAAGTTCTGATAGCATGGACTTTGACGTTAACAACCAGTTGGGCGCACCCGACACCAACGAAGAAAACTCATCAGTCGTCGAACCAAATAGGACGGAGGAGACGTCAGAGGTCAGAGCGCGGGGACAGGAGTCACAGAAACCACAGGAGTCACAACAACAGGAAGAAGTGACATTGCGCACGCTAATGGATTTCATGCGGACGCAAAATGAAAGTCTCAAGGAAGAAATCAACCTGAAATTCGAGCAACAGAAGGAGGAAATTAAAGAAGAAATCAATCAGAAGTTCGATAAAATTAACGAAAATTTTAATAATTATAAAGAAGAAATTACGCAACATATGAATGAGCAGTTCAAGCTGTTTCGCACAGAAATACGTGAATACAAGGATACCTGGAAAGTGGATGGAAACGAAGTCCAGAAGAAGCAAGAAGAAGTGATGAATGAGAATTACGAAGACGTACGGAAAGTACAAGACACTGATAACACTGTTGATTTTACGGATGTATCAGCTACTAAGAAATTATCAACTATTCGATCTAACGTAAGTTCAAGAAACAAATGGATTAAGAAGAAAAATGACTTTGTTCCTTTGTATATGAGGAAGTGGAAAGAGGAGTATCCAGACGTGGATAAAGATAGTAAAATTTTACTACTACCAGGTAGAACGCATAAAAGGTACAAATTAAGAAACGCGAGAATAGATACGGCATCAGTGAATTCTATGATGAAGTATCCAGCTTGTGAAATAAGCATAGATCGGCGGAGTAGTCGAGCGGCATCAATAAGAAGCATGAAGGGAAAGTTTAAAGTTGAAACAAATACCGCATGTTATAAGGCTAAAAGCAAATTTACACAAGCCATGGATGACATGAAACGGAAGGACCTACAAGATCCGTATGCATGTTCATCATGGACAAGAAACGTCATGAGGAAGAGGAGAAGAAGAATCTCCACTAGACGACTTAAAAATGTTGTAAAAGATCGTGATAGTACTGGAGGAAGAGACCAAGCACTCGGGGTAAGATCTCTTAGGAACCTAAGAAACAAAATTTTGTTATGTAAGCACATGAGTAGTAAACTGACTGTCGAACAACGGAATTGTATACAGGCTTGGAAACGGCGGCAAAAACTACTCACTGTATATGTGAGCAATGAAAGTACGGTTGCGAAGGGTTATCTAAGCCAAGGAAGGCAGTTTAAAGCGTGCTGGCCTGAGGAAGACCGACAAAAGGGAAAGTGGGACACACCTCTCACTCACTGACATAGAACGAGACGGAGAATGGTCATAAATCTTAGGCGCGCAAGTGCAGCACATTGTAGCGGAATAACGGGGACGGCCAACCAGCCATTGGAAAAAATATGTTACACAAAACCCAAGGTCAAACACCTTACTGTTTACCAACAACAACGCGTGCGTTAGTAACAGCACGATAGTGACGGGACATAAAAATATGTCATCACAAATGTAAATTAAGAATGAATAATGAAAACGTATTAAGAAGACGATTTTAAGAATGTTTGAAAATGTAATGATGAAATTAGATAGTACTGAATAAAATACATTAAATACATTGGTTGTATGGGCATACATAAACCAAAGAAAGTAATTAAAGATGAATATTGATGAATGAAGAGTAGAAGATTAATGAATGAAATTAAAACAAAGCCACGTATGAGCTTGTAGAACATACGGCAAATCAAAGTGCATTAAGGCGTATCATGAGCCAGCGAACGGAAGTATAGATAACACGAGTGGTAGCGACGATTCCCGGCGACCAGCAGAAGACATAGTTTAGGTAATTTGCTCGCGCGGCCAGTCCAGCTAACCAAATAATGATATGCATTTTACTTGTTGTGTTTAGTCTGTATTTCAATGCTAACTGTGTTTGTGATCAGCACATAATTGTCATTCGTTATGTTAATTAGACATATAAATATCAAAATATACAGAAAGTGATTTGTGAAGTGTGCCATGTGTCAGAAGGACAGTGTAATACTATGACACAGGACACCAAAGACGTTAATAATTATGAATAATAACTTGTTTAAATGTAGATACTCGAATAATTTGTTTATGTAAATAATAATTCAAAATGGACGATTGTTTTATAACTTTAAGAGTATGCATCACGAAGTATGCTGATTCCTTAACTATTTAATTAATATGTATGTTTCTTTTATCAATGTAATCATTTATAATATGTTACGAATTGATCATATGTATATATTTGTTAGTATCAACTGTATTCTTGAGACAGTAATAACAAGTTTAAAAGTATTTTATTGCTATATATGTCATCGACATAAGATCGATTAATATAATGGGTAGCTAATCTACAGCTTATCTAATACATTGTATATAAACAGTAACGAGACAAACTGTCAAATGGACAAACGTCCATGTCTTAAATTCAATTATTTACTCGAAATCGTATTGTACAGTCCACATATGGACAGACAAAGTGTAAAAAATGCGTTCATTCACTCAGATGCGCGGCAATAAATTCATATGACCATATAAAACATTAAGATGGGGAATAACAATTAATTGCTTCCTATGAGAGATAGATGTCAGTCAACCATGTCCATTCCGAAGCAGACATCCACGACTGGGACAGAGCGCAGAAATTGGATCAGATGTCTCCCGAAGTCCAACATCCAATCCAATTTGGGGACAATGTAATGATCGAAATTTAAAAAATTTTTAATTCCTCGATCAAGTGACACGTTCCCACACTCAAGTCGACGGACACAAGCCCAGGTCGTAAATAATGACGAATCGAGGGCACGTCAAACCCGACGACAGTGCGAAGACAAAGAAAAAATGTTTGAGCACTGCACACAATGAGTATTTCAAGGCGTCACTGACAGCTAGCCGTTTGTCAAAATTTACAGCACCCAACAATCTGAAACAAAGACTTCGTACAGCTGCCGAGTTACACGGAATCGAGATGGAACGCCTGCTGTGGAGGCAAAGCGTAACTACACAATTATGAAAGGCTTTACTATGTTACAAAAGAAGTACAGAGCAATTTTAACGGGGAGATAGACAATAGACGTAACTCAGTGAATACTGCCAATGCATCCTGCACAGCATGAAAACAAACCCTTGACAGTTTTCTGAGATTTACGACTGGAAAGTAGAGTTTCACCGAAATGACGACAACGAAGGGTTGATAATCGGCGGAACGAACGTCGTGGAACTTGGACAATTAACCAAGACTTTGGAGTCTGTTAACAAAAGCTCAGTCAGAACCTTAGGGAAAGTCTAAACAAAGGATAACAGAAGGCCATGAAATTGCCCTAATTTCTTAGAATCTGTGCTACGCTCGTCACATGAAACACTCCGGGGATGACGACGACCAACCAGCATCAAGCTTCTTCTAAGAGAGCTCGTGGAGAGTGTAGGAAGGGTTCGGCCGACGAATCGTGAAACAGAGGATGAGATCTACAGAAGGGTAGGAATTTGTACGACCAATCAGGAGTACGAGGAGGCGTAGAAATCCTAAACTTCGACTTATGGGTAAGATGTTCCAATAAAACTGTTTGGCGAAGACGCGGAGCAGGCAGTCAGTAATTTTCAATCGGATAGTCAAGTATTCAACCGAGTAGTCAAGTCGTTCAATCGAACAGTTAGTCGCAGTTAACAGTCAGTTAATAGTCGCAGTTCAAGAGTATGTAGTTAATAGTAGCAGTTGATAGTCGCAATTAATAGTCAGAAGTTAGTGCGTACGATAGAAAGACGATTGATTATGTCGAAACAGTAATACGGTTCGTGATAGAAACAGTTTGTGCGACCGACCGGATTCACAAATTTGTAAATTCATAAGTGAACAGAGACTTCGATATAATCACACTTATACACAATTCTGTGCGGAAACATAAACTATAAGTGCGCACGGGACTTGAAACCTCAACTGACGCGCACATAATAACATACTAATTAACACTTAAAGTAGAACAGTGAGTGACACTTCAAACATTCTCACATCATAACGTATCACCATGTTGAACAATTAGTTGAATAAACTATACCAAACAATTAAGCACGCAGTACGCGATACACCCAGATAGACGGCACAGTGAACCATGTACACAAATATGGCAAACTTTCAGAACAATTCAGTGTAATGACAACATTAACACCTCACTATTTGAACTCCGGACACTCGACATCAGCGGGTTACCACAATACCATACACATGACGGGAGTGGAGATTTAGTGGAGTGAAGTGAAATTATCAGTGCTCTGCGTAACAGTGATTATGATCTTCGACGAATCATCTAGAAAGTGTCTTCTCACGATGACGGAATTGGATAAACACTCTCAAAGATAAGCTTTATGTCTACTTAATCTTAGTAGTATATACTACTGTTCTGTTGCCTCTTTTCAAAGAACTAACCCCAAGAGAATAATTACATATGAGTCATATGAATCATAAAATCTATAAAATAACACTAACGTAATTCGTTATCTGAGAAATAATGAACGCATTTTAGGTAGGAATAAGTATAATTGTTGATTGTTTATTATTCGTGTATGTTTTATATATGTGCATTATTTACTGCATTTGAATGTACCATGTGTTTATGTTTCAGGAAACATCGTATAAATTGAATAATTGTATTTATATCATGTGTTTTAATATGTATGTAATTTGCAGGATATAGCTACTTACTTCAGTAACGTGTGTAATAAATAAGTAGTTAATTTACAGTATTCATGCGTTCATTATTGAAATTTCACCTTTGTTATTGATGTATTTTCATTCTAAGTATTACACTAAAAATCTCATAACTTATGCTAAACATCAATGGATACAATAAACTCGACCATTGAAACGTCTGATTAATTGACTCATAAAATCGTATTTAATCAGACACTGTGTTGAGTCAAATCTGACGAATAGAAATAATTTTAGATATATCAATTTTAACGTATTACATAAATCTTTAATTAATATGATTCATAATTGTTGAGTAATTAATCCGCGCAGATAATTAGCACAGATTAATATTCACTAGATGTAAATGGTTTACACAATTAATTACCGCAGATGTAAATTACATTTACACCATTAAATGTAAATGGCTGCACAACGCGTGGCATTAAATGTAAATGGCGTCCAGCTTTAGGGCGAGATACATATGAGAAAGTAATAAACTCACATAAAATACCACTAATCCCATTTACTAAATGTAAATCATTTATATCGCTAAACCTTTAATATAGAAACCTTTAGTAAATATAAAAGAAATATTATAAGAAATAAAAGAATCAAGATATTAAATAGAAATAATTTTTATTTTAAACACAAACCAGCCTTCTTTGTTTAAATATATATTCTCACATACTCACGCACACACACACACCAAGTTACTTTAGAGATCTCATTTTAATTCCAGCTATTAAAAGGTTGAATTTTGAATTTTCAGTTAAAGTGGTGTTTCATCCTGGTTACTTATCTGTTTATTGAGTCCTGAAGATGTTCTCGTTACATGTTAGATGTTACCCGCACAACATAACTAGCGGTTTTCACTGATTCTATTTAGTTTATTTTACTGCTTTCACATTTTGATTTAAACTGTACTACCGGTATGAACTGTGAAGTGTTTAATTATATATTTTCACATTTTATTGGTTGCGGGCGACACAAAAAAACTTCGCCCAAAACCGGCGAGTCGGTGACGCACAATACAGCTCGCGTCCATCACTTGTAGATGTTAGTAGCCGACTACTTTGTTCTGTGTGTCACACAGCTGCTGGCTCTGACACACCCTGCATTCTTAGTTATGTAACGCGCTGACGTATATGTTGACGTCAGGTGGTCCGATGTTTCGTTGCATAACTTGTTGACTGGTTTGGTGTCCTTGAAGCTGCTCTTGGCACAATTTGTCGGTTGTTGAATCTGTTCGCTTGAGAAATTCACATACAATATTGTCAATCAGTCGTACCACCTTCGCTACCGTCGCCTACCATTAAATTTACCTCTCTTTATAAATTTTGTCCATATCATCAAAAAATGTTATTTGTTTATAAAAAAAAATACAAATTGCCTTATTACCCCAAAATAGGCCCGTTACAATACCCCCTCAATGAGATATTTTATGCCGAAGCATAAAAAATCTCATTGACACATTCATACTTGCTAGAGGGATCAGCCAGGATATGTCGCCACAACCCCCTGTATGGTTTACAAAAATATAATCAACTCACCCTTGGTCCGGTGACTGTGACCGCATCTGAATGACAATACTGGACTTCTCTCTCGAGATGCCAACACCGTAGAGTCAGACAGATACTTAACGCCCCTGCTCTGACGCGCTAGCCAGCTCAGGTCCGCCGCCACAGCATCACCAAACACTGAAACAACAAATCAAATATCAAATAGTGGCCTTATACAACACCATATCCCCAACTGATCTGTTTCCCCCTAGCGGTGCTGGTTTGCGCTAAGAAGCACTGGTTTTGTTTTTTATCTATTTCTAACATATATATCAAAATATCTAATAACAACATGATACCCATTTTAAAATTCCATACTCCCATTCTATCTACTTTCTCTTATTAACTTTTATCCCAAAATTCAAAATTACTGCCCTGATTCCCATCAGAATTTAAATAAACATTTCCCATTACCATATTACATTTCTCTCATCCCCAAATTAAAATGCATTTAAAATATTTAAATTCATAAAATTCTCTTACACTAACAAACACAATATAACATAAGTAAACATAGTACACTCATAATTCACATTGTTATCCTTATCTTAAAATAAACAATTTATATTTAAAACTTACACACTTAACATCATTGAATTTGCATATAAAATCAGAAAATTACCTTTTAATCTCAATTTAACTTTTATTTATTCGTTTCTCAAAAATTTTTTTTTTTTTTTTTTTTTTTTTCATAACATTGCAATCATTATTCCATTTCATTCCTTTGGGTGATTCTCAGTTATTCATTATAATTCACTTTATCAACTTGGCATTTACCCATAATCTTCCCCTTTTATTACTCTAACGCTCCCTTACAAATTCTTTAACTAGTATGACACCCCACTATCAAAAATTCTACTAACCCTTCTCTACCTCTAACTACTTACTACTTTAACTCCATTCGCCACCTTCTCTCAATATATAAAAAAAATACTCTCTAGCCCTTTGTACATAGGATACGTGTTCCCCCCCCCAAAAAGCTCAATTCCCGTTCTCTGGCCCCTGGATTCAACCTAAGGCGGCCCCGTCTCCACTAAATCGATACCAAATCCCGTCCCAACTTATCATTATTATGTTGCGGACTCCCACATTACACTACCCCCTACTACAAAATTGCCATCCCCAAAATCTCAATCTCATTACCTTACTACAACTACAACAAAATAACAACATCAAAATAAACAATATATCGCTCAAAACTCTACATATCTTCTCCATTTCTACTGTGTCAACATCAATACTTCTCAAAATTCTATAACATACATTAACTCGAAACAACCTTACATTATTTTCATCTCTACTATTCCTTTAACTTTGACTTCAATTTGGACAGATTTATATGTCCCACAAAAATTCAACTTGGACTGACTCAAACATTTTATTCAAACAATTACTATCACCCATTTCTATCTTTTGCAACCCATTGAAAATTTTAACTATCACGAATTTATTTAATTTTTATTTAAAATCTATAAACACATTGAAAACATATTATTATATTTTTATAATCCTTATTCCTAACATACTAAATGCAATTAACACAATAAGACATAATAAACACATTATAGGAAGTATTTAGTGCATCTATTTTTCAAATCAAAACAAAATTATTGAGTAGCAAATCATCATTATTAAAATACAACAAATTTCTAATACGTTATCCATCTGGATAACCTCCCTGCCACACACACACATCTTAACATAACGTAATAAACAAATAGATATTTACCTTGATTGTTAGCATTGTTACATTAAACAAACAATTTTCTTTTAAATAATTCATAGAAAAACTTATAAACATTCTTGTTTAAAATTTTTTCATTAACTCTTTTATATATCATCATTACATTATTTATCCTATGTTGCCATTAGATTTTCAAAATTTCCAAATTTATTATTAACATTTTATTTTTAGCCATTATGTTATTCCACAAACTAAGCCATTTAACATTTATTTATTTATTCATTAATTATTATTAAATTAAAATCTCATCAAACAATTTAATTACCTTATAAAAATTCAACCATATAACATGCAATCACAATATCTAAACATCTCCAATTATTCACTTCAATTGATTATTAAAATAGAACATATTTCAATTATTATCAAAATTCTACAACTCATTAATTATTGTCTTCATAATTATTTTTTATTATTTAATTAGAATGCAAAATATTAATAATATTATTATTATTATCACAACATTTTCTAATACATATACACATTATTTACCTAACGTTTCATAATACACACAAATGAATTCAATATTATTTACAAAATATACGTCAATAACTGTTCAATTTTTTCGCACTTCACTGTCCAAATTTGCCATGTCAAAACCCATTAAACACAATGTTTATACTGTCTTTTATTGTTGTACTAGTTTACCCTCCATCGTCCCAGATAAGTCTTGGTTTTACATAACATCATTCAATTTTATCACTACACAAATGACTGTTTTGTGTGTTGTAACCATACAAACAAAATTCATTCAGCTTATTCAAATACTCATGAAACCAGTCTACGTTAGGTATTTTTGTTAAGTCTCCGTCATTAAATTCATTCACAACCGGGTTAATTATTTTTACCAAATCATTATAATCATTGTTACTCAAATATACTTTTAAACTTTCCTTCCATTCACCATACTTTCTATTTAAGTTATATAATTCTGTTACTTTCTCCACATACACTTCTCTGTTTAACTCTCTCTCATCACAATACCAAATCATGCTTTCAACATCATTATTACAGACAGAGGGTACAACATTATACAACATCAATATACACTTCAATTCATCTACTAATATGGGTCTCTTACCCTTCAAAAACAACAACATTTGTGAACACTCTGGTTCAGAAAGATTAATAAAAAAATTTACCCTCTGCCCACATTCAACTACTATATTATTTTTCCACTCTCTTTCTACTTCATCAACACACCTTAACATCTCATGATCACATTCTACACATTCATCAGCATTTTCTCCATTATTCTTTACCCCCACTATACTCTCAGGATTGTAATTAATATCATTATCATCACTAGTCATTATTTTATTATCTAACATTACCTCTCCCACTATTTCGTCATTTTTAATACTTGTCATACTTATAACATTGTCACCTACCTTCTCAACACTCTGTTCTAATTTATTTAAACTGGTTCTTATTGTTTGATTAGTATTTTCTAAGCATTTATTTAATTCTTGAATCTCATTTTTCAACTCGTCAAATTTGTCATTCTGTATATTAAATTTAGCATCAGAATCACTCTTTATTTCGTTAATTTGGGTTTTTAACTCATCCAAACTATTCTTTTGAACATCGAATTTACTGTTCTGAATATCAAATTTATCATTGAAATTATTATTCTGTACCTCAAATTTATTGTTAAAATTACTGTTCATTTTCTCTAACTGCTTTAGTATAACACTCATCATATCATTTTCTACTTGGTTACATTTTGTTGAGATTGGAGTCGATATATTACTCGAGTCGTCTATAGCTGATTCAGTTAGGCTGAATTCTTTTAACCGATTTACTGGGGTTGACTGAACCCCTGGTTCTCCCACACTAGCCGACTCGCTCATTTCAACTGCAACCTCATTATTATCTGCCATTTTAAAATAAAAGAAAACTTTTACATATATTTCTTTTCAAAATGTTACTATATATATAACCTATATTTATTATCAAAAGATGTTCTATTTACCCGTACTTCACACAATCATAACATAACCCCTATCTGCGTCTATTTTACGTACATACAAAAATTTTATTTCTTATCTCAAACAACCGTTCTGTTCTCCCCGTAGGCCGAATTTTATATAAATTTCTCTATATAAAATTGTCCCTGTTCCAGAAGCCAAATGTGATATATCGTTTTATTGATATTTATATTTATTGATAATAGGTTACTGTTCACTATTTATTAACTGAATTCTTCGGACGCCATCTCGCGTACTGCAAGAAATTAATTATTGTACCAATATAGGTGTTTACCATTTTCTCGGGTTCTTTTCGGCGAACAGGAGATCAGAATTGGTTGTTCAAAATAAAGAAAACTTTATATGGTTTCCCATGATTTAAAGTTTATTAACAATTAGATATTCTCAATTCTAAAAAACTCACATATAGTATAAACCTTTAATATAGAAACCTTTAGTAAATATAAAAGAAATATTATAAGAAATAAAAGAATCAAGATATTAAATAGAAATAATTTTTATTTTAAACACAAACCAGCCTTCTTTGTTTAAATATATATTCTCACATACTCACGCACACACACACACACCAAGTTACTTTAGAGATCTCATTTTAATTCCAGCTATTAAAAGGTTGAATTTTGAATTTTCAGTTAAAGTGGTGTTTCATCCTGGTTACTTATCTGTTTATTGAGTCCTGAAGATGTACTCGTTACATGTTAGATGTTACCCGCACAACATAACTAGCGGTTTACACTGATTCTATTTAGTTTATTTTACTGCTTTCACATTTTGATTTAAACTGTACTACCGGTATGAACTGTGAAGTGTTTAATTATATATTTTCACATTTTATTGGTTGCGGGCGACACAAAAAAACTTCGCCCAAAACCGGCGAGTCGGTGACGCACAATACAGCTCGCGTCCGTCACTTGTAGATGTTAGTAGCCGACTACTTTGTTCTGTGTGTCACACAGCTGCTGGCTCTGACACACCCTGCATTCTTAGTTATGTAACGCGCTGACGTATATGTTGACGTCAGGTGGTCCGATGTTTCGTTGCATAACTTGTTGACTGGTTTGGTGTCCTTGAAGCTGCTCTTGGCACAATTTGTCAGTTGTTGAATCTGTTCGCTTGAGAAATTCACATACAATATTGTCAATCAGTCGTACCACCTTCGCTACCGTCGCCTACCACTAAATTTACCTCTCTTTATAAATTTTGTCCCTATCATCAAAAAATGTTATTTGTTTATAAAAAAAAATACAAATTTCCTTATTACCCCAAAATAGGCCCGTTACATTTTATTTGGATCTGTTTTTATTTATTTCCATTGGTGCATTTTCCCTCATACACAATTTTTTTCCCTAACTTATATAGTAGCTGGTTTCTCCCATTACTACTCATTTTTCTGAGACCAGAGGCATATCATCTCTGCTCAGTTTATTTGGATTGCTGGACTTTTCAACAGTCAATCTAAAATACCTTCTTTGTCAACTTGTGACTTAATAATAATAATACAATAATAATATAATAATATACTTTGGGATTGTCCACCTTGTAGTTTGCTTTTAGATCACTTTGTCATTACTACTCATTCTTCCTTCCGCTATACCTTAACTATACACTATCATCTACTCATACACTTGGTTGTTTTTATATTTATTCATATGTTAATTTCATCATATCTCACTTTTCATTATTTTGTTTTCAATGCTCGTTGTGATCATTTTAATTGTCTTAGACATTTTTATTTTTTCTTAGTCATTTAGTAGGATTCTGCTTTAGCCATATTTGTATATTGGTTTTATATACAATTTCTCTCTCTCCTTGTACCAGTTAGAATTTTTTTTTTTTTTTTTCATAGAATACTTTTGATTCAGTATGATTTCAAGTATTTATCTCAGTAATTTGAGCTTGATTTTATTTTTGTTTATTTCATTTTTCAATTTGTTGTTTGTTTGTTGTATTCAACATCATTTTTGATAATTCTTTGGTAAATTAATTGTCTTACCTTAAAGGAATGTTTGTAGCGTATTCCTTTTTAGATATTTTTTGGTTTAATTATAATTGTAAGTTTGTGATTCTTACATTTTTATTATGTAGGAATGTGTGTAACTTATTCCTTATTATCTCACTTTTTACTTCATACTTCATATCTCAATCTTTTATTAGACTTTAAATTGAAAGGAATTTGTGTAACTGTTTCCTTTGTTTGTTACTTTATTATTCATTTATATTAATTCTTTTTTATTATTCCGCATATATCATCTAAATAAGGTAGTAAGCTGCTCTTACAATCTTTTTTGGAATTTTGCAATGTGTTTCATTTCACAATGGTTTTATTCTTCTTCGTAAAACTTTTTTATCGAAGTTTGGTTATAAACTCCCTTGATTTTTCTTGTATTGATATTACTGATCTGGTAAGTATTATTACCATTATCTCTTGTGATGATATACGGTTATTTATGACATACATAATTGTTCTATTCATATTGCTTTATACCGGACCTTGTTATTTATTTTTGTAAGTTGACTTCTCCTTTTCTTTCCCTTATTATTGCCTTCTTCTTTTGTTCGACACTTTGTTATTCTGCACCTCTTCTCCTTCAAGTGCTTGATAGTCACACTTATTCTGGATGATATTATTAAATTTATTTATTAATTATGGTTTATTGTTTTTTTTCTCATTTAATTCGTCTTAGTCGTTTCTTGTACCCTCTTGTTTTGGTGATTGTCTAGTAGCTTTATTTAATTTTAATATCTCCTTCTATTCCATTGGGTTGCTTGGTCAGTAATTCGAAGATCCGTCCCTTTTCTTGGTGTGTGGTATCTTCACTTCGTTTACCCATGGTCCATCAGTTCCTCTGCCCTTATGGTTCGGATAACTCTGGCGTGTAGAACTGTTTTCTTACTGGTGAAATAGGTCTCCTCCGTCTTGTACCACCATTCCTCTAATACCATATGTTCTGTAGTATTTATGTCTACTTCAAACATCTGATTGTTCTGTTGATTAATCAGAGAAGTTATTTGTGCCTCTCTCATTAATATTATTTTTGCTTTTTTATTTGGTATTTCCATTTCTGGTGTGTTCCAGTGTTTTAATGACCTTCTTGATTTGTTATACTCTGTTTTGTTGTCAGTCATTTCTATTTCTGGCATCTTCCATCTAAGTATAGATTTGCTGAAATTTTTATCCACTGGTTGGTTGTGAATTCCTTGTATAATTTCCCTCAGAGTCCTCCTACAATCTTTGTACTTTATTAATTTGCTTCGGTAGGTAAGGGGCAAATTAAACACATCGATCAGTCCGTTCTTCATCATCTCCACTTCTTCACGTGTTTTGATGAGTTTCCTCTTATATACCTTTCTCAATTCCTCTGTTTTCTTAATCTTCTTAATGATTCGATTCTTCTTCATATGATTGTTCACATCTTTTTGTATCTCTTGGTGCCTCTCCTCCAGTTCCTTGATCACCTCCTGTTTCTTCTTCTGGCATCCTTCGGTAAGGACTTGGTAGAATTCGGTCGCTCTCAATTTATTTTCCTCCTCGACATCGATGATTTTATAGTTCATTTCTTCTCGGACTTGTAGCAAGGCTTCGTTGGTCTCCGCTACCGATTGCCTGGTCTCCTCTCATCTTTTTATTTACTATTTCCAGATCCTTCTTGATCTATTTCTTCAGCTCTTCGCTCTTCTTTTACAATGCTTCCTGACTTCTCTTCAAGTCTTCATGGTTGCTCTCTATTTTGTTATTCAGGAATTCCATTCCCTTTTGTAATGATTCTAGTTTTTTATTCACATCTTCCTGGTTCCTATTCATTTGTCCAAATTGTTCCATCATCATTTTCATCAAACTATCTAGTTTTGTTTCTTCTGTTGGTTTGACTGGTTGTTGGTTTACCATGACTTCTGCTTCTGTTTCTGGTTCAGGTGGGTTTGGATTTTCCACTTGGTCCTCCTGTGGGTTCTCGTCTGACAATTCTCCAGTCGTTTCCTCAACTTCTACTTCCTCAACTTCTTCCATTTCTTCTGGGTTTCCTTCTTGGTTTATTGCTTCCTTCCCTTTGCACCTCGTAACCATACCGTGTCTATTCATGACCGCCGCTAGTTATCCTTTCTAGCCTCACGTTGCTGGTCGCCAATATGTAACGCTAATCTGAGGTCCTTCCTTTATTCTTATAGCCCCTCGTTGGGTTCGTCAATATTGTAACGAGTGAACGAGGTCGTACCTGTTAAAATGTATCACACTTGTTTATTTTGTGTATTAGTGTGAATGTAGTGTGTTTGCCTCACACCGGTCGTTACATAAATCAACGTCACTACTGGAGTCCGTAGCGTTGTCAATATTACCAGTACAACCTACCTGTTAATTCATAGGGGTTGCGAATCCCGGGTGGCGCCAAATTTTTTTCTATTAAAACAATTAAAATAGTTAAATTCTAAAATGATACGTGTGATTAGCATGGACAGCTGGATCGTTCGAATGGTTCCCGCCGCTATATAAGTTGCCGCTTCGTCCACTCGTGATGAGCGCTAGTTGGCTGTTGAATAAAACTTGCTAACACACATATACTCTACAAAATCCTATGAAATAACAAGATAGTAATACTCGGTACTGTCTTTTTAATACAAATTTGGTCATCAATAAATATGACAAATGAATTATAAATAATTTGATAACAGATTGCTCCGGCTTATAGCATGAAACACTAAAATATCTCAGAGTTGGCAAAATTGATTTTAAAACACTTTCGTTTGCCGATATGGCGTCAGTTGCATACAATAAATTACTCTGTTTAAAATCTGGAGTTCTTTGGATCATGAAATAAGACATAAACGTTGGTTACATTAAAAAAGTACACTACCATACCTTATACGTACGTAGAAATAATAATGTGTTTTTACAAATTGTTCGGTAGTGTCGTATTTCTGTTACAAAAATTGTGCTCTCAATCAAGGTTATCTTTTGATTAATAAAATGTTTTTTAGTAAGTAAATTATGCATTAACACCTTTGAAAGAAAATAATACTTGTTCAATAGTGAGAAATTTTATCATTTGGAAAATAATTTAAGTAATTTGGGTTTTTGGGATTAAGGAATTTATTCGATACTTATCAGTTCATATAACGTTGAAGTGTAGTCATCGGGTTAGTGGATATTCTTCAATTTTGGGCTGGGTTTAAACTTCTAACATCTTTTCCAATCTGGTCTTGGGTTTTTTTTTCTAATTAATTTATTTAATTTGGTTCCTGGACATCGTTAATTCTTGTAGATCGACATCTATTCATCTTTGGTCATCTTGGTTCACTTTCGAAACTTCTTGTAACTATTTAAATTAAAATTTCAATCATTCCAATTTTGCGTGCCGCTTACCCACGCGTCGTTTTTTCGAGTCTCTAATATTTAACGGAAAATAAGCCCTCAACGGCTCGTTGTCATAGCAACCTCAATCCTGTGATTGGTTAACTACTCTTTCAAAGACATTGTTAAAATATTTGAATTTTTATTCAAATTTATTAAGTATTTTCTTAATGGTTTTATTCCTTTATAGTTCCTTTGGGGTAATAAATGATATCACTATTATCTTTCTTTCCTTTCAAAGTTTGCAATAATACCTCATAAGGTCATATTCTGTTATACATTGTAACGTGACAGATGTATGCATAATACTGAATGGCAATTGATCATTAGAATAATAAAGTTATAATATTTAAATTTGGAAGAAAGCATTAAGTTTAATATAAATAGATTAATTCATAGCAACTGTGGAAAGAAATCATTATTATTTAAAAAATACAAGTTAAAATAAAATGAGTTACTAGTGATGAGTCATCCAAAACCAGTCTCATAACCAAAGGTTTTCAAGTTATAACCCAGGAAGGTAAGAAAGTGAATAACCAAGCAGTACAGAATATGACCAAACCCACAACGAGGAAAAATAAATAGAAGGGAAACCCTGAATAAGCCAAGATCAACCAATACAGGTGGTGTATTTCTAAAATCAAGAAGAAGATGGAGAAGATCCCAAGAAACCTGATGGCATCAAGAAGAAGATGGAGAAGATACCAGTCCCAGAAGGCAGGAGAAAAGAAGACTGATGAAAGAAGAAGAAGGCAGCATCCTGAAGAAGATGTCATGCTCTTATAAAAGACACCCAAATCCCCATACCCCCAAAATAAATCACTAACCAATAAAAGTATAACGAAATGAAAACCACATGTACATAAAATTAAGAGAGAGAAGTGTATAAAGTAAAAGTTGCCAGTGAACTAAGATGAAACAATAATATAGTACCCATGGAACAAATCTCCATTGTAAAACACTAACCAATTTATTATGTTAATAAGACTATACGACCATTTAGCAATAACCTAATATAAAAGTGCAAAGTGAACCAGTGATAGTTTTGGGTATTATAGAAAATAAACCTTGTGTTTCATTCTTGGCAATCACAAACATTGAATACAATGAAATATGCAACTTTCAATGACTTGAAATGTGTACTGTGAGAATATGTTACTTATAAGACATAAATCTGTTTAAAATAACATTTTGTTTTATATGCAAAAAGAAAAACAGATTTCATAATACTATTTGAACAATTTATACTATTTATTTATTTATGACAGGGTACAATTCCCCAAAGACAATGTGTAAAAGACGGTATGAAAACTGTAGAATCCTACTTATAATAATAGTTAGCAACAAGAATATAGATATTAGGTTTTTAAGAATATAGTATAAGGATGTTTAAAAATGTGTTAGATATAAGGCCATTTGTTTGGGTCTGCTATAACTAACATGAGAACTTTAAAAAAAATTACTACTGGTAAATAGTAGGAAGTAATTAAGATGTTAGTTAGTAGAAAATTTTTTTTTGTGAACCATATTTCCATGTTAGAAATAAGGATTTTGTTGTAAAATGTCTGAAGGTTGAAGACAACCATTTATTTAAAAAATATTCTTTATTTGTTTAACTGTTATTTGTATTATAACCAATACTAATTGTTATTGTGTAATTTGGAAAAATGTTTAGTTTATAAGACTATATTTAAAAGTCAGAGAGGGTATCACACATCATATATTGTTTGTAAAATATTTTGTAAGAAAAAATTGTTAAAAAAACCTAGGCCAAAGAAAGAAAACCAAACTTCATCAAAACAGAGAAATTACTCATTTAAATGCAAATAAACAAAAGGGGTTTAGACAAAATAAACTTGAGATCAAGCCATATAATTGCACATACCATTTAAAAAAATTTTAATAAATTTATTCAGAATTATAAATAAAAATGAAAATGACTAAACTCAGAAATTTGGACATGGGAGTCATATATTCCAGAATAATGTTTTAGAATACAACTAATTCAATTAATTACAAGAAAATAAGGGAATATAAACCTTTTAATACAATACAAGATTATTAATATTAAATATAACTGATAAAATGGCTGAATTTACATAATAACAGGAAGTAAATTTTGGAGATGTTTTGACTTTTCAGAGAATACAAAATGAAAGTAAAATTACTAATTTTGGACAGAAAACACTATAAAACGGCATTATTTAATCTTAAAATAAGCCGAATGAACTGAAAGATTAATTTAAATAACATCTAGTAAATAAAATTGATAAATAACCAAAGTTTAGGCAATCATGTAGTGTATTATTATATATGCACAGGATATGAAATTATATTTGAACAATGTTATAGTGGCTAAGAGTTTAATTGAAACTGAAGGAAATAAGATAGTTGATTATTGGTATTTGAATGGTTAACATGACAAGCGTTTTATGACGAATCTAACCTAACTTACAATGGTAATGTCGAGCGAGTGAATAGTACGTTTTTGTGAAATCGCGAGTGGCTTATAAAATACTTCTAGAACACTCACATTATGACAGAAACAATCAAGAAAGATTAAATAACACTGAACAATACATATCTACCCCGAAAAACACCACAAAACACCAGAAAACTGTATAATACAATAACCATATTAGTGTCGGAATCGGGAAAAGTGTTTGAACTTATATTTACACAGATACACAAAATACAACCCAGAAACTTTACACAAGGCACTACACAACATTTAAAAAGAGATTTGCAGACACCAGAACAGGAATACTGCCAGAAAATACATTATTCAGAACATAGCAGAATCGAGCGACATTTTGATCAACTGGATGGCGGCCATTTGCTTTTGTCAATCTCAATGCCTTCTCTGTGCTCACGTCAGCTGTTGGTGAAAACAATTATATTATTTTCAAATTTATTATTCAATGTCTGTATCTAGTAATAATTATTAACTTGTTGTAACTTATACTTTTTAAATATTGGCCCGATTTCTCTGACTTTGATAATAATTGGCTGTTTAAAGAACCTGTTTGAATTTTATATAATATACTTTGTAACTGTTTCGATATCCTGAGAGTCGATATTATAATCGATAAGAGTCAATATTGCTATTATCTAATAAAATCCTAATACTTTTCACTACTAAATAGTTCTTTACTTCACAAATATTACTAATTACCATTAATATAATTCTAATTAACAATCTACCAGGACTTTACCACCTATAAGTGAATATAACCTACAAAAACGAAAAGGTAAACAAGTATCGATTGGTTTGGAGACAATCTTATGGTGGTGACAGTTTATTTAAAAAATACCAGAACTTTAATAAAATTTTTCAGAAGAGTGTTACGCTTTTTAAAACTTCACAGCCCTATATTAATTAATTGATTATAATTAATTAATTAATAAAAAGGAAATTTTTTTTAAATTATATTTTTTTTTAAACATAATTTTTTTTTTAATTTTCTTCAAAACAACAATTTGTGTTTTGAAACTTTTGGTGAAGCTACATATACATTTCTTCAACAACATTACGCTATCTGACAGGTCTTGCTACAATTGGAACTCGACCAGCTGGGAAACTTATGGAAGTGTTTCAGGCCAGTAAGACGTCGAGAGCCACACCAATTAAACACACCAATTAAGAACACACAGACTCAATCCAATTAAATTTTAATTGATTTTATTACAAATTGGCTAGCCCAAACAGTGGGGCTTGATTACATCAGAATCATCAGAATTTATTATTTTATTACAATATTAACTTTAATCCAAATATTTGACATTTGATAAATTACATATCTTTCTTAAATTAAACTATTACAATAACATTTCTGTTTTAAAATAATTGACATATAATTACTGGCCATTTACTGGTCTTAGATTAGTAAGATTTCTTGCGAAATAGATACAATTTACTTTTGAGTGTCACTGACAGTTAAATGTTTTCATAGCCAAGATTAGCCATGATTGGTTTTTGGTGTATTTCTTTTTAAATTACATTTTGAATTCAGCCTGATGGGCTTCACTTAGTTATCATATTTGTTTGTGCTTTAACTATTATTCCACATACATTTTCATTACACATCCTTTAAAATATAATAATTAGGTTTATGGACTGTAGGTTCTCTTCAGCCATATTTCCTTTTTAACATTGAACCAAACTATTCTTTACAAGTCACTCGTTATTATTAGTTCTAATATTGATTTCTTTCTTTTGTTACAATCTAGAGTGATAAACCTTGTCACTTCTCGTAAAATTATGAAAGTTAATTCCCCTTTCAACATGGGGTGTTTTATTCTTTGTAGTCTTAATTTTAACAACAAAACTTTATTTCTATTCTACTATACCATGATAACACAAATTACTTTTGTCTGGGCTTTCCCCCTGAATAACATTACATGCTTCCATTATATTTTATTTGGAATACTATTTCTAATTATTTCTAGTTATATTAATGTGTACAATGTCACTCCAATCATTGATTGTTCATCAATGTTTATAAAGTGTTTTCTTATCTATCATTATATTTTAATGCTTAACATACACTTTCACTATTTTTAGGGTACTTACTCTTCACTAAGGCACTTCACTTTGGTTCACTGTTTGTATTGAGCGTTATTTAATGGGTAATCCCTATACTTTCTCCTATCATTTCTCACTATTTCTTTCTAGCATAATATTTATGATTAATAATATTAGGTTAGTTATTTCTTGTTAAATCTAATCTTTCTGACTGTGTTAGTGTACTTTTTCTACATTACTTTACTTTACAATCGTATTGTTTTTAAAATGGGTACATAGGTTAATTCAATTATAACAATAATATTTGTTTCATCAATAAATAATTATTTGAGGTTTATTGACCGTATTCTATCCTTGAGTATACTATTTTTCTCCTTTATATGTGTGTTAGTTTCCCCTTGGGTTTAACCTGTCTCCTCTTCATTCTTCCTCTTCTTCGTCTTCAATAGTCTTCATCTTGGTTCGGTTCTCCTCTTCTCTTCTGGTTTAAAATTCTGTTTAATTGTAGGGATCTGTTCTCTTCCTCTGATTCTTCTCTTGTTAGTTCATAATTGTTTGGTCTATCACATTTTTTCTTGAGTATGTCACATGGTTCCCTTCTTTATGTTTATGTTGTTGGCTCAATCACTTGGGTTGGGTAATATCGTCGTACGTCGTGTCAAAAACTTTACATTTTATACATTTTTTAAACATTTTATTTTATATGAAGTATTTTTATATTAAGAATTATCTTTTTTATCACTGGTACGGGATTTGGCTTAATTGTCTCGTAACACTCTTTACCTTGTTACATTTTATTATTACATCTCAATTATGAATTTCTATTAACCATTTTCATCATCTATTGGTTTGGGTGATTCTCAGTTATCCACAATGATCTAATTTATCGAATGGGTATTAAAATATAACCTTACCCCCTTCTTCCTTCTAACGACCATTTACAGATTTATGACACCATTTACGGATTGGTGAGTGACACCAATCTCTCAAAAATATTTACCAATAATTCTCTAACTCCACTTAGACCATTCTCCTCTTACTACAAAATACCTGATACCCTCTTTGTACCTAGGATGTGTGTTCCTACAAACTCATAAACTCATAACTACCTCAAATTAACTTCATCGTTTAATTTAAACCTTTGAAACTCATTTAAAATTTATTATCCAAACATTTTACTCTTATTTCCATTGCCTTGGATTGGTAAGTTCGTGACCGCCCAAAAATGGGTTTTATCGAGACGGGGCCGGAGACGGACAGACACCATACGTGAATTCACGTCCCCCTAATCTACCACTAAATTACATTACCTTACTTTACACTAGACTATATTAATTGGTGCTTTTGACTGAAAATTTATAATTTGTGACTTTATTTTGCAAATGATGCTGGTAAATAATACTTGAAAAATTGCCTTACTTTATTTTTGTTTTAATACACTCTCTTAGGCAATTGTTGGTACGTGGTGTGGTGCTAATTTAGGCACATTGAATGTAAAGTTTTTTCCACGTACCTTAGGGGACCCCTCCCCGTTCAATAATATGGATGAATTTCTATTTGAGACCAATTTTGTGAAGCCGGACCATCGTCGCTTTCACCACCAGATGGAAGTTCCGCCAACCATGGTCCGCCTCCAAAGTGCCAAAACCCACGGTCAGGATTGGTGAGTTCGTGACCGCCCGAAAATGGGGGAGAGTCCCTTCTGAAAACAAACAAAACATATTAAAATTCAATATCTTATTTCGACCAATATAATTTCAAATTTGTTGCGTTCTGTGTACCCACTATCTCCTGCGCTGCTTGGTTGCATAATACATAAGCATTATTCATTTTTACCTCTATTATTTCATAGGGTCCTTCATATAACAGGAAAAACTTCATTATTTCTTTCTCTTGTGCACTAGACAGATCATGTCTCCTTACCAACACTAATTGACCTACCTCGTATTTAGTCCACTTACCCTTTTCGTCATGTCTCCTTTTCTCCTCTCCCCTTTGGTGAGTAGACTCTCATTCGCTAGCTGGGTCTTCACATTTCTGTCGATGGTCTGTTCTTCTGGTGGATACTCGAAAAGTTGTTCTAATATTCTAGGTGGTCTGGTTCCCTTTATAAGTTCATATGGCGTAAACCCGGTAGATTCGTGGGTAGTACTATTTAACCATTCTTCTACTTTCTTCACGTACAACGGCCATTAAGTATGTTTGGCGTGACAATACGCCCGAAATATCCTACCAATTTCCCTCATCACCCGCTCTGCCTGGTTAGACTGTGGATGGTATACTGCCGTATGCTTGGGTATGATGCCTTCCCAGCCAAGAGTCTGTCTCCATCTACCGCTGATGAATTGGGGTCCGTGATCAAATAAAATTATCTTCGGCTTACCTACGTTTACCATGTAATCCTTGGTGATCTTTTCACTTAGCACCCGGCTCGTAGCTCTCTTCACACTATACAACCTAACAAACTTAGAAAAAGTGTCCAAAACAACAAAAACATACACTACTCCACCTCTACCTTTGGGCAATGGCCCATATAAATCTATAGCCACTAAATCAAACGGTCTTTCCACTTTAACATAATTCATCTCCCCTTCTACCCTATAATTCACTACTTTTGACCTCTGACACAAATCGCACACTCGTAACAATCTTCTAACTCACCTCTCCATATTCTTGAAAACACAGGACTCTTTTAACACATTCGTACACTTTTTCGCCCCAAAATGCCCATATCTCACATGACAATCCCAAATAATTTTATCTATCAACTCTTCAGGTATAACCCAACCTCCAATCACGTTCACCCCCCCCCCTCTACTTACTTGAACAGAATTCCCTGATATATTTGGAAATGTGTATTATATTCAGACCCATTTACATCCGCTTCTAAACTAGCAATTATTTTACTTGACTTATTTTCTAATCTCTGCATGTTCTTAATATCCCTTACTTTCTCACCAAAAATTCTATCCTCCCTTGTTAATCGAAAAATCTCTATTTCCTTAAGATCCCTCCCTGTTTTGTTTTCTATGACATCTACCCTAGAAAGAGTGTCTGGTACTTTATTATCTGTCCCCTTAATATACTCCCATGAAATATTATATTCCTGTAATGTTAATACCCACCTGGTTAGCCGGCTATGGGTAAATCAGCACATGTTGAGGAATGACAACGCTTTGTGATCGGTTCTGATAATTGTCCGGTTGCCCAAGATGTAAGTCCGGAACTTTCCTACGGCAAACACGATGCTTAGCAATTCTTTTTCCATAGTCGTGTAATTCCGTTCGGCCGCCAAAAGGGATCTGCTGGTGAAGGCTATCATCTGATGTTCTGTATCATCATCTTCTTGGTATAATTCCGCTCCCAGGGCGACGTTACTGGCGTCAGTCTGCAAATAGAAAGTTTTCGAAAAAATCAGGGTGATTCATCATTACCATATTCGAAAATTTTTTCTTTATCTCTTCGAATGTCTCCCTTTCCTTCTCTCCCCAATTCCATTGTTTATCCTTCTGTAGAATGGCACTTAATCTTGCGGTCGTCTGTGCATAATTTTTTCTGAAATTTTCTATAAAAGTTGCAAAGTCCCAAAAAACTGTAGCTGCTTAATATTTTTTGGTTCGGGAAAGTGCATAATAGCTTCTACCTTATCGGGGTTAGCTAGAATTCCCTCTGGAGTAAAAATGAAATCTAAAAAGTGTATTTCGGTTTGTAGAAACTTGGATTTATCCCAATTAACCGTTAGACCCCCTTGTTGTAATTTATCTAACACATATTCGAGATGCTCTAGATGTTCAGAAAATGTTCGTGATGCTATTAATATTTCATCAACATATACAGTTAAAAAATCCAAATCCTTAGGCTGCAATATCATATCTAGACATTTTATGAAACTTGCTACACTAGTGTTAAGTCCAAATGGCAAATGTTTGAACTGATAATTCTTACCATTGAAGAGAAATGCAGTATATCTCCGGTTCTCTGCTGCGAGCGGAACTTGCCAGTATCCTGCTGTCAAATCCAAAGATGTCATATGTCATGTACTTGACTCCGCTGAATTTCTGAAAAATTTCATTTATGGGTTCCGGTGATTCCCGGTCAGGTATTATAATTTGATTAATTTTCCTACCGTCTAAACACAATCTTACCTTTCCATCCTTCTTGATTACCACTACTAATGGATTCGAGTATGGCGATATCGATCTCTCAATAATGTCTCCCTCCATCATTCTCTCCAACTCTTCTTGTACGGCTCTCCTCTTCGAAAACGGCACTGGATAACTCCTCTCCACATAGGATGAGTGTTCTCGAACCTTCAACTCACATACATAGTTCCTGGCTTTTCCACGCAACTCCACAAACACTTCTCTAAAACGTTCCACAACTGCCCACAACGCCTGTCGCTGGGGACTGCCTACAACTCCACCCTCATTAAAAAATTTATCCGCCCTATTTTCCCATATTCTCTCATCACTTGCATACATCTCTCTCTCCTCATTCTCTACAATCTCACTCTCTCGACATATATAAATTCTTGTTTCTATGTCTCCATCGCCTACTCGTTTATGTATTATTTTGATCCCTGTAACTTTAATCTCATCTAGCACCCTCTTAAAATTAACCCTGACTGGTTCACTCCCATTATTAAATTCTACTATTCTTTTGTTAAAATCTATCACTGCTTTATTTCTCTCCAAAAATCATTTCCCAAGATTACATCTAAACTTAGTCCCTTAACCACTAGAAAGGTATTTTCAAATTCAGTTTCATTAAGGAATATATTCAATTGTACTTGTCTAGTAACTCTTTTGCTTCGTACTCCGGTTACCCCCACTACTGTTACTCCCGCAACTGGTAATGATGGAATATGTTTATTTACTTTTTGTAATTCTCCCATTACATTTTCTGAAACTACTGATATCTCGCTTCCTGTATCTATTAATGTTTTAAAATTCTTATTCTATGTTGATGACTACCTCTGTCAACCTGGTTTTTGTTTCCATAATTCTCGTGTCATCTTCCTCCAACAACTCCTTTGACATGTCTGTGATGATGATATAGCTCTGGTAGTTGCATTCTTCTTGGACCCCAGAGTCCTCCGTCGACAATGGCTGGGCCCGGTTCCCCATTGTCTCTTCTAGTTTCCCGTAGACGTACCCGCCACAGCTTGGTTGTATCCACCTCTGCTGCTGACTATGCTGGTTGTACGCTATGTTGCTTCGCTGACAGTCCCTTGCCTTATTACACCTATAACATGTCGTTCTTACAGAAAAATTTTCAACATGGCACTCCGCACACCGCCAATCCTCGCCTCTATTACCACCATTACTTCCACGCGCCCCTCTATAAGAGTTTGGTATCCCCCTGGATTGATGATAATTCCCGTTAGTGTGTGACGCTGGCGGGTTCGGACGCCTACCCATTTCCCGTTCCTTCATGTTTTGAAATACATCTGACATGTTTTCTAGTTCGTTTATGTCCGCTATCTCTCTCGTTATTAGTGTAATTTGTACTTCTCTGGGCAGGTGTTTACTAACGTGTCTAACAAATGACTGAAACGGCAACGGCAGTTCTAAGTACTTTGCCTCATTGAATATTCTCATTACATACATGGTTATGTTGTTGTTTACTCCCCCGAAATTCCCGGTTCCCATGACTTTACTACGTAATATTTCTTGGTCCTCTTCAGACCAATATTTACTCCGAAACGCTGCCTCGAACTTTTCATACCTACTCCACTCTGTATTATGTACTTCTGCCCATATTTCAGAACTGCCCTTAAAACACTTTAAAATCTTTAACAATTTTATCTCCTGCTATTAAACCGGTTAAATTCCCTTACCCTACTCAAGAACTGCATCGGGTGCATTCTCCGGTTATCACAACAAAATTGTTCAAGTTCAATATCATCTTTTGCTTCACGAGTATATAATATTCGCTCCGCAACATTATTTAAATTCTGGCTCACTGCCACATGTAATTCATCTTTGATTTCTACTATATCTTGTTCTGTTATGCTAAGTTTATTATTATATTTACTTTCGTATTGAATGTTATGTTTACTCATAACCCCCACACTCTCTTGTATTGATTGTTTACATACTGTACATTCTCTACCTCCACTATCTTATTTTTTATGTCATCATTATTTTCATTAATCTTATTAATACACTTACTTTCTATCTCTACACTCTGTTCTTTAACTTGAATTTTAATGTGATCTGTCATTTGTTCATTTACATTATTTATTTTACTTTCAAGATTTTCTGTTAATTCATTTATTTGTTCATCGAACTTATGGTTTACTGATTCTAATATTTGTTCTTTAATACTACCACAACGTGTATTAATTTCCTTAATATGCTTATTAAAATCAAAATTCTGTTGTTTAATTTCATTTCTAATTTCATCAAGTTTATTATTTATTTCATTGAATCTACTATTCTGTACATCAAATTTAATATTTTGTTCATTCAATTTATCATTAAAATTACTATTCTGTACCTCAAATTTTACATTAATATCCAATCTTAGTTCATCTGAACTTTCTTTCATGCTACACATCATGCTATATAAACGTTTCAACATATCATCGTCATCAGATTTCTTATTTCGATTAACTGAAATAGGTGTTGAATGAATTTCAACTTCATTCATTATTTTTGATTCGTCAAAATTATTTTCACTTGTTATCATTTCATTTGTTTGAATTCCTGAGTCGCTTCTATTAGCCAACTCAGTTGACACATTTCTTTACTTTCAAACATCGATTTATTTTTGGCCTCATCACCGAAAATTACGTCAATCTCATTTATTTTATTCTCAATATTTTATGGAATTTTCGTATACTAAAAAAACCTCACACTTACTATTGATTTACTACTCACTTAACCTAACATAATTTTATGTACGTAATTTATACGTATTACTGCTTAACCTCTCAAATCACGCTTATATCCAGAGGCTTATGTGTAGGTGTGGTTTACATAAAATACATACAGTTGATTTTATAAAACAGTCCAAGTTCGGGGGCCAATGTAATATTACTCTTTATTACCACATTTTAATTATTAATAAAACAAACTTACCTTGTGTAGGCCAATTACAAAGTCCTTCACATGAACTTGTGGACTATAAGCGTGTTTTAGGGTTTACGTCATTAATGTACTCGACTCTCATTTCTTGTTAACTAACTCAGCTTTTATTAAACATTTCTATTAAGCATTCTCATGAAACAATAATACAGTAGAACTTCGTTTGATTATAATCTTCAGAATTCTAATTCAGCAGATTTCAGCTTTGAGGCGAGACCCCAGTTAATATAAACACACAAAATTTAGCATTTTTTCTTATTATCATTTAATTGTTGACTATTGCTTAATAATTACTTAGATTAAATAAAGCCAGCCCAGTAATTGCTCATGCACACACATTCATTCATTTTACCCCATTTACTATAGAGAGCTCTTTTTATTTTATATTTTCTACATTTTCAAAAGGTTATCTATTATACGTTTACTTGGTTGTGATGTTTCTGGCCGACCACCTGCTACACTGGTTTCAAAATTTAGTCATTGGTTTCCGAATTTAGTTCTCACTTCTGATTTTTGATATCACTGTCGATTAATAAATGTTCCACATTTTACACCACTTTATATTACACTTTAAGACACATTTTTAAAGTTTTAGTAAATTTTTTCGGCTCGCGAGCCTTTTATGTTCAACTGGCCGGTTGGGTGATTGTTAGACGACAGACGCCAAACCCGACGCATACAAGATGACCAGGCGTTCTTCATGTGCATCAGCTTGCTTTGTGATTGGCTAAACGGGAACCACGTCACACAGTAATGAGTTCACACGATGTATAACCATATTCACTCTAAGTAACCAGTGAGCCCAGTACGTGAGGATTCACATGCTCGGGCCAGCATGGGCGCGCTTTGACACATTCCAGAGCATCAGGAAACAGTGCTTATTGCAGGGCATACAGACCAAATGTGCAACTGGTGCCCTGACAAGGAATTTCTATTGTTATGATTGAGGCCCAATATGGGTAACCCCGCTGCGTCGCATTCACAATTAAATTAAAACATATCACCCCATTCTGTCCCGTTACAACGTTTAGACAAATCAGCGGAGAAGCAAATGATGTTGATATGGATGTTGTCAGTGACTGGAAAGTTAAAATTGAAAGTTTAATTCTGGACTACCAGCCAGAAAACACTGCAAACTGTGATAAAACGGGTGTGTTTTTTCGCGCTTTACCAAATAAGATGCTAAAACTGAAGGGCGAAAGATGCTTTGGCAGAAAACAGTCGAAGGAGAGATTGACTATTTTGATGTGCAGATTTGCAGACGGAAAACTTGAAAAACCATTAGTGATTGGAAAACTCGTAAGCCAAGATGCTTCAAAAATGTTTAGATGACCGACCTACCGGTTGTGTGGCGTTCAAACAGAAAATGGATGAATTCAGAAATAATGGAGGAATGGGTGAAGACACAGAATCAGAAGATGAAGATGCAAAAATGTCACATCTTGTTATTTTTAGACAGTGCAACGTGTCATCCCGAACGAAAATTGTGAAACATAAAACTCTGTTTCCTACTGGCGAATACAACTAGCGTTACTCAACCAATTGATCAAGGTGTGATTAAAAATTTTAATGTGCACTACCGAAAATACATTCTGCAGTCGGTTGTCACAAATATGCAGCAATGTCAGTGTGTGGATGAATTAGTGAAGAAAATATCCGTTCTCGATGCCGTAAGATGGATTTGCAGTGCCTTTAATGATATTAGCCGGACATGTGTAAAGAAATGCTTCTAGAAAAGTGGCATTAAAAGCAACACAGAAGAAGAAAATTTGGGACCGGAAGAAGAAAACCTCATCTCTAGCTTACGCGCCTCAATTACCAATGGAACTGAACCACAGGATTATGTCAATATCAATGAGAATGTACCAACTGAAGCTGGATGTCAGACCTTGGACGAAATTATTGAAGTGAGAGTAAATGCGGCCAAAGGAGGCGGTGGCTATGAAGAAGAAGACGAAAGTGCAGGAATTGGTAAATTTGAAACAGTTGTAGTTATACAGTAAATGTTAATACAGTACAGTATAAGCAACATGCTAAAATTTTATTTTTCTATTATTGCATAGATAGCATAGCTGTTGAACCTCACTTCAAATTCAAGACTGCAGAGATGTGTTACAGAAACTGATGGTGTTTGAAGAATTTGTGGAAAAGTCAAACTGTAAAGAAATGATTAAACCCATCCTCGAACTACGAATTTTGATTGAGAAACAGTCAGTTGTAAAATTAAAGCAAAAAACTCTTATTAGATTTATGGAAAAAGTAAAAGCAGAATAATGTAAGAGTGCCATATAGCTGTTTAATGTAGTAATTAATTTTAAAATGTTAGTTTACATCCATTATTTACATGGTTTGTGTAAGATAATGTATACACAGTACATAAAAAAATTACGTAGTACTGCAGTTGAATTTGTGTTCGTGTTTATTTGAACCTGTTCAACACGGAAACCTTTACAAACCGGAAGAAATCTATGGCTTACACAGTTTTCACTGTACTTACTTCTATTTTACAAACTCCAAGCAAAATACAACTCTAAATAATGCAGGTTATTGTGTTGGACTTCAATTGTGCAACAGAACTCATTCTTTTACAATTTCATTTTTCCTAACACACTCATGTACTCAGCCACAAACCAAACACTTCTACTTGATTTGTGGCAGGTATAAATATGTAATTAAAAAAAAATTCTTTAGAGTGAGAAGTTCTGGTATACCAAAAATTTTGCAATGTTTTTTTTTACAAGTTTGGTTTCATGAGACTGATTTTTTAAAATTTCTTACAACAGAAAAATGTATTCATATATCATGTGTTTGCATCTTCTTTACGCCTATGGTATACATAAGAATTCAGAAAAATGCAGTGATTTTTGTGTTTGTCAGTTTTATAAAATCTGTTTTTGTCATTCTTTTGTGGATCCTACGCATTCATTTTTTCAAAATTTCTTTTGGTGCATAGTAGGCCAGTAATATTCATATAAAACAAAAACATGGGTTTTTGAAGTTTCATGGCTGTCAGGGAACTGGTAATGACAGTAAAGTTTTTATTTCAGCATCTCATAACCATAATGATGCTAACCTCATTTACCAACCATATAACCATATAACTTCTTAATGAACATTAACATGCTAATCTCAAGTAGTATTTATACATATTGAGGGTTCCCACAAAATTTTCCAAACTAATTTCCTTGATGGTTTCAAGAAATTTCCCTGACATGTGGAAAGTTCAGAAAGATTACACACATTTTTAAAATAATTATTTTTTATTAACTAGGCCTGCTGTACATTTATATTAAATGTAAGATATAAAGCACAATTAGAGTATTATTAAAAATGGAAACATATACTTAACATTTAAATGTCAAAAAGTAAACATTGTTTTGATTATACAAAACAAAAAATGTCTTATTTAACATAGCCAGAATAGCTTCACGTCACTTTCAGTAAAATTAATATGTAATTATTATTTACAGAAACACTAGTTATTTTTTATTTAAAGAATCTTCTAAGTGCCTATTTTTCAAACTGATTTCTTCTTCTATTTGCTGTTTCATTCGAGAAACTTTTCTCTGATCTTGTAACTTGTAATTTCATTTTTTATTTTTAGAAGGTCTGAGCCATTGTTTTCTTGGTATTTCTTATTCTCTTTTACTCTCTCTTGATACTGTTCATATTTTTTTCCTGGCAGATCGTACAGCAGTGAGCATTTTGTGAGTGATTTTAACATTTTTGAAGCCACCATAGTACTTACGAGCATCATATACAATACGCTGAGCAACAATACTATCCTTTTTTTTCATTTTCTGTTAATAGCCATTTGTTTACTGAAAACCCTGACTCAGCAGAGGCATTATCATATGAAACTATTAGAGCCAATTTAACAACTTCCCACAGTTTATAATACTTGAGCTTTTGTATGAAAAAGATGAATTGAAATTTTTCAGTCTAATTTCAGTTTTCTCTTTGTCATTGATACAGTCATTAAAAGAATCAAAAGTGTCTTTTAATACACCACTGCCCTCACTACAGAGCACAGAATACTGCTGTTTAGCTTTTTACTTCAACCACAGCAGCCACTTCAGTAATCCTGTTTTTCTCATACAGAATTTCAAGTAAAACATTAATTCTGTTCGTTCCAATACTTGACCAATTACTTATAATTACAGGATCAAATGATGCCTGACTTCTAACAGCTTTGTATTTTAATAGACTTCTTTCCTTGATTTTTTTCCAATAGCCTTAATATGAAATGTTAGGCATTACTTCTTAAATTTCATAATATCTAGCTCAATCACTCCTTTAACCTCTTTTACAATTTAGATGTTTCAAGTCCTATATAAACTTTCTTAGTTTCTATTAAATTCTCAAAGTCATTCAGGTCAATTAAAACAAGTTTACTACCAGTATCTGCTGACTGTAAGCAATGGGATTTAACACAGCAAGTCATTAAACTTCTCATCAAATCAAGTAAATTTGAATACACTGTGATGGCAGGGAGGCAAACGTCTGCTCTCTGGTTCCAGCTGCGAACATCTGGCGGCGCGTGACACCTGACGAATATGCGGCGAGCCAATCAGGGATCAGCAGCAGAGACGTGTGCACAGCGATCCCGGTCAGGGTATAAAAAGAGCGCCGCTAGAATCGCTGCCAGCCCACTCCATCGCCACGCCATCGGACGCACTACATCTCCTCACCTGTATCAGATGACATCGACGCAGAGCCAGCCAGAAGGAACAGCCGAATAGTAGAATGGATGTTCTTTGCATTCTTCGCACTCCTGTACCGCGCCAGCGATGGATTTCGCTGGGCCAGCAGCAGACTCTACAAACCGGTGCCAAAAGAAGAGGAGGACTGCAGTACGCCACGAACAGTGGGCGCAGCCCCCAAACATCTCAGCGTGGCTCGGGCAGTACAACCATCACAGCGTTTTTGCCACACGGCCCTTTTTAGGGTCACCAAAACAATGAAGAGTTGTACGATTGGCGCCATTTGTCATGCGACAAGCCTTTTGTCCGGTGACAACACATATGGCTCAAGTGGCGATGAACTTTGAAATCTCCTCAAGAATAGCTTGCACTTACAAGAAAGCAACTAACTAATCTGAAGGGAAACATATGAAGGAAGGAGGGACACTGCATTACTGCCAACCTAGTGACATAATAAAGCAGTGACAAAAGAGTGGGAAATTCAAATATGTTCAAACCATACACTAACATAATGTATGTGTTAAAGTGTGGATTGAAGAAATATAAGAGTTTTCAGAGTATAATAAAGTTTATTAAACCATACACAATACATACTTAATACACAGTACTACGACACGTGCTTCACTCACGGCGTCTTGTTACAAACTAAAAACTAACAAACTTATACATGCTCACGCGCATTACATATATTATACAATATAAATGTATTGCATATATCCAACACGCCTCCTTACATTTATATTGTATTTACAAATTCAATTTTTACAAATACACATTTCAAGTTCAACTTTTCAAGTTCAGCATAGTTCGAAATCTCTCAAACTTTTCTTTACACAATGACTTTGTAAATATATCAGCAATATTATCATCAGAATTTACCTTTACAACATTAATCATATTTTCTTCTATACATTCGTGTACATAATGGTAATGAACTTCAATATGTTTAGAATTTTTCGTAAAACTTCCATACTTTGCTAAACTTATCGCTCCCGAATTATCTTCAAAAATATTAATCGGTTTTTCTAAAGTTACATTAAACAATTTTAGCAATTCTTTCACAACTTTCAATTCACTCACAGCTTCCGACAACGCTACATACTCTGCATATGTCGAAGCCTTTGTTACACACTTTTGTTTTCTAGACTTCCAATAAATTACATTACCAAATAATCGAATTACATAACCAGTTGTAGATTTTCTGTCCAAATGGTCACCAGCCCAATCGGCATCAACATAACAATCTATAATTTCAGAATTATCATTTCTTTTATAAGTCAATTTTAAATCTTTCGTTAAATACAAGTACTTTAATATTCGCAAAGCATATTTAAAGTGTGTTTCATTATAACAATTCTGATATCTACTTAAATAATTTACACTAAAGCTTATATCAGGCCTTGTAGCTGAGCTTATATATAATAATGCACCAATTAAATTTCTATATTGAATATTCCTTCCACAAATATCAGACTTTTCAACTTTTAAATTTACCTCCATAGGTGTATTATACATCTTACTGTTTTCTAAATTATACTTTCTTACTAATGACTCAATATATTTTGTTTGACTTAATTTTATTTCACATTTACGGAACTCATACTCTACGGTAATACCAAGATATTCTTTAATTTTACCAAGATCTTTCATTTTAAATTTTTCTGATAAAAGTTTCTTAATATTTTGCATTTTTTCTTTGTTACGTCCACAAATTAATAAATCATCCACAAATATTAATAAATAAATAGTATCTTTTCCATTTCCAAAAGTATATAAACAATAATCTAAATTACTTTTCTTAACACCCAAACTTATTAAAAATTTATCAAGACATTCATACCAAGCTCTGGGACTTTCTTTTAAACCATACAAAGCTTTTATTAACTTACACACTCTATTTGTACCATCCTCATAACCTTTTGGTTGATGGACATATACCTCAGAACTTACTTTACCATTTAGAAATGCAGTTTCTACATCCATTTGTTCAATAATTAGACCCATTTGACAACAGTATGATAATAAAATCTTTAAAGTTTGCATTCTCGCAACAGGAGAATAAACATCATCAATTTTATCGGTTTGCTGAAAACCTCTTACAACTAACCTGGCCTTATAAGCATTGTCAGACTTTTTTGTATAAATCCATTTTACATCCAATATTTTTTTACCATTTACATTTTCAACTAATTGCCAAGTCTTATTTTTATTTAACGAATCAATTTCTTTATCCATAGCTTTTGACCAATACTTACTTTCATTGCTCTCAAGCGCCTCCTCAAATGTACTAGGAGTATCTGCTCTACAATAATTTGCAAAAATATTACTATTATATACATAATAATCTTCATATCTTTTTGGTGGGTTTCTTATGCGCTCAGATTTTTTTATTTTATTTTCATTTTCATCCCCTAGATTTTCATCTGTACCTTTAAAGCTATCATCAAGAGATTCATTATCTGTAGATTCATATACTTCTACATCAGATTCACATTCATTCAAGCCAATACAATTTACATTTTCTTCAACAATATCAACATGTCTAGCCACTATTACTTTTCCATTAATTAGCACTCTATAACCAACTTCACTATAACCGATCAAAATTCCCATATCAGCCTTTTTATCCCACTTAGAAAATCTTTTTTGTTCCGGTTTTCTTACAAAAACTTTACTACCATATAAATGTAAATTTGAAACATTCGGTTTCGTCCCAAAAAATATTTCATAAGGAGTTTTCTTTTCTATAGTATTTGATAACGTACGATTTTTCAAATAAGTAGCAGCACAAACTATTTCAGGCCAATATTTTTTATGGATTTGTGCTTCAGCTAATAAACAACGTGACATATCCATTATCGTTCTGTTAAACCGTTCTGCGGTTCCATTTAATTCATGTATGTAAGCAGGACAATTATTAATTATAATACCTTTTTCTTTGGCAAAATTATAAATATTACCATTTAAGTATTCTTTCCCATTATCACACCTCAAAAATTTAATTCTTTTACCCGTTAAGTTTTCACATTCATTTACATATTGAACAAGACAATTGAAAACTTCTACTTTAGACATCATGGTATAAACTTTAGCTATCTTACTGTAATCATCAATAAAGGAAATAAAGTATTTTTCCCCGTTTAGACCAGCTGTTTTAAAAGGTCCACACACATCGGTATGAACAATTTCTAAAATATCTTTTGCTCTTTTTCTATTATTTTCAAATGGAATATTATGCATTTTATTTTCAACACATATTTTGCACTTCATGAATTCTGATTCAAGTTCATTTGGAATACCACTTAACAATTTATGTTTACACAAAATATTCAAATAATTAAAATTTACATGGCCCAGCATACGATGCCACCTTTCTTTTTTACTCATATTATCACAATTTTTATTTGCAACATTTACCAATGACTCTACATTTTTTAATTTACTTTTCATCTTATATAGACCATTTTCTTTCCAAGCTACAGCTGTAGTATTTCCAAAATTATCAATAATTTTTGTCATTTTACCTTTAGAAATAATAGTATTATTTTCCGTTATTTTACCATAACTTATTAAATTTGTATGCATATCTTTAGCATAAAATACATTTTGCATGTTTACTTCATTTTTCTTACCAAAAAGATCAAAGTAACTTACCACATTACCAATTTTAGTTGCTTTTACAACTCTATTATCTCCCAAATAAACATTAACAGGTTCTTTAAGTATCATACATTTATCAAAATATTTATCATTATTTATTATATGGTCAGTACAACCGCTATCTAATAACCAATTAATCTCGCAATTATTAAACTTATCTTTATCTACCTTACTATTATGCGCCGTGTGATAGTCGACTCTTATAACCCATGCGCTCGTATCTGGATTCTTCTGCTGCGACTGAGTTGCTTGATGTGCTCTTGCACCTCGCTGACTTCGAAAATTGCCATGCCGTCTGGCGTAGTTACTTTTTTCGGTTTCTTGTCTGCCTCGTGGTGCTCTCCATGTATTGCTGCTGCCTGCCGCTTGGCCACCATATTTACAGTCTCTCTTGATATGACCAGTTTTGCCACATTGAAAGCATGTTCGCAGTTGTCGACTTTTATCCGCCATGAATGCGTTAGATTTTCGTCCAGGATATTCATCCTTTTGATGCTTTATTTCAGTCATTTGAATTTTACTTTTCACATAATCCACAGTTTGATCTTCTTCTTTTAATGCGTCTATTAAATCGCCTATATAACTGTATGAATCCGGCAACGTATTTAACATATAATTTAATTTTTCTTTTTCTGACACAGTAGCACCCGCGTTTTTAAGCTCGTTCACAGTTTTTTCAAAATCACTGAAGAATGTCGCTGCATCAGTATAATTTTTAAGTCTTAATTTTTCCAATTTATTTCTATATACAATTTGCAATGCCGTAGACTTTTTCAAATACATTTCATCAAACTTTTGAATTATTTCATACGCCGTTGTTTTATCACTAATAAATTCCAATTGCTTATTCGTTATATTACTGTATATATAGTTCATAACCTTTAAATCATTATCGTCCCACGGGTCTTTATCCTGTGCCGTTTTTGCTCGTGTTATCACTTCATCACATTTTTTAAATTTCAAAAACAACACAATACGTTTTCTCCACATACTATAGTCCTCTCCATCAAACACTGGAATTGTAATGTCATTGTACTTCGCCATTTTTCCGTATCACAGCATGCGACAGCACAAAAAAACGATACTATACTCACTTAAACTCTTGACCACAAGTTTATTAAACCACGCACCTCTGCTATCATGTTAAAGTGTGGATTGAAGAAATATAAGAGTTTTCAGAGTATAATAAAGTTTATTAAACCATACACAATACATACTTAATACACAGTACTACGACACGTGCTTCACTCACGGCGTCTTGTTACAAACTAAAAACTAACAAACTTATACATGCTCACGCGCATTACATATATTATACAATATAAATGTATTGCATATATCCAACAGTATGTATATTACTTTAAAAAGTAATGTTTGTTTCCCAGTTTGTAACCATTTTTCTATGTAAATTTCCACAATGTATAAAACTATAAACAATTATGGTATTTTTTGTGGATTATGAAATTTGCCTGACTTTTCACCAGTTTTATTGTTTTCCCCTGACTTTTAGCAAATTTACAAGGCATTCCCTGACTTTCCAGGTCTGTGGGAACCCTGATATTGTTATATTGACAACACAATGAAAACTCAATTGAGTGGTATGAACAGCTGATACAATCATTCTTAATTTGTCCTATTGCAGAATTATGTAAATCATGACAAATCAAAAGTAATTATAATATTTTATATGAAATATCATGAAAAGGGCTAAAACTGTGAAATATTATGAAAAGCAACATATTCATGAAATTTATGAAATGTTGATAAACTTCATGAACTTGAAAAAACATTAAATATAGTTTACAATACTTCTCAACCAAAAGTACAACTATTCAGTCCTTTAAAAAAAAGGAACATTTTATGTTCATAGAAAATCCATTCACCAACTTCCAGAATCCCTAATAACTGGAATTGTTTTAATTATTATTATTGTTATGGCTTGTGGCAAGCCAGTAGGAGATGTGCCCTGTTCACATTATACATTGCTAACAATCAAATTCTTCTTTATTTCTGCATCCAAATATTAAATTGTTTATTCCAACCTCAATATTATGATGTTTGATTATGCTACCTCAGTAATTTATGAATAAATTTAAAGTAAATATCGACAATGTTAAACCTCATTGTGTGTTCACCATGAATATATTTTGTGTGTGCGTGTGTTGTCAGTACGGTTTGTATGAGTATGCGGATATAGGAAAGACTGTAACCATTAATTAATATATAGATGTAGATAATCTACACATACAAGTATCTGTGTACAGTGGAACCTCGACATAACACCCCTGTGATATAACGCGACCCTTGATGTAACGCTCATTTTTCACGGTCCCGGAAAATGAAATAGTTAAACTTGGGAGCTTTATGTAAAGCGACCCTCGATATAAAGTGCTTTTTGGCCGGCCCGCAAAAGAGCGTTATATCAAGGTTTTACTGTATTGTGTTAATTCTTGCTGTGTTGTTGTTTTAACTTTACAGCAGTCTTATTCCAACAGGCATTATGTTAAGTGAATTTATTTACTGGTATCTACAGTACTTCATATGAACACACACACAAGCACACGTATGAATCTTGTGTTTTTGTATGTATTTCAAAAACACTCCTGAAATTATAAGTGATCAAATAATTGATATTGGAAACAAACTAAGTATTAATACAATGATAGTAGAAATCTCATTAAATTTTCAGCATTTATTGGTGAATTTACAAAAAGGAATTCTGAGAGACAAGAACTGGTTAGACCTGTTTGGGTTAGTTGCAAAGGAATTGACGCCAAA
Source organism: Magicicada septendecula (assembly GCA_034769895.1). NCBI lineage: Eukaryota > Metazoa > Arthropoda > Insecta > Hemiptera > Cicadidae > Magicicada > Magicicada septendecula. Next base: position 565,654,747 of record CM068368.1, on the reverse strand, counting down.
TACACAACATATAGGTAAGTTTTGTTGCTATAAATATGTTAAACCTTCTTACTCTTTTGATACTGAAATGATATAAGATGTAACATAAAATGAACCATAAATATAGTAAGTACAAAATCATGTATTGAAAAACTAACTTCAATTAAAACTCTGTTTTACTTCTCAGTACACTTGAACTTAATAGACTCAATTAAATTCAATTGATTGATATATTGTAACATTCATTAAGTTAACAGTGTGCCATGTACTATTAGTATATTTAAAAAAGTCATTACATGAATTATTATGTCTAATTTCATTTGTCAATAGTGTATCAGTAACAGTGACCAAATTATCATTTTCATCATTCATTTTGCTTGTAATTTGAAGATTAACTTTAAAAAAAAGTCCCAGCACATCACAGTATTTGACACTGTATCCTTGTCACCCTCTACTATACTTACCTCTTACTTCTTGGGTCAGACATCCAGCATCAAGTGATGCCGATGGCCCGATCTCCATAGTATACCGCAGCTGCCAGACCCCATACAGCCTTGGTCCTGAGGACATCCTCCAGCTTCCCATTGTCACCAATAAGTGCTCTCAGTCTATCTCTCCTGCCATTGATGGAAGTGCATTCCAGGAGAATATGAGCCAGTGATTCCTTCTTTTGCTCACTGCAGTTTTCACAGTTCAGGGAGGTGCTCAGTTTAAATCGGAACAAACATTGTTGTGTAACTATGTGTCCTGTTCTGGCCCTTGCTGCAAAGTTGGCGATTTCTCTTGGGACACCTTCATAGACCTTGTGGTCTGTTGGTGTTGGCTGTAGCTCAAAGAGCCGTCTCCGTCTCCCCGTGTTTGCTTGTCTCCATCTCTCCTTCCATTCTTCCTGGATCATCCTCGTCACATCACTCTTTAATTTTGATAGGGACATCTGTGGCATTTGATTTGGCTGCATTTTCGCAGATGCTTTCGCGATTTCATCAGCCCACTCGTTACCCACAATTCCACAGTGGGCTGGAACCCACTGGAAGGCTATATTTTTCCCCTTCATACTGAGGTGAGTGAGGAATGTCCTTATTTCTGTTATCCGGAATGCATAGTCATTTGGATGGGGTCTCTTCAGGCTTTCTATGGCACCCTTTGAGTCGGTCAGTATACAGATGTTCTGAGCCTCCATCTGCAAGCATTGCGTCAACACAGCGTTTATTGCTAGTAATTCAGCATCCAGGCTTGAAATGGAACTGCATGGAATGAAGTAGCTCTCGCCTGTTTGTATATAATAACCGGCACCAGATTTGGATTCTTTAAGGTCTACTGATCTATCTATATAGATTTTGGTATACTCCTGGTACTGGTCATTTAGCAGTGCAAGAAACTCTTGTCTCGGCACTTCTCCTGGGTCCTGTTTTGTGAGTTTCAATGGGAGGTCTACTTTCATTTTGTTGTCAATGATCATCCATGGTGGTTCTGAGTAGCAGACAGGTATCAGTTCCGGAGAGCTCTCTGACAAGCTGAGTCTCATTTCTCCAATCCTACTTGCAAAAGACTGTTTTACTCTGTTGCCCCGCAAGGTTGACAGCGGGTGAGTAGTCGGCAGAGTTTGGTTTTTCGGATTTTTTAACCATATTTGTTTTTTTTATATACAGCTCAACTGGGTAAATATTAAGTTCTATTTCCATTGCAGCCATTGGCGTGGTTTTCGGACATCCAAGGCACGTCCTAAGACCTACTGTTTGAAGCAGTTGCAGTTTGTTGATATGGGTTGTTGCAGCTGACCCCCACACCTCATTGCAATACATCATTTTTGCTCTGATGTACGACAGATAGAATGATCTCAGTGTAACCGTGTCTGCACCCAACTTTCGTCCTGCTACAGCTTTCAGGGTGTTTAGGCGGTTTGCACATTGACCCACCACCCGCTCAATATGGGTCTTCCATCATAACTTCTTATCTAGGCTGACTCCCAGTAATTTTGGACATTCATTATATTTAATATTTGTGTTATTAATGACTAGTTTTGGAATGAACCCCACATGGTTGCTTTTTCCTGGTAAAGAAAGCGCTCTCTGTTTTTTTAGCTGAGATTTTTAGGGACCATTTTGCCACTTTTTGGGCGGTTTGTTGCACACGAAGGTTGGCTCTCTCGGGTCTTCATCTGATGTAAAGAAAGTGACATCATCAGCAAATATGATATGATGGACATCTGGGTGAGTGTTGTCCGCGATGTCATGGATTGCGATATTAAACAGAGTCAGGCTGATGGCAGAGCCCTGCACAATGCCATTTTCCACTGTTGCACTGCCAGAACCTTGACCATTAACTACAGTTCTTATTTGCTGGTTCTCTAGGAAATTTGCCAGATATTGGAGGAGTTTACCTTTTATACCCAGTTTCATGCATTTTAGTAAAATGGTTTTATGAGGTATCTTGCCAAATGCAGCCTCAAAATCGATCAGGATGGCAATGGTTGATTTCTGATTTTGGAACCCCTCATAGATTTTGTCTGTGAAGTAGAGTAGCACATCATTTGTGCTTCTCTGTTTCCGGAACCCAAACTGGCAGTTACTTAAGCTGTTTGAAGTTTCAAGTTTCCATATTAGGCGTGAGTTCACTAGTCCTTCTAGAAGCTTCCCCAAGCAGGATGTTAAAGCTATCGGGCGGTATGAGTTAATCTCCATCAAATCTTTATTTGGCTTTCGAATAGGGATAATCTGTGCTGCTTTCCATGACTGTGGAATGGTACCGGTTTTCCAGACTGTATTAAAGAGTTGTAGGATTTTCCTCAGGCTTTCACGGCCGGTGTCAGATGTATGATACATGTTATCCAGGCTGTTTGGCCGTGGTCCATGGCTTATTACAAAACCAAATGTTTAGGCAGCTCCAATGGCTGCCATCATCAGTGGTATAAAAATCCTGAACGTCGGGTGTTCAACGTACAGGCCCACAGTACTGTGGTATAGGCTGAAGTTGTCCTGCCATGCTACCTGTACTTAGTAAGCCGGACATTATTTTTTATAAGTACAGGTAGCATGGCAGGACAACTTCAGCCTATACCACAGTACTGTGGGCCTGTACGTTGAACACCCGACGTTCAGGATTTTTATACCACTGATGATGGCAGCCATTGGAGCTGCCGAAACGTTTGGTTTTGTAATAAGCCATGGACCACGGCCAAACAGCCCGGATAACATGTATCATACAGTTGTAGGATTTGTTTCAAGAATTCTGGTGCACAGTGTTTTAACATTTCGTTATGAATGTTATCGGCACCTGGTGCTGTTCTGTGCAGGCTAGAGATCCCCATTTTTAATTCTGTCATTGTAAAGGGTGCATTTGCTTCATCATCATCAAAGAATGCCAATCCAAACCTAGCCGATAATCCCATTTCCTCGTGAGTGAGTAGTTTCAGCCATGAAACTTTCAGCTCTGCACTTGTAGTGATCATTGAATGCTTCTGCTTTTTCTGAATCCTCTTGCAGCCAAACACCTCTTCCATTTTTTACTTGATTTATCTTTTTCCCTGCTTTCCCATCAATAGATCTAAATCTTTTCCAGATTGTGCTGCTTGGGGTATTTGCATTCATAGAACCCACACAAGCCCGCCACGATGTATTTTGCTGCCAATATGGCTTTACGAAGGGTGGCATTCCACTTGTTGTACTGTTTTCAATATTCACTAAAACGCTTTGCTTTCCATTTTTTCCTTGCTTTAGACCGTTTCTTTCTCAGTGCTTTTATCTCCTCATTCCACGTTTCATTTTTTATTCATGTGGTTTTGATCTTGGGGATGCTTGATCTTTGGAGTCGCCTTTTCAGCTGCTTCAAGTAGCGCTTTTCCAATCTCATCCACTGTGCACTTCCCACCTTTAGCCACCTTTGTTAGAGCTGTAAAGACTGCCCAGTCAGCTTTTTTGATATTGAATATGTTATGTACTAAGTGTGGGTTCCGCACCGGCACCCTTGAGAGGGTGATTTGGAAGAATATAGGAAAATGGTCACTTCCCAGATTGTCGCCAACTTGCCAGTTGTTTACAAATTTCTACAAGTTCTGGGATACCAAGGCCAGGTCCAGTGTCCTTAAAGCCCCTGTGGCTGGGGACTGATATGTTGGTTTCTTGTTTTTGTTCAGGAGGATTATATCGTGCTTTTGTATCCACTCAAACAGGCCTGGTCCATTCCGATTTTCCGGTCCGTTGTTCCAGCTTCCATTGTTCCATTGTACCCTCTACTATAATTTAGTATTTTTTCTAGTCACAGTTGACAACTCTGTAGATTAGTGGTGAGGGTATTCAATTTCTGTCTTTGTCTTTGTTCTCTCCCAGTGCAGACATAGTCTTTGTTAAGAGTAGTTGTGTGTGTTTCTCGAGTACAGTTTATTTCAAAATGTCACGTTTCTACCACAAATCTTGTTAAAATTCACCAAATAAGTTTTGTTATGTTTGTGGCCATATTTATTAAAGTAACAAGGTAAATGGTGAAACAAAAAAGGTGAAAGAAGTCTATTTTTTTCTATTTTGGTCGCAAAATTGGTGATAAAAAAAAATTGGTCTCCTCCTGTTCTTGTGCAAGCTTGTAATGTGATTCTAGTTCAGAGTACGAGAGGGAAGAGAAGATCTACACAATTTGCTGTCTGTATTGTGTGGCATGATGAGCGTAGCAGTCATTTTGATGATAATTATTTTTGTCTTATGAACACAGAAAGATGGATATGCAAAAAAACAAACATAAATTGAATATTTGAATGTATCATCTGCTCTTAGACCGGTTTCTCAAGTAGAAGGCTTACCAATACCAACTCCACCATTGAATTGGGATGATACTAATACTTCAGACCTTTAGTGCAATGATGGTACACAATCTGATGAAAATATAGATCCTTCTGAGAACAACTGTGATTACATTTATAATCCTCAAATATCCAGTAAATTGTACCTTACCATCAAAACTAATTAAATAATTTGGTGCATAACTTGAATCTATCAACGGGCTGAACTTCTTGGTTCTAGATTGCAAGAATGCAGTCTGTTAGAAAAAGAAATGCTGCTTTTTCAGCTTTTTTTTATAATAGGAGGGGTCTTTTTGCATATGTTTTGACAACACTGGATTAATAACTGAACTATGAATAGACCAGAAACCTACAGAATGGTGCGTTTTTATTGATTCATCTAAGCCAGCTGCTTATTCAGTTTTAATGAAAGAAACATATAAACATAATTTGAATGTAATTATACATTACATTTTAATTTATTTATATTTTGTATTTTATATTAAGTACAGACAGTTTTTAACTGGCAATTTGTGGGGTTTTTAAGGCCATAGCTACATTACTGAGTCTTCAAGGTGGGTTCATAAAATATTACAGTTTTTATGCTTATAAGGCAGCAAAGCAACACAGCAGCATTTTGCAAAACAGGACTGGCCAAAGAGACCTTATTTTAGACCAGGTGATCAAAATGGCGTGTACACCTCTCTTGTTATACTTGAAAAATTTCTTCTTCCTTCACTTCACATCAAGTTGAGATTAATAAAAAATTTTGTACAGCTCATGGATAGTGAAGGTGAAGGCTTCAAATATGTAAGAGAACTTTTTCCACAAGTAAGTGAACCCAAAATGAAGAAAGTATACTGGGCATATTAGAAAAGTGATTTATTCCTAGAAAAGTGATTTTTAGCTGTGACTGCTTTTACTTTTGAATGATAACTCAACCAACGGGAATTGGGTGCATGGAAACCATTTGTAAAATTAATAAAAGGATTTTTAGGCAACAAAAAAAAGAAGAAAACTACAAACCCCTAGTAAAAGAGCTTCTTTTAAAAGTTCTACCAAGTCATGGGACATCAAATGCCCCTAAAACGACATTTTGTACATTTGCATATTGATTTCTTTTTGGAAAATCTTGGTACGGTTAGTGATGTACAAGGAGAGAGATTCCACCATCATGACATTAGAACCATGGACACCCGATACTAAGGCTGCTAGATCCACCAGTGATGGGTGTAAAGATTTGATTCCACATAAAAAAAATAAATAAGGAAACGATATCGTGTTTAGAGTATGTTAACATTATTTTGTCATTTCCTTTTTATATAGCCTAACATACGCTTAAGTAGTCAAATGAAATGTTATTTCATGATAAATAATAAAGATATCTAAATGATAACAAATATCTACATGTTATCACTTGATAGATAACAAAGATTATTTTTTGCCATTTTTTATGACATGTACAATGTTGTTTATAAAAAAACAACAAATACATGGTCAACAGCTTTTCTGCATTATTTTTTTAATTTTCCAGTGCATAATTAATTATAAATAGGTAATTTCATTGCAGTTACACAAATAGTTTTTTGTGGACCAGTGTTTTCATACAAAATTAACAGATGAAAAGCTGAACTAATACCAAAAATTTCATTTTTCTGGAATGCCACTAACGTACATTGTAACATAACAACAAGTTCGACTGGATGTGAAGGTTCTGCTCTCTGTTTTCTTTAATTTCAACCGCATAGTGTACCAATGAGTTCTTCCCACCTGGTCATACAGTCAGTAAGGAGTACTAACGGAAGTTCTACACTGTTTGCATGAAGCAATCCGAATAAAATGCCTGGATTTGTGGCGAAACAGCTCATGGTAATTTCACCACGATAATGCACCTGCTCACAATTCACTGCTTGTTCATGAATTTTTGGCCCAAAACAACACCATTATGATACCCCAGCCTCCGTATTCACCAAACATGGCCCCCTGCGACTTCTTCCTATTTTCAAAGATGAAAAAACCATGGAAGGATTGCGTTTTGCCAACATTGAGGAGAATAAGACAGAATCACTGAAGAAGCTAAACGCCATACTGAAAATTGTGTTTCAGAAGTGCTTAGAAGATTGGAAAAAGCACAAATGTATTATATCTGATGGAGACGACTTTGAATGGGATAAAATTAATATTGATGAATAAATAAAAAATTTTTGAGAAAAACGAAAATTCCGCGTATTTATTGATCAGACCTCGTACTTTGTTAAAATAGTGACCAAGTTCTGCAGCTCATGGAGCATACTAGTTAATCATAATGAGACAGATGTATTTAAAAAGAGTCCGATGAATGAACACACAAAGATTATTGTAAGATAGTTGAACATATAATATAGCCTACACTTAAATTTTTAAGCTAAGCAGAAGTAGGCCTACTTCAAGATTAGACACTGTGAGCACACTACTAGTGTAAAAACCGAAGATAAAAAACAAGACATTTAAGTATTCGAAGAGAAACAATTTAAATGAACAGCACCAGGCAAAGAAGAATTTACCTGAGCAAGGCTAATTTTTACTTCCATGTTTAATAAGGAAATAGAGGTATGGTGAATCTGATTGTTCTCCCCTCAAAACATGAAGCATTTTCCAAAAACTGTCTGTATGTAGAATTTTTTCTATGGTGAATGATAACTGCCACAAATTCAAACAGAATCACACAATTTTTGCTTATGTGCTCGAGTTGTAGAGGACTCAGTGGCTATTGATTTTGGTGAAGATCGGTTAAGGGGGAGGGGTAGCTTACCTGCAACTTTTTACGTTTTAAGAAGAGTAAAGTACTTAATTTTGATAAATAAAGTATCCTGACAAGAAGGTCATAATAATCCACTGTAGAAAGGTAGATGAAATATCTATAAACAAAAAGGGTAGTTGAAGGGGGAGGGGGTAATTTTTTGAAAACTACATTTTTGATATCGAATAAAGTACTTCATTTTGAAGGATAAGATACCTAAGTAATTACATATAATGAAACTATTACTCAATAAAAGTGTAAATATCGAAAACAAGGTTGTTGTTCGGTTAAGGGGGAGAGACAGTTTACTTGCATTGTTTTGTGTTTCAACAAGAGTAAAGTGCATAATTTTGACAAATAAGTGCCCTGAAAATAAAGTTATATTAATCTACTGCAAAATGGTAAATGAGATATCTATAAATGGAGAGGGTAGTTGAATGGGGAAGGGGGTGATTTGTACAAATTACTTTGGTGATATCAAGTAAAGTACGAGTATTTAATTTTGAAGAATATGATACCTTAGTAATTACATATGAAAAACTATTACTCTATAAAAGCGTAAATGTCTAAAAATGGTGGGGATTGGTTGAGGAGGAGGGATGATTATCTGAGTAGTTCAGTTTCTTTATATGAATAAAGTACCTTATTTTTATATATAAAGTGACTCAAAAATAGCATAATTAATGACTACCCCATAAGACAAAAATATCTATAAATAGTAAAAATAGTTTGAGGTGGAGGATATTTTTTTTTAGAAATTATCTAACCGAATTCAAGTAAATGTTTTAAATATAAATCTTAGAACATGGAAGTCATGTATGGTTCTCCATACCGATTTTTATATGTGTACTACATTATCGGCAACAAAGAAGTAGTTTCTGTGGAAGTTTCATTTCAATTTGTCAAATTTTCCAATTTAGATTTAAAAATTTTATATATAAATCGTAGAACATGGAAGTCATGTATGGTTCTCCATACCGATTTTTTATTCTATTTTTGTATATTTGTTTTTGCTTATTTTGGTCCATATTTTTTCCACTTTTTGTGCATATTTGCATGCTTATTTTACTGTTTGATTGTGCTTATAAATCCAAGCTCTACTAATGGTTACATTAAAATAATCAAATTTATTGTTATCCGTTTGCTTTCTGTCGTGAGAATTACACACCAACCTTAATGTTTACCCACATCCTCAGGTAATGGAGTTGTGGGCGTCTATGAATTTATACACATGGCTTAGTTTCAAACTGAGTACTGGAGTATTGTGTCTGTCTTTGTGCAGAAACCATAACACTTCCTCAGTAATGATAACATTTTGCATTTTATTTTGTGTGTATTATGGCCTACGATTCATTATATAAAGTTCACTAATCGATATAGTTTGATTTCTCTGACAGTTTTTTTTTCACTCTTGTTTTTTCACCATTGGAAGCAATGTTGCTTCAGTAACATTGTGTTATATTAAAACAATAAAATTGCATTACTTCTGCAAGTACATTTTGTTGTTTCACTTTATATACCAGTATGTTTTGTATAATTATTCTGCCTCATCAGAAACTATTATTTATATCATATTCCATGAAGTAACATTAGGTGAAACAAAATATATTTACAGAAGTAATTTGATATTATCATGATAATATAACATAATTTATATGATTTTTAGCATAATCATGATATAGTATGATGTCAGGCTCTTGTAATAATTGTCATGATTATGGTATCATATCATAAATTATCAACAATGAACCAACAAAACCAGTGCCAGCTGTGTAAAAAGATTGTAGCCAATATTGGATTAAATGTAAATGCAAAATCATTTTTATGGCAAGAAAACAAAAGGCCATCAACAGATAAGAGAAATTATAGTAGAAAAGAAATCTGGATTGAAAAATGTTTGTTCAGAACTTTGTGAAAAAGTGCCTGAGGCCACATAAATGTTAAATAGATTAAGACCAAGCTAAAATTTAAAAATCAATTTTGCTCCTGAATTTGTTAAGTTACTGCATATTTCTTTTATCTGTTAGTAACATCTACCTATGTTATGTAGTGCTGTTGTTGGTGATAGTTACTGAGTTTTGATTGGTTGTGATTATATGATGTAGGTTTTTGTAACATTAAACAAATCTATGTTATAATGCTGGTAAGTTAAACACAGATTATGAAATATATTCTTAATCTTGTTAAGTCCTCTTACATGTTCTCCTTGTTATATTATAAATACACTTGTGACTTCAGAAGAACTTGAGACGTGTTGACATTGAAAAATAAATATGAATACATTGTTCTCATTGTGAAAGGTAATTTTAAATTTTTATAGGGAAAATAATTTAAAACAATATTGTTACAGCAAATCCTAGTAAAGTGTACATGCAGTGGACATCAAGAGCACAGAAAATGTGGCCTGATGTGCTAGATGCTGTACTGAAAGTAGGTCAGTTGCAGCTGATAAGGAAACATATTTTTTATGAATTACATACTGGATGTAAATTTGATTCTAAGCACCTGGCGTCAACTCTCGAAACAATGAATGAGTTAGTATATTAGATATATGAACCTCACTATATTGTACTTTTAAATTGTTACCGTATGTGAATTTTGTTTTACACACTGATGATAGGTCTATGTTACTTACTTTCTGTCATATAATTATGATACTTGACATCATGCACAGTTTGTGTTACCACTAATTTAGCATAACAAAGGATGTCAAAACATGTACTGTACAGCTCATTGTTGTATGTGAATTTATATATACACATTATACTTTAATTTTTAAAAAATCTAAATTTATTAGTGTATGGAATACAATAAGAAGCAGAATGAAATTTAACAAGTGTTAATACAGTGTCACATGCAGAAAGAAAGTAATGAAGTTTGGTTTTGGTTTGGTTTATTCAGTTTGGTTTCTAAAAATACCTTTTATTAAATCTTCATATTATAAAATAAAAAAGTTTTCTAAAGTGATACAGCATTAATACACATGCAAAAGATACAGGAAATCTTTCTTATAAAGATTTTATTTCTCTTAAAACCAAATGTGTTGCCCATCCTACAATGAGTCATCCTCAGTGATTTAACTGAGACAGACCACAAAGTGTTGACCCACCCCTATTTATACAGAAAGCCCTGTCCACGATGTTAAAACAAGCTCACATTTATAATAAAATCTCTCTCTGTCCAATAACACCCCAAACAAAAATTACAATAAATTATTTTAATAATTGAAACATAATACATAAAACAAATATTTAAGCATGACATTTATCATTTTACAATACGAATGTAGTATTTATTTCATTATAATGGTCTTGTCATCTTAATTTAAAACAGGTTACCAAACTTGCAGTAACTTGTAACGATTGTCTCTGTTAAAGTTCTTATTTTTATAAATTTTAACATAACACTCTCTGCTTTGAAATTTGATAAAAAATAAACTGTATGTAATAAAAGTAAATTCTAACATAATAAAAGTATCAAGAGATTAAAGTAGCCATCAGAATTTAGACTAAAATCTAGTATATAATTAGAGAAGTGTGAATTCTCATAGAATTCTGTTAAATCCTGAGAGAATTCTAGCAGTTTCATTGTCTCACAATCAATTCATTTTATATTGTAAATGGTAACAAAATGTTTTAAAATTGTGATAATCCTCTTCAGTGCGGTTTCATCATAATACAGTTTTCTCTGATTTATTGTAAACATTGGAACCAACAACTTTCTACTTGAATGACATAAAAAATATGGAGACTCAGTTCTCCTACCTTGCTTTGGCACTACATGTATGTATTATACATTACATGACACTAATTAAAGAGCAATTAATTTTATCAGTTGAGCTAGTGAACCAGCTCAAGCTGTTTACTCCACATATACAAATTTGTATTTTATGATTAATGCAGATGATAGGTAATCTACAGGTGTACTTCTTTCCTTTGTGTTATAATTGAAATCTTACAAATTGATTTCTGAGCTTTGTAATTTTAGAATGTTTATAAATTTTGTAAACAACATAACTGCACAATGTAAAGAATTTTATCTTACGTAACAACTTAAAACATGTATTTTCCATCATTACAACAAATTATTAATATTTTTCATCTAAACTATTTAATAATTTAATAAATAAATAATTTAAAATATAATTTTATTATAAACGTTCTTCAGGTAATTTTTACTCGTAATGAATAACATTTGCTATCTAGAAGCACCGTGTGGCATTCAAAAATTACTATACAGAAATAAAGGATTGTAAACATTATAATACTTGCAACTAATACTGTTTTAATTCTAGAATAAACAGATTTTGTGTCATAAACAAACATATTTATCCTTTACCATCCTATTGTTTATGAAACAATGTTTATATCACTTAAATACACTAATTTAAATGAATTGTGTCAAATGTGAACCAAATTCAGTAATTACTGTGGAATGGTTTGTGTACATTTTCAGAGCTCTTCTGAATGAGATCACAGAACATTACAAAAACCCATCGACAAAACCATATCCAAAAGATGACAATCCATTATTGCTGGAAGTTTCAACGTATTTAGACTGGGCAGGAATTGGTAATCCATATGCAAAGATCTATGTCACAACAAAAAGTTTACAGTTCTTCTCGCTGTTTACATTTCTGTTTGTAATCGCACAGTGTGGAAAGTTGACTTATGTGAACAACCTAAGTAAGTACACTGAAATGTGCTTTGGTTTACTAACATTACATTAAAAACAAAAGGTATTCACAAGCTTTTGCAAGTAAGTTTTGTAATATAATTAAAGAAATAGGTTGTAGAACAATAATGTTCCTTGTACATGGTAAGTCAAAAAGTAAAGGCAAATTTTATTTTCCCTGCTGCAGTGGATGGCAGCACTGACTGAACAATGACGTATCATAACCTCAAAGTTTTTTTGTTCTTTAGCTGTGTTGTTTCAGTGCTCAGCTCCATTCGTAGTGATTTCAAGGCATTTTATTATGAGTGCCCCATTGTCCATGTGCACCAAGGAAGAAATGAGGGGTGTGGTACGTTTTCTGCACTCTGAAGGGACTAAACCTGTGGAGATTATTCGCAGAATGCAGCAGCAGTACGGTGAGAGCTGTCTTAGTGAACGCAAAATTTATGAGTGGATAAATTGCTTTAAAAATGGTCGTGTATCTATCTGCGATGAAGAGCGTTCAGGTAGGCATCCACTTCGAAGACGGACAAGAACATCGAGACAGTTGAGCGAATGATTCATGATGATCGTCGTGTCAAAATTGATGATATTACGCATGCGTTGAACATTAGCCACGGTTCAGCAGTTGCAATCATCCACGAATCACTAAATTATCGCAAAGTGTGTGCTCGTTGGGTACCACATCGACTGACAGACCAGCACAAACAGAAACGTTTGGAAATTTTGAAATCACATTTAAGGCGTTTAGAAGAGGAAGGAGAAGAGTTTCTCAGTCGCATAGTAACTGTTGATGAGACGTGGGTCCATCACTTCAAACCACAGAGTAAGCGGCAGAGTATGGTGTGGAAACATCCATCCTCGCCTACAGCAAAAAAGTTCAAAAGACAAGTTTCTGCAGGAAAGTTGATGATGACAGTGTTTTGGGATATGAAAGGTCCACTTCTAATTCATTACACTCCTAAAGGTCAAACAGTGAATAGTGACAGCTACTGTGAGCTACTGCGAGATCTGAAACCCAAAATCAAAACAAAGAGGCGACGAAAACTTTCAAAAGGTGTGCTTTTGCTTCAGGACAATGCCCGTCCTCATACTGTGGGGAAAACATCCAGTGCTGTTTTTAGCTGCTGGAGCATCCGCCGTACAGTCCTGACCTAGCTCCAAGTGATTTTCACCTTTTTGGTCCGATGAAGGAGCACCTGCGTGAATCCAAGTTTTCGTCAGATGACGAGGTTGTGGAGGCGGTGCGCGAGTGGGTGTGCACGATGCCACAAATCTTCTTCCAGGACGGAATTACGAAGCTTGTCAAGAGATGGACCAAGTGCATAGAAGTTGAGGGAGATTATGTAGAGAAATGATGTTACTTGTCATCTTGTTTTCACAATAAAAAGTTCCTTTTTAAAAATTTGCCTTTACTTTTTGACTTACCCTCGTATATTCTGATAAGGCCTCGTACATAACATCAAGAGGATTTACAAAGATATATGAACCAACATTTAAATTTCTAGAATACTATCCATTAATGACAGTTGTGTGTGCGCATGTGCATGCGTACGTGCGTGCATGTGTTGTGTGTGGGTGTGTGGGTGTTGTTACTCATCGTATGTTACTTTTTTTTTTAATTTTGCCATTTATCAAAAATATTGAAACCATATTGAGGCCAGTGGATTGACCGTCTTAGAAAAAACAATTCTGTTGAATGCAATGAATCAAGGCTTATTGTTACTGTATTCATGAGTGAAGTTTGTGTTAAAAGGGTAAAACATTTAAAGAAGGAAAAGTCATGATTTACTAATTTTAGGTAGTGTAGAAAGGGAATGTGATACAATTTGTACAATAAACTAGAAAGGGTAGTGTAGAAATCTGAGGTAATGTAATGAAGAAAAGCTCAGTAAAATATTTTCAGTTCATTTATTATTCTTTTGTATTTCAATGACTAAACGCTATGTAGCGACTATTATTTTCTTGACGTCCATATTTTGCACATTTTTCTATTTGTACAACAGTGATTATTGTATTAAATGTCAGATTTTTTTTATAACTTTGAATTTCGAACAGTTAAAAACTCCTTCAGAGGGAGTGCTTTGTTAACATGTGTGTTGTTCTTTTGCAAGAGGTCCATGCTTGTCTAACTTTCTCAAATGATATTTTATAAAATCTAAATAATAGACCTGGTGGAACAAATTCATTGTTCTCTTTTTTTCAGTGGCCAGTGTTAGACAAAAGCTTCACCCAGGCCCAAGCCTTTGAGAACTAAGAGATAAAATGTTTTTTTTTCCATGGTGACTAACCGTTATGAGAATTTACAGTTCTATCACATTACTTTTTTTTCTTCACGTAATAATCAAATTTTCACTTTACCAGTAACATCAGCACAACAGTGACATTACCACATATGCATTACTGTAAAATGTTGGAACATTAGGCTATGCAGTGTCTTCTCTTAACTTATGTTCACAAAGACCAGCCATTTGTGTCGTTTACCAGATGTGTCTTAATATTTGTGAAAACTAAGGAATTTTGCCTCTCTGTCTAGGAAAACTACCTCTGTCTTCCTGTCCTGCCTAATTGGTGAAACATTGTGTCCACATTGTATAAGTGTTCAGTGATTATCCTATATACTAGACACACATGTCCTGTCAAGTTCCATTGGAGTTAATATTTTGCAGATTGATGAAGACTTTACTTTTTACTTTCCTTTAAAGTAAAAATAAAATTCCTTTTACGTTCCTCAATAAGGAGTTTTAACATTGAAGTTATATTAGAGGAAGAAAAGACTAATAAACCATTTGAAAATGTTTGGTTAGTAATTTAACCCCACTGATATTTATTCTGTAACTGTTCGAATTAAGATTTTGAAATATCAGTTGTGTCACACTATTTAATAACCTTGTATCACATTATTTAATTGGATCACCTTGCTTATCCACAGCCTTACTGGAAACATGGGTTCTATCTATCACTTTTAACTTGAGCATTACTATAACACATATTAATACACATTCTTAATGCTTCCCAATGTATCTGCCATTGTATCAAAAACAGAATATTGCTACATCTAGTATTCCATTTATACAACTTGTTTTAGTATCTGCATGGGGAACCCCATATGAAATCCTGCTTGTTCACTGGCTTACATTTCCTTTAATCTGTTTACGATTTGACTGTGAATAAGCACGGTAAGCATGGCAAATACTTCATAAATTGCAGAGATCAAACAGAACCTTATAATTATCAGTACTAGAGGGATAAGATTTATTTAAGAAGAAAGAGGGTGTCCTGTAGCTTTCATGTCCTTTTTTCAAGTATTTTTATTGCATTTTCAATTTTTTTTCTTTCTTCTAGGACTTTAGGTTTAAGCTTGTACTACCTGGCTAATAATCATACACATTCATCATAAGTCTGGCCGTCTTGCACAAATATCAATCATTTCCAATTACTCCTGTACTCCTTTATTACATCAAGGAAGCTACAGATGTTTAGCTTACTTAGAGTATTGCCATTTCTGTGAAGTACGTCCCCTCACTTTTTTTGTAAAAGTTGTTTCCATGAGTATCCACAGCTCACTTCTAAATGAGATCTTGTTATATGACTGGGACAAACATGTTCCAGGATTTGTACAGTCATTCTATAATTTTGTTTCTCATACTATTTTTGTTGAACAATGTTTCAATGTTTATTGTTCTGAAGTGAAAACTTTTTCAGACTCTGTATTAAGAAATCTTCTGAAGTACAAAACAAGTTTCCTTCAGAACACTATTCCTATAAACTTAAGAAAAAGGAACCCAAGATATGGCTTCTATTTTTACCGAGTTAAAAAAAAATTAATTTTTGTTAATTTCATTCTATTTCTGACACACTTGCAGTGTAACATACAAAACGAAAACAGTATCAAATACTGGTCATAAATGAGGTGCACAATAATAGCTGTAAGTCATCAACATGATGGTATCACCATCATGCAGTACTACCATAGCAAAGAGTTCATGAACTATTTTATTAGGCCTTGTAAGTAGTAAGATAAACATTGTAACGTATCTTTTTATTAGTTGCAACGATAATAATAAGATTTGATTTAAATTTTGATTATTAGTATGATTGTGATTATTAATAGCATTGGTGTGGGTGTTCACGTTTAATTCTTTTAGTTTAAAAGAGTATTTAGCACTTCACTGTCAACCTCCCCACTTACCATATGTGGATGTTTTCAGTGTTCTTGTTGGTGACTTCTTCTGCTGCAAAAAACACTTGATACATATATATGGATATTCTATTTGAATATCCTAAATAATGCACGTGCACAATAAAGTAAAATAATGGTTTAACTGTAATTTGAATGGTATTGAACATTCAAATCCTACCGCCACCTTCTGATAGAACTAATAAAAATTAAACTATTTTAAAAAAATCAAAAACTCTGTTCCACTGGTAAATAAATTGGGATTTATTAACAATTATAAAATGCCATGAACTCTTTTAAAAAACAATCCATTAATAATGTCTTTACAAAACAATAATTACTATAAACAATTCTTGAGCTCTTTATACCTCAAGGCTGGTAACACTGGGGTCTGGTACAATAGTTTTAGTTAACGAGGTTATGTCCTCTTTACTCAGTTATATTACCAAATTCGTGTGTTCTTGGAAGATGCATGATACCAGATACAAGATGTTATCTTATCTAACAATATTTAATAATGAATTACTACAAAAACAAACAAAGATTTAAAATTATAAAAGTCGGTACCATAAACCGATATATATCGTACTATCGTACGGCGAGTAGAATGTACACAGCAGTTGTGTTGACAACACATGCTTGGTGCTGCACTGTTAAAAATACTATTATTATTTATTCGTTAGTTATTAAAGTCATTTATTGGCAAGAGAAAAAATCTAGAATAAAAAAACTCTTGTGATAGCTTTCATTGGATTGAAATTATTTGAGAACAGAATCATTACTTGGTGACAAAGTTATCATTGGTATTTCTAGGTTAGTTACTTGACAAAAGTAAGTAATTATTTTGAATAAATAGATTATTCATTAAATTCTTAATAATATAAACACATACATTTTATTCATATGTCAGCTGATGTATAATTATCAGTTGTTTAGAACATTTTCGCAATAAACTAGTTATTCGTCAATTCAAACAAATTTAGTCAAATGAGCGACTATTCGTTACACTTGTATGTTTGATATTTAAATTAATACCGATTTTTTCAATCACGATAAAATCGTAAAATATTTATTTTTTTAAATTAATAATTGCGATATAATTCATTTATTCGATTCTGATAATTTTCATCATGGGTTATGCACTTCGGTACTTTTGGCTAGTGCAGTCCCAAAACAATATCTCTTCGTTTACTAATGAAAAATTATTATTTCAATTCAATTCGTTAAATAATTAAAATGGAGTACTCCCTGTTTTTTACAAAACACAAAACACGAAAACACAACCTTTATTATACACTGGTCGGTTTATTATTTTAATTCACTTAAAGCACTGGACACTCGTTATTATTCTGTGGTGTACAGGTTAATGTATGTAGCGTTACTTGTGTAGGTGACGCGCACATTTTAAATAAAATCTTGACACTTTTCTTCATCAACTTTGCTCGTTGAGTGATGCGGAACGACTGAATGCTTCATCAAAGCGTCTCCTGCTCGTCTGGTTATTTTAAGTCATTTGATTGGTTTACAGGGTCAAACTCTCTACCCCAAAACACTTTAGTTAAATAAAACTTTTAATTTTTTACAAATTTTCGTCTGGGTTGGAGGCTACGGGTGACGTAAGCGTCGATATACAAAATGACTGAAAAGTTTATAAGTGTCATAACTTCTGTATTAATTATCGTATCGTTGAATGGTTAGTGGCATTAGATTGTGGACACTTGCGGCTTTAATTTAAGTCTAAACAAGGATTAAATCCGTTCATTATTAACTCACTAAGCCATTTCACAAACTCATATGGTGATTCTTAATATAAATAAGTTTATTTCACCATATTTTGCTCCAATTACACTATAACACTCATTATTAAACGTCTCGAGTCCATTTCTCTTTCGTTTTAATACAGAAAATAGTTGTAATTACCATTTAAACAATATTTGGTAATGGCGTCCTCAAACGACCATATTCGATTGTTTATAATTGCCTGTAAGGCTATTATTTCTTACCTAATTACATTTGTTTGGCATTCTAATAATAATATATACATTTATTTACATTTGTTCACATTTTATGTTATGAAAAATGTTATTTTTCATATACTAATAGTCTTATCAAAATACCTTCTGTTCTCATTTCTTGAATTTGTCACTTTTTCATTTATTTTACCACATAAGGTATATAATGTTATAAGTTAAAATAGTGTACAATTATAGTACCTTGTTTATTTAATGTATTGATCAGTCTTTTGTTATCTGAAAGCTTTCCAATTCTTAGTATTGTGTTTGTTTACATCAGGTTTTCCAATGATAGTCAGTTAGTTTCTAATAATTCAACTACTAAATTACTACTATTACATTTGAGATGTGTTCTCATAGTAGTATCAGATATTTCTCTAACTACTGATAACATTTTTAGTAATCTTTTAACAAGTTTTGATAGTGTATTTTGCTTAACTATCTTGTCACATAGTGTTTGTTTACATCTGGTTCTATGATTGTAGTCAGTTAGTTTCTAATAATTTAATTATAAAACTACTATTATTATAATTGTGGTATGTTCTCATAGTAGTATCAGATCTTTCTCTAACTACTGATAACATTTTTAGTAATCTTTTAACAAGTTTTGATAGTGTATTTTGCTTAACTAACTTGTCACATTGGGTTTCTGTTCTTTTGGCCATATGCTATCATATTTAATCTGATTTATTTGTTGTGTATTTCAGTACAAATGTTATTTATTAGTTTGCATTACTATTCCTAATTAGTCTTTGATTGAAACAATTGTTGATAGTTGCTTGGTTTAATTAATATATATAATCTTATGTTATAGGTGCACTTCCTATGAGGTTATGTATCAGTTATCTGGTAACAATGTGTAACATATTCTTATGCAGTATTTGATTCTACTATTATCATTTCATTATGGTATTCTATTACAATGGTTTAATTATTAAGTAATACACATGTTTACACTATTTTTCTAAACAATAACACAAGTATTCTTAATCTAATAGTATTACATTTCTTGTTGTGTTGTACCTAGTTTTTTGGTACATTGATTGTTTGATACTTAACAAACTAGCTTATTTGTTACTATTTGTTCTGGACTTTATTTATATTTTATTCTGTCTTGCCGTGGCATTCAGTTATATTTCATTTTAAGGTTTACAAAACTCTTATTATCAGTTCATATGAACAATTATTTTACTGTTCTATCTCACATTTCTCTTGGTGGTCTTATGATTATCTATTTTGGGTTACAATTTTGATTAAACTGGTCACACTAATTGTCTGTGCATTTTAACTAGTTAATCTTGGATTCTTCCTCTTATAATGTTAACTCATTTTCCTTTGTTATAAACACTCTCACTTGTGGGGTTTATTTGGTGAAAAAAAATGGTTAACTTGTTACAGGTTGTCACACTTACATTAAGTTTTCACTGTTATTGTTTGTGATTGCTTAATTATGCTAAACACTGGTTTCTTTATAGTTGATCTTCGAATAATCGTTACACTTCTTCCGGTCATTAGTATAGTTCCTTGTATACTTGGTGAATGGTGATTCCTTGTATTGTCCATATATTATCTTCATTCTTCATGTTATGTTTCCTTTGCTCTTCTTCTTCCTTTCTTCTTCTGTTTAATTGTTGTTCACTATCGGTGTTTGTTCTCCTGGGTTGTACATTACTTGTGATAATCAATGTTCACTTATTCTTGTCATCTTCTTCAATATTTCCACTGGTGGTAGTCATTGGTCCATAGTATTTATATTAATAAATAAATTGGTTGTTTTACCATCATTGTGGTTGTTCTTGAGTTCTCTCCTCTTCATTTTAATGGTTATGGTTTTTTGTTGTTTCCCCTCACTGTTTGGACCTATTGGCTTCTCTTCATTTTAATGGTTATGGTTTTTTGTTGTTTCCCCTCACTGTTTGGACTCTGTTGTCTTCTCTTCATTTTAATGGTTATGATTTTTGGTGTTTCCCCTCACTGTTTTGACTCTATTGGGCCTGGTTTCTAACATTTTATATTGGCTCGTTGTCATTTTCTTTCTCTTTTGTACTCGATGATGCTATATTACTCTTCCTTCTTCTTTGTTGGATTTTTTTTCAATAATATATCTTTGTAGATACACACTTTTTGTCTACATTATTTTATGTACTTTGAAATATTTTCATGATCTCCCGTCACTTGACGTAATAATTAGTTACTTTATATAACTGCCCAATTTGGTACGTTACATATGCCTTCCTATAAGAATTGATTAATTCTGAATTAGTATATTTATTTTTTATTGAAGAATTCATCAATTGTTGTATATTTCCATGTCGACTCTTATGCTTTTTTATATATCCCTTCACTTTCTTCTATTTGAATCATAATTATTTCTTTTCTATGTAATTATCTCCCTTGTTTATTTAGTTCCCTATTTCCCTAACATAAGTTTAGCTGGGGCAGTTCAGAGTGGCTCACTTTGGCATACAACTCCACTGGCCATACTAACATCAATAAATACGGAGGCACATCATCTCCATCAATAATATAAATGATTGCTGGCATTTTTCATCAGTCAATTCATCTCAAATAATTCAAAAATATAAAGTGGTCGTTCTTTCGACAAATAATAAATATCCTTGGAATTATCTCACGCATCTGCGGTTTATACATTGTTATACTCTCTTCTTCTTGATTCAACTTAACTAAATTCTTCACATTTTACAGGGATAGTTTGTTTACATTTCATCACTGGTATACTCTCATGATCATCTTCGTTAATATATTATTTTTCCATTTTTCTTTGTCATCAATTAATCTTTTCTCTTGGTATTACATTAAACGTCATTTCATAATCTTCTTCATTTTCAGGATTCACTTCTCTGGATATAATTCATGAATATATTCTCATGGTTTCAAATGAGATATAGCCCATTTGATATAGGCTCTCTTCTAGTGTCGAGGCGAGACACTATGGTTGTGTATTATCTATTATCTACATTAATGATATTTATTCGTTTTCGTTCCTCCAACTTCTTATTTTCTTCTTCTTCTATATATCATCTAGTCCATTGTCTCCTCTTTTATCTGTACGGGTATGTTGTTACTTTACTGTTGACGTGGCTCTTGGAAATATTAATTTACATTATATATGCCAAAGATGGTGTTTGTCGTTCTCGTATAGTATTAATTGTAGTACGGGTAAGTTGTTGTTTTACTTGTTGACTTGGCTCTTGGAATTTGCTGTGCCGTAGATGGTATTTGTCTGTCTCGTATAATATTCTTGTATGTACGGGTAAATACAATTTTCTTTATCCTTTACATAATTTCTTTAGAACACATTTTTACATTACAAAATTACAATATAGTCAACGTTTATTTTCACAGTTATATATTCACTTCTTATTTAGTATATACAACAAATAGTCTTCAACGCAATATTTCACTCTTTCTTCATATAGTCAACATTTATTCTCACAATTATATTTTCATTTTTTCACTTAATATCAATAACAAATAATCTTCATCGCAATTTTTCACTTTTTCTTTATAATTTAATTTTCGATATACCGTTTTATGGAAGTTTATGTCAGCATCATTTGTTATCAAAATAGTCCCTCCCATATCTCAATGTTCAGTATTGACACAGTTTTTTTTTCATGGTATTACCATCTCACGCATAGTTCGGGCCATAACTCTTCGACGTAGTTGCGTGGATGATTCTCTCTATCCTCATTGTTGGGGCCAGTATCAGGTTCTGGGCTATCCTCCGCCAGGATATGGTTTATTCGATATATTCTAGGTTCTCCATCATTATTCGCTTGATTATGTGGCGATGCACCACTAGAATTTTCATTTATGATTACCGTTTTGGTTAGTGTTCGGCTCCTGGGATCCTTGCCCATTTCCATTATGGTATATTTCAGTGGTTCGATTGGTTGGTCGGTTATCTCCGCTGTTGTTACTTCTACTTGATCTGTAACCGGACTCTCGTTCCTCTTCGTCACTGTAATGTCGGTGGTTATTGTGGTGATTAGGGAGACTTCTTCGACCTTGGTAATAATTTCGCCTACCTCCCCCTCTGCTAGCATGAGTGTAATGCACTCTACGGAACTGGTTGTTGTTGTTGGTTCCATTACCCTGTCGATGCTGGTTATTTGGGGATTGGTTATTATAGGGTCGGTAATAATTATTACCTCATTGATAATTACTGTCCCTCTGATATCCATTTGGTCTGGGATTGTTGATATTCCCTCGGTCCGCATGATCATTATGGTTACCACCTCCATTCTGTCGTGGTCCCTGTTGGTTATTAAAACGTGGAGGGTTGTTGAAGGTTCTCCCATAATTGTTCCTGTCATTGTGATTGGTGGGATTCACGTTTCCTGGTCCGCCCCGATCATATGTTTGTCCGGGACCCTGGCGGTTCCTCTGGTAGTAGCATTCTCTCTCGTGACTTTCCAACAGAGTGCACATTCCTTGTATGGTTTTTATTTGTGAATTGAGTCTACCCTGTGATACTCCCTGACTGAAATGGTACGCTAGTTTCGTGACTAAACATTCCTCTGGGATGGCCGGCTCCAGATTTCTGGCCAAGCAGATCTTACCTAAAAAGTAAGTAGTCATGGATTGTCTGCCATTTGGGTCATATTTGCTGTTGGTGATGTCGTCCCTTATAATGTTCTGCGTGGAGTCAGACCAATATTTTAGTTTGAATGCTACCTTGAATGCAGCATAGTTCTCCACTTCATGCCGGGTCGCTGTCCACCAGTTGTCAAAGGTATTACGGAATGATTCATCTAACATTCCTTTTATAACGGACCATCGATTTTCTCTGTTTCTATTTATTATTTCCTCCACCCTCTCTAGAAATTCAAGTGGATTCTTCATGTAGGCCCGGAAATCTATCTGTTCCCTACCGTCCAGGTATGTCAATCCAGATAAAACACTTGGGAATGTTCGCAGGCGGTTCATTTCATCTCGAATGTCGTTGAACTCCCTTTGTTGGCGCTCTGTCCATTGGTCTCGGTCACTGGTTACCTGGTGTTTGACTGCATCCACTCTGACTGAAATTTCCTCGCATCTCTCACCCAGTGTGGTCTGTGCGGTCATCATTTCTGTTTGCTTCCGTTCCACGACTCCTAGCTGGTTGTTGTGGATTTTCTCCATACTGTCTATCCGTTGGTTGACATCTGTTTCCGTTTGTATTATTCTTTGTTTGTTATTTTCTCCTTCTCTCCATATGTCTGACATTTCTTCATGGATCTCAGTTGTTAAGATGGCAATCCTCTCCTCCGTTGCTTCTAAGTTTTCTTCTAATTTCTTCTCAACCATTTCAATTGTATTTTTGGCAATTTCTTCCGCCCTGTCATTATTGTTGGCCATTTGTTGCCACATTTTCTCGTTATCGTTCTTCATTAACTCAATATCTCGATTAATTTTCTCATTGATTTCGTCAATCTTCTTGTTGGTCTCGTCAATTTTAATTCCCAACTCGGCAGACAAATTTTCCTTCATTATTTCCATCTTCTTTTCTAATAGCTCTTCAGTCCTTTGGTTTATGGATTCTTCAGTCTTCTTAATTGTTTCATTTATTTTACTATTCAGGTCCTCCTTCAGAGATTCTATGTTTTTCTGGCTCTCCTTCTGACCTTCTTCTATCTTCTTACTTAACTCCTCCTTTGTGGATCGGTTTTCCTCCTTCAATGATTCAATACTCTGCTTTGTGGATTGACTGTCCTCCTTCAATGACCGTGTATCTTCCTTCAAAGATCGATTGTCTTCCTTTAATTCCTTCAATAGGCTGTACATTTCCTGCATGATATTTGTGTCTCTTGGTATCGTTGGCTTCTCAGGTTGGCTTAATTCAGGTTGGACTTCCTGCGGTATGACTTCCGGTTCATCATCCGGTTGCTGAACCTCCTCCGCCGGTTCAGATTGTTTGTCTTCAACTTCTAACAATATCTCCTCAACATCTTCTGCTGATGTCGCTTCTTTTTCTTCTAATCTGGCCTCCCTCTCTGCCTCTGCTGCTCGTTTTTTCGAAGTCGACCTCCTGTACATCTTGTTACCTTGGTAATGCACTTGCTGTCTTTTCGTCGAATTAGGTTAGAAAATTATTTGTTTAATTACCTAAATTGTTAAGCGTTTTCTTCCTAATTCGCGCTCAGACGTTGGGCGCAACGTTGTAACGTTAATAATAAGATTTGATTTAAATTTTGATTATTAGTATGATTGTGATTATTAATAGCGTTGGTGTGGGTGTTCACGTTTAATTCTTTTAGTTTAAAAGAGTATTTAGCACTTCACTGTCAACCTCCCCACTTACCATATGTGGATGTTTTCAATGTTCTTGTTGGTGACTTCTTCTGCTACAAAAAACTCTTGATACATATATATGGATATTCTATTTGAATATCCTAAATAATGCACATGCACAATAAAGTAAAATAATGGTTTAACTGTAATTTGAATGGTATTGAACATTCAAATCCTACCGCCACCTTCTGATAGAACTAATCATAAAAATTAAACTATTTTAAAAAAATCAAAAACTCTGTTCCACTGGTAAATAAATTGGGATTTATTAACAATTATAAAATGCCATGAACTCTTTTAAAAAACAATCCATTAATAATGTCTTTACAAAACAATAATTACTATAAACAATTCTTGAGCTCTTTATACATCAAGGCTGGTAACACTGGGGTCTGGTACAATAGTTTTAGTTAACGAGGTTATGTCCTCTTTACTCAGTTATATTACCAAATTCGTGTGTTCTTGGAAGATGCATGATACCAGATACAAGATGTTATCTTATCTAACAATATTTAATAATGAATTACTACAAAAACAAACAAAGATTTAAAATTATAAAAGTCGGTACCATAAACCGATATATATCGTACTATCGTACGGTGAGTAGAATGTACACAGCAGTTGTGTTGACAACACGTGCTTGGTGCTGCACTGTTAAAAATACTATTATTATTTATTCGTTAGTTATTAAAGTCATTTATTGGCAAGAGAAAAAATCTAGAATAAAAAAACTCTTGTGATAGCTTTCATTGGATTGAAATTATTTGAGAACAGAATCATTACTTGGTGACAAAGTTATCATTGGTATTTCTAGGTTAGTTACTTGACAAAAGTAAGTAATTATTTTGAATAAATAGATTATTCATTAAATTCTTAATAATATAAACACATACATTTTATTCATATGTCATCTGATTGTGATTTTACCCACTTTATTATTATTTATTACACACATCTGCTTATATTTATATGTATAAATAGTACCATAATATGGCACATACGTGTACTTACCCATTTCAGTCACTGCCGGGCTCATACTCTTCTTTTTAATATGCTTTTTACCTAAGGGGCCAGGATTCATTAACAGCGAGATTTTTGATACACAGAAGGTGACACAAATGATAACACTGTATTATATTGAAAGTAACTATCAAATTTTTAATTTCCCAAATATATTTTGCATACACAACCATGTGGCCAAAATGGCGTCATACAAGATTACCAAAACAAAATGGTGGCTAGTTTAATTACCAAAATCATTCTTAATACTCCCTTTTTGGTTTCTAAATCAAGATCATTGTAACTTTTATATTGCTGCAGCTTTAATCATTTAACTAGTATTTAAGTTGCACACAAACCAATGCCCTTGGCATAGATATTTATGGCCATGTGTTCACTCACACACTCTCACACACGTTCACCCTGTTACAAGTACATTTGTTTAATTGGTTATTCTTGATTAATGAGCTCATTAAAATAATAAAGAAAGATGGTAAAAATTGGACTTCTCTTAGTGGTGGTCGGTGTTGCTCCCTCGCTGTTGTTGGTTGATTCCCATGTTGATGGCCGGTGTTCGCCTCATGTTCTGCTGAGTTTTTTAATTAATTAAATATAAGCACTGATTCTACATGTTATGGTTTATACTGTTACTAAATTCGAGCATTTATTGCTCCACCATCACACTGGTAATTTAGAGTCTAGTTGTAATAAGCTTTTGTTATAAAACCGATCAGACAGTGATACATCGCTGTTGATCCTTTGAAGAACTACGCTGAATTGAGAAAGAGGCAAATGTAAATTTGCGCTTGTGTGTGTGTATTTTACGTCATCAAGCTTTGTCATGCTGGACAACGCCTCGTTGCACGTATTGTAGTCAGTGCGTCATTGTTTTTGGTTATGATGGAACAGTGTTATTATCCAATCACAATGCATATTTACAGTCATTCGTCACAAACACCGCCATGGCCTTTACCGACTCCCGCACGTCCACCGGTGACCTTGGTATGGTACTCTTGCTGAATCTGCTTTGTTCCTTTGTATATAGGGACAATGGACCTAACCATTCTGTATTTTAATGATTAAACAATAAAACATAAAAAATTACCCTTAAATCCCATAACTATGGTATTGGGTCGTTATGTACTGTTACATGATGTATAATTATCAGTTGTTTAGAATATTTTCGCAATAAACTAGTTATTCGTCAATTCAAACAAATTTAGTCAAATGAACGACTATTCGTTACACTTGTATGTTCGATATTTAAATTAATACCGATTTTTTCAATCACGATAAAATCGTAAAATATTTATTTTTTTAAATTAATAATTGCGATATAATTCATTTATTCGATTCTGATAATTTTCATCATGGGTTATGCACTTCGGTACTTTTGGCTAGTGCAGTCCCAAAACAATATCTCTTCGTTTACTAACGAAAAATTATTATTTCAATTCAATTCGTTAAATAATTAAAATGGAGTACTCCCTGTTTTTTACAAAACACAAAACACGAAAACACAACCTTTATTATACACTGGTCGGTTTATTATTTTAATTCACTTAAAGCACTGGACACTCGTTATTATTCTGTGGTGTACAGGTTAATGTATGTAGCGTTACTTGTGTAGGTGACGCGCACATTTTAAATAAAATCTTGACACTTTTCTTCATCAACTTTGCTCGTTGAGTGATGCGGAACGACTGAATGCTTCATCAAAGCGTCTCCTGCTCATCTAGTTATTTTAAGTCATTTGATTGGTTTACAGGGTCAAACTGTCTACCCCAAAACACTTTAGTTAAATAAAACTTTTAATTTTTTACAAATTTTCGTCTGGGTTGGAGGCTACGGGTGACGTAAGCGTCGATATACAAAATGACTGAAAAGTTTATAAGTGTCATAACTTCTTTATTAATTATCGTATCGTTGAATGGTTAGTGGCATTAGATTGCGGACACTTGCGGCTTTAATTTAAGTCTAAACAAGGATTAAATCCGTTCATTATTAACTCACTAAGCCATTTCACAAACTCATATGGTGATTCTTAATATAAATAAGTTTATTTCACCATATTTTGCTCCAATTACACTATAACACTCATTATTAAACATCTCGAGTCCATTTCTCTTTCGTTTTAATACAGAAAATAGTTGTAATTACCATTTAAACAATATTTGGTAATGGCGTCCTCAAACGACCATATTCGATTGTTTATAATTGCCTGTAACGCTATTATTTCTTACCTAATTACATTTGTTTGGCATTCTAATAATAATATATACATTTATTTACATTTGTTCACATTTTATGTTATGAAAAATGTTATTTTTCATATACTAATAGTCTTATCAAAATACCTTCTGTTCTCATTTCTTGAATTTGTCACTTTTTCAATTATTTTACCACATAAGGTATATAATGTTATAAGTTAAAATAGTGTACAATTATAGTACCTTGTTTATTTAATGTATTGATCAGTCTTTTGTTATCTGAAAGCTTTCCAATTCTTAGTATTGTGTTTGTTTACATCAGGTTTTGCAATGATAGTCAGTTAGTTTCTAATAATTCAACTACTAAATTACTACTATTACATTTGAGATGTGTTCTCATAGTAGTATCAGATATTTCTCTAACTACTGATAACATTTTTAGTAATCTTTTAACAAGTTTTGATAGTGTATTTTGCTTAACTATCTTGTCACATAGTGTTTGTTTACATCTGGTTCTACGATTGTAGTCAGTTAGTAGTTTCTAATAATTTAATTATAAAACTACTATTATTATAATTGTGGTATGTTCTCATAGTAGTATCAGATCTTTCTCTAACTACTGATAACATTTTTAGTAATCTTTTAACAAGTTTTGATAGTGCATTTTGCTTAACTAACTTGTCACATTGGGTTTCTGTTCTTTTGGCCATATGCTATCATATTTAATCTGATTTATTTGTTGTGTATTTCAGTACAAATGTTATTTATTAGTTTGCATTACTATTCCTAATTAGTCTTTGATTGAAACAATTGTTGATAGTTGCTTGGTTTAATTAATATATATAATCTTATGTTATAGGTGCACTTCCTATGAGGTTATGTATCAGTTATCTGGTAACAATGTGTAACATATTCTTATGCAGTATTTGATTCTACTATTATCATTTCATTATGGTATTCTATTACAATGGTTTAATTATTAAGTAATACACATGTTTACACTATTTTTCTAAACAATAACACAAGTATTCTTAATCTAATAGTATTACATTTCTTGTTGTGTTGTACCTAGTTTTTTGGTACATTGATTGTTTGATACTTAACAAACTAGCTTATTTGTTACTATTTGTTCTGGACTTTATTTATATTTTATTCTGTCTTGCCGTGGCATTCAGTTATATTTCATTTTAAGGTTTACAAAACTCTTATTATCAGTCCATATGAACAATTATTTTACTGTTCTATCTCACATTTCTCTTGGTGGTCTTATGATTATCTATTTTGGGTTACAATCTTGATTAAACTGGTCACACTAATTGTCTGTGCATTTTAACTAGTTAATCTTGGATTCTTCCTCTTATAATGTTAACTCATTTTCCTTTGTTATAAACACTCTCACTTGTGGGGTTTATTTGGTGAAAAAAAATGGTTAACTCGTTACAGGTTGTCACACTTACATTAAGTTTTCACTGTTATTGTTTGTGATTGCTTAATTATGCTAAACACTGGTTTCTTTATAGTTGATCTTCGAATAATCGTTACACTTCTTCCGGTCATTAGTATAGTTCCTTGTATACTTGGTGAATGGTGATTCCTTGTATTGTCCATATATTATCTTTATTCTTCATGTTATGTTTCCTTTGCTCTTCTTCTTCCTTTCTTCTTCTGTTTAATTGTTGTTCACTATCGGTGTTCTCCTGGGTTGTACATTACTTGTGATAATCAATGTTCACTTATTCTTGTCATCTTCTTCAATATTTCCACTGGTGGTAGTCATTAGTCCATAGTATTTATATTAATAAATAAATTGGTTGTTTTACCATCATTGTGGTTGTTCTTGAGTTGTCTCCTCTTCATTTTAATGGTTATGGTTTTTTGTTGTTTCCCCTCACTGTTTGGACCTATTGGCTTCTCTTCATTTTAATGGTTATGGTTTTTTGTTGTTTCCCCTCACTGTTTGGACTCTGTTGTCTTCTCTTCATTTTAATGGTTATGATTTTTGTTGTTTCCCCTCACTGTTTGGACTCTATTGGGCCTGGTTTCTAACATTTTATATTGGCTCGTTGTCATTTTCTTTCTCTTTTGTACTCGATGATGCTATATTACTCTTCCTTCTTCTTTGTTGGATTTTTTTTCAATAACATATCTTTGTAGATACACACTTTTTGTCTACATTATTTTATGTACTTTGAAATATTTTCATGATCTCCCGTCACTTGACGTAATAATTAGTTACTTTATGTAACTGCCCAATTTGGTACGTTACAACATGTAGCAAGATTTACTTACATTTTGGAATAACAACAGATTTCACAAAAAAGTAATACCAAGTAATGGTAAATCAAAATTAAAGTAAAACCAAAATGTAGAGAAATCAGTCAATAAATTACTAAATTTCAATTTAGTATATATTCTCTCAGCACTTAAACTATTATGTTTGCACATAGTTCACTAGATCTTTACAATTTGCCTCATATATTTTTTACATTCAAATATTTTTCTTCTTCATGTTAATCAGGTAGTCTAATATGGAAGAAGACAGGTGACCCATTAGATGGAGTTCCATTCATAATTGGTTTACAAACGTTGTTTCGACAGTTTCATCCTGAGATTCGAGAGCAGTTTCTAACATATATGGGACAATATGTAATGTCACATATTGACTTTACTGTTTGGTAAGTATTTAGCGTACATCAATTAGTTTGTATTTTTACACACATACACACACACAATTACATAATACATAGAATTACTTTATAGTAGATTCTTCGGTCATCGCTATCATGGTAATAAAAGCACAACACAGAATCTTCTTCACATGTTCACATTATGCATAAGATTTTAATGGAATTCTCACATTTCCATGTAGTACTATTGGATGATCCAGTAGCAGTTCTACTCAACCTGAGCACTGTAAAAGATAACAGTAGGCAGGTCATACATCAACATGCCAAGTCATGTACACAATGTGCCATATGTTCAAAAATTTGTTAATTTATAGATCTCTGTCATCACAATATATTTATATCCATTAATTTATTATTAACAGTTTATACTGTTATGTGATACTAACCTTTAATGTTTTATCAATTGTTTTTGATAATGACACCATAATTTTAAAATTATTTGTATTAACTAGGAAAAAAGCATGTTATTAATATTAATTGGAGTCATATATCCAGAATGAAATAACGTGCAGAAGCTTTTTTGAATATGAGTCAAGAGAGTAGACAAATTTAGAATTATAAAAATGTTTGACTATGTGCATGTTTCAAACTCTTTAAATTCTGTATGTAAATATAATTGTACGCATTGTTTTGTTTTCATGTTTCAGTGTTGTAGGAAAATTAGAATTCCCTGCTGAAGTTACAAATGCACTTCATTTACTACAGAGATTTGTTGAATACTCAGGTCGGCCAAGAAGTGACATTACAAAACACATTCCAGATCCTATTATAGATCTTTTCCATAACAGTAATTTGTAGGAATGGACATAATAAACTTTGGCAGTTATTGTATTAAAACATTCTGAAACCTGCTACATGTAGTGCAGTAATGCAAGTGTAGATGCATATTGTAATGGGGCTTTTGTCACAGGGGATTTATTTATACTATTATGATCTTATTATTCTTTTTGTGATTACTGTTTACTGTTAGATCCATTACTACATCTGACAAAGGGCACATAATTTGTAATCATTCAGTTAGGACAATTTATGAAAACGGACGTGTTATTGCAGTGTGGTAAAAGTGTCATCAAGTACTCCAGCTACATAGTTATGAGTAATTATAAGTTGAAGATGTCAAAAATGTTATGAAATGTTACTTCATTTCTCTCTGCAAATGTAATAGATTGGTGTATACATTATGTAACAACAATTTATGTATCTCAGTTGTGTACAACCATCTTTCTGCCAGTACTGAATGTTTTCACTCACCCCCATAAAGTGACTGATGCGCTCTGTTAACAGTTGTTTGTTATCAGTTGACCCGTATTCAGAGAACAGAAATATTCCATGTTGTAGGTAACCTGACTGTCCTACAGTTGTGATGACTGAGATGTAACTGTTTAGTGTTGATTTTAAGTTTTAAACTCACCTAGTTCCCAGAAATGCTCAACTAATAGTTACATAATGAGCATTTCTGTATGTAACTATTAGTTGAGAATTTCTGGGAACTAGGTGAGTTTAAATAGGTGAGCTCAACTAATAGTTACATAATGAGATTGAGGAAAAGAAACAAAACAGAAGGCAGCCGGAAGGAAATGGGAAAAAGTGAACGAGCTCTGGGCCGTTAACAAATCTAAACCAAGAAAAGAAGCAGTAGCCCTCTTCAGACTAGCAACGGGACATGACTGCCTGGCCGCCCACCTCGAGAAGATACACATTTATCCCACGGCAACATGCACTGTTTGTCACGAACCTAACAGCAGGATGGACGAAGAACACCTATTAGTGTGCTCACGACTCGACAAAAATCAACAATCAAACAGAGACCTTGCAGCTCTCTACTGGTCTGCCAGAAACTTGATGGAATTAATTCCGAAGTATCGCCATAAGAAGAAGAACAAGAAGAAGTAGTTACATAATGAATGCTGTCTGTTTATAGAAAGAGATATAGCATAATTTCTGTTATTTATGTTCCTTAAATAAGTAAGTCTGTAAGACTAAGACATGATAAATGTCTGCTGTAGTGTGTGAAAAAAGTTCACAAAAGGTCTTATAGTGCATTCTAAAGGAAAAGTGAGTTAGAACATCAACATAAATCATAAAAGCCACAGCAAAAAGAAGGTGAGAAGGTAAGACAGCAAGCAGTTGCTCATAGGTTGTTCCTGTTCATTCAGTCAGATAATAACAGGAAAAAGAGTAATGTTTACAAACTGTCTGCCAAGAACCGTTGGAAAATGGCAAGCAGCTATTCGCACCTACATTCAAGGTGCTACAACTCTCATAACCTGTGTACCATCATAACTAGTTGCTTATACATTACTGATTTACTGGAATAATCATATGCTTAGTTTTCTAAGGTAACCAGAAGTGCTCCAAAACAAAAATTTTAAGGGAAAACCTATTTCATTATAAAAATAAAAACAAATAGATAATTTGTATGAACTTACTTTTAACATAAGAATTGAAAACATGGCAATTGTCTGATAACAGAAGATAGATGTTTTACAGTCTCTGCATGTGAGTGAACCAAAAACCTGAAATTAAAGTAATAAAAGTAAAAAAGAGATAATTAAGCTGTTTTTTTTTTTTTACAAAATAGGGTAACTGTGAATACAGAATACAGAATGAATACATATTCTGGTTGGCATTATTATTGTTGTATCATGATATCTGAACATTTGCATTGTACATTGGTATTTGTGTTTCATATGACATTAAAATGATTAAATATTAATATTATACTAAGTAAAATAATTTTTAACTGCAGTGTTGAGTGGGCAAATCAGTGACTCTGTATTCATACTTTTAAAAAGAGGATGAATTTTTTTTGCATCTCCAAGTTTTTGAGTAAATCAGCATGAAGTATAAGGGTTGAAAACAATACAGAAAAGGGCTAATTTCAAAATTCTATCATGGTTATTTGCCTAAAAAGGAGGTTTTTTTAATATTAATAAATATAGGCTAACTTGTTTTTTTAAAGATATGTATCGTACAGTTGTTTCTAAAATAATAATGATCATAGTTTATGATAAATAAAATCATTTTTTGTAGAGAAACGCAGTTAGAACATTTTTTTCTGACTTGTGTTAGTCAGACTTAGAAAAATAGAATGTATAGCAAAATTGAAAGTTAAGGGCATGGGAATGCATGAAACACTTATGGTCAGAGGGGAATGGTGATGTGGGAGTAACTTTGAGATGCGAGGGGAGAATTGTTGTCATGAGCGTCAGTGGAGCTAATGTATGAATATTATTTCAAATAGTAACCAAAACTTGTGTGCAAGGTTTGTTAGTAATTTGTGTTTCGCTTACCACGGATCTCTCTCTCTCTCTCTCTCTCTCTCTCTCTCTCTCTCTCTCTCTCTCTCTCTCTCTCTCTCTCTCTCTCTCTCTCTCTCTCTCTCTCTCTCTCTCTCTCACTCACTCACTCACTCACTCACTCTCTCTCGTTTTTCTTTTTAGTCCTGCAATTGTCTGCTGTTGAGATGTGCTACCAGCTCTTATCAGAATAGAATGGAATGTGCAAACTATGCACTTGTGGACTTCTGCTCCTTAATTACGCTTGACTATCTCTGCAGTTTATCATAAAGGGACGACTTCTTCATACGGTATTAGCTTTCTTGCGAAAATCTTTTAATCCTAGACAACAAAAATTGTTTCAAGAAGAAGGAAAAATCATGTTTTTTAATTCAGTATTTTTAGGTAAATAATATCTTTTAAGAACATCTTTTACCCCCACAAATGTTACAACTCGTAAAAGTAACTGGTGAACAATAGAGATATCATTTATATTATACCAGCTGACATACCAACCTTTTATTGTAAGTTAAGCGAAAAGTTAAAGTTTTAACATGCGATAAACAAAATGTTAATAATTTTTTCATTTCAATATTTTACTTCATTTTATTATTACTCAAAACAAAAACGCACTCACACACACACACACAAACAAACACATTTGATATAATAGAACTAATATTCTACAATTATTTCTATACTGTTTATTTTATACTTATTTATTTTTATTGTAAAGATAAGCAAGACGTTAATAAAAAAGAAACCTTCAGCCTCACTCAAGTACAAGTCTGTGCTAAAGCTAGAATGAATTGTTCCGTTTTCTATGATTAAAATGAACTGTTGAGAGTTTTTATGTTTCGACATAAAACCTCTGTAAAACAACGACATAATTAATAATAAACTGAGATAATAAAAACAAAAGCAAGACTGAGATAGTACGTAACAGTAATTAACAACGTAACTAAAACGTGAGACGAATGTTGGCAACACCTTCGCTTCCATAACAGCTGATTCTCCATTACCCTCCTGCCATTCACAATTTGAAAGTGGACTCGTCCATGAAGAAACTGGTTTCTGCACATATGCATTTAGCTTTCAGTTTTGCTGTGTGCATGAACATCATATGTACTGGCATCACAACAGTAGCTGGTTGTTAGACGTACTACTTTCAAGTGGCATCAACCTTCGTGCAATTCTAAAAAACAGTCATAAGTATTCCTCTGACTTCTAAAAATAATAATAATGTCTATAATTCTTAATATATGTGTATATTGCTTCCTACCATACAATTTCCAGTTACATGCTTGTAGGGTTACAATTGCAGAGATGCTGGATTGGCAAAACACCAGTTGTTCAGAAGCTTACGTAGCTAATTTTTACTTTTTTTATTGGACAGGGACGTTGGCTCAGCATATATTGCTGATTTACACAGAGCAGTAAGTATAGTAGTGCCACATCACCTGTTATTATCATGAAACATATTGTTACTTGGATTGTGTGGTGGATCAAGCAGTAAATATATCATGTGATTTATTAAATACCTTTTATTGTAAATCCATTGTAATTCACTTACTTAAATCAGACAGATCTCCTACTCAAAACAAATATGTTATACACTATTCACAAAGAACAGGAACAATCACAAAGTCAATAAATGTAGCAAAACTAAGATATAACAAATTAAATACTTGAAACTGCTCACAATAACAGCCCTTTAATGACTTGTAAAACACTTGTGAATTGTATGAACATCCAAAATGTATCTGTTGTGCAGCTTTAGCCAAGATTATTAGATATGTATAATCATTAAGGCACCATGCTATATGGACTAATAGGAACAGGTACAGGGTGTGGTATACTCTGGTACAGGTATCAATGTACATGTACCAGGTACATATTCTAGTAGTAAATTCTTGTTTACTGTACTATGATCTAGAATGTGGTGTGCTATTTTTATAACTAATTATGCATCACATTATTATCTGATGAGTCATAATGTTATTCAATGAACAACACATTTGATATAAATAGTTGTTTATGAAATAAATGTAGCCTATATTATGTATTAAGGTTGTTTTTATATAATTATATTTACTTCTGATACATTTATCATTACAGCTTGTTAGTAGCATAACTAGAATTTGCTCTTAGGATGGGGTAATTTGAAGGGAGGTGTAACTAACTTGAGGAGTCCCATTTTCTACATGACAAATGAGAAATTTAAGGTTATCACATATAATTTTATGAATACTTGATGATAGCTAATTTTTTGACAAGCAGAGTTTTATTTTTATATCCAAATGTCTTTAAAATTAATAAATAAATTTTTTTAATTCTTAAATACTTTTGGCTTAACCTAACAAAAACTAAACCATTCACAGTCTATAATTTGTTTGGGACAGTGAAGTTTCCTTTGTAGAAACAAAACTGGCTGAAATTTTTGCTGCATTAATATTCTTTTCACCAAATTATGGCAAGTGTCCAGCAAATATTCATCCTGTACTTTGCAAAAGAAAATGAAACAACTTACACAAGAAGGACTTAGTTTAATACATTTATTAAAAAATAAACTATTATATATTTGTTTAAAGAACAAAATCAATTTTTTGTGGCTTCTTTGCAAAGTAGTCCAAAATATAATCAGACCTAAGGTGCTCAACACACAGAAACAAAAATGACCTTATTGCCTGAAATATCCCATCATTTGCACTTGTCTTGCATTACTAAAGAAGTGGAGATTCATTCATAGATATACTACTATGTTACCTGGGCTAAGTTGATGGTTCATACCATAGAGATTATAGGAGTCATATGACATAGAGAACCCTGTAAGGGGAAGAAAGAGGAAGATAGATTAATAAGCTCTGTCTTTTTCTTTTGGCAGAAACAACTTTGTCTCTTTGCGCAGAATGAAGTATTCAGCACCGAAAACTGGCTTCGTACTCGTGAACTACTTGAAATATTCATGTTTCGTATGGTATCCAAGTCACTTTTACCTGACCTGACCCTCACTAGACGAATGGACACATTGAAATTCAATATTTTTAGGAAGCCTACTGCCACTAACCATACAATACATGCAGATTCCCACCACCCATACTCTCAAAAAATGGCAGCATATAATAGTTTAATCCATAGATTGTTGACAGTCCCCCTTGACAATAATGATTTCCAGACTGAGCTAAATACAATAAAATTTATTGTAGTTTCCAATGGTTACAGTAGTCACATCATTGACAAATTGCTAAAGAAGCATAATAATATTCAACTTAACACCACCACTTAATAAAACACCGAAAAAATTTATATCTGCGAAATACACATACATCATGCCAAAAATTTTATCCTCAGTGATGAACAATATTGGTTATACTATGTCTTTTAGAACCAATAATAAACTAATTAATATACTTAGACCTAAACTGCCCTTACCTATTGAAGAAAAAACAGGCATTTATAAACTGGTTTGCAATGATTGTAACAGCTTCTATATAGGTCAGACCGGAAGAGGTTTTTACAAACGCTTCCGTGAACACTTACCAAAAAAAAGACCCATAATTACAATGATATAAAATCTAATTACACTCGTCATCTGACCCAACACAATCACAATTATACAGATTTTAAGTCCAATCTAATGCCTTTGCGTATATGCAACAAGGGCCGTTTTATGAATGCCTTGGAGGAGCTGGAAATTTATAATGCATATAATAATGATAGCAGTCGTGATTGTGTTCTGAATGAACAATTGAACTTTGTATCCAACCGCCTGTATGATACTGCTTTGAGACTGCTCAACGAATTCCAATCAGTAGCAGACAACACTTGAACGGGTGCGCACCCTACATCACGTGCACATAATATGCTTGTTTCTGCAATTTTATTTTTTGACAAATGCAGTTTTGTGTGATATTTGTGTTTTTGGTTTTTAAACGTCTGATGATGAGGCATACGCCTTGAAACGCGTAACGTAATAAGTTTGAGAAGTCACACAGCGGACCGCATACAGGTAATCACTTATTATTACTTGAAATACTCCAAATATTTGTTGTTCCTTGTGTACCATTGATATGCTTAGTATTTTGATATGCCTAGTATTTGTAGTATTCATTTACTTTTGTTCCTTGTGTACCAGTGATATGCCTAGGGCGTCCCTTGACCCGGAACAGCGAGGCCGCGAATAACAGGTATTTCAACTTTCCAGGAACTGTTACATCCGTTACACAAAAATATCATTCCAAAATACCTGTTACAGGTATATCGGCCCACCTCTAGTTGGGGGTTCAATGTCTGAATGTTCCTATAACACATGGGGTGGGTTACAACATTAAGAAATAACTGTTGACACCTTTAAGCAGGCCTAATATGTATTAGGTTGTGTTTATGCTATTATTAAACTGTTCTAAATATATATAGTTAAAATAAAAAAAGGTTAAATAGAAAAAAGGTTTCTGTTTAATATTTAAAAAGGGAAGTGGCATACCGAGTTCCTTAATTTTGCATTTATCTTCAGTAGAGAGAGAGAGAAATTTTTTTTTTGAAATAGATTGAACACTAATCATCTTACCAAATCAATGAACTGAACACAATAATAAGAAATACCTGAACACTTAACACAACAAAACACCAGCAAGCACTTTGGAAGTTATACACGCTTGGGTCAGCTTAACGTTACGATAATTACTGTATTTTCGCGTGTATAATGCGCATCCATATTTGTAATGAAGAACAGTTAGAAATTTTATTATAACGTAGAAAAATACATATTCTTTGAATATTAAATACGCTGTGCAAAAAAAGTGTTTTATTCAAAATAATAGAAGAAATGTACTTACCATGCCTATTTATTTGCGAAAACAAAACAGAATTATTAAACTCATATAAAATTTAAAACTTACACAAGTCATTGTGTTTATTTAGTTTGATATTATTTTAATTTTCATATAGCACTTGCGCTTATTAATTTTCTTCATCTGTTTCTGAAGAAAGCAATTGTGCATTACTCTCCTCTTCTGGTGCATTCTTATCCCAAATTGCACAATCGTCGGTACCATCCAGCTTGTTTGAAATACCACGTTTCTTAAAACTTTTTATTATAACTGTTTCACATTTTATTGCTTTCCAGGCGTTTACAATCCATTCTAATATGAGTGAAACTAAGAGATCTTTTCAATTTTCCAGATGGTGTGTATGCATGGTCACCATCGCACATCCATTGTGTATAAAGTTTTCTAAAATTGCCTTTAAAAGGTTTATTGACAGAGACATCTAAAGGCTAAATTACGGGCGTTAAGCCACCAGGAACCACTGTCTAAACTTTGTTTCTTGAAGCCTTGGTTTTACTTGGTCCATCAAATGCGCAAATTACGCGTATATTGAAGCTGTCCAATTAACAAGTTCTTTGAGAGAGCACCAGGCCTTCGGTTTCAAACTGTATCAGTCCAGTCTAAAATAAGCTATTCTTCCATCCATCCTTTCTCCAGGACGTGAATGATTACACCCCTTGGGAATTTTTCTTTAGGGAAAGTTTTTCTCTGTTTGGAAACTTAGCTTTTTACCATGGAAAGATCGCCAATTACGAGTAGTAACACTTAATTTTCCTTCTTGTTTTTTCCACTCTCAAAAATTAGATTCCGCTACATCAAATTTATGCGATGCGGCGCAACTACCATTTTCTTTTTCAAATTTTGTTACGGATTATTTAAACTGAACCGTCTAGGATGATCGAGATATTCTTCCACTCATTATGAATATACAGTCTGTCTCTTCATGCGGAATACCGGTATGAATTACTGTAGAAACAACAGACTAACAACTACAAACAAGTACTGTAACAGAATGCTACAACAGAGTACCGTTATAAGTCTATAATGTGAACAAATAACTGGTGGAGAAGGGATGAAAATGCTAACCGAATTAGCGGTAAATTTCACTTGACTATTACAAGGTTGGAGCCTGCCAGTTGTAAGCGACGTTGGTAACTCTACCATGCGTGATCTGACCGCACACGTGCAAATCTACAATTTATCATGGAAATTATATTATTTGTGTATAATGCACACCCTCATTTTTGGAAGAAAACCGGGGAAAAAAGTGCGCATTATACACGAGAAAATACAATAATTGATAAAGAAGAGATAAAACCTGCGAACCAAATACCTGTAAATTTTGTGGTACCTAATTTACTATTTCTTTACAAGTCTGTCAGTTTTAAGCGATGTTGCCAACTCTGCCATGCACAATATGACCATACATGTGTAGATCTAATGTTTAGCATGTGAATTATATTATTTGTGTATAATGCGCACCCACATTTTTTGGGTACAAAATCTGAGGAAAAAAGTGCACATTATACACGAGAAAATATGGTGTTTAATGACTACATTAAACACACTTTATTTTCAGAGTACAAAGACTTCACCATTTTATTTGATTTTAAGACTTTATTGCAGATATTTTCATTGCATACTAAATGAAAATAGAGAAATCTGCACAAAACTAAAGGTAAACGGTAAAAATCATAATAATGGCGAATGGTGGTATTATGAAAATGTTGTCATTCCCGTCGGGGTGGTTCAGCCCTCATTGGAACTATTTGTTTCTGTCGTTAAGCTGGAGAGTTAGCGACAGTTCAATGTAATTTTGCGTGTAGTGAGTTCCCCCTACAAAGCCCTCTACATAGTCTAGGAGGTGGTGAGAGCTGCTTTGTACCTCCAAGCAGTAGTAGTGAGCAATTCGCCTATTACGCGAATCGATTATTGTTCAATCAACAAGATTAATCTAACACATCTCGTTATTTAAATATGAAACCATTCTCTCAACAAATCCTTAAACATATTTAAATTATTTAGGGGGTTCACTGAACCGTTCAACCTTATGGACGAGCCGCCACTGATAGATGGTATAACTAATGTGAGAAAATGAGTATACCTATAGGAGGAAATATCCTATATCTATGCTTTCTGTAGACAATCAGATGATCTTTGCTCAGGAATAATGGGACGGAGTTATCTAGTAGAAAAATTAAGGGAGGGACACAGTGTGTGGTATCTTAAGGTAACTTTAGAGAAACTAAGTATATTGGCCTCTGTATAGTTGGCAACAGAATGCTGATTTAAATAATTAAGAAGAAAAGTTCAAGTATATAAACATTCATATAGTTAGGACTGGTTATATATCAAAATGGTGTACAGTTAGGGATACTGAAACATAGATAGCATGTGTTAAACAAGTTACTATATCCCTACAATAGAGTAATATAACAGTTTTTTAAATAAAGAAAATAAGTAAAGAATATTTCACACTATTTTGATTGTTCATCACTACTTTGTTCACAGCACTATAATTATTAATGTTGATGGTACTTTCTCTTGTGAATTTACTTGTTTATTCTCTCATACAACGTTTCAAAGTGTTGTTCTCCTTCTTTCTGTATACAAACCTCACTGAAGAAGGAGAACAACACTCTGAAACGTCGTGTGAGAGAATAAACAAGTAAGTTCACAAGAGAAAGTACCATAAATATTAATAAATATTTCACAGTATAGTAGAAAACATTGTTTTATATGGATCTCAAGTACTATGAAAAATGAAGAGTAAGAACCACAGATGCTGATTATATTCAATGTGCGAGGAACTAAACTATGAATTGAAGAAACACTGAGAGAGCTAAGAGAAACATATTCTACTACAAAGATCCTAGAAAAGAAGACATTACTATCATTCAGCCACGTAAATAGAATGGATGAAACAAGATGGCCCAGAAAAGTTTAGAGTGGCATCTGCCAAGGAAAAGGTAGGAGCACCAGCATTAACATGGCAAAATGGAGACATGAAATATGTGAGAAAGGGAACTAATGAATAATAACTGAATCAGTAGGCCTAGAAGGAAAAACTTATAATAAGGAAAAATGAAGGAGATACACTTTTCTTGTTTCATTAAAGGATTGTGTGTTTTCATTTGACACCAATGTTATCTCAAAAGGAATGGTTGGTTTGACTCAGACTGTGAAAAAAAGAGAGAAATGAGGCCCATAAAAGGGATATACAAAGGAGAACAAGAGAAAGGAAAGAAGTATATGAGATAAGGAGAAGAGAAGCAGATAAATTATGTAGAAAAGAAGATATGATAATGAACTGATGATACTTAAACTGTAAGATAATTTTAAAGAAAACGAGACAAGGAAAGCATACAAGTACATAAAGGGAATAAGAGAAGGATATAAACCATGAACTAACCTGCTTAAAGACTCAAATGGACAACTGGTTGGGGACAGGAGTAAAATAAAAGGAATATGGAAGGATTCTTTTGAGAACTTCCTGGATAGGGCTATCAGTGTAAGAAACTACAGCATGAGGAAGGAGAAATACCAAGAAATGAGCAAGAGCCACCTACAGAGGAAGAAGTCCTAGACGCGATAAGTGCACTGAAAAATAATAAGGCATAAATAACATACCAGGGGAACTACTAAAACAGGAGATAACAAGATGATTGACGAGCTGTACAGCCTGATTGCAAATATATGGAAAGAGGAGAAAATGCTCTACCTTCCATATACCACACAACTCAACTTTAGCATCATTTGACATAACGAATTTATACATCAATGTACCTGTCAAAGACACTATA
Organism: Magicicada septendecula; assembly: GCA_034769895.1. Lineage (NCBI taxonomy): Eukaryota > Metazoa > Arthropoda > Insecta > Hemiptera > Cicadidae > Magicicada > Magicicada septendecula. The sequence goes on along the minus strand of CM068368.1, from coordinate 565,612,255 downwards.
CAAACACTTGGACAATTACTCAGACAAAACAACACACCTGAAACACACATACAAGAAATCATCACACTCACTAAAATAATCAGAACAAAATTACTTCACGTACAATAACAAAATATACACACAAACAGATGGACTACCCATGGGTTCCCCCATATCAGGCATACTAGCTGAATTATTCATACACCACATAGAACAAGAGCATATAATACATAACAACAAATACACTAACAAAATTATATATTGGCACAGATACGTAGACGACATATTATTATTATACAATGGCAATACAAGCCAAGTAGAAAATTTCCACAAATACATAAACAAGATACACCCAAAATTAAAATTTACAATAGAAATAGAAAAAAAAACAACAGTATAAACTTTCTAGACTTAACAATCAACAAAACAAACAATACACACACATACAAAATCTACAGAAAACCAAACACAACTGACATGGTCATACACAACACATCAAATCATCCAACACAACATAAACATGCAGCCTTCAACCATATGATACATAAACTCACAAAAATACCGCTAAATAAACAAGACTACAATGAAGAACTTAACACAATAAAATACATAGCAATAAAAAAACGGATACAACCCTGAATTAGTAAACAATTTACATAAAAAAATCCTATACAAAAACAACACAAAATACAAATAACACACAACAAAACAAATACATCACACTCACATACTACAACTCTAACACACAAAATTGCCAGCACATTCAGAAAACACAATTACAAAATAGCATACAGAACTAACAATACCATCAAGAGACACATTAACGACACAAACAAAGACAGAGACATATACAACAAAACAAGCGTATATAAATTAAACTGCAACGATTGTAATAAATTCTATATAGGCCAGACAGGAAGATCGTTTTACTCCAGATTTTCTGAACACAAAAGCTTTATCCAATAACAACTTACAATCCACATTTGCCACACACATCCAAACAGAAAACCACAGTTACACCAACATAAAAAAACAATCTTGAAATTTTACACTACACGCCCAAAAGTCGCAAACTCAACACCGCAGAGCAATACGAAATATACAAACACAACCAAACAACATACTCAATGAACAATTACAATTCAGAATCTCGCGCCAACCCCCTTCCATCTACACACACAACCAATCCCCAAAAACCGTTACAGATTACCAACGCCTTGACGCTTTCTGCATTTATACCTCACTGATGAAGGAGGAAACTACTCTGAAACGTGCGTATGAGGATATAACAGAAAGTAAGTTTTTTCACAAGTGAAAGTGCATTAAATTATTAATTGTTAAAGTACTGTGAAAGAAGTGATGATCATTCAAAATAATATTGGTATTCCACACAATTGGCATCTACTAAAATGAACTCAGAGCAATCGGGTTCAAAACCCAGAACAGACATGAAATCTGACACATATGATGTGTCATTACCGTATCGTTGATGATAAAATTACTATGTTGTTTTCCAAAAACCTTTAGGTTTGAAAAAACCCAATTTTTACTTTATAAAATGACATTTTTATTTAATAATAAACAAATATACATACATATTCAGTATGCTCTTGTTTATTATGAAATTGTACCATTTTCCTAAGAGTAATAAAATTTTAATCAAATATGACATAAATAAAAAAATAAACAGTCAGAAAAATTGAATGAAATTCTTTATTGAGTAAGGGTACACTTTTTTACACATCAGTAAACAGTGCTAAAAAGGAAAAAACTGGCACTACTATAATTAATGCTTGTTAATTAACTAACAATGTGTAATTGTTGCTTCGTTCATATATTATGCTCCTTGAAGTAAGTGTTGCCAATTTTTTTAAGGACCGATAAAATTCTCCGACATTCTGCTCTCCAGCAATGTGTTCTGTTTAAAGCAACTGATTGAGAAGAACGGGAACATAAATCAAGAAACTCATATGATAGTATAGATCTTCGCAAAGTTTATGACACTGTTACCAGTCTCCAAGTAATGGACATTGCTCAAAGAAACAAATATAAATCAAACATTGATTAATGCTTTGAAAAATCAGTATAATGAGTCTAGGCCCCAAATAACCTTCAGAAGAAATTGTTGTCAGCAAGTATCTTCGTCAAGGATGCTGCAACTGTCCTACCCTTCTTAAAATATGTCAAAAAAACATTACAAATGTGGAAAAGGAATGGGAGTAGACCTTGGAAAAGTGTGTACATTGCAGTTTTTTGATGACAATGAAGATCTACGATAGACGGCTCGAACGTTATGAGAGGAGGACAATAAGTGGGACTTCGAGATAAACACCCAAAGATCAAAATATTTACCTATTGGAGCTGATATATCTAATGCGAACTTTTTATATGTGACTAGTAATGTGGATTACAATGAAGATATCTAAGGCCAGGAAAATTGTTGGATCCCTCAATAGAATTTGGTAGAGTAATTGCATATTCGCTCAAGGTAATTTATTTGTACATATAAAATATATATAAACAGTTGTTCATAGTTTTAAATGAAGCATACATGAACAGACAAGGTTGGACAATACTTAACTTGTTTTTAAACACCTGTTACTCGTTACCGAGGGGTGGCAAACTGTGTGTGTGTGTGTGTTGCATCACCTGATCGAGGGAGGAGAACAATAGTTTCTTTGTGTACCAGTGTATTTAACTTGTGGTAGTGACCCAGTCCAAACAGGCAGAAAATACAATTAATTAAAGATGTTTATTTGATAAGAAATTCGCACACTGACATTACATACAGCAAAGCGAATGATTTTCGTTTGAGAAATGCAAAATGACGCATGTGTAGATACAATTTGAAGGTAAAGGGTAAACGTATAACCAAATAGAAACAAATTATTTAATTACTTCATTAATTAATACGTCATGAGTAATTAATTAATATCTTAATAAAGACAAAAATCTAACGAATCTTATGATTCTATTAGTTCACACGTGAACATTAATGATGAGTGCAAATATATGAAAAAGTGATGTGTGAAACCAAAGCACTGACCCAAAGGTGTACGTGTTTGAGATGGTCATAGACAATCTTCAACCTGTCGGCTTGCCTCCAGTATAGAAACCCGTTTGATTCTGAATGAAAAACAGACTCTTATAATTTGTTCATGGTGACACTATCTCCAATTGTCCAGCGATATAAAGCAGATGCCAGTCATTCTAAGACAGGAGATGCTCTGTTCAATGGACAACCAATAACAGACTCCGGCACTGGGAACATCATCATCAAGGAACAACACACACACTCTACAGTAACTCAGCAGTGAAAATCATGTGAAAAGTGAACAATTATTTGTTATAAACAAAGACAATAAGCAAGTATAATAATGGTATAAAGAAAAGAAATAAATAATTGTACATATTGTAATTACAAAATTTTAAATAATTAATAGAATTTAAGTATGTAATTTTAACTTGTTTTCAAGTAATTCCTCTAGTTAGTTAAAATGGGTGCACAATAAGTAATGTTTATTGAAATAAAGTAAATATTGTTTTTGATTAAAATAATACAAATAACCTTTTCGTTTTTAAATAAATGTTTAATTGATATCAGATTCGCAACATTGAAAATAATTACTCGAATTTTATATTATAATGTCAGACACCCAAGTATTTAAAACAATTGTATAATTTGTTTTACACAATTTTTTAATTTTTTTTTATATATGCGTTTTATGTTTGTCATTTACATGTTGATATCTGTGTTTATTTTATTTGATGTTTATGTTTATTTTATTTTTGTTTATTTGCATATTATGTATGTACAATTTATAATGTGTATTCTACAAGTAAAACAGCTTCTCGTAAAAGGCAATTTTTAATACAGATTTCTTTTTTATTTTTAAAGAATTTGTTTTTTTTACATAAATCAATGTTTTATTAACTTTTATTATGTAATGTTATTAACATTAACATTATTAACACAAAATCTTTCCCCTCTCTTCTCATATCAAATTTATTGTTCAACAAAAGGGACTTAACGTAACGAAAACAGAAATCCTATGATCTAGCTGGTAAGTTATTTGATAGTTACATCGATTTCTTCAGATACACAAAATGTAAAATAATGTAATGTTGCTATATATATATATAATATTTATGACCCATTAGAGTAACTCACTATATGGAATAGAAATATGGTTTGGCAAAGAACAAAACAAAAAGAAATTAGACCCAGTGGAGACGGATGTGCTCTAGGAATGTGAAGATCTCTAAGAATTTGTAGGCACAACAGAATTTCAATGAAGAAAGTTAGGGATAGAGGGAACTCTGTTTCAGGTATTGAAAGGAACCAGTTGATTTGGTATAGCCATGTCCAAAGGTGGATGATGAGCGACTCCCAAAGAAGGTGATTCAGTGGTTCCTCCCTATTGTCAGAAAGAATGAAGACTTAGAAAACCCTGGAAAGAAGGCATATTAAGAGACTTGGGTGCACAAGATCTCCATGTTGGAATGATGGTTTTTACACATGAGAGAACATTGAAGAACGTTTTAAAACCAATGAACATTATATATAGTCTGCTGGATGCATGGCAACTCTTTTATTTCCAAAATATTACCATTTTCCTTTTCATAATATGTTATGAGTTTTTGTTAGAATCCTGATGTTTGAATGGATGTCATGTCTGTATCCTCTCTCTCTTAGACTTTTAAATCCTATCCTTTGCCTTTTGTAATTTATCCAATAAATGTTTTCTTTCATTTGTCCACCCCTCTTCCATTCTTATAATTTTCTCTCCAGTTGGTTTCATCTCTTCATTGTTTTGAGAATGTCTGTTCTTTATCTTTTTCACATCCCCTGTATATACACTTCCCTTAATGTCTTCCAATTTACCACATCATTTTGAAATCCAGTTTGATTTCATCCATGAGTATATTTTTAATGTCATCAGTTTGGTTTTAGCTTTTCCCCTACTGCTTGCATGTTTGGAAGTGTTGTGTTCAGGTTTGTTTCTTTTATGACCTTCCTCCCCTTTATTTTCTCATAGGCCATGAGTGCATTCCTCATAACGTACAATCCCCTCTTTTACTCTCATCACTTCCTCTACACAGTGCAAGGAGCCACCTCCAGGCTGACTCCTCAGACCTATTCAAGTTGAGTTAAATTCATAGATATCTGTACTACCAAATCAGATACCAAATGAATACACACAGTAATTAGATTTATATACACACACATCTCTACTATTAGGGAAAATCAACAAAGGATGTGAAAAAAATGTGAACTATGGGAGTTCAGAGACAGTAATGCAAGCGTGTCTCACACCACTGAGCAGTCTACAGTAACAATCAAAACGTTTTTCATGTGAATGTGTTTTCCAGCTATGAATATCATGAGGACCGATTTGAATTACAATATAGGCTAATATTTGTCCGTGTTCATGTTACAGAGTTTGACATTTGAATGTGCTCTCAGGCTATGAGTATCATGAGAATCGATTGCAGTGTAATTAATATTTGTGCGTGTTCATGTTACTAAGTTTGTCATTTGAATTTATGTTTACTAACTATGAGTATTGTAAGCGTCAATTTGTGTTAGGCCTATAATTAATGTTTGTGTATGTATTTCATCAATAAATTTGTTAACTCCATAGAAGAATTTAATTTATTGTTATATTGGAGTGTTAGTGGTCTCAAATATTTCTACTAGTAATTTTATACAAACCACTATGGTGTCTTTGGTATTGACGAGTGCTTTCGGCAGTCAAGCCATCTTCAGGTCATTTACCAACAGAGAAATATGAAACCGTTCACTTCTTATATACCGTTTTACCGGACCTATCTAGCCCCGCCCCCTGACGAAATAGAAATAGAAGAAATTTTGGTGAGCGGTATATGAAGACAAAATTGGAAGAAAGAAATAAGAAGTTGAAAACTAAATTAGAATGTTTAAAAGAAATGAATGATATGAGAATGAAAAAACCAGATCAAGCAGATTTGAAGTTATCCGAGAGAATAGTTAATTTAACAGATGTGGTATTGTAGCCCCTCTTTCCTTTTATTCTTTTCTTACTCATTTTATTTTATTTTATATTTATATTTAAAGTTTCTATGTTCTTATTTATTCTTTTGGAAGAGAGGCTACAAGTTATTTAGAACTAGGCTAGAGCCTAGAGAAGCTAAAATTGTGCTGGGTCCAGTATGATGGGACTTGCAAATGAAACACTGATCTTGAGATAACAATTTATTGTTCTAGGCTAATACAACATATGAGCCCCTCAAGGCAAGATAACTAAGTCCTTGGATTGTTAAATACAATTAAATTAATATGTGCCTTGCCAAAGTGGAACAAAGAATAATAACTATTAACAGCACTAAGTATTGAATGAGTATTAATATCTGAATGATCATTGACTAGTGCATCGTGGAGGTACATAAATAACAATAATATAATTGTAAAATGGCACACAACTTCGACCGACAAGTAATCATATTTTTATAACACGACATAAATACACAGAAATATACACATGCATAATTAATATGACAATGTAACAATCATGTAAAACTAACAAACACGTATAATTAACATCAACAAACGTTTACAGATAAATAACCCATCACATGTTCACCCCGGTTATCAGCGCATATAAGTATCTTGTTCAACACCCTTAACCCCCTTATTCTGACCAAGTGTCCGGCCCCCTTTAATGTGTAATCAATAAGTGACTAAACCCCCCCCCCCCAAAAACCTTCATTAAAATCTCCCAGGAGCGGAGCAGACATGCCCCAGGTTTAATAAAACAAGAAGTAACTATATGAATAATGTGAACCCAGCGGCCCTGCGCACAAATCCCAAGCCGATGTCTAATCATCAATTTAAATCCCATCAATTACGATAATGAAGAGTATCGTCACAAGGTTAACATGGATGTCCGGTTGCCTAACTGCATTTCATATTTCCTTTTACTTTCAAAACAGAATTTGTAAAAATAGTGGAACGTGACCACCATGAATATTAATAACAGAACTGATTAATCTTGTATTGTTTAATGGTTAATTAATTGTTATAGTGAGCCATAAAATTTATCGTTACAAAATTTACTATGGTAAAATACAAACTGTGACAATGGTAAGTTTAAAGTGTACAATTAGCTCAAAACAGAATCTAAAACATGAATTTTGTAAAAACGGAATCTAAGTTATGAAGGTATTAAAACCAGCTCACAGTCTTCCAAAACTTAACTACCGGCAGGGTCAGGCATCGGGCGAGATCTAGCAAGATCTGACACATACAGACCTGCAGTGGGTGGACGTCTCCTACGGGTGTCGACCACGGTTTAAAACATCTCCCAGATTATGAATGAATAATAAACTACATGCCCACCTGAACCAAAAGATCCGTTAACATAACCATCCCAACATGCTTAAAACATAAACAGAATTAAATTCAACTCCATCTACCGGACTCCCCTCGACCCGGGCGGTGCATGACCCCGGCCGAGTTTTCACTCTCAGAACGAGATATACATGACAGTAATAGAGGAGGCGTAAGCCTTACAAATTACAAATAATACATGCCACCCATTGTCCAGAAATAACTGTCCAAACTGGAGCGTCTGCATGAAAGTGTCACAGAGTTTATCGGCCACAAAATTTAGAATGATATGGTTAAATTTCACCTGGTTTGAGGCGTGGGTCTGAGGGTTGTGTAGTGTGTATCCAGTCCATCCTTCCGGCTGACATAGCTGACGAAGGTTTTGAAATTACAGCACCGGAGGCAGTTGTTCGGCCATCCTTCCGGAGCGGGGCAGATTCCCGGCTACATCGGAAACCCTGCACAATTATATCTGGGATTACTCATAAGTTCATAAAACACACACTACCACATTTACCCGCTGACAATGCATGGCCAGTCCAGTTTATAAACTCCGAAAATTGACTAAGTAAAGAATGCCATTGAATGTAGTAAATCGCTTCAAAAGTAACCCATTAAAGATTTTAATACATAATATGTTCAGATATAGTCACTCCATAATAATGATAATTTGAAATAACTGTTATGCAAAAGTTTTCATGATGCACTTACAGGAATTAACAACTTTTAACAAGTTGTGTGATATACACGGATTTCGGAAAATTACTGACTTACGCCCCATCTGGGTTTAGTTAATTTAGTAGGGTCATTACTAGATTAATATAAAACATAATTATATCATTAATGTTACAATCAATTAACCAGGGTTGAGATTGAGCATACATAAAACAAATTTTAACCTGAAACTCGCCACGTGCTAAGGATTGACTGCAATATATATCATAACGCATCCACCTTAATATCAATTAAAAGCAATTTGTTTTTATGAATAAATAATATACATATTTTAATAGACTTACCGGAGGTCACGTAGGCTTCTACTTATCCATAGATAAGGTTGGAAGACGAAAAAAACTGTTCAATCTACTCTGTAAGCCGGGGACCAGTATGTGAAGCGCCGAGCGCCGTATGGGAACTGAACAAACTGGCTCTTGAAAAAACCGTACGTAACAGAGATAGGGCGCGCGCGAGGCGAGCGGCGGAGGGGTAGATCTCAATGACAAAGCCCAATTGACCATATCAAGGACAATTCCTTCACGTCGACAAATACGTAATTTTTAATAATGCACAATATAGATATAGGAACATCGCCGCGTTTTCCAAAACGCGGCACACCCCCACTCCAAAAGGGCAACCCGGTTGCCTCACTCTGAAACTCGGGAGAGTACCCTGCAGTGTACCCCCTTCGTAAATACTCTGGTGGACATCGTGGGTAAGGTGGCCCGGCGGCACTTGCTCTCAGGAGAACAGAGGCTCAGAAGGGAAGACGAAAGAAGACATGTAAAGTGTAAGTGTGCGGTTGCTGCACGCTGACCTGATCAGGGCCAGCCCACAGCAAAGAGGGACAGAGAAGAAAGACAAAAGAAAGGTTCGGGAGCTCCCTGAGTTCCGACCTCCTGAGGCTTGTCCACCCAAGCCAGAACACGATAGCCACCTAAACAGGGCCATCTGCCCCATGTACTCACGGGATAATTCCCCAATACTACCCCCCATTTCACACAATACCTTTACTGCGCGGGCCAAGGGGAAAAGGGGCGATGACAGTCTCCATGATGCGGTGGTCCCCACTGGGGACCCGACAGAAAGCCATGTCAACTGTGACTATGGCACCTATCCAATATATATATATATATATATATGAGTTTTACATGTGTGCTCCAAGGGCATGCCCAAAACGTACCGGGTCGATGAAGTGCACCTCCGACCTCACCGACCCGACACGTTTCGCTCCACTCTCTAACTGCTTTTTTTTGCTTTTTCTATTTTTTTTTTTTTTCTCTGGGTAAGGTTAGGAAAATCGGAAGGTGGATGGTCAAGGATGATTAAACGGTCATAGGCTAGGACTGAAGGTAAGGACCGGGCTCCCTCCGGACATAAGGACAATTGGAGAAAACCAAGGCTCGCGCAGGCAGGGGCGCATCCCTGAAGTAGACGAACCCCACTGGGACTGTGGGAAACACCTACCCGCTACCATAACATTCTCAATACCGCCCCCGGAGCACACCCTCTCAAAACCGACAACATCCCCACCTGCACAGAGACCGCCACCGTTCCCCCCCTTTTCCTTCAGCCCGTTTACCCTTTCTTAAATAATTTTAATTTGGAAACATGTGCAGTAATCTCCTTAGGATTACCACCCTGCTCTTCTAATCGCGCCGTCACCGGAGACGTAAACCCGAGGATACGGTATGGTCCCGACCAACGATAGCACAATTTAGCGGCTCTTTTGTCCGCGGCTGAGCTGATCGGATGGCTTTGGCAGTAGACCCAGTCGCCGATCTGAAAGGGGTTCGGAATTCGCCCCTGATTATATCGTCGACGGACCCGCTCGTGCGCTCGCAGCAAATTCCTCCGAGCCTCCCTCCATCTCTCCGCAGTTCCATTATCGGGCTCCCGTGGTAGAAGATCATCAATATTCCACAAGTTAGTCAACGGGAGTGCGGGCGAGAATCCAAACATGATTTCAAAAGGCACGGCCTTATGACTGTCATGCAGGGCCGTGTTAAAAGCTAGCTGCAACCACTTCAAGTTCTGGTCCCAGGTAGTCTGTTGCTCCGCGTGATAGGCAATAAGGGCGGACCGGAGATTCCTATTGAACCTCTCCGCATGGGACGGCTGTGGGTAATACGGGGAAGTGGTTACATGCTTGATACCGCTTGCGAAACACATCCGCCGGAACTCACTCGAAATGAACTGTGGTCCATTGTCGGAGACAATGATGGTCGGAAGACCGAAATGCTGAAAAACATGGTTCTGAAGCGCGCTTATGGTCAAACGAGCTGTTGCCTGCCGTAAGGGCAGTAGCCAGGCAAACTTCGAAAAAGCATCCACACAGACAAGTAGGTAAGCGTTACCTGACTTGCTACGCGGGAAGGGTCCCACGTAGTCGATGAATAGCTTCTCCATCGGTCTGCTCGCCACGTCTGATGACAACAACCCCAACTTAGTGTTTTGAGCAGGCTTGCTTAAGCCACACAGATGACATGCCTTCACTCGCGTCGCAATGTCCCTATCCATGCCCTTCCAGATGAAGTTCTTCCTAATACTGGAAATGGTCTTCGAAATCCCCTTGTGGCCACCTACTGGGGAATTGTGGTAATAACTGAAGACCATGGGCACTAACTTGCTAGGCAGCACGATCTTCGGGGCACGTCCCTTTCTTTCTCGACAACACAGGACGCCCTTGGACAAGAAGTATGGGGCCTGCTCGTTACCCTCTTTTATTTTCTGGATGACAGGACCCAGCTCTTCATCATTCAACTGATGGGGTAACACATCAGTGAAGGCTAACGGAAAGTCTAGTAGAACAGAACAGGGTTGCTCAGATTGGACTTCACTGGGTTGGGAAAACATGCGTGACAAAGCATCTGCAACCACATTTTGAGTTCCCCTAATGTGTTGCACTTTGAACTTGAAGGATGAGATTTTAACCACCCATCTACCAATTTTACCCAGTTGCCGGGGGTGAGCAAGAAGCCAAGAGAGAGCCTGATTGTCGGTCTCGAGCAGGAACTCAGCGTGTTCCAGAAAACGCCTGAACTTATCTAGAGCGTATACCACTGCTAAACACTCTAGCTCATATACTGATGACTTTCTTTCTTGCTGGGTCAATGTTCGTGAAATAAAGGCCACAGGCTGCCTAGCACCATCAACGACTTGGGACAGAACAGCCCCGAGCGCCACCGAACTCGCGTCCGTCTATAAAATAAACGGTTGAGAAAAATCCGGCATCCGCAGCACCGGCGGGGAAATAATAGCTTCCTTTAGCGTTTCGAAAGCCTTCTGCTGGCTTTCGCCCCAAACAAACTTAGCCCCCTTCTTTCTCAATTCATTCAGGGGTGCAGCTATCTCCGCTGCATTGGGGATAAACCGCCGATAAAAGTTAACCATCACCACAAACCTGGCGATGCCTTTGGCATCCTTTGGCGGGGGAAAATCTCGGATACCCTGGGTCCTTTCAGGGTCCACTGTAACGCCTTGGTGCGACACCAGATGCCCCAGAAAGGAGATGCTCTTCTGGGCGATCCGCACTTTCTCCGGATTGACCGTGAGGCCCGCGCCTCTCAACCTACTCATCACCTCCCTGAGATGGCACAGATGTTCATCATAGGTTTTGCTGTAGACCAGCAAGTCATCTAAATAGTTGAAAATAAACTTAAATTTCACATCTTGAAACACTAGGTCAAGCAGACGCGTGAGCGTTTGAGCGCCCACCGCCAGACCCATAGGAACCCGCGTATACTGATATAAATTCCACGGCACACAAAACGCCGTGTATGGTCTACTTTCCTTGGATAAGGGGATCTGGTGATATGCCGCGTTGAGATCAATCACGGTGAAGTACTTGGCCTCACTAAACCAATCAAAAGCTGAGTGGAGATCCGGAAGGGGAACCGAATCCACATCAATATTAGCATTTAACTTCCGGTAATCGATTACCATACGGTGCTTACCCCCAGGCTTGGGCACCAGGAACGCTGGACTGGCATAGCTGGAATTGGAAGGTTCAATTACCCCTTGCTCTAAAAGCTCTTGAACCTTCTCCCTCAGAACGGCCATTTTCGGAGGGGCGAACTTATATGGGTGCGACCTCACTATCTTCGTCTCTGTTAAACGAATTTTATATTCTAATAAATGTGTGAGTCCCAACTTGGGAGTTAAGACGGAGGGAAATTCCTCACACAACCGGTCTAAAGCTCTCTGCTGGGCGGGAGTGAGATGATCTCGTGCAGAATCGGGACAAGCAACCTCTTGGATACCTCCCTTAGCTCCCTGGTATCCAAGAAACGGAATAACAACACCCCGATTAAATTTAAAATAGCACTGGTGCCCATGGATGTCCAACACGAGACCACTTTTAGCGATGAAATCGGCACCCACAATACAGTCGACTCCCAGAGCCGGAGAAACCAGAAAAGGCCACACCCAAGAAAAGCCATCAATCTTGAACTTGAAGGAAACCACCCGGGAGATGGGCAGAATTTCCCTAGAAGCAGTCCAGCATACCACAGACGACCGACTCGACCCTTTTATTAAGCCCTGTTTCTCAAGGTCCGCACATACTCGAGATGAGATGATAGATCGGGCTGACCCGGAGTCAACTAGCGCTCTGAGTTGACCCTTCTTTACCTCGAGCGACAGGAAGGGGCATACAGAAGCCTTTTGCGGGACGGTAGTAAGGACCTTGATATTAGAAGAGTCTGAACCTATCCTCCGCCTGGAGGCACTGGAATTCTGAAAAGTCTTGCTACGAGGGGAAGACAACCTCCGATTTGTCCCCCCCTGATAATTTAGTTTTTTGGATACCGGACCCTCGGGGGAAGCGCCGGACGCATACCACCCTCCGGACAATCGCGGGCAACATGTCCCTGTCTACGACAGCGAAAGCACACAACACCTCTCACTTGTCCGCTTCGATCACCATTATTTCTCTCTGGCCGTGGTTGGGACTGAACGACCCGTCGTTCTACCACTCGGGGTTCGCCAAGACTGGCCCCTACTGGCCCACGGGAATCATCTATCGATTGTATAGCACGAGATAACGCACACAGCTTCTCGAGATCTTCATAAGTCCTCGGTCGCTCGGCAAAAGTTAAACGCGATCTCTCCTGGGGAGTAACCCCTTCGAAGATCCACTGTACTACCTCATTCTCGGGCAGTCCCAACCCTAAAATCCGGACTGCATCACGGATGCTCTGTACGAACTTCGCGAAATTCTCCCCGTGTGCTTGTACCCGATAACAATGCTTTTGCTGCAGCTGCTGTCGCAACAGGCCAGGCACGCATGCGTCCAACACCCCCCGATGGAAAGACGCCACACTGCCGCCATCTCGTATAGTTCGCGCGACCCGCTCAGCCACAGCCCCCCGACAATAGGGATACACGAGTTCGAGTAGAGTGCTATCCGACATTCCCGGGAAGTCGGACAGCTGAAACAAAATTCGAAAAAAGATCATCAACTGGTCCACGTCCAGTCCGTCTACCACCGGAAGCTCCTGAATAATTGAGGACAGGGGGTTATGTAAGTTATTATAAGAGACGCGCGATCCTCCCGCAAGCGTCGGCAATGGAGCCACAGGGTTCGATGTCTGCGCTATGTCCATTTGAGGAGGCTGGGGAGAGCTCACGGAAAGCGGAGGCTTCACAGGCTCGAAGTTCCGCAATGCTTTAGCCACCTGTTCCGCAATCAGCTTCAGCGTGGCGCTGACTTCAGCGATTGTAGTTTGTGCGGGCAAATTCTCCAGTCGATGTTGCAGGTGTTCCGCTCGCTGACGCACTCTCTGTCTTGCCCTGAGGTTGGAAGGGGCCGACTCAAAATCTTCCATCACCTCCCGCAACTCTCCCCACTTCTCCTGGCACAACTCGAGCTCGGCCGTCACATCAGTGACCTTTACAAGCGACGTCGTCCCCCCGGACGCGAGGGCGTCTCTTAACTGCTTCCTCAAAGAGGCAACATCCCTTTGGGGCCTCCCACCCCGGGACTTAATCTCGAACTCCAACTCGTGCTTAAGAAATAAATCGGGATTTATAACATTCATGCCGCCAATGCTACAAATACTTATCCTATAAACCACAAACAAACGTAAAAACACCAATCACTAAAATACGAAAACCTTGAGTACTGTTCTTCTATCAAGAGGACCCCCGGGTTTCCTAGCGCTGCGAAAACCTGACCCGCTCCAGAACTAACTCTCCGTCAGTCGCCAGACTCAAAGAAGAAACAACATCAGACACCAACACCAACATACAATCCACACCACCAAACACTAACCACAATATACGACATTTCGACTACAACATGGTCACCATTACAATCGGACGATACCGACTTCCAGTCGGGCCATACCGCATCCCACTAACCGCACGCGCCATTACTTTCATAAAATAAATACGGGAACCCATCCCCACGCGATCTCCGGCAATGTCCAATTTCAAAACAACAAACCCAAGTACAACACGTGCCTGTGGCGGCCTCAGGTTTACAATTCAAAACACCTAACAACATTTCATAAAAAAAATACATATATACTCCTACATTTCATGTCAACTATTAACTGCCATTATATTTGCCAGACTATCTCCAAGTTTGCAAGCCCCATCACACCAACGAACCCAAGGGTTCAACCCCAGAATGAACCACGCTCTGCTACCATTTGTAGCCCCTCTCTCCTTTTATTCTTTTCTTACTCATTTAATTTTATTTTATATTTATATTTAAAGTTTCTATGTTCTTATTTATTCTTTTGGAAGAGAGGCTACAAGTTATTTAGAACTAGGCTAGAGCCTAGAGAAGCTAAAATTGTGCTGGGTCCAGTATGATGGGACTTGCAAATGAAACACTGATCTTGAGATAACAACAACAATTTATTGTTCTAGGCCAATACAACATATGAGCCCCTCAAGGCAAGATAACTAAGTCCTTGGATTGTTAAATACAATTAAATTAATATGTGCCTTGCCAAAGTGGAACAAAGAATAATAACTATTAACAGCACTAAGTATTGAATGAGTATTAATATCTGAATGATCATTGACTAGTGCATCGTGGAAAGTTACATAAATAACAATAATATAATTGTAAAATGGCACACAACTTCGACCGACAAGTAATCATATTTTTATAACACGACATAAATACACAGAAATATACACATGCATAATTAATATGACAATGTAACAATCATGTAAAACTAACAAACACATATAATTAACATCAACAAACGTTTACAGATAAATAACCCATCACATGTTCACCCCGGTTATCAGCGCATATAAGTATCTTGTTCAACACCCTTAACCCCCTTATTCTGACCAAGTGTCTGGCCCCCTTTAATGTGTAATCAATAAGTGACTAAAAACCCCCCCCAAAACCTTCATTAAAATCTCCCAGGAGCGGAGCAGACATGCCCCAGGTTTAATAAAACAAGAAGTAACTATATGAATAATGTGAACCCAGCGGCCCTGCGCACAAATCCCAAGCCGATGTCTAATCATCAATTTAAATCCCATCAATTACGATAATGAAGAGTATCGTCACAAGGTTAACATGGATGTCCGGTTGCCTAACTGCATTTCATATTTCCTTTTACTTTCAAAACAGAATTTGTAAAAATAGTGGAACGTGACCACCATGAATATTAATAACAGAACTGATTAATCTTGTATTGTTTAATGGTTAATTAATTGTTATAGTGAGCCATAAAATTTATCGTTACAAAATTTACTATGGTAAAATACAAACTGTGACAATGGTAAGTTTAAAGTGTACAATTAGCTCAAAACAGAATCTAAAACATGAATTTTGTAAAAACGGAATCTAAGTCATGAAGGTATTAAAACCAGCTCACAGTCTTCCAAAACTTAACTACCGGCAGGGTCAGGCATCGGGCGAGATCTAGCAAGATCTGACACATACAGACCTGCAGTGGGTGGACGTCTCCTACGGGAGTCGACCACGGTTTAAAACATCTCCCAGATTATGAATGAATAATAAACTACATGCCCACCTGAACCAAAAGATCCGTTAACATAACCATCCCAACATGCTTAAAACATAAACAGAATTAAATTCAACTCCATCTACCGGACTCCCCTCGACCCGGGCGGTGCATGACCCCGGCCGAGTTTTCACTCTCAGAACGAGATATACATGACAGTAATAGAGGAGGCGTAAGCCTTACAAATTACAAATAATACATGCCACCCATTGTCCAGAAATAACTGTCCAAACTGGAGCGTCTGCATGAAAGTGTCACAGAGTTTATCAGCCACAAAATTTAGAATGATATGGTTAAATTTCACCTGGTTTGAGGCGTGGGTCTGAGGGTTGTGTAGTGTGTATCCAATCCATCCTTCCGGCTGACATAGCTGACGAAGGTTTTGAAATTACAGCACCGGAGGCAGTTGTTCGGCCATCCTTCCGGAGCGGGGCAGATTCCCGGCTACATCGGAAACCCTGCACAATTATATCTGGGATTACTCATAAGTTCATAAAACACACACTACCACATTTACCCGCTGACAATGCATGGCCAGTCCAGTTTATAAACTCCGAAAATTGACTAAGTAAAGAATGCCATTGAATGTAGTAAATCGCTTCAAAAATAACCCATTAAAGATTTTAATACATAATATGTTCAGATATAGTCACTCCATAATAATGATAATTTGAAATAACTGTTATGCAAAAGTTTTCATGATCCACTTACAGGAATTAACAACTTTTAACAAGTTGTGTGATATACACGGATTTCGGAAAATTACTGACTTACGCCCCATCTGGGTTTAGTTAATTTAGTAGGGTCATTACTAGATTAATATAAAACATAATTATATCATTAATGTTACAATCAATTAACCAGGGTTGAGATTGAGCATACATAAAACAAATTTTAACCTGAAACTCGCCACGTGCTAAGGATTGACTGCAATATATATCATAACGCATCCACCTTAATATCAATTAAAAGCAATTTGTTTTTATGAATAAATAATATACATATTTTAATAGACTTACCGGAGGTCACGTAGGCTTCTACTTATCCATAGATAAGGTTGGAAGACGAAAAAAACTGTTCAATCTACTCTGTCAGCCGGGGACCAGTATGTGAAGCACCGAGCGCCGTATGGGAACTGAACAAACTGGCTCTTGAAAAAACCGTAGTAACAGAGATAGGGCGCGCGCGAGGCGAGCGGCGGAGGGGTAGATCTCAATGACAAAGTCCAATTGACCATATCAAGGACAATTCCTTCACGTCGACAAATACGTAATTTTTAATAATGCACAATATAGATATAGGAACATCGCCGCGTTTTCCAAAACGCGGCACAGTATTCAATAATGAAGAAAAGAAATTATTAGAAAAAAGCCTAAAATATGCACCGCCAAAGAATTTGAATAAAGAAGGTTTATTAATAGAATGTGAAAGTATAATAAGCAAAGAAAAGAGGAGAAAATAAAAAACCAATAGAGATTTGAAATTAGTAACATTGTGGGAACATTAGAAGAAAAGAACAGATAACAAGGAGGAAATAGTACTGCTGTTAAGAGAAACATAAAACAGTTAAAAAGTAAAATAAAACAAAATAATATTATGGTAACAAAAGCGGACAAAGGCAACTCCGCAGTGCTAATAGATAAAGAAGAGTATATAAAGAAAGGGAATGAATTTATAAAAAGTAATAATTATGAAGAGATTAAATATGATTATACTAATAAATTTCAAAATAGGGTGAAGAAATTAATAAAAAAATACCATTATGTTTAAGAATAAAATAAAACTAACAGAATCAAATCAGGAAGCGCCTAAATTTAAATGTCAGATAAAATTGCACAAAGAAAACCACCCAGTTAGGCCAATAATATCGTTTATTGGAGCACCAGCATATAAGTTACAAACAAAATGTAGGGTAAGATACTAAAAGTATATTATGACTTCGAGAAAAAACATAGTATAGAAAATAACAAAAAGTTGATAGAAACACTGAAAGAAAAAGTACAAGTAAAAGAAAGTTCAAGGTTAATATCGCTTGATGTAGTAGATATGTTTACAAACATCCCGGTTGAAAAAACGTTAAAACTAATTGAAAAGAACAAATGGAAAGAATACAAAAAGAAAGAAGAATTAATAAAAGTAATACAAGAGTGTAGAAGCAAAATTACTTTAGGTTTAATAATAAGTTTTATATTCAGAAGAAGGGACTTCCAATGGGTTCATCAATGTCACCGATAATGGCAGAAATTTACATGAATTACTTTGAAAATAAAATAATGTCAACAGTGAAAAATAAAGACAAAATTAAGAAATGGGTGAGGTATATAGACGATATCTTGTTAATACGGGAGGGTGATGATGAAGAATTAAAGGTATTTTTTGAAGAGGTTAACAAATTAGAAGAGAGTATAAAATTTAAAATGAAAGTAGGAAATAAATTTCCTAGATTTAAACATAAGAATAAAAAAAAGAAAAAAGAAAATTTGACATTTATAGGAAAAGCACATATACGGATGTTGTAAGAAAACTAGGACCCGTGGTTTAAAAGCCAATGGCTGTTGGCGTCATTTTGTAAGATAACTGATCCGTCATGGTTTATAATTTGGTTTATTTAAATTATATATTGATTTAATACTTTTTGTGGTTTTAGCTATTATTAAAGGTCGTTGTTTTAAAGCGTTCACGATTAATTTTTCTGGTTTAGCCGGCTCATCGTTCGTCGAATGTTGAGTATCGGACAGAGTTGGTTTCCTCTTCTCTCGTAGATATTTTCGGTGGTGTTGGTACTGACTGTAATTAAGACATTTTTTTACCAAGGTACTTACTTGGTGTGATGTTCTCAGGAGCAGGTACAGTGTGTCAGCTTCCCTAAAAGAAACAACATCAATTCAAATAATTCTTGGCGCCGTTTGCGTTGCCAACCATCGCACGTCGTCTGCCAAGCCTGTAAATACCTATCTATTTGAAATAATCAGGCCAACTCTAGTTATTCTTTTGAACATAATTTATTTATTGTGGGTGTTTGATCATTTACCTCATTAACCTTTAACAATATAAGATTGAATCTTTACAATTACCTTTCATTAGTTATTAGACTCTTTTTAAAATGCCTCAGGGTGGTTATTCTGCGTACGTGTATTCCATACTTTACAATGTTTATTTACTATTAAAATAATCAATACGGGGTTCTTGGAGCATACAATATACGAAAACATTAATACAACAAAACAGTTCCTATTATTTAATAGGAGAGTGGTCACCTCGGATCACTGTAATCTCAATTCATTACTTTCATAAAAATGTAAACAGACATCATGCGTCAACTTATAGGTTAGATCTGGCATGTCTAATATAATGCCAGTTACATTCGTTAAACATTTAAGTGGTCAATTGACAAATAAATTCAGTTAACTAAAGTTATGATCTCTTCAGTAGATCCAACTATCATTAGGATAATTATATGGATACCCTTTATCAGGTAATTTACTTATTAAATACAGGCATGTCCACGGTTTATCAAATGGTGGTACATCGACTTAACCTATTTGGTTCAGTAGAACCTGCTGTCTTCACAATATTAATAAACATTCATTTATAATTAGGTTCAATAAATTTCGTTAAGGTTTATTTGACTTTGAGGTTCAACACCTCTTGAAAGTTCCTTTATTTATTCTGAATTCTACTTATTGTCTAGTTATATTCACTTCTTAGCCTACAAGAATGAGATTATCACCATACTCCCTTTTATTTATATAATACCGCGATTGCCTGGGATTATACACTGACACTCGTGTACGCACTACACTTTTTCTTTCGTATTTCACTTAATTCACTTTATAAATGTCTTAGACATTTGATTCGTAATAGTACTGAATCATACGTTACTCTCCGCACAGGTTAGGTAAAAATTTACTTTTATTCGTCGAGAACTCTCGTCGTGTTTCCTCCGTTGATCGTACAATAAGAGTGACGCTTAACTTGGCGTCCCCTTGCTCGTCAAGCCTCGCTACAGGTAATTTGATTGGTTCTAATTTCGATGACACCTCACTGATAATTTCATGTCGCGTGGGTCTTCGGGTCGGAGAGTACGAAAATATTTCCATTAATTTACACAAATATTTAAAAAGGCATTTAACTTTCTTATGGTACCTGGGAGTTCTAATTGACTAATCTCAATCGTTTTTAATTGTTCTCTAGATCAATTAGATACCCCTCAAGCCATAATTCTGTTAATGTTTGACACTTTCTTAATTTCACCACTTAGGCCTATTACATTTTTCAATTAAAACTGTCTTACTTTCTATTATTAACAATTCAATTTCACAATTAGGTTTATTGATAATTATTCAGTCTCTTTCTGTCCTTTAATCATATTATAAACCAGTTAGTGATAACAACTCTAAAATCGAGCATAAACCTTGCTGTACAGTTAGCATTATGGTTTGGATTTACCTTATATTATTTATTGAAGGTATTTTAAGAATCAGTTACACTTCACTTCTGTTCTTAAAGGTCCCTTCCAACTTCTGGCTATCATGGGCTGACTTAATCAATACCCCTTCTTGTAATATTTGGTTACTGACATATTCAGTGTTTGGCACCTAGGCCTTAAATTTTATACTGTTCTAATCATACACTACATTGTTTAAAACTGGTTACACTTTAGTTATTAGTTGGTGTTTGTCCATATTATTATTTTACTATTACCGGTATTGGTTTAGTCTGATACCCTGTATAACTTCAACATTTAGTATCAGACTCTAAGCTCCTTTAGGCCTATTGCCACACAAATTGGTTTTAACAGTGGTCTGTTCATTTCTATTTGATTACATTTGAATGTTGCTATTGGTGTATTTAGATTAACTGTAACAACCTTTAGTTGTTACCTTGGGTGGTTTTGACAATTATTCTCTGAATTATATTCCTTTGGTACACCTATAGTTAAAACACTATATGGTTTTACAATTGTTCTCTTAACTCTTATTTATTTTTTAAATTGAGTGATCATTCTCCTTTACAAGATAGTGGTAGTAATTATGAAGGTGTTACCATCATTTGATTGGTAATAGTATGTCACCTTGCTTTGTTAATATGATAAAACATCTTGCATCTGGTGTCAAGATACCAGTATGTCTATTTTCTATTATCTTGGGATAAATTTAATCTATTTATAATTTGTTTACCTTATATAAGTGAAATAGAACCTTGCTGGTTCTATTGACACTAATTTCTCCTCTCCTTTATCTCATATGTTACAGTTTTAGTAAGATTTGTTAGGTAACATCAAAATGTCTAACTTATTGTTTGTACTTATACTAATTGCAATACAATTCTACTGGTTGTATACATTGATTCTGTGTTGGTACCACCCTTTTAACATTTAGGTTCATTACCCTCCAACAGAAATTGTATTATTAGGCATTTAGTCACTTAACTCTCCTGTTTTAGGTGCATAATTCACATATAGTGAGGTTAAGAGTCCTACCATGGTTTGGCAACAATGTGTTTGTTTTATAACGATTCCAATGTCTTTTCATTTCACATTATTATATGATTACTAATGTTATTTATGATTTTAGATTTATTATACACCCTTTTGTCTCTATTACCCATTTTAAACAGTATTTATACACATCATTCGATAAGTAATATCCCTACATTTTCTCTAGTTACAAGGCTGGTCTATATGATTTATGATTGTTATTCTTCCAGATACACAGTTAATTTATACCTTTACTAATTTTATTTCACTCTCCTGACCTTTGTTCATTGTCTCATTTAATTACTATATAAGCTTTCTTTGTCGGCATAGTTACATTAGTTCATCAGGCATCATTATTACTCTGTCCTTTACTCTGGGCTTTCTCCTCATGATCCATTCATCTTGTCTTAACTCTTCTTTGGTTTTGAGTAGGGCATATCTTATTCTTCATTCTGTGTTGGTATCTAGTTGGGCTTTATAGTGTTCTTCTTTACTCCATTATAGTTTCTTCTCTCTGTCATTGGTATTCACATTTTCACCTAATCTATTGGGTTAATTGTCATTTAATTACATTTCGTCTAAGGCATTGTAATTATTTCCTTGGTCATCTTCATCAGTGTGTTAAAGATGTATTCTTTATTTATTTAAAATCACCTTCTACTTGTCTTGGTTATTAACGTTAAAGTTGTATGTAGCATTCTTTATGCTTTGTTACTGTTGGATTATTGGTTGTTTGGGACCCTCGTGGTCGTGATCTTATGTAACATTACAATGTTATAATACCAAATGATTCATACCATCCAATACAGTATAAAATGGCAGCGATAAATAATTTCTGTCATACAATAAACAGTTGTATAGAAGATGAGGAAAACAGAAAGAAAGAAATAGATAGAATAAAAATAATTGTAAAAAACAACAAGTATAATACGAATGTAGTAGTAGATAAAATATTTAATAATATAAAACGAAGAGGAGAAACAACAAAAATGAGAATAGTAAAGAAAAGAAGGAGTATAAGGGATCCATATCTTATATAGGTTATAACACAAGAAAGATACAAAAATGTTTTAGAAAATATAATATAGAGGTAGCGGTTAAAAAATCGAAAACCGTGTTTGATATAATAAAAACTACGAATTTTGAAGAAGAAGACGTAGTGAAGAAAAGTGGAGTATATATGCTCAGTTGTGGGGAATGTGAAAAAGTGTATCTGGGCGAAACGGGTCGTCAATTTTGCCAGAGATTTAAAGAACATAGGAGGGGTGAAGGAGAGTTAACGACGAATTCATTATACGCTAGGCATTTTATAGAAGAAGGACATAAATTCATAGACCCAGTCGTAAATTATAAGATAATAAAAGTGATGAGTAAAGAAAGAGAAAGGAAATTAAAGGAAGAAGTGGAAATATTAAAAATAAAAAATAAAGATGAAAAACAACTAATGAATATTGTAGCGTAACAGAATTATCACACTAAAAATGTTAACTTAGTACAACATGAATAAAGAAGAAAATGCCAATAGTGAGTGAGAATAATAAATGGTTAAAGATTAAACTAAAGAAACTGTTGTCTTGATTATTTATCTCTTCTTTCACAGCACTAACACTTATCTAAAAGTGAAACTTTTTCTTGTGAACTTACTGTTTATTCTCTTCTCATCGAATGCGTTTCGGCGTACATATCCGCCTTCTTCAGCTTAGAGACAGACTCTGTTATTTATGAAGTCTCTATTTAGAGTCTGTCTCTAAGCTGAAGAAGGCGGATACGTACGCTGAAACGCGATCAATGAGAAGAGAATAAACAGTAAGTTCACAAGAAAAAGTTTCATTTTTAGATAAGTAAAGAAACTGTACATTAAGTCGATAAAATGTTAATAAAATCAAACTAAATAACAAAGAAAACTCTTGATCCATATATAAATAACCAACTATATAGAAACCCAATAAAACAGCAGTATACCCAGTAGGTTGGGGAGCAGTAAAAAAGGAAAGAAGAAAGATAAAAAGGTAAACACTATTTTAATAAGGGAAATTTATTAAATTAAGAAGCAAAGAAACCCCAAGACACTAAACCAATAACAAATGAATAAGGAGTTATAAATGAGAAAAGGACGTGAAACCACAAGACAAGAAAATGTTAGTATAATGAGAAGGAAGAGACAAATATATCAAGGTTCATAAAAAGGATATAGCAACAAGATGGGATATCCACTAAAACCTTATGAGGAGGAATATACCCTATTCTTATACATTTAAACCCAATGAATAATTGTCTGACCAAATAACAAGTTACAGGATACAATACAGTGAAAAATAAACCTGTAAACTAGTTTGTAAGCCTAACTTAAGAATAACAAGTGACATACAATAAGAAATAAACAGTGAAAGACACTAAAATTATTTAAAAAGAGACTACCGTTAGTGTAGAGAGATACCAGATAAAATTAGCATTAGAACAAAAGACAGTTTACTAACTGAGAATATTATTAGTGATAAGAATGTTTTATAAATTAGATACAATGAAGAAATCATAGATATAAGATGTTTTATTATAGGTGAGTGTTACAAAAAGCAACCTAAATACAACAGACAGTGTAATAACTGAAGGTATTATTAATAATAAGATGTTAATAGTGTAATCAATTTAGAAACAGTGAACACCAAAGACAGTGTAATAACTGAAAAGTGTTATTAGAAATAAGATGTTTTTTAGTTCTATCAATTCATATATAATAAATGCAAAGGACAGTGAATAACTGGCAGCATTATTAGTAATAGGATGTTTTAGAATAATTATAGTTAAATAATATCAATGAAAAAATAATAAGCTTAAGATATGTTTGTTATGTTTAGGCAATATAAAAATTAGTAGATAATAAGATGTTCTATTGTATTCAAAATAATGTTAAATAATTTTCAAGCTTGTTAAGGCAGAGAAGGCAAGTAGGTAATAGGACTGTTGTATTTTTTTTATTAAATTGTAAACCATATAAAAAGTATAAGGCAAACTAACTAACACACCACAATAGAAAAACAAACCAGCATTGTAAATCAAAATCATCTATCATAGAGTCAAACTCAAATAAATAAATTCAATCAAACTACATAATATAATGAATAGAATCTAGTCCATACAACACAAAGATATGAAAATGTAATCAGTACAGATACAAATAATAACAAATGTAATGACAAAAGAAGAAAATTAACTTTATTTGGAAATAAGTAATACTAAGCCTAAAGAGTACTCAACTCAAATAAAAAGTAAATTAATTAATATTCGTGTATTATAACAACAAATTATTAACAACCAGCAATAATCATGGAGTGAGTAATATTATTTCATGGAAATATTAACAGAAAACACTTGTAAACCATTTAAATACTAAATTTGTAAAAAATATAAGGCCTACAATAAATATCAAAAATTGTAAATTTTAGGTTTATCTGAACTTAAAACAGACCCAGTTATATATCAAATTATGTAAAATTAGCTTAAGAATATTGCTGAATAGTTAGATTTTCGTAAAATTAATAAATAATTGAGTTACAGCAATAAATAGGAAAACTTGTTATGTATGTTTAGGAATTGAAATCAAATCCAAGACATGTAATTTTGTAAAAAAACAATGGGAAGAGGAAAAAGACATTTTATAAATTACCCCAAAACGATGACTTTCAGTCATCAGTCTATTGTTCATCGTTAATGTGAACAGATCAGAAATCGCTGACGGAAGACCAAAAAATATAAAATAGTGAAAAAACATTGTGTGCAACCTCAAAAAAGTGTAACAGAGGTTACCAAAGGAAATATAACACCAACATTTAATAGCTAATACCAAGCTGAGTCAAAACAACTACAATAATAATACCAGTTACTAGAACGAGAAAGCAACCACCATTTTGAGAAAATATCAAACCATATTAACTGGACACGAACTCAACATATTTGAACACAGAACACTGCACCAACAAACAATCACAGAATGACATCGCCGAAGAGGGAAGAACACTTCACACAATTTTCCATGGATACTACAACTTCGCAGAGAAAGGAATTCTCATTTATTTCTGAGGGAGAAGATCAAACATAGCGTCGGCATTGCATAGTAGAAAGTCGAGGTGATGGCAGCCATACTGGATTACTAGCCAGCGAACGGAACACAGCCTTCCCGAGCCAGTGACGTCATTCTACGAATGGTTCGATCTTATTTTAAATAATTGACAATTTCCATAATACTGTTATTTTTTCAGCAATAATAATTTATTTTAAGATAGTTGTAAGCATTGTATCTTGTTCCTTGCCCTCTCTGATCATTTCGACAGTTAAAAGAATCCGAAATATTTAATTTTGTAAGCATTATACTTTGTCATTTGTTTCACAATCGACCTGAACGAATCTCAACCAAAGCCTGGTCCACGCGCATCAGAGTGGCGCATAATTTCAAATGTTAAGAAATAAACATCATAATTATTCAGTTACAAGCGTTTATAATTATTTGTATAGTAAATACTAGTTATTTATTTCTTCTAAAAATAAATTAAGAGTCATAAAAGAAATATTCCAGAAGAAGAAGAAGAAGAGCAACGTTAGAAGAGAGAATAATAGATCCAACTACGTAACTAGATTATCTATAGAAACAAATATTTTCAAAACACAAAATCTCATTTATTTAATCGAAAGTAATTGAAAAACATACAATTAATTAATTTTTAAATTAATCAATTAAATTAATTAATTAAACAAAAAAAATTTTGTTTTATAACTAACAAAAATTTTTTCTTATCAACACATTATACATTATTATTTATCTAATTATATTTGTAGATTTACTACAAATTGGCGCATACCAACGTGGAGCTTCATCATCTGCTATTTGCACGTTTTACGACAAATTAGCGAGCTGAACAGCGGGACTTCGTCAACATTTATTAGTAGTAAATCACACATTATTATTTATACAAATTATATTTGTAGTTTTACTACAAATTGGCGTCCAACTGAGGGGCTGAAAATAGGAATTAATAGATCTATAAAATAAGGACAATTCGTCCAGTTTCCTATTTTAGCTCAGCAGCTGTCAACAAGTCAGAAAAAGAAACAAGTGCACAGGAGGGCGACATCAAAGAAAAGGACGGTGGAGGCCGAACAGGAAATAGATATGGAGGATAAGGAGGCGACACCCGTGGAAGATATAGAATCGAGATTACCTCCAGCAGAACCAACCGAACCAGAAACCCAAGGGAAACAACTCGACAAGCAGACAAGAACAGAAAATGTGGAAATGAAGGAAATGCTCAGGATAATGATGGAGAGGATGGAAGAAAATAGTAAAAAGCTGGAAAACGATAACCAACAATTGAAAGAAGAATTAAGAGAAAATAGTAAGAAGATGGAAGAATTAAGGGAAAATAATAAGAAGGCGGAAGAAAATAGTAAGAAGTCAAGGGAAGAATTAGCCCAGCAAATGAAGGAAGAGTTAAGAGAAAATAGTAAGAAGATGGAAGAGAATAGTAAGGAAATGAAGGAAGAATTGGGTAATAAGATTGGAGATACCAGTAAGAAGATGGAGGAGAAGGTGGACGAAATAAAAAACGAAAATAAATTATTAATGAAGGAAAATATTAAGAAGATCGAGGAGAAAATGGAAGAAAATATTCAGAAAATAGAGGAGAAAATGGAGGAAATAAAGACTGACAATAAACAGTCGAAGGAGGAATTAACCCAGATAAGCCAAAAACTGGAAGAGACCAACAAGAGGATGGAAGAAGCCAGCAAGAAAATGGAAAGCAATAATCAACAACTAAGAGAAGAATTGAGGGAGACTAACCAAGAGAATATGAACCGGTTAGATGGGAAGATGGAAGTATTAAAGGAAGAATTGAGTCAAAAGATAGCTGAAAACAATGAAACAATCAGCAAGAAGGTAGAAGAGGAAATAACGGTGATCGAACAAAAGATTACAAGGGCTGACGAAAGATGGAGTCAGACGGAACGAGAAGTACAGAGTATCAAGACCGAAATAAATACTAAGATTGCCAACATCGAAGAAACGAATAGGAAGACTTTAGAGGAAAAACTAAAGGAAACACGTGAAGACTGGGAGCGAGTGCAGGACCGATTCACAGAAAAATGTGCCGGCATTGAAGCTGCTGTGACTAGTATCAACAGTCAGGTGCGACAGAATCAAACAGATATAGACCTGTTCGATAGTCGACCGACAAGCATTACCAGTTGTCCTAATAACGAGAATCGTGAAAGTATTAACTTCAGGTTTTATAAAAATAAACCTATGGAGTTCCTAGCCAGAATCGAAGAGTACTTCACTAAACACAGAGGCAATCGCTGGAGAGAGAATAAAGAAGTACTGGACGAATCCTTCAAGGAGATAGCTGATAATTGGTGGATGGCGATAAGAGATGAAGTGACCGACTACCAACAATTCAAAAGGCTATTCAAGGCCAAATATTGGTCTGAATCGACACAAAATATCGCCAGAGACGGGATCTCTCATGGAAAATATAACCCGTATGGAAACCAGACTCTAACAGCGTATTTCTTGGGAAAGGTGTGTGTGGCCAAACATTTAGAGCCCCGAATACCGGAAGAATGCCTGGTCAGCAAGCTCTCATACCACTATGAGGAAGATATCATAAGAGCTAGAAGAAACAGTCAAATAAAGACTGTACAAGCAATGACCGAACTTTTAGAAATGTATGAGCACGAGGATTACTACCACCAAAGTCGCAGGAGATATGAAAGGACGGAGACATGAAATAATGTGAGTAGTACAAATAATAATAATCGGCAGAATGGCAACAACAATAATTATAGTTCTGCAAACCGGAATCGTGCCGAATACAATAATAACCCTTGTAATAACAATAATGTTACTAGATATAATAACAATAATAATAATAATGTTCCCAGAAATAATAATAGTGAGGGCAACAATAATAATAATAACCGTCCACCCAACAACAACGGTTATTATAATAACCGTAATTATGTTCCAAATGGTCAGAGAAACCCCAACCCCCCTAATAACAATTATCATGGTAATTATAACAGAAATTACCCGAATGGAGGTAATAATAATAATTACAGGACATATCGACCCCATATCAACTACATCAGAGCGGAAGGCAGTAGACAGAGGAGATACCAGCCTCAACGAAGGAGCTGATACTACGAGTATGAAACCTTTCAAGGAAATCAGGGAAATAATCGTTACAGAGAGTATGAACCCAGACGCAGTTCCAGCCTGGACAATCAACGAAGACTACCTGTGACGGAAGCCCAACAGGACGATCGTGCTGAACCAAACGAAGCAGTTTCAGGACTCCAAGTTGATGCTGCTAACAGCCTAATCCGTAATGATGCGGAGCATTTAAACGAACGGAGGCAGTAATAAATCCCAATAACCCTTTACTGCTCCAATCTGCTGGGTATGGACAAGAGATAAAATCGAGAGAAGAAAAGAAAAATTTTACGATAATATATAATAATTATTTGAAAGATATCCGTAAGGACTTGCTAGAAGAAAACGAAATAAACATTAATAATAATGACAACGAAATCATATATATAATTGCAGAAATCGAGAGTATTTCTGTTCCCATAATGATAGACACTGGAGCAAATGTCTCTATAATAAACCATAATGAATTGGACCGGATACAGCAGGAATGCCACAAAACCTTACCAGTACTACCTATTAATAATATTGTGCTTGTAGGAGCTACCGGCCGACAGAACAAAACCATAAGAAAACAGGTATCCCTAAGTGTCAACAGTCAGGGCGTAAGCTTGGATATGATATTTCTTGTTGCAGCCGGATTACCTTTCAACATCATGATAGGGTGTGACATATTGTGTAGGAACTCAGCAGTTAACGACTTGTTCCGAGGGAAGTATCACTCTTTTCTGAAGGTTCGACCTGGGTAGCCAATTTAACTAACAACAAGATGTTAGACTCCAAACAACTTATCGACCACAAAAATAAAGTGAATTACTTGTCAAACTACTCGTCAAACAACAAGCCAGTACATCAGAATACGGAGGATGACCTATGGCCACAAAAGATTCAGGAGATACGTGACTTCCAGTGCCACAATACCACCGAGCAATTAGATGAAAACCAGCTGAATCAATTAATCAACATATATGAAAAATATCGAGCTGTATTTTCGGACGAACCTGGAAAGATCAGGAACTACCAATGTTCCATACGATTCAGAGAACCGGTAGAATTCAATCGAAAGTCATATCCCATAGCACAATCTTTGAAGGAAGCCAACAAAGGATCTCTGTGCTTTATATGAGCACAGAGATCCAGAACATGATTAGTAAGGATATTATCGAAAGCAGTCAATCGCCATACACTAGTCCAATTGTGGCTATACAACAGAAGAATGGGAAGGTAAGACTTTGCCTTGACGCACGTGAGATAAATAAAATGATTATTAACGATCGTACCTCACCTGGCGAAATTGATGAGATATTGAAGAGATTCCATGGAACGAAGTTTATTACTATGTGGGATACCGTGTGTGGGTATTGGCAGGTGGAGTTGCACCCAGCAAGCCGGCAATACATGGCGTTCATCTTCGAAGGGCGCAACTAACAGTTTAAGAGGTTGCCCTTCGGGTTAGTGAACTCAGTAGCTGTTTTCGTCGCCTGTATGGACCAAATACTCAGACCAGAAGCGCTCCAATTCACGACTGTCTATGTTGGTGATCTCCTAATAACATCAACCAATTGGGAAGAACATTGTTACCGTGTGGACCATGTCTTGAAGAAACTGGCTGAGAATAATGTTACCCTTAAGCTAGACAAGTCCAAGCTTATAGCTAAAGAAGTACAATTTTTGGGTTTCCAGTTGAACAGTCAAGGAATAACACCGTCAACAGAAAAGGTAGACGCCATACAACGATTCCCTGTACCAAAAAATAGAAGGCAACTACAATCATTTTTATGCCTGTGTAACTACTACAGGAAGTTCCAAAATAATTACTCTGAACTGACGGGCCGATTTCAGTACCAGTTATCATCCAAGAATAAATGGCGATGGGGTCAAGAACAAGACGACACCTTCAAATCAATTAAGGAGAAGTTCTTAGAAGCAGTAATGCTCAACCATCCAGATTTTAACTAACCCTTCTTCCTAAACTGTGACGCTAGTAACATTAGCTTGGGATCAACGTTGTACCAAGAAGACGAAAGTGGAAACCATCTAGTAGTGAGCTTTGCTAGCAGAACCCTTAACCAGTGTGAAAAGAACTACAACGTGACGGAAAAGGAACTGCTAAGTGTAGTCTTTGCCTGTGGGAAGTTTCGGACGTATATTCTCGGTTATCCAGTGACCGTTCACACAGATCACAAATCAATATCATTTCTTAGAAGATGCAAGTTAAGCCATGGTAGATTGACCAGATGGGTACTTGCCCTGCAGGAATACGATATACAGTGGGAGTATGTTCGTGGGAGTAAAAGTGTAGTACCCGACGTGTTGTCGAGAGTAAATTTGGAAGAACAGATGTTCGAAGGCAAGAAAGAGAGCATCCTGAAGATCTATAATATTATTAAGGACAGATCCGATCTAGAAAAGATAGTGCAGGACATTAGCAAACACCAGCAGTCTGACCCGAAGCTAAACCATATTAAACTTCGTCTCTCCAACCTAGATGACACAATAACCAAGTTTTATTTTATACATAATGAAATATTATTCATCAAAACATCCCTTGATGAAGAGATATGGAAGATCGTAATCCCTACTACAATCGAGAAGGATATCATCCTGGATTATCATCTCCGATATGGTCACATGGGAGCCATGAAGGTTATCAAGGCGATAGAAGAGAATTGCCATATAAAAAATATAAATAGAAAGACGAGAAACTACCTCAAAACCTGTCTGATATGTCAATTGGTGAAAACCAACAATGAGAGAAAAGAGGGTATGATGATACCAATTACATCACAAGCAAAACTGGAAAAGGTCTTTCTGGACATCTGTGGTCCATTTCCCCTCAGTGGCGGACGCCATCGATACAAATACATTATTATAATGATGGATCACTTCACGAAATTTATAAAACTGTGCCTGGTGAACAGAGCCACCACTTTGAAGACTTTAGGAGTGATAACAAACCATTATATTCCAGAGATAGGGAGCCCAGCATCCATAATCACAGACCATGGAACGCAATTTAAGGGTAGGAGGTGGAAAAACGCTCTAATTACATTGGGCATTAAGACACACAAGACATCTGTTTACCACCCCAGCAGTAATCCAGCGGAGAGGGTACTGCGAGAAGTCGGAAGAATATTACGGACTTATTGCCATAATCAACAAAGGAAGTGGCAAGAATATTTATCAGCTACCGAAGAATTCCTTAATTTGGCATATCACCCCGCTATAGGTACCACGCCATACACGGCAATGTATGAAAAACCGCCTCCAAGAGAAATACAAGACATAATAGAATTCCCCATGAGTCAAGAATACAAGTTCAATCGAATAAGGTTCTACAATAAATTGGCAGAAGACCAGGAAAGGCACAAGAACAAGTATCAAAAGGCGATTAAGAAGATAATAAGCTATGAAGTCGGAGAAAAGGTACTATTGAAAAACAGGGAACTACCCAGTACTTTTGAAGGCATTACCAAAAAGTTGTTACTGCTGTATACCGGCCCATACCTGATTATTAAAAACAATAACAACAATACGTATGTATTAAAAGATATCAATTCAAATAAAGTAAAAGGAACTTATAATCAATTATCAATCAAAAAATATATAGAGGAGAGATAAAATAACCAAAATTCAAAAAATTTGTAAGAACAACTTACACCAATTATTTTAAAAAACCATTATGAATGAAAAAAGAATTTTGTTGTGAATTAAAAAACCAAAATTCAAAAAATGTGTAAGAACAACTTACACCAATTATTTGAATATCTAAAATCAAAAATTTGTAAGACCAACTTACAAGAATTATTTGGAAGAAACTGTTAAAATAACAAAACTTCAAAAAGTTGTAAGACCTACTTACTTGAACTGTTTGAAAGAAACTATTAAAAACTTAGATATAAAAAGAGTTTTGGAGAAAATATCTAAAGTTAAAAGATAGTAAGTACAACTCATACGAATGATGACATTCTTAAGTATAAAAAGAAATTTTGTAAGAAAGAGATACAAAATTCTAAAAGAGTAAGAACAAATTACACTCATAATTTGAGTGAACTCTTACATAAAAGAATTTGAGAGTAAATGGAGTACAAATGTGTAAACTTTCTCAAACTCTCCAGAGACAAAACAAAAAGAACATTTCCAGTAAATAAAGAGAACAACCAATATTAAACAATTGAATAATTTAATGTTACCAGAACAATATATTAATAAATGTTAAAAGTGTCATAAGAAGGAACGTAACAAATCTTCAAAAAAACCTGTGTTAATAAAGAAAAAAAACCCTCAATAAACTATCACAGCTATAAAAACTATACTATAGTTTGTATTGTGATAGTGACTATGCTAACTACGACCACTATTATAAACAATGTAAATGAGACAATTTAAGACAAAAATGATACAGAATCTCAAATGAAAAAGAGAGAAGAAACCTGAATATCGTATAATTTAATCAAATTAACTTAACCAAACTCACAAAGAAAATAATTTGATAAAGATGAACAATGAAGAAAGACCAACTAAGTAAAAACCAAATATTAAGACCAGAAACCAAATACCCTGGTACCATGATGATAATATTGTTGTAATAACCACTATTATAGTGATAAGTGATAAAGAAATAATTAATGTTATGCCATGAGCAATAAAATAACTCATCGGATACCAAATGGAAGAAAAAATCTATATAAATGCTAATTACTATGTAAACAAGATAAAAAGGTGAAATGATGAAACGATGAAATGTATATTATACCACATACCTAAACCACATAAGATGGAATGAGCTTTAATAGAGAAGAAGAGTCAAGTGTATAAAAGTATTAATTGATATAAAATATTATGAAGTGAAGAATCCAAGGATGTTTATTATTAGTCGAAAGAGACTACTTTTACTGATTATTTATTTTTATGACTGGATGTAGAAAAAATGCCATCAGTCTTATATTTTGAGCAGAGATGATAATTCCTCTGAGCTCAGTTAATTGAAGTATTGGACAGCAGGGATTGAAGCCAAAAGTGCCACTCTGAACTGTTCCAACTCATATGTTAGGGAATGTTAGGGAGTAAACATACAGGTGAGGAAGCACCAAATAAGAAAAGATATAAAATGATAATGTTATACACAAGATTGATGATTACTTATTAATGAAGGAGTACATATCATCTGAGAGAAAGCAACGGTGGAAAAAGAAGGTATATAAAGTGAAATCGAAAGGGCTGACGAAAGATGGAGTCAGATGGAACGAGAAGTACAGAGTATCAAGACCGAAATAAATACTAAGGTTGCCAACATCGAAGAAACGAATAGGAAGACTTTAGAGGAAAAACTAAAGGAAACACGTGAAGACTGGGAGCGAGTGCAGGACCGATTCACAGAAAAATGTGACGGCATTGAAGCTGCTGTGACCAGTATCAACAGTCAGGTGCGACAGAATCAAACAGATATAGACCTGTTCCATAGTCGACCGTCAAGCATTACCAGTTGTCCTAATAACGAGAATCGTGAAAGTATTAACTTCAGGTTTTATAAAAATAAACCTATGGAGTTCCTAGCCAGAATCGAAGAGTACTTCACTAAACACAGAGGCTATCACTGGAGAGAGAATAAAGAAGTACTGGACGAATCCTTCAAGGAGATAGCTGATAATTGGTGGATGGCGATAAGAGATGAAGTGACCGACTACCAACAATTCAAAAGGGTATTCAAGGCCAAATATTGGTCTGAATCGACACAAAATATCGCCAGAGACGGGATCTGTCATCGAAAATATAACCCGTATGGAAACCAGACTCTAACAGCGTATTTCTTGGGAAAGGTGTGTGTGGCCAAACATTTAGAGCCCCGAATACCGGAAGAATGCCTGGTCAGCAAGCTCTCATACCACTATGAGGAAGATATCATAAGAGCTAGAAGAAACAGTCAAATAAAGACTGTACAAGCCATGACCGAACTTTTAGAAATGTATGAGCACGAGGATTACTACCGCCAAAGTCGCAGGAGATATGAAAGGACGGAGACAAGAAATAATGTGAGTAGTACAAATAATAATAATCGGCAGAATGGCAACAACAATAATTATAGTTCTGCAAACCGGAATCGTGCCGAATACAATAATAACCCTTGTAATAACAATAATGTTACTAGATATAATAACAATAATAATAATAACCGTCCACCCAACAACAACGGTTATTATAATAACCGTAATTATGTTCCAAATGGTCAGAGAAACCCCAACCCCCCTAATAACAATTATCATGGTAATTATAACAGAAATTACCAGAATGGAGGTAATAATAATAATTACAGGACATATTGACCCCATATCAACTACATCAGAGCGGAAGGCAGTGGACAGAGGAGATACCAGCCTCAACGAAGGAGCTGATACTACGAGTATGAAACCTTTCAAGGAAGTCAGGGAAGTAATCGTTACAGAGAGTATGAACCCAGACGCAGTTCCAGCCTGGACAATCAACGAAGACTACCTGTGACGGAAGCCCAACAGGACGATCATGCTGAACCAAACGAAGCAGTTTCAGGACTCCAAGTTGATGCTGCTAACAGCCTAATCCGTAATGATGCGGAGCATTTAAACGAATGGAGGCAGTAATAAATCCCAATAACCCTTTACTGCTCCAATCTGCTGGGTATGGACAAGAGATAAAATCGAGAGAAGAAAAGAAAAATTTTACGATAATATATAATAATTATTTGAAAGATATCCGTAAGGACTTGCTAGAAGAAAACGAAATAAACATTAATAATAATGACAACGAAATCATATATATAATTGCAGAAATCGAGAGTATTTCTGTTCCCATAATGATAGACACTGGAGCAAATGTCTCTATAATAAACCATAATGAATTGGACCGGATACAGCAGGAATGCCACAAAACCTTACCAGTACTATCTATTAATAATATTGTGCTTGTAGGAGCTACCGGCCGACAGAACAAAACCATAAGAAAACAGGTATCCCTAAGTGTCAACAGTCAGGGCGTAAGCTTGGATATGATATTTCTTGTTGCAGCCGGATTACCTTTCAACATCAGGATAGGGAGTGACATTTTGCGTAGGAACTCAGCAGTTATCGACTTGTGCCGAGGGAAGGTATCACTCTTTTCTGAAGGTTCGACCTGGGTAGCCAATTTAACTAACAACAAGATGTTAGACTCCAAACAACTTATTGACCACAAAAATAAAGTGAATTACTTGTCAAACTACTCGTCAAACAACAAGCCAGTACATCAGAATACGGAGGATGACCTATGGCCACAAAAGATTCAGGAGATACGTGACTTCCAGTGCCACAATACCACCGAGCAATTAGATGAAAACCAACTGAATCAATTAATCAACATATATGAAAAATATCGAGCTGTATTTTCGGACGAACCTGGAAAGATCAGGAACTACCAATGTTCCATACGATTCAGAGAACCGGTAGAATTCAATCGAAAGTCATATCCCATAGCACAATCTTTGAAGGAAGCCAACAAAGGATCTCTGTGCTTTATATGAGCACAGAGATCCAGAACATGATTAGTAAGGATATTATCGAAAGCAGTCAATCGCCATACACTAGTCCAATTGTGGCTATACAACAGAAGAATGGGAAGGTAAGACTTTGCCTTGACGCACGTGAGATAAATAAAATGATTATTAACGATCGTACCTCACCTGGCGAAATTGATGAGATATTGAAGAGATTCCACGGAACGAAGTTTATTACTATGTGGGATACCGTGTGTGGGTATTGGCAGGTGGAGTTGCACCCAGCAAGCCGGCAATACATGGCGTTCATCTTCGAAGGGTGCAACTATCAGTTTAGGAGGTTGCCCTTCGGGTTAGTGAACTCAGTAGCTGTTTTCGTCGCCTGTATGGACCAAATACTCGGACCAGAAGAGCTCCAATTCACAACTGTCTATGTTGGTGATCTCCTAATAACATCAACCAATTGGGAAGAACATTGTTACCGTGTGGACCATGTCTTGAAGAAACTGGCTGAGAATAATGTTACCCTTAAGCTAGACAAGTCCAAGCTTATAGCTAAAGAAGTACAATTTTTGGGTTTCCAGTTGAACAGTCAAGGAATAACACCGTCAACAGAAAAGGTAGACGCCATACAACGATTCCCTGTACCAAAAAATAGAAGGCAACTACAATCATTTTTAGGCCTGTGTAACTACTACAGGAAGTTCCAAAATAATTACTCTGAACTGACGGGCCGATTTCAGTACCAGTTATCATCCAAGAATAAATGGCGATGGGGTCAAGAACAAGACGACACCTTCAAATCAATTAAGGAGAAGTTCTTAGAAGCAGTAATGCTCAACCATCCAGATTTTAACTGACCCTTCTTCCTAAACTGTGACGCTAGTAACATTAGCTTGGGATCAACGTTGTACCAAGAAGACGAAAGTGGAAACCATCTAGTAGTGAGCTTTGCTAGCAGAACCCTTAACCAGTGTGAAAAGAACTACAACGTGACGGAAAAGGAACTGCTAAGTGTAGTCTTTGCCTGTGGGAAGTTTCAGACGTATATTCTCGGTTATCCAGTGACCGTTCGCACAGATCACAAATCAATATCATTTCTTAGAAGATGCAAGTTAAGCCATGGTAGATTGACCAGATGGGTACTTGCCCTGCAGGAATACGATATACAGTGGGAGAATGTTCCTGGGAGTAAAAGTGTAGTAGCCGACGTGTTGTCAAGAGTAAATTTGGAAGAACAGATGTTCGAAGGCGAGAAAGAGAGCATCCTGAAGATCTAAAATATTATTAAGGACAGATCCGATCTAGAAAAGATAGTGCAGGACATTAGCAAACACCAGCAGTCTGACCCGAAGCTAAACCATATTAAACTTCGTCTCTCCAACCTAGATGACACAATAACCAAGTTTTATTGTATACATAATGAAATATTATTCATCAAAACATCCCTTGATGAAGAGATATGGAAGATCGTAATCCCTACTACAATCGAGAAGGATATCATCCTGGATTATCATCTCCGATATGGTCACATGGGAGCCATGAAGGTTATCAAGGCGATAGAAGAGAATTGCCATATAAAAAATATAAATAGAAAGACGAGAAACTACCTCAAAACCTGTCTGATATGTCAATTCGTGAAAACCAACAATGAGAGAAAAGAGGGTATGATGATACCAATTACATCACAAGCAAAACTGGAAAAGGTCTTTCTGGATATCTGTGGTCCATTTCCCCTCAGTGGCGGACGCCATCGATACAAATACATTATTATAATGATGGATCACTTCACGAAATTTATAAAACTGTGCCCGGTGAACAGAGCCACCACTTTGAAGACTTTAGGAGTGATAACAAACCATTATATTCCAGAGATAGGGAGCCCAGCATCCATAACCAAAATTCAAAAAATTTGTAAGAACAACTTACACCAATTATTTGAATATCTAAAATCAAAAATTTGTAAGACCAACTTACAAGAATTATTTGGAAGAAACTGTTAAAAAACAAAATTTCAAAAAGTTGTAAGACCTACTTACTTGAACTGTTTGAAAGAAACTATTAAAAACTTAGATATAAAAAGAGTTTTGGAGAAAATGTCTAAAGTTAAAATATAGTAAGTACAACTCATACGAATGATGAGATTCTTAAGTATAAAAAGAAATTTTGTAAGAAAGAGATACAAAATTCTAAAAGAGTAAGAACAAATTACACTCATAATTTGAGTGAACTCTTACATAAAAGAATTTGAGAGTAAATGGAGTACAAATGTGTAAACTTTCTCAAACTCTCCAGAGACAAAACAAAAAGAACATTTCCAGTAAATAAAGAGAACAACCAATATTAAACAATTGAATAATTTAATGTTACCAGAACAATATATTAATAAATGTTAAAAGTGTCATAAGAAGGAACGTAACAAATCTTCAAAAAAAAACCTGTGTTAATAAAGAAAAAAAACCCTCAATAAACTATCACAGCTATAAAAACTATACTATAGTTTGTATTGTGATAGTGACTATGCTAACTACGACCACTATTATAAACAATGTAAATGAGACAATTTAAGACAAAAATGATACAGAATCTCAAATGAAAAAGAGAGAAGAAACCTGTATATCGTATAATTTAATCAAATTAACTTAACCAAACTCACAAAGAAAATAATTTGATAAAGATGAACAATGAAGAAAGACCAACTAAGTAAAAACCAAATATTAAGACCAGAAACCAAAAACCCTGGTACCATGATGATAATATTGTTGTAATAACCACTATTATAGTGGTAAGTGATAAAGAAATAATTAATGTTATGCCATGAGCAATAAAATAACTCATCGGATACCAAATGGAAGAAAAAATCTATATAAATGCTAATTACTATGTAAACAAGATAAAAAGATGAAATGATGAAACGATGAAATGTATATTATACAACATATCTAAACCACATAAGATGGAATGAGCTTTAATAGAGAAGAAGAGTCAAGTGTATAAAAGTATTAATTGATATAAAATATTATGAAGTGAAGAATCCAAGGATGTTTATTATTAGTCGAAAGAGACTACTTTTACTGATTATTTATTTTTATGACTGGATGTAGAAAAAATGCCATCAGTCTTATATTTTGAGCAGAGATGATAATTCCTCTGGGCTCAGTTAATTGAAGTATTGGACAGCAGGGATTGAAGCCAAAAGTTAATAATCATTTTATTTATCTCACGTGCGTCAAGGCAAAGTCTTACCTTCCCATTCTTCTGTTGTATAGCCACAATTGGACTAGTGTATGGCGATTGACTGCTTTCGATAATATCCTTACTAATCATGTTCTGGATCTCTGTGCTCATATAAAGCACAGAGATCCTTTGTTGGCTTCCTTCAAAGATTGTGCTATGGGATATGACTTTCGATTGAATTCTACCGGTTCTCTGAATCGTATGGAACATTGGTAGTTCCTGATCTTTCCAGGTTCGTCCGAAAATACAGCTCGATATTTTTCATATATGTTGATTAATTGATTCAGCTGGTTTTCATCTAATTGCTCGGTGGTATTGTGGCACTGGAAGTCACGTATCTCCTGAATCTTTTGTGGCCATAGGTCATCCTCCGTATTCTGATGTACTGGCTTGTTGTTTGACGAGTAGTTTGACAAGTAATTCACTTTATTTTTGTGGTCGATAAGTTGTTTGGAGTCTAACATCTTGTTGTTAGTTAAATTGGCTACCCAGGTCGAACCTTCAGAAAAGTGATACTTCCCTCGGCACAAGTCGTTAACTGCTGAGTTCCTACACAATATGTCACACCCTATCATGATGTTGAAAGGTAATCCGGCTGCAACAAGAAATATCATATCCAAGCTTACGCCCTGACTGTTGACACTTAGGGATACCTGTTTTCTTATGGTTTTGTTCTGTCGGCCGGTAGCTCCTACAAGCACAATATTATTAATAGGTAGTACTGGTAAGGTTTTGTGGCATTCCTGCTGTATCCGGTCCAATTCATTATGGTTTATTATAGAGACATTTGCTCCAGTGTCTATCATTATGGGAACAGAAATACTCTCGATTTCTGCAATTATATATATGATTTCGTTGTCATTATTATTAATGTTTATTTCGTTTTCTTCTAGCAAGTCCTTACGGATATCTTTCAAATAATTATTATATATTATCGTAAAATTTTTCTTTTCTTTTCTCGATTTTATCTCTTGTCCATACCCAGCAGATTGGAGCAGTAAAGGGTTATTGGGATTTATTACTGCCTCCGTTCGTTTAAATGCTCCGCATCATTACGGATTAGGCTGTTAGCAGCATCAACTTGGAGTCCTGAAACTGCTTCGTTTGGTTCAGCACGATCGTCCTGTTGGGCTTCCGTCACAGGTAGTCTTCGTTGATTGTCCAGGCTGGAACTGCGTCTGGGTTCATACTCTCTGTAACGATTACTTCCCTGACTTCCTTGAAAGGTTTCATACTCGTAGTATCAGCTCCTTCGTTGAGGCTGGTATCTCCTCTGTCCACTGCCTTCCGCTCTGATGTAGTTGATATGGGGTCGATATGTCCTGTAATTATTATTATTACCTCCATTCGGGTAATTTCTGTTATAATTACCATGATAATTGTTATTAGGGGGGTTGGGGTTTCTCTGACCATTTGGAACATAATTACGGTTATTATAATAACCGTTGTTGTTGGGTGGATGGTTATTATTATTATTGTTGCCCTCACTATTATTATTTCTGGGAACATTATTATTATTATTGTTATTATATCTAGTAACATTATTGTTATTACAAGGGTTATTATTGTATTCGGCACGATTCCGGTTTGCAGAACTATAATTATTGTTGTTGCCATTCTGCCGATTATTATTATTTGTACTACTCACATTATTTCTTGTCTCCGTCCTTTCATATCTCCTGCGACTTTGGCGGTAGTAATCCTCGTGCTCATACATTTCTAAAAGTTCGGTCATTGCTTGTACAGTCTTTATTTGACTGTTTCTTCTAGCTCTTATGATATCTTCCTCATAGTGGTACGAGAGCTTGCTGACCAGGCATTCTTCCGGTATTCGGGGCTCTAAATGTTTGGCCACACACACCTTTCCCAAGAAATACGCTGTTAGAGTCTGGTTTCCATACGGGTTATATTTTCCATGACAGATCCCGTCTCTGGCGATATTTTGTGTCGATTCAGACCAATATTTGGCCTTGAATAGCCTTTTGAATTGTTGGTAGTCGGTCACTTCATCTCTTATCGCCATCCACCAATTATCAGCTATCTCCTTGAAGGATTTGTCCAGTACTTCTTTATTCTCTCTCCAGCGATTGCCTCTGTGTTTAGTGAAGTACTCTTCGATTCTGGCTAGGAACTCCATAGGTTTATTTTTATAAAACCTGAAGTTAATACTTTCACGATTCTCGTAATTAGGACAACTGGTAATGCTTGTCGGTCGACTATCGAACAGGTCTATATCTGTTTGATTCTGTCGCACCTGACTGTTGATACTGGTCACAGCAGCTTCAATGCCATCACATTTTTCTGTGAATCGGTCCTGCACTCGCTCCCACTCTTCACGTGTTTCCTTTAGTTTTTCCTCTAAAGTCTTCCTATTCGTTTCTTCGATGTTGGCAATCTTAGTATTTATTTCGGTCTTGATACTCTGTACTTCTCGTTCCGTCTGACTCCATCTTTCGTCAGCCCTTGTAATCTTTTGTTCGATCACCGTTATTTCCTCTTCTACCTTCTTGCTGATTGTTTCATTGTTTTCAGCTATCTTTTGACTCAATTCTTCCTTTAATACTTCCATCTTCCCATCTAACCGGTTCATATTCTCTTGGTTAGTCTCCCTCAATTCTTCTCTTAGTTGTTGATTATTGCTTTCCATTTTCTTGCTGGCTTCTTCCATCCTCTTGTTGGTCTCTTCCAGTTTTTGGCTTATCTGGGTTAATTCCTCCTTCGACTGTTTATTGTCAGTCTTTATTTCCTCCATTTTCTCCTCTATTTTCTGAATATTTTCTTCCATTTTCTCCTCGATCTTCTTAATATTTTCCTTCATTAATAATTTATTTTCGTTTTTTATTTCGTCCACCTTCTCCTCCATCTTCTTACTGGTATCTCCAATCTTATTACCCAATTCTTCCTTCATTTCCTTACTATTCTCTTCCATCTTCTTACTATTTTCTCTTAACTCTTCCTTCATTTGCTGGGCTAATTCTTCCCTTGACTTCTTACTATTTTCTTCCGCCTTCTTATTATTTTCCCTTAATTCTTCCATCTTCTTACTATTTTCTCTTAATTCTTCTTTCAATTGTTGGTTATTGTTTTCCAGCTTCTTACTATTTTCTTCCATCCTCTCCATCATTATCCTGACCATTTCCTTCATTTCCACATTTTCTGTTCGTGTCTGCTTGTCGGGTTGTTTCCCTTGGGTTTCTGGTTCGGTTGGTTCTGCTGGAGGTAATCTCGATTCTATATCTTCCACGGGTGTCGCCTCCTTATCCTCCATATCTATTTCCTGTTTGGCCTCCACCGCCCTTTTCTTTGATGTCGCCCTCCTGTGCATCTTGTTTCTTTTTCTGACCTGTTGACAGCTGCCGAGCTAAAATAGGAACCTGGACGAATTGTCCTTATTTTATAGATCTATTAATTCCTATTTTCAGCCCCTCAGTTGGACGCCAATTTGTAGTAAAACTACAAATATAATTTGTATAAATAATAATGTGTGATTTACTACTAATAAATGTTGACGAAGTCCCGCTGTTGAGCTCGCTAATTTGTCATAAAACGTGCAAATAGCAGATGATGAAGCTCCACGTTGGTATGCGCCAATTTGTAGTAAATCTACAAATATAATTAGATAAATAATAATGTATAATGTGTTGATAAGAAAAAATTTTTGTTAGTTATAAAACAAAATTTTTTTTGTTTAATTAATTAATTTAATTGATTAATTTAAAAATTAATTAATTGTATGTTTTTCAATTACTTTCGATTAAATAAATGAGATTTTGTGTTTTGAAAATATTTGTTTCTATAGATAATCTATTTATGTAGTTGGATTTATTATTCTCTCTTCTAACTTTGCTCTTCTTCTTCTTCTTCTGGAATATTTCTTTTATGACTCTAAATTATTTTTAGAAGAAATAAATAACTAGTATTTACTATACAAATGATTATAAACGCTTGTAACTGAATAATTATGATGTTTATAGTTGTCTTGATTATTCATCTCTTCTTTCACAGCACTAACTTATCTAAAAATGAACTTTTTCTTGTGAAAACTTACTTTTTTCTGAACACTTAAAAGCTCTAACCAACAACAATATACATTCCGCATTTGCCACACACATACACACAGAAAACCACAGTTACACCAACATAGACACTAATCTTCAAATTTTACATTACTTACCTAAAGGTCGAAAACTCAACACAACTGAACAATACGAAATATATAAACACCACACAACACAACCAAACAACATACTTAACGATCAATTACAATATAAATCACATACACTTTTTGACACAATTTTATATAAAACAAACATCAAGTTGAATCCCCGCGCCAATCCCCTTCCTCCACACACCACCACCACTACACCTTCCACACAACAACCGTTACGAAATGATGGCAGTCTGACTCAAAGCTGAAGAAGGCGGATACGTACGCCGAAACGCGTCCAACGAAAAAAGTAAGTTTTCACAAGAAAAAGTTCATTTTTAGATAAATGATGTTTATTTCTTAACATTTGAAATTATGCACCACTCTGATGCGCGTGGACCAGGCTTTGGTTGAGATTCGTTCAGGTCGATTGTGAAACAAATGACAAAGTATAATGCTTACAAAATTAAATATTTCGGATTCTTTTAACTGTTGAAATGGTCAGAGAGGGCAAGGAACAAGATACAATGCTTACAACTATCTTAAAATAAATTATTATTGCTGAAAAAATAACAGTATTATGAAAATTGTCAATTATTTAAAATAAGATCGAACCATTCGTAGAATGACGTCACTGGCTCGGGAAGGCTGTGTTCCGTTCGCTGGCTAGTAATCCAGTATGGCTGCCATCACCTCGACTTTCTACTATGCAATGCCGACGCTATGTTTGATCTTCTCCCTCAGAAATAAATGAGAATTCCTTTCTCTGCGAAGTTGTAGTATCCATTGAAAATTGTGTGAAGTGTTCTTCCCTCTTCGGCGATGTTGTTCTGTGATTGTTTGTTGGTGCAGTGTTCTGTGTTCAAATATGTTGAGTTCGTGTCCAGTTAATATGGTTTGATATTTTCTCAAAATGGTGGTTGCTTTCTCGTTCTAGTAACTGGTATTATTATTGTAGTTGTTCTGACTCAGCTTGGTGTTAGCTATTAAATGTTGGTGTTATATTTCCTTTGGTAACCTCTGTTACACTTTTTTGAGGTTGCACACAATGTTTTTTCACTATTTTATAGTTTTTGGTCTTCCGTCAGTAATTTCTGATCTGTTCACACTAACGATTAACAATAGACTGATGACTGAAAGTCGTCGTTTTGGGGTAATTTATAAAATGTCTTTTTCCTCTTCCCATTGTTTTTTTACAAAATTACATGTCTTGGATTTGATTTCAA
Source organism: Magicicada septendecula (assembly GCA_034769895.1). Lineage (NCBI taxonomy): Eukaryota > Metazoa > Arthropoda > Insecta > Hemiptera > Cicadidae > Magicicada > Magicicada septendecula. The sequence continues at coordinate 565,567,396 of CM068368.1, read as the reverse complement.
CTGCTAAACATACATAACAAGTTTTTCTATTTATTGCTGTAACTCAATTATTTATTAATTTTAAAAAGAATTAGTAGTAATTATTTCATCCATACTAAGAGTATGATCTGAACAAATCACATTTACAGGAGAGCATATGTAGCATAACAGAATTATCACACTAAAAATTTTAACTTAGTACAACATGAATAAAGAAGAAAATGCCAATAGTGAGTGAGAATAATAAATGGTTAAAGATTAAACTAAAGAAACTGTACATTAAGTCGATAAAATGTTAATAAAATCAAACTAAATAACAAAGAAAACTCTTGATCCATATATAAATAACCAACTATATAGAAACCCAATAAAACAGCAGTATACCCAGTAGGTTGGGGAGCAGTAAAAAGGAAAGAAGAAAGATAAAAAGGTAAACACTATTTTAATAAGGGAAATTTATTAAATTAAGAAGCAAAGAAACCCCAAGACACTAAACCAATAACAAATGAATAAGGAGTTATAAATGAGCAAAGGACATGAAACCACAAGACAAGAAAATGTTAGTATAATGAGAAGGAAGAGACAAATATATCAAGGTTCATAAAAAGGATATAGCAACAAGATGGGATATCCACTAAAACCTTATGAGGAGGAATATACCCTATTCTTATACTTTTAAACCCAATGAATAATTGTCTGACCAAATAACAAGTTACAGGATACAATACAGTGAAAAATAAACCTGTAAACTAGTTTGTAAGCCTAACTTAAGAATAACAAGTGACATACAATAAGAAATAAACAGTGAAAGACACTAAAATTATTTAAAAAGAGACTACCGTTAGTGTAGAGAGATACCAGATAAAATTAGCATTAGAACAAAAGACAGTTTACTAACTGAGAATATTATTAGTGATATGAATGTTTTATAAATTAGATACAATGAAGAAATCATAGATATAAGATGTTTTATTATAGGTGAGTGTTACAAAAAAGCAACCTAAATACAACAGACAGTGTAATAACTGAAGGTATTATTAATAATAAGGTGTTAATAGTGTAATCAATTTAGAAACAGTGAACACCAAAGACAGTGTAATAACTGAAAAGTGTTATTAGAAATAAGATGTTTTTTAGTTCTATCAATTCATATATAATAAATGCAAAGGACAGTGAATAACTGACAGCATTATTAGTAATAGGATGTTTTAGAATAATTATAGTTAAATAATATCAATGAAAAAATAATAAGCTTAAGATATGTTTGTTATGTTTAGGCAATATAAAATTTAGTAGATAATAAGATGTTCTATTGTATTCAAAATAATGTTAAATAATTTTCAAGCTTGTTAAGGCAGAGAAGGCAAGTAGGTAATAGGAATGTTGTATTTTTTTTATTAAATTGTAAACCATATAAAAAGTATAAGGCAAACTAACTAACACACCACAATAGAAAAACAAACCAGCATTGTAAATCAAAATCATCCTGGTTATTTATATATGGATCAAGAGTTTTCTTTGTTATTTAGTTTGATTTTATTAACATTTTATCGACTTAATGTACAGTTTCTTTAGTTTAATCTTTAACCATTTATTATTCTCACTCACTATTGGCATTTTCTTCTTTATTCATGTTGTACTAAGTTAAAATTTTTAGTGTGATAATTCTGTTATGCTACATATGTTCTCCTGTAAAAGTGATTAGTTCAGATCATACTCTTAGTATGGATGAAATAATTACTACTAATTCTTTTTAAAATTAATAAATAATTGAGTTACAGCAATAAATATAAATACTTGTTATGTATGTTTAGGAGTTGAAATCAAATCCAAGACATGTAATTTTGTAAAAAAACAATGGGAAGAGGAAAAAGACATTTTATTAATTACCCCAAAACGACGACTTTCAGTCATCAGTCTATTGTTAATCGTTAGTGTGAACAGATCAGAAATTACTGACGGAAGACCAAAAACTATAAAATAGTGAAAAAACATTGTGTGCAACCTCAAAAAAGTGTAACAGAGGTTACCAAAGGAAATATAACACCAACATTTAATAGCTAACACCAAGCTGAGTCAGAACAACTACAATAATAATACCAGTTACTAGAACGAGAAAGCAACCACCATTTTGAGAAAATATCAAACCATATTAACTGGACACGAACTCAACATATTTGAACACAGAACACTGCACCAACAAACAATCACAGAACAACATCGCCGAAGAGGGAAGAACACTTCACACAATTTTCAATGGATACTACAACTTCGCAGAGAAAGGAATTCTCATTTATTTCTGAGGGAGAAGATCAAACATAGCGTCGGCATTGCATAGTAGAAAGTCGAGGTGATGGCAGCCATACTGGATTACTAGCCAGCGAACGGAACACAGCCTTCCCGAGCCAGTGACGTCATTCTACGAATGGTTCGATCTTATTTTAAATAATTGACAATTTTCATAATACTGTTATTTTTTCAGCAATAATAATTTATTTTAAGACAGTTGTAAGCATTGTATCTTGTTCCTTGCCCTCTCTGACCATTTCAACAGTTAAAAGAATCCGAAATATTTAATTTTGTAAGCATTATACTTTGTCATTTGTTTCACAATCGACCTGAACGAATCTCAACCAAAGCCTGGTCCACGCGCATCAGAGTGGTGCATAATTTCAAATGTTAAGAAATAAACATCATTTATCTAAAAATGAACTTTTTCTTGTGAAAACTTACTTTTTTCGTTGGACGCGTTTCGGCGTACGTATCCGCCTTCTTCAGCTTTGAGTCAGACTGCCATCATTTCGTAACGGTTGTTGTGTGGAAGGTGTAGTGGTGGTGGTGTGTGGAGGAAGGGGATTGGCGCGGGGATTCAACTTGATGTTTGTTTTATATAAAATTGTGTCAAAAAGTGTATGTGATTTATATTGTAATTGATCGTTAAGTATGTTGTTTGGTTGTGTTGTGTGGTGTTTATATATTTCGTATTGTTCAGTTGTGTTGAGTTTTCGACCTTTAGGTAAGTAATGTAAAATTTGAAGATTAGTGTCTATGTTGGTGTAACTGTGGTTTTCTGTGTGTATGTGTGTGGCAAATGCGGAATGTATATTGTTGTTGGTTAGAGCTTTTAAGTGTTCAGAAAAAAGTAAGTTTTCACAAGAAAAAGTTCATTTTTAGATAAGTTAGTGCTGTGAAAGAAGAGATGAATAATCAAGACAACTATAAACATCATAATTATTCAGTTACAAGCGTTTATAATCATTTGTATAGTAAATACTAGTTATTTATTTCTTCTAAAAATAATTTAGAGTCATAAAAGAAATATTCCAGAAGAAGAAGAAGAAGAGCAAAGTTAGAAGAGAGAATAATAAATCCAACTACATAACATAAATAGATTATCTATAGAAACAAATATTTTCAAAACACAAAATCTCATTTATTTAATCGAAAGTAATTGAAAAACATACAATTAATTAATTTTTAAATTAATCAATTAAATTAATTAATTAAACAAAAAAAATTTTGTTTTATAACTAACAAAAATTTTTTCTTATCAACACATTATACATTATTATTTATCTAATTATATTTGTAGATTTACTACAAATTGGCGCATACCAACGTGGAGCTTCATCATCTGCTATTTGCACGTTTTACGACAAATTAGCGAGCTCAACAGCGGGACTTCGTCAACATTTATTAGTAGTAAATCACACATTATTATTTATACAAATTATATTTGTAGTTTTACTACAAATTGGCGTCCAACTGAGGGGCTGAAAATAGGAATTAATAGATCTATAAAATAAGGACAATTCGTCCAGGTTCCTATTTTAGCTCGGCAGCTGTCAACAGGTCAGAAAAAGAAACAAGATGCACAGGAGGGCGACATCAAAGAAAAGGGCGGTGGAGGCCGAACAGGAAATAGATATGGAGGATAAGGAGGCGACACCCGTGGAAGATATAGAATTGAGATTACCTCCAGCAGAACCAACCGAACCAGAAACCCAAGGGAAACAACCCGACAAGCAGACACGAACAGAAAATGTGGAAATGAAGGAAATGCTCAGGATAATGATGGAGAGGATGGAAGAAAATAGTAAGAAGCTGGAAAACGATAACCAACAATTGAAAGAAGAATTAAGAGACAATAGTAAGAAGATGGAAGAATTAAGGGAAAATAATAAGAAGGCGGAAGAAAATAGTAAGAACTCAAGGGAAGAATTAGCCCAGCAAATGAAGGAAGAGTTAAGAGAAAATAGTAAGAAGATGGAAGAGAATAGTAAGGAAATGAAGGAAGAATTGGGTAATAAGATTGGAGATACCAGTAAGAAGATGGAGGAGAAGGTGGACGAAATAAAAAACGAAAATAAATATTAATGAAGGAAAATATTAAGAAGATCGAGGAGAAAATGGAAGAAAATATTCAGAAAATAGAGGAGAAAATGGAGGAAATAAAGACTGACAATAAACAGTCGAAGGAGGAATTAACCCAGATAAGCCAAAAACTGGAAGAGACCAACAAGAGGATGGAAGAAGCCAACAAGAAAATGGAAAGCAATAATCAACAACTAAGAGAAGAATTGAGGGAGACTAACCAAGAGAATATGAACCGGTTAGATGGGAAGATGGAAGTATTAAAGGAAGAATTGAGTCAAAAGATAGCTGAAAACAATGAAACAATCAGCAAGAAGGTAGAAGAGGAAATAACGGTGATCGAACAAAAGATTAAAAGGGCTGACGAAAGATGGAGTCAGACGGAACGAGAAGTAAAGAGTATCAAGACCGAAATAAATACTAAGGTTGCCAACATCGAATAAACGAACAAGAAGACTTTAGAGGAAAAACTAAAGGAAACACGTGAAGAGTGGGAGCGAGTGCAGGACCGATTCACAGAAAAATGTGATGGCATTGAAGCTGCTGTGACCAGTATCAACAGTCAGGTGCGACAGAATCAAACAGATATAGACCTGTTCGATAGTCGACCGACAAGCATTACCAGTTGTCCTAATAACAAGAATCGTGAAAGTATTAACTTCAGGTTTTATGAAAATAAACCTATAGAGTTCCTAGCCAGAATCTAAGAGTACTTCACTAAACACAGAGGCAATCGCTGGAGAGAGAATAAAGAAGTACTGGACGAATCCTTCAAGGAGATAGCTGATAATTGGTGGATGGCGATAAGAGATGAAGTGACCGACTACCAACAATTCAAAAGGCTATTCAAGGCCAAATATTGGTCTGAATCGACACAAAATATCGCCAGAGACGGGATCTCTCATGGAAAATATAACCCGTATGGAAACCAGTCTCTAACAGCATATTTCTTGGGAAAGGTGTGTGTGGCCAAACATTTAGAGCCCCGAATACCGGAAGAATGCCTGGTCAGCAAGCTCTCATACCACTATGAGGAAGATATCATAAGAGCTAGAAGAAACAGTCAAATAAAGACTGTACAAGGAATGACCAAACTTTTAGAAATGTATGAGCATGAGGATTACTACCGCCAAAGTCGCAGGAGATATGAAAGGACGGAGACAAGAAATAATGTGAGTAGTACAAATAATAATAATCGGCAGAATGGCAACAACAATAAATATAGTTCTGCAAACCGGAATCTTGCCGAATACAATAATAACCCTCGTAATAACAATAATGTTACTAGATATAATAATAATAATAATGTTCCCAGAAATAATAATAGTGAGGGCAACAATAATAATAATAACCGTCCACCCAACAACAACGGTATGAGTATGAAACCTTTCAAGAAAGTCAGGGAAGTAATCGTTACAGAGAGTATGAACCCAGACGCAGTTCCAGCCTGGACAATCAACGAAGACTACCTGTGACGGAAGCCCAACAGGAAGATCGTGCTGAACGAAACGAAGCAGTTTCAGGACTCCAAGTTGATGCTGCTAACAGCCTAATCCGTAATGATGCGGAGCATTTAAACGAACGGAGGCAGTAATAAATCCCAATAACCCTTTACTGCTCCAATCTGCTGGGTATGGACAAGAGATAAAATCGAGAGAAGAAAAGAAAAATTTTACGATAATATATAATAATTATTTGAAAGATATCCGTAAGGACTTGCTAGAAGAAAACGAAATAAACATTAATAATAATGACAACGAAATCATATATATACAATTGCAGAAATCGAGAGTATTTCTGTTCCCATAATGATAGACACTGGAGCAAATGAATGTCTCTATAATAAACCATAATGAATTGGACCGGATACAGCAGGAATGCCACAAAACCTTACCAGTAATACCTATTAATAATATTGTGCTTGTAGGAGCTACCGGCCGACAGAACAAAACCATAAGAAAACAGGTATCCCTAAGTGTCAACAGTCAGGGCGTAAGCTTGGATATGATATTTCTTGTTGCAGCCAGATTACCTTTCAACATCATGATAGGGTGTGAGATATTGCGTAGGAACGCAGCAGTTATCGACTTGTGCCGAGGGAAGGTATCACTCTTTTCTGAAGGTTCGACCTGGGTAGCCAATTTAACTAACAACAAGATGTTAGACTCCAAACAACTTATCGACCACAAAAATAAAGTGAATTACTTGTCAAACTACTCGTCAAACAACAAGCCAGTACATCAGAATACGGAGGATGACCTATGGCCACAAAAGATTCAGGAGATACGTGACTTCCAGTGCCACAATACCACCGAGCAATTAGATGAAAACCAGCTCAATCAATTAATCAACATATATGAAAAATATCGAGCTGTATTTTCGGTAGACTAACAAACAACTGATTAGCAGACTCCAAACATTCGTGAACAGAAGTTTGCGGAATATCCTGAGGATATGGTGGCCACAAGTTATCTCCAATGAAGAGCTGTGGAGAAGAACCCATCAAACACCCATTGACATTGAGATGCGTCGTAGGAAATGGAAGTGGATTGGGTATATATTACGACGAGATGGAGACAACATAGCAAGACAAGCCCTGGAATGGAACCCACAAGGTAGCAGGAGAAGAGGCAGACCAAGGAATACATGGAGGAGGAGTGTAATAGCGGAAGGGATGGAGAAAGGAGGGAAGACCTGGCCCGAGATCAAGACGATGGCGCGGAACAGAGTCCGGTGGCGGAAGTTCATTGATGCCCTATGCTCCACTTAGGAGATGCAGGAATAATGATGATGATGATGATGTATTTTCGGACGAACCTGGAAAGATCAGGAACTACCAATTTTCCATACGATTCAGAGAACCGGTAGAATTCAATCGAAAGTCATATCCTATAGCACAATCTTTGAAGGAAGCCAACAAAGGATCTCTGTGCTTTATATGAGCACAGAGATCCAGAACATGTTTAGTAAGAATATTATCGAAAGCAGTCAATCGCCATACACTAGTCCAATTGTGGCTATACAAAAGAAGAATGGGAAGGTAAGACTTTGCCTTGACGCACGTGAGATAAATAAAATGATTATTAACGATTGTACCTCACCTGGCGAAATTGATGAGATATTGAAGAGATTCCACAGAACGAAGTTTATTACTACATGGGATACCGTGTGTGGGTATTGGCAGGTGGAGTTGCACCCAGCAAGCCGGCAATACATGGCGTTCATCTTCGAAGGGCGCAACTATCAGTTTAAGAGGTTGCCGTTCGGGTTAGTGAACTCAGTAGCTGTTTTTGTCGCCTGTATGGACCAAATACTCGGACCAGAAGCGCTCCAATTCACGACTGTCTATGTTGATGATCTCCTAATAACATCAACCAATTGGGAAGAACATTGTTACCGTGTGGAGCATGTCTTGAAGAAACTGGCTGAGAATAATGTTACCCTTAAGCTAGACAAGTCCAAGCTTATAGCTAAAGAAGCACAATTTTTGGGTTTCCAGTTGAACAGTCAAGGAATAACACCGTCAACAGAAAAGGTAGACGCCATACAACGATTCCCTGTACCAAAAAATAGAAGGCAACTACAATCATTTTTAGGCCTGTGTAACTACTACCGGAAGTTCCAAAATAATTACTCCGAACTGACGGCCTGATTTCAGTACCAGTTATCGTCCAAGAATAAATGGCGATGAGGTCAAGAACAAGACGACACCTTCAAATCAGTTAAGGAGAAGTTCTTAGAAGCAGTAATGCTCAACTATCCAGATTTTAACTGACCCTTCTTCCTAAACTGTGACACTAGTAACATTAGCTTGGGATCAACGTTGTACCAAGAAGATGAAAGTGGAAACCATCTAGTAGTGAGCTTTGCTAGCAGAACCCTTAACCAGTGTGAAAAGAACTACAACGTGACAGAAAAGGAACTGCTAAGTGTAGTCTTTGCCTGTGGGAAGTTTCGGACATATATTCTCGGTTATCCAGTGACCGTTCGCACAGATCACAAATCAATATAATTTCTTAGAAGATGGAAGTTAAGCCATGGTAGATTGACCAGATGGGTACTTGCCCTGCAGGAATACGATATACAGTGGGAGTATGTTCCTGGGAGTAAAAATGTAGTAGCCAACGTGTTGTCGAGAGTAAATTTGGAAGAACAGACGTTCGAAGGCGAGAAAGAGAGCATCCTGAAGATCTATAATATTATTAAGGACAGATCCGATCTAGAAAAGATAGTGCAGGACATCAGCAAACACCAGCAGTCTGACCCGAAGCTAAACCATATTAAACTTCATCTCTCCAACCTAGATGACACAATAACCAAGTTTTATTGTATACATAATGAAATATTATTCATCAAAACATAACTTGATGAAGAGATATGGACGATCATAATCCCTACTACAATCGAGAAGGATATCATCCTGGATTATCATCTCCGATATGGTCACTTGGGAGCCATGAAGGTTATCAAGGCGATAGAAGAGAATTGCCATATAAAAAATATAAATAGAAAGACGAGAAACTACCTCAAAACCTGTCTGATATGTCAATTGGTAAAAACCAACAATGAGAGAAAAGAGGGTATGATGATACCAATTACATCACAAGCAAAACTGGAAAAGGTCTTTCTGGACATCTGTGGTCCATCTCCCCTCAGTGGCGGACGCCATCGATACAAATACATTATTATAATGATGGATCACTTCACGAAATTTATAAAACTGTACCCGGTGAACAGAGCCACCACTTTGAAGACTTTAGGAGTGATAACAAACCATTATATTCCAGAGATAGGGAGCCCAGCATCTATAATCACAGACCATGGAACGCAATTTAAGGGTAGGAGGTGGAAAAACGCTCTAAATACATTGGGCATTAAGACATACAAGACATCTGTCTACCACCCCAGCAGTAATCCAGCGGAGAGGGTACTGCGAGAAGTCGGAAGAATATTATGGACTTATTGCCATAATCAACAAAGGAAGTGGCAAGAATATTTATCAGCTATCGAAGAATTCCTTAATTTGGCATATCACCCCGCTATAGGTACCACACCATACACGGCAATGTATGAAAAACCTCCTCCAAGAGAAATACAAGACATAATAGAATTCCCCATGAGTCAAGAATACAAGTTCAATCGAATAAGGTTCTACAATAAATTGGCAGAAGACCAGGAAAGGCACAAGAACAAGTATCAAAAGGCGATTAAGAAGATAATAAGCTATGAAGTCGGAGAAAAAGTACTGTTGAAAAACAGGGAACTACCCAGTACTTTTGAAGGCATTACCAAAAAGTTGTTACTGCTGTATACCGGCCCATACCAGATTATTAAAAACAATAACAACAAGCGTATGTATTAAAAGATATCAATTCAAATAAAGTAAAAGGAACTTATAATCAATTATCAATCAAAAAATATATAGAGGAGAGATAAAATAACCAAAATTCAAAAAATTTGTAAGAACAACTTACACCAATTATTTGGAAAAACCATTATGAATGAAAAAAGAATTTTGTTGTGAATTAAAAAACCAAAATTCAAAAAATGTGTAAGAACAACTTACACCAATTATTTGAATATCTAAAATCAAAAATTTGTAAGACCAACTTACAAGAATTATTTGGAAGAAACTGTTAAAATAACAAAACTTCAAAAAGTTGTAAGACCTACTTACTTGAACTGTTTGAAAGAAACTATTAAAAACTTGGATATAAAAAGAGTTTTGGAGAAAATATCTAAAGTTAAAAGATAGTAAGTACAACTCATACGAATGACGAGATATAATTCTTAAGTATAAAAAGAAATTTTGTAAGAAAGAGATACAAAATTCTAAAAGAGTAAGAACAAATTACACTCATAATTTGAGTGAACTCTTACATAAAAGATTTGAGAGTAAATGGAGTACAAATGTGTAAACTTTCTCAAACTCTCCAGAGACAAAACAAAAAGAACATGTTCCAGTAAATAAAGAGAACAACCAATATTAAACAATTGAATAATTTAATGTTACCAGAACAATATATTAATAAATGTTAAAAGTGTCATAAGAAGGAACGTAACAAATCTTCAAAAAAAACCTGTGTTAATAAAGAAAAAAACCCTCAATAAACTATCACAGCTATAAAAACTATACTATAGTTTGTATTGTGATAGTGACTATGCTAACTACGACCACTATTATAAACAATGTAAATGAGACAATTTAAGACAAAAATGATACAGAATCTCAAATGAAAAAGAGAGAAGAAAGCAGAATATCGTATAATTTAATCAAATTAACTTAACCAAACTCACAAAGAAAATAATTTGATAAAGATGAACAATGAAGAAAGACCAACTAAGTAAAAACCAAATATTAAGTCCAGAAACCAAAAACCCTGGTACCATGATGATAATATTGTTGTAATAACCACTATTATAGTGATAAGTGATAAAGAAATAATTAATGTTATGCCATGAGCAATAAAATAACTCATCAGATACCAAATGGAAGAAAAAATCTATATAAATGCTAATTACTATGTAAACAAGATAAAAAGATGAAATGATGAAACGATGAAATGTATATTATACCACATACCTAAACCACATAAGATGGAATGAGCTTTAATAGAGAAGAAGAGTCAAGTGTATAAAAGTATTAATTGATATAAAATATTACGAAGTGAAGAATCCAAGGATGTTTATTATTAGTCGAAAGAGACTACTTTTACTGATTATTTATTTTTATGACTGGATGTAGAAAAAATGCCAACAGTCTTACATTTTGAGCAGAGATGATAATTCCTCTGGGCTCAGTTAATTGAAGTATTGGACAGCAGGGATTGAAGCCAAAAGTGCCACTCTGAACTGTTCCAACTCATATGTTAGGGAATGTTAGGGAGTAAACATACAGGTGAGGAAGCACCAAATAAGAAAAGATATAAAATGATAATGTTATACACAAGATTGATGATTACTTATTAATGAAGGAGATACATATCATCTGAGAGAAAGCAACGGTGGAAAAAGAAGGTATATAAAGTGAAATCATGAAGAAAAATTGTAAATAAAAAGAATTAGTAGTAATTATTTCATCCATACTAAGAGTATGATCTGAACTAATCACTTTTACAGGAGAGCATATGTAGCATAACAGAATTATCACACTAAAAATTTTAACTTAGTACAACATGAATAAAGAAGAAAATGCCAATAGTGAGTGAGAATAATAAATGGTTAAAGAGTAAACTAAAGAAACTGTACATTAAGTCGATAAAATGTTAATAAAATCAAACTAAATAACAAAGAAAACTCTTGATCCATATATAAATAACCAACTATATAGAAACCCAATAAAACAGCAGTATACCCAGTAGGTTGGGGAGCAGTAAAAAGGAAAGAAGAAAGATAAAAAGGTAAACACTATTTTAATAAGGGAAATTTATTAAATTAAGAAGCAAAGAAACCCCAAGACACTAAACCAATAACAAATGAATAAGGAGTTATAAATGAGAAAAGGACATGAAACCACAAGACAAGAAAATGTTAGTATAATGAGAAGGAAGAGACAAATATATCAAAGTTCATAAAAAGGATATAGCAACAAGATGGGATATCCACTAAAACCTTATGAGGAGGAATGTACCCTATTCTTATACTTTTAAAGCCAATGAATAATTGTCTGACCAAATAACAAGTTACAGGATACAATACAGTGAAAAATAAACCTGTAAACTAGTTTGTAAGCCTAACTTAAGAATAACAAGTGACATACAATAAGAAATAAACAGTGAAAGACACTAAAATTATTTAAAAAGAGACTACCGTTAGTGTAGAGAGATACCAGATAAAATTAGCATTAGAGCAAAAGACAGTTTACTAACTGAGAATATTATTAGTGATAAGAATGTTTTATAAATTAGATACAATGAAGAAATCATAGATATAAGATGTTTTATTATAGGTGATTGTTACAAAAAAGCAACCTAAATACAACAGACAGTGTAATAACTGAAGGTATTATTAATAATAAGATGTTAATAGTGTAATCAATTTAGAAACAGTGAACACCAAAGACAGTGTAATAACTGAAAAGTGTTATTAGAAATAAGATGTTTTTTAGTTCTATCAATTCATATATAATAAATGCAAAGGACAGTGAATAACTGACAGCATTATTAGTAATAGGATGTTTTAGAATAATTATAGTTAAATAATATCAATGAAAAAATAATAAGCTTAAGATATGTTTGTTATGTTTAGGCAATATAAAAATTAGTAGATAATAAGATGTTCTATTGTATTCAAAATAATGTTAAATAATTTTCAAGCTTGTTAAGGCAGAGAAGGCAAGTAGGTAATAGGAATGTTGTATTTTTTTTATTAAATTGTAAAACATATAAAATTATAAGGCAAACTAAATAACACACCACAATAGAAAAACAAACCAGCATTGTAAATCAAAATCATCTATCATAGAGTCAAACTCAAATAAATAAATTCAATCAAACTACATAATATAATGAATAGAATCTAGTCCATACAACACAAAGATATGAAAATGTAATCAGTACAGATACAAATAATAACAAATGTAATGACAAAAGAAGAAAATTAACTTTATTTGGAAATAAGTAATACTAAGCCTAGAGAGTACTCAACTCAAATAAATAGTAAATTAATCAATATTGGTGTATTATAACAACAAATTATTAACAACCAGCAATAATCATGGAGTGAGTAATATTATTTCATGGAAATATTAACAGAAAAACACTTGTAAAACATTTAAATACTAAATTTGTAAAAAATATAAGGCCTACAATAAATATCAAAAATTGAAAATTTTAGGCTTATCTGAACTTAAAACAGACCCAGTTATATATCAAATTATATAAAATTAGCTTAAGAATATTGCTGAATAGTTAGATTTTCGTAAAATTAATAAATAATTGAGTTACAGCAATAAATAGAAAAACTTGTTATGTATGTTTAGGAGTTGAAATCAAATCCAAGACATGTAATTTTGTAAAAAAACAATGGGAAGAGGAAAAAGACATTTTATAAATTACCCCAAAACGACGACTTTCAGTCATCAGTCTATTGTTAATCGTTAGTGTGAACAGATCAGAAATTACTGACGGAAGACCAAAAACTATAAAATAGTGAAAAAACATTGTGTGCAACCTCAAAAAAGTGTAACAGAGGTTACCAAAGGAAATATAACACCAACATTTAATAGCTAACACCAAGCTGAGTCAGAACAACTACAATAATAATACCAGTTACTAGAACGAGAAAGCAACCACCATTTTGAGAAAATATCAAACCATATTAACTGGACACGAACTCAACATATTTGAACACAGAACACTGCACCAACAAACAATCACAGAACAACATCGCCGAAGAGGGAAGAACACTTCACACAATTTTCAATGGATACTACAACTTCGCAGAGAAAGGAATTCTCATTTATTTCTGAGGGAGAAGATCAAACATAGCGTCGGCATTGCATAGTAGAAAGTCGAGGTGACGGCCGCCATACTGGATTACTAGCCAGCGAACGGAACACAGCCTTCCCGAGCCAGTGACATCATTCTACGAATGGTTCGATCTTATTTTAAATAATTGACAATTTTCATAATACTGTTATTTTTTCAGCAATAATAATTTATTTTAAGATAGTTGTAAGCATTGTATCTTGTTCCTTGCCCTCTCTGACCATTTCAACAGTTAAAAGAATCCGAAATATTTAATTTTGTAAGCATTATACTTTGTCATTTGTTTCACAATCGACCTGAATGAATCTCAACCAAAGCCTGGTCCACGCGCATCAGAGTGGTGCATAATTTCAAATGTTAAGAAATAAACATCATTTATCTAAAAATGAACTTTTTCTTGTGAAAACTTACTTTTTCCGTTGGACGCGTTTCGGCGTACGTATCCGCCTTCTTCAGCTTTGAGTCAGACTGCCATCATTTCGTAACGGTTGTTGTGTGGAAGGTGTAGTGGTGGTGGTGTGTGGAGGAAGGGGATTGGCGCGGGGATTCAACTTGATGTTTGTTTTATGTAAAATTGTGTCAAAAAGTGTATGTGATTTATATTGTAATTGATCGTTAAGTATGTTGTTTGGTTGTGTTGTGTGGTGTTTATATATTTCGTATTGTTCAGTTGTGTTGAGTTTTCGACCTTTAGGTAAGTAATGTAAAATTTCAAGATTAGTGTCTATGTTGGTGTAACTGTGGTTTTCTGTGTGTATGTGTGTGGCAAATGCGGAGTGTATATTGTTGTTGGTTAGAGCTTTTAAGTGTTCAGAAAAAAGTAAGTTTTGACAAGAAAAAGTTCATTTTTAGATAAGCGTTAGTGCTGTGAAAGAAGAGATGAATAATCAAGACAACTATAAACATCATAATTATTCAGTTACAAGCGTTTATAATCATTTGTATAGTAAATACTAGTTATTTATTTCTTCTAAAAATAATTTAGAGTCATAAAAGAAATATTCCAGAAGAAGAAGAAGAAGAACAAAGTTAGAAGAGAGAATAATAAATCCAACTACATAAATAGATTATCTATAGAAACAAATATTTTCAAAACACAAAATCTCATTTATTTAATCGAAAGTAATTGAAAAACATACAATTAATTAATTTTTAAATTAATCAATTAAATTAATTAATTAAACAAAAAAAAATTTGTTTTATAACTAACAAAAATTTTTTCTTATCAACACATTATACATTATTATTTATCTAATTATATTTGTAGATTTACTACAAATTGGCGCATACCAACGTGGAGCTTCATCATCTGCTATTTGCACCTTTTACGACAAATTAGCGAGCTCAACAGCGGGACTTCGTCAACATTTATTAGTAGTAAATCACACATTATTATTTATACAAATTATATTTGTAGTTTTACTACATATTGGCGTCCAACTGAGGGGCTGAAAATAGGAATTAATAGATCTATAAAATAAGGACAATTCGTCCAGGTTCCTATTTTAGCTCGGCAGCTGTCAACAGGTCAGAAAAAGAAACAAGATGCACAGGAGGGCGACATCAAAGAAAAGGGCGGTGGAGGCCGAACAGGAAATAGATATGGAGGATAAGGAGGCGACACCCGTGGAAGATATAGAATCGAGATTACCTCCAGCAGAACCAACCGAACCAGAAACCCAAGGGAAACAACCCGACAAGCAGACACGAACAGAAAATGTGGAAATGAAGGAAATGCTCAGGATAATAATGGAGAGGATGGAAGAAAATAGTAAGAAGCTGGAAAACGATAACCAACAATTGAAAGAAGAATTAAGAGAAAATAGTAAGAAGATGGAAGAATTAAGGGAAAATAATAAGAAGGCGGAAGAAAATAGTAAGAAGTCAAGGGAATAATTAGCCCAGCAAATGAAGGAAGAGTTAAGAGAAAATAGTAAGAAGATGGAAGAGAATAGTAAGGAAATGAAGGAAGAATTGGGTAATAAGATTGGAGATACCAGTAAGAAGATGGAGGAGAAGGTGGACGAAATAAAAAACGAAAATAAATTATTAATGAAGGAAAATATTAAGAAGATCGAGGAGAAAATGGAAGAAAATATTCAGAAAATAGAGGAGAAAATGGAGGAAATAAAGACTGACAATAAACAGTCGAAGGAGGAATTAACCCAGATAAGCCAAAAACTGGAAGAGACCAACAAGAGGATGGAAGAAGCCAACAAGAAAATGGAAAGCAATAATCAACAACTAAGAGAAGAATTGAGGGAGACTAACCAAGAGAATATGAACCGGTTAGATGGGAAGATGGAAGTATTAAAGGAAGAATTGAGTCAAAAGATAGCTGAAAACAATGAAACAATCAGCAAGCAGGTAGAAGAGGAAATAACGGTGATCGAACAAAAGATTACAAGGGCTGACGAAAGATGGAGTCAGACGGAATGAGAAGTACAGAGTATCAAGACCGAAATAAATACTAAGGTTGCCAACATCGAAGAAACGAATAGGAAGACTTTAGAGGAAAAACTAAAGGAAACACGTGAAGACTGGGAGCGAGTGCAGGACCGATTCACAGAAAAATGTGACGGCATTGAAGCTGCTGTGACCAGTATCAACAGTCAGGTGTGACAGAATCAAACAGATATAGACCTGTTCCATAGTCGACCGACAAGCATTACCAGTTGTCCTTATAACGAGAATCATGAAAGTATTAACTTCAGGTTTTATAGAAATAAACCTATGGAGTTCCTAGCCAGAATCGAAGAGTACTTCACTAAACACAGAGGCAATCGCTGGAGAGAGAATAAAGAAGTACTGGACGAATCCTTCAAGGAGATAGCTGATAATTGGTGGATGGCGATAAGAGATGAAGTGACCGACTACCAACAATTCAAAAGGCTATTCAAGGCCAAATATTGGTCTGAATCGACACAAAATATCGCCAGAGACGGGATCTCTCATGGAAAATATAACCCGTATGGAAACCAGTCTCTAACAGCATATTTCTTGGGAAAGGTGTGTGTGGCCAAACATTTAGAGCCCCGAATACCGGAAGAATGCCTGGTCAGCAAGCTCTCATACCACTATGAGGAAGATATCATAAGAGCTAGAAGAAACAGTCAAATAAAGACTGTACAAGGAATGACCAAACTTTTAGAAATGTATGAGCACGAGGATTACTACCGCCAAAGTCGCAGGAGATATGAAAGGACGGAGACAAGAAATAATGTGAGTAGTACAAATAATAATAATCGGCAGAATGGCAACAACAATAATTATAGTTCTGCAAACCGGAATCTTGCCGAATACAATAATAACCCTCGTAATAACAATAATGTTACTAGATATAATAACAATAATAATAATAATAATGTTCCCAGAAATAAGAATAGTGAGGGCAACAATAATAATAATAACCGTCCACCCAACAACAACGGTTATTATAATAACCGTAATTATGTTCCAAATGGTCAGAGAAACCCCAACCCCCCTAATAACAATTATCATGGTAATTATAACAGAAATTACCCGAATGGAGGTAATAATAATAATTACAGGACATATCGACCCCATATCAACTACATCAGAGCGGAAGGCAGTGGACAGAGGAGATACCAGCCTCAACGAAGGAGCCGATACTACGAGTATGAAACCTTTCAAGAAAGTCAGGGAAGTAATCGTTACAGAGTGTATGAACCCAGACGCAGTTCCAGCCTGGACAATCAACGAAGACTACCTGTGACGGAAGCCCAACAGGAAGATCGTGCTGAACGAAATGAAGCAGTTTCAGGACTCCAAGTTGATGCTGCTAACAGCCTAATCCGTAATGATGCGGAGCATTTAAACGAACGGAGGCAGTAATAAATCCCAATAACCCTTTACTGCTCCAAACTGCTGGGTATGGACAAGAGATAAAATCGAGAGAAGAAAAGAAAAATTTTACGATAATATATAATAATTATTTGAAAGATATCCGTAAGGACTTGCTAGAAGAAAACAAAATAAACATTAATAATAATGACAACGAAATCAATATAATTGCAGAAATCGAGAGTATTTCTGTTCCCATAATGATAGACACTGGAGCAAATGAATGTCTCTATAATAAACCATAATGAATTGGACCGGATACAGCAGGAATGCCACAAAACCTTACCAGTACTACCTATTAATAATATTATGCTTGTAGGAGCTACCGGCCGACAGAACAAAACCATAAGAAAACAGGTATCCCTAAGTGTCAACAGTCAGGGCGTAAGCTTGGATATGATATTTCTTGCTGCAGCCAGATTACCTTTCAACATCATGATAGGGTGTGACATATTGCGTAGGAACTCAGCTGTTATCGACTTATGCCGAGGGAAGGTATCACTCTTTTCTGAAGGTTCGACCTGGGTAGCCAATTTAACTAACAACAAGATGTTAGACTCCAAACAACTTATCGACCACAAAAATAAAGTGAATTACTTGTCAAACTACTCGTCAAACAACAAGCCAGTACATCAGAATACGGACGATGACTTATGGCCACAAAAGATTCAGGAGATACGTGACTTCCAGTGCCACAATACCACCGAGCAATTAGATGAAAACCAGCTGAATCAATTAATCAACATATATGAAAAATATCGAGCTGTATTTTCGGAAGACTAACAAACAACTGATTAGCAGACTCCAAACATTCGTGAACAGAAGTTTGCGGAATATCCTGAGGATATGGTGGCCACAAGTTATCTCCAATGAAGAGCTGTGGAGAAGAACCCATCAAACACCCATTGACATTGAGATGCGTCGTAGGAAATGGAAGGGGATTGGGCATACATTACAACGAGATGGAGACAACATAGCAAGACAAGCCCTGGAATGGAACCCACAAGGTAGCAGGAGAAGAGGCAGACCAAGGAATACATGGAGGAGGAGTGTAATAGCGGAAGGGATGGAGAAAGGAGGGAAGACCTGGCCCGAGATCAAGACGATGGCGCGGAACAGAGTCCGGTGGCGGAAGTTCATTGATGCCCTATGCTCCTCTTAGGAGATGCAGGAATAATGATGATGATGATGATGTATTTTCGGACGAACCTGGAAAGATCAGGAACTACCAATGTTCCATACGATTCAGAGAACCGGTAGAATTCAATCGAAAGTCATATCCCATAGCACAATCTTTGAAGGAAGCCAACAAAGGATCTCTGTGCTTTATATGAGCACAGAGATCCAGAACATGATTAGTAAGGATATTATCGAAAGCAGTCAATCGCCATACACTAGTCCAATTGTGGCTATACAAAAGAAGAATGGGAAGGTAAGACTTTGCCTTGACGCACGTGAGATAAGTAAAATGATTATTAACGATTGTACCTCACCTGGCGAAATTGATGAGATATTGAAGAGATTCCAGGGAACGAAGTTTATTACTACATGGGATACCGTGTGTGGGTATTGGCAGGTGGAGTTGCACCCAGCAAGCCGGCAATACATGGCATTCATCTTCGAAGGGCGCAACTATCAGTTTAAGAGGTTGCCCTTCGGGTTAGTGAACTCAGTAGCTGTTTTCGTCGCCTGTATGGACCAAATACTCGGACCAGAAGCGCTCCAATTCACGACTGTCTATGTTGATGATCTCCTAATAACATCAACCAATTGGGAAGAACATTGTTACCGTGTGGAGCATGTCTTGAAGAAACTGGCTGAGAATAATGTTACCCTTAAGCTAGACAAGTCCAAGCTTATAGCTAAAGAAGCACAATTTTTGGGTTTCCAGTTGAACAGTCAAGGAATAACACCGTCAACAGAAAAGGTAGACGCCATTCAACGATTCCCTATACCAAAAAATAGAAGGCAACTACAATCATTTTTAGGCCTGTGTAACTACTACAGGAAGTTCCAAAATAATTACTCCGAACTGACGGCCCGATTTCAGTACCAGTTATCGTCCAAGAATAAATGGCGATGGAGTCAAGAACAAGACGACACCTTCAAATCAATTACGGAGAAGTTCTTAGAAGCAGTAATGCTCAACCATCCAGATTTTAACTGACCCTTCTTCCTAAACTGTGACACTAGTAACATTAGATTGGGATCAACGTTGTACCAAGAAGACGAAAGTGGAAACCATCTAGTAGTGAGCTTTGCTATCAGAACCCTTAACCAGTGTGAAAAGAACTACAACGTGACGGAAAAGGAACTGCTAAGTGTAGTCTTTGCCTGTGGGAAGTTTCTGACATATATTCTCGGTTATCCAGTGACCGTTCGCACAGATCACAAATCAATATAATTTCTTAGAAGATGCAAGTTAAGCCATGGTAGATTGACCAGATGGGTACTTGCCCTGCAGGAATACGATATACAGTGGGAGTATGTTCCTGGGAGTAAAAATGTAGTAGCCAACGTGTTGTCGAGAGTAAATTTGGAAGAACAGACGTTCGAAGGCAAGAAAGAGAGCATCCTGAAGATCTATAATATTATTAAGGAGAGATCCGATCTAGAAAAGATAGTGCAGGACATCAGCAAACACCAGCAGTCTGACCCGAAGCTAAACCATATTAAACTTCGTCTCTCCAACCTAGATGACACAATAACCAAGTTTTATTGTATACATAATAAAATATTATTCATCAAAACATCCCTTGATGAAGAGATATGGAAGATCGTAATCCCTACTACAATCGAGAAGGATATCATCCTGGATTATCATCTCCGATATGGTCACTTGGGAGCCATGAAGGTTATCAAGGCGATAGAAGAGAATTGCCATATAAAATATATAAATAGAAAGACGAGAAACTACCTCAAAACCTGTCTGATATGTCAATTGGTGAAAACCAACAATGAGAGAAAAGAGGGTATGATGATACCAATTACATCACAAGCAAAACTGGAAAAGGTCTTTCTGGACATCTGTGGTCCATTTCCCCTCAGTGGCGGACGCCATCGATACAAATACATTATTATAATGATGGATCACTTCACGAAATTTATAAAACTGTACCCGGTGAACAGAGCCACCACTTTGAAGACTTTAGGAGTGATAACAAACCATTATATTCCAGAGATAGGGAGCCCAGCATCCATAATCACAGACCATGGAACGCAATTTAAGGGTAGGAGGTGGAAAAACGCTCTAAATACATTGGGCATTAAGACATACAAGACATCTGTCTACCACCCCAGCAGTAATCCAGCGGAGAGGGTACTGCGAGAAGTCGGAAGAATATTACGGACTTATTGCCGTAATCAACAAAGGAAGTGGCAAGAATATTTATCAGCTACCGAAGAATTCCTTAATTTGGCATATCACCCCGCTATAGGTACCACACCATACACGGCAATGTATGAAAAACCGCCTCCAAGAGAAATACAAGACATAATAGAATTCCCCATGAGTCAAGAATACAAGTTCAATCGAATAAGGTTCTACAATAAATTGGCAGAAGACCAGGAAAGGCACAAGAACAAGTATCAAAAGGCGATTAAGAAGATAATAAGCTATGAAGTCGGAGAAAAGGTACTGTTGAAAAACAGGGAACTACCCAGTACTTTTGAAGGCATTACCAAAAAGTTGTTACTGCTGTATACCGGCCCATACCTGATTATTAAAAACAATAACAACAAGCGTATGTATTAAAAGATATCAATTCAAATAAAGTAAAAGGAACTTATAATCAATTATCAATCAAAAAATATATAGAGGAGAGATAAAATAACCAAAATTCAAAAAATTTGTAAGAACAACTTACACCAATTATTTGGAAAAACCATTATGAATGAAAAAAGAATTTTGTTGTGAATTAAAAAACCAAAATTCAAAAAATGTGTAAGAACAACTTACACCAATTATTTGAATATCTAAAATCAAAAATTTGTAAGACCAACTTACAAGAATTATTTGGAAGAAACTGTTAAAATAACAAAACTTCAAAAAGTTGTAAGACCTACTTACTTGAACTGTTTGAAAGAAACTATTAAAAACTTGGATATAAAAAGAGTTTTGGAGAAAATATCTAAAGTTAAAAGATAGTAAGTACAACTCATACGAATGATGAGATATAATTCTTAAGTATAAAAAGAAATTTTGTAAGAAAGAGATACAAAATTCTAAAAGAGTAAGAACAAATTACACTCATAATTTGAGTGAACTCTTACATAAAAGATTTGAGAGTAAATGGAGTACAAATGTGTAAACTTTCTCAAACTCTCCAGAGACAAAACAAAAAGAACATGTTCCAGTAAATAAAGAGAACAACCAATATTAAACAATTGAATAATTTAATGTTACCAGAACAATATATTAATAAATGTTAAAAGTGTCATAAGAAGGAACGTAACAAATCTTCAAAAAAAACCTGTGTTAATAAAGAAAAAAACCCTCAATAAACTATCACAGCTATAAAAACTATACTATAGTTTGTATTGTGATAGTGACTATGCTAACTACGACCACTATTATAAACAATGTAAATGAGACAATTTAAGACAAAAATGATACAGAATCTCAAATGAAAAAGAGAGAAGAAAGCAGAATATCGTATAATTTAATCAAATTAACTTAACCAAACTCACAAAGAAAATAATTTGATAAAGATGAACAATGAAGAAAGACCAACTAAGTAAAAACCAAATATTAAGTCCAGAAACCAAAAACCCTGGTACCATGATGATAATATTGTTGTAATAACCACTATTATAGTGATAAGTGATAAAGAAATAATTAATGTTATGCCATGAGCAATAAAATAACTCATCAGATACCAAATGGAAGAAAAAATCTATATAAATGCTAATTACTATGTAAACAAGATAAAAAGATGAAATGATGAAACGATGAAATGTATATTATACCACATACCTAAACCACATAAGATGGAATGAGCTTTAATAGAGAAGAAGAGTCAAGTGTATAAAAGTATTAATTGATATAAAATATTATGAAGTGAAGAATCCAAGGATGTTTATTATTAGTCGAAAGAGACTACTTTTACTGATTATTTATTTTTATGACTGGATGCAGAAAAAATGCCATCAGTCTTACATTTTGAGCAGAGATGATAATTCCTCTGGGCTCAGTTAATTGAAGTATTGGACAGCAGGGATTGAAGCCAAAAGTGCCACTCTGAACTGTTCCAACTCATATGTTAGGGAGTAAACATACAGGTGAGGAAGCACCAAATAAGAAAAGATATAAAATGATAATGTTATACACAAGATTGATGATTACTTATTAATGAAGGAGATACATATCATCTGAGAGAAAGCAACGGTGGAAAAAGAAGGTATATAAAGTGAAATCACGAAGAAAAATGGTAAATAAAAAGAATTAGTAGTAATTATTTCATCCATACTAAGAGTATGATCTGAACTAATCACTTTTACAGGAGAGCATATGTAGCATAACAGAATTATCACACTAAAAATTTTAACTTAGTACAACATGAATAAAGAAGAAAATGCCAATAGTGAGTGAGAATAATAAATGGTTAAAGATTAAACTAAAGAAACTGTACATTAAGTCGATAAAATGTTAATAAAATCAAACTAAATAACAAAGAAAACTCTTGATCCATATATAAATAACCAACTATATAGAAACCCAATAAAACAGCAGTATACCCAGTAGGTTGGGGAGCAGTAAAAAGGAAAGAAGAAAGATAAAAAGGTAAACACTATTTTAATAAGGGAAATTTATTAAATTAAGAAGCAAAGAAACCCCAAGACACTACACCAATAACAAATAAATAAGGAGTTATAAATGAGAAAAGGACATGAAACCACAAGACAAGAAAATGTTAGTATAATGAGAAGGAAGAGACAAATATATCAAAGTTCATAAAAAGGATATAGCAACAAGATGGGATATCCACTAAAACCTTATGAGGAGGAATGTACCCTATTCTTATACTTTTAAAGCCAATGAATAATTGTCTGACCAAATAACAAGTTACAGGATACAATACAGTGAAAAATAAACCTGTAAACTAGTTTGTAAGCCTAACTTAAGAATAACAAGTGACATACAATAAGAAATAAACAGTGAAAGACACTAAAATTATTTAAAAAGAGACTACCGTTAGTGTAGAGAGATACCAGATAAAATTAGCATTAGAGCAAAAGACAGTTTACTAACTGAGAATATTATTAGTGATAAGAATGTTTTATAAATTAGATACAATGAAGAAATCATAGATATAAGATGTTTTATTATAGGTGATTGTTACAAAAAAGCAACCTAAATACAACAGACAGTGTAATAACTGAAGGTATTATTAATAATAAGATGTTAATAGTGTAATCAATTTAGAAACAGTGAACACCAAAGACAGTGTAATAACTGAAAAGTGTTATTAGAAATAAGATGTTTTTTAGTTCTATCAATTCATATATAATAAATGCAAAGGACAGTGAATAACTGACAGCATTATTAGTAATAGGATGTTTTAGAATAATTATAGTTAAATAATATCAATGAAAAAATAATAAGCTTAAGGTATGTTTGTTATGTTTAGGCAATATAAAAATTAGTAGATAATAAGATGTTCTATTGTATTCAAAATAATGTTAAATAATTTTCAAGCTTGTTAAGGCAGAGAAGGCAAGTAGGTAATAGGAATGTTGTATTTTTTTTATTAAATTGTAAACCATATAAAATTATAAGGCAAACTAAATAACACACCACAATAGAAAAACAAACCAGCATTGTAAATCAAAATCATCTATCATAGAGTCAAACTCAAATAAATAAATTCAATCAAACTACATAATATAATGAATAGAATCTAGTCCATACAACACAAAGATATGAAAATGTAATCAGTACAGATACAAATAATAACAAATGTAATGACAAAAGAAGAAAATTAACTTTATTTGGAAATAAGTAACACTAGGCCTAAAGAGTACTCAACTCAAATAAAAAGTAAATTAATCAATATTGGTGTATTATAACAACAAATTATTAACAACCAGCAATAATCATGGAGTGAGTAATATTATTTCATGGAAATATTAACAGAAAAACACTTGTAAACCATTTAAATACTAAATTTGTAAAAAATATAAGGCCTACAATAAATATCAAAAATTGTAAATTTTAGGCTTATCTGAACTTAAAACAGACCCAGTTATATATCAAATTATGTAAAATTAGCTTAAGAATATTGCTGAATAGTTAGATTTTCGTAAACTTAATAAATAATTGAGTTACAGCAATAAATAGGAAAACTTGTTATGTATGTTTAGGAGTTGAAATCAAATCCAAGACATGTAATTTTGTAAAAAAACAATGGGAAGAGGAAAAAGACATTTTATAAATTACCCCAAAACGACGACTTTCAGTCATGTTAATCGTTAATGTGAACAGATCAGAAATTACTGACGGAAGACCAAAAAATATAAAATAGTGAAAAAACATTGTGTGCAACCTCAAAAAAGTGTAACAGAGGTTACCAAAGGAAATATAACACCAACATTTAATAGCTAACACCAAGCTGAGTCAGAACAACTACAATAATAATACCAGTTACTAGAACAAGAAAGCAACCACCATTTTGAGAAAATATCAAACCATATTAACTGGACACGAACTCAACATATTTGAACACAGAACACTGCACCAACAAACAATCACAGAACGACATCGCCAAAGAGGAAAGAACACTTCACACAATTTTCCAGGGATACTACAACTTCTCAGAGAAAGGAATTCTCATTTATTTCTGAGGGAGAAGATCAAACATAGTGTTGGCATTGCATATTAGAAAGTCGAGGTGATGGCAGCCATACTGGATTACTAGCCAGCGAACGGAACACAGCCTTCCCGAGTCAGTGACGTCATTCTATGAATGGTTCGATCTTATTTTAAATAATTGACAATTTTCATAATACTGTTATTTTTTCAGCAATAATAATTTATTTTAAGATAGTTGTAAGCATTGTATCTTGTTCCTTGCCCTCTCTGACCATTTCGACAGTTAAAAGAATCCGAAATATTTAATTTTGTAAGCATTATACTTTGTCATTTGTTTCACAATCGACCTGAATGAATCTCAACCAAAGCCTGGTCCATGCACATCAGAGTGGCGCATAATTTCAAATGTTAAGAAATAAACATCATAATTATTCAGTTACAAGCGTTTATAATTATTTGTATAGTAAATACTAGTTATTTATTTCTTCTAAAAATAATTTGGAGTCATAAAAGAAATATTCCAGAAGAAGAAGAAGAAGAGCAAAGTTAGAAGAGAGAATAATAGATCCAACTACATAAATAGATTATCTATAGAAATAAATATTTTCAAAACACAAAATCTCATTTATTTAATCGAAAGTAATTGAAAAACATACAATTAATTAATTTTTAAATTAATTAATTAAATTAATTAATTAAACAAAAAAAAATTGTTTTATAACTAACAAAAAATTTTTCTTATCAACACATTATACATATTAATTATTATTTATTTTTAATTTTATTTGTTTTATAACAATATAAAAACCACATTTGAATCGGTTTTTTTTAAACGGGCGTAAGTCCAAGAAAGTAAACTTTCGGAAAACTAAAAAACACTGTTTAAATCAAAATATTTCACTTAAAATATTTTAAAAAAAATGTCAACATGTAAAGAAATTCAATTTACAACAGGATTCAAAATTTTACACTTGTATCTTTATCCATAATTTAGTTACATAGCTCTAAAAATGTGAAAATATCGCCCTTTAAAAAAAAATCAAGTTGCAAGGAGATAAAAAACCATTAAATTTCAAGTAAAAACTGTTATTTTTATTGTAAGACAATGTTTACAATTTACTAAAAAGATAGTAAAATTACTTAAATGAGTTTAAAAGAGGAAAAAAAAATCAAAGATGTAGATTTGAGGCCATATTTCTGATTTATGGGTCATCGTTGGTTTCTTCAACCTCGAAATCGCTGGTAATCTCTTCAGATCTGCCATCAGTTGGCCAGTCACAAATTTCTTCGAAAAATCCCCGATGCTCGTCTGGAATGTAGGCTCTCAGTTTTTTAATATCTTCCATCTTTGCAGTTTTTATTGGCACTCGACCTTGGTAAGCCTTAACCGAAGGTGGGGAGAGAGTATCTGCTTTTGTCTTAGCCAGTAAAAAGTTGTGATGAATAATACCATTTATTGTAGGGTAGGCTTTAACACATCCTTTTAACTTAGATTCATAAATGAACATAAAGAGAGTACTAATCTGAAAGTACATTTTATCCTTCTTATCTGTGTTTTTTCCTTTTGTTTCTTGTGATATACACGATTTTTTGTAAAACCTTTTTTGCCATTTATTGAAATCTAAAACTATGTCAGATGATGTAACCTCATGAACAGTGAACTTATTAAACCGTGATGAGTTTTGCAAAATTATGTCAGTTATTTCATGAACATCAAAAATGCGGTCATGTTTCTTTAAAGCCTTAGATATTATTCCGAAATCCCTGTCACACGGGAGGAAACTGTGGCCGCGAACAGGGAAATACTGAGTGACCTTCTGGAAACGACCTGAATCTGTGAGGTATAAGCAGAACCTTGACAACGCTTGGTTTTTGTTTTGGCCTGAACAGTTATCACTGAACAGACGAAGCTCAGTGTATTGGCTTGGTACTGATTTTAGGTATTCATTAAGAAAAGAGCAAACCTCATTAGGGCCTTTTCGTGCTACACCCTCGTGGTACAAGAATAATGTTGTGTCGTTACTCTTAAGATTGTGTATTCCAAAGCAATTAACTGACAACTGTCTCATGTAGTATAATTCCTGAACGGGAATTTTAGGAATAGATACAGTTTTCATGTAATCAAATGCTAACGACAAAATATGTTTTTCATCTTTACCTTCTTGTGACTGTTCGTGCTGCAGTGCTGAGTAAAACTTTTTACTTCTTGATTTATGTACCATAAGCTCTGCAACTGCCGCTCGTTTAGCTACATTATTTAAAGTAGGACTCTTAATTTTCACATTAAGCTCCTCACACTTACTACATACATCAACTTGCGGGCGGCCAAATGGATAATTGAAATTGTCTCTATAATATTGCCAATAAAATGATTTGCTTACTATAGGCCTAACGTCAGGGTGTTTTTGCATGTACAACTTCCACATCGTTTTAATATTTAGATCAGGTGATAAATAGTAGCTTTTCTTACCCTTGTAATGAGTTTCTTTCAAAGGGAAAGACTTTATGTGCTCATCCACAAGTCTGTGGATTTCAGCAGGCAAACTATTATTTACATTCTTGCCTCTCTTATCTTCAGGGGTTTGACCGATAAGTTTGAGATGTCTGATACGTCTTACCCTTTTCTCACTTATAGCAAATACTGATAAAAATGCATTAAAACATATCTTCATTCTCTCGGTACCCACAAGAACATTATAATAAAATGAGGCACTTTTCTGCTCTGTATTCATCACATTATCCCTTGGCCGTCTACGTTGCATGTTCACGACGTCAATAAGTCCCTGGAGAAACAAATCCTGTTCATTTTTCGAAAGAATATTGTAGAATCTGTTGAAAATATCCAGACAATTTTCCTCCCCAATTTCTTGTAAGCAATTTTCTTTGCATCTGAAACAAACCCAGAAACTCTTAGTGTTAACTTATAGGCTATAAACTTAAACTGAAGACAGCAAAACGTTTTATTAGCTGTTGTAAAGAGTACTGTCTTGGCTGCAAACTTTGATCATTGTACTAGGCCTAATAAATTTAATAAAACACTGGTGGGATTACAATAAAAAATTAAGAGGTTATGTATACTGGCAAATAAACATTAGCGACACATGAAGTATATTTTGTTAATGAGTAATTTTAATAAGGTTTGGAAATGTTTAAATCTAAATAAGTAACTAAGATTTATCTTACCTGCAAGAGAATTCAGGTTTTTTTGCTGGAACTTCCTGGCCTCTGTGATTGACATAGGGCTGCCCACTGAGTTGGGCATTTTTTACTATATTTACTTTGTAACGTTGGGGGTTTTGGCCCTTTCTTTTTCTTGGGCTCCCAATTACGATATTTTCATCCATTAGCCTGTCACCTACAACTACTAAACTATTAAAACTGTAAAGTAAGCCTACAAAGACTGTACAAGGATGTTTAGTAACCTTCACTACAATATTTTGGAGGTTATAATAACAATAGACAAAAATGAGCAGTAACAGCTGACTGCAGATTTTTTTTTAACAGGCGAAAGTCCAGAAATCAAACAACAGAATCCATAGAGGAAGTGGACTTACGCCTTTTTAAAAAAAACTCTTTTGGACTTGCGCCCTTTTAAAATAAACCAAAAAATTAAAATGCTGATTTGACCCATTTCCACTCGTGATAAAATCGCCCTTTTAACAAAAATCGATGTAGTCTGATGTTTAGACTACAAAACCACCAAAACCTGAAAATCGAAAAAAAATGGACTTACGCCCGTTTAAAAAAAACCGATTCATTTGAAAATGAAGAAATATTTAGCAGCTTATTAGACAACAAAAAAGAGTAAGTTAACGTAGATTGTAACGGCTACAAAATTGGTAATGTAAGACAACCCACTATGGGTGGAGCTAAGTAAGACGTTACTTCGTCAGGGGGCGGGGCTAGATAGGTCCGGTAAAACAGTATATAAGAAGTGAACGGTTTCATATTTCTCTGTTGGTAAATGACCTGAAGATGGCTTGACTGCCGAAAGCGCTCGTCAATACCAAAGACAACATAATGCTTTATATAATATTGAAAACTTTCTCAAGTGAAACTTACTTGTCTGTTTTGTATGTAGAACGCGTTTCAGCGTCGTGTTCGCCTTCTTCAGCTTTGCAACAGACTGCCAGTACCTAGTAACGTTTGTATATACCTTCCAACCAACAAACGTTACTAGGTACTGGCAGTCTGTCGCAAAGCTGAAGAAGGCGAACACGAACCGGAAACGCATTCTACATACAAAACAGACAAGTAAGTTTCACTTGAGAAAGTTTTCAATATTATATAAAGTGTAGTGCAGTGAAAGAAGACGATGAACAAACTAGACAACAACATAGTGGTTTGTATAAAATTACTAGTAGAAGAATTTAAACTTGGACTTAAAATTGTAAACTACATTATGCAATGAAATTTGAAAATTTCTGGTGGGTTAAAGAAAAACTGTTTTCAAATCTTCCAGAAAAAATCTTTAGGAGTTACGGACAATGCACCATATCACAGTGTACAAGAAAACAAACCGCAGACTACACCTCCTCAAAAAGTGGGAACCTAGAAGTGGCTAAGGAAAATGGGAATCAGTTTTTCAGAAGATATGATGAAAAATGAATTATTAGAAATAGTTCAATTCTGAAAGCCATCACCAATGTATTAAATAGACATGATTTTTAAAGAAAAAGGGCACAATGTGATAAGATTACCTCTGTATCATTGCAACATGAATGCTATTGAGTACGTATGGAACATGGTGAAGGGATAAGTAGCAAGACTACTCATTGCATTGATCAGAATGCAGGTGATATTAAAAATCATCACTGAAAATGTTAGTCTTCTGTTTCAGGAAGTGACTAAAAAAAAGCTATACAACATGTGAAAAACAAGGAAGCTCAATACTAGGAAACGTATGCTCTGATGGAAGAGGAGATACACAGGATTGTAATATTGGTTGGGAGAGAAGAATCTTCTCACACACTAATACAGACAATGACAGCGAATGTTTTAGTCATTTTTCAGATGGATGAGAAATGTCTGGAGAAAAGAATAGAATGTCACTTAATATGAAGATTAGTGCTTTCACAATGTAAAATTTGTGTTGAGTGAAGCAAGTCCAACTATTTTATCAACTAATCTCTTACAATGTACAGGTGGACACGTGTGATTAATTTTTTACTTCCATGTTCCTTAAGGAAATAGAAGTATGGTGATGGCAAAAAAAAATCGTGTTCGAGATTATTGCAGATTCTGATTGTACTACACTCAAAACATGAAAAAATATCGGTATGGAGAACCATACATGACTTCCATGTTTTAAGATTTATATTTAAAATCATTTATGAAATGAAATGTTTCATAGAAACTACTTCTTTCACTTATTGCTTCAGCCTTAACCACAGTACTGTGGTCACTAACGTATACCACCACACCTTATCGCACTCAAATTTCACTGATGATGGTAGTCGACGATACTGCCGAAACGTCTGGTTTTGCAGAAAACATTAGACTACAGCCAAACAGCCCGGGAAGGAATTTTAACAACAAACTACCACTTTGTTGCCGATAACGTAGTACATATAAAAATTATACCCTCCCCCTTCAACTATAATTTTCATTTATAGATATTTCATCAACGTTTCTACACTGGATTATTAACATCTTCTTATCAGGATACCTTATTTATCAAAATTAAGTACTTTACTCTTGTTACAACAAAAAATGTTTCAGGTAAACTTCCCTTTCCCCGTAACCGATCTTCACCAAAATCAATAGGCCTTCAGTCTTCTACAACTCAGGCACATATGTAAAAAATTATTTGATTCTGTTTGAATTTACGGCAGTTATCATTCTTAATGGAAAACGTTCTCTTGTTACACCATAAAATGTTGCAGGTAAACTACCCCTTTCCCTTAACCGATCTTCACCAAAAACAATAGGCCTTGAGTACTCTACAAATCAGGGCTGAATGCAAAAAATTATTTGATTCTGTTTGAATTTGCGGCTGTTATCGTTTGCCATAGAAAAAAAATCTAAGACAGACAGAAACACACAGACACTTTTCAAAATATCGGTATGGAGAACCATACATGACTTCCATGTTCTAAGATTTATATTTAAAATGATATTCGAAATGAAATATTTCCATAGAAACTGCTTCTTTCTACTTATTGCTTCAGCCTTAACCACAGTACTGTGGTCACTAATATATACCACCTCACGTTTTCGCACTCGATTTTCACTGATGATGGCAGTCGATGGCATTGCCGAAAAGTCTGGTTTTGCAGATAACATTGGAGTACGGCTAAACAGCCCGGGAAGGAATTTTAACAAAGAACTACTTCTTTGTTGCTGATAACGTAGTACACATATAAAAAATCTCCCCTCCCCCTTCAACTATAATTTTCATTTATAGAAAACTGCCCCCACCTCGTTCACCTAACCTCTTCATTTATAGATATTTTATCTACGTTTCTACAGTAGATTATTATGAGCTACTTATCAGGATACTTTATTTATCAAAATTAAGTACTTTACTCTTGTTACATCAAAAAATGTTTCTGGTAAACTGCCCTTTCCCCGTAACCGATCTTCACCAAAATCAATAGGCCTTCAGTCTTCTACAACTCAGGCACATATGTAAAAAATTATTTGATTCTGTTTGAATTTACGGCACTTATCATGAAAAAATTACTCTGGTTATAATATAACATGTTGCAGGTAAACTACCCCTTTGTCTTAACCGATCTTCACCAAAATCAGTAGGCCTTGCGTCCTCTAATGTTCAGGAACGTATGCAAAAAATTATTTGATTCTGTTTGAATGTGCGGCAGTTATCATTATTCATAGAAAAAATTACCCTTGTTAAAACATAAAACGTTGCAGGTAAACTACCCCTTCTCTTAACTGATCTTCACCAAAATCAATAGGTCTTGAGTCCTCTACAATTCAGGGATGCATGCAAAACATTATTTGATTCTGTTTGAATGTGCGGCAGTTATCGTTCGTCATAGAAACAATTACTCTTGTTAAAAATTAAATGTGGCCGGTAAAACACCCCTTTCCCTTAACTGATCTTCACCAAAATAAATATGCATTGAGTCCTCTGCAACTCAGGGACATATGTAAAAAATTATTTAATTCTGTTTGAATTTACGGAAGTTATCGTTCTTCATGGAAAACGTTCTCTTGTTACAACATAAAATGTTGCAGGTAAACTACCCCTTTCCCTTAACCGATCTTCACCAAAATCAATAGACATTGAGGACTCTATAGCTCAGTAAGCTGTGCAAAACATAATTTGATTATGATTGAATTTACGGCAGTTATCATTCGTCATAGTAAAGATTACCCATGTTAAAACATAAAACGTTGCAGGTAAACTATCCCTTTCCCTAACCTGATCTTCAACAAAAACAATAGGTCTTGAGAACTCTACAATTCAGGGCTGTATGCAAAAACTTATTTGATTCTGTTTGAATTTGCGGCTCTTATCGTTTGCCATAGAAAATACCCTTTTAAAACATAAAACGTTGCAGGTAAACTACCCGTTTCCCTTAACCGATCTTCATGAAAAACAATAGGCCTTGAGATCTCTATAATTCAGGGCAGTATCCAAAAAATTATTTGATTATGTTTGAATTTGCGGCTGTTATCGTTTGCCATAGAAAATACCCTTGTTAAAACATAAAACGTTGCAGGTAAACTACCCCTTTCCCTTAACCGATCTTTATCAAAATCAATAGGTCTTGAGAACTCTACAATTCAGGGCTGTATACAAAATATTATTTGATTGTGTTTGAATAATGCGGCTGTTATCGTTTGCCATAGAAAAAAATCTACATACAGATAGACAGACAGGCATGTAAAATTGCCCTTGATTAAAAAAAAACCGTTGCAGGTAAACTACCCTTTTCCTTTAACCGATCTTCACCAAAAACAATAGGTCTTGAGTACTCTACAAATCAGGGCAGTATGCAAAAAATTAATTGATTCTGTTTGAATTAGCAGCTGTTATCGTTTGCGATAGAAAAAAAATCTACAGACAGACACACACAGACACTTTTCGAAAAATGACTTTTACTTCCATGTTCCTTAAGGAAATGAAAGTATGGTGATGGCAAAAAAAATTGTGTTCGAGATTATTGCAGATTCTGATTGTACGACACTCAAAACATGAAAAAAATTCATTTTTAATTCAATGTTCCTTAAGGAAATGGAAGTATGGTGATGGCAAAAAAATCGTGTTAAAGATTATTGCAGATTCTGATTGTACTACACTCAAAACATAAAAAAAAGTCGTTTTTCGAAAAGTGTCTGTGTGTGTGTCTGTCTAGATTTTTTTTCTATGGCAAACGATAACAGCCGCAAATTCAAACAGAATCAAATAATTTTTTGCATACAGCCCTGATTTGTAGAGTACGAGTACTCACAACATATTGTTTTTGGTGAAAATCGGTTGAGGGAAAGGGGTAGTTTACCTGCAACGGTTTTTTTTTATCAAGGGTAATTTTGTTTGTTTGGCAAACGATAACAGCCGCATTTTCAAACATAATCAAATAGTGTGTTGCATGCTGCCCTGAATTGTAGAGTTCTCAAGATCTTTTGTTTTTGGTGAAGATCGGTTAAGGGGAAAGGGGTATTTTACTTGCAACGTTTTATGTTTTAAAAGGGTATTTTTTATGGCAAACGATAAGAGACGCAAATTCAAACAGAATCAAATACGTTTTTGCATACAGCCATGATTTCTTGAGTACTAAAGACCTATTGTTTTTGGTGAAGATCGTTTGAGGGAAAGGGGTAGTTTACCAGACACGTTTTTTTGTTTTATCAAGGGTATTTTGTATGGCAAACGATAACAGCCGCAAATTCAAACAGAATCATATAATATTTTGCATACAGCCCTGATTTGTAGAGTTCTCAAGACCTATCGTTTTGGTGAAGATCGGTTTAAGGGAAAGGGGAAGTTTACCTGCAACGGTTTTTTATCAAGGGTAATTTTTGTCTATGGTAAACGATAACAGCCACAAATTCAAACAGAATCAAATGATGTTTGGCATACAGCCCTGTATTGTAAAGTTCTCAATACCTATTGGTGTTTGTGAAAAGCGGTTAAGGGAAAGGGGTAGTTTACCTGCAACGTTTTATATTTTAAAAGGGTATTTTATATGGCAAATGATAACAGCCGCAAATTCAAACAGAATCAAATAGGTTTTGCATACAGCCCTGATTTGTTGAGTACTAAAGACCTATTGTTTTTTGTGAAGATCGGTTAAGGGAAAGGGGAAGTTTATCAGCCACGTTTTTTGTTTTATCAAGGGTATTTTCTATTGCAAACGATAACAGCCGCAAATTCAAACAGAATCACATAATATTTTGCATACATTCCTGAATTGTAGAGTTCTCAAGACCTATCGTTTTTGGTGAAGATCGGTTAAGGGAAAGGGGTAGTTTACTTGCAACGGTTTTTCATCAAGGGAATTTTTTTCTATGGTAAACGATAACAGCCGCAATTTCAAACAGAATCAAATGATGTTTTGCATATAGCCCTGATTTGTTGAGTACTAAAGACCTATTGTTTTTTGTGAAGATCGGTTAAGGGAAAGGGGAAGTTTATCAGCCACGTTTTTTGTTTTATCAAGGGTATTTTCTATTGCAAACGATAACAGCCGCAAATTCAAACAGAATCATATAATATTTTGCATACATTCCTGAATTGTAGAGTTCTCAAGACCTATCGTTTTTGGTGAAGATCGGTTAAGGGAAAGGGGTAGTTCACCAGCAACGGTTTTTTATCAAGGGTAATTTTTTTCTATGGTAAACGATAACAGCCGCAATTTCAAACAGAATCAAATGATGTTTTGCATACAGCCCTGTATTGTAAAGTTCTCAATACCTATTGGTGTTTGTGAAGATCGGTTAAGGGAAAGGGGTAGTTTATCAGCCACGTTTTTTGTTTTATCAAGGGTATTTTCTATTGCAAACGATAACAGACGCAAATTCAAACAGAATCATATAATATTTTGCATACATTCCTGAATTGTAGAGTTCTCAAGACCTATCGTTTTTGGTGAAGATCGGTTAAGGGAAAGGGGTAGTTCACCAGCAACGGTTTTTTATCAAGGGTAATTTTTTTCTATGGTAAACGATAACAGCCGCAATTTCAAACAGAATCAAATGATGTTTTGCATACAGCCGTGTATTGTAAAGTTCTCAATACCTATTGGTGTTTGTGAAGATCGGTTAAGGGAAAGGGGTAGTTTACCTGCAACGTTTTATGTTTTAAAAGGGTATTTTCTATGGCAAATGATAACAGCCACAAATTCAAACAGAATCAAATAAGTTTTAGCATACAGCCCTGATTTGTTGATTACTAAAGACCTATCGTTTTTGGTGAAGATCGGTTAAGGGAAAGGGGTAGTTTACCTGCCACGTTTTTTGTTTTATCAAGGGTATTTTATATGGCAAACGATAACAGCCGCAAATTCAAACAGAATCATATAATATTTTCCATACAGCCCTGAAATGTAGACATCTCAACACCTGTTGGTTTTTGTGAAGATCGGTTAAGGGAATAGGGTTGTTTACCAGCAACATTTTATGTTTTATCAAGGGTAATTTTTTTTTTTTGAAGAACGATAACTGCCGTACATTAAAACAGAATCAACTACTCTTCTGCATACCTTTTTGAATTACACAGAACTCAAGGTCTGTTGATTTTGTTGAAGATCGGTTAAGGGAAAGGGGTAGTTTACCTGCAACGTTTTATGTTTTATCAAGGGTGTTTTCTATGGCAAACGATAACAGCCGCAAATTCAAACAGAATCAAATAATTGTTTGCATACAGCCCTGATTTGTTGAGTACTAAAGACCTATTGTTTTTTGTGAAGATCGGTTAAGGGAAAGGGGAAGTTTATCAGCCACGTTTTTTGTTTTATCAAGGGTATTTTCTATTGCAAACGATAACAGCCGCAAATTCAAACAGAATCATATAATATTTTGCATACATTCCTGAATTGTAGAGTTCTCAAGACCTATCGTTTTTGGTGAAGATCGGTTAAGGGAAAGGGGTAGTTCACCAGCAACGGTTTTTTATCAAGGGTAATTTTTTTCTATGGTAAACGATAACAGCCGCAATTTCAAACAGAATCAAATGATGTTTTGCATACAGCCCTGTATTGTAAAGTTCTCAATACCTATTGGTGTCTGTGAAGATCGGTTAAGGGAAAGGGGTAGTTTACCTGCAACGTTTTATGTTTTAAAAGGGTATTTTCTATGGCAAATGATAACAGCCACAAATTCAAACAGAATCAAATAAGTTTTAGCATACAGCCCTGATTTGTTGATTACTAAAGACCTATCGTTTTTGGTGAAGATCGGTTAAGGGAAAGGGGTAGTTTACCTGTCAGGTTTTTTGTTTTATCAAGGGTATTTTATATGGCAAACGATAACAGCCGCAAATTCAAACAGAATCATATAATATTTTGCATACAGCCCTGAAATGTAGACATCTCAACACCTGTTGGTTTTTGTGAAGATCGGTTAAGGGAATAGGGTTGTTTACCAGCAACATTTTATGTTTTATCAAGGGTAATTTTTTTTTTTGACGAACGATAACTGCCGTACATTAAAACAGAATCAACTACTCTTCTGCATACCTTTTTGAATTACACAGAACTCAAGGTCTGTTGATTTTGTTGAAGATCGGTTAAGGGAAAGGGGTAGTTTACCTGCAACGTTTTATGTTTTATCAAGGGTGTTTTCTATGGCAAACGATAACAGCCGCAAATTCAAACAGAATCAAATAATTGTTTGCATACAGGCCTGAATTGTATAGTACTCAAGACCTGTCGTTTTTGGTGAAGATTGGTTAAGGGAAAGGGGTAGTTTACCTGCAACGGTATTTTATCAAGGGTAATTTTTTTCTATGGTAAACGATAACAGCCGCAAATTAAAACAGAATCAAATGATGTTTTGCATACAGCCCTGTATTGTAGAGTTCTCAATACCTATTGGTGTTGGTGAAGATCGGTTAAGGGAAAGGTGTAGTTTACCTGCAACATTTTATGTTTTAACAAGGGTAATTTTTTATATGACGAACGATAACTGCCGTAAATTCAAACAGAATCAACTAGTTTTTTGCATACCGTTTTGAACTAAAGAGAACTCAAGGTCTGTTGATTTTATTGAAGATTGGATAAGGGAAGGGGTAGTTTATCAGCAACGTTTTATGTTTTAAAAAGGGTAATTTTATTTATGACGAACGATAACTGCCAAAAATTCAAAGACAATCAAATAATTTTTTGCACCCTTTCCTGAGTTGCAGAGAGCTCAAGGTCTATTGATTTTGGTGAAGATCGGTAAAGGGAAAGGGGTAGTTTACCTGCAACATTTTATGTTGTAACAAGAGAAATGTTTCCATGACGAACGATAACTGCCGCACATTCAAACAGAATCAAATATTTTTTTGCATGCTTCCCTGAATTGTAAAGGACGGAAGGTCTATTGATTTTGGAGAAGATCGGTTAAGAGAAAGGGGTTAATGGAAGACGTTAGGTGAACGGGGTGGGGGTAATTTTCTATTATTAAAAATTATAGTTGAAGGTGGAGGGGAGAATTTTTTATATGTGTACTACGTTATCGGCAACAAAGAAGTAGTTTTTTGTTAAAATTGCTTCCCGGGCTCTTTAGCCGTAGTCCAATGTTTTCTGCAAAACCAGACTTTTCGGCAGTGCCATCGACTGCCATCATCGGTGAAAATCGAGTGCGAAAACGTGAGGTGGTATACGTTAGTGACCTTACAGTACTGTGGGTAATGGTGAAGCAATAAGTAGAAAGACGTAGTTTCTATGGAAATATTTCATTTCGAATATGATTTTAAATATAAATCTTAGAACATGGAAATCATGTATGGTTCTCCATACCGATATTTTTGAAAAGTGTCTGTGTGTGTCTGTCTGTAGATTTTTTTTCTATGGCAAACGATAACAGCCGCAAATTCAAACAGAATCAAATAATTTTTTGCATACAGCCCTGATTTGTAGAGTACTCATGACCTTTTGGTGAAGATCGCTTGAGGGAAAGGGGTAGTTTACCTGCAACGGTTTTTTTTTATCAAGGGTAATTACTTCCATATTCCTTAAGGAAATGGAAGTATGGTGATGGCAAAAAAAATCGTGTTCGAGATTATTGCAGATTCTGATTGTACTACACTCAAAACATGAAAAATATCGGTATGGAGAACCATACATGACTTCCATATTCTAAGATTTGTATTTAAAATCATTTTCAGCCAAACAGCCAGGCTGTGTCTTACCTGCCTTTTTATTGCTGTATTAAATGAAAAATATTATATTACATTAAAATGAAAAAATTATAATTTTATTGCCTGGCAACAAAATTATTTTATTTTTAACAATTACCATTGTTTCAAAAAGTTTAAATAAATTTTCAAGTACTTTACTCTTGTTAAAACGTAAAAGGTTGAAGGTAAACTACCCCTTCCCCTTAACCGATCTTCACCAAAATCGAAAGCCATTGAGACCTCTACAATTCAGGGACGTATGCAAAAAATTATTTGATTCTGTTTGAATTTACGGCTGTTATCGTTTGCCATATAAAATACCCTTGTTAAAAAAACGTTGTAGGTAAACTACCCCTTCCCCTTAACCGATCTTCACCAAAAACAATAGGTCTTGAGAACTCTACAATTTAGGGCTGTATGCAAATAATCTTTTGATTCTGTTTGAATTTGCGGCTGTTATCGTTTGCCATAGGAAATACCCTTGTTAAAACATAAAACGTTACAGGTAAACTACCCCTTTCCCTTAACCGATCCTCACCAAAAAAACAATAGGTCTTGAGAACTCTACAATTCAGGGCTGTATGCGAAACATTATTTGATTCTGTTTGAATTTGCAGCTGTTATCGTTTGACAAAAAAAAAATTTCCCTTGATAAAAAAAAACTGTTGCAGGTAAACTACCCCTTTCCCTCAACCGATCTTCACCAAAAACAATAGGTCGTGAGTACTCTACAAATCAGGGCTGTATGCAAAAAATTATTTGATTCTGTTTGAATTTGCGGCAGTTATCGTTTGCCATAGAAAAAAAATCTACACACACAATTCACGTTATTTCTGGCCTCACTCATGTTTATTTACTTACATTTGCATGCTTTTTAAATGGAAAGTGCCGAAACCCACACCAACATAACGCGTGCAAGCCGAAAAAATGGACGTCAATTTGCTTCCTGTGGATCGCTGGGCAATGTAACTGCACGTGTTTACAGAGGAACGATTCATAGACAGACTTTTCGTCTTTAGGGAATGAACCCTCTGCAAGATGCTGAGGGTCCATGAGCGACTTCGGAGCGCTCCTTCTTTTTCGCGTGTTTGTTCTGTGAAACATACACTGTAGATTCGCAGCTTTACTCTAAGTAACGCTCAATAGGAAATGTTGAAAATTTTTGTCCACAGTGTACCCTCATTCACACTAAACCTGCTCTGATGTTTTAATTACGGACATCATAATATTACTACTTAATGGAGATCAATCATTAACTTATACAAGCCATTAATTTTATTAATATATTTTATATATATGTGTACAACGTTATTGGCAACAAAGAAGTAGTTTTTGTTAAAATTCCTTCCCGGGATATTTGGCCGTAGTCCAATGTTTTCTACAAAACCAGACGTTTCGGCAATGCCATCGACTACCATCATCAGTGAAAATCGAGTGCGATAACGTGAGGTGGTATACGTTAGTGACCACAGTACTGTGGTTAAGGCTGAAGCAGTAAGTAGAAAGAAGTAGTTTCTATGGTAATATTTCATTTCGAAAATGATTTTAAATATAAATCTTAGAATATGGAAGTCATGTATGGTTCTCCATACCGATATTTTTTTTTTTTTTTGCAATCGATAACAGCCGCAAATTCAAACAAAATTAAATAATGTTTCGCATACAGCCCTGAATTGTAGAGTTCTCAAGACCTATTGATTTTGGTGAAGATCGGTTATGGGAAAGGGGTAGTTTACCTGCAACGTTTTATGTTTTAACAAGGATATTTTCTATGGCAAACGATAACAGCCGCAAATTCAAACAGAATCAAAAGATTATTTGCATACAGCCCTAAATTGTAGAGTTCTCAAGACCTATTGTTTTTGGTGAAGATCGGTTAAGGGAAAGGGGTAGGTTACCAGCAACATTTTTTTAACAAGGGTATTTTCTATGGCAAACGATAACAGCCGCAAATTCAAACAGAATCAAATAATTTTTTGCATACGTCTCTGAATTGTAGAGATCTCAAGGACTTTCGATTTTGGTGAAGATCGGTTAAGGGGAAGGGGTAGTTTACCAGCAACCTTTTACGTTTTAACAACAGTAAAGTACTTGAAAATTCATTTAAACTTTTTGAAACAATGGTAATTGTTAAAAATAAAATAATTTTGTTGCCAGGCAATAAAATTATAATTTTTTCATTTTAATGTAAATTATGTATGAGTTAATATACATGTATAAAATAATATATCGTTCGTGGCAGGCAAGCATATCTCAGTTATGTAATGTTTACGTTTCCATTTTATTATTATGAGTACCGCAATAAAAAGGCGGGGAAGACACACACACACACACAAAATTCGCGTTATTTCTGGCCTCACTCATGTTTATTTTCTTACATTTGCACGCTTTTTAAATGGTAAGTGCCGAAACCCATACCAACATAACGCGTGCAAGCCGAAAAAGTGTCCAGCGTGGATAGCGATTTGCTTCCTGTGGATCGCTGGGCAGTGTAACTGCACGTGTTTACAGAGGAATGATTCATAGACAGACTTTTCGTCTTTAGGGAATGAACCCTCTGCAAGATGCTGAGGGTCCATGAGTGACTTCGGAGTGCTCCTTCTTTTTCGCGTGTTTGTTCTGTGAAACATACACTGTAGATTCGCAGCTTGATAGGAACGCTGCAACTAGGAACACTGTAGCAACGCTCAATAGGAAATGTTGAAAATTTTTGTCCACGGTGTACCCTCATACACACTAAACCTGCTCTGATGTTTTAATTACGGACATCATAATATTAAAACTTTGGAAACTTGAGCACTACTTAATGGAGGTCAAACATTAACTTATACAAGCCATTAATTTTATGCAATTTTTTATATATATTGTACAACGTTATCGGCAACAAAGAAGTAGTTTTTGTAAAAATTCCTTCCCGGGATGTTTGGCCGTAGTCCAATGTTTTCTACAAAACCCGACGTTTCGGCAATGCCATCGACTTCCATCATCAGTGAAAATCGAGTGTGATAACGTGAGGTGGTATACGTTAGTGACCACAGTACTGTGGTTAAGGCTGAAGCAGTAAGTAGAAAGAAGTAGTTTCTATGGTAATATTTCATTTCGTAAATGATTTTAAATATAAATCTTAGAACATGGAAGTCATGTATGGTTCTCCATACCGATATTTTTTCTATGGCAAACGATAACTGCCGCACATTCAAACAGAATCAAATATTTTTTTTGCATGCATCCCTGAATTGTAGAAGACTCAAGGCCTATTGTTTTTGATAAAGATCGGTTAAGGGAAAGGGGTAGTTTACCTGCAACGTTTTTTGTTTTAACAATGGTATTTTCTATGGCGAATGATAACAGCCGCAAATTCAAACAGAATCAAATACTTTTTTGCATACAGCCCTGAATTGTAGAGAATTCAATGT
Organism: Magicicada septendecula; assembly: GCA_034769895.1. Taxonomy (NCBI): domain Eukaryota; kingdom Metazoa; phylum Arthropoda; class Insecta; order Hemiptera; family Cicadidae; genus Magicicada; species Magicicada septendecula. The sequence continues at coordinate 565,525,171 of CM068368.1, read as the reverse complement.
CTGTTGATGTTGGTGAAGATCGGTTAAGGGAAAGGGGTAGTTTACCTGCAACATTTTATATTTTAACAATGGTAATTTTTTCTATGACGAACGATAACTGCCGCACATTCAAATAAAATCAAATATTTTTTTGCATACGTTCCTCAATTGTAAAATACTGAAGGCCTGTTGATTTTGGTGAAGATCGGTTAAGGGAAAGGGGTAGTTTACCTGCAACATTTTATGTTGTAACCAGAGAATGTTTTCATGACGAACGATAACTGCCGCACATTCAAACAGAATCAAATATTTTTTTGCATGCATCCCTGAATTGAAGAGGACTCAAGGTCTTTTGATTTTGGTGAAGATCGGTTAAGAAGAAGGGGTAGTTTACCTGCAATGTTTTATGTTTTAACAAGAGTAAAGTACTTAATTTTGATAAATAATGTATCCTGATAAGAAGATCATAATAATCCACTGTAGAAATGTAGATGAAATATCTATATATGAAGAGGTTAGGTGAACGGGGTGGGGGTAATTTTCTATAAATCAAAATTATAGTTGAAGGGGGAGGGGAGATTTTTTTATGTGTACTACGTTATCGGCAACAAAGAAGTAGTTTTTTGTTAAAATTCCTTCCCGGGCTGTTTAGCCGTAGTCCAATGTTTTCTGCAAAACCAGACGTTTCAGCAGTGCCATCGACTGCCATCATCAGTGAAAATCGAGTGCGAAAACGTGAGGTGGTATACATTAGTGACCACAGTACTGTGGTTAAAGCTGAAGGAATAAGTGGAAAAAAGTAGTTTCTATGGAAACATTTCATTTCGTAAATGAATTTAAATATAAACCTAAGAACATGGAAGTCGTGTATGGTTCTCCATACCGATATTTTCTCATGGTATTATGTTGTATGAAATTAGACATAGTTTTAGCGATAATTGTTGGAAAGATATTTGAATTAAACTTCTCAAGATACACTTCTAAAAATTTCATCAAGGTAAGGGTTTTTCAAATTTTCCATTGTTTATTAAATAGTAATTTACTTGACAGCCATGAATTAGTCATGATAATCTTATCTTTGATATTAACGAATAACACAAATAATATTTAGTACATGCGCATTATATCCAAAACGTAGAACTAAAAAAAACAACATGAAAATCAAAGTGTCATTACTTAATTTTTTACACCAAGTTTGATATAAATATAGTCATGTTTTACGTTTGTGATACTGATCATTGTTTTATGTACATAAAACCTATCATGGAACTTTGTAAATAGTCTGACAGCAATGACTTACCTGATCCACAACATTAATGCCCCACCCTTTGACAATATACAATTACCGCTTGTAAGCTTAACCATTGTGTTCAGACCTATTAATGCCTACCAACTTGTCAAAACTGTCCCCACTAAAACAACCTACTTCTAACTACTACCTGCCTCCTCTTTGTGCTATTATTAATATTATTATTATTTATTTAAACATTTTTTAATAAAGAAATTTATTTAAAATGTTTTACCAAGTGCCAAGCAAGACCACAGTAAATATTAATATATCCAAACTGTGCATTTGATAAACAGTATCAAGCATTACACAATACAACGCCTGGGTTGTATGGAATGCTCAAAATGTTTATACCTTGCAAACATAATACAGTATCAAATTAGAAACTTCCTAATTGAATAGCAATTAATTTCACTCAGTTCTCGTAATTTCATTCATTTATACTAGACACCTATTTGTAATAACAAAAACTTTCTCTACCAGCTAACTTTTCATGTTGTAATTTGAAAAAATCCTGATAAAAAGTAAACGTTTTTTTACATGTATGAAGCATACAGAAAACAATTAAATACTGCATCGCCTTATTTAATGAACAACGGAAACTTGATTAGTTATGTTTTACAGTTTAATACTTTATTGAAATGTACAGTTTATTGCTTACATATGACTTACAGATTTGTTTATAGTCAAAATAATTTTTCAATGTAGAATAAGAATTTTAACATGCCACAAGAAGGCTGCAGGAAGGAAAACTTTGTGTGACTGTTCCTGTAAGATTATTTGAAATCATGTGCTGCATAAAAACTGAAATAAAACTATGTGTCTGCTGCACCACCCAAAAATCCCCTCATTTGTCTCTACGTGACTTGAGACAGTGTAAGCTATAGAAAAATGTTAGATCTGTTTAAATTTTAGTAATAGCAGAATCTCATTAGAATATACAATCATCATATTACACAGAAAGTACTGAAGGCATCCAAGACACATTTTCTGAACCCTTGATGAAAAGAGCAAACTTGAAACAAGGTAAAAAAAAAGCATACAAGTTGATTATGTTACATGTGTTTGTAGCCGGGGGAGGTGTTTCGCTGACTAACACTATACCTAAACTGCTTTTAACTTCCCACTGAGACCATTAGGCTTGAACGAGTCTAAAAGAGTCTGGTGGATTTTGTGAAAAACATCCATTCTACAGAGCTCAACTTTATATTCTGACCACTGTACCACCCACAGAGAAGTTAGAAAAAGATCACCAATATACTGACAATTATGCTTCAAGAAGTTTGTTATTGACTGAGCAATTCATCATAAGCTGTGGTCATTAAAACTGTTCCTTGCATTTGATTAAAGAAATCATTTATTAAAATTAGAACATTTTACTTGATTTTGCAAACTACTTCAATTCGCCGAACATAATCAGAATACATTTTAGATAGAGGTAACTATTTTTTTATGTGGGAATAATACATATTTAATTACACAGAAGAAATACAGCATCTTTTACATTAATGCACAGTTTATAGTACATTTGTTGTCTCATTAATAGTGAATGCAAATACAAAAGTATGTCTGTGTGGCATATCAATTAAATAAAATACTTGAAAACACCCATACATCAAGAAAACAGTTATAACTATAAGTACTCTTTCTTTTGCTTATAAATCTCTAAAGATGCTCAGCCTCTTTTTTTTTATAAACACATCCCATTCAGCACAGAATACATAATTCCTTAAAACGGTGAAGTACATGTTATAAATTTAAAATGTGACATCTGAGATTGTATATGAACATAAAGCTGGATACTTCTGCATGCACCAAATCAATTCAATAAACCTTTAGCAACAGTATTTTAATTTTAGAGAGTAAGATAAAAAAAAGACCACACATTTTTTGTCAAAGTTTATATTTACAAATGTTCAAACCACACATTATTTTACAATTTAACATTTTTTTCTTATTCATTATGTACAGCTAAAAGACAATTTTTTATAGTAATTATATATAATTAACTTATTTATTTTTTAAAGTAGTAATATCCAAAGCACAGATGTCATTCTGAATTACGATAGCGATAAAAACACAACAGAACAAAAATTAAACTATTTGGCCCAAAAGCAAATGGAAAATTGTTACAGATAACACTATGGAACTAAATAAAATTGTTAATTAACACTGTTATTATCTTGTTTTCCCTTTAATTACATATCAAGAGAGATGTCCAATACACTGGCATCAAAGAATACCGAAAGTAGGGTCGAGTGGTCCCATGTTTTGTCGCACGGCAGTGGTTGTGCCCACATTTAACTAATTGTTCTGTCTTGAAGCAGGTAAACTAAATTTTACAAACACATATATCTATACTCATACATGGAAAATACAATTCTTCTCTTGATTGGAAAGGTAAGCTTACTGTCATTTGAAAATAAACCACTGTTTTCATTATTATGACTACTTTAAAGTGATATTTATTAATACTCAATTTAATTTTTAGTAAACTGATTTAGAATGATTATTTATTAAAACTTGTTACAACCAATGAAAGGGTCTACTCTGTGAAGCTTTTTTTATATTAAGTAGTTACTTTCTTGCTCTTTAAGCACACTTTACCTTTTATTGTATGGTGTGTGTAGTAGTAGGTTATACTGAAGGAAAAAAGAAGAAGACCGAGACTCCACTATTTGAAACAGATAATTATTGGCAATTATTGGGTAAGTTGTAATTCCTATGAGGAGAAATGCAAAGCACAGAGAAGATCAGTGTATAGAACTGCTGCAAACCAATCTAAAAGGCTGGTAACTAAAGAAGGAAAGTTAAAAAAATATATTTTTTTAATATTATTAATAATAATAAAATTTTTGTACAAGAATGAATTTTTTAATTATTTTGTGAATATTACGATGTTTCAATAGTATTTAACTATCATCGTCAGATACTGATGATGATAGTTAAAACTACTAAAACATTGTAATATTCACAAAATAATTAAAAAATATATTGTTGCACAAACATTTTATTATTATTATTAATAATATAAAAAAGATATACAAGAAAAACTGAGCAAATATGAATGTCACACACACACACACACACACACACACACACACACACACACACACACACACACACACACACACACACACACACACACAATAATTATTATTAATAATAAATAACACTTTTCCTACAAGAATATTTATATATTTTTTTGAATATTTTACAAAATATTCCATAGTTTAAACTATCATCATCAGAAATTTGTTATTGAAATAAATTGTTAATAACAGCTGTTTTATATCTAGACTAAATTTAATGTGTTTTTTATATATATATAAAAATGTTAGGTATAGAACTGAGAGTATACACTTGTTTCAAATCACTGTATGTCAGTTTAAATTATTTTAAACAAGTATTCAAGACTGATAGTGATACCTATAAATTAGGCAAAACATATCTACATGACTCTATAATTGTAGTCATTTAGATAATATTTAAGAAAAATAAATAAATATTTTTTATATGAATATATTATTATTTACAGAAGTTTTATTTAGATAATTTTTTAATTAAGTAATTGCAAAATAAGGATGTGTATTCCATGAGCTTAAATATTCTGTTCATCTATCATAGTTTTCACAGTTCCTAATCTAATGTTAAGAATTTTATTTCAAAGCAAAGAAATGAAAAGTAATTTCAAAGTAAAGAATCAGGGTATAAGTGAGTCTTTGTAAAAACAGTTTTAAGCAGTAAGACTATTAAACATCTTTAGATACTGTTTCCCATTCATATATTTTATGCCTCTGTCATATCTAAAAAACTTATCTGTTTTATTATTCACATTCTTAAAAACGATCGATTTTGGTCATAGACCATCATCAGGTTATATACAGCACACTTGCGGTCACAATATCGTAAAACTACTATTTACAAAAATGAATTCGTAGACATTGTTAATGAATTTTATACATATGTCGTTGTCCAAAGCTTCCCAAGAACTGATCCTGTCATAGAGTGTTCATGCTTTGTTTATTATGTATCAAATTCATTAACAATGTCTACGAATTCATTTTTGTAAATAGTAGTGTTTTACGACATTGTGACCCCAAGTGTGCTGTATATAACCTGACTATGGTCTATGACCGAAATCGATCATTTTTAAGAATGTGAATAATAAAAATTTTATTACACATCATATGTATGGTACATTTAGGCTATAAACAATAAATACAATACAATAGAAAATTGAAATTATAGGTACCATTAGTAAAACAATAAGTGTATGTATATTATAAATACATCACATTATCATTAATTAATATCTGACTGTATACCAGTAGAATTTTTTATACTGCATGTAAAAGTTTTTATATTTCAAATGACTGAAAAGCTTACCTTTGCAAATACTTTTTCAATAAAATTAAAACCTTTCAGCTTAATCAGTAGCTAGAAAACAACAGTTTCCTTAACTGAGTGACTGATATGTTTTATAAACACTTGGTAACACATATTCAACTTGTATCCTTTGCAACGTGATTAATATACATTTTATAAATTTCAATTACATTAATAAATTAAATATTAATAACAATCAATTGATTTCATTTTCAATCAGCTAATAATTTTTGGAATGTAATACTAATAAACAAGATACTACAATAAATTCTCATTATCTTGTTTAGAGTAATAGTAAATTTGGTCTTTTTTCGTTGACAACGAAAATAACAAACAAAATATATATATGTAATTTAAACTTTTTGCACTTACATAAATATATATATATATAGAGAGAGAGGTAACATTGTTAATAATACAATAATAATTAAAAGTAGTACCAACTTTAAATATTATCAAAGATTTTTTTTTATATGTGAACATGATAAAATAAGCAACACCATACTGGGAAGACTTAACTGTTATTATCAAAAATATTTCCATAACTTTCAAAAGAAAAATCTTCTTAAACCCATTAAAAACTTATTAACAAAATTTACAAATAATTACAGCACTGGAGATTAGTTTAAAGTTATTAACAAATAAAAAATATCTACACAGTGACAAATAAATTAATTTATGCACAAAATTTTTTAACTTAAATACCTGTGAAATGTATTTTCTCATAAACAAAAAATAAATTACAAAACACAAAATTCAGTCAATGAGCAAACCAAAATACAGCTTAACATAATTAAAATACTATATTTTTATTAAACTTAATAATGTTTCTATTAAATCTACCATATTTTGCAGACATAAACCAACAAAATGTAGATTAAAAATTACTTTTTACAGTATTTGTAAGGTTACTACTAATTTTATCACAATCATTACAACTATTTTGAAGAATTTTTATTGAAACAGTAGGCTAATCAATTTCTGCTTGTATTTATTAATTTGTGTGTGTGTGTGTGTAGAGAGAGAGAGAGAGAGAGATTCACAAAAAATTGATGAATTCTTTTTATAATGAAGCTAATTGTTTTTATTTAATTTTAGCATTTATTAAGACAATGTATCACACCTTTAAAACACATTCCATGGCATTAAAATAAAAACGCTAAACAGTTTAGAACTGAAAATAATATCAAAGCAAAATTCAAATACACTTGAAAAATTTAAATCTGTAATACTGTCTTTAACAAAAATTTCCTTGCAGTCTGGTTTAATGAACTATGACATATTTGAAATAAAGTATTACTGAATAACAACATGAGATCACAAAGTAACTGCTGTTATGAACAGCATACACATAAAATTAAAAAAAAAATATTAACTAAATGTACACATACGCATTTTTGCTCATCATATATTTACAAAATTAATAGATTTCTTTTCGGTTCAATTCTTATTTTATTTTTTTGAAGAAATGGGTCTTAGACATTATGGGTCAATCAAAACATATGTTGGTTGTATCATATGCTATAAGTAGTATATAAGTGTGGATGTGTGTGCTTTGCAAGAACAGGCTTCCCACAGACTGGATACATTCTGCTTTATAAGGATAAGCACAAACATGTTACAAAGCTTCTTTAAAAGATTATGTGATGGATTATAGATATTAGAATCTAAATAACACACTTTTTTCATTATATAAAAATTATAAAGAGGCTTATAGCTCCTTATAATTTTTACTGTGATGACAAAACTCTGTCACTTACATTCTAATGTTATGAAGCTGTGTAGTTTCATGCTGTATAATTCTATTTCCCTTTACCACATTTACAAAAATCATGAGCATTACTTTAAATTTTTCTTAGTAGTATGCTGTTCAGATACACTGTACATCTGACTTTTCTCAAACTGAAATATGTAACACAAGTACAATATTATTAACTATACTCAAACATAACTACTTATAGAAGATGACAACAAAAATAATTATTATTGCATAATAAATAAGTAACACAAGATTTTGCTGTCTGAGGTCTAAATTTAAATGTTTCTTAGGATTTCATTTTAACTGGAACATATTTTTTAGTTTTTGTTTAATCAAAAGTAACTGAATTGACTTTTTTTGTAAAAACTAAAATCTATGATAATTTTATGTTCACTCATTTAATTTTTTGCATGAACTTTTATAACTTTTCCAGACTATGCTGTCTGATTTTATGAATAAACGAAAATCCATTATAAGGTTTTGATATCTATGTAGGTGAATTTTTCTAGCACAAGTACAGCAACTATGACTTCTCTCAGAAAGGAAAAGCTAAGACTTACTAATATTATTTCAAACAATACAAGGGGATAAATTTTAATGTTAAACTGTTAGTTTAATATATGCCTATTAAATCCCAAATAATCCATGACTGAATGTCTGCATTACCAACATTGAGTTCAATTTTTATACATTAACTTAGATTTTAACTTCACAAATACATTTTAAATAATTCTTGTAATGTAATGTAAAACATACGTGTATGAGAATATTCATAAATGTATACTCATAATTTTCAAACTACAGCTGAAATATACCTGTGGTATAATAGTGGTAGCACAAACAAACCTACTGTATTTTATGAAAATTTAAAATACTTGTTCAATAGAAAAAAATCAGTTATTTGAATATTATTGCTATCATTACACAGATATATTATTCAGTAGACAAACCACAGAGTGTGTACAAATATGCTGTTTCATTATTTTACTGGAAAATTTGTCTAACATAATGTTGTACTCCTTATTATAACATGTAAAGAAGTCAAATTTGTTTTCAGAGTACACACCACAACTAGTCTGCACACTGTATTACTCAATGTTGAATATAGGCTTCAGTACAATTCTGAACTATTTAAAATTACGTGTAAACAATAACACATAAATTCTGATCAACTTACCAGTGTATGTTCTGCTGTTTATTTATTTACTTTACATTCAAATCTAAATTTTTAAAACGATTTTTAGGTAACTTGAAGTTAGGGCTAACATAAAGCTTCTACAAATGAAGTACAATCGTACATTACAATCATAATAATTGTAAATTAGTAACAAATTATTTCAAATAATAATTGGATGGAATTACAAACAATTGATGATAGAGACCCTTGTCTCCTAATAATGGGAAAAGACATTTACTTATATCTGTTTTGGATATACAGTATAAGTATGTAATTCAATAGAAGTAATATTTATGCGCAGGCTCACAAGAATTTATAAATACTAAAACAAAATTATTCTACTATTGAAGAAGTCCTTTGAATATTTCTTACTTACATGTCTATTTTATATATTACATGTATTCTTTGTACCCTTTGGAAGACAGTGTATGTTAGACGATGTTTAATGCAAAAAAATGAAAAAAACGTAGCACACTATAGCCATCATTGTTGAAAGTCATCAATCATTTATTAAAATTCTATTTCTTTTCAATTAAGATCAAGTAATCAGCAATCCTACAATAGACATGAACTTATCTCCACATCAATCTATACCTAAAGCCCACCAAAACTGAGTTTTTCAGTAAAAAGTTATTTGTACATTAATATGCTACTGACCTCTATATTATGTATGTCTATCTCACATTGATTAATAACTCTTTGTAATCTGACTGGTTATATCCAAACATGCGTGCGCGCGCACACACACACACAAAATTACCAGTAACAAATTTTGGGATTGTATTAATCTGGGAGGGTGATTGAATGGAAGCTGAGGCAAAAGAAATTTTTTATACAGTTGGCCTAAACATCTGGATCTACTGTTCTGATGATGAGAAACAAAAATGTTACAATAGTAAATGTAATGGTTGTGAATGGGATAGGATATTAAGGCTCAGGCATTACATAGCTGTTAATTTATGTGAACCTTCCTGTTGTCATTTAATGATATTTCTCATATTACTTTCTATATTTGAAATATAGAACAACTATAATAAATGTTTTCTAAGCAGACTTGAAAAACTCACGACATGGGTACTACTTTTTATGACATCCTGCATCAATGGATATTTTATACGCCAGAATTTTGAACATAGTGGCAAATACATTAGGAATAATAACAGAAACCATTTTCTACAAACACAGCACAATACCGGTCTGGTTATTTAACCATATAGTATTCTCAGAATATTGGCATATGCTAAGTCTGGGTTATGATTATTATTGTTAGAAGATGACTGTGTAGATGAAGTTTATGTACATCACATATAGTAGATAAAGTGTGAGATCTCCCCCCACCTGACTTGTTGCAACAATACGGATGGATGTACTATATGACTTCCACTTTCATTATATTCTTTCACAAGTTTCTTTGTCCTTCAATTCTTGTGAGTACTGTACGTACTTCTTCACTGCCAATTTTGCCCAACCATTTGATTTTAACTGTTCATTGAAGCACCACACTTTCGAAAAGTCTATTGTTTATGAGTCGTTATTGTTATAAGAAGAGCCTGTTCTGTATTACTGCCTTGTTTAATCACCTTCACTTACAGCTTATTTTTTTTAATCTTACAGACATTCAGATTCCAGTTCACTTCACAACCTTCCTTGTTGCACACTCTACAACCTTCCTTGCTGTTGAATAGCACCTACTATAAGACCTGCATATCTGCATCATTGCACTTTTATGTAAACTATAACTATATGTTTTGTACTACTCTAAAAATCCTACTTCATCTTCATCATCATCACATCAACACGAGGTCTTGTAATTGCAACTAAGAGCTTCTGTTCACTGCCGTTCTTGAGTGCATAATTGTGTCACATCACTATCTCTAAAAAAAATATAGTCACTGTGTATACAAGTTCATAATGAAGCAAAATTATTTTTAGGTATGATTAAAAATATAATTTTAAACACTGTATTTAACTAAGTTCATCACATGGGTATCTATGATTCAGTAAATACTAGAAAAAATATACATTATTTACAAAGATCAAAAACTAGTTTCAGCAAAGAAACAGATATATAAGCACGCACACGCACACGCACGCGCACGCACACACACACACACACACACACACACACACACACACACACACACACACACACACACACAATAGAGTTAACAAGTAACTCAGGTTTTAAAGTGAGCTCCTTTTCAGTTACAAAATAAACTTAAAACATATACATTATATATAAATAATTTTTGAATCCTGCATACTAATGTGTAAATAACGTATACATTACAAAAAAAATTTACATCATCTAACATGCTTCTGAACTTTTCCTGTCCTTTCAACACAGAAAGTTTCAATTAAAAGAAATGATGAAAACAACTTATGAAAGATAACACAAAATCTGAATGAGAAAATAGAAAATAACAGTAAAAGCCTTCCCAACATGAAACAAAAATAAAAAAGATGAATAAAACAATACTAATAACACTGGTCCGATATATAAACAACTGTAACAGCCACAAAGCACAATTTTTTCCAATTAAGATTATTTTTTTCTTTTTAGAAATTAACTGGTATAAGGCACTTTGTCTATTTTGGAAAGCTATGGACTTCTGTAGTACTGGAACATAACATGACATAAAATCGAATATTGGAAAGGGAATTTGAAAGATTGAGCACACTATGCGTAACACATTCAATACTGCTACACATTACAAAAACTCATAAAAATTTTAAAATGTTAACAATTATGATACATTACATTTTAATATATTTAAAAAATCCTAATACTGGTTTGTATGTGTGTGTGTGTGTGTGTGTGTTGGTGCATGAAAGGATTATTGTACATACTATCTACACCTGCACGCACAACTCCTCCTCTTTCTGCTTTTTCTCTTAACCAGTAAAAGCTTCTTCACGGACGACACAATAAAGTTTGTGTTACCATAAACCATACCCAGTTTTTAATTTAATTTATATAACAATTATACAAATGTAAATATGAAGCTTACACATTTAATTTACATAGAAGCTAGAGCTTCATTAAATAGTAATAGACATGTGGCAATATTGTAATAATCTGCAGTGTTTACAAAACAAAAAATAAACCTTGCAACAAGACATAAAATGCTGATAGATTTCAAACCCAAACTGTCATGCAATACAGACAACTGCTTAAAAGTTTATGGAAAAAATTTCTATTACTGAAATATACAATAAGCAGTGTATATTAAGAAACAAAGTGACAGTTTTTCCTATTTAATCTACTTTATCAAAACACAGCCTTTGAAAATATGTCTATAAAATATATGTACAATGGTTATACATATTTTTGTAATTTATTTTTTAAATATTTATAAATAACCATATTAAAATCTAACAATTTCTATAAAATTGACATCCCTTAATGTCAAATACACTAATTACACAAAATCCTTAACTGACACAAAATGTCATATAAAACCAGTATTAAATATTCACATTATAAACTTGCGTTTTTGATAATACAAAATCATTGTTTACGTGTGCGCACACGTACTCTCTCTCTCTCTCTCTCTCTCTCTCTCTCTCTCTCTCTCTCACACACACACACACACACACACACACACACACACACACACACACACACACACACACACACACAATTAACATGAAACATTAGAGAGAAAGTCCATAGCTTTCCTATTCTCATTATTACCAATTTTACAACTCATGTTGCATAATCAACTCTGTCCCAACCAAAATCTGCTGTCATTTTAAAGTCAGTATCATCTAAATTAAATAAGTCAAACGGATCTTGTGGAAGCAATGGATCATGACTTGTTGATGGCATCCCATTTGACAGCTGAGGTTCCATAAGACTGTCCAACCAGTCAGTATCAACATCCATGAACTCTGGAGCTGGAAGGCTATCTCCCAAGTCCATTGTTTCTACACCATGATTATCTAATGTCTCCATGTCTAATCCTAATTCATGTAAGTCTATTGCAGTTGGTGATGGATCTTGTGCAGCTGATGGGGGTAATTCACCATTTTTTATGAGTATCTCGAGGACATCATCGACTATTTGACTTTTCACGCCTTTGATATCATCTTCTTCATTATCTGGTTCCTATAGAAAAGACAAAATTTCTTATTAATAAAATACAAATATTCTGAATGAGATGTGACAAAATCCTAAACATGCACTAATCATACAGGGCAAGCTTCAAAATTGAAGAACAATTCACAAATTAACTACTGACTGACTGCTGTACACAAACTGATTATGGCACCACACATCACATATGCGTTGTAGCCATCAGAAACCTTTTAGACTGTTACCTGCCAGCCCATTGTCCACACTGTTTAAGAAGGTACAGATAAAACATGAAGCATGCCATTTGTTCTCCCCCAAACATTTTATTTAGTCAATCCAAATTGGAGATCTCCAACCACCCAATTTATAGTGCAGATGTGGTACTAAGTAGCAACCAACTATCCCTAATCTGAAGTCTGAGTGGCTACCCAGACTGTTAAAACCAATGAGTTGCTCTTGAATGATGTCAACTATGATTATGTCTATTTTTTGACAAGGCACTGCAGTAGCTTATGCCATGACACAAATGCCTGAATGTCGGTGGTGAACATGTGGAAAGTATTCTTTGTACACAATTGTATTTTTTAAATAGTATTCATCTCAAGGAATACAACAGATTAGTTACCTACTAATTAAAATAAATATCAGCATATACAGGCACACACTGTGTGCTCATAGATCAAAGCAAGTATGTATTGAAGAATGGTATGAGTTAGACATGGATATGAGAATGTGTGTGGGCTAATAAATAAGCGGATGATTTTCACTCTACTAATATACAAAAATTCAACATACCTGTTTTACCCTCAGGAGCTTTGTGGCATCATGATATAAAGGGGGAGGTAAAGGTGGTAATGATGTACTTTTATCTTCCAGCTGCTGTTGCTGTTGTTCCGTTGTGCTTTCTGCTGTCAGAACTCCAGGAACAGCCTGAACGAATGTTCCCAAAAAGTTCGGAAGTGAACACGTTCTAAAAAAAAATGAAGACAAACTATAAGTTTGGTTTATAACATTTAAATAATTCTGTTTGCTCTCTTGATAGTATTATAAATGGCTATTTGATCTGGTTTTGTGTCCATGACTGGTTTGATCATTCATAATTTTCATTTAGTGATTACAATATATATTCAACTCCTATCAGGCTATCATATGCAATGATAAAATTAAATATACAATTTCCAGACTACCTCCACCGTAATGTTTTATGGTTCATGTTCTGACCCCTACAATCTGGGGCTGTCTTAAGAAGCTAAGAGACAAAAAAAAAAACTTACGACAATTATTAAAAAAAATACTCTCAAAACAGTAATAATTAATATCAAAATTCTTACCATTAAATTGTAAATGGTATACAAATTGGAATTAACCATTAAGTAATATAAGATAAGGCTTTCTTTCCTTATTGTGAGTGGAAGTCGAAAGTCCATGTTGAAAGACCTAACAACAGGTCTTTCAAGTGCCACTCACAGGTAAGAAAGCTTTATTTTACATTACTTTATGGTTAATCCTTATGTGTTAATTCTAGTTTATATATGATTTACAATTTGATCATAAGAATTTTAAAGGTAATAATTGTTATTTTGAGAATATTTTGTTTTATAATTTCCATTGTAAGTTGTTTTTTGTGATTAGCTTCTGAAGACAACCCCAGATTCCGGCAGTCAAACATCAAACATAAAAATACAGCGACTGAGTCAGTCTGGGAAGAGGGTTCACCAGTGGCGAAGCGTCAATGGATGCGAGGAAAGTGCCACTCCCCTAATATATATGAGTTTTATAAAATTTGTCAAGGAACAAACCATCTTTAACAAAAATCAGAATTTTAAAACAAATAAATCAATTTATAATTGATAACAAGGTTTGTTTGACAGACCAGGCGGTATAGGATGAGGAGAATATAACGGATGCAGTAGGTGTAAGCTTGTTTGTAACTGTCACTTCACTAACATAAGACATAGCATAATTCTATTTATGTATAGTGACTTAGCGAAGGCATAATGTTGCAGTTTCAGCACATAGAGTAAGTGGCGCTATGTGAACGGTCTAGGGTTCAGTGTGTCTCATGAACAATGTCCTCAAGCGATTGCTATCCTATGTCCTATAGCGATTGTCCATTGCTATGCCCGAGAGCTAAGGACAAAATTTAGTTCTCTCACAGTTGTGTTAAAAATTTTAACTTTTTTTGTTTATTAGTTTAGTAGGTTTTGGAACTTTCTTTTCAATATCGGCCAAGAGAACTGAAGCACTGGATACAAAGTCAAAATTTGTTCCAAATTAGTTCCTCCTAGATAGAACTGCGACTCTGTGTCCAGTGTCTCAGCTGAGAAATCATTCTCTGCTTTAAAGCGCATAAAAACAGGCCTCTGCAACAATCACAGTCAGGAGACTGTGTCCTCACTTGTTTTCATCAGAACAGAAAAGGCTCTACTCACAAAACTGCAATGTAAACCATCTTTTCACAATGATGTGACCGACATCTTGGTAATAAAAATCAAAAGATTCAGCTAAACTACAAATAATAAGATAAAGGTTTCCATACAATTAGTCTTTATGTAAGTTTAAATACGTAATGAAAACACTAAATTTTGGTTTTGAAAAAATAAATATTGTTTGTTATAACAATTTGTAAAACATATATGAAAAAAAAAGGTCTCGTAGCACTTCCCCTAGTTTTAGACCCACGCCTCGCCACTGGGGTTCACCAGATGAAAGTCACCTCTCTTTGGGAGTTTTTAAGAGTGGCTCAACTAAAACTGTTATTCTTAACCTTATTCAACTGAAAAATTCCCAAACCAGTGATTTTAAAATCAAATGATTCATTTGGACTATGTAATTCTATAACAGTACTGTCAATATTATCAACAGTGTTTTGAGTCCTAATTCTGAATTATATTGAATAAAATATTCTATTCTTTACATTTCTTTATTATACTTGATATTCTGTTTCTATTCATATTACATCTATTGTTCAAAAACATAATTTTCAGTTGTTCAGGGAGATTAAAAATAAGGGTGAACATTCATATATAGACAAGTTGAGGAAGACAAATACTTTTTTCCAATTTAAATCAACTCTACTACTACAGATAGCATTTTTTTATTGTTGTTTTGGAATGTGATGAGATTAGTAGTAATGTACACGGCTAAGAAATTTAATTTCTAATATTTAGTTGTTACAAATGTGAATATTCAAATATATAATACAACAAAAACACATTCAATTTACCTATGATGCTGGACATTGTTATTTCCTTTTAAGTTAATTTGGTTGAGCATAACTGCTTGTTGCTGTTGCTGCTGGTTTGAAGAAATGAAACCATTCGTTCTTTGTTGTTGCTGCTTATTGTTCGTAAAGTTGTTGTTATTGTTATTATTATTGTTGTTATTACTACTGGTGTTATTGTTGACAATGCCCAACAGCTGTTGTTGTTGTTGCTGCTGCTGCTGCTGCTGCTGGGATTGTTGTAACAATAACTGGTTGAGTTGTTGCTGTTGTAGGAACGCTGCAAGACTTGCCTTTGCATTTAATGATGGCTGTGACTGTAACATGCAGAAAATGCAAATATTTTAACTGCTTGAATCTTGTCACCTACAAAAACTAAAATCAAGACTCTAGCTAATACATAAATAACTAATGTGTGTGTGTGTGTGTTCTATGAAAGCTGTTAGTCAAGGGAAAGCTGTGAATAGGAGAAAAAATTAAAAATATTAAACATTTTATTCATGTAGTTTTCAATAATTTTGTCCATCTTTTAGATAACTGGACAGTGTGTTTCTTAAAATTCCAAATTCCTTTGTTATTTGAGATTTCCAAAAAGACAGTTTCTTCTTACAGAATAATCTATTACTCATAATTAACAAGCCAATTAACATTTTGTAGCACTGCTAACGTATTTTTAAAGTTTTGATTTGAATGCTGCATACAATACAAGGTGTGTTCAAAAAGTAACAGAATTGATTTTATTTACATAAATATACAAGAGTTAGAGATTTGTAAACTTGTCTCCTTCAAAATAGTCCCCTTCCACAGCCACACACTTCTTCCAGCGCTTTCCCAACTGTTCGAAGCATGACTTACAAGTCATCTTCTGTAAGAGCCGAGTTCTCTCGTCGCATTTGCTTTTATCTTTCTATGTTTTGAAATTATCTCCCTTTCAATTGATTTTTTATCTTCGGAAAGAGAAAAAGTCACAGGGAGCCATATCTGGCGAATATGGAGGATGCTGAAGCTGTGGAATATTGTGTTTAGCAAGAAAATGCTGAACAGCATGTGACGTGTGGGCAGGTGCATTGTCATGTTGAAGCCACCATTTGCCACTCTGATGCAACTGTGACATTTATCGTTGAACTGCATCCCTCAATTGTCTCAAAACTGAAATGTTGTAATCCTGGTTTACAGTTTGGCCTGGTGGAGCAAATTCATGAAGAACAATCCCCTTGGAATCAAAGAAAACTGTGAGCATGGTCTTGACTTTGCTTTTGCTCTGTTTTGCATTTTTTGGTCTTTGCAATTGAACTTGTTTGGTGAAAATGGAGAAACTGAAATAAACACTGAATCCTGGGAGGGGGGGACTAAGTTTGGAGGACAGTACAATGTTGTGGAATGAAAGCCTAACTTACATGGTTGAAGACAAAATATGCGTGTTATAAATTTATTTCTTCTTCAAACTGCCTTGAATAATATACAGTGGTGGATTACCAATTGGGCCCGACGGGCCTGGGCCCAGGGGCCGCAGGGCCACTTTTTTTTCTAATGAGAAAAACTAAATCAAACACGCAGTTTACTACCACCAATAATTAATTAACAGTGCAAGGCAGTGACTAATATCAGGTTGATAGTCCTAGAGGTTACTAGATCAGGATATGTCCCTGGGTAGACAGCCCGTCATATCAGTCAGTCGACAGTCGGCACTGGCGCATCGTCGCGTCGGTCGTGGCGGTGACGAGTCACACTCTCCCCTTCCCCTTCTAACTTACAGCCAGTAGACCGGCGGCGGAACAGTAAACAACAATGCACCTGTCAGTTTTGAGGTTATTTTAAGTTGTAAATGTCTGAATACGTCGTAAAAGCTCTGTAGATGATACACTTTGTGTTAACTGTTTTTATTATTTAGTGGAGTGATTTGAAAGCCATTTATTTATGTTCAGATATTTGTATTGTTTAGCCTGGTTTGTTTTCTGTGTGTCAGTGTGTCAGTGTGTGTGTGTGTGTGTGTGTGTGTGTGTGTGTGTGTGTTGTTTTGTCTGAACATCTTCATGTTTTCATTGAAAATGAGTCAGAATTTGCACACTGCAAGTAGAGCTTATAAACGCAAGTTGAAAAAAGCTAAAGATGACGCTCACTCAAAATTATTACACAAAACTGCTAAGTTGGACAAGTTTTTGAAAGCTTCAACAGTTTCACAAAGTACTGGTTCAAATTCTACCGATTCTGATAAGTTTACGGATCCTGCCCCAACTAATTTAACAATAGATTCGGATTCTGATCAAAAACAAAATCCAAATTATTGTGAAGTAAATAATGAACTTGTAAATGCAGCAGATTTTAATGTAGGTCTGCAACAACGCCCATGTTGTAGCAAAGTAAATATTGACTTTAATAGTGTAAATACTGTTTTATATGAAAGTGGTGGAAGTAGCAGATACTGTTCTTGACATTCAATGCTTAGATTCAGATAATTCAAAAGTTAACTGTAACGTGCAAAAAGAAATTGTTAAATTTGATTTAATGGACCCAAATTTTTGGGAACCATTGGCAAACGAGCTTAAAGATCATACAATTAAAAATCTTCCAGAACACTTGTCAAAAATAACTGATTGTGATTGTGATTTTTCAAAATCTAGGCGTATTTATCCTGATAAGACAAGGTATGCTATTAACAAGAGTATGTTGTTTACTCGTTTGCAAAATGGACAGCTGAAGAAAAGAGAATGGCTGATGTATTCATTCAAAGGGATCTTTTTATTGTGTTCCGTGCAAACTTTTCCATTCAGACGACACTGACAATTCTTTTATTCATGGCTTTAACGACTGGAAACATATTTCCAGATTGTCACACCATGAGAGGAGTTCTGAGCATAGAATTTCACAATCCTACGTCATCAGAAGCAATTTACTCGGTAAGATTGACTCTGCTCTTCATCAACAGTACTTAAAAGAAGTAGACTATTGGCAGAAAGTTTTGATTCGTGTATTACATGTTATTAAATTTCTTGGTGCTCGTGGGCTGGCCTTTCAAGGCTAAGAAAAGCATGAAGTTTTTGGATCTCGGACAAATGGCAATTTTCTAGGAATTCTAGAATTGCTAGCCGAATACGATGATTTTTTAAAAGTTCACATTCAAAATTATGGCAATCCTGGTCAAGGAAAGGTAGGTTATCTCTCAAAGACTATCTGTAATGAGTTTATAGAAATAATGTACAATAAAATAGTTTCAACAATTGTTGAGGAGTTAAAATCAAGCAAATACTATTCCATTACTGTAGATTCAACACCTGATATTTCTCATCATGACCAACTGACTTTGATTGTTCGCTATATCTTAAATAATGGCTGCCCAATAAAGATTTATTAAATTTATCAGAATGGAAAACCACACGGGTGCTCAAATGGAAGAATTAATTTTGAACACACTTTCATTACTAGATATTTCGATAAACGATATGAGAGGCCAGTCATATGATAATGCATAGAATATGTCGGGGCAATATGAAGGACTTCAATCCCGAATTAAGAGTCACAATCCTCTGACAGAATTCATTCCTTGTTCGGCCCACTCCTTAAATCTGGTAGGGACCCACACAGCTAACTGCTGCCTTCAAGCAACCACGCTTTTTATGTTCATACAAGAACTCTAATTGTTTTTTAGCGTGTCAACTGCAAGGTGGACTTTACTTGAACACATAATAAAAGACAGTGAAATCAAGAAAAAACTGTTGCCTAAAAGGCTAAATATGACCAGGTGGTCAGCTAAATGGCATGCTTCACTGGCTTTACTTACTCCTTCATTATTGGGAGTTTCATAAAGCACTTCAAGTAATCTCTGGAAACCCCCAAGAAAAACCAGAAAACAAAGCTACAGCTGAGGGATTATATGCAGTATTTACTAGGATAGAAACAGCAATATTACTTGTTTTATGGAATGATGTTACTGAACGCTTTAATGCTGCAAGTAAAACATTGCAAAGCACTAACACTGACTTAGGAGTCATTTGCAATATTTACAAATGTCTCAAAGATTATGTGCAGGGCTTACGAGAACGATTCAATTATTATGAGATGAAAGGTATGAAACTGTGTAAGTCAGAGACTGCTGACTATGTTTTAGATTTCAAGAGGAGAAGAAAGAAAAAAACAATTTTCTGGTGATGAGAACAATGATGAAGATACCTCCAAAATGGACGTGGATGGCAGACAAGACATGATTATTAATACATTTTATGTTATAATCGACAGAATTTTCAGTGAACTAGAAAACAGATCAAGAATTTAATTCAATCAGAACAAAGTTTTTGGATTCATTTATAAATTGCTTACCTTGAAAGATAACGAAATTTGGGAAAAATCTTCTCTCTTAATTCAGAAATATCTTAGACATTTCTTCAGAACTTATTGAAGAATCTGTACACTTTAAGGCGTTTGTTGAGGCTCTCAACTTAAATGTAAAGGACCATCATCTTCCTGCTGAGTTTTTAAGATTTATACGAGAAAAGCAATTGACAACTCTTTTCCCTAACGTTGAAACATCGTTGAGAATTTTGTTGTGCATGATGACCACAAATGCATCTGGTGAACGGTCCTTTAGCATTCTAAAAAGAGTTAAAAACTACCTGCGTAATTCATCTGCTGACTTAAGATTGTCAAGTTTAACAAGTTTTGTGGCAAATGCTGAACTGCTCAACGAAATTGATTTCAGTGACATTATAAAACATTTTTCTGCAATGAAAGCTCGCAAAGTTGATTTGTAGTTTGTTTATTAAATAGATTATGTTCAGTCAGTATATAAAACTTCAGAAGGTTACTAATTTAATATTTTTGTTTGTTTATATTTATATAAACTTTTGCAATGTGTTTTTGATTTTCTATGTGATCGTTTATATATATGAATGAAATTGAGTTGTGTTTTGTTTTATTGGGAAATAAATATTCTTAAAAAAATAGCGGTTATTTTTCTGTCCCAAAAATTGCTGTAAAAAAGTTTTTAAGTTGTAAAAATGCCTCAAAGCAAATATTAACGAATAATGATTATTTAGGATTAGGGTGGATATTAGCCCATAGAAGATTTAAATCTTATCACAGATATCTCCATTTCCTTGAATGAGGCCTGTTTTGTAATGGTTGTAGTTTATAATTTATAGGGAGCAGGTGGAGGGGTGCGGAAGGGGGCCGCTGAGAAAATAGGGCCCAGGGGCCCAAGAGTTGCTAATCCCCTACTGATAATATATCACTATGAGTTTTTGAGTAACTGTTAAGGGGGCAAATAGGGGGAACACATAACACATACGGTTTGTGTGTTCAGTTTTAACACTTAGTTACGCAGACAAAATATCAGAGTCCCAGACATGTTGTATCTGTAATGTATTTAAGGTTATCTGGTTATAACAAATGAATTTATTTTAAATATAATACTACTCTTCATATAATCTGTACCTGGTACATATTTTGTATACTTCGTAGTACCACTGAGTTATTTATTTTTCACTAGTATTTTTGCTATGTGTTGGAAGTTTTACTAGTTTTACATTATTTAGTACGATCTGCCAGCACTGTTACTCATTTAGCACCACCCAGGGGACACGTACAGTTTAAGGATGCTGCGGACGCGAGTAACTTTGTCCCCCCTACAGAATACCAAACAATCAACACCAATCTCTCTCTTCTGTCTGATATGAAAAAGCAAGATGCACCTCCCACAATCTTGCACCAGATGGCACTAGCAACCATCAATGAAAGATATCCCCAGGATGAGTACCTTAGAATCTATACAGACGAATTGTGAACTGTTCTCCCACTACATTTCAGTGGGAGAAAATAAAACCAGTTTTGACGGAGAAATAAAGGCAATACATATGGCATTACAACAACTCTTACTCAGACCACTAGCTTTTAAAAAAGCTGTTTTTCTTGTTGACTCCAAGTCTGCAATCCGGTCTATCGCATCAAACAGACAGCCTATAGATAGCACTGTAAAAGAAACAAAGGATGCAATAAACCTTCTCAGTAAACAAGGGAAAACAATAATTCTCCAGTGGATTCCCTCACATGTAGGAATAAGTGGGAATGAAACAGCCGACCTGCTAGCTAAAAAGGGTACAACATTGCAAGGGAGAAAAACACTACACAGCACAAGAACAATCAAAAGACTTGTTAAAAAAAAAACACAAGAGATGTTCACCAATGAGGCCAGCCTTGCGTCTAGTGGTAAACGGTGGGAAAACATTGGAAACACTTGGGACAAAAACAAAAATATACACAGAAACCAAGCAGTAGCGAACTTCAGACTCAATACTGGTCACGACTGCCTTGCTGAACACCTCCATCGTATTAAGATCTACAAATCCCACCACTGCACAATTTGTAAGCAGCTGAATACAGTGATGAACAGAGACCATCTTCTTGTGTGTTCGGGATTGGATCACTCTTATCAAGAGACAGGGAATCTACCAAAACTCTATTGGGATGCCAGAAGACAAATGGAATGATTCAATGTCCTGCCATTAGAAAACAACAACATTATTTAGTACAACATTAGAATAAGATATAGCATTACCTAAAAACAAAACTACTTTTCTATTTTTCCTTTCCATTTTTCGATCAAATGCCAGCAACCATTCAGTCATTATTTCCCTTGTCATTCAGGCACGTTTATTTGAATACCACACCACATTCAATTTACTCACGTCAATCCCCTTAAAACATCTAGGTTTAGCAGCCTTGCCTATAATAACAGGTTTTTCAAATGCACCTATCATGTTGACGCATAGCATGACGGTCAGTCTTTCTTTAGAAATTTTTCCTCCTATGCACTTTTCACTTTTTAAAGTCATTGTTTTAGTGGCAAGACCTCTGAAAAACAGGCCAGTCTCATCACAGTTAAAAATATATTTTTCTTCATAACCCCCATAAATTTCAGGTAATTTTTTCCCCACTCGACACTACATATTCATCAGCTGAACCCGATTCACCACACACATTTTTGAAAGAGATGTTGTGTCTTATTCTAAACTTGTCAAGCCAGCCTCCAGATGCTTTGAAGTCGTGAATAATTCTGTAGCAATTTGGAGTGCTTTTTCATATATAAAAGGTCCACTCAGAGCATATTGTTACTACGGGCATGACAAAACCATTCAAAAGTTACATTGTCAACTTTTAGGGCACACGCTTTAGGAAACGAGCATTTGCCAGCCAGGTTTTTATTTTCAGTCCACGATTTAACGATTACTTTCTTGTTTCTTAAAATATCACTAATCTGCGTTTTCCAACAGCAAACCGTGCAGCCATTTCTCTAACACTAAGTTTCTTGTTTTCATACATATTAATTATTTCCACTTTTTCTGGTAAAGTTAATCATTTGCGTTTCTGCACCATAGTAAATGAGATGTAGATGTTTAGGCATACAGATAAATACGTACAATACGCACTTTACAAAACCTAACGGACACCTCTGAATAGCGGAACTGTGTACTGTAACTGTAACATAATCTGCAACACATTTGAGTCGGTAGGACGGGCACATAGTCAGCCCGCTACTGGTAAACAAGCATCTAGCATCATAAACAAAAGAAGCGACTGCACACACTCTTGTCTCAAATGTTCACTGTGATACTGTTCACACTGTCCGTTATTCGGAAGTTTTGAATTGGTGCTGGGGCCTTGTTTTCAGTGTCCGTGTCCGCTATTGAGAAGCAACTTGTCCATTATTTTCCTATAACTTCTGCTGGGGAATTAAAAAGTGCCCGTTATATAGAGGCATCCGCTATTTAGAGGTGTCAATTAGGAGAAGTTTCACTGTATAATGTTTCTAAATTCTTATTTTTGTCTGTAACATGGCTTTCCATGTTCACTACATAGTTTAAATGCACTTAGTTTTATCGAGTTTACAATTTATTGACATTTTACACTATTTTATAATTTATCAGATTCATTGTAGTACAGCTAAATGCTTCTACAGTACTAGAATTAAGCTTCATGTAATGCTTGTGATTCCTTGATCATGTCTATGTATGATTTTAATTTCTGTTTCTTTCAAACTTCTATAGTTTACACATTATAATTGAGTTTTGCTTATTTGCACTCAAATGATTACATAATCATTTTAGATTAATTATTTCTAGATTTTTATACGCATTAGTTAATATTACATTATTTTAATTTTAAATCATTTAGTATACTTTCTAATTATACTACAAGTTGACATTTTATCCAATTCAATATGGCTGGAAGCCTTCTTGTCTGTCTCTCTAACCTAACCTTTTTACAAACCTTATAATTAGTTTGACAAGGTACTGTACGAATTTACAGCAATAGCACACACACACACACACACACACACACACACACACACACACACACACACACACACACACACTTCTTGTTACAGTTATTTTCTTGACATGTGTATTATTTAATATACACTACTAGTGTTCAATCAAGATGTATTGTTTCCCTTACTTGGAACATGTTTTGGGCATCAAATATTTTACCCATCCTCAGCCATCTTAGTTTTTAATCTTGCAGAGTATTTGTGTTCAGGTTGGTTATTGCTATGGATTCCTGTTGGCTTTTGGTAGTTTACATTGGTGTTATTTTGTGTGGGTGTGGTAAATAATTTTGTTTTTTGAGTGTTTCCAATGTTAAGTATTTTGAAAATTGTGTCGTGTTTTGTGCTGATTTGTATTTGTTCATGTATTAGTTTGTCTTGTGTTTTATGTTTATATATTTATAAAATTTTCACATATATTCATTATTGTACCTTTGTGTAGTACATGTTTTATCAGTATCATGTTGGTGATGTTTGGGAATTTGTGTCTTGTACTTATTGCATGTGTGGACAAATTGGATTTATACGTACTGGCCAAACACTTAAACACATACAAAAAACCAAACATTTATAAATCCAATTTGGCCATGCATGCAATAAATAGCACATACTGTTGCATGCTGCTGCTTAGCATTTTCTTCTTATGTTGTTTGAAAATATCTGTGCTTTATAAAGTTAGGCCCTTAAAATTATCAAAAATAAAATAATAAAATATTTCCAAATTAACAATGGTTTTTAAATGTTTTCCTAGGTCTGCAATGCCCAGATATGGTGGTACTGGCTAGCCTGCTTATGTTGTCAGTTTTATTTTATCGTTTATATGCTAAGTAGATGTTATCAAGTATCACACAGAATCTATTTACCTGGAATGTGGGCTGTTGAGATTGTTGTTGCTGCTGCTGTTGTAACTGCATCTGTGATCGCAGCAACTGTCGTTGTAACTGGTCTATTCTACGTCTCTGTTCCCTAATGATCTCTTCACTAAGCTCTGTCTCCATGGCAACAGATGAAGCCGGGCTTGCAGGTGTTGATGGTGCAGGTGTAGGAGGAGGTGCATTTGGAGGACTTTCTGGCTCTCCTACACTGCACTGGGTGGGTGACACATGACAAACTGTAAAACACAAACCACACCAATTTTTAAAATGCATTGTATTATATTCTTATGGTGTGTGTGTGTATGTACATATACTATTTCATAGTTTATGGTTGTTACAATATCTGAAGGGTTTTTATTTATTTATATATATTGCAACTGATTACAAACTATCAAGCAATTTTATTTTAACAACTATGTTAGCAATGTGTAGAATGTGCTCCCACTAGTACACTTCTCACTATAGTTTACAATTCGTTCATGTACAGACATTTCTTTAAACACTTCACTTTCTTATACCACTCCAAACCAGTTCAAATGGTCTCTGTCTCTGCAATCACCGAAAAAGTCCAGCATTATCAAGATTTAGCCGCAAACTACTTGATCTTATCATTATTTACACACCATGGTGCATCAACAATACTGTGAAGTATTTTATTTTGAAAAGTCTGAATTATTTTGATGGTGAATATCAGTTTATTATGCAGTAACAGTCCAGAGTGTCTTTTAAGTAGCTACCATATTTTCTTGAATTTTATACCGAGTTCATGTTTTTTTTTTTCTTGATGTGTTCTTTCCATTTAAGTTTGGCATCTAGAGTTATGATCTGAAGAAGATAGCACTGCAAAAAGTGAAGCAAACATGCCTAATTGATCCGAATTTTCGAGTTTCCACTGTACCTATTATAACTAATATTCTCAAATTTGACAAATTTCTGATGGTGTGTTTTATATTTCGAAAAATTTCATTCTACATAAAAAATGCAATTGAATATTACCAAAAAATGCTTTTACAGATGTTTTGGGTAAAGTACGACCTAAACAAAAAACTAATTAAAATTTGCATTTACATAACTTTATATGACATGTCATATAAATCTGAATTCTAAGTTATAACTTCTACCTGAATGGCTTATCTATTACCAAATCAAACATTTTTCATAAAACATCAACATTAATTTTGAAACCACAAATTACATTAATTTACAAGATAGGACACAGTAGAAGGATTTATGTGTAATATTTCAATTTTGGGACTGGATGTTAAGTTTGTGATTTTAATTTTATAATCACATAATTTTTTAACACGATGCACATCCAACTGTTATGACATCTAGAAATTAGAAAAATAATTGACTTGTCAACAAATGCACGCACACACACACACGTGCAGTTGCACACTGTAATAAGCAACACACCTATTCAGAAACTATTAGTTTAAACTTCCCGCAATAAATAATATTTTAGCGGTGACATATGCAACAGAGCAATGTAAATGTGATACGTAATAATCCTAAATAAATGGAAACTTTGTAGTTCATGTTTGTGAATTACCGTAAATGGCGTGAATTCATCTCTGACTGAAGAAAGAAAATGACAATAAGATCATAGAAGATGTTACCTATACGGTTATAGATAAGGACTTTGAATGTTTTAAAAATTACAACAGTGCAATGTGTTGTTCACTTTATACTATTAAAATCAAACAGGAACATTCAACACTACAATATGAGGCTGTGCCAATTAGATTGTAATTAGCTACTGATGATTCACAAATATTCAAAAATAGGATCAGATGATTTGTACCATTCTAAAATGGCACAAAGGAATCACTTCTGTATCTATTTCCTTCCACGAATGTTTGCGGGCACACCAATAACCTGGCTACATGTGCTTGGAATGAGTCATATGAGCCAGGAAAAGCAATGATTCTAAAGAAACCATAATGACAATAAATGACCTCTATTCTTAGGCCTTTTATACAACTTTCCTATAAACTGCTGGTGATCTGTACAAGGGTATGTATGGGACATGATTAATTACAGCCCTCCTCCAAAAAATCAATCAACTTTCTTCATTTCTCTCCATAATCACCATTGACTTCCATGTATTTTTTATGTTGTTTTAAAAGCTTTCTTATTCCAATTGCCATAAAAGTCCACTGCTTGTGTCTTAAACCAGTTAATAATGCTGTTTTACAGCTTTTTTCTGAACTGCTGCAGAGCCATTCCATTAAATTCATAAGTGGTTAATTACTTGGTGTTAGATTGGGGCTAAAAGACAGGTAATTAGACATTTCCCAGACACAATTTTCCAACATCTGAACAGCTTGAGCTACAGTGTGAACAAAAACGTGCTAACTTCTTTTGTTTTGATTGGCATGCCTCAAGTTAAACAGTGCGTGTGAAAATTATGAGTCCGTGTTCTATAATATGAATCAAAAGGTTGCCTTTCTTATCTCCAAAAACAGTGGTGATTGGGGTTTTATTGGGACAGAAGGTCCTCGTTTAAAATTATTTAAATTTTTGGAGACAAGTGATACTAGTCCATTTACTGTTGTTTTAATATGACATTTCTAGAGGAAACTCAGGTGGGTCAATCCATATCAAGTGGTCCAGAGGTACTTGTTTTATTTACCATTTTAGATTTTTTTTAAACTTCATACACTTTTTATCCTACCCATTCACAAAACAAAAATGAATTCATTGTATTTCTAAATTTCTTTTTTTGCTCTTGGTGGCCATTTTTGTTAGAAAGATATGGATATTTTGGGATTTCAGAGCTGTACATTTAACTAAATATCTCCAGTTCAATTCATCCTACAGCATTCAAACAAAAACCAATTTCTTCAGTAAAGAGTGACCTAAAATAATGGTCCAGAGAATTATTCTCCTAAAACTAAGCATAAAGGCTGCTTAGAGATCATTCCAAACTTTAGTATTTCTGATTGTGAAATATATGTTTTTACAAAATTATTTCTGAGAGAAAGGAACGAAGCTAATGGAAACGAAGGGAAGGAAACATTTTCACAAACCTCGGAATACTTAACCTGGAGAATGCCATTATGCCCAAAACTATAAAAACATATGCAATCACTGGCGGTGGTTGATAAGAAAATATTGGGAATAATATTCAACATATTCAACAGAAGTCATAAAACTGATGATTCAGAACAGTATCATTCTGAAAAGACTGAAGAAGTTATTCACAGAGGATTGAAACTACATATGTTGTAGAGAAATGGAACATACAGAACATAATTTGGCAAACTACGGACTTGGAAAAACTGTCCCTCTGCCCCCAAAAGGTAATCATTTTTGTAGTTTTAAAGTGCACTTTTATTCTTTGCATTTTTTGTAAGAGTAATTGTACCAAATAATTTACTTACCATAACTATATTTTGAATTTCATTAATAAAGAATTTGGGAAAACTGTCTTTTGTTTAAATACACTTGCCACAATGAAAGCTGAGCCTCTTGAATGTGCTACTATCGACACATGCAAAGTTTAAAATTGTCTTCAGCATCATGTCATGTTGAATCAGGAAATCAGTTTTAAATCTTTAAATCTCTCTCTCTCTCTCTCTCTCTCTCTCTCTCTCTCTCTCTCTCTCTCTCTCTCTCTCTCCCTCTCCCTCTCCCTCTCCCTCTCCCTCTCCCTCTCCCTCTCCCTCTCTCTCTCTCTCTCTCTCTCTCTCTCTCTCTCTCTCTCCCCATCTTTAATGTGTGCGTGCACTTTAATTTATCACACACACACTATACCTTGTGATAAGTAGAAACACAGTAATATTTCCTCCTCATTTCTTAACTTACGTAAATGTAGTGATTATATTAAAAGACATTGTGACAAGATGATGGGTGGCATAGGTGGTACACATGTTACAACCTCCAAGAGAAATAGGTAATTAACATTAAGAGTCCACAATGCCAGTAAGTAACATAGTGCCAGTAACATAATGCCAGGAGCAAGGATTAACTCACCTATGTCTTCAGAACAGCATATGAAATACTGCCCACTCAGCATTTCGCTTTCTCTCTTAGGCCCATTAAACCTTAAAGTATCTACTATTTGGCCCACTTATGAAAAAATGACACCCATTGATATATAAAATGCTTTTAAGGTAATAGCAGAAAAAGCTTTGGAGAGGAAAAAGATAAGAACAAGAGACTTAAAATCTGACAACAGGATATTGAATTTTTTTAAAGAAGAATCTTCTAACAGACAGCAAACACAAAGAATTGTCTTGGAAATAATAATCTGATAACTATAAATAAAATTGGAAAACTTGATAATTTTACTTGTCTTACATGTAACCACTGTAAGATAATAAGGCATAATTAACAAACTGGTCACATAATTAGGATGACCAATCATGATGCAAAAAGAAGCAAAGGTCATCATGAAAGCGTACCTTGAACGAAGACAGTGGAATGAGGAAGACTATACTGGCAACTATAGGAAGGTATGGATCAACTATATTGACAAGCTGGCAAAAAGAAGGGGGAAGATCCTATCAGAGAGCAAAAACATTGCCGAGCATAGAAAAGAAGAAGATTAACAAGCTGGGTAACTGTATGTATGTAAAAAGCTGTGATACAATGTATGTGTATCTGTGCCAACTTGGATGGCAGTGAATCTTGGGCAATGAACAAATGGTAACAGGTTTAAAACGTGTAACAGAGTGAACACTAGGGAAATTCGGTACAACCTGCATATCCTTAAAATGTACCTGCATGAAAAGTACAAGGAAACTGCACTGAACATCTGATTCAGATGAACAGTGACAGCTTACCTTGAGAAAGCTGGAAAGTTTAGTGTGACCAAAGGAGCAGTGGGTACTACAAACTTAATACTGTCTTATACATGAAATGCAGAATCATGACACATACCTGAAAGTATAGAATCATCAGCAGAAGATGCAGCATTTGATGGAATGCTGGTGGTATTGGCAGACTCACTGAAGGGCTTTAGCCGTTCTATTAACTGTGGTTTGGCCCCAGATACAGGTAGGTTGCGTTTCTTCAGCTCTGCTTTTAAGTCACTGACTAAAAAAATGGGAAAAACACAATTAATTATATTGCTTATTTAATTCTATCTTCTTATTCATAAATCTCTCACTAAACGTCGTAAGTATGTAGTTCATAGCATGACTAAACATACTAAAAAAAGAAATATATATTATGCATACACAACTTGCAGCACAGAAGGTCTGACAATGATCCTACTATAAAGTTTAGACAGATTTTCATCCTCAAAATTTTAGAACTCAAGATAAAACTTAAATCTGTAATCTCACTTAAGAAGTTTTGGATATCTGATTAGCAATACAGGAACTAGAATCTAGTGTAGAGAAGTCTAATGAAACACTAAAAATAAAACCTTGTTTTTAGGTCACTTGTGTTGTTGAATATACACAAAAAAAGTACAGACACAGGCTCATATGGAACAAAACACAATTAGATAGGAAAACTTAGTTTACATAAACACAATATGTAGTATTACCTTTCATGTCTTCTAAATTCCTCAGTGGCCTTGTGTCAGGTGTTGGCTGAGGAGGTGGTGGTGGTGGAGGTTGTGCTGGTGGTGGCGGTGGTGGTGGTGGAGGAGGCGCAGCTGTAACTGTTATCAGACTTGGCTGTGATTCCTGTGGTTTTTGAGAAGCAGGCAGAATAATCTGCGGATACTATAACAACCAGAATTTCAAGTAAATATTAATGGACATTACAAAATTTTAGTAAACAAACAGATTTACATTTAGTAAGCTACTGTTTTTAACATTCTGAATGTTTGTTGCACGGTAGTTTTTACTGACAAAAAAGTAAAAAATTAATAATACAAAATAAAAATTAATTCACCTTGTGTTGCCACTCAAGTTGCCATTGCAAAAACAACTGTTGCTGCTGAAGAAGTAGTTCATAAGAAGTCTCAACGGGAGAAGCACTCAGCGGTGACGTTTTATGAGCATTTGGCGGACCCTGTAATTAATAATACAGGTCATAGACTCATTAAATTCAACCTCTGAAGCAATTAAGTGATATTTTGTTAAAACTGTATACTGAAAAACAGACACATTTCTTTCAGGAAGTATAAAACTCATATTCTGACCACTGTTCGTCATTGATTTCTTGAGGAAATGTATGAAATACATAAACTATATGCAATTAAATGGGAATATAAAAATAATTTGATACCATGTAACAAACAGAATAAACATTACATAAACGACAAAATACGTACTGTATTTATTGGTCATATTACAGGTACTAATATTTTGTTATATTTATATTGTGTTCACTAAATAGTTATTTTTTATTCCAATTTTATTGTCTGTAGTTAGTTTTAAGATTTGGATGCATTAAAAAAAAATTACCCCAATGCAACCAGATTGTAGCGGTTGAAGTATACTTTTTATAGCCTAACGATGATTGATGATTAAGAACTACACAACAATCTTTGTCAGTAAATTTCGTGGGGCTCTCATAAAGTACAACAGAGAGAAAAATATGTAAATTAATGAATGAGCTAATGAGCTGTTCAATGGAAAAAGATAATATTTGGAAGAAGATGAATGGAGCAACAACATAACTTTGTGAACAATTTGATTTATGAAGGTAAGAGGCTGTGGATGAGCAAAAATATTTAAAAATCTTTAATTCAGAAAAAACTGTAAATCCATTTATACTGTGCTGAATACCAAACATATCAGAATTATAAAAACTTGGTAAACACTCGATTAGTAGTTATGAAGCCTGTAGTATGTTAAGCAACACTAAAGCTTAAATCAAAAGTCAGTAAGAATAAACATATGTTAATAAAGTAAAATGTATAAATAAAATGTTAAATGATTATTTCAACTCTTGGAACTTGGAATAGGTGAGATATATGAGCTACAAAAGAAACAAACTTACGAATGCACACATTACTTTTTGAATGATTAGTGATGTTATGTCAAACAACAGCCAATGTGTTCAAGTCATAAAATGATAGGCAACAATTCATAACTGTGCTAAACATTTGATGCAACTCTACCTTGTACTCATGGAATTTAATTGTCCTTGTCTTGGGCTGAGTTTTAGATTTAGACTTCTTTCTGTTCTTGTCTTTACCGGGTGCAGGGCAAGGCTGAGGTGTGGGGCGAGATGATGCTGATGGAGGGGAACTAATGGAGGACAATGGCGATAATGATGATGTTAAAGAGAGTGAAGGAGATGGAGCAGTGGCAAGTAATGTTCCTGGTGGTGCAACTACCACAGTGACAATTCCTGCTTGAGCAGCTGCTGTTTCCAAAACATCTCGAGATCCTGTTAACGCATCCTGAAGTAAATCTTTTGTTTCAGAGAAAATATTTCTTGAATCAGATATGTCATTATGAAGAATCCCTTGATGATTCAAAGCCTCTTGGGATTCAGGAAGAAGATCATGTGTTTCTGAAAGTATTTCCTGAGCATCCGGTGGTAATAAACCCTGAGAATCAGGAAGGAGGTCTCTAGGTGGGGAAGATAAGAGATCACGAGGAGATGTGGCTTCAGAACTTTGTGAATCATCATCCTGTGTCATATAATGATCTGGCAGTTGAGGTTTTGTTTTCTGCCCTTCACAAGTTGCCTTAAACTCTATATGCCCCTCTGAAAAATATAATAAAACAGTATAATTAAGTTACACTAGTAACAGCATTATAAGTCAGTACTAATCATACTCTCATTATAATAACTAACATTACTCTCTTTGTCAACAAAATAGCACTTTGCACTTCACTACAGTCCTTTATTTACCTTTGACTGCTCTTTCTATAGGCTCATCTGTATGTAGAATATTCTTTTTAATGAGTTCCAGAGGCCCTGGTCGATGTGACAGTTGATCATTTAATGAATCTGCCAGTCGACACTTCTTCAACATCCGCTGACGTTCTGCCAATGATGGATCAACATGACCAACATCTGCTGTAAAAATTTATATGCAATTTATAACTAGTAATTTGTTCATTGTTTATTTATAACCATTTTTCCAATTTATTAATGGACTGAATAATATTGAAAATTTCTGTACACAGAAAAATTATAATGTGCTAAAAACTGTACTGATTAATGGGAACGTGTACTAAGTACTGTTTAGCACTTTATATTAGAGATACACATTTTTTATATATGTGACTAACTCATACTTAACTCATTATATACATTTTCACAATACGCATTTTGTAATTATGTAAGAATAATAAAAATTATTGTTCACATGTAATTCTGCTGTCTTGAGATTTACAGGTTTTCAGTCCATATTTTATAATTTGATCCACATAAGTGTGTGTGGACGTGCATGAAGCAAATATGAATGTGGTGATAGCCAGTTAATAACACTACTACAAAACTTATCTTAAACCATAAGATATTAATTTAATGTTTATACTATTTACCTCATTCACAATGTACATACAGCATTTTATCTAATTAAGTTATAGCAAACTAGTTTAAGAAAAATTTGTAAAATTTATGTATATATAATTATTAGATATAAATAAATAAATTTAAATTTTTAAATCAACTGTTTAAAACAGCTGTTTACACTAAATTTAGTCTTCATATAAACAGCTATTTTGAACAATCGATTTAAAAATTTTAATTTACTAATTTATATCTGATGATGATAGCTGAGTGCTATTGAAACACTGTACTTTACAAAATAATAAAAATATATTCTTGTAAAAAGTTTTATTATTAATAACATATATAAAATATATAACAAGAAAAATATGAGCATATATGTTTGAATATATGAATGTAAATATATATATATATATATTTATTCGACCTTCGCTTATCCGACATTCCATATTATCCGACGACCCACCGCAAAAAAAAAAACAACAAAACGCATTAATCGGCAACAAGAACTGCAAGTTGCGAGCATGAGCGTAGTCTATTTTTTGTTGCTCCCGACTCTACCGCAGCTAATTAGTTACCCCGACTGTACAGTCTACACTATGACTCATGTGTCTGTCATTCGCCCCACCCTCACTCACTCACCGTCACAACTCACTACTCAGTGCTGTGCAGTTTATCGTTGTATGCGTATCGGTTTATTGTCTGTTACATGCGTATGTGTCTATGTGTGTTAACTTGACAAACGTTGTTGTGTTGTTTAAAAGTTGAAATTTACACAAGTATGGCGAAGAAAAGAAAGAAAGTTGTTGTATTGATGGAACAAAAACTTGAGGCAATCAAGAGACTGGACAAGGGAGAGACAATGTAGAAGGTAGCTGACGACTTTGGCGTTGGACGGGTAACAATAGGAGACTGAAAAAAAAACGAATAGAAATAGAAAAATGGTGTTCATCAAGAGTTACGGAGGGTGCATTAAAAGAAAGAAAAACTATGAAAAAATATGACTGAAAAAGTTAGTGAAGCTCTGTATGTTTGGTTTACACAGTTCAGGGACAAAGGTGTGCCTATTTCAGGGCCTATTTTACAGCAAAAGGCATTGCATTTTCGTAATGAATTCAATGAAGGGAACCCAGATTTCACAGCAAGTGTCGGTTGGCTCGACCGATGGAAGAAACGCTACGGTATCCGTCAGTTAAGTGTTTGTGGTGAAAAACTATCATCGAATTTTGAAGAAATGGAAGCATTCAAGAAAATATTTCAGGAATTTATTGAAACTGAAAGCCTAACGGATGATCAGATATTTAACTGTGATGAGTCAGGCCTTAATTACAAAATGTTACCTAGTAAGAGTCTTGCAGCCAGAACTGAAGCGGCAGCCCCTGGCTACAAGCGTAGTAAGGAAAGGCTGACAATTTTAGCATGCAGCAATGCTACAGCAAACCTCAAAATGGACCTTGCAATGATTGGAAAGTCCAAAAATCCTAAAGCCTTTAAAACAGTTTCAAAAAACGCTCTTCCTGTAAAATACTACAGTCAGAAAAGCGCATGATGAGCAGTGAAATTTTCAAAGACTGGTTTTTTAAAGAATTAATTCCTTCAACAGAGAAGTTTTTGAAAGAAAATAATTTACCCAGAAAATCAGTTTTGTTGGTGAGATAATGCTCCAACGCACCCTGATGCAGAGGAGCTTCAAGATGGTGACATTAAGGCAATGTTTCTGACCCTCAATGTAACCGCCATATGCCAACCTATGGATCAGGACGTTTTGGAAATGATAAAAAGGAACTATCGCAGGAAGCTACTGTCCACAGTGATAGAAGAAATTGAAGAAGGACAAGACATGATTGAAAAATTGAAACGCATCAATGTAAAGGATGTTGCTTATTGGGTTGCAAGGGCCTGGGCTGACGTAAGGGCTCCAACAATAGCCATATCATGGAAGAAGCTGCTAGGCGATGATGGAAGTATGGAAATGGAAAGCACAGATGAAACCGAAGAAACCATTCTACCTTTAGTGCAACGTATCCCTGGATGTGAGGATGCATCTTTGCAAGAAATCAAAAGTTGGATGAAGGATGATGATCAGTATGTAACTGATGGAGAAATTGTCGCTCTTGTCAATTGCGATGACAACGAAATTGAAGATCAAGATCAAGCACCAACTGTTGAGCCTCTCACAATTTCACATAACGACGGAGTTAAGGCTCTAGAAACTGCAATTAAATACATTGAGCAACAAGAAGAAACTACAGGAATCGACATAATGATGCTTCAAAGATGGCGAGACTTGGTAGCGAAGAAACAGCACTCGTCAGGAAAGCAGACTACAATCAAAAATTTCATTAAATTATCACAGGACCTAACTTTTTAAGTGTATTTAACTTCAGACAATTCTGTACCTGTAAGTTCATTTTTTCAGTTAATTTTTTCTGTTGTTTTGTTGTAAAACATGATTATTAGGTTCGTAATGTGTAAAATTACAAAATCGTTTGAAATTATAACATAGTTTGACGTTTAATAGGCTTTTTCTTAACACCTCCCTATTATCCGACATTCTCGCTTATCCGATGTTCTGCCGGTTTATGTCGGATACGCGAGACTCTACTGTATATATATAAAGTTAAACAACCATGATTAAAACATATAATGAATACCAAACCTAATTTATGATCTAGGGATCAACAGAAACGAGTTTATCTACTAAATTTATACCAATCTCAGACACTATATGGTTACAATGTATTTACAAGGCACTTAATTACCTTCTAGGATATGCTGTCTAACAAGCTCTTGTCTATCAGGCCTCTGCTGGATTTTTGCTTTGAGCAAATCACCCATTTTGGCACGTTCGAGTTTCTGCCGTTGTTCATGGAATGCTGGCGGAGTCTTTAAAGCTGCAGAGTACCAGAAGTTACAAAAGTTATATACATAAAATAACACGTAAACTTATAAAACACAACATAACATTGAACAAAACTTTTTAACCTTTTGATACTCCTTCATTATTATGTTACAGCTAACACAATTAAAATTTTAAATGAATTATAAACATAGCAAAATTGCAGAAACTCCCTTTTGTTCAAACTGTACACACTCCAATTGTTGTGTAAGGAGTGGAAAGTAGCTACAAAAACCAATCTCTACCTAAAAGTGGTGCACACAGAATTGGCAGTCACGTGACCTGAGGGTGTAATGAAGGAGTACCAGCAGCCAAGTGCTAACAACTTAGAGAACAAATGAGTAGGTAGAGGACAAAGACACTCTCTTGTCTTTGGGATACGATGTGGCCTTAAAAGTAAATGACTTATTTGTTTGCTACCAATATAAAAAGCAAACGGGGTCCTACCAGAGCATGAGTAGACCATGTCAGCAGCAGGGTGTACAACTATTGTGGAGGCAGAGGAACCCCAGCACAATAGAGGAGGCCATAGAAGAACAATACTTCTTATACATCATGGGCTGAGTTCGGAAGTTTTCTGTGGCTACAAAGAAAGCACTCATCTCTCCAAAATCAAATTTCCTAGCCCTCTACATAAGCTGATAGTACAAGGAATATGTGACAAGGGCATGCTTATTAAACACTAAAAAGTGGAAAAAGGGAGAAGTTGGAATACCATTTACTGTATGTAATAACATAAAATATAGTACAACAAAGTCTAATCCAATAAATGAATGGCATGCTTTCAAGAGGAGGAAAAGGATGAAATTGAGTAACATATTTACCAACATATATATGGAAAGAGCATATGGCACAGCACTAAGAAATAACAGGGTTCAGACCACGCATATCCACAATTTACGAAACTTTATGAAGTAACCCAAATATTAGGAAAGGAATATAACATTTATCTATCATGTTATGGTATAAGTTAGTTTAGTAAACTTTATAATGTTAGAATTGGGAAATCAACAAAACTGGTTCAGCTTTATCAGAATGGTAATGACAAATATAGTAGTTCATGTTAGGATACAAAGCAAAGCTCAGAATCATTTGCAACTATATAACACAGAAGCAGAGAGACACTGGCTTGTACTTCATTAAACCACACAGGTTGTCTTATGCAATCAGTTTTATCAGAGAAACATCTATAAACAGAAATGAACCCATTCTTAATAAAGCAACAGAAATAGTGGCAAATGCAGATAATATTGACTTAATGTCTAGAATGACAACCAGCAGTCAGAGAAGAATATTATGAACTAATAACAAAGATCACAAAAGTGACACTCTCTGTAATATAAACAGACCAAAATGATGAATAAAACTCATCAGAACTGGCCATGGGTGAGTCTAACAGTTGGAGATGACAATACTGTTGAAGAATTTATGTATGTGCATTTAGAAAACAATGGAGAGAAGAGAGGAGAAATGCAGAAGATAATCTTGAGAAATTATGTATATTTTGTATTGTCACCAATTTTTAAAACAAAAGATGTGTACTGTGTTTGCTAGTAAAAAGCAAATAAGTAAAATAGCCAGTGTACGTATGTGTGTATAGCCATGGTTCCAATATATCTTTCAGATACTGGCTACTTATCCTGACACTACTGTGTTGCATTACACTGTCAATTAGAATACTTTATTAACTCTACAGGTTAGAAATATTAAAAAATATATATGAATAACAAATGTGACAATTGTTCTCAGATTATGACAGGCATGCAGAATGGAAGGCAGCTGATGTTTCTGAGGACACGATAATACACATTTATCAATCACCAGCCAACACAGCAATGTAGCTTGAAGAAAGCAATGTTATACAATAAACTACACACTACATATACTGAACAACGTTTGTTTCTAGTAAAATTAAAAAGGAGTATAACTGTTATGTGAGTGGGAAGGAGCTACAAAAATTTACATAATCCACAAATTATTAGAACAGTCTTCACAAGTCAACATTAACGGGCAAACAGAACTTCAAAAAGGTTTCACATATACTGCTACATATGACAACAAAAATACATTTTTGTTACTTTAAATAAAAATTTAATTAAATTACACTTACGAGGCATGATGCCTTGTGCGACCAGCTGGTTGATTGGCCGTCTCAGCATCAGCTTGACTTTCAGCGCTGAAACAAAACAGGCGCTGATTTGTATTTCTACAAATTACAATACTTATGTTTATTTGATTTTTTACCATACACGCACAGGCACACACACAGTTACTTTCACAACTACAAAATTTGCAGTTGTGAAAGTATATTCTCGTATTCCATTTTTGTTCCCCTTGTACTGTAATTAATAATATAAACTGCTCAAGCTGATGTACAATTTTGAGAATTTATTACCTTAAACTAATTAGCATAACTGTTTAATTCATCTTAATGATTTGACTGCTAGACAGATGGGGAAAGAAAGCTACAATATAGGTGACTTGCTTTTGAATAGCTGATCACTGTCACTCCATTACACTAGAGACACGACCACATGGTCTCACCTTTATAATACTTTATCTGCAAAGAAGTTATGCAGTAAAAGTGAAGAGCTGCTATACAGAAATATACACAAGTCTCATTACACAACTGAAAAGCTGGTTAGACTTAATCTGTAGACGCAGAAAATAAAGTGAAATAGCTAGACCAAAACATTTGCATATCTCCAGCAACATTAAATACTTCTTTCTTTAACAACACAGTCTGAGTCACAACGTAATCAGAATTAATATTCACATATGCAAGCTGTTTAACTTGACCCAGCAGTATGTGATCCTTTCAGCTAGGTGTGTGTGTGTGTGTGTGCGTGCGTGCGTGCGTGCGTGCGTGCGTGCGTGCGTGTGTGTGTGTGTGTGTGTGTGTGAGAGAGAGAGAGAGAATACCATTTACTACAAAAACGTATTACAAGTGTTGAAATTCTACTTCAGTTCTACCTTTATTATGCCCTTTCCCTCAATACTGGTTTTACTTATGTTCATGTATATACGCGCGCGCGCGTGTGTGTGAGAAAAACTGAAACTGCCTACCTGAATTGAATAAATTTTCTCTTTAATTGTAGTATATTTTTTCTGTTTTGGAGAAAGTATGTGAAAAATATGTAAATTATAGAATGCACACAAATAAAATTTATAAAAAAATTCAGACTTAAACACTAGAAATCACTTCAGTGTTACAGACCTGATGATAAACTAATAAAAGATTTTATATCTTACAGTGACAAATACAAATATGTATTATACGTTATACAACAAAGTTTCAACTTGGCAAGTAAAGTATAATTTATAAATTGTTGCAAGGGGAGAGATAACATGTAACTGTGCCAACAAACGTATACTGCCAGTATTAGTTGGTTATGTTTGCCTTCTTCTTGCCACCATTAACTTTACAAATTATTAGTGATTACCAGAAATAAATACAATTCAACATAATTTAAATGTGAACCCTGACTTTAAGTTAACCTAATAAACCATACTGCTCACTTGAAAAATCTACCATTTATCTACAAGAGTTTTTATAGGATAGGCTCCACAGGACTCATGATGACACACTGTTAATCACAGAATGTAGGTGGATGCTGCTGCTATAATCTTTATGTATTTTTGCTTCTGGCATGTTCTCTTACCCAGTCTATACATAGACTATCCAAACATTTATGCAGTTTTAAAGGAGCCAAAAACTGACAACAAATAAAAATAGAATAATACAAAAAAAATACACACATTTTATTGTGCTTATTTAAGTATGGTACAATACATTAAATATTGGGAGGATATAATTTAGAAAATTAAAGAAACGCAAAGGAATTAATACACATTTTTACTTAATCACACACACACACACACACACACACAGATACAGGTACACAGGGCTACTGCTGGTAGTCAGCCCAGCATTGTTTTTCTCCTTCATTTTTTTAATTCCAATCTTTGTCAGCCCACGTCTGCCAACTCAAAGTATTAATACTAACCTACCTTCACAACTGAATTATACATATTCTGAACACCTGCCAACTTTCTTTGTGTGTGTGATTACTTAGAAAAATTGTCTTCACTGTACTGAAAACACACACACACACACACACACACACACACACACACACACACACACACACACACACACACACACACACACAGGCACACAAAACAGTTTCCACACACATAAAATCTCTTCTAACAGTCGAAGGAAAACGTTTTGGAATAATTAAAATATTTGCTAGACAAAACCATTATTTTTATACAAAACAGTTGACGAAAAATTCGAGTCATTCTAGTGTAACAGTTAAGTCAACACGTATGGACGTATGCATGCATGTGTGTTCATTTATACCTCGGAAGAGAGATTACCCAAAATGATATGTATGGATTATGCATTTCAGCAGCAAATAAAATGTCATTTTTAAAACATATCGTAATTATAAAACCGGGAAGATACAAATTGAATTTAGAATAGTGTTAGGAGCATACCATGAATTTCCACTTAAACAAAAGTAATTTAGGATTAATTCTTAATCCTGAAACATCTATTTCTAAACAACCCATTTAGAAATAAACACAGAGAAAACAACATAGAAAACGATATAAAGAGTAATGAGTAATGTGTTGCCTCAGTGGTTTTGCCTCAGTAATGTGTATGCGGCTTGGATTTGAATCGTGCCATAGATAAAATATATCCGACTTTTACACTGCCACTTTCCCTATAAATAAGAAATTTTAAACCAGCGGGTGGCATCTGCTTAATAATATTTTTGTAATTAACCTTCAACTTTTTATCCTCAAAAAAATCTATAAACACATACGTCAGTCAAAGAATAAGATTTTTTTATTATAAATAATGCGCACTTGAAAACCCCTGAAACGTTTCACATATAATTCAGAAGTACAAATAGCAAGTAAATTGGAATTACTTACTCTCACTAATACGTCATATGGAATTATCTTCACGAATATGTTTCTATCCTATACCAATCCATATGATTAAAAACAATAAATAAAGTTGAAAATTACGGTGATGGTACAATATCATGCATGAGTATGCATCGTGTAGCCTACTGTTGTTTGGAGCCAACCGACTGACGTCAGAAGCAGAAGAAATATTTATTATTAACTAAGCTGGGAGTTAAAACATTAATTACAATACCGGCGTGCTGGCTATATAAGCAAACAGCAGTAGTGTTTGGTTTG
This sequence comes from Magicicada septendecula, assembly GCA_034769895.1. Taxonomy (NCBI): domain Eukaryota; kingdom Metazoa; phylum Arthropoda; class Insecta; order Hemiptera; family Cicadidae; genus Magicicada; species Magicicada septendecula. Next base: position 565,483,591 of record CM068368.1, on the reverse strand, counting down.
GTATTTGCGGTACACTCTCAGCATATCGGAATGCGTTTTGTTTATTGTAATGTGCATTACTGCAGACACCAGATTGCCAAACCAATCGTTCCTTGATTTGCATACATACGTAACCTAGTTGTTTTACTATACACACGTTTTAGTAAAACAAAAAAAAGGTTTTAGTCATAATAATCCGGCGAATACGTACCGTTCCCAAAGTACGTGATTTGTACGCGCGCAAGACTAAGTAACGAAGAAAACAAATAGTCCTACTACAAAGTTTCATACCGTCATGGCCAGTTCCAACGAATTTATATACATGGAATTTTGAATAATAACAGACAAGATCTATGTAAGAGTCAGGATACACTGAGGGCATAAGCGAGGATCCCACTGCCAGAACTACAAGTATTCCGTACCTGTGATACCGACAAACTCAACGAGTTGGCCCTGAGTAACATTGACGGGCAAAAAAAAAGTATGCCGGAGGAGCAGGAAAATATTTTCATTTACGTATCACAAGGCGGTGTATATTCACAATGAAGGCTGTCAATGTCAATGTGATGAAGCTGTTCACATGTAGCTCCGAGCATGTATAATGTTATATTCCGCCGCACTGCTGGAAGTATTTAGTCTGTACTTTCTGACACTGAAGCACAATTTGTATTTTCTGGAAGACTGAAAATGCACCGTCATCTGCAAAACGTTTTTTCATCGTTCACAGAGATTTACTTTCTTTGCTCAGTTCAACTTTTCGAATATACTCAAACGATTGTCAGAAATTCACGACCGAAAAAAAATCTGCCCACGGAAGACGGAACATCGAGTGATTGCTAAACACAAATCCTGTTAGCTCCTCCAAACCCTTACACGCTGATAACGATGACAATTTGCATAATCGCCAAAGTTTTACCTGTGCAGAATAAATACTTTACTACATTAACGGTTTCCCAACAATAACACTGCAGAGATTAACAACAAATTTGAAGAACTCTTCGAACGGAGGACAGAGGACAGCACGGGCTACACTCGGTTTGCTCGCTACATTATCAATACGAATGGTCCACGCTACCATTTCTCAACTACCATTTACTGCTAAGAAAGAACATAAAAATGATGGCTTGGTAACTGCAACGACTATACCGTACATTGTACATGTGTGAAATCCATTTATAGTTTGTTCAAAGTGGTGAGAAGTAAACAGAGTTATGTGATATTTGAACAGGCTCGTAACAGCCTGTCAGGCCGATTCACAACAATAAAACATGTAAAAAGCAGAAAAAAGACACTGAACGTGAAAATCACTCGTACCACAAAGACTGGATAAATACGATGTAAATGGGGCTGGATGATGCCAAAAACCCCGTACAAGAAAATCATATGAGCAGCTGACGTCAGTCGTTCTCTACTGACTACCCTGTGAATAAAATACACAAGAGAGGCTTCGACTACTCAAGGATTTATCAGTGGGTGCCCGGCGATGGTTACTGTTACTGTGAGTAGTCCAAACACTGTTTTCAGTTAAGACTTCACTAACGAGTAGCGTCCGGTGTGGTTACCTTGATACGAACATATTTGTTACAATGTGATACACAACTAACGTCAACCATTGTAACTTTTCTGTTATTAATCAATACTTCACTGGTATCGTATAGCAGAAATGAATTAATTTCTTACTACATTAGGAATAAACTAATCAAGATTCATAGATTTGCTCGGACTTTGTTCCCAGTCGCAAGAACAAGATTTTTGTCTTGTACCCATATTTTGTCACTTCAATTGCGTACGCTCAAACGGAAGACGAATTCACGCCGATCTGTAAATTACGCTTTCGCTCCCGTTATGTGTGTGTATTCGCGTTACTAAATTATGATGAACGCTATATTGTTCAACATACATTCTTCCGCAGCAAAACTTGGCTTTCTTCCAAACGCACACACACGCAAACGGCAAGAATAATGAACTAATTTTACATAAACGGCTTATAAATATGTTAGCAAGTTTTTTCAGTTATCTGCATAAAGGAAATATATCAGTGCACTAACGGTCATATATCGCTGCCACCATTGTGTGAATGTGAGCCTAACGGTCCCTGATTAATCAGCTACGGAGACATTCGTCTTTTCTTCCTGAAGTTGAGAATTCTTCACATATTATTCTTCGTCACGAAACACACACAAAAAGTACAAAAACTAACGAGGTTTTGTTGTAAACACACACTAACCAGCTTATGTGTACCCAGTGATCACCACACTACTTCAACACTTGCAAACATGTGACAAAACTTACGATGTTGACCCATTATCCATTTACGGCACATGCACCAAACAGACGCGCTCTGCCGCGACCGACGACCATCTCCTAGAAGCTAACCAGACAATAATCTACTATTTGTTTACGATGCTCGGGGCGCACATAACGTAACCGGATACAACTTCCTTCCTTGTTCAGTGACGTCATAGTATCCAATAAATATCACGTACAGTAGAAGCCTAAGGGAGAACGTGCCGGCCACTGGAGCACGTACACAAATGCAAATAAATTATAACAAACGGCTAGATAGATGCATACGACCGGGCACTGCCCTCAACATAACAGTGCATGGTCGGCAGATTTTCGTACATGTGCACGCGTTTGAAACGCACATATTCCGGACAGTTGTTCCACCATTCTGTGACACCTGTTATTCATGTATTTTTTCTCCAGTAGATCGAACAAAAAATAATCCATCTTTAGTACTCTACATCCATTACGGGAACTACGTATTTCAACAATTCCTGAGGTCCACATGTCTATTATATTTCAATATTTGTCTGTTAATGTAATCAACTGTACTTATAGTATATATGACATGTATCGTCTCGTATCTTCACTCATCAGTCCAAACATCTGATGACTATGCCAGTGTCTTAAATTTTCCTCTCTATATATTCTTTCCCTTTAATATCTGGTCAAATGTCATTCCAGAACCATTCCAACAGCGTATACTTGTGTTCACTTTTATGATTTTTTTTCTTTACTTCGTTTACAGATATACCTGAGTTTAGGTAACATTTTACATCTATTATACACCGTTAAAAGTTTACAAAAACTTATGCAGATAAAAATTACAAACATATTTTGATTTTCTCGTTAGATTTCTTATACAATGATTCGTGCGACCATCATCAATAATCAGTTACACACACCATCTAACGACGAAGTGTAAAGGTTTTCAGAAGCGGTTAAATCTTTATTCTTTTAACTGCACTTCTTGTCCACCTACATGAAGAGGTGAAGGAAACTCAGTTACGACACGGTCATGTCCACTGCTAGTGGAGCCTAGTTGATACAGTTTACAATTACAATACACATCTCGTCTACGACTGCAAAAGCCTTACTTCCAAATACTCCCGCAGACGCAACTATCGCGCCCACCTTCACATACAAACAACTTCATCAATAAGTTTAGATTACTGATTTGTATATGTAAGACCAGTCGCATAAGTAAAAATCATCGTTGGGTAGAAGCAACCGGAGCATGTCAGTATATTTAACAAGATCCTTAAGGTTTAATAGAAGCTGTACTGAATAAATCAGAAGCAGAACTCCTAATGGAAAACCTGCATTCAACAAATTAAAAAAAAATATTGATTATAAAAAAGATACCAATTAGTCTGAGGGAGTGTTACGTGTATGGCATAGTCTATACATAGTACTACACTGTGCAGAAACGTGGACACTAAGGAAAAGAGAAATCAAGAATTTGGGTAGTTAAGAAATGTGGGTGTGGAGAACGATGCTAAAGATCAGTTGGAAAGGCGGACAGAGTAACTGATGAAGCATTGAAGAGTGCTGATGAGAGCCACAATTCAAGAAAGAGTGAAGTGCAGAGAGCTGCGAGATCTGAAGGACGGTCAGGTACACAGACAGCTAAAGGAGAATGCTCAAGACAAGTAGGCGTGGCATCTATAATTTGTTGTTACCTGGCACTAGACAGATAAAGGAGATATATATGTTTGTAAGTAATCTGCATCAACAAACCTTTTTCTCCATGTTTAAGAAAAAATACAAAGAAACATAATAATGTAAATTGGTCTACTCACTGTCGTTGCTAGGAAACGGCATTTTCTTTTTGGATTACAGACAACATGGAGCTAGACAGAGATCAAAATCTTTTTCCAAATATTATTCATTTACCGGCTGAACTGCTTGTTCAAATTTTTAAATATGTCTCCAGATACGAAGAAATCGACGTCATACGTCAAGTGTGCGAACGATTCAATTCTGTCGGTGAAATTATTTTAAAAGACGCTTTCTTTGACATCAGAGTATGTACTATTTATTCATACAAAATATATTATTTCTTAACAATCAAGTTACATAACAAAACAAATTTATACTCGAAATATATGTTACAATATTACAAATTTAACAAACAGATATTAATTTGAACATTTACTAAATTATATATACATTGAAGGTTATAATCTATGGTTTAGTGCCGTGGCGTATAGATGCGACAGTTCAGACAATTATATGATCTACATACGCGCAAAATTCATATTCTTACAATAATATTATTCAAATTTCATTCAGAATCAGTCGTACTGAAATCACAAGGTGTATGGCTGCAAAACAACGCATAAGCCTATCTATAAACACACAGGCAAATTGGCATATGCATAGTAAGTACTATATTCATAAATACGAATAACGTTTCCGTACATGGACATACTGACCATACGGTCACAATTCTCTGTCATAAGATTTGTGAAGAGAACTCATAACTTCTCTTAATTTCTAATAACAATAAGGTATTTTTCTATCACTACTTATCTCATTTGCTCTCTCTCTCCCTCTCTCTCTCTTATAATTTTCTTGTTAAAACGTCACTTTATTTTCACTGGAAATTTTAAGTAATAATAACAATACACAATTATAGGATAATTTAAAGTGTACAAAAATTATCATGTAATATAAAAAATGAATATAATGATCCCAAATATGTTAAAATTATCGAAGGAAAATGCAATCTACAACGTCATCGATTAAGTTACGTCGCATAAACACTGCGTTTTTGATCGGGCAAGTGTTTAAATGCAATACAGGGTACTAGAACTCACAGTAAGAAATAAGTGTATTTATTACAAGTCAGTTACGGTATCATACACGTCGCTTTCTTTATAAACTCAATTACAATGGCAGACCATACAATGTACATTTCAACATAATATGTATGGTTTGGCACAGATTATTTCAACATAAGAAAAATTACCATGTTTATTAAAAATACGATCATAAAATTTAAGTTAACGACAAACTGTTTTCTCTCGCAAGATTCTAAGATTCTTTATGTTCCAAAAATAAAAATAAAAACTTTTATGTTCGTTCTAACATGTGTTTCCCTATCAAATATTGTATAAACAGTTTTGAGACCTATTTTGTCGGAGAAAGTTTTAAGAATTTTCAAGACAATTGTTTTTTAATTAACACTGTTTTCGAAAATAAATGCTCCCTAACGTTAAGAAGACAGTCCCGCAATTTTAAAAGAAAAAACTGGCTGTCATCCAGTGTATCCGTCAGGCACTAAACCTACGTACGTTCCCTGTCTTCTGCTTCAGGTGGATAAGGATTACACGAGCCTACCTCCTATTCATCATAACGTATATTCGACTAACACAGTAATCAGTTTTCAACAAAAATCGCTCTTTAACATAACACGGATCATATATATATAGGAATACAATTTCTCATCTTAAAATGCATTACAATACATTTACATCTAGCTTTTCAAAAGCATATTCTTTACTGACCAACTGTTATGGTCTGTTGAAATATGGGAGATCTATACCCTATTTACAACACAATTTGTTTGGGAACGGAATGAATGAAGATATACAATATATAGCGTATTAAAAATGAAATCATGCAGACGAACAGTAAATATTTTAAAAGGAAAACGCTTAACATTCAACCTGGTTCGAGTCTTACACGCATTAGTAGACCGAACGATACGACAATGCAATAATTATGTTGCCCGTAAGCAAAGCCGCGAAATCCACTTGGCCAACACAAGTTGGAACTGGAACTATTCTAAACAATCATGCACGGAGATTATCTGCTTCACTGGTTACATAAGCATCTGTAACATACGCTTCAATATAATCAAGCAGTCAACAATAATTAAATCTGCTTATTTACAGCGTGAAACATACTACTATTTTAACACACGAGCGCATATCATTGCTTCCATGAAGGCACATCCAGATATACATATTTCCCGGGAAGTGACACATTCTTCAGAACATAGTTTTGTTTCGTTTTGTTGCTGATCGTTTCTGTATGTCCTTCTTGTAAAAGAACAAAACCTACACTGAGACATTTTTCTGTTGTCAGACGGTACATGTTTCGCCAGACAAGACACAAAAAGAAGTTGTTTGGTTTAAAGATGACATTTTTTTTCTATCCGAAACATTTTTTGATACCGTCCTTGTGTATGATTTATATATAGCAGAAGTCACCTTTATTGCCAAATATTCTACGCCCATTTTCAAATCCTGAAAGATTTCCTACACTTTTTAATAAGAAATAATGTTTTAAAAGAAGACACTTCGTAGTTAATACAAAAAATTGGAGATTGATAACGACAACTGGGACAGATTCGTTTTTAGTCTTTGTTGACCTTCCTATGTTTGCTGAACTTACAGCCTTCGTGTTTACATTAATTTCAGCATTTAATTTCCATTTGCAATCACGCATTCAGGATCTGATCAAGGTGTGGTTTTTTCAACGAATCGTGAAGACGACCACGTTCTGGCACATATGGTCACTTTCTCAAAGGCACTAATGCATCACTGAAAATTGTTGAAAGCCCAAGCATTTTAAAAATCGCTTATGCTTTCAAACAATGTATATATTTATTTATTTTTTGTATCCAATGTGACAGGAGTTCGATCAACAAACTATACATCATAGCATTGTAGTCACTATATATTGTGTGTATTTAAGTTAAGTCTGTAAAAACAAAACGCAAACTAAACGTACATGAAAATCTATTAACCTAACTTTACTTAGGTTAAAACACAAGAAACAAGCCTCTTATAATGGGTAACGAGTAACAGTAAATTCTCCAAATACTCGCCGACGTTTTAAATAAGATTTCAAATTTCATCCCCAACGACATTAAAGATAAGAATGAATCCCGCGTTACGATATGTGAACACCACCCATTTACAAGTGATTCCCATTCTGGTCTTGATTTTATATTCTGTCTGAACTAAAAGACATAGGTTCACTAAAAACAAGACTGTCCAGCGATTTAAGTGAACCTCCGCGTGGTGCTGACTGGTTTCCGCACGCTCATCACTCAACTATTCCCCACACACACACGAGGTCTGTAAATTAAGTAATGAGACTAATCATGTAGCAGTCAATATGTCAACACTGTAAAGTTCCCATTAACACAGATGGTTAGACAAACAGCTGATTGATATTGAGTATTAATATTTATTGTCTATTGTTGCCACGTGAAACGTAAACAAGTTTTTCGTGAAGCGAGTTTTTGTTGTGCGTTATAAAAATGAGTGACATCAATTACGAGCAACGTTGTGCAATCACGTTTTGTGTTAAACTCGGGCACAATGCTACTGAGACTTTTACGAAATTGACAACAGCGTATGGAGATGAAGCTTTGTCAAGAGCACCGGTTTTCAGATGGTTTAAAGCATTTTCAGATGGCCGGGAAACAATTAACGATGCTCCACTCTCTGGAAGACCGTCAACGTCCAAACCTGACGACAATGTTGATCGAATCAGGGACTTGGTGCAGTCTGTTGAAGACAACAGGATGGAAGTGTGCCGTGATCTTCTAGGACGAATTTAAAATGATCCTGACTTTCTAAAAAATTTTATTACTGGTGATGAATCACGGATCTTTGAGTACGATCCAGAAAAAACGCCGGAGCGAGTTGTGGCACACACCAAACTCACCACATCCCCCAAAAGCAAAAATGAGCAAATCCAAAATCAAAACCATGTTCATTTATTTGATACTAATTCTTATTATCCATAAGGAGTTTTTGCCTATAGGACAGACTGTCAATCAATATGTTTACCGAGAAATTCTTGACTGCAGAAAAAAGTTGCCCGCGTGATACCAGCCATTGTGAACATCTGGATGCTGCATCATGGCAATGCACCTCATCACACATCACTCTTGGTTAATGCGTTTTTGGCAAAAAATATTCCTGTTGTTCCTCAGTCCCCCTATTCATCTCACTTGAGTCCTTGTGAGTACTTTCTCTGCCCGAGATTGAAAAAACATCTCAAAGGGTATCATTTTGGACGATAGACAACATTAAAAAAATGTAACCGACCAGAGATTCCAGTTTCTGATTTTTAGCACTACTATGAAGAGTAGAAAAACCGTCTAAAGCGCTGTGTGACTTGCCAAGGGAACTATTTTGATGGCGATAGAGTCTAAGATTGTAAGTAAAAGGTTTTACTGAATTAGTCTTATTAAGTAATTTACAGACCTCGTATATAACACACGCGCGCGCGCGCGCGCACACACACACACACACAATTAAAATGTCTTCTTTTTATAAGAACATATTTTCCTGAATTTTCTTCACTTAAAAGGAATTTTGCACCTTAATTAGTCAACATCTTCGTAACCTTGGTTTAAGTATTCCAATCATACATTTAAGTGTCCATATTTACATGACACTATGAAAGAACACACACTGTACTGTGCTGGGAAAAGTACCCGTAAATTCCCTGATGGCTAGACATGGGATTTAGACTCATTAGTTTCTCCCGTTTTAATTTCTATGGAGGCATTTGCCTAAATTGGGATGTTTTGGCCAACAAAATATTACTGGACTGGATACTACCGAAAATATTGATTATTCAATGGTTAACAATTACTTCAAATATTTATAAGAAATTAACGTAATTACTCATTTTCATTAGCAGGAAGATATTTTTTATATTCTGAAATATTTCTTAACGCCGTTTCGTTTAATACGTACATGCACATTCTTTGAAGATTGCTTACATTTTTTGAAAGCGATAAGTTTTCACTTTTAGTCTTCTTAAGTATTCAAGATCTAATTAAACAGTACGTTTACATGTAATTTCCAGAATAACACGCTGATGCTACTGAACAAGTACGAAGACAAACTGTGTAGCGGCGGCTGCAGAAAGCGGAGCCGAAACTGGACAAAGCGCGGACGCTTGCAATCCAAAGCGTACAAGTACCGTAGCGTCCAGTCTTTCTTCGTGTTCACCTGTATATCACGCGTGGTTACCACGTGCACCGGACGGTTTATATCGGCCGGCGTGTATCCCGTCTGCTCCGGCGTGCTGATCGACAAGTACAACTACCTGCTGAACCGAGTCGGCCGCAACATTGGCAAGCAGAATCTCGTGCTTCTCTATCAGCGATCGCTTACGTAAGATTCGTTTACTTGTGGTTATTAATATTCTCAAAGCTTACAAAAATAAACATTTTAATTTTATTTATACTGCGATTGACGCATTCTATACGTTTGTAAAAAGTGTTTATATACTTTTAAACACAATGTCGTAACGAACTAGCGATTCACAATTTATCGCCCACAGTTCATACACTTTGGTTGTCAAAGAGTCATGCACGCACGTAGATTACAACTTACACTATGCTTACACTACACTGTATGTAATAGTGTCATGGCATAGTACTGAAAGTTCGAGAGAGATGAACAGTGTTTTTGAGCGGCTTTCAACGTAGGCTATAGGCCTACATCTGCGATCACGATTATGAAAGAGTTATTAAAACAGTTTATTCATGTTTACTGTTACCTGAAAGCCATATCGCTTCTTAAGAAAGCCGCTACGTATTCTGTTATGTCTGTTACTCTTGACCGATCGAAAAAAGAGAGCTTAAGAGAACGGGTCAAACAGCGGTTGCGTAAGGAGCTTAAATTTATGCAGCTTAAAATTGTATGGATAGAAAGTGTTTTTAAAAATATCTCGACCAGACTGTTATTGGAAAAAAGAATGCTAATCCTTATGAAGTGAGTGCTCTGTCACCCAAAAATAAGTTTTAACGTCCAGCAATTATTTCTTATATTGTAACAAATAAATATAACATTTAATAGACTTCAATAACTGTACTGAAAGTGGAAACAAAATATAATTCACGTTTGAACACCAGCACATTAAAATTCATGATTTACGACCAGTTACGGTCACAGAATTACTTCAAAAATGACTTAGTACGCGTTGCTGGATGGTAAATTAAACTAAAATTTTACAGCACTATAAACTACTTAAGACGTAATTTTTGTTATTTCGATGACTGTAAACAATCACGCCACTAGATAGATGCGGTCAAATTGCTACAGCCTATATAGCTGATAAACCACGAGCTTCAAAGGCCGGTAGGACGGAAGTTTACACCTTCCGTTACCTCACCTAGCTGAAAATATTGATGATCAATGTGAAAATTAATCTTCATATTTAAATGTTCTTAAATATCGCATTCCCAAGCTCTGTGTAGTGGATTGTATTATATTTGGATTATGACCTGTGTTAAAAACACGAGCGCGCACAAAATAGAGTTTTTTACTATTATATAAAAACACAAATTTTTAAAAGAATACCATGACTTTAATGGTTACCTTGCAGTATCTGTTTTACTGTAATCTTCTGATATTCCTAATTGTAAATTAATTCAAGAAAAAAACGCACGCGGAAGACGACCAGGTTACGTTAGAAGAGGTGGGATTCTAGAGACTGTACACGACAGAGATAATCAAAAGAAATTGTATTAGTCCATTTTTATACAATTAAACAAAAATAAAATAAATAGGAAACGTAACCTCATTTTTAACGTTCTAAACATGTCTTTCAACAGCCATTCCCCCAAAAGTATACCGACCGTACATAATAAAAATAATGTTTGATTATAATTCATATTTTTACTGTTTTATTTTTAAAAGTAAACAAACTCATCTTCATGGATAGTTGCATTTTGGATAAGTCTTACAGTTATCCGAGTATTTCAAAGTATAATCAGCAGATCGAGGTTATCAGTAACCTTAAGATTCAAATTTACTTAACTTTTGGTTCATTCATTACAATGAAGGCCGATTTATAAGAAAGCATAGCAAAGGAAAACATTTTAATTAATTACAGAACTTCAAAAAGTGTAATTTCTTTCGCTAGAGACGGAAGTTTCATTTTCTTTAATTCAGTTTCTTTATAATGTAATGGAATTTTGATGAACTGGGCTGAACAGGACCAACGTTTTGTTTACAGTTACATAGAAAAATGTCGGGAGAGTGTGGAGCGATCAGGAGCTGTACATGAGATCGCTGCGCTCATATTGAACACCGTCTTTGATCTGTTACCGTGTTTCGTGTTACAAGAATCGGACATAAAGATGAATGGCAATCACATCGAATATCACTGTTCGCTGCCTGGTTGCTGGATGCTGAAAACGCCGTCCTCAGCTGGCGGTAATCTCAGCACTATCGACCTGCTCTATATAATGGACTGCTTACAGGAACTAGCAGCTGTTAGCACCTTTCAGGTATTATTACTGTAAGTACAGTTTGTGTGTGTGTGTGTGTGTGTGTGTGTGTGTGTGTGTGACGTGTAGAAAAAATGTATTATTATATTTATATACTGTACTACATAACAACTACAAGATACCTGAAGAGTTTCGGAAAATTCTACACACACACACACACACACACACACACACACACACACACACACACACACACACACACACACACACACACACACACACACACACACACAGTGAAATCAAACCATACATACACTGTCGGGGGAGAAAAGCCAACAATACTGGGTTAAAGTGCGTGCGCACGCGTGTGTGGACTTGCGGTAGTGAGATGGATCATTCAAGTGTGACCAGAAGCCCGTGACAACATTAGAGACGTTTAAAGAAAAATATGTCAAAATCTTCACGCAACCAACCACGGCCCAATAGCCCAGTAGTTTTTAATTCTTCTGATATTGATTCCTGCCGTGATAACCTCCGTAATTTAATCTTTAATGTTCTCATTACTGTTCCACTGCTGCATTTTAAAGCCTACCTGTTGCTGACTGTAGTATTTTTTAACTATTCATGTAGCGCACATTAAAAAAAAAAAACAATAAATTCTATCCCAAGCCATAATAAATAACAGCCACTGTCACGTTGTGTTTTACTGCCGCGACAGGAAAAGGAAACTTCTCAATAATAGGTATTGTGACTTTTAAAAATACCGTACACAGGAAATGCATCTTCCTATATAAAAATTAATCTGCTGTAAAAAAATTAACCCTTTCTACTTCTCTGTATAATCAGTTTTTTTCTATACGCGTAATGTGTGTGTCTTAAGTAGTTTAGTTAAAACTGCGTGCTCCTGTTTCACTTCCGCGAAGCGGAGTTCAATGTTCAACATCTTTTTATCTAACATATCATTTTCTTTGAGTTTTTTAAATGATACTTATATTATCAAATTGTAATCACTTCTGCAAGTAGATTGCATTATTTTTTTATTATTTTTCTTTGTTTTGATTAAAATTAAAGTTTTAATTAAATTGATAAAAAATAATATAATCTACTTGCAGTAATAATTACAATTTGATAATATTACATAACATAATACAGACGTTTTAAGTTTTTCACAAGGGAAAGGTTTATAATTTGTAATTACTTTCATTCTACCTTAAACAGGTAACTCAATCAGTTGCAATCTCAATTAAAACTCAACTAACGAGTCACCAAATTTCATCCTTCACGTTTCCCAATGCTGACTTCTCAATATGATTTCAGTTCAAGTATCTTATCAACAGTCAAGTTTTTAATATCAAACGGTCATACACTAGAAACAGCTTAGTTCTCTACCCTTGAAACCACTGTAGGCCGTTTTGAAGCCGTCAATGAGATTCCCAATCGTTTATGGTTCGTTGGCTGGAAGATACTTCGATTCCATGATAAGCCTCGGTAAGAGAGGTCGCTGTGAACTGGTCGCCACGCAACTGTAACGACTTACAACGAGCATCGTGAACGTAAAATTTCATAATGACGATCTCAAATAAATTAACATTATCTGAAAGCGAAGAAACTTGTCAATTTATATATCAAATGAACAAAATTTAATACGATTTAAAATCAACGAACAAATAAAACAGTCGTAATGATCAGAACGCCTAAAATCCAATTTCCTTATAAATTTATAGACCTTTGGTACTGGTACGATGCATGGTTGGTACTTTATAGCAAACCATAAACTAGTAACGCTTCACAAAAACGTACGCACCGCTTGTCTACTTTCACACGTAGTGGTCTTGTACGTTATCTGTTTTCCACACCGGCGAATTCTTCACAAACAACGAACAATACTCCTCACGGCACCAGTCAGTATTAATGTGGCAGTTTATTTATGTGCTATTATGAACGTGGAAAATATCTGCTCAAAAGTAGTTTGATGATGACGACGTTTTGAGATGCCATTACGACACGGAACCTTCAACTGTCCCCAGCCACATGACAATTACTTTGCCTTCATAAATTTTCATTTCTTAACGATTTCATGAATTTTTGCGAACTATGTTTTCCGCACCGACGCCAGTTGAGCCATCCACTATATCTACATTCCGTACGAGTGATTAATTTTTCCCTTCAGCAACTCTGAGCGTTACACAAATAGTTTTCAGTGTAGGCTTACATTTTGTTAATACAGTTCACTGCATCCGTCTTTTAGATTTAGTGGATACACCGAGCAACATAATAATAAAAATATCTACTCTAAAATGTTTTTCTTGGCCAGAGCGTAATATTCATTTTTGCTTTTGCTTCTCCGTTGCTGAGACAGTGATCACTGCGGGCTCTTCTCCAGCCACTTGTTTCAACTATACCTACAATAACCGTTCTTTACTAGTTGTTTGGCCATTTCAGCGACACTGGACGTACGCACAGTGGAGCAAAACAGTAATACATATACATACTGAATTTAAAACACATTCGGTCTTCCAATGAACACATCACCATAAAACATATAATATTCAACTTCGTTAGACTAAAAACATGTTAACCAATAAGAATATGAATATTAATAAGAATGATTAATAATAAATGTGTAATTGTTAGTTAAGCTATTTACTTATTAAAGTAAGTAAAAATATGCCGAAAAATCTAAACGAATCTTTAACAATTCATTTTATCATCAATTTGTTAATAATTTCAGTTTGCTGGGGCAGAATATTTAGGAAAGGAACAGCACACGAGCAAGCGAGAAATACTGGGCAATAAAGATGAAGTACTACACTTTGGTCACAAGGATCCGTCGTCCGTGGAAAATGTGCCTTTTATAGCCTTTTATTTCTCTATTTATTTAAAAGAACCTGTAAGTATCACCAAATAGTTAAACTTTAATGTGAAAATCTGTGGTTCACATGCCAATGTTAAATAAAATTACTCTGAATGTATAATTTTTTTTAACAAACGAGGGCGTAAGATAAGTACGCGCTTACCAATGTATATTTTAACAGAACCGTAGGCCTACTGTGTACACCACAAATTTTCATACCTAAGCATGTCGTTCTGCACATTCTGAAAGCATTGCTCATAGCATTTTATATTAATTATTAAAGCGCTCACTAAAAACGTTAATTGATAAAACTGAAACACTTATTTCCAAAATAAGAATACACATATCAGTTCATCTTTTAGACTGTGTCATTCTTCACAATAGTTTTGTAAAATGTTAAGAAACGCATACCACTGCCTAGTGCCGAATCGCGAGAAGTTATTGTCTCCATGGGAGTCGTATCTACGTACATATTTATTTACGGGTGCACTTCCACTTCAATGAAAAATTTAAACTGGAAATTGCTTAATTTTACAATATGCTACAGTTACAAGTTATATGTAAAATGCTATATGCTGTACGTAAATATGCTATATGTAAAATTTGGTTAATTTGGTTAAAATTTGATATTGGTATTTAACTGTTTGGTATGGAATTGCTTAATTTTACAATATACTACAGTTACAAAATTTCCGCATTAAAATATACAAGGAATATTTTTCTAAAGGGTTAGAGAGCATGCATTATATTGGTTAGAGAGCATTTACAGAAAATGTATAGCTTACTGGTCTTTTAAGGCATTTAAAAAAAATACATTAAATTGTCTACTTAATTTAAATATTGTCCTAGCTAAAACTTTGTAAACAATCTCTTGACGATTCAAGCCATAAGAAATATTTCTACACGTGACTCGAAATCACATGTTTACGTTTATGAGGGACACTAAAAAAAGAAAGATAAATTTAAGCTATAGCAGTTTTCAAACTATGCTCCGGTTCACCGATGAGTTGATTAGAAGAAGATTGAGTAAAACCTAAGATTGAGTTCTGATGACGTTATCTTGAAATCGCTTAGCATACTTGACAAATATGGTCTTATTCTTTTTATATACTCCATTTTAATAGCAGCTATTTGCATGCTAACTTGTCTTCTTTCGTTATAGAGTACAAATAGCCATTTTGTAACTCTCAGACTCAATTTATATTTTCCTGTTTCGTATTTTGCTTATTTTTCTAATCTGTACGTACAGACTCACTATTTCGTATATGTCAAATAATGTGTCGAAGGGGCTCTTCAGTAACATCTGCCAAGGTTCGCTCTTAGAAAAACAACCGGCCGACCCGAAACAATGTCCAACACTGTCGCACACAAATTTTTGTAACAGAGACATCGTACCAGTAATTAAGTGATTAGAATTAATTACAGAATGTAAATGGTGTAGTACTAATTCCTATTAATATTACTATAAATTTTTTTTCAGATAAAAGAAGTGAGGGAATCAAGTTTAGGAGAGCTGGACATAAATGATTTGCTAATGGTGGTGAGAAGCGACGACTGCATTACGAACGGCCTTCCGGTCAACTACATGTACAGTACTTCGCCAATGACCATGCTGTCGTCGTACTACGACTTCATACACGACGATGTGTACAGCGTCCTGCACGTTAGTCTGGCCAGTGAAATACTGGCCAACAAGATACTGGTACCATTTTCCAAACCGATATCGCCGTTTATAAGATACTCCGACAACATGGCGTGGTTAACCGACCGTCGTCCCCAGCGAAACACAATAGTCATCCGATCGATGTGTAATCAAGCCGGAGCCGCCAATGTCAGTGGAATCAGCCTGCATTCATCTAGGTCCGTGGTTCAAAATATCACGCACAGACGTAGGCGATCGTCATCAAGCGACTCTTCTACGTCACCTCACGGTCAGCATAGTAAAATTGTCAAACTGTCCTTTTGAACTGTGTAACCGCGTCGATACAAAATGCCAAAAATAAACGTCACTGATCACCGCAGTAATTTGCTCTAATTTTATTTCCTTAGTTACACCTGCTTCTTCTTCTATCGAACAAATCTATTTCAGAAGATTATATATCTTTTATTTATTCTTGTGCACCACTCAACAACCTTTCTAATGATCTGTCATCCTTGGCCAGTTTTTTGACAGTGCCATCATGATGTAATCTGAAGGAATGCAGACGAACGAAAGAACGATATGGTAATGCGATTTCCTAACCTGCTCCTGTTCCATGCCCCTGTCATCGGTATCATCAGTTTGATGAAAGAAACTGGTTTACTGTACTCGAACGAAAATTTTGAAGTTATCTGAATTTACAGTTCAATGTAAGCCACTCCTTTCCATTTAGCAATTTACATATGGGCAGTACTAGGTCAGACCATTGTTTTACTATTACGAAAATGTTGATTGCTGGAATAGTTGTAATTCATAAGTGGTATAGATGCAGCAAAACTGTTTCTATTCTGAAACATATTCGAACCACGTCGTGACATTTTTTTACTTTTTTTAATTCTCTACAAAACGTAACGGAAAGAAATGATGTAACTAGCTTCATCAATAACTTTCCTAGCTGCAAAGAACTTACCGTTTGCAGTTAACGGTACATTCACACCCTACCTTTTCATTATAAATAACCGACAAATATGTGAATCGTGATTTCCTCTGATCAGCTGATCAAACAACGAGCACAGATAGAGGAAGCAGGCAATGACCTGTTGACAACACAACAGTCAGCTGTTACCTCTCACACACGAGCGCGCACACTTCGCGTATCGTACTACACACTAGTGGGTATGGGTGTGTGGTGTGTACATCCGTTTCCATTAGCCAAGTTCAACAATCGCGTTTAAACTAAGCGAACTTCCTTATTTCCTATTAACTTTGCGTCTGTCCGTCTCTCCAATCTATTTATTGATGATGTTCGTTGTTTATTATTATCCTATTTCCCACCCTGTCCCATTCTCTTGTCCGAATAGTTGCGTTTGTGTCCTACCCACCAACCGTTAGACGAAAACAGGTTTTACATACAAACCTATAATTAACACGCATAGGTTCAAACTAGGAATTCAGTGGAATAATGAAACAGTGTCCGGAAAAACTACACCAGAAGATCATTAACGTATTCCAATACACCGCTGCAACAAAAAGGTGTACAAAATGCTACAATATTTAATTGTTACTCACCATACAGAAATTAAATACAAAAAAAATTCACATCACGTGAATATTCGTTGCATAAATAAATTCGTTAACTTACTATAATACTGTAATTATATACTTCTCCATTTATAGTAGTCTTCTTTTAAGCTGTCTATATATTATTGTCCTCTTTTTCTTTTTACTTCATTGTCCTCTTTATGTAACAGCTTATGTATGTAACACTGATAACACTGACAATCGAAAAACTGCTAACCAATTTCTGTGTCCAAACTGTCTTTCATTTCTTCACAGATTGCCATATTTCCTCCTTTCATCTACGTTTCTCAAAACGTCTTCATTATCCCCCCAAATCCACAATTTCTTCACGCTGACTTTATGAAACTCCAAACAGCTTCTTCTATTTTGTATAAAGCCTTTATGAAATTTATGTAAATACACATTATATCACTGAAAGTAAACTTTTTATAGACTAAACTTTCTTCTGAGATTTCATTGTTTTCTTCTTGCTTTTGTTGCCGTCCTCTTAAAAAAAAAATGACTAGATATCAAAACAAACAAAGACAACAGTCTATATACATATAACGGATAACTTCTACTACTTAATTTTATGAATGAAAATATTCTTCAATGTACACTGATGCATCAAGTAGGCTACAATTGACATAAATATCGGTATGGAGAACCATACACGACTTCCATGTTCTAAGATTTATATTTAAAATCATATTCAAAATGAAATATTTGCATAGAATCTACTTCTTTCTACTTCCTGCTTCAGCCTTAACCACAGTACTGTGGTCACTAACGTATAACACCTCACGTTTTCGCACTCGATTTTCACTGATGATGGCAGTCGATGGACTGCCGAAAAGTCTGGTTTTGCAGAAAACATTGGACTACGGCTAAACAGCCCGGGAAGGAATTTTAACAAAGAACTACTTCTTTGTTGCCGATAACGTATGTGTAGTACACATAAAAAATTCTTCCCTCCCCCTTCAACTATAATTTTCATTAATAGAAAATTACCCCCACCCCGTTCACCTAACCTCTTCATTTATAGATATTTCATCTACGTTTCTACAGTGGATTATTATGAGCTTCTTATCAGGATACTTTATTTATCAAAATTAAGTACTTTACTCTTGTTAAAACATAAAACGTTGCAGGTAAACTACCCCTTTCTCTTAACCGATCTTCACCAAAATCAAAGGCCTTGAGTTCTCTACAAATCAGGAATGTATGCAAAACATTATTTTGATCTCTTTGAATTTACGGCAGTTATCTTTCAACATAAAAAATTACCCTTGTTAAAACATAAAATGTTGCTGGTAAGCTACCCCTTTCCCTTAACCGATCTTCAACAAAATCAACTGACCTTGAGTTCTCTATAATTCAAAAAGGTATGCAAAAACGTAGTTGATTCTGTTTGAATTTACCGCAGTTATCGTTCGTCATATAAAAAATTACCCTTGTTAAAACATAAATATTGCAGGTAAAGTACCCCTTTCCCTTAACCGATCTTCACCGACACCAATAGGTCTTGAGAACTCTACAATACTTGTATGCAAAACATTATTTGATTCTGTTTGAATTTGCGGCTGTTATCATTTGCGATAGAAAAAAATTACCCTTGATAAAAAAACGTTGCAGGTAAACTACCCCTTTACCTTAACCGATCTTCACCAAAAACAACAGGTCTTGAGTACTCTATAATTCAGGCCTGTATGCAAAAAATTATTTGATTCTGTTTGAATTTGCGGCTCTTATCGTTTGCCATAGAAAACACCCTTGTTAAAACATAAAACGTTGCTGGTAAACTACCCCTTTCCATTAACCGATCTTCACCAAAAACAATAGTCTTGAGAACTCTACAATTCAGGGCTGTATGCTAAACATTATTTGATTCTCTTTGAATTTACGGCAGTTATCGTTCGTCATAGAAAAAATTACCCTTGTTAAAACATAAAACGTTGCTGGTAAACTACCCCTTTCCCTTAACCGATCTTCAACAAAATCAATAGACCTTGAGTTCTGTATAATTCAAAAAGGTATGCAAAAAAGTAGTTGATTTTGTTTGAATTTACGGCAGTTATCGTTCGTCATAGAAAAAATTATCCTTTTAAAACATAAAATGTTGTAGGCAAACTACCCCTTTCCCTTAACCGATCTTCACCAAAAACAATAGGTCTTGAGTACTCTACAATTCAGCGCTGTATGCAAAACATTATTTGATTCTGTTTGAATTTGCGGCTTTTATCGTTAGCCATAGAAAATACCATTGTTAAAACATAAAACGTTGCAGGTAAACAACCCCTTTCCCTTAACCGATCTGCACCAAAAACAATGGGTCTTGAGAACTCTATAATTCAGCGCTGTATGCAAAACATTATTTGATTCTGTTTGAATTTGCGGCTTTTATCATTAGCCATAGAAAATACCATTGTTAAAACATAAAACGTTGCAGGTAAACAACCCCTTTCCCTTAACCGATCTGCACCAAAAACAATGGGTCTTGAGAACTCTATAATTAAGCGCTGTATGCGAAACATTGTTTGATTCTGTTTGAATTTGCGGCTGTTATCGTTTGCCATAGAAAAAAAATTACCCTTGATAAAAAAAACCGTTGCAGGTAAACTACCCCTTTCCCTCAACCGATCTTCACCAAAAACAATAGGTCGTGAGTACTCTACAAATCACGGCTGTATGCACAAAATTATTTGATTCTGTTTAAATTTGCGGCTGTTATCGTTTGCCATAGAAAAAAAATCTACAGATAGACACACAGACAGAAGACACACACACACACACACACACACACACACACACACACACACACACACACACACACACACACACACACACACACACACACACACACACACACACACACATTTCGAAAAACGACTTTTTTCATGTTTTGAGTGTAGTACAATCAGAATCTGCAATAATGTCGAACACGATTTTTTTGCCATCACCATACTTCCATTTCCGTAAGGAACATGGAAGTAAAAACAACTTTGGTTACATGAGGTCAGATAAATATGTAGTGAGCAAATAAGAATGCATAAGAATGTATTTCACAGAACACATCACTCAACAAGCCACCACATCTGCAAGTGTTAACTGTCCTAAACTGTTATTAGCCGGGTCGATCATTACAAATATCAGGCACGACGAGAGCAATAAAGAAGCTGGAATATGTAGGGCGCGATACACAGAGACGCACCATGGTGACGCCGAGGGTGTCATAGCTAATTGTTAGAGTGCGCGCGGTCTATAAATCTATAAATACATATTGCAGCTGTTTGTAAGCAGAAACGTCTCCGCATGGTTGCTGTTTGACAGTAACCATCGTCAGGTTCCTCCAGTGTCCACTTCTCTCATTTATGCTTCGTTAATATGACCCACATTTTATACAATTAACAATATCTGTTTATCTGCTTTAACATTTACTTCAATTATTGTACAGGGCTCAACAGCTGTATAACGAATTCTGATCAAAGCGTCAGTCAATGTATTCACGTGCACATGTGCTCAGATACTCGAAAGAAAAATCGAAAAAATATGTCTAATAAAGACTGCAACTTTTGGAAGTTTTTAAAGACCTTAGATGTTGCGGTATACCTATGACGAACGGGCAGAAGCGTCAAAATAAAGAAATCGATATTTTTCAAAATTAATTTTGACATCAGAACGTTCACAGAACGCACAAGTGGTCATATGAGTTTGCAGTTAATGACAAGTCGATTGCAACATCAGCAACGTAAGTTAACCATATAGTTTGAACCATGAAGTCTGAAAAAAAAAGACTTCAGATAAGGAGTTAATTGGAACGTTTGAGCAATACAAGAAGCTAACTTCTCAGAATCACTTGGAATAGGGCATTACTGCATTAAATGAGAGAATTATACTGGGCGAACTGAAAAGACTAAACAAGTCAAAAATTACTGGAAGATTTCTGGGACATCCAACTGAAAACCACCGAACAAGCGTTGCATAGTGTATACCGTACGTCACAGAATCGATGTCCATAATCTTTTTCTTCTTCTTCTCTAACAAGTATTAGAGCGTTTGCTCCGTTTTCACTCACTGATCGATCTGTCTCCTTTACGGCCTACCAATATTTCTTGTTGCTCTGGGTCTACAAAATAGTATACTGTTTTGGTAGGTCTTCGTCCCCTATTCTTAAATGTGGCCTTCCGCCCTTCTTAATATTAATTATAAATTCCAAGCTCTTCAAATCAGGTAATACTCCACACAGTCAATCCCATAATTAAGGAAAGTCTTCTCCCTTCAAGTCTTCTCCCACTCTGGTGCCTTTTGCACCGTGGTAGAAATACGTTTCACCACCACCAGAGAGAAATCAGTGGCGAGCCGCACGGTGGAGAGGGAGGTGTGTGTGTTATTTATCTAATCCAGGCATGCCAGACAAGATGGCTGTATTATTCCCTAGCGACAGAGATGGCCAGGTACACAGAGGCGCCACGACCGTAGCAGAGCCGTTGAGATTGTGAGTCTCGACGGATGCCACTGTACCGGTCCGCGCCACGTCAGTACTTTTTTTAAGGAAAGTACCGAAGAGAAAGATGTTTCGCATAATCAAGATTATCTTGCGATTACAAATTTTATTATACATTTTTGTTCAACGTCACATCCTGAAATAGACTAGTAAATAATGGCCTCTGTTCCGTAACTCATTTTTTTTAATCTGAGCTATACAGTAGTGATCGATGATGAATGTTTAAAAATTTACATGAGGAAAGAATATTGTGGTCAAGCCTCGTGCGAAGGAATACATAATAAAGGACTGTTTGATCACAAACAATAGCTAAATGACTATGACATTAAAGAGAAACACTGATGGGAGAAATAGAGGACGCCTAGGTAAGAGTTAAGTGGCTGCAGAAATAGATCAGTACAGCAACTTGAATTCTTTAGAATAAGACAGAACAAAAAAGATAATACCTAATAACAATACTGTTTTTGTTCTGCCACTGAGGATATCTCATCGTAGAATGTGCGAAACATTCAGCGCTAATAAAAGTGTGCTAAACTGAAAAACAATGTCGTCAGCAGTACAGTAATACTACAAACCAAGAAAGGTTACACGATTTTTAACCTACGAGCTCTCTTGTACTCGCTCTTTGATGACAAGACCGGCGCGGCGCTCTTAGTTTTGAAGAGAGAACTTCTGTCCTTTCTTTTACAACTGCAGAGTTTTCCGCAGACTTAATTGGCTTTTATAGTAACTTATAACGTATTTTTCCTTAACAGCTTAACAACTAGGCCTACGTATACAGAATATTTAAAACACATGCATCATTTTAATACAAGGAAGGGAGTGGCGCTTTGTACCCGCTTAGTGTCCGAAATAATGGAAGCAACGCAAATCGTAACAGAAGAAACTGCTAATCATTCGTGTAAACCTCACCGGTGTTGACAGTTCTGTAGTTAATAAAAAGGAGTGGCTAATGGGAGAGCCGGCGCCGGTTCGAGTCTTGCCCGGAGGCCGATTTGAATCGTCTGGCTTGGTACTGTAGTCACGCTCCTCCGGGTTACGTTGTAAGGCCGACCGATCCACTCACGCAACGCATACATATAGATCCTCCTAAGGGATTGTATTAATTTCGCCTTAGGACTATTCCCCTCCCCTCCCATCCCAGGAGTGTAAAAATCTCCAGCCAACTGAGGGGAAATGAATTGAAACGGTCAGTTGTAGTATCGGTGGGTAGGCGTTGGGACAAGGTACGTAGGCGTGCAGGAAACGTGTATACCTGTTGTTTGTTTCTCAGGAGTGGCCTGCTTGCCGGACGGCGCGGCGTATTATTTCATAATAGTCTCAATTAAAACACTCACTGCAACACTCGTTCACGAGTTACAAGGCAAACAACGACGATACATTTAACACGCTACACCGACAAATTTGTTACGAGTATACATAATTTACTGGACATAAAAAAAAACCTCTACAATAAATATAATAAACGGTTACTTATACCGTTAAAATTTAATAAAAAATAAAACCGATTCAATGAATATAAAATTAGAATATTCATTCAACAGACTTCTGCAGAACTCATGCCTTTCACTTTTTCAAGTACTTTGTTATATGAATGACTTCAGTTGTATACACATTCTGTAAAAGTTAAATGACAAATGGACAGACGTTTTTAAGTATATTTACTTATTAGATGTGTAACATCTTATAAAATAATACGTTTATAGATTTGAAAACTTGAGACTTATTTCATCACCTTTAGATAAGCAACCCGGTACGTAGGAGCAACGTTAATAATCGTAATCGATGGATAAAGAGAAGGCAGAAGGAGAAATATTTCCTCTTAAAAGTATCTACTATCACGCCTCTCTCCTAGGTCCTTAAGCTTATAAACACAACTAACTTAATTATTAAATAATAAAAGTCAGGTATCGCTCAGAGTAATCATCTTATGGGATTGCAACTCCCGTTTGCGTCCATGGAAAACACTTACACAAACCGTATCCATATAAAATAAACAGTTAACGAAAGTGACAGTTTATTTGTAGTTTTAAAACGAAGTATTTTATTACATTTTTTTTTCAAATACTTTAATCTGGAAGAAGCTGTCGACTGAGTGCTCATTAGTGTGTTGACTCGTGGCAGGTTCTGCTCCTGTCGTGGGCAAAACGTAACTGATTTTTCGTTACCGTATCCTTAAAGACAATGGACAAACCAGTGAGTGGTGTCCCTGGCTAATAAGATCTTTGTACCTAAGCGTTCGGAGTCGGAATTAACTACATTTCCCTATGAGAGAATATATAACCACGTATCGTACACCATGATACCTGCTGAGAGAAGTACCCTATGCTTGATTAAGTGTGACACATAAAGAACGTGTTTAATCCATGTATGTAGGCTTAATGAAGCGAATGGCGTTTATAACAAGCATCATGGTAATAACGTTACAATATTCCTTTCCCTTCAAGGATTATGTGATATTACCTGTTTCAGCAAGTGCACGCCATTTTACCTCGGTCTTCCACTAGGTCGTTTCCCTTTTGGCTTGCGAAAGTGCTTACCTGGGTAGTCTGTCAGTTGTCATTCTTCTACAAGACGCAATCATCTGTTCCGTACTCGTTAGTCTACAGTGATAACGCTAAAATAATAATATAACAGTCACCTAACGCAAATTTCAATTAAGGTCTACACAGTAATACACGAAGAAAACGTGTGAAAACCTGTGGAATACACTTAAAATACGAGAATAAGTAAAAGATATGAAGAAACGATGAACATTCCTAGCACGTAACAACTGACTGCAACAGTGAAATGTCACCCGATTTAAAAGGTCATAAGGTTTTTAGGTTAAACGAGGAATGGAATCAAGAGATTTTTTTTCTTGGACAAGAGATTTTTATTGTACAAAGTATGTACAATACGTAAGTAAACACCATTTTACTAAAACCACTCCAACTGTAAGACCACACAAAATACCGTTACAGCCTTGCAATTATTTAACAAAATAAGAAGCGATGTGTGTTTATTTTTGAATTGACGAAAAAATAAGACTATACGGACGGAGAGAAAGAGGAAGATAGGAATGTTATGGCGACATGGAAATGCAATCACACCACGATGAGCAGGGGCGCGCGTATTAGTCTTAATGTGTCAGTCTGATTTCGCCACCCGCATCCTAAGTGTCAGTCTGATAAATTCATGGCACTTATTTATACACCGCAGCTACTACACACACCCTCCTAAATGTAATATTTTAAATCTCTACTCTTCTCTGTGTGTCTCTCGCCTTAGCGCTGTTTATTTTTGTCGGAACGATTCATATTTTTGTTAGTTAGTTAAGACGGAAATATCAATTCTGGAAACAATTTCTTCACAAAAAGGTGTGTATGTGTGATGTACGCGCACGCACGCATGCACACACAACAAAACTCTCCAACGTACGCGAGTGTGCGAGCGTGTCACTGCATTTTCCATAACTCATGTTTACAGGATTAAGTGTAAGGCAATTTTTTAAATGTCAAATTTATAACTGAATTATTATTTCGTTCCCTAATCAATGGTGCCCTCTTCCACACGCACAACATATGCCAATAAAAATGGGTTATGAAAAATTGTTTTGTTGAAAAATAGGTTCAAAAAGCACGTTATATATGAAAACAGTTTTTTCTGAATCAATTAATCATTACTTCTATTCGACTTACCCTTTCACTCTCTATTTCTTTTATGAATTTGCTAACTGCTATAATTTTTTATTGTTCGACTAAGCTTTTCGTCATTACTGACATCTTCAGGTCTTAAACAACAAGACTCTCTACCATTACACACACAGACATGCACACGCGCGCGATGATTTGAGTACATTAATTTTCGTTTTTCTAGTAAAGATACTGTTCGCTTGAGCTATATTCGCAATGAATGCGTGTTACCGATGGACGGGTTAGGAAAGTTTCGTGTACGTTTAAAACAACAAGACATTGAGAAATGTACTATCAGATTAGTAAAAGACACACGCCGAAGAATACTATTGCACAGTTAATTACAAAATATCTTATGGAGAATGACATCAAGTTCCATTTTTTATGTACCAACAAATCTGTTTAATTTTATTTTACATCCTATTAAGAAAATCGGCATGGAGAACAGCGACCGAGATTTGTGATCTTACATGACTTTCATGTTGTAAGATTTATGTTTAAATAATTTACTTGAATTCGGTTCGGTAATTTCTAAAAAAATATCGCCCACCCTCAAATTAATGTCACTATTTATAGATATTTTTGTTATTATGGGGTAGTCGTTTAATATAATGTTATTTTCAGTCACTTTATCCATAAAAATTAGGTAGGCTTATTTTATTATTATAAAGAAACCGAATTACGCGGATAATCATCCCTCCTCCGAAGTGCTCCGAAGTCACTCATGGACGCTGAGCATCTTGCAGAGGGTTCGTTGTTCGTTCCCTAAAGACGAAAAGTCTGTCTATGAACCGTTCCTCTGTAAACACGTGGAGTTACACTGCCCAGCGATTCACAGGAAGCAAATCCTGGATCCACGCTGGACACTTTTTCGGCTTGCACGCGTTGTGTTGGTGTGGGTTTCGGCACTTTCCATTTAAAAAGCGTGCAAATGTAAGAAAATAAACATGAGTGAAGCCAGAAATACCGCGAATTGTGTGTGTGTGTGTGTGTGTGTGTGTGTGCGCGCGTGTCTTGCCTGCCTTTTTATTGCGGTAATCATAATAATAAAATGGAAACGTAAACATTACATAACTGAGATATGCTTGCCTGCCACAAACGATATATATTTCCTCTCATACATGATTTAAATTAAAATGAAAAAATATACAATTTTGTTAAAGTGAAATGAAATGTTTCCATAGAAACTACTTCTTTGTTGTCAATAACGTAGTACACATACAAAACTTATAAAACTTTACCTCCTCCATCATCAACTACCACCATTTTAATTTATAAAAAAAAATTACCCCCTCCCCCTTCAACTACCCTTTTCATTTATAGATATTTCATCTACCTTTCTACAGTGGATTATTATGACCTTCTTTTCAGGATACTTTATTTATCAAAATTCAGCACTTTACTCTTGTTAAAACGTAAAACGTTGCAGGTAAACTACCCCTTTCCCTTAATCGATCTTCACCAAAAACAATAGGCCTTGAGTCCTCTACAATTCATGGCTGTAAGCAAAAAATTA
Organism: Magicicada septendecula; assembly: GCA_034769895.1. Classification (NCBI taxonomy): domain Eukaryota; kingdom Metazoa; phylum Arthropoda; class Insecta; order Hemiptera; family Cicadidae; genus Magicicada; species Magicicada septendecula. Next base: position 565,456,362 of record CM068368.1, on the reverse strand, counting down.
TTTGATTCTGTTTGAATGTGCGGCTGTTATCGTTTGCCATAGAAAAAATTCTACACACAGATACACAGACACAGACACTTTCGAAAAATTACTTTTTTCATGTTTTGATGGTAGTACAATCAGAATCTGCCGTTATCTGGAACACGATTTTTTTCGGCATGACCATACACTTCCATTTCCTTATGGAACATGGAAGTAAAAATATGAAACTTTCTTCCGTAATCAAGTGGTGCCATCAAGGTACACAGGCAATCATGTATTATTCTCTAGCTTTCGACGCATAAAGAAAACTGTTTCTGAGGTATTACATTACAGTGATGGGTGCAACGGTTGCATGCGTCGGCCGCTCAACACAAGTCTGTAGTAAGTGAGATCGTGTTCACACACGGCGGAGCCGCATTCACAGTGATGCGCATGTGTTCTATATTGTGTAACACTACGTATATGTTGGGTATATGTTAAGTGAGGACACTGGAGATTTAAGTACAAGAGCCGTATTGATGGACACACCCGTTTGCCTTCTAAAGTATTGGCAATAATCGCAAAGAAATAATGAAGATTCTACGAATTACGAAATTACCAACAGAGAAGAAGACAAGAAAAATGTACTGAGCAGCCGAAAAAAAAAGTAAATATGCTGGCGCACCGTGTGGTCAATCTTATATCCACATTGTAAATTTCATTTTTTTAGCATACAACGTGCGCGTGTTCATCTGATGATATCCCTTATTCTCAATCTTTGGCATTTTACCAAACTTAATTTCAAATTAAACTAAAGTCACTGGTTTGTTTCTTGTTTACGTTTATTTTTCCTCATAAATAAAGAACTGTAAAATGTAGGCCTATGCTCTGTATGACGGTGGTTGGCGTGTGGACCCTTGGCCTACCTGCTGCCTCTCCCCCATTGGAATACTTCCGCCCGGACTCGACAGCAGCTAATTGCCGCGTGAGTCACCTCACTGTGCGTCCAGTATGAAACAATTTTTTTTTTTTTGCCTCGCCCAATACTGGTAAAATTTTGTTATATTTGAAATCAGCGAAATAACACGATGAAAATGACACCAAACACGACTAAAAAGTATTAATAAATAATACAAATAAAGTCATTGTAATTGTTCAGTCATTGTTACTTTATAACGCCAAATTTTTAATATTCCAAACACGACTAAAAAATATTAATAAATAATACAAATAAAGTCATTGTAATTATTCAGTCATTGTTACTTTATAACGCCAAATTTTTAATATTCCTTAGTCGTGTTTGGTGTCATTTTCATCGTATTATTTTGCTGATTTCAAATATAACAAAATTTTACCAGTATTGGGCGAGGCAAAAAAAATTGTTTCATACTGGACGCACAGTGAGGTGACTCAGGCGGCAATTAGCTGCTGTCGAGCCCGGGCGGAAGTATTACAAATGGGGAAGAGGCAGCAGGTAGCCCAAGGGTCCACACGTCAACCACCGTCATACAGAGCATAATAGTTTCAGGCGAATTTTCACCCTTTCTCAGCTTCCTATTCGCCTCCTTGGATAACCTCCCTCGGACATACGGACATCCTTATCCCCATTTGACCCAATTCTGGAACCTTTTGTCAGATCGTTTTCTCTTAGATAACTCCTAAGTGGGTCTAAGACTTTTGTGCTACTACTTTTACACTTTTGCATCTTGTTAATCGGCCCCGCAGAATTGATAAGGAAAACCCGTGAATACCCAGAATTACGTGGAAACCAAAAATACCAATAATTCTTTTTTTATTTTGAAGAGATGAACGTGAAATTTATTGAGCGTTAATTTAGTTCATTAAATATGTTTAAATATCTTTACAGTGACCGTAAAGATACGTATTTTATGTTCATTAGGAAGTGGGCACTCTACAGGTATTACGGTAAATTAGCAAACAGTAAATTCTACAAACCAATGTGAAATATTATCTATGAATTCTAGGGAGTTCTAAACTGCAAAGAAACACCTTCCGACGACAGATTAAAGAAAGATTTAACCTAATCACATTTTTTAAGTTTGCTCACTGAAGTGTATTGTATTACTGTCTGTTTCATCCGGCACTTGTTCATGTACTTAGGTATGAATAAATATAACTTCGAATTAATAAATAATATAGTTTCGATTAAAGGTATAAGCACTAAATGTATTCCGAATTTAGAGACGAAATTTTCTGATAAGAAAAAAACTTCGTGTAATGTGTTTATCGAAGGAATTATCCTAATCTCAGTTAAAATATCACAATACAACATGCTTAAAACTGAAAATATTACATGTTCCTGATTACTGATCACAAGAGCAAGTCATAAGGTACTTGGCCATAAGCACATTTAATCTTGATATCGTATTTTTAATGCGAATAACCGTACACATTAATAACTTCGCAAAAGTTGACTTACGACTATTGTTTACCGATCAACAAGCGTTTTCCTCTAAGCTATCTGATAGATTATAAACTAACTACCCACCTAAAACACACGCGCGTGCACTTGTTTTGATATTCCATTAAACCTGAAATAATAACAGGAAAAACAGACTACCGCCATAGACAATCCCAGAATTGACTAAACCTACAGTCCTTCACAGAGAACAGTGACTTCACACGATGCAAAACGTGTCATATAGTTTCAAAACTTCACACAGAGACACTGTTAAAGGCATTTCAGATTTACTTTGAGGTTAGAAGGAACTTGACAGATGACAAGGAGTGTTTCAGAAAAAATCCTACAACAAATCTGACCGAAGATTTTAAAAACGTGTTTATAGTACTAGTGTAGCTAGTTCGTATCTTGAAACACAACAGACAAATGTGACGTCTAGGAGACACAACAGGAAATAAAAAGCAACAGTGAGTGCGATGGGCAACATGTCATCAGTTGGCAATTTATCCGTGGACAGAGGAATTTCTGTATTGAATAATAAATAGTTGCCGTCGCCACGTACGCAATACCTGCTAAATGTCTATATGTCGCTGTTACGAGCTGATGAAAGTCAGTAGTAGAAAGATGCGACCCACGCGTCTCTATTTGTTGAAAGACCAACACCAAGTACAAAGGTTGACGAACCGTACACACAAAAAAAGGCTATTTTTAACAAGTTAAACAAGTGTTTCAGATTATTTTCATACCAAATCGGATTGCCTTTGTGAAATTTCATGGACTTTTCGTAGATTCCTTCTTGTTAACAACAGGGACTTTACCTACAACTTTCCCGTGAACAGAAAATTAGGCACACCGTCAAAGACAGGGTAAAGCTTATGTAAGTAGTCTGGCCGAAATTGAGAATCTGGTGCTAACTCATTGACAAAGTTCAATCGTACAACATGAAATTATGAATTTTCTTTCATACATATACATTTACCATAGCAGCAAATTAATTTAAACCATTAATGAATCATGTACGATGTTCTCTTTACCAAAAATTGTTAACAACTCTCGTATAAATAAAATTATACAAAGTGGATACTGAAATGTTTTAATTCGCACTGAAGACTTATGATTAAATTATATACGTTCACAAACATTAACTGCATGTAATCCTGTTAAAAAAAAGTTTCTGTAGTAGTGTTAAAAACCTCAGTATATACGAGTAGGCTTGTTGAAAAATTAGCATGGTAAACGAAGACATTTGCCTGAACAAAAATTTCGATCAAGATGAAAATTTGGATTTATGTAGCTAAAGATGTATACTTTAAAATAAGAAAACCTTACCATCGCGGCGGGACCCCGTTTCCGGGAAAATCGATCGGAAAAGTCGTGATTGTTGGTTTTATTCACGTAATTGTTTAAATAATGAAAATAAAGCAAAACGTTTCAAATAAATGTTGTAGCTTATGATTTTATCTACAAATTTTGTCTAAACAATTTTTCGATATCTGAATTAGTTTACGTGATATAAACGATTTTCCACGTACTCTCGCTATACTACTCGTGGATGCGCGCGCATCTCCAAAATAAAAAAATTTTCAAACATGTGATTAATTAATCGATAACTTGGGATATTTATCGAAGTCGGAAAATTTTGAAAATGACATAGGACATAGAGAAAAACCTAAGCTTTCACGTGAATATATTTACATATTTCATTAAAGAATTTATCATATACAAAAATGTGTTTAAAAATGGGCAACTACATCTTATGAACAGAAATTTCGTATTTTGTCACAACTTTTTTGAAAATCATCAGAATGAAAATTCCTTCTGGATTTACTTTCATTAATGTTTGTATAATAATAATATTAAAACGAGAAAAGGATTACTGTTAAGGGGGGAAAATGATCTTGCGTCGATGTTTGGGTTGTTTTCCATTCTTATTTTTAAGTGTTTTTTCCGGAATTCATTTATCAATATTTTCAATGTGAATTAATCAAAATCAATAAAAATGTGCTTATAAGTACTTAAAAGTATACTCTTTCGAAAGGATTAAATATTTTTTCGGTACACGTAATATTTTTTAAATTATGCTAAATTATTATGCATAGGTACCAAAACTGGCCATATTTTAGTAAAATAAATAAAACTTTTTCCAAAATGAATATTTTTGTTTGAAAATTTTAGAGCATATTAAAGAATGCACACAAGAGAGATTGCACCTATACAGAGAATACACCTATTGTAAAGGTAGAAATGAGAGGGCCTACTAAGTGAGGTGAAAATGCAGGTGTCAGGGAAAAAAGCGACCTTGGTATCTGAGCGCGCAACGCCAGGCGGAGTGACGTGTGGCGCACTCAGGGACCACGCAGGCGCAGGACCTTAAACAGCCGGGAAGTTGGTCAGTCTTGTTGTTGCATGATTGTTACATAGCTGACATTTTAAGGTTATTATTTTTTGATAATAAACAGTTTGCGTTAACAATGAGTAAGAATTGTGAAAAAGTTGATAATTTCATTTGTGAAAAAGATTTAGAAAATGACAGTGAAGAACATGTTGTTCTTGTGACACGTGGTTTAGAAACATTAAAAGCTGTCAGTATTGAAAGAAACGAAATATTGAAATGTACTGAAATAAGCAGTGCTATAGTAGTAAATATATTTTCGGCGTGTTCAATAAAAAATGAACTTCAAATTAATCATAATTATGAACGTACTCCCCTTTTATATTTTTATACAAAGTGGTGGCGGTAACTGATGAATTTTCAGCATTATAATATTCGGAATAGTTTATACAAACAATTACATTGATCATTTTCCTTACAGAATTTAAGAAATAAACATAAAAGTAGCTACAAACCCTTAAGGTGCCGAAATTCCCCCACATCTATCGTACATTTTACTACATAAATTGTGTAGGTAAAACTATGAGGTATACAGTAACATTCTTGTTTTTTACAAATTGTCATTTTTTAGAAGCTATATACCAAAAAAGGAAAAAATGAGAGGTGTGAGTGGAAAATCGGCGTTATCTCCGTAACGCATTAATATTTAAAAAAACTTTTTTAACCAATCTTGCTGAGAAAATCACGAGCTACAAGATTCATATACAATTTCGCTATTTCCATATTTTAAATGAGTAGGACGGAAAATGAACGCTAAAAAGGCCGACGCGCGGCGGAAGGTCGTGGAAAATCGTTTATATCTCGGAAACAAATTAATGGATCGAAAAATTGTATAGACAAGTTTTGTAGGTAAAAGTATGAGGTACCACAGTAACATTCTTGTTTTTTACAAATTTTCATTTTTTAGAAGCTATATATCAAAAAAGGAAAAATGACGAGAGGTGTAAGTGGAAAATCGGCGTTATCTCTGTAACGCATTAATATATCAAAACATATTTTGAACCAGATTTGTAGAGAAAATCACGAGCTACAACATTCATTTGTAACATTTTTCGCTATTTCCATTTTTTAAATGACTATAACAGAAAAACGAAAGCTAAAAAAGCGGACGAGCGGTGGAAGGCCGTGGAAAATCGTCTATATCTCGTAAACTAATTCAGATATCGAAAAATTGTATAGACAAAATGTGTAGATAAAATCATAAGCTACAACATTTAATTGTAACATTTTGCTTTATTTTCATTATTTAAACAATTACGTGAAGAAAACCGACAATCACGACTTTTCCGATCGATTTTCCCGGAAACGGGGTCCCGCCGCGATGGTAAGGTTTTCTTATTTAAAGTATCCATCTTTAGCTACCTAAATCCAAATTTTCATCCTGATCGAAATTTTTGCACAGATTTGTCGAAATTTTGTCTTCGTTTACCATGCTAAATGTGTTTTTAGCAAGCCAAACAAAATGAGCCTTATTTCCTGTAGAAACAGCCTTTGAGCAACCTATAATTCTGATTCGGAACAAACCATTAATGCTGTCATACGTACAGAAGTATAAAAATTGGGACTACCAAATATTTTATACACCTTTTTACAGAATACTGAGTACAGAGTCAGCGTCCGAAGTACCAACAAATAAATTCATATAAACAAATTAGGCCTACTTCAAAATCTACTAATTCATATAGCGAACTGAAGCTCTCAATGAAATGGTAAAGATTGACACTTTCAAAAAGGCAGAAACTTATGAACCACTTTGGCGAAGATGCGACTACGAGTTATCTGATTTAAAATTTCAACATATATTGATAAGATTTTTCGGATAGTATCAAATTGTATTTAAAAAGTAAAAGAAACAAATTTCTTCAATTCATTTTCTGACCAAAGTTTTTTTTTTGCATTGCAACTCTTTATTTTTACTACCGACATTATTGTTGACGCTAATATTGTACATAATGTTATTTAAAATGAGAAAATCTCTTATTCCAAACATCTTCATCCGCGCGCCTTTACTTCCTTTGTCAACGTGCCATACACACTCAAGGCATTTGTTTTTGTTTTCTCTGTCACAGTTACGGCTCCTGACTTCGAAGAGGTCATCAAGAAAAATAATATCTCACGAACGCACAAACATCACATCACCACAGAAAGACGAGCATCCAACGCAGCAGATGCTTTCAACAACGAATACGAAAAATATTAAACAACTCATTACTTTCTATAATTAGTAGTTACAGTACAAGGCAAGGTGCTGACAGTCGCGTTCATTCAGTGTCATGTCCGACAAGAAGGCGCGCATTCTTTCATTGAGATACAGTAGTCGCTAACCTGTGTTAACAACTAACTAGTTTGATGACCGGGCTCTGTCACCGTGTGCGCTCGTGCTAGCGCGCGTAGGCGAACTTGTCAGCATTGATTGGTGCACAGTAGGCGGATGGGTTACCACTAGACGTGTGTGTGTGTGTGTGTGTGTGTGTGTGTGTGTGCGCGCGCGCGCGCGCGTAGAATCGAACAACAGTTGTTCATTAACTAAATGTATGTTTGTCTCTTTCTCTTTCCCTCTCTCTACGAAAACTTTCAATTTTCTTGTGTTTATTTATAAATATGACTGCACACCAAACTCACAAGAAACAAGACAAATTAATCTGTGTGCCGGATGTGATAATAACCTCATCAAACGTGTTCTGTTGCGACACTCGATATGACAAGGTTCACGTTACATAATAAACGCTCACGCACGTCTCACAATGCACAAGAAACGTACAGTAACTTATTGTCATTTGTCAATAGTCGTCGAACCTAATGTTTAGGTGAACAGTTTTTATGTTGGCATTGCCAGAAGTAGGGTACTCAACAATTGTACACATTTCTACCCAGAATGGTCTTTACCGGGAACTGAGCTGAGTCGTCGTCAAAGCTCTGATTACTTTATGCCGTCTTTCTCTATATTCACATACAGTCCATTTTTTTATTCTGAAGCCCGTTATCATTAAATAATATCATCTGGCCTACAGAGATCAAGAAACATACACAATGCTGAAAACAATAATTATTAAAATCTGGATTATAATTACAGTGATAATTACATGCTAAAAGACCAAACGATATCAAAATCATCATCATCCTTGGTGCTACAGCTCATTGCTGATTCTTGACGCCTTCTCTGACTCATATCGTTTACATGAGCCTTCTTCCCAGCTTTTTCTATGATAACCTGGTCTCCGTCTTTCAATGGGCTTCCATGCTGTAGCCATCCCTGGAAATATGTTCCTGTCCATTCGCTTAATACGTCCGTACCAAGTAGTTGCTTTTTTTCTTAATATTTCCAGTAGGCCTACTGTGTGTTCTCTGCCTTACCCTTCTTACTTCGTAAATCTTTTTGGGTATCTTTTGTAGTCTTTGTAGTCTTGCTGAGCGTCAAAAATTTATGTACTTTCACGCTGACTTTTTCAGCCAAATTTCGGATTCGTATAGAAGATTGACATGTATTACTGAATTAAAGATGTGTAACTTCATGTCTTTAAATATCTGGTCGCTTCAAAGGATTATGTTTAAGTATCCAATTGTGAGTTTGGGTAATTCTGTATTCAAAAGGCTTTTGCCTTTTTTTATTTTGTTGTTTAATATTCTTAGTTCTCCTTCTTCATTACCGAAACACATATTCATTTTTGTAAAATTAATATCTACACCTATAATGTTATGTGTTATGTAAAAATTCGAGTAATTTTAAGTGACAAGCAACACGCGCTGTAGGCGAAAAGTGTACCACGCTTTATACAGACGTTGACAAAGTCTGGAGAAATAAAATAAACAGCTTGAACTCATCGAGGAAATAACTTAAAAAGTAATATTATTAAAAAGTCACAACAATAAAATAAATGGACACTTACATTCTTTATTCTTATCCATGGATTTCTGTAGAGGCGATTCATCGACTTCAGCTTTGGGCGGTGATAGAGGGGGAGGTGGTGGAGGCGGGGGTGCCCCTGCAGCCCCCGACTGAGTAGTCATGTTGGGGCTGGGCGGTTGTGGTTTCACGTTGAACCACTCCGGGTAGATCCCGACCAAGGTGTCGACCAAGTCCTGGTCCAGCTGTATTCTCCACACGACCCTATCACTTTCACTTTGGCCGCCTTCTGCACACAAACCATTTAACATCATATAATACACATAAATAACCAAGATTAAACATACTTAAATGTATTAGATACAAAAACTAACAAAACAAATATTACTACTTAAATGTATCTGATAAATCTATACTGTATTAAGATAAATAAAAATAAGGAATATGACCATATATTTATGCAGCTAAACATTACGGAGTATCGTACGCTAAACAGCAGGAAATTGGACTATTGAATATACGAAGCCCGACCGGTAGCCTACTGTATTAGTATTATTATCTAATGTTGGTACCTTATTAGAAAATACGAAAGGGAAGAAAAGTAATTGTCCTGTGGGATTAAACAAAAAATAACGTATTGAAAAACAATGCATATTAAATGTGTTCGAATAAGTAATCCTACTAAATAGGTTTCCAATATACGCTTACACATTTTGAATATAGTACATAAATTAGGAACAGCATTGATGTAACCATGTGAATGCACTCGCACTGCAGAAGCAAGGTGTGTGGGGATATCGATTTTCGCAAAACTTGTAACCGGTGTTGTCTGTCCACGTACGTAACAAATGTACTATGTAGCCTATCACGACCACCAAGTTATTTTATGTCTTTTGGGACAGATCGAGTTATGTGGCGTAATAGATCTGAAACACACACACACACACCTAGTAATGTACAAATTTTGTAAACTTACAAATTGTTTTCAAACCAGACATTACAAATCTACTTCAAGCGAATACTTTAAAAATGATTTCGAATAGCATCTTGGGCCCGTGTTAGCTGATCACACAGAATCAGTACCTATGTTGATAATAACAGTTGTGTTGCCCGCATTCAAGGCAGTTATTGTAATTAAGGACCAGTTAAATGGTTAACAACAACACTGTAACAGATTAAACAACTGTAACATGTATTTATCTTGACAAGTAAAAAAGGTGGAATATTAATTAATTTCTTCTTTATGGCATCATGTAGTCCGGGTTTATCTGCACTAAAAATATAATGATACAAAGGAGTGTCAAATCCTTGTCTACAAACACACAGGCATGAAAATGAACCATTAACAGAAAACACTGTCTCAGATATTTTTTTGTTAGGTATGGAGTTTCCTTATGTTGTTACGGTTAAATATCTGCCTGCATCACTTCCAGTTTTTCTCACGTGATACCTGTTGTTGCTTTTATACGTCTTACACTAAAAATATGTTTCAACTTTTATAGTTACTAATTTTGGAAAGGTTTTATGACTCCTCCTCACTTGCAAGAGCTGTTGTTTATAGCATGCGGTTGCAAAGAGCAGTAAATTATGCTTGTGTAAGAAAGTCACGAACAGATACCGTATTCCCGAAGTCACATTCATTGTTTAAATCAATGATCACAGATATAAACAGCGGCTCACTTCCTCGAAAATATACGGAACAAAACTAATGTGATACATTCTACAGGGGCGAATTTCTTAACCGGAAACGGAAACAAATAGAACGACGAAATAAGTAGGCCTAAACCAGTTAATAATTAATTAAATTAAAATTAATTAAACATGTAACCATTTACATCTCAACAATACAAGGCATCTTACGACTTAAATTTTCTTCATACGTCCAATTTTTTTTCTTAAGTCCATGTTTCTAATTGATATAGAGCAATGCTCAAAGTGTAACACTTTATCAGTTCTTTCCGCAACCAAACTTTCACTAAAAGCTACAGAATACCATTGTTTTCAAAACGGTAAAAATGCGATAATACATTTTCCAATATTGTGATACAATGGGTTTGCTTACGTGGGCGTACGCATAGCGTGTTTGGGGGAGGGGGTTCAACCCGCCTACGGAAAAGCCCCTTTCAGTGAATTAAAAAGTCCTACAAATACAAATTACGTCATTAAGTTACCTTTTTAAAAAAGGTCTCAATATTATTTCTAATAGGCAATAGTAATGCACTGTATGTATCTACATGTATATTGTTATGAGATGGGTGACCACAATATTTATCACCTGATATCTGTAGAACCCCTTCCGAAATGAAACTCAGCATCCGCCCATGGGCTAAACACAATCAATTTCTGCTCTATGCTTAAAACGCCCTATCGTTCTTAAGCGCATCATGTTACCAATTCTAAGTGGTCAGGCGTCAGACTAAAATATCACAGCAATACCTGGATCATTATAGACTTATTGTGTGCGGCATGAGATGCATGACAATAAACGTCATACTACTTTCATTCAATTCTGATTAGCCCGATGCTTTAAACATGATGAGATGAAAGTAGGACGATTTTGAAAATGTAACAAATTTTCTTTAATGTTTTAATGTTCTTAAATTTTCTGTTATGTGACAAAACTTATATTGTAAGCATTTTACCGTTATCGCACTGCCGAGACGTGTACGACAAAAAACTCGATTTACTCTAGCTGAAGGACGTGTCATGGAAGTGGAGAGAAACTCAAATTGTAATCTCCGTCGAATATTTGGGTTTACCGGAATTAATACACTTTATTCAGATTCAAAAACCTAACCCTTCACTAATTAAATTCACTTACTGATAGTAAACAAGGAAGCAGTAACGCGAATAAGCGCAGTAAACAACTATAGTCTCAATAATACAGTGCAGGCTGTACCGAAGACAGTTAACTTTGACGCACTAAATCTGAAATTTTCGACTTTTGAAGGTCGATGCCTGTAAGAATTTAGTATTTTCAATTCTGATTTGTACGAAAATTTGAAATATGTTGAATTCAGTAAGAAACATGCGTCCGCGCATTGAACAAGCAAGACTAATATTTACAATATTTACAGTTACGGGATAGTAGAGGCTAACGCCAATAATTCGAAAATCACTATTCTTTCCGGTGCATGAAAGATCTGAAGACAACTTTGTCTTCTCTGCAGTACAGTTGGTCGTTTTCCTATCGTCTCTTGCGATCTGCTGTTGTAACCAACCAACATACAATTCTATTCACTGTCATCCTACACTACTGTTAATTTTCTGTTCCTTGTGTCGTAATTAAATGTTGATGAACAAGGATTGTTCCTTTTGATTAGTCAAGACCTTTATATTCAGAAACAGTAATACAAAAAAGATTCCTTCAGACCGATAACACGATTTAGATGCCTGGTCACTTTGTTTCTTCCGGTGTTAAGGGAAAGTTCAGAAATTTGTGATACATGCGACTTGTTCAGAAGCTCAAACATTACATGCGATACGGACTATCTGACCGAACAACAGTATCAAAATTCCAAAATCTGTTCGAAATTACCCGACGCAGGTTGTGCAAGTTATATACTTATTAATATAATGGTTATAGAAGTTCGTGCAGTTTTTTTTTAATAACACCCAACCTTGACAAGAACATCTGTGATCATATGCAAACAACAATAACACTGTAACAACGACAGTAAGCAACCATAATTTTGAATCAGAGTCCGATTGTAATTACGTGCGAGAAAAATGTTGGCAACACAAAGGCTGGTAACCAACAAAACAAAAAGTCCGGTCTTAAATTTCAAGGAGTGGCACCGTGGGTTTAGTAACTTCCCACGTAAGCGCTCCCACAGTTTTCCAACAATTTTATTGCAGAGCTGTGCAACGCCTACCTTCTGCCCAGCCACCAGACATCCACCTCACCGCAATCCAATACGTCTACGATAGCAAAGTATTATATACAAACTAAAAATAAACGAAAGACTAGTATTTAATGTGTTCAATCAAATGACTCTTTAATCGCCATCCTTTAATCAGGTTTGAATTTGCGGACGGCATAGTTTTCAGTGATAAACATTGTCTGGTAAAATAGTTTCCTTAAACTTTCTTCTGATGGCTGGTGTCGAGAAATCTTGTGTTTACGACAAAACTGCAAACTGCCACGCCGCAACACTAATAATTTTCGATACTTTACTACGATATTTTAATATACGTATTCTATGTGGCTCAATGTAGGCTATATTCAATGGTGCAAAATTGGAGGTTTAAGAAGAGTCCAATAATTTAAAACGAAACCAATAATTGAACTGACAACATCCCCTTATTGTCATAACGTTTCTGCGAAATGTTAACTCTAATTACAACTATTTACACTGTGTGTACACACAAAGACGCATAAATGTTAATATAAATACTGAAATTTCTACAATTTCTTAATATTCACAGATTAAGAAAATCGTTATAGAGAATATGTTTATTAGGCTGATATAATATTAGATTTAATGCTAACTTGTAAAAGCTACAATTCTGTCGCCTTTGAATGTTAGAGTCTTGTGTCGAAGCTGTATTTAATCGCAAACATAAGTTTTCTTACACATCGCTAAATTCGGGAGTTCGGTCAAGTCTAGAGGTAATACGTAATTTCTTAACTTCGAAGTATCGCACGCTGCAAACATTTTATAGCAGTTGTACGCAGCAAGTAGCCAACCTGAATGTGCTTTGAGAAGAGAATACTGCCGATGTGTTCTGAATATGCCAGCCAACGTCTCTCACTCATCGACTGGTACCGGTTGCAATACACTCAGCATTCTAACCGACAGACGAGTCCGCGTCCTGGATAAGAACAATTATTTTTTCAATTTTTAATGTTCGCCTATTCAATGATTTACTGATCTCAGTAAGTTCAATACTAAGTTTACTTGAGTAGTCTACTTACCGTATGATTAGAGTAACTTATTTTTGACATTCAGCTTCATACTGTATTAAACAATAATGACTGTTCTTTGAATCACGAAAATGTATTAGTTCTAAACAAGTGAGAAGTACACGCGCGCTACATCAAGCCGTTCAATACATTAAGACTACACGAGACAGTATTGCCCACCTACACATTTTTGGCTTCAGTTTGGGTATACACTTGGCCAAAAAACAGGCGAGTGCAATAAACATTTTACGAGCTGAATGAAGCGTAAATAAAATCTGGCATGAACCATGGAAACACCAAATAAATAAATGAAAATCACAAGCAGTACAGTATGAATAATTCTTGATTTGAGTTGGATTTTTTTCACTAGCTCCACCTAGTGGTAACAGCTTCACCTCCGTTTTACTGTAAACTGCTAAAACATTTACATTAGCATCACGCTCATACGTATACATACGTACAGTTATACAGTACTACGTTCATTTGGGGGAGGGTTGTATGACAAGCGCGAACTACAAACGGGGGCTACAAGATTGGTTTATGTTAAACGAAGACTACATTTAACAAACTACTAAACAGGGAAGGTTTAACAACATTCTAAACTGCTTCACAATACAACAATGAACTGAATTGGTGTTTCTGAAGCCCACTTTAACTTGACGATCTTTTTTTAACTTTTTTGAAAGAGTTCCCTTTAAATGAAGTTTTGGGTCTGGTGCTGATATGAAAATTGATTGTAGGCTATAACTTCTTTGAAGACACCGTGGGGACGCATCTAAAATAATTCATTCAATCTAGAATAAAAATTAATTTTTCCGACTTCCAGACAGATTTTTAAGCAAATGTACTTCCAAGAGATTTTAATAAACAGTTTGAAAAATCCTGTGCTCAGAGCACTTATACAATTGATGTACGTGAAAAACAGTAGTTCCTTTGTTAACGTAACAGGTTTGGTTCACTCGGCGAAATAACTGTTAACCACGCCAATACACAAAATGCGAGATTTGATAAAAACAATCGAGTAATTTTTGAATTTTCCGAGCTGGGAATGCCCGATAAAAAAATTGTTTACGTCATATTGGTACATATTTATGACAAAGATGTAAATTTTTAGCCATATGCAAGGCATAGTTTAGAATTCTGGCAGCTAATTTGCATACGTTGTTTTGTGGATCTGACGATTTCTTAATATCTTGCATTACAAGAGCAAAGAAACTGCATTAAGACTTTGTAAAATAATTAGACTAAATGCTCTAACGTAGTAAGAATATTAAATAAGCCTTACGCTGAGTCTAGTAGGCATGAACATCTGATTTACAAAATGGTACAAATTATTTCAAGACGGTCTTGAATGAGTTCAAAATGACGATCCTGTATCACGTGAAACTATCCGTATAAAACAACCAGAACAAATTTATGGAAGTAGAATTTACTACGTCAAGACAATTTATGCAAACAGCACCTTTACTTGAGCAAGAATTACTGGCTAAGAGCAACGATACTGCAATCATCTATTCATCAGATATAATCCTATGTGGGTTTTTCTCTTTCCAAGATTGGAAAAACTTGAAAGGGCAACGTTTCGCGATCGTTAAAAGTGTACAACAAAAGTCGCTGAACGACTCAAGGCTACACTACAGAATGCACTCCAGAAATGTTTGTAAAAACTCGACAACATAAATACAGAAGAATAGACACTTTGTTCTATATAAACGAATATTGTATGAACTTTGTGATCAAGCCTATTTTGTCCTTTGCCTTGAGTGGGTCGCCGATATTAAACTTACTTTAACAAAGAGTCACTGTAAAAGTCGGTTCGTTCTCTTTGTATTAACGTATTTTCAATTCTCTACGGAATCGGTAAAGAGTAAATAAAAAAAACAATACATGTAATAACGTAACACTGTAAGTTTAAACCTGCTTCCCGACAGGTGGGTCCCTCAGAAATTCATGAGTTCCATCGTATTTTCAAGTGATAGTTTCAAACATCGCTGTGTACGGCGAGAACAAAAAGCCAGGAGTGTACGCATGGAAATGAACCAAAACTTGGTCTAATTTTTCTCTTTTGCACTCATTTTTCAGTTGCAAGGAGTGTTTCGCAGACGCACAGTAAACTACGGTTTAGATTAGTATTTTCGGTTTAAGAAAAAATTTGATTGGTTTCGACTGGACTAAGCATTAAATGTTTGAATATAAAAATACAAAAGCAACAACACCAATAACGGAACAATACCGCATTTGTTTATGTTGAAATACCCAAAAAAACCTCATACGTAGTGAGTGAGACAATAAGTGAAGTCTACGTGATAAAAAGAACAATTACAACGGGCCTACGACAATAAAAATCCACATAAGATAACATATTTTGTTAAAATTATATTGGATTTGAATCTACTGAATGAATGCGAGGACAATGCATTGTCTGTACCAAGGAGGGGGGACACTGCGTGGGAAAGGTCGCAGTATGCGTGCGTGTAGGCGTGGTGACTTTGAGGCTGCAAGGATTGTTCCAGAAACCGAGTAGTAGTGTTAATGAACTATTGATAAATTCAGTATTTACTGTTTTATGTTAATAAACGGTTTGTTTATACGAATTCAACGCGATTCGAAGTTTACATTTGTCATTCCAGTACCAATGTGAATAACTGTCTTCGTGAAGGTATTGCACAAATACTCTTCCTAACCGCGTTTATTTCTGTCTCTACATCGTTCCGATGGACGCTACTTCATATTTACTTTGTGAGCGACACGAGACACAAACCATGTATTTTTATCCTCCATAATGAAAAAATAGTATAAGATACGCAGAATTGGAGTTTTAAGCCTTATCTTGATAACAACCCCAAACTCTGATTACTATACGCCTACTCTTAATCATTTCGTATCTTACATGTTGTTTTTTTTACATCTTTAATAAGTCTATGAAACACATATGTCCGCACCTTCGTCAAGTTGTGGAAACTGAACACTGAGTACGCTTGGCTATATGAGATTGGCCATGATGTGGTTGTTTACAGGGAATATGCGATAACAAGTGATTTGGTCGAGCAATATATGAATGTAGCTCTTATCAGCTAAATCGTGCACACAACTAATAACAGTTTCCTTGGAAAGTAGCCGCAGGCAACGTGTATTCTATAGGCACGTTGGCACTTTATCTAACATTTTGTACGAAGGAAGCTCTGATTCATGTCTTCTCAGAATATACTATGATTTGATTTTAAAGGAATTTGTTATTAAAAGATACTTTATAATGTGACGTACAAGTTTGAGAGAATGAGCGGCTGCCTCATTCCCTAAAGTTCCTCTAAAGGAACTTTAATGAATATAAATGACTCCACAGAGACTGAGATTTTGTCGTAGAAAATCTATCGCCGTTTTCAGAAATACAAACTTACCGCTGCCTTAATGCCTATAGGCAATAGCAAGTAAAATACACGAACAGACCGGAATAAAAAAAAATATCTCTTATCTAATTCTCAAGTTTTTAAACGACTTCCAACGTCCGTGAACTAGTTTCAGAAGTAGTGGAGAAGACGGAAAACGGTATAAAAGCACCAAAGAAATTGCATGAAATTGTCCGGTAAGTATGCTATCTCCATTTGAGAGTCGTACTGAAGATCGGTTCTTGCTCAAAAGAAAATTACTATTCAGAAGGTTTCTTATGATGTCAACTACAGTATTTCTATGAACTGCTTCTTCTGTATATAAGACAGGCTGCTACTTTATTTACACCGGGTTGAATTTCATGTAATTTTCGAAAAAATCGTTTACTGGGGCCTTCTATTCTTACTCGACCTATCGTGAGCAGTGTTCACTTGCAATGTCATTTTATTGCCACTCCACGCCTTTCTATATTCACAGACACGCATCTGTCTTTTGATTATCCACTAACCGTCCCATTACGATTATCAGTTCTTTACATAATAAATTTTTCGTCTATGCATTATCATGTTACTGAGTTAAAGGAAATTTATTGGCTGGGCTGTTCCAACCTCACACGACAGACGCGTCTCCTGAATACTAAGCGCGGTATCCGATTGATAAATTTGCCTTGCATCTGACTCATACCTTTGAGGGAACGCATACAAATCAGTCGCTGACAGACCTTTGTTAGTATGTCAAGGGACGTTCACTCAATATATTCCTTAGGAAGAGATATAACGTGCCTAATAGTGGAAAACTCCATAAAATAAACGGAAAGATAACTAACTCGATTTCATTACACACACATAAAAACAATGTACACACTGAACAGAGTAACAAAATCTAATAATCCGGCTAACGGAGACAACGAAATTAGTTCGGGAGGTTTAAACAGCTCTGCAGTTTCAAGGCCTTGTTCCTCTGTCCATGACAACGATTCAATTAGGCCCACTTAATTCTACGAGAAATTGCAAGACATTACATTTTTTATCAGTGAGAAGAGTAACCTTTTACTGTCAGTTAAAAGAACTACTCACAATTATCTAGTAATCATCAGTCTGAGGTTAGGAATACAATAAACTTAGAGAAACGTAACTTACGTAATATAGAATTTATTATAAAATCTTGCTAATGTAGAAAAGCAACTGAAGACTTAACAGCTTAGAGAATAGGTTAGTGCTAAGGAAACTGATAGTACATAATCAGATTCATAACAGATTTTATCTCGGCTTGCTATAAATATATTTGGCGCCCTTACCTACCGAAAGGTTACTGGATTCGATAACTGGCTGTTAATTACGAGCTCAATAATCTGCCGATAATTAAGACATTATGGCCCTTTACTTTCGAATGTCGGGTATAATTCCGTGCAAGTGTCACAACCTCAACTCAAATCTCACTAAACCATATATTATATATAAAATTGTTTCTTACGACTTTTCAAATTTACAACACGTGTTTAATTTTATTACGTCTTCGGTTTCCAAAATAAGTCCATTTATTTTTTTTGTTAATTTTTAGTAGGTGTACAGTTATTTTAATTATTACGCTAGTCGCTTGCTGTATTATATAGCTTCGGTATTCTAGAATCTACTCGAAAAAACATGCTCAAAAAAGCACACAATCAATGTAAAATCTAGGCTTAAAGATTAGTGACTTTGTGCTTCTATTATGTGTTAGTGACTCATACAAACATAAAAGCGGTTGAGGGTCCAGAAGTAAGTCCAAGTGTACCGATGTGTACTCTACAGACGTAAACTATAGTTTGTCTACTGTGCCCGTTCGCGTTATTATAAACGTGGCACATACATTACAATGGAACTGTAGATGGATAAGGCGTTAACAGAAAATAAGAAAATCGATAAGTGAAAGAAAAAATTTTAGAAGTGGGTAAAAAAAATCTACATAAAGGTATAGGAAAGATTATCAAAAGACATTTTACAGCCGAGACAACCGACGACGACGTACACAAGAGACTTCACACACTATTTATCAAGGGGAATGACAACGGAAATTACTTTTTCGCAATGCAATTTTTTTTATAAAATGTTTTTGATATATTTGATAACGTATTCAGAAACGTTAGGACATATCACGAGATGTTTGTACATACGATGTACGATGTGTGTGTGTGTGTGGGGGGGGGGGAGGGAGAGGGGGAGAGAGAGAGAGACAGGAGAGTAGAACTTAAACAATTAATTGTACATGAGGAGTCTTATAAAAATATAAACCTAACAGGCACACAGCTGACAGTTATTAGTAAACAATAATAGATAGCCAGAGATCTAGGACACACACGCCGTGGCGGTGCTCATAGCTTTGATCATGGGACACACGATCCGATCTACAGACACCATTTCCGTCTCGCGGTTTATTACCTGATCGTGCTTACCGGCCTGCACTCGTACCCAAGCTTAATGCTAGCAAAAAACCTGCAGAACAATAAAAATCTATGTTTTACATACGTCAGCTACTACGTGCAACCTTAATTAACGTCAACATTAAACAATCAAACAGTATTATAATAAGAGACATTTACAAATAAGAGGTTAATTTATATTTTATCCTTGAAACTACTTAAGAAACAGTAATCTCAAACGGGGTCTTAACGCATACGTACACATTTACATGTATAATGTACCAGCGATAAAAGCCGGCTCTCTCTCGGCTCCCAAAGCTTACGAGTACTCTGCTTACGAGGACAGAAAATCAGCAGTGTTACAAATCTTCAATTTAAAAGGGGAACGTCAGTACGAATAATGGGATCGAAGCTCTTTCTGAATACCACTTTGGTACTTTTATCTGGAGTGTAATTTTTTTTTTTGGTGTGCGGTATAAAGCGTCAATTAGTATCTTCCTGGAAATAGTCCACAACAAAATTTTAGTTTATTGGAAATTATAGAGTGAACAAATCGCAAAATCATTTTTGATCGACAAGGTAAAGGATGTTCTTCTCCTCAACCCAAGGGTTGGTGGACATGCGATATATCTTCCTTTCTGTGGACAGCCTCTTGATCATCACATACATTCTTCCTCCTTTAACCCTATCCATTACTCCTTACTGGGCCTTCCCCTCCCACTACACCTCTCGATCGGGGTGGTGAACCAGTTTGAATGGCGTAGCAGGTGACCAACCATGTTACTTCTCTTTTCCATAATGGATCCAACGAACATCCTTTTTCACCCACTTTCCTCAGAATCTCATCATGGTAGACGTAAAGCCTTCCTCCAACACCACATCTCAAAAGTTTCAAGGCAGCTCCTTTCCTCTGTCCCAAACGAAGAATGCAAGTATATCACCTTAAATAAGAGTATGATATCTTTCAGATTTCAACATACATTAGGCCTGCGCAGTGTTCTCGTGTAAACGTCTGTTATAAGTGCAAGTCCGTATCAGATTGTTGCGCTGCAAATTTTACCAACTTCGACCAAGAAAAACAAAAATATTAAACCGCCTGGATAGTACTACATTTGACGTTCCTGTGAAGTCATCCAGTACATGTCGAAACGTAAGGGAACGAAACGGCATAGAAGAACTGAGTCATAGACCGGTTAGTCGCTAATACCGCCCGTAATTTTAAAAATTATTAGTTTCTTACGTAATTATTACAATTCACATGACGTGCAAAAGCACGTTTTCAAAAGTACATTTGCAATATTAGAGTTGAAAAACATTGTAACATTGATGATACAAAACATGCTTTTGAGAAATGTACGACACGCGATATAAGTTTTAGTATTTGCATAAAAAAATAATTGTTTCTGTAATCATTATGGACAGTCATTATTTCGCTGAGGTGGATGGTTACATCTACTGCGACACCTACGTCTGGCGCTATAACTAGTACAAACGAAAATAGTTTATTGTGTTTATAACTACTACATTATAACTTAAGGAATGAGCTCCAATAAGAACACACACACAGACACACAATATTAAGCTAGCAAAGCAATCAACAAATACGATAACTGAGAGTAATGTAAAGCTAGAAATTCTCGCAGATGTCCGGTGAGATATTAACAAATTCATCGCCTGAGGACGAACGTACGCTGTTTTAGAAAGTAAACCACACGAAAGTGGTTCCGTATGCTACGGTAGCAGCGGCAAGGTGAATTTTTTAACACGACCACTCTTGTAACCCCTTGGCAAACGCAACGTCCCACACACATGTGACTCGCGACGGTAATAACTCGTCTAGTTAGTGCTTCGAGCGGCGGCGCATCGACGCCTGTAGTTGGATCCATTGTGAAACATCGTTCACGTTAAAGACGCACGTTACGTGAGCCGTGGGTGGTGTTGTTCTAAGCAGACAGAACGCCATGTGGTCTTATTGTCTGCCAGTGCGTGTATAAGACGTGTATGCATAACAACATAACAAGTCAATGTTACTTTCTCTCTCTCGACTTGTTACAACATTTTGTCGACGTTTCTTAACAGGACGCATTAATCATGCTTCGCGGCCGATAGCTTAACGTTCGGTGACAATATTTTACTGCGGCAAACTCATTCCCGTCGTTATGCCAGTCCTGTCACTTGCAACAAGGAGAATTATCCGTAAATGACGTCACACGACTAGCGTGACGCTCTAATTGACGCATAAGTACAATACTTTTACCGGTTGACTACCATATTTTATAGATATTATCGTTAACACAAACGTTTCGCCCATTCTACGATGTGGCGTCTTCAGTGTCTCAGCTTTTCCATCGAGGATGCAATATGACAGAATGGGCAAATCGTTTGGCGTTCCCATAAAAGTAGTAGACAATCGGAAGAGTATTGTGCCGCGTACTATACAGCCATGCTATACAAAGGGAACGAACTGTAAACTGCAGCCTTTCTCTTTTTACTAAGTGAAACTTATCCTTTCTTTCCATCAAATGTGGAAATTTCCACCTGTTGCAAAGGACATGAGCATCCAAAGACTCTTGTATCCCAGACCAGTTCAGACGAATGTTTTTTTTCTATTTTGAGCCTCAAAATGTTTTTACGAAAACAGAGTGGGGCATAATTGTTTTGACACCAGCAGTAACAAATACATTTTTATTGAGCGACTTGTGAGTGATACGTGCAATTCCTTAAATCTACGCTGATAATGACGTCCACAACATTGAAAAATGTAGCTCTTCAGTACAATAAACGTTTCGTGAAATGAAATGAAATACCTAAGTTGTAAATAGAATTAGGTCTTTCAAAAGAAAGCAGAGACGTATTTCCCTGCGTAGGCCTACGATTAACAATAACAGTGGGTGACTATAATTAAGTCGTCATGGTTCGTTGTTCATAGAATCTGTTCGAAACATTTTTTGAGTAAAGTATGAATTAAAGCAAATATAGCAATACAGCAATTCTCTCCCTTCAGACACCTTTATGTTCAATAGTTTGAGAGTCAATGTATGAAGCCTGGAAACATTTACAGCTAACAAATAGAAGAACAGGCGTTGATGCTTACACGGCAACAGATAATCTGATATATCCGTCTTCGTGAGAGGGGGCGCACACGCGAGTTATCGAAATCTGCAACAAAACTCAGTATGCTCCCTAAAGGAGGCTATACGTACTAGACAAGACTAGACCCTAGACTTGCTTCCTATGTGGTACTGGCACATGGTCAGCCTCGGAAGCCTATCGTATAGCAACACAATGGGAGATGGGTTTTGAAGCAAACGACTTCATTCACAACTGAAGTCGGCAGACTTACCAAAATGTTTATATTTTACGCTAAATATGAGAAGAGGGGAAGAGACAGACCCCGACAGAGACTGAATGATGTATGAGAGTAACAGAACAGAAATATTGTGCTGAAAATTACAAATGCCTTTAGAGTTTTAAAATATAACTCTGTCAGAAATAAATTAAAATTAAAACAAAATGCCTTAAACATCCGTAATTTACACAAATATATATTAGGACTATATATTTTGTGTGTTTATTAACTGTGTATACATTTACGTAAACTCAACGCTTTGGCTGCCCAATGTATAAATGTCTACATTATGTTGGTTGAGCACATAAAGTTCATTGACGGCCCTTGAACCCACATGTTGACAGAATATTATAACAAACCGAAGGGCAACTCTATAACAACGGAAGCAAATTAGTCGCATGATTTTTGTAATATGCTGTTGGTTAATACGAGTCTCAATAACTTCAACAGTGACCAACTATGCATGCTAGCTACTATTTCGTACGGGAGATAACATCTAACGAAATTTACTTTCACATGAGTTAAATCTTTAAAACAAAATATGTCGATAAGAAAAAGTAGATACTATAATAATAAAATTAACCCACGTCTTTAAAAATATGAGAAAAATTCTATACTTCCAAATTTGCTGATAATGCATTTTTTTGTATTCTCGTAGACACCGTTATTCATTTGCTAAAATGAACTAGTAGAATTATTGGGTACAAAACTATAACAATCCCAGACATGAAACCTAAACATCTAAACAACAAAAATCCATTTAATGTACCACTGCGTGTTATTCACAACGAAATTACTACGTTGTTGAATAAATAAAAAAAAGTTGACTTTCTAGTTTGAAAAAAAAAACGACTTATTTTATACACTTAAGTTTACATGTTACTACAAAAAAATATAGGCCTACACACATATTATGCGCAATTGTTATTTATTATATTTTAAATAAATGTTTTAAATAAATAGTAAACATTAAGAAGTCAAAAATTAATAAGAAAAAATGTGAAAACTTTATCATTATCGCATTACGTAGGCAACCGAAAAACGCTTTGAAGTACCGACATAATGTGTTTTTTTTTACTCGAAGAGTTCTTCAGTGTCACTTTTCCCTTTGTTTGCTACCGAAATGCTATTGTGTATTGTAAATACATATAATGCATCAACAAATATGCACATGCTCTTTGGTACTAAAATACTAAAATAAATAATAAAACTTTAAAAATAAGGGATACTGGCACTATAAACACATCGTATTAATCACGATAAGCTCCTGTCCTGTGACTACGTGTATAATTGATGCGTAACCTAGGTTAACATCAACGTTACAACAATTTTT
Organism: Magicicada septendecula; assembly: GCA_034769895.1. Taxonomy (NCBI): domain Eukaryota; kingdom Metazoa; phylum Arthropoda; class Insecta; order Hemiptera; family Cicadidae; genus Magicicada; species Magicicada septendecula. The sequence goes on along the minus strand of CM068368.1, from coordinate 565,432,370 downwards.
TAAGAACTGATAAAATATCGGACACGGCCAAAAAACCCCGCCCCAGATTTCCTCTTTCGTCCCTCTCAACAAAATGCTCGGGAAAACGGATGGCAACCCTCCATAAACAGACATTTTTGAATTTAGATTGAATCCCTATTTAGTCTAAGAAGGGAAATTTTAATGGGTAGATATCAGATATTTTGATCAATTTGTAAACGAGAAGCATACATACTCTACACAAACGGAAACATAAAACGATAGGTGTTAGATAGAATTAATTCTATATCATTATTAAACAGACGTTCTAATTTAATTAAAAAAAGAACATATTTGTTATATCTTGTATAACAATTTGATTTGTGTATAAGGTATAGATTTGTTATACCTTGTGTTTTATCCATCGGTTTTATCCATGAAAAAACCAACATGGAATAGTGAAATAATAAGCGGATATGACACCGCATTTAACACGACGGGCACGTTTAGCTTTATATAAATAAGATATGCAATCGGTCGCCGAAAAGGTGCTTTGTTTATATTTTTGTATAGTTCTACAGACGTATCCACAGTCTTTGAGTTTGTAAGATTCGTGAAATCCCAGTTACCGTGAGCAGGTTTTTGGCTCGCGAGTTTCCGATCATTTCCTGCGAAATGTTAAACTAAACAAAAGCAGAAGTTAACACAGTATTACTTATTGAATGAGTAACTAAATTTTTAAATTTTAGATACTAAGAACGGTTGAAGATGTCATTTGTTTCATCTTCCACCTTTCAGAAGATATACACTGTGCTTGATTACTAACTGCGACGCTAGAATGTAATACTGCTGACTTGGAAAGTATACACCTGAACACTTTCAGTAACAGAAAACCATACTACTTGAATAAAATCTGAGAAATCGATAATAACTATTACAATTAACATGCTCGCTTCCTTTGTTACAAAAGAAAGAAGATCATTAAAATAGTAAAGGAGAACATCGTGTGAAGCTATGAAGATTACTAAAAATAACACTGTACATGTACGATTCGACGAAACTGTACATAAGACACGGAATGCAAGGAATATCCCCTGTTCTAAATCCTGCTTCATCTTTTCAAGTGTCCACCAATACACCGTCTATCTGCCCAGATGTATCATATATATCGGATGGGACATTCATTTCAACGTATTACCTCGAGTTGCACTGAACGATGGTGTACTGCAGGCTAGCAATACCTGTCATTCTTCATTTGTAATACGGTCCGTTTTCTTCTAGCCCTTGCCATGCCACAGAAAATTAACCGAAATTATGATCTTATAAAACTTCAGCTGTCTCTTTCACAAGTGGAACGTGAGAAAAAAATATTTTATAACCTAATTATCAGAGTTTGTTTCAATACATGATCATCAGTTTCAAAACTTATGTAGAAATGTACACAATAACTTATGTATATGCTTCCTTTGAATACCACTAAATTTGTTTTCTGGAGAGAGAGACATTCATCATCACCTCTTTACTTTTATAAATGATTAAATTATCGTAGGCAATCCGTTTATCATAAATTGGAAGAAACCATAAGGTACCATCAGTAGAACATTTTCGAGGGAGAAATTCAGTAAGAGCGCGTCTCTATTCCATGTACTCTATTGACGGTGTTACATAAAACATGCAATAATAATACCTAGATCAAATGTTGTATTGGTCTGATTCATAATAAAATTCTCCTTCGTGGTCCATCTCACTATGCTCAGGGACATACACATTGTACACATGTGTATACACAACTACGCACGCACGCGTGTAAGAACGTTTTACAGCCCATTTTATATACAGAAATGTCAAAATAAAACAGATCACAAAAATTCAAAGCAATTAGAAAAAAGAGTTCAAGGTACGTGAAAAAAGCCGACACACCAGTGTGGCCAGGCAGGTATTGTGCTACTAGCCCAGGAAAAATAGGAAGTTTTAAGGACAAAATTAGATAAAAGCTAATTTCTTGTACATATCGTCCTTGAACCATAAATTATAAAAAAACTAATGAGTCTACCACTTAAAAGTGTCTAGGGGTGGTTTTAAAGGGGTTGAAAGGGGTGAAAAACGAGTTTTCGCATATAACTTAAAAACGAAGTACTTTATCAAAAAATGTTTCAAATAAAAGTTGTAGCTCACAAAATTCCCTATAATTTGGTAGGTGTCACAGTCCTGTGTCAAAGATTGTTGGAACAGGCAACATTTAAAAATTGAGTATACTGTATTTTTTTGTATTTTGTGTGTATTGCATGTGAATGATCGTTTTTTTTGTTTTTTTTTTAAGAATATAAATATTTACAAAAAATTGAAAAAACAGATTTTTGATAAGTTCACATAATTTATTAACCCAGGTGAAATATTTTGAAAAAGTATCTTTTGATATTTACAAAATTGTAATGATAATAACAACAGTAAGAATAATATCGCAAATTGAAACAAAAAATTTATAAATAAAACATTGTTTAAATAAAAAAAGCAAATGGAATAATTATTGAATTTAAAATCTGAACATTTTTACTGAACTTAATGACGAAAATTAAAATGATGTAAAAATACAAAAAAAATAATCTTGAACTGTACACAATAATCTTTAAAAAAATAATTATATAATTAAACTCATATCAAGAAATGTCAAAATCAGAAACCAATCAGTTTATGAAATCAAATATGTGAATTACACAAAAGGAAGGTAGAATCAACACAAAACATTTACGAAAACACACACTTAAGATAAAGTAAAATTTTTACAACTGAATAAATAATTTGTTCACAAATATCAGATGATAAATTTAAATTGAATTAAATAGAAATTTTTTAAAAATATGGTCAGATTTTCCTTTTGTAAGAGTCTTTTTATAATAAAAATTTAAGTCACAAAAAGTCTTCAATATCACTGTTATCACAGACATTTATTTCTTCAAGATCATCAATAAGAAATTCACTTTCATTTCATCATCAATATTAATCTCTTCACTATGAGCAATATTAATAGTATAACCTGGTTTTTCACAATTCTGACACGTTGATCCTTGGCAGCGGCGTAGCCAAGGGGGGGGGGCTATTGGGCTGCAGCCCCCCCTTGGAATAATTATAATAATAATAATAACAATAATAATAAAAATATATAGTATAGTACGAAATATAGTGGACTGTACAGTATAATACAAAGTTACTGCACGGTGAATGATAAAGTGCGGAAAGCAAAATGTGCGATATAATGTGTATAGCACAATGTGTATATAACAGAATAGACAACGCGTTTTAACACAATTATCGCAAACCGCGCCAGCACGTGTAGGCTTGGCTCGTCAATGTGAGACGTTTACGCGACGTATACCCATTCGCCATTCGACAAACCTAAAGGATAAAATACCCTTTTGACTCAAACGCTTTCAATAATACGCGCCGTGTAAACAAAAATACAAACGAGCGGCGCGTTTCCAGTTACGTTTCTTTGTTCTTAGAACCAAATAATAGCCTAGAGGGCAAATCACTGTGTTACAAAAAAAACAAAAATTCATTTTTACTGGATAAAAATTTGGTGACTTACAGGCATTTTTAAGCTGAATTCAGATCTATGCTTTGATTTTTTTCTATCAGGGATAGTTCTTGATTTTTTAATTTTAAATTTTACTAACTTTTTTTATATTATTAGAGGTTAGAATGATTATAATAAGTGTTACTATTTAATTTTAATAGTATCATGACAATTGTAACAGTGATTTTAACCTTTTACTAGCATATGAACATAAGAAGAGAATGAAGGAAATGTTTTACAGCAATTTTGTTATCAATTCTAGAATACAATTAAAATGAGAAAACAATACAAGCACTCAACACTTTTGTGTATTTTAAGAATTTATTGAACTTCAAAGGAATATAGCTTACAGTTTACAGTCCAACAATGGTTACCAAATCAATGTAGCCAACTTTACTAGTTGTACATTACCATTTACCTGTATGCTAGGGACCTAAAGAGAAACTAAGACTGAATGTTTCTGTATCTATAAAACTATCCCTGATATGCTATTTTTGGCCTTAAATTTGAATTCAGGATACAAAAATACACAAAGTACACATATTTTCACTACAGAAAAAAATTTATTGTAACACAGTGATTATCAATGGCTAAATGGCTATTTACACTAAAATTTAATTGTTTGTGAAATTTCTTACTCCTTAGCGGAGCGAAGAAAAGCATTAATATTAGTTGCCATGCCGGTTTTCAATAATTTAAAAGACGAATTTGTTTTCATTGCTAATCTAAACTGCAATTTAAAAGTAGCTGAATAAATTTTACATTCTCTCTTAAATTAGAAGGTTAAATAAAAAGTATTTCTTTAATTCTTTCATAATTATTTTTCAGTTTGCCCATAGTCATTATGATGAAAAGAAAAGACAAAAATACGCTTTTTGACTACTTCCAAAAAAAGAACAAAATTTCTCCAACCAATGAAAATAATTCTTCAGAAGGTCATTCATCAATCACTAATAATGAAAATGTTGTCAATGAAACAACTGTTGAAAATGGTTCATCAGGGAGTGAAATTCAAAATCCAAGTGACACAAGTTTATATGATATTTCAAATTATGTTAATAATAAGTTAAATAATAATGAAAAACTTGATTTAATTGATAAATTATGGATACCAAATGACACTTATAAGTTTCCATCTACTACTTATAATAATCAAAAGCGTCGTTTTCAAAAAACTGGATAAAAAATTATGCATGGTTAACGTATTCCGCTATTGATGATGGAGCTTATTGCAAATTTTGTGTTTTCTTTGCAAAGGAAGAAGTCGGTTACAGACATTCCCAACAAACGGGAACTTTGGTAAAAAAACCTTACAAAGACTGGAAGCATGCTACAACTGAATTCAGTTACCATAATCAGTGCAGTATCACATTGAAGCAATGAGTTGCATGGAATACTTGAAAAGGGAACATCGGGGAAAGCAATTACCTGTAAATTTTCAAATAGACCGTGAAAATTTAAAACAAATTGAAGCAAATAGAAAGAAACTCGTACCTATAATACAAACTGTTATTACATGCGGAAGAAATGGTTGGCCGTTACGTGGACACCGTGATTCTGGAATTTTTGACATTAATGAAGATGGAATTAAGGGAGAAGGAAATTTTAGAGCATTGCTTCGTTTGCGAATTCAAGCTGGAGACGAAATATTAAAAAATCACTTATTAACTTCAAATAAGAACGCAATATATATAAGCCCAGACATACAAAACCCAATCATAAATTGTTGTAACAAAATAATAATAAAAAAGCTTGTATCTCAGATAAATGAAGCGCAGTGTTTTACAGTTTTAGCGGATGAAACCGCAGATATTAATTGTATTGAACAGTATTCCATATGTGTAAGATATTTTAATGAAAATACAAAAAAATTTGTGAGCACTTTGTTCAGTTTGTCCCTCTTACTTCTACAACTGGAAAAGATTTAGCAGCAACGCTGTTATCTTCATTAGAAAAATTTGGGATTGATTTAAAATATCTTAGAGGTCAAGGCTACGATGGTGCTCCAGTGAATACTGGCGAACATGAGGGTGTTCAAAAATACGTCAGTCAAAAATATCCGACAGCAGTTTTTGTTCATTGTGTTGGTCACTCATTAAATTTAGTTCTATCCCATGCTTCAAAAATTCGGGAAATAAACAATTGTCTTGGAATAGTAGAAAAGATTTATTCATTTTTTGAATCACCAAAAAGGAATTCCGTACTCTCTAATAAAATTGAGGAATACGCACCAGAATCAAACCGACAAAAATTGAAACTAATGTGCCCTACGCGCTGGGTTGAAAGATATGATTCTGTTATCATTATGGTGGAATTGTTGGAGCCCGTGCTGTATGCATTGGAAGAAATAAGTTCCTGGAAGGATAAATCAACATCCTCATTGGCAGATTTATTACACACCGGAATTCAGAAATCAACTTTCTTAATTTCATTATTTGTAATAGAAAAAATATTTAGCTTCACATTACCATTATGTAAATACATGCAAAGTGAGAATATTGATTTATGTGCTGTAATTGAACACGTTGCAAAAGTTGAATCAATTTTTGGAAACATTCGCTTAAACTCTGAAGACGAATTTAAAATTATTTATGATAAAGCAGAAAAGCTTATTAGTAATTTATTTAATAACCATATCACCACACCAAGAATAGCAGGAAAACAAACATATAGAAGCAATATAGATTCAAACTATCCGGAAATGTTTTACAGAACTACAATTTTTATTCCTTTTTTGGATCATGTAATTTTTCAATTAAAATCCAGATTTTTAAATCATCGTAAAATATTAGAATCATTTCAATGTTTAATTCCAACTGGCCAATTTCCTACAACAGAAAACAACGAAAGTTTTAAATCCTTGATAAGTTTTTATAAAAACGATATGAACGTTCTAAACGATGAAGTTGCCCTTAGTGAGTATTTATTGTGGTTTGCAAAATATTGTGATTCATCAAATAAACCTTCAAATGCTATGCAATCTATTATTGATTGTAATAAGAATCTGTTTCCAAATATTTTTAATTTATTAAAAATAGTTGTTACTTTGCCAGTAGCCAGTCACTCCTGAGAGATCGTTTTCAACTTTAAAAAGGCTTAAAAATTATTTGAGAAATACGGTAGCGGAAGATCGACTGAATGGTTTAGCTAGTCTAAACATTCATTGGGAAATAAAAGTACAAGAAGAAGAAGTTATAGAAGAAATGAAAACACAGCCTCGACGATCAGCATTATGAATGTTGCAATATTCTGTAAGTTCAAAATATTAAAATACATCTTACAAATCTAATTAATCTGTTTATGTATACTTTATTTAATGTCACTTAAAAATTCTCAGATGGTCTTTATGAAAGGTTTCGGCATCAGTCAGTTCTAGGTTAATCGTTAGAAACTGAAAACCCAATACAGCATCAGTAACCCCGCAATGATCCCCTTTTGCATAACAGTCTCCCACATAAATAAATGCAGCTCACAGAAAGGTTACATAAAAAACTGACCAGTGGACAGAAAAAGTTTCACCAGTCCATTTACTACCTCCCACACTTGATTCTCCTATGGCTGGAATGTCTCAGAGGTGTGTTAATTGCCGATATGGTGCAGAGACCAATACGGACCTCCACCAAGACCCAAACTAGTTGCATTTGTCTCTAATCCAGGGAGCATCTGGAGCCTTACCTTGCACACTAGCCAAGAGAAAAGTTTTTAAGTGGTTATCCTTCCTCCACTATTTGTTATGTATATAAATATAATTTAATAATAATAGAATCTTCTGTACATAGATAACAAATGGCTCTGTCACTAAGAGTCCGCCAGAACGAACCCTTTGGGGTGCCTCCCCCCCCCCACTGCGCGATTATTCATCTTGTCGTGTACGGCCGCCCCTACTTAGCCCCCCCCCTAGAGAAAATCCTGGCTACGCCTCTGATCCTTGGCAATTTTACACCTAACGGTGCATTGCAATCCGGATTTTAGGCAGCGACAACGAAAAGTAGAACAGTCAGTCGTACAGACACAGGAAATCAAATTCAAATTGATTCAGGAGCTAGTTCTAATGTAGTCTTAATGGGCTGCAAAAAATTATTTTCCTTTCCCATCCCCATTCCTCTGGACTTTTATGGTTGCCTAACCATTTCTGACCATAGCGCGAGTATATGCGTGCCCAGTTAGTATATTTATGTGAAACAGAATTTTCGGCATAAATTACGCTTAGTAATTCAGGGAAGGGAGTGGCACCTTTCTACTACAAAAAGTAAAAATGTTTTTACTTTACTTTTGCAATACTTATGTCATTTGGTCTGCATTATATAGTTCCTTTCTGTACTTCACTGTGTAGAAGTTACTAAAAATGTGAAACACTATTTTATTTGATACTTTTTTGGACGAAATTCTTCATTTGCATCAGAAAACAAACATTTTTACATATTTCAATATGGGTAAAATCACCCTGAGATAATATTTTAAGTTAAATATTGACCGACCGGTTTGGTCTAGTGGTTAGGCCGCTGGCTTCTTTCAAGTCATTCCCATCTCATTACCTACGCACAAGCTTCGGCTTATGTAGGCATCATCCTCTCAAAAACAAACAAACAAAACGATCATTCACATGCGATACACACAAAATACAAAAAAATACAGTATACTCTAAGTTTTAAATGTGTCCTATTCCAACAATCTTCGACGTACAGGAATGTGACATCCACCAAATTATAGGGAATTTTGTGAGCTACAAGTTTTATTTGAAACATATTTTGATAAAATACTTCGTTTTTAAGTTATATGCGAAAAATCGTTTTTTCACCCCTTTCAACCCCTGTAAAATCACCCCAGGACAAATTTAAGTGGTAGACTCGTTGGTTTCGTATAACTTATGGTTCAACGACCACATGTACAAAAAACTAGCTTTTATCTAATTTCTTCCTTTAAAGTCAAATTTGTTGACTATTTTTCCTGGGCTACACCGAAAGTCCGCGTTGCGAAACCGAGATCGAGACTGAAACGTTTTTGACTGCGACGATATGAGCTGGCAGTCATTGTGTTTGCTATACGTGTGACACTATCTTTACCTCGTCGTTTTACCTTGTCTTACTTTATATACAAACGGTTTTTACCTCTTAACCGCTGCACGACAGAGTCACAGCCGTACCATAAATAATTACTAAGTAGAATTCTAATTCCTTCTCTGTCTTTGTCTGTCTGTCTATCTCTTTCCGATTGGCTGAATGCCATTCTAACGAAGCACGAATGAAGAATCTGAAACATGTGCCGTGACAAATGAGAATACAATATTCGCGCTGATCAATAATTTAATCCTGTGCATCGTGCTCTGTAAACCATATGTCATAAAACACGTTGTAGACCTATAACAAAGGCAGATTGTTACTCCTTGATTTCATTTTCAGTTTAGATTTTACTGTTAACAGATTAGAGTTTGGTTTGCCTTACGACTGTCTCAGTGAAAAAGAACTTCACTCTATGAGTAAGACACTCTGAACTGTCACTGTATAATAAACTGTAATTATACAAACAAGTTCTGAAACCAGTGCAACTCTGAGGTAGTAGCACAAAGAAATTGAACATCACTGAACATAAAAATAACCCAAACATTTCAAAATAAAGTGTTTCGTAGTCCTGTTGATGCATCGTGGTATGTAAGGAACGATGTCATCCATCGAGAGCTGAAAATACTATTGTTACTGTCGAGATCAAACGGCCTGCAGCTGAATATAAACAAAGGCTTCATATAAGTTACATAAAAATAATGAAGTACTACTAGTTCTTGATAATGCTGGACTTGTTCGGCGATTGCAGAGACTGAATCCATCTGAACTGGTGTACGAAAGCGAAGTGTTTAAAGAAATGTAACTATAATGAAGAAGTGTAACTATAGTGGGGAGGGCGCCAATGGGACGTTCTATACACTGCTGACACAACTGTTAGAATAAAATTGATTGATAGTTTGCAACTAGTTGCAATATAAATAATAAATTTTAAAAAACTCGTACGAGTATTCGCTTTCATCCAGTAATTTTTATTTTCCTGCCTCGTGTACATTCAACAGTCGCATGACACATGGGAAACTCAAGGAACAGAGATACTTTTAAGCGTGGAGGCGGGAGGGGTTTAACTGGTATGTAAACCAGAAGAAAGAGCCTTCATATAATATAATATTAATTATATTATTTTTACGTCAATAAGATTACTAAGAATACAATTAGGCCTACTAAGCGAATCGAATATTTTATACGATTGCATTTTAGCAAAATGTTTAACTGCATTAAGAGAGCTGAAAATATTTTATCAACCGATGTTAGGGTACAGATTAATTTTAATTTTTCCTCTAAATCTCTAAATTCAGGATAAAAAATTCTGGTGTATTAATCTCACCATTTAGTTTTCTTGTGAAGAAAATCATGTTGACCGGTGTAATTTATACATAAAAATACAACATTATAAGAATTTTTTTAACAAAGACTACTACGTTAAGTTGTATTGTTCTGATTTGAGGAAGATCTCCTCATCCGTTGCGGCCTAGCATTTACAAAAACATCAGACGTGTATTCAGTTATAAAGTTGAGCAAATTACAAATTTCGGACGTCTTCGGTTCATTGCTCTTGGTTATGAACATTATTTTCGTAATCTTGATAGATATTATTTTCGTTTTATTTGTATATATTGGATAACTGCATTCAGTTGGCAGGTTCATATTAAGGAGTTCAACAATCTTTTGACTGACAGAAGTATCGAAAAAATAATCCCAGATAAATAACGTAAATGCCAGTTTTATTTTATTTCCACGTTTTATTTAGTTAACAAATTCTTATTAGTGGACTGCCGATTCTACCCGATTAGATGATCAGTTAAGTTGCTCAATAGCGCTTATAAGAAGTCACTAGACACATGGTTTTCTATAAAAGTTTTATTTATTAAAAATAATTAGGCCTAACACCAAACCCTTTGTTCTCTCTGCCAGAGAATACAAAATTCAAGTCAACAGCGTGGATAAATTTTAGTAGTTTTACTTCTTTTTAAGTTTCCGTTTATTTAAGCTAACAAAAGATATTAATTGTTGCCAATTATAATCTTAGCGAAATTCCAAGCCATCATTTCTAACTGTTTCGTTAGAAAAAAATAAAATAAAAAAATAAAATAAAAAATATTACTTTATTATTCAAGCCGGTGACTTTGCCTGTCTGAGTCAGTAAACGAGAGGTGGGAAGGAGAAAGGGAGAGCAGGCGTGTGTGGGGTAGGATTATTGAGAAAGTGCCTGTAAAATAGTTATGATTCTGAGTGCCATATGTTTATAATTAACTGTCAAGGTTGTGGCGAGTGCTCGACAGACCTAGTACCGCCACTCACTATGAGATAAACAATTATATATCGGTTAACGATACACTCCAGAAACAGTCGACACGTTTATTTCGTTCAGTTACAAGTGATAATAAACAGTTAATGTGCATATCAATTAAAACGCGTGTCAAGTAGTGCGAATCGAGAGCTCGTGTTTATTGTAGTAAGGAGAGTAACTGGCAAGCAAAATTACGGTAAGCTCCGCCTTGTAATACTGAGTCATAATTCTTGATGACTAAACAGTATTCACTGTTGAACCCTATTACAACAGCATTATCCGATAATACTACAGCACAAGTATGTTCTTAAAAATCTACTTGATGACATTATAACTGCTGTCGTGGGGCATCTACTGGAGAAGCAAATCCTTTTTGACGACTAGATGAGGTGTACACCACAGAGAAGGTTTCCGAGAACCATGGTCTGCCAGCCAATCCATAATTAATATTTGCCTGTTAGTTGCAATAATTCAATAATCTCGAAATACTATGTAAAAATTTTGCAGGGAAGAAAACTTAACAAAAAAGAAACTGTAGTTTGAGAAAATCCAGCTTATTCAAATGTTAAGGAAAATTTCACTTTATTTTACTTTTTCTAATATACTTTTATTGTTATTTATTTACTGTTTCAACCGGGTTCAAACCCTTATTTATCGCTATCTTTCCTTACGAATTTTTATACTCTTCTTTCTTGTAATTCGATTTTCTTTTTTTCAAATTAGCAGTGAAAAATTATAACAGAAAAGAAAAATATAATTTTCTAATTCTACTCAGTACATGTTTTTGCTATCACACTCACAATCTATCAGGAAGAGAAATTCCTAAAGTTAGTACTCCAGCTTTTTCATCTCATTCGCTGTGTTTTCTTCTCCACACCGATGAGAGTAAATAACATGGATTTTGTGATCCGACAGTTTTGCACTCAATCGCATGCTCTAAGCGCGTCTCTACTCCGGTTCAATTCATCTGACAACAATAAGATATTTTCTGTTTTTGTTTTCAGTTTAATTTGTCTAAACGTTAATAATACAATATCCATTTTATGAACACTAATATCTTCAAAACCAGACGTTACAGAAAATTATAAGTTTCAACTGTTCTCTACGAAATACTATCAAAATGAAAGTTAGTTGTAAATTAGTATGAAATCACGGGAACGCTGAATTGTCGAGCGTGTAGGGCAACTGGATGAAATTACAGCCATCGATTTTGAAACGGAGAGTAGTATGAGAAAGAATTGGAGGTACGTGAACTGTACTAAACTTAAAAACGTATAAATGAAATTATATCTACTTCTTAGTATAGTAACAAGGACCAAAATGAAGAACCTGATAGGGTTATGTTAAAGCATGAAATTCTTACTTCAATACTTTATCGTAAAGCACAAATTATAATGCAGAATAAATAAGTTACACATCCCATGGACGGAAACGATTCGAAGCTCCCTCTGTCACTATAGTTTGCTTCTATGATTACAGGATTTAAATCGACAGTAATGCTTTAGTCTCAACACAGAAAATGCACAAAAAGCTTGCCATCTGTAAAAGTATCCGATTCAAAATAAGCTTGGTTTGATTTGAAACAACTGGTATATTACTGGCTATAAGGAAGAAAGTGACATCAACCTACAAATTATTAATACACATCTACTACCCACTGGAGTTTCCATATGAAAATGAAAAAAATATTACAGATTTTCCTATCATAAATGTACCCCAATATCACTAACAGTATAGCACAGAATACGAAACGAAATAATTCGCATACTCATATCAGCTACTACGTATTGTCTTTAGATATGTCAAAACTGGTTACATGAAGGACGTAAGAACAATAACAAGTATGCATATTTTAGAGAACACGATACACATTTTCAGTGGAAAATGATTTTGACAGTGATAGCCTAACTGAAAGTGATAAACGGATAACAGACTGTGTGTAGTCAACCGAAGAGCGTGAAAAAAAAGGGAAAGATATTTAATCCAGCTATGGGTCTTGATAAAGTAAGGAATGACGACGTTTTAAGGAGAATGTGGGAAGAGAGAAGAATCCTGAAGGTAATAGAAAATAGGAAAAGGAATTGGTTAGGTCATTGTTTAAGAAGAGACTGCTTGCTTACACCTGCCATGGAGGGTGTCACAGAAGGAGAAAAAAGAAGGCGTAAAAGAATGATGTTAATAGATAGCATTAAAATCATAGGGTGTTACGAAGAAACGAAAATACTGGAATGCGATAGGACAGCTTGGAGAGCTTTTACCATTTGAAGATCTGCCTTAGGGCAGAACACCAAATAATAATAATGGATCTTGTGATTCCAATGAATTTGAAAGCGTTAAAACAAAAATACCACGAAATCGAACACCCCTATAAAATGGAAGATTACACCTTCTAACTTAACTCGGTTTGAATACGCGTAAAAAAGTTTTTAACGAACCACTCAAGTCATAAACTGACTACATGTTTTATAAGCTCGAGACAATTTTCGACACTCCAATGATGTTATGGTAATTGTATTTGCTTGGAATCAATTCTGTGGATCGACCGTATTCGTGAGGCGCAATTCTCATTTAATCTTTATGAGTTGGTCACATAAAAAGTTATTGTACTTGCCGGTCGGGCTATCACAATGTAGTCAGGACAGTCTCAAGAATAACCAATAATATAATAATTAGAAAGAAACTATTAACATATAGTATTTATTTAATATTTATAATTACTTTACCTCAAGATATGTTATTTACTTATTTGGAACATGTTTCAGGAATCCTATTTTCCCATCCTCAGCCATCTTAATTTTGGATCTTGTTGAGTACTTGTGTTCCGGTTGGTTGTTGGTATGGTTTCCTGTTCGCTTTTGGTATTATTTTGTGTGATTGTGGTGTATATGTTTGTTTTTTGAGTGTTTCCGATGTTGAGTATTTTGAAAATTGTGTCGTGTTTTGTGTTGACTTGTATTTATTCAGGCATTAAGTTTGTTTTGTGTTTGTATATTTGTAAAATTTGCTATAGTAATATACTCTCGTACAGAAAGATTGCAGTTTTACGTAAAATAGCTTTCAAAATACAAAATTTGTCACGTGGGGGAAATCACTAAGGTAGTATGATTCGGATACTAAGGCACAGACCTCGACCTTGTCCAAAGTCTTTCAATATTCCGCGAATGTGTTTAGTTTCCTTTGGTATGCTGCATGATGCAATTTTTGTTTTGTTTTTTGTTATTTGCTCACCTTACTCATCTAGCAGCTTTGAAATTTACTGTCAAACCAACACTTTCTAATCTAAAATCAACTTCTTTTCATCTCTCCTCCACATTTATGAACAGTTTTAAATTTAAAATATGAGACAGTAAACCATATAATAAACGAGAATTCATTTACCTTGGTATTTACTGTACTGTGACTTGCTGAAAAATTGTGAAAAACGTTGAAACTAACTTTAAGTAATTTTACGGTTTTAATTTTAAATTACTTTAGTGTTCAAGTCCCAGAAACCAAAAATAGTCTGAATTATGACTTTACTTTTCCTAAGCACTAACTGAAATAAGTTACCGCTAAATATTCGTAAACGGGCAATACGTTATTTCATTGCATTATACGGAGAACTAAGGAAAGATAACTAGCTTAACGAATAAGGTTTAATAGATCGAGCGATCATATCGGCTGCATATTAAATCGAGCCACATTATAAACGTGATTAAATTGACGGCTGCGTGCACGAAGGAAACAGATGATGCAGTGATGTATACAGATGCATACATCAGTACCAACTGTCAAATTGGCTTATCTACTGCCACGGTATGCGTATTTATAGTACACAGAAGCATTCAGTATGCAAACGTCGACACCGCCATCACATAATGAATAAGTCCGTGCATTAGCTAACAACAAAGGCTCTACGGAAACGGTGACAGAATGAATGGTACTATTAAACGTTTCATGTACTGAGACTAACTGGTCCTGAATTTCTGTTATTACCTGCACTTACCATTTTCCCATTTGTAATCCACGAAATTGGCGCTTTGGCGTCAGGCTATATTCATTTCATTTCCAAAGGTAGATAGCAAAATGTACGATAGTCGCGCCACAGTCCGTCGCCTTTTAATTTCCCCACCGCTTGAGGCCGTTTAGTGGCTAAGCAGTTGTGAGGAAGTGAGACACAAGATCCATAAAACAGTGTTAACATCGCACCGATTCTACAATCGACTCATCTGTTGACGTGATATAAGAAATTATACTATAAACATGTATGTGAAGAGTAGGAGAGCTGCAACGTACATACGCTTATTCGATGCACGCTCCTTTTACATATTCTTAGTTACGGCATACGTAGCCTCAGGTCTCGGAACAAGTAATTACACGGGTATAAATTTTATAGCCAGCGGACGCATCGCAACCTATGATTTCGTTTGCATAGAACACCCGCTACAGAGCCAATCCTCTTCTCAATGCGTCTCCTGATTTTTTTACGACACGCATGGTAGCAAAGGTCAGTCACTTTGTGTGCTTTTCCTCTCTAAATTCACCTCTAAAGGGTTTCAAGGACATCCTCTGATTATCACAGTTCCCACTTTGTGTAATGAGAAAATTCATATGTAGTTTGTCTGGTACTTTTCCGATAACCGTACCCACACTCAATTTCGATTATGCGATTATTGGGATCGACAGGTAGTGAACATCGCATATAATTTTAGGTAGATAGGCCAACTAGAAATCGTGTTTCGTTGTCATATTTATTTTACGAGAAATGTTTCTAGCAATAATAAACTCCGATGTGTGACCATGACGCCAAAAGCTGACATATTAAGTTAACATGCAAACTAAAATTACACATGAAAACCAATATGCCTTTAAAATAAAACTAGCTTTTTGTGAAATTCACGTAAAAACTAGAAGTATGGCGGGATCGTCCTTGCCTGTTACTATACTCTACATGTCACCTTTTTTTTTTGACAGAACTTGTTTCCCACTAGTATTCGTCTTTTTCAATGAGGAACTTCGGGTATTATGGAATACCATTTTTATAATACTAATTGGAACTACTGTTGTGATCAAAAGCTATTTATATTACTTTGAGTCTATGCATTAATCTGTTCTCCATATTTGTATTCAACACTTTGAACTGATTTTTATTTGTTAAGATTCAAGAGCACATTTTCCAAAATGGGAAAAACGTGGGGTAATAAGGAATATTGGGGTATTATGGAATACAAAATATTTTACATTTAAAAACGAGTTTATTTTACACATAATGTCAAAAAAATCAAATTATTACAAAGAAAATAAACGAGTAAATGTGTACATTTGAAACATTTAAAAAATATCTTGTTTATAAGCACAAGTCTTTTTTTTTTTTTTTGATTTTCCAAAAGAATATTTAGCGAAACTTTGGCCACATGCACTAATATGTCATATCAAAACATTAATTTACCGTAGTAAATCTGTCATTTATCTTTGTTTTCTTTAGTATAACTAAGATTTTATACAAAAATCGCACTTGTAAACATCTAACATTTCTGCTCCCGCACAATCATTATAAGCCCATAAGCGACAAACGTTACACTGAACCCATAATTCTCCTCTTACATCATCCGAAAAAAATTCCCTCACAGAATACATTCGGCGTCTACATCATCAGGCGTCTTATCATCTAATTGTGGCAATTACAGGTGTGATGACACATCCGAATGGAAAGATTCATTGTCAGAGGAGTTGCTCAACAAATTTCTTCTTGGTTTGAATAAGTTCTTCTTAAGCTTTTTTTTGATAACAGGAGAATGTTTACTTCCCTTGACTCTTTTGACAGGTTTTTTAGGCAATGATTTCATTGAGTGTTTCGAAATGGCTTCTTCTAGTTTGGTTTTGTATGGGGAATCAGTTATAACTGCAGCTGAACCACTTTTCCGACCGCGAGATGAAGATTGTTTAATTTTCGGTGGTGGGGAAATGTGATAGGGAAGAACATAATCAGGTGTCTTGGAGCAGCCAGGTTTTGGCTCAAACATTGTAGAGGTTGCAGAAGTAACACTTAGCATCTGATGAATGACTTGCCTGGGATTCCTTCTGTTCTGTGTTCATTAACATTGTAGCCGTGTGTGACGTTGAAATGTTATCCTGTTGATTAGTAGAAGATTGTACGAGAGTTGAAGCAAGAAAATCGGTATCTGAGAAGACATGTATATTGACAGGGAAAATTCCCGTGGATCTAAAACCGTTTACAGCAACTTCACCCGTCTGTACTTTCAAGTATGCATGCCCAAACAACTCTGCAACATAATACTGGTTAAGAACACAGTCACTATGTCTCAAAAACTTGCGAATCTCTTCGCTATAATAAGCTTTAAGTGGTGCCATAAAAGACTTGTCAAGCGGTTGGAGCTTGTGTGTGGTATGGGGTGGTAAACAGACAATGACAACATTATTTTCTCTGGTCATATTGATCACATCAATATTACGTTTGTGACTAGTATGGCCGTCTAAAACTAACAAAACAGGTTGGTCTGGTGATGGTCTCACCGTGTGGATGAAGTGCATGCACCATTTAGTGAAGAGTTCGGTTTGTATCCATCCAGATGGATGGCACATACCAATGGACCCAGGAGGAGCTCCTCTCATTAATAGTTCGCTCATGTTTTTTCTTGGGAAATAAGAAACTGGTACAAAATCCCCTGCTGCACTCATACAAGCTACGAAAGTAATTAGGAAACCTTTTTCTGCTGCAGTTAGAAGCCCTACCTGACGCTTCCCCTTGAGCCCAACAATACGAGGAATTTTGCTATGTACAATAGATAAACCAGTTTCGTCTACGTTGTAGACTCTGTTGGCCGGAAAGTTATATTTTTCAAAAACTTGTTCAATTAAATCAAAAAATTTGGAAACTTTTTTTTATTGAAGCCCTTGGCCCTAGCGTATGATGATGTCCCACTTGGTTTTAAGATGCACAAAATGTTCTTACGACGGTTTAAAAACCATACAACCAATCCATACCAGCTAATCCGCTATCTCCACAGGGATGTGAAATATTATTTTTCTCAGCTAACTGAAAAGCTAACCTCCGTACGTCTGTTCTCGTAAGACCATGAAATAGAGATTCCATTTCTATTAAGTAGCTTATCAATTCCTGCTCGAGCTCTTTGCAAAAAAGTGGTTTCCGTCCAAGAGGTCGATCAATTACTGCTACTGTTGTGTCTGGCATTTCCTTTACCAGCCGAAACAAGGTAGTCCGTGGTACTCCATGTGTTCGTGCAGCCTTCAAGAAGCCCAGTTTCTTCTCTCTTACATCTCGTATAGCCGCCTGCATTCGCTCCTCATCCCACTACATTCTAACTGTGGGTCTTCCAGGTTTTTGCCTCGGCATTTCTGAGAAATTTCAGAAATAATTATACTTCGTTCACAAACATCTATAAATCATAAGGTTTAGGTATTCGTTAATTAATATCGGCCTACACATAAGTTATTAGTAATATGCTAACAGTCTAAATATAAATAAAACATACATCAACACATAATCTATGTATGGGGTAATACGGAATACCAGTATTCCATATTACCCCACATCACCATGTTGGAATAAAAAGTCAATAATACATCTACACGTTTATGTTTTAACAGAAAACGTATTGAAAAGTAAAAGAATGAACACTGTATTTACGAATTTCAGTCATTAAAAGCATGGCTAAGCATAAATATAGATAGCATAAAAGTATTACAACTTACCTACAGAAATTTTTCAGCCAGTGAAAACAAACAATTGCTTCTTACTCCAGTTGAACCACTGAACACTGACGCTGGTACCGACACTAACGCTTGGAGGAACACTGAACAAATAGTTACCGAAGTCGCCAATAGATAGAAGCACCTTATGGAGCCAAAACAGAGAAGTCCTTATTACCCCAATATTCCTTAATACCCCAAGTTCCTTCTACTCGGTTTTTGTGCAGATCACTGTAGAAGCAACCAATTCGAAGTAAGGCGAGGTGCTTTACATGTCTCACACTTTTTTTTTGTTTCGCACAATATTCGCTTCCAGCGAGGTTTTCGAGATTTTAGTGAATAACGTAAAAGATTATTGGCCAGCTCACGAATAACAAATATCGTTTTCATTTGTTAATATTTTTTTGTTTTAATCTTACTATTCAGAAATAATTATATTTTTCAAATTATGTTGTTGTCTTTTGTTAACAAACGTTATGTTCTTTGTTTTTAATGTTACTTTCTTTCAAGCATTGTGTATACACATAAAACGTCCTATTTTTCCTAACCATGGCGTTTATTTCTTTAAACAGTAATCTAAACACCAAAAACAATTTTGCCTAACCTCACAAATGAAAACAACATGTATCTTCGCTTTACATTAATATATGGTATAATATACAATTAGTACATTTCTCCTTCTTCACATCATAGTACGAGGGTCAGTTGAAAAGTTCGCGGAGCGACATCTATAGCTCAGTGGTACAACTAAAATTTTTGATATGCTGCAAGAAGCGTGAACAACTGTTAATTTTCAGATATATCTGTCAATTTATTCACTTTTTACCAACTGTTTGAAATTTTCCTATCACGCGTCTTTTTAGAATGCACAAAATCAAACATCGTGTTGTGATGAATTCTCTGTTAAAGACGGTTTCGCGCCAATGGAAAATCAAAACAAAATTGTAAGTGTGTTAGGTGATGCTGCGCCTTCAGAAACAACGGTACGTGGGGCACACTCGAGTTTAAACGTGGTCGTACAAGTACTGAAGACTATCCCAGCAGTGGACGTCCAAAAAGTGCAACAAAAAATTGCATTATTGAAAAAAGTTTCATAGGGTGTTGGAAGACCGCAGATTGAGAAGTGGATAACGTTGCTGAGATCACAGGTTGCTCATATGAGCGTGTGCATCATACTTAAACTCAAGAACTTGGTGTGTAAAAGCGTTGTACAAGATGGCTGCCGCATCTGGAGTTGTTGCATATTTTTGGGCGCCCAGTGTGACCACGTTTTCAATGCTCGTACGATCACGGGTAAACTCAAGTGCCTACTTACAAACCGTTGGTTTTGAAGTCGCAGCATATCCTGACACATTTACAATTTCGTTTTGAATTTCCGTTGGCGCTAAACAACTTTTAACAAAGAATCACACCACGATATTTGATTTTGTCAGTTTTTCAAAACACGTGACACGTCAATTTTAAACAGCTTCTAAACAATGAATAAACTGATAGATAGATTTGGAAATTATCAGGAGTTCACATAAAATACAAATCTTGCACCACACGAAAAATTTTTGTTTTACCGCTAAGCTACAGTTACCGTTCCGCGAACATTTCAACTGACCCTCGTCTCGATACAATCGCATAAACAAAACATGGAAAATATAGCGTGGGTACGGATATTGGAAAAGTACCGTTTGTTTAATCTGTACGACACATACACTAAATTGTGCATACATAGGTACGTATGTATGCGTGTATTCGTTTGGTCTTCTAGAATATACGAATAAAAGAACTATTCGAAAACTGACAACTGGTTTCTGCTAGTATTCGTACGTAAATAAATGCATTAAAATCTTTATACCGCCATGATAATGCGGCACATACAGTATTAATATGAACGCGTGCTGTAATTATGAAACAGAATATCGTAATCTGAAAAAGTGTCAAGAAGGAATAATGGAGATTTTAGTACGGCAGATCATGTGACGATTATTTTAGTCTCCAATATTAACACTGCTGTTATCACTATTACGTACTTACCCTACTCTGTTGTATAGCAATAGGGTTATGTATAAAAAATAGATAAACGAAAAACTACTACGTACGTGGTACTGGGTCGCAATACTGCTAATCGTAGCTACAATACTAAGTCAGGAATTCTAAAATTCAAAAGTTCCAAAGCATTTAATGAATGGTTTTCCACGACTCCTACACAACTCTTTTTACTTCCAAAATACTTTTGTTCCTTAAAATAAAAATTACAATAAATAACCGAGCACAGCGAGTTCTGTGCGTTTTACTGCCAAACTCGTTGCTTGAAAAAATACGATTTTAATTAAAAGTTAAAGCTGATAATCAGAGACGCTGGGGGGGGGGGGGTTCAATCGCACAAAGAACGTCTGTGAAGTTCATTACGTGCAATGAATACGTTATATTCTTTGATGTCTGTCAATCTATTGTTCATGCACCGGGTTAATTGTGGTCTTGTGGCACGCAGACACGGCCACCTTATTTCTTTTTAGCACATTTAGCCTTACGTCTTCATAGCCATGTGAGCTCAATAATCTTGCGTGTTCCAATACGGAAGCTAATTTTTTTTTAATTTCAATTTAATATAATCCACAAATTTAAAACAGTGATGGGTTTAACACAGTTGGACAAAACGCCAAATGTCTCGTAGCACATACAGGGCCTTTGATTCGGTCAATACGACGAAATACTGTATCATAATTTCTGCAGTCATACCGAAACTTTGTTGCAATCGAAATTTCTTTAATTCCAAGTATTGTCATACTACCGAATGAAAATATGAGATGCCCGAACTTCATTCGGCCTTTAGATGATTCGTCTACTAAATGCTAATCTACATATATTTTCTTTCTAATGTATCTTTTTACCTTGGACAGACTCCCTTTTCCTAGTCTGCTAGTAGGAAACGTCTGAATATTCTTTTTGTTCAATGCGATATGACTCTGGGAACCTAATATTTTGTTCTTACCTTCACAACATACGTTTTATCTCCTCCCGGCTGCTTGTGCTGCTTGCTTCCGTCAGAAACACTGTTAGCGTGGTAACGGTAATAAGCCAACACAAATGGAAACCAAAACTTTGGAATCGTTTAAAAGTTATGAGGTAGGAATAAAGTTATTTTAAGGACTTTTTGAATATTCAGTGTATTGTTGTCCACTTTTATATAACCGTGGGGATTAATTTAAGTTTTATAAATCTGAAAGAGAGAGAGAGAAAGGGAGGGAGAGCGAGAGAAAGGCAGAGACAGACAGACAGTCAGACATAGAGAGAGTATGCTCGGCAGTGTCAGTTTTGTTGGCGTGACTTCTCTGTTGTTCAACTAAAACTATATTCGTAACAAGGTGAAGGATGGATACAAAACAGGCGAATGTAAAAAACATCTAACAGGCCTAATAAATACGCGACCAAGGTGTTTCTAGTTAAGCCAAAACGAAAATACAGAAAAAATAAGAAAGACATTGAAGAGAAAACGAAGCGGAATTGAGAATCGGTGTGTAGGACGAAAATAATGAATGTAAAGGTGTAACTGACGGCATGTCCCAAGCGGCAGTGACGTGCGAGTACGGCACACGTAGGGGGAGGGGACGCTGTGAGTTTTTATTTTGTTGTGATTATGCTCACGAATAATCACTGATTACATACTTACTTAAGTAAACGTGTTCGTTAAGGTGGTCGATCAAATGTAGTGTCGCAGTGAATCTTAGAACTGTGAGACTCCGTCTCCAATTTGATATTTTAATATGATTTGAAATCGAATTCTACTGAAGGTTAATTAATTAAATACCAGCTTCTATTACAAGTATTAATTTAATTTATAAACTAGTTAGAAAAAATTAAATAATTCTGCTTATGTATGTATAGAATATTTTAACTTGTATGTGCAGAAAAGTTCAGAAAATAATTGCTGATTACAATTCTGTTGTTATCAAGCGGATACATTACTGAATCGAAAAGCTGAATACAGGTACAGATTTATTGTTTTCAATCAAATGGAATAACGCACTAGCTGAACTATTAGTATCGATCTGGTATACATCGATATACTAGAATAGATCGATTTGCTTGTAAAACTGGACTATTATTACACTGTTACAAATAAAATTCACAAACTGATAATACAATAAACTGAAAAAATAATTTCAAAACATTATCTCCGTTTCAACAAAATTTATTTAAGAAATAATTAACTATCCGTTCATATTAAGGCTACGTTTTCATCGATATTTTTCAGTAAAAAAAAAAAAAAATAATAATTTTTTAGTAATACTGACTTGAACTATCTTCATTTTGATTTTCTTTATCGAAAGAAATAGTGGAGTATAATCTCACATGATACATTACGTTTGTGTAACAGGAAAATTATTCGAATACTATCATTACCGTAATATTGTTTTTACATTTAAGATAAATTATAAAATTCCGTTCTGCAAGGACTCACGATACTTTTGTCAAATAAGAAAAGTTTATAGATTCATGAAAACTGGCCAAAAATAAATATAAAGGAGTGTTATGTCAATAACTGGACCTATTTACATAGCATATAATACTGTGAAGTTGGCAACAAAATTCCACGGATTACAATATACGTCAAATTAAACGTGCAATATTATCGGGCTCTTTAAACATGGGCATTTAATCTTAAATTGGTGATACACACTGTTGTGTATGCAGAATAAATAACCGAGGCAATGTTAAATTTCTGTCTAACCAAGTCAACGAAATTCATCATGTTCATTGAATTTAACAACGAAATTTAAATCCAAACAGAGTTAGGGTTTTTAAGTCTGAATAAAGTTATTAAAAAAATAATTGTAGTAACGTGAAGAATGACAAAACACAAATGTTTAAATTAAGGACTGGCAGAACAGATATTTTCTTTTAGAAAAGAACTTAGTGGTAACATTGAGTTAGCAAATAATAAACAGTAACTATATTACCGCAGGTAATCACCACCTTGACTATGATCAAGGTCTATTGTTACTACAAGTACTTGTTGTCAGTTCCAAAAAAATCGTGTCTCTCAGCAATATGCTTCTAGACTATCGGACACTCGTTCGATTACGACACATATACTTCCACGATATTTGTGCCCTTATCTTCTTCTTCCTTCGCCAAACCAGGGAAGTAATTGAGTTACATTCATATTATCCTACGCATGAAAACAAAACCATTGACACGTCACAGGCACAGCTTGGAAAAAAATTCTCTACCCTCTCAAACGAAAAATATCATGGGTGAAAACACCGGAGGACAAGTTCCCTACTTATTATACAATGAATTAATGCCTTTTATTATACTTTACGTTGTACGGGTTTAGTACGCGTTGCGGTATTGCATCAGGTTACGTACGCATTTGGTTTGTTTTGCAGTGGGTTTATAAAATGACAGAATTACATACAGTAATTCTCACAGTGTCAGGAGTACCGGTGGAACGGTTTCAGCCGATCCCGTTTATAAAAGATTCGTGGTCGACTTTCTGCTTAACAGTGACTCATAAATTTATAGCAGCGACTTTCTGGTTATAAACTTTACTTATTTTAAGAGTTCTGTCTTGTTTTAAGAGTGAAATGTCAACTTCATCAAGTTCACCTACATTGCCGCACGTAGTAATCACTCCTTATTCTGAGTCACTAGTCTCAGCGTAGCCTTAACGTTATCAATGTTGACCCCATTTATCCGAAACAACTACAGATATTAACCAGTTACTGTCAGTTGGGATTTCAAGACGCCAGGCACTTGTCATATTCCTCGCCCTGACGGTTTATTGGTAACAATCTGTCAAGTGGGCACGACTGCACGAACTATGTAGAATGTTACATTTTTACCACGCCGTAGAAAGTTTATTGCTGTTCCTTAATACAGTACAAGAACATTTCAAATGGTACGGTTTTACTTAAACTTGTCATCTGTAGTAATATTAATATAACATTCAATCAGTATGGGAGCAGATTCAAACTACTGTATACAGTTTTTTTAAAATGGTTATTTTTAATTTAGACTGATTTTCTTGTCTATCTTTGCAATGTACGAATACATGACCCATCGCCTATTATTTTCCCCATCCTTTTCCACAAATTAAAAATACTTTTGCGTGCTTCTATGGCATTCGCATTATGATTAGTATTCTATTTTCGTAGACGCTTAGTGCGGACAAGACCAAAAATAAAAGGTATGTACTATATCAAATGTTAAAAATTAGAATAAGTCACACAGTGCTGACTGATGAAAAGGAAGACAGAGAGGTTAAGTGACTTTCGTTTTGAATCCCTTTTTTCCACATAGGCAGTTCTTTCTACTTTAGTGACATTTACGATGTATCAATAACTAGTGCCAATAGCTTCTTACCGCAAAGAAAAAAACGTGAAAACTCTGAAAACCTAGTGCTTTCAAATAAGACCTGTGACGATTTAAATTGTACCAATAATCAAAATAATAAAAAATTTTAAAAATTAAGGTTGCGAGCTCTTAAGCCATTTAAATCTCACTGTAATAATATAAAAAAAACCTGTATGTACTCAGTATGAGAGGAAGCAGTAATTAGTTAGTAAGAAGATACTCTAATAAAAAGATAAATTGTAAAGAGTTATTAATATCGTATTTAACCCTTTGCTTGTGATCAAGCACTGACCTGTTGATTCCAGACTCGACATGTTTTCCGAGTCTTGTGTAAGTTAGAATAAGATAAAAAACCTAATGTTAATAATTAAAAATCTGAAGACACAGATAGTCGCTAAAACAACTAATTTAAATTATGTATATTTGTTTAGGGATAGTTTGTATAAATAAAAATGTTAACATAAAGAGAGACAGGGACTATATTCTCGCGCAGTAATTGCCCCTCTACCATTTTGTCCAGTACCAGGCGAAGGGAGCAGAATTTCGCTCTCTCGCAATGGTGACTTCATACAGTACGGACGTAAGAGTTATGCTCTTACACTATGTTACCGATATTTTCTTTTACCTTAATGTGGTATACAAGAAATAGCTGCTTAAAGCATATGTATGTGTTAACTAGTATAGTTATGTAAAAAACAAGAGATTTAAAGTGTAACTCGAAACGTAAAAAAAGGTGTAACACAAGATGACTTCGAACTTCAAGAACTAACAACACTTCCAACATCATACCTGGAGATGTGAACTATCAGAAGCCACAAACTCTAGTACACACGACAGAATATGCAGATCAGGACATCCGAGAATCTACAAGTACCATCGTAGAAGGTTCAACCTGCGGACTTTGGAGCCCTTTACTGACGAAGACCAGACCGAGATGACGACGTAGCTGTTCCTGTTTCCCAAGACGGATACCCCAGGACGAGTCTTCTGCATACCAATTAAAAGGTGACTCGATAGCCTGTCTATCGAGGGTTACTAATATTTGTTACACAACACATCTTGAAAGAGACTTTTCAGAAACTATTAACTTTGTAAAGACTAATAAATTAAATCTAAGAATTTAATGTAACTATTCTAACTTCATACGTTGTAACAGTTTATATGCTAATGTATAGTAATATAATTCAAGCAATAATACCATTCTTCCAATCGTTGAATAAAAGAAAGTCTTGCAAGCTAATATCATGAATTGATTATGACTAAAAGTTTTAATGAATAAATACCTAAGGTTACCCGGATCCGAGGTATAGCTATATAGAATCAATTTTGATCCCAAAGTTTAAAGAAACCTTTCAAATAACTTAATAATTGAATTAGTAATATCATGGGATCTGTCAGTAAATGTTTTTAAATGTTAAATAAAGAGAAGTCTTCTTGTTACACACATATGAGGAGTGCTTAAATCAATTGTATACCTTGCCATTGTTTCCTTACACAGTTAGTTAGTAATTTGTTATATTAATTATTTGTGATACATTCTGTTACAACGTAGGCAGCCCATCTAATTAACGGAGTTTAATTACGATGGGTTCCCTGGATTTGTAACGCGGCGTACAGACGTTACAAAACTGCGCCACTCTGCTAATTACTTAAAAGTTGTATAAGCATCGCGACGCAAACAAAATTGCGTCACTCTTTTTAAAAAAAAAAAGGAAACAAAGGAAAGAGTTTTATTTGTGTATGGAGTGTCACAAACAAAATTGCGCCTCCATGCGTAGATAATTTGTATGATCAATAACTAAATATATAATAGTGATCTATGCACTCAGAAAGTTACCTTAATAACTTTAATGTTCAAAACATATTTAATAGTTTATTAAGTTACGTAAATGATAGTATGTATAAGTGAAATATCCTTAGCGTCATACAATGCATATAGCTTTTGCATTCTATATGCCAGTAGGAACCTGCATTACTCTATATAATTACTGGCATACATGAATTGTGACCAAACATAACAATTGTGGTCAACCGAACAATCTGTAACAGGTTTGTTTACGACAATCCGTGACCTGTTGTTTCCTGAATCATTCTGCACAGTGTATGTCCAACAATATAGCTTACATACACTAGTATGTGTTATAAAAGAAAAATTAATTAAAAAAATAACTTTGTTAATAATAAAGTAAGTAAGTAGAAGTTCGTGATTTAAAACTTGTGAACAAAATAATTAATTGATTTAATTGAGAAGAGTATATGAATGAACGGAGTCAAAGTGTTGTCGAGCGTAATAATAATAATAATAGATTTGTTGAATAAGATTGTGCTCCCCTTCTCTTGTTTATACCGGTAGTTGTGTTATTCAGTCGCATTGTGTAGAGAACAATAAGAGTAATACCCCCTTTTCTCACTGACACACGCTCACCCTTCCTTTGTTAACTAAATACAGAGGGTGACCTACATTCCAGAAAACAGCTGATCGGCTATTTAACTTGATAAACACGTGTGTGGAATTTCTGTCTCTCCCTTAGAAGAGAAATGGTTCTTTTCTAATTTGTGTAAATTGATTACTTAAGAATTTATTATATATATATGTAATAAATGTGTACAGTATAGTAGTTCAAGTGTTTTCCCAGTGACGACAATTAAATAATGTAGTAACTTAACTTAATAATAAATTTATTAATAATAAATAAAGTGTGCTAAATAAATATGGTGATTAAATAGACGATAGTTCTAGGTAAGTTTCTTAAATCCCCCAAAGAAAATAATAATAAAGGAAAATAATATTTGTTTTAAATAATAAGGCTAAATAAATCTTGATTTAAACTAAATAGTGTGAAGTGTAGCAGTAAGTAAGGAAAAAAGAAAATAATAATAAAAGTACAGTTACACATTGTAAACACTCCCAGTGGTGGCAAGTTAGAGAAATAATGCGTGTTAGGAATGGTAGTAAGCAGCCCCTCACCCTGCCTATTGTGATAAACCGGTGCTAGCCTAAACAATTGAAAACCACCCCTAGTGTGTATTACTATGCATTGTGTAAAGTGTCTCCCCTTCCGCATAGTTTGTTTAGATATTGTTAAAGAGATAAAAGAGAATTATCTTCGTGACATTCCGCTTCTCTCAAAACAGTAATCTAGAGTGGAGTATGGGATCCTCTTTTGATTACATTAGAAATAAGTTTATGGTATACAATCAAGAAGTGATTATACGTGTAACGTAACAGGTCACAACGGCGCCGACTGGAAAGGTGTAATGATAGGGCAGAAAGGTGCCAAAGATCATTAATAAATGCTGAAAGCTAACTTGAGTAGTTAGAGTAAGCTGGTGTCAGTCGGGCGCGATGTTGTGAGTTACGGATAACTAGGGATCTTTCCAATCTAAGGTTTGGAAATTAGTATTAAGATTAAAATGTAAGTTAGTACTTAAGAAGTGAGAAAAAGGGAATTTCACGAAGGCGATCATTTAAATGAACAAAATCATTTAAAGAGAATTAGAGAAAACAAACTGTGCACTAATAATAATAATTAAAAAACTTCACACACTGACCCTAAACATACTCCCAGTCCCCAATTGTGAGTTTAAAAAAAAAAACCAAAAACCGTAAAGTGCAAATTAAGCGGTAGAGTCTGTGACGATTTAAATTGTACCAATAATCAAAATAATAAAAAATTTTAAAAATTAAGGTTGCGAGCTCTTAAGCCATTTAAATCTCACTGTAATAATATAAAAAAAAACCTGTATGTACTCAGTATGAGAGGAAGCAGTAATTAGTTAGTAAGAAGATACTCTAATAAAAAGATAAATTGTAAAGAGTTATTAATATCGTATTTAACCCTTTGCTTGTGATCAAGCACTGACCTGTTGATTCCAGACTCGACATGTTTTCCGAGTCTTGTGTAAGTTAGAATAAGATAAAAAACCTAATGTTAATAATTAAAAATCTGAAGACACAGATAGTCGCTAAAACAACTAATTTAAATTATGTATATTTGTTTAGGGATAGTTTGTATAAATAAAAATGTTAACATAAAGAGAGACAGGGACTATATTCTCGCGCAGTAATTGCCCCTCTACCATTTTGTCCAGTACCAGGCGAAGGGAGCAGAATTTCGCTCTCTCGCAATGGTGACTTCATACAGTACGGACGTAAGAGTTATGCTCTTACACTATGTTACCGATATTTTCTTTTACCTTAATGTGGTATACAAGAAATAGCTGCTTAAAGCATATGTATGTGTTAACTAGTATAGTTATGTAAAAAACAAGAGATTTAAAGTGTAACTCGAAACGTAAAAAAAGGTGTAACACAAGATGACTTCGAACTTCAAGAACTAACAACACTTCCAACATCATACCTGGAGATGTGAACTATCAGAAGCCACAAACTCTAGTACACACGACAGAATATGCAGATCAGGACATCCGAGAATCTACAAGTACCATCGTAGAAGGTTCAACCTGCGGACTTTGGAGCCCTTTACTGACGAAGACCAGACCGAGATGACGACGTAGCTGTTCCTGTTTCCCAAGACGGATACCCCAGGACGAGTCTTCTGCATACCAATTAAAAGGTGACTCGATAGCCTGTCTATCGAGGGTTACTAATATTTGTTACACAACACATCTTGAAAGAGACTTTTCAGAAACTATTAACTTTGTAAAGACTAATAAATTAAATCTAAGAATTTAATGTAACTATTCTAACTTCATACGTTGTAACAGTTTATATGCTAATGTATAGTAATATAATTCAAGCAATAATACCATTCTTCCAATCGTTGAATAAAAGAAAGTCTTGCAAGCTAATATCATGAATTGATTATGACTAAAAGTTTTAATGAATAAATACCTAAGGTTACCCGGATCCGAGGTATAGCTATATAGAATCAATTTTGATCCCAAAGTTTAAAGAAACCTTTCAAATAACTTAATAATTGAATTAGTAATATCATGGGATCTGTCAGTAAATGTTTTTAAATGTTAAATAAAGAGAAGTCTTCTTGTTACACACATATGAGGAGTGCTTAAATCAATTGTATACCTTGCCATTGTTTCCTTACACAGTTAGTTAGTAATTTGTTATATTAATTATTTGTGATACATTCTGTTACAACGTAGGCAGCCCATCTAATTAACGGAGTTTAATTACGATGGGTTCCCTGGATTTGTAACGCGGCGTACAGACCAGACCAAGAGCAAGACCAGACCAGACCAAGAGCAAGGGGTAAATGGTTAAAATACACTATCGGCCGAACGTAGTGATGACTATAAACTTACGTTCTTAACTGGATTAAACCTTAAGAGAAAAGCACCGCGATAAAGAATGTAAGTTTTATTAATTGTAACTTACACTATAATATTTTCAGAAAGTACTGTGTCTTAGGGAATGTTAAACCTATTAACACGACTTAAAATACGACAGTTACAAATTTTGGTTGTACTTTACTGGCTACAGTGGGTGAGAATCCTCCCCTGTCCCTCACACACGCGCGCGCGCGTGGGGTGTTATTATTCTTCGAAGTAAAAAATGAAATTCTGAAATTAACGTACGGGGCTGTAAACCGTTGAAGACGCTTCGAGCACTAAGAATATTATGTTAATCTTAAGTCACTTTACTGTTCAACAGATAAAACAGCGTTACGCTAGTTACAAGCGAACAGACACCATTTAAACCCTTCTTATTTCTTTACATGCCGTCAATTTCCTCATTACAAGTCAACGACATGCACACGAATGTGGATACAACATAGTAACCAAACACTACTGAATTTAAAGAGGCTGTATTTGTACATATTGCGACTAATCTGCTTGGGAAACAGTCCGAGTGTATGAAAACCATATTGTAGATGCAGAATACATTGTGCGAAACTATCAAAACATCCACCAAATACATTCTATACTTGACATACGTAGTGTCACAAAATAGAACGGTCTGAATCGGGACGAAAGCAATTCAACTGGCTGTATAGCAATTGCAAATCCGCCCCGATCCCTATAAACACCTTATTTTAGTTCTGAAACGTTCTCCTTTGTATAAAGAATTGTAATCATATTGCCTTCTGGCAATCTAAAAGCAGCCACGCGCTTTTGTCACAATTGAATAGCCCAACAAAAGATCGACAAAATGAATTAAACCAAATTTAAATTGTTAGTCCGCTCTTCGTTAATGTCAAAATATCCATCTTAGGATCAATGTAGTTTTAGCTACATTATTCTAGCTACACAGTATTTGAAAACGACCACACAAGCGGTGGATAGCCATAGACATATGGCTGTACCTAATACTGCAGTGAAGAAAAAAAAGATCATAATTAAAGAATTAAAGAATATTACGCGTAGATCGCTTTTAACTTTCCCACCTGACGTGGCCATTCACTTATTAGAATTGGGTGACTGCAGAACTTTACTCCGACGACGGCGACGTCCCGCTTTGGAAGACAGTGACATCTGCGGGTACACTAATCTGATGCGCATAAAATTATCATTATGAATTCACAAAGTGTTTATAATAACGATAAAAGCATAAATAATACACATAAAGCTAATGACAATGGACTTGTAATATTCACATTTTGTAAACTCACGCCAGTGACTGTACAATAACGTAAAATATTCACGTCTAACGAAGTTGAAAGGAATGAAACGGTTGTAGTCTTTGCACAACTACAAACAAACGTATACAAAGAAACACTCGTATTTTCAATAAATCGCTATCGTCATATAATAAAAACAAATAAATTGTCCATTTGTATGTATAGCCGGCACTCTATGATACCCTCACCCGGTCTTGGTCACAGGCGCGCGCATCATACTAAAGTAATACATCATCTATGGACAATCCTGTTTCCTGAGCATGTGTGTATATAAACAGTAATTACAACAAAATAATATCAGTGAACACCATCAAAACAACTAACATGCACGTGCCAATATAAATTAACGCGAATGACAGAATTATTTTAACCGCTCCAAAACCTCTACAGGACCCAGAATGCTTATGCTATATTTCATTAGAGCAGTTTTATTATTACTAAGACTGTTCATGTTTTGTTTAAATAATCTGGGACGACAGTGTTTTCCTTTCAAGTTTTATATTATGATTAATAACTTATTAAATATATCGTGGAAGGCAGTCGTTTTAAGCATAACAATTATGTTACTTTTGTCCAACTTACGGGTTAAACCTGGACCTACCATAATTTTATACAGCATACACTAAGTGGTCAACATGGCCTTGCATTGCTATTACCGGCTAAACTTCCACAACTGACGACAGACAAACACACACACACTCTGCCTAGAATTATACAATTACCCGGTTCTCCCTCCTAAAACACACGTACATCAGATATACCTACAGGCTGTATTCCATTATACAATTACCCGGTTCTCCCTCCTAAAACACACGTACATCAGATATACCTACAGGCTGTATTCCATTATACAATTACCCGGTTCTCCCTCCTAAAACACACGTACATTAGATATACCTACAGGCTGTATTCCATTATACAATTACCCGGTTCTCCCTCCTAAAACACACGTACATCAGATATACCTACAGGTTGTATTCCATTATACAATTACCCGGTTCTCCCTCCTAAAACACACGTACATCAGATATACCTACAGGCTGTATTCCATTATACAATTACCTAGTTCTCCCTCCTAAAACACACGTACATCAGGTATACCTACAGGCTGTATTCCATTTCACAACCATTGTACGCTTACACCAACTTCTCGCGTAGCAGAAAATTCGTTCAACTCTTTTAGTTCGAAAAGCATAAGCTATTTACAAAAGTCACGAGTGACAATCTCATAACCACGATATAGTATTCTACAAATTCACTTATCAATATACATTTAGGATACATTTATTTTAAAAAAGTATCATGTGTGAAGCTTAAATGCATTAAAACGCAACTTCTTTGCGTTCCCATATGGCCAAAAACTTGCTGTCACGTCTCGAGGCCTTACGTACCCGAAAATAAACAGCGAATGTTCCATAAATCTGAATCTTTATAATGTTCATACGCATGCATAAAATATAAAGTGGGCCTCAAAATGTGTTTTTCTGCTGAAAGGACGATTTCAAATTTCTATGTCGAACACGTATATTCCTATTGGTAATACAGTACAAAAGAAAATAAAAACCGGTTATTCAGTATATTAGCTGGAAGCTGATAATAGCGCTTGGACGTACGCCGGACTGCATACGAAATATTTTAGGGAAACGAAAATACGTTAAGAACCAATTTTTAAGGTACTCTGCAACGAATATGTGTATTTTGAAGTTTGCCAATGAACTGCAGGATGTGTACATCCATATTATAACCAGTCAACACTTCTACTAAACTGTTGCTTTATAAACAAGAAATATACACAGGAATCCCTGTAAAGTACTGTGTCGTCACCGGAAACTACGGACTACAGTTCACAAATCGCTAATTTACGGGTATAAACTCATCTGCTGACATCATAAGGTTTAAAATAGTATGTGAAAATTAATCACATCGGAGTTTGGTTTTAATTAAAAAGACAGCAGAGACATCACTTCAACATCGAGTCATTCGACATCTGCAAGACTTTCCTACAACTCAGTCTGCAACAGCTGTAAAGATGCGTGTGTGTGTTTGCACATTTAAGTCATGGAAGAAGGGGGGCAGAGAACGCATGAGACAGACAGAAGCTCTTCCAAAATTAGCACATGTTATTCACGGTGACTTCCTATGATAAAATTAAATAACGCCTAGATGTAATTTTAGATACACGAACTCTGGTAGAAGTTTGCATACTCGAACTGGACTATCGTAAAGTGATGGTTAATATAATCTCTATACGTGGCAGAGCTGAGTTCAAGGTACTTAAACATGTAAAAACGTTTATAACTTGTTGTCCGACGACAGAATAAAAAAATCCGTTCTCAGTTTCAGTCAGAAATGACTAACGAGAATGACTAACTGGCCGCCCGTTATCATCTGACTATCAAGAGAAAGGAATAACAGACTTCTACCGGTCAGTCACGAATGGCCTTCGAAAATAGCTACATCGGTTGTTACAAAGAAAATATTGTGAACTATGACCAATGAAAATGACTACATTAGTTCTCGACGGAAACAAAGAAACATTAGCTTAAACATCCTCACGATGCGGACAACTAGAAGAAAATATACAGTATATTAACAACAACGCAACAAAAATTCATGCAATACAACGCAAAAGACTCTCACGGCATCCGAAACCTTTAACAAATTTTCATTCAACGACAAAAGTCATTGTATTACATTTTATAATTCTGAAATTATAAAAGGATGACTCATAGGAAGACTAAAACATCCTTCTACAGGAACTTTTCCAGTTCAGGAAATTTATACTATGTATTTTATTACAAAAAAAATTACAGACCATTCATAATGGTTTGTACAAACGAAGCGTTCCTATTAGAAAGAGAGTAACGTAAACAGAATATCACAACCGCGAAATTAAGGCTGTCCCGCAAAGATTCAAACACTTTTAAATCAGCCCCTTACCTTAATCGAGATCTCTAAATTCTGGAAGTTATGTTACACAAAAGTTCACAAAATTATGAATTTTAAAACATTAAATGACTCTCTGCAGCAAGCTATAAAAACTTGTCACTTTTATTTGAAGACAATAAAAGAATAGGCGTTTTAATCTGACATGTTGCAATTAGAAGAACGGACTTTTAGGAAAATATCTTATGGGTCAAGATGACGTGTATAGCCTGATTGCGAATACATGGTAGAAACATGAAGACTTAAAAACTTTTAATATTTACAAATATATATAGAGATACAGTATATGCGTCTAAATAAGTGTTTACACAAAATTGTTTCGTTAAAGCTGCAACATTTTTCTGCATTTACGGTTTTATTGCAAATTTCATGTGACCATTTTAAAGCTCTGGGTACCAACGAACACTATGAATTTAAATAATAACAGGAAAAACACCTGAATCAACAAAAAGAATCATCCCACGTTCGGCCTTAGTTCCCCGGCCCAATGTCATTTCGGCCCCCAGCAATTACTGAAAAATCTTATGAATTATAATCACTGTAATTATCAACTTCCTACGGTTTACAAGGTATATCCCACGTTGTTCGTACAAAACAAACAGTAACTAATTACGCTGATACGGCCGGTAGTTAATTAAAAATGAAATAGAGTTTCAGTTGTTTATCAGATAATCTAATATATGTCGCTTTTGTAGAGTTTGTATACAAAAATCAAGACAAAAACCTATTCTGACAATTTGCACTTTAATGAAACATAAAAACCAAGAAAGACATTTCTCCGTAATACCAAGATTAGTTTACACAATTCAGATATTTAATACGTAGACTGTTATTAGATATTTAACGTTTGAAAAGAGTAAAACATCACACTTACATATTTACAAGATGCTTTTTTTCTGCGAGAAACGTACGACATTTTAATTTAAATAATAAAATTAAAATAACATGAATTCTTAAATTAACTGAGCACTGTGTGAGTCGGATAGGTAAAGCAGGAAAGAAATATAACGTAGATCGAACAACATGAGACAAAATAAATAGAAAAGAATCATAGAGAGCGGAGAGAAAGAAGACGGGCGGGGGGAGAGAGAGAGAGAACCTATAATCTATAAATCTCAATCTTTCAGCTTACCATCGTATAATTAATAGGATAAATATAACGGGCGAAATGTGTTATGACAGAATTTCGTTACGAGCATGAGTATGTCAAGATACGCCATTTTCTAGGTCTTATAGTGAATACATTAAGGGTCGTATTATGTGACGCTTGAAGATAAATTTAGTTGAACGTGTACAATGTACAATGTTGTCCATTACAAGATTTTTAGAAGACTGTCAATTAAACATATTAGAAGAATTTTATTATTAGGTTTCACTGATATGACAAACACTGTGGGTTTAAGAAAGATATCTTGTATAGACATCCTTGATGTAGCGAGATAAAAACGTAGCTTCTCTAGATCACTGCACTCACCGTTATCGATCGTATTTTGAGGAGTAAGTTCATGATCGTGGACACTGATATTTTGAAATGATCGAAGAGGATATCAGGGGCGAACATAATACAAATCTAATAAATGAGAAAACAAATGGGATTAAAATAAACGTTATTAAACGATGTGAGGGGAATAATTGGTTTAACACTGACAATTGCAGAGGATGACTGACACCAGACAGGTAAAGAAAATGCATCAACAAAGACGGAAACTTGCGATTCCGATAGAAAACGTGGAGGTTGTGAACTAGTAAAGCTACGAGCTCAAGGAATCAGTGGTAAGACAGTCGAATGAGAGAAGTAAATGATTATTTCATATTATTTTTGAACACACACACACACACACACACACACACACACACACACACACACACACACACACACACACACACACACACACACACACACAATCGAATTGTATACACGACTTTAAGTCACATTTAAAGCACAGTTACTTTATGAGCAAGACACGTTCTTGACATTATTTCATTTTTAACGATGCTGAGTGTGTACTGTAACGCACCATGAAAGATAAAATTATAATTCCAGTTATAGTATGATCAGAATTCGAAGAAACTACAGTAGTTACATTTAAGACAATTATATACATATGTTTAGATGTATGCATACTATGTGTGTGTGCGTATGTCTACATATAATTTCCTTTTTTACATGTCTCCAGATATCGTCGCTGAAGAAAGCTCGCCTATTTAAAAATCAGTACCCTTTAAACTTACTTTAACTAAGAGCCTTTTCCTTGACTATACATTATTATTACTCCTATCAACCTTTCTCTCTAGTTCTATAGTCACATAGGTCGTGACGAGTCGTATTATGAGAGCTAGCTATCTACGAAACGAGAAACTAGCTCGTATGTTTCCTCCACTTAATGAGGTTTTCCACATCTTTTTCATTTTAAACCTTTCACCTTAACCCTGCAAAACATACAGTGAATAGGCCAATACGCATTATATACAATACGCTATAATCGGTACACAATGAAATATATTTGTAGTTAGAAATGTATTGTCGTTTAACTTGTTCGTAACAAGAAAATAACGTAATATCACGCCTTAAACCGCAGGCAACGTTGCAGTCGAAACCAACGTGCGCAACCTTCGACAGCGCCACATGTCCACCGCTCCATTGGAATTACATTTGGGTTTGCGGTTACAAGCAGGCTAATCTGACCTAACGTGTCACTCGTTTGAGGTCAAGAATCCACAACGGTGACAGGGAAAAGTAGAATACCGAGAATAATGTTAACTCTTGCGACTGTCTGATCAACCTGTCAACAGTCTTTGCTTTACGTAATACAAAACAAAATTGTAACATAAGAAAAATATAAAGCCTCATTCAATTACTCGAAGCGACAGTATACACAATGACTGTTTTTTATTACTAACATAGAGTTTTGGAAAGACCTAAAACCTAAAGAGTTTTACAATGCTGAAACCTAACATACCAAATTCAGTAAACTTAACTACGGTAAAACGACAGAAGAGTACCATTTAATTTTCAAAAGTAAAATGGATTAACTCAGTGTACATATCATCTGGTAAAGCAATTGCGCTTAGTAGAATACATTCAATAACATCTTAAATCTAATATGTAATAATAATTTTTCCAAGATCTATAGATCTGTTGAAGCATGAGGAGTCAATCTTACGGTTTACGTCCATGCTTTTCTACGTAGAAAAATTACGTACCGACACTTTTAATCGAATAGCGTATAAATAATATGAGTATACTTTAAAAACTGAACATGAATCGTATTTTTATAAGTGTACACCTATATACACTTCAGACTTAAAGTAAAGCAAAAAATATTTACAGTACTTCGAACCATATCTGTGGAACATAGGAACACTGTACGACTCTTGTATTTATACACAATAACGCCATTACTTTGACATACACGACGTATTTCGTACCTATAATTATTATTGTAAGCTGCGATATTAATACCTGAGCTTTAGCAGTACATTTTCTGCATAATGGTCGTCTTTTCCATACGTATTATGTTCAATGATAATTATATTCTATAATAATTAAATTTTATAACCAATGACGCAAATACTTTTAATATAACGATATTAATATAAGAAATTAATTATATGGTATACTGGTATTAATTCAGTACGGTGTTAATACATATTAACATATGGTAACAGTTCACGAATACGCTGAACCACCTTGTACACAGTAAAACTCATTTAAATTTTTATTATGGAAATTTTTCAAACTGTTGCCATCGACAGACTTTACGTCTTCTTAATATTTCACAGTTGAGATAACCCAAGGGAAAAATTCCTTGTGTGAAACTAATAAATTTTGACTTTCAAATAAAAACGATATATTTTTTGGTACGAATCTAGAGCAAACGTAAACAGACGAGTAAACACACACGCACACGCACACACGCGCGCGCGCGCACACACACACACACAATGCTGTCAAGGCAAAACGGCTACTCCGTGTTTACCGTTTCGTAATTCGACTAGTAAACAAGTTGGATAGTTTTTGCTGTACAAAGTGTGTTAGTCGGCGGGTATACGGCTGAGGCTTAACCTTACACACCCGATTAATGATTCATGCGTACAAATAACTTTAACACAAAAAATGTTTAACAATCAAAAGCAGAAAATAAATAAAATTAATTAATTTTGTGAAGTCGTTTTATTTTAATTTTGTTCACGCATCCACTTCAACGTTCGTATTTTTTTACATGTCTACAATTCCGAGTACGTTTGGCGTACCATATACATAGTAACCAACAGCTACTGGGATACTATTTTACTAACATTCATTAACAGACTGGGTATAAAATTCAAAATTAGACTGATTCTAAGTCCCTTTCAATCCAAGCCTTTGCGACATTTTAGGTAATTCTGATTTTCTAAGGTACTTTATCACCGTTTAACAATGCAGATACTCACACGTCCAAAAAAGACGGATACTTTTTAGCAAAAAAATCTGGAAATTGTTAATTATACGTATTTATTTAAGAACTAAATTTCTAGTTGAAATGTTTCCAGGGCCCAAAAGACAAACAATTCATTCCCGTCGTCTTCTCCACTTCTCAATCCTCCCCTCGCCAAAACACTTATGCTCTCTCTCTCTCTCTTTCTCTCTCTCTCACACACACACAGAACCGGTTGGGTGGACATTGGAAGATCGAAACGCAGCCGACAATGTTAGGTGTATATCCTGTACCATACACGCATGCACTCACAAAATATACAACTGTACAATATAGTGATCGTGTTAATACGTAATTTGAGGTAGTTACCTTTATAGTATACGTAGTCTAAAATAGTCATGACGACACTTAAACACATTCATGCTTGGAAGTTATGTTTTCACTATCAGCACACAGGAAAGTAAAAACATGAAAAAATCTTTTAACGACAAACTCCAGACGACGATATATCACTGAGCCGGTCGTGTCAACATAAATCAACAATCACTCCAACCACACTGCACAAACAACAATAGCAACGACACAAACACTGATGACAAACAAACACCACTTGTTTTATTCACAGCTGTCTTCTTTATTATTGTTTTGTTTTCGTGGCGCTATCGCTTTATTAGTAGATTGTTTTGCCATTCGGCCACATACAAACGCACCGACGACCAGTGGAATATTTAGGTTACGTCGTGACGAGCACGATTACTGGACTGCCGCGCGAAACAATATTTCCAGCAACACTGGAGAACCAGTCCGTCACTCCCTCTCCGTCTCACCTATTCCACCTCATCACCGCGCGCACACACGCACGCGATCCTTCTCTGACCAGCAACACGTTGTTCGACCTACTGCCTACATGCGATTTCCTCCCCGCCACACGGTCCCACCTGTGTCTCTCCGGTTCTGAGCGATAAAAATAACAAACAATACAATGCTCGTTCTTTTCTTCTGTCTTTCTTGTTCGAACCTATCTGTGAAGCCTATCTATCCTTCTTTCGTGTCCATCGACGATCACGCAGTAACGAATGGCTGCACGCGAACAGCCCGCGAGTTTTAGTGTCAAGGACTGTACAAGCTCAGGCTCAATACGTCTGTGTACCTTTCAAAACAAAACACTAGTTTTGTATTACATTATCCTTGAACGATACAGTAGCCCGGCGTAGTGCAAGCCTTTGTACACGGACAATGTCAGCGCCCGTTGGCAAGAATTATTCTTTAACGGCATATTTGTCTGCAACACACTCACAGTACATGATGGTTGCGGATCAAAGAACAATGCTGAAGTTATATTCAATTACTTGAAACAGAATCTACTCATTATATAAACGTCAGCTTTTAAATATTTTTATCTTCTACGAACTCAAAGGCTACATTATTTCCAAAAAGTCATGAATCTAATGACAATGAGGTCAAGTTTCTATTTTGACCACTGTTAGTTATGTTTGAAATTCATGTCGCCAATCGGTTATTGAATATGATTGCAATTGTTTATATTTATAATATAAGCAATTCTTGAATATTATCGAAAACTCAAATTTTAGGAATCAGAGTTCCCTTACTTCCATTTTGAAATAGAATGGAGACTTCATCGGAATTGAAGCTGTAACTTTCTCACCGTTTGTTTTGTTTTTTCACAATGGTTTACTTAGAATATAGGTTCTGTTGGACTTTTGTAAAAGGACTTTAAACACGCCATTTACTTTTAAAAACTAGAAAAGGACACACGGAACCATGCTAACTGCAGCAAACTATGAGAAAAGTCACACACCGATACAGTGCGTAACGATAAGGCCAAACAATGCAAACTCAGCTAAAGACACCATGGCATAAGTTAATGAGGTTGCTCGGTATGACGTAAAAAAGGGGGTAGATTATCTTGAAAGGCTAACTAACCTTTTCGTTTTCATGGGTTCGGATCTTGTAACAAAACTGAATTGCAAAAATGTGAACTAAAAGGAATAATTAAACTGAATGTGACTAGGTCAGGAGATGAGGTGGAATGTTGTGTTATTACGTTTTAACTTAAGTCCAGAACCTTTCTTGTTTCTCTTCTACATTTAGAACTCCTTATTCATCCCATATCCCTATAACCAAACGATAATTTAACTCTAGTTTAAATAAAATATAAGTAAACCTAAAGAAACTTGTTCTGAAAATAGTCAATATATACTGCAATGTAAACTTTTATTTAAAATAAAGACTAAGTGTTATGAACAATGTAACGTGATGTTTCCCTCTACATAAAGAATATACCCTAACCTAACATAAATAATTATATTCTCCTAATCATGAAGAACAGAATAATAATTAAGTAAGGAACCTGTATAATGTAAAAATATGTGTTAAATAGTAAAGTTGAGATGAACATGAAATAAAATAATAAAACAAAATAGCAAATATGATTATCTGGGACTTAATAATAAATAACTCTAGTAAACTGCATATGTAATGTTGTAAAAAAATAGGTGAAAGCCTACACAGCAGAACTTAAATGGTTTACCAATCAGGAAAATTTATAAACTAGATAAAACTTGAAGTA
This sequence comes from Magicicada septendecula, assembly GCA_034769895.1. Classification (NCBI taxonomy): domain Eukaryota; kingdom Metazoa; phylum Arthropoda; class Insecta; order Hemiptera; family Cicadidae; genus Magicicada; species Magicicada septendecula. The sequence continues at coordinate 565,390,877 of CM068368.1, read as the reverse complement.
AAAGAAATAAAGAGTCAGAGAATAATCACATCTGAGTGTGAATCAAGTCACTAAAACCATTCAGAGAATGATTAGTATCAAATAAGCGAATAATAACAGTTTTAATTGTATATAAAAGTGTAATGATGTAAGTTATGTTATTCACCATATGTCTATGTTAAAGCAAGACAAAGAAAGTAAGATAAATTGTTTCATGATAAAAAGTATGAACAACAAACAGAATAATAAATAAGACAAGTATAATTAACTATCGATGTTTGGGAACTAAGTAATAATGTAAATAGTAAGAAACTGATGAGACAAAAGCCTACATGTACTGGGTAGGAAAAATGATAACAATTTATGTAAATAAAACCTGTTAAATGATATAGTATAGATTACAAAAGAATGTATGTTAGTAGAATAAGAAGGTAATAATGAGAAATGTCAAGAATTGACCAGGCATAATGTAAATAATAAGTTGTCAGCTTTGACAAACACTTCACACACCTAATGTGGAAGTTTATAATGGACAGTACAAGGAAAAAAGCTTGTAGTGAAGAATAAAATATATTGTAAACGTTCAAGTAGATCATAAGTGATAATTAAGAGTTGTTACTTTGTAGCAGAATTAAGTAATTTTAGTTTGAGAAAGGAATTAAGGTCCCAATGAGCATGGACATGATTAGGCCTAGATGTCAATACTAGGTTTTTATAATAAATTGATGTTTATAATTAGTATTACTATTGTTAAACCATATAATGTTAAAGTAAAACCAATCCTACAACTAAGAATTAAACGATGGAACAGAAAAATTAATATTTTATAAAAAATACTAGACTAAATCAATCTGTGAAAATTGTTATTTTATTATTACTGAACAGAACCAGCCTTGAAAAGTCTCAAAATAAAAAATGCATAAAAAATGCTGATTAATTGTAGTATTGTGAGTAGCATAAGGAAGATACGTCAATTTTAAGATTTTTTAATATATTTGATCAAAAAAGGGACGCTTAACTTGGCGTCTGTTGGTGAGCATCAACCAGAAACGGAATTTTTGTCATTAAAAACGAAAATGTTTAATAATTCAACCAATCAGAAAACCTTCACCGGTCAGGTGAATTAACCCATAATGCAACGCCAACGCATCACTCAATCGCCGGTCATCATACAGTAAAGAACGTCTCCTCTGTGATACAAAAAATGTAAAAAGTCTTGTCACCAAAGTCTTGATCCTGATTGAGGTTATGTGCAGTGTAAACAAACCAGTCTAACCTACAAAAGGGGAATGTAACCCAACAGTGAACGTCAAGCGTAGTGAAGTGGTTTTAATCATTAAAGGACATTACAGTGAATAATTAATAACAGTGAATTATAAAGAAAATATAAAGAAAAGGAAAGTATAGTGTTTATTTTGAGAATTTATAACGAATTTAATAATTAATGATCACGATCCCATAGTAACTTGTAATAGACACTGGTGATCTTATGTTTATATCATCACTGTAGATAAACACTAACACTATTAATATTATTACATGAGCAACTATAGTATTTTGTTGTAGTATTCAATGTTTAATTAAATAACTTAGCCAAACTAGGTTGACACCGACACCGGACACTGTACGAAAATACGACTGTTCGTCACTTTAGATTTTAAGTTATTGTTTCATAATATCATATTTAATTTTATACTGTAATGTTTTGTTCTTCAAAAAAGGCATTTTTTGTTAATTATTGTGGTCAAAAGAACTCATAAGGGTTATATTTTCAAAACGTAAACATAGCCTACATCTCTGAGATTTTTGAACTCATGCTACCAACTGTTGAGCTATCAAGACAACAAGCCTGGTTAATTCATATTATGAGAAATGTTCTTCATTTTAATGGTAGGAAGAACCATTAATTTTAAAATTTTAAAATAAAATAAAAGAAAAACTGAAAAGAATTAATGGTGTATGACATATTATTTTATAATAATTAACATTTTATAATCAACTTTGAACATTAGAGTTTACGTCAACTCCAGAAGAATAAGTTGGCACAAACCGTGCTATTTAAACGAGTTAACAAGGTCAGTGAACTCAAATAAGATAAGAGAATAGATTAGAGGAAACTCTCACAAATAATCATTAATACAAACTTTTAATATCACAAGTAATTAAAAAATAAAATAAAAGAAAGTTAAAACATCCTAAATACATACCAGTGAGCACAGGGCATAATTCTAATTATTTTAAATAAACTGACCAACCTATTTAATTTATAATTAATCTGAGTGAATCGTATTACCCAACCGGAGAAGAAGTAACCAGAAAATCATTTAATAAGTAAACCATTAATTAACCAAATCATTACCAGTAAGTAAAGACAATTACAACAATAAATATATCTGTAATCATTATTACAAATTGGTGCCCAAGTCAATGATTTTAACCAGGTAATCCCAAGTTATTATATAAAGTCAGTAATATTTTAACGAATATAAATAATACGGCAGAGATAACATACTAAACAATAACACAGAGAAAGCGGGTGTTTCATAATTGGCACCAACAACGAGGGGCTTTAAATAAACAAAAATTAAATAAACAAGAATCGCGTGTTGTTACAAGTATAATTATTTAATTTTTAAGATTTTCACGACGTACTGTTTTGCAAACTTCAAATAACTTAAAATGTTTGGTCTTCTTTAATTCGGTTCTACAGTATTCTTCATCACTTTCTTATATTCACCCTCCAGTCTTCTCTGTGTAATCACGAATCTTTTTCAAGATTAAAATGATTGTTACTAATTAAAAGTTCAACCCGTGTTCATGTCGTTTATCTCGGACCATCAAACAGATCGAAATGTTACATTCGGTTTATTAAAAGAATTAATCCTTGGTAACTGGAAGCTAAACGACCAACACTGAATTACTACTGCCACATATTCACGTGTAGGATCTGAAGGTCTACAAACACTGTAATCCGGTAGGCTATTTTTATACACTATATATTAACATTTCATCTCTTTATAACCTTCAATACTTACCTTTTCCATCCTCCTCAATTCATCGCAAATCGTTACAATCATATTTTGCATTTGTCGCCATTAATTAATTTGTTTCTTTACGTTCATATACCGGTCTATATACAGCAACGCTGTCTACGTAACAAACGGTGTAAGAGAAGCGGAAAACATTTACTGCTCACATTTGTGTTGTAGTCTGCCATTGCCTATCCAAATATTTAAATTTAATGAACAACATGCGCATCCAATTATAATTTCATCTTCTCCCCCTCTAGACACCGTGTGTAATCGTTTCGTTTACAAAATAAAGCTATTTCAGTGCAGAAATGTCGACTGTTTATTTCCGCTGAAAGCGTGGTCGTCCGCTAATATACACTACGTTACGTACACAGATGGGCGTTGGCCGTGACGCTAATGGTACGTAACAACTACGCGGGCAATTAACAAACCCATTCTGTCACTCCGAACATGACGACACGAAAATACACACTACAACCTAACAAGTGAAAATTTACATACCACATTTAGTGCTAAAAATATTTTTTTTCTTTTCTCTTAATAGGCTATTCTGTCCAAAAGTAATATGAACTTGATTAACAAACGTTCATAATAACCTTTTATTTTCTTTTACGGATCGAATGAAATGTGGATCGCGTAATGATGTACATATTGTAGTTCACCTCTAGAACCAGTTACCTTAAGAACCTTTTCTGTCTCCTTTAGTATTTTTTCATTAATTTACCCCTCTACTGGCATAATCACATAACTACTGTTTATCTAAATAAATGACCTAATCACATGGGTATTTTCGTCTTAAGAGTCTTCCAATAATTTTTCTCATGCATTTTCTTAAACTCTTATCACTGAAATTTGTAGACCTATTTCTCTATGAAATCCTTTTTCTTCTCGAGCACCATGTAAAGAAAGTCTCTAGTCATATTTGTATCTGTCTTCATGACGTATGATTCAAAGGCAACACAAAGGGACGCCCCACAAAAGTTGAAATTTGGTTTCCATGTTAGCTGTAACGTACGCACATAATCGCGGACATTCATTTCCAACAGTCTGTATTTATTCATTGACATTTATCTAACAGTATTTCTACGCACGCTTTCTTAGAAGTTACTTAATTAATGCAGTATTGCAGGTACTTCAGGAGTTATGTTGGATAGTTACACTGCCCGTTGTGACTGACAACCACGTACTCTCTCAATATATTCGAAACAGCAAAACAAACGACGAACCGGGTTAACGACAATAAATAATAAAAGACGGCTGTATTTGTGGGTCACGTACATCTACAGTATTAACCTATTTGCTGTGTGTAATTTATCCACTAACTTTACTGCACATCTTGTTCTTTTTATTGTCTGCACAGAATGCCGTTTCTCGTAACTTATAATTACATTACTTTACTCGTGCTTGTAATTTTCATCAATAAAACCCTACAGACCTACTTAATAATACGACTTTAATAAACTCAAATACAAAGAAAACGTTGTTGTCATGTAACTACTTGGACGTGTAAAATAATCCTTTCCCTCAAGACACTGTACAAGTGGAATGTGTAAAACGTCTACACTACGCCACGATATATGATGTTTAGTCACGGAATCCTGTGCACCAGTGTTACCCACGGAAAGATACAAACACAGGAAAGATAATGAAATAGGGAAAAGCCATATGCGATGTAAGTAGACCTAACTGATTGCCCCAGTCTGAATCAACTTGCATTAGTCTTCGGATAACTCGGAAAAAAAACGCTTTAATGAACAGGTACAGACAAAAGTTCCGTTAAGGACCAGAGAGGAGAATTTCCAAGCAAGATAAAAAGACTAGCCTCATACCTCTCTCGGAGACGATTAACCCCACCTGTACTGACTCTAAAGTGAACTAACTTGCAAACCAGAGCAGTGAATGATCTGATGGATACTTGTCTCTTCGAAGTACCGACTCATTAAACAGAATACTCTAGTCCTGACCTGTATCCTATTCGTAGAAGTGAGCTCCTATCTAAACGTTCGAGTAACTCTGAGGAGAAGACGTCTAACACATTTATTGTCCAGACTGACGGGTCGCCAGTAATTATATAAAGCAATTTATTTTAAAAATATAAAGATAATTTGGTTCAAATAAACAGGGCAGTGTACTGACTTAGTTGTGAGTTTTAGAACTAGTTTTAGTTTGGATTTTTGAAGAAGATCCAACTATATTTACAGTTTACAACTACAGCTCATGACGTCAGAAAAGCGAAATTAGTCTTTCAAGAGGAGAAGCCAGAATAACTTTCATTCAGAGCATGGATAAGGACCGGTTGAATAGGATATACGGTACGGTGATTTAAAAATATTTCCGCATTATTATGGACTAAATTTGTTGGCTTATTTCAAAAAAATATACATAATACACTTCGTGTGAGACTAAAATGCTTCAAAACCTACTTTACATGAACACATATACCGGCAAGGAAGGTAAATGCCCAGGAATAAGACACCAAAAATCAGGACACGAGTTGAAATCGCGAATATGTGTTACTGTCAGACAACGCACAAAAAGAGTCAATGGGTGAACACATAAAATGCTGGCTTTCATTATTGTCCCCTTAAATTGTGATAAAATTTGCACATCATGTATGTAAGCTTCATATACTGTAACACGTGAGTTTACACTATAGAAACATTAATCGAATAGCCTGACACTTGGTTTCAAAGTTATTGCCTTGCAATTCTTAAAGTAATGAAGCAGTGGCCACTGAAAAGTAAATACTTGTCAATGACCACTCTGCTACAGAAAGTAGTCTTGGTAAAAAACAGAATGACAATGTGTAACAAGGTACGGACAACAAGAGTTTTTTCGCTCTTAACAAACAACATTATTTCCCTCCAACAATAACTGACAAAGAGCCTCAGCCAAAAATTAGCGGGCAACCAAAACACGTAGTCAGTCCTGCGGTTCTGTTTGCGTACGGGTAGGCGGTTTGTTTTGATATAGGTCAGGTTTATCCGACAGTACAACGAATTTAGCGTTGCGGTGGACCAGGTGAATTCCGCAGCGAGCCGTGGGTGACTCAACGAACGCAACGAACAGTTGCTTTCAAAATAGGCACTGCACAAACACAAGTGCTCGCAGCAGACAGTGAAACATTCCATACCGGACTGTAAACAAAACATACGGTAAAAATCAATATGCCAATATTAAAAATACTTGCATATACGGATATAGAGGACACAACACCTCTATCACTTCTATCTTTGTTTAAAGAACCACAGCAACAATAGATCGAGTGGATCGCTAGAAAATTTTGACAAGTTTTCGTTACTATTCTGCTTCATGAGCAAAAATATCACCGCGCGGAAAAATCACTATGCGCAGCCAGTTAGTTCGTATGTCAGTGGAAACAATTCTCAGCGGAAAACACAATTCATTAACAAAGTTTGATGTTATTACTACTCCAACAATCTTCCAAACACGAGCACGCTATTTATTCAATGACAGAAATAGTACGTATAAAATACGTAGGCCTATACGTATGTCATCTGGGAAACTCGCTCAGTTTTTAGACCATTTGACGCCCGCCTCTCTACTTCAAGAAGTGTGTTGCCATTACACAACATGTCTTGTGTTATAAGGTTTTGTTAAACGGAGGAAAACTTGAGAATGTAGCGACTTCAGGTTGGTACAATGGTTTAAGATTTTTCGAAAAGCGCTATTAATTCATTACATCAATTTTTGTTTCTAATGTTAAACTGAAAGAGAATAACTAAAAGAGAAAACCCGTTAAATTACAAGAGAAAGACTGTTTATTTTTTCATATTTTCTACTTCGTTGTACAAGTGAGAGTATTCAATTTTTATTAAAAGCCGTGTCCTGACTAGTAAATTTCAAGAATTCAAGTATTCCACATGCAGTATAATTAGTGTATTTGTAAGGATACACAAAATAAAATTAGATAGTATGCATAATCTAATCTAAATTAACCTAACCTAATCTAATCTCATAACCTAATATAATCTAAAGAATATACAAATATAATATTTAAAACTCTTTAAAATTATCTTTACGACTAGTTTTTAAACGTGCGGTGTTTATAATGAAAATATAGACTATGTAAACATCTCCCGTTAAGTTGTCAAACTTATAATTATCTTGCAATGAACGTAGGCTAAAACGGCAAATCGCTTCATCAAACCGAATAAAATTAACGTCACATTTAGATAACTTCTCGTTCAAGTGTAAAACGTCGTTGAAACTAAAAAAATCAAAAGAATTTCTATACACTGATACTGTAGTCTAAACCTTCCCACGTAACAGCTTGGCTTTACGAGTATAACATTAGTTGTGTATTTCATGGAAAACCGTCGGAAGTCGTTACAAAGTCCCTTCTTGCTCGTTATCTAATGATATTCAGCTGGATATACAACTGCGAACACCCACAATTAATACTGATTATCTCACATTTTTCGCTAATTTCTTGACATTCATTTCTCAATCCGTTTAAATACAGGCACCACTAATTCCTTTAAATGTTTGGAGTATGTGTCGAAACACGTAAACACTGATTAGGCCTACATGTGATCTGTGTGAACGTCATCTTTACCGACAATCGAGTGTCAACATAAGCAATTCTTACAAAGTGACGAATAAATTGCCAAGACAAAGTAAGTAAAACTATCAGTAGACAAGATTAATCGTCGTTTTAGTTTTTAGAAGCAAACAAAAATTAGACCAATTGGCTGAGACAACGATATAATGTCCAGACTATATCAAGTAATTGAATGGAAAATTGTACAGGTACTCAAAAGCATGATTATTACTGGAATGCATGCGATACACTGTAAATCGAACAACTTTTATGCTCTGAGATTATAGAAAGGGATGGAGGTGAATGTGCAATTATAAACTGTGGATACAGTTATAATCAGAGCTGACACCAGCCATATACTACAGATGCCTTATTACACTGGCGTACTGATAACTGTCTAAATGATAATTCCGCATTTACTGCGCTTTCTGTTGGAATCTGTTTTCGACTTTATGTACTTACTGTTCTTTTTAGTTTTGTGCCACAGAATTGCTTGTCTATGCATTACTATTGGAAAAAGTATTTACGAGACACGTTAATAAATATATGTACTAATCATTGTGGGCCACGCATTTTTAATTACATTCACTATCAGATTCAAAACAGATGCTGGTGAGTGGAATCGTGTCTGTACGCAGATTCAAAATCTTGGCAACACAATATGAGTCAAACTTAACATCAAGAAAGTTGAGAGTTCGATTCTCAATACAAACCACACGGCCGTCGTACGGGTTGAATATGTATAGAGACTACACATATATCAATCATTAACCTGCTGACCTAATGATCAATAACCCCTTTTTCTGCACCGTAACTATCTAACTCCATAATAATCTTCATGTTTTTGTAATGCGACTCTCTTTCGTCATCTCGCCGATCAGCTGAAGGCAAGTCAACTTAGTTTTTTTTTTTACGTAAAGCATTTATTGGCGACTACACGACTGAACGTGATACAGGCTGTAATGAAAACCCATGAAAAAACCTAACCACGGTAACGGTAAGGTCACACGTACTACCCACTTGTGATTATTTTGCAGTTACTGTGAGGTTGTGCCGTCAATAGAAGAAACCATTTTTGAATACTCGCTTGAGGTTTGCGTCAACGACGGCTGGACCAGACCAAATAGCTGTATTGGTCAACCCTATTTTGTGTCAGTATCTACTACATGGAAAATAGATTTCGACAGAAACGACTATTGTCTCTTTTCATAACGTCAAAGAAAGCGGCGTCGAGGAACAGATTTGTTTGGATTCACACTATAAGAAAAAATAAGAATGGAACCGTTTTAATTTCCCTTATTATTTGTGGAAAATGTATGACGACAAATTTTTAATTATTTAAAATGAGAAAGGATACATTTACTTATTTATTACGTCAGTTACCGTACAGTATACCCTGTGGATGAAATGACACACCAACGGAAAAAGTGAAAAACTGTAGAACACGCCGCCATATATATATATATATATATTTATATATAAATAATATATTAATATATATTTATATATAAATATTTATAATAATAATAGTATGTTTTTCTTTTTTTTTATACTTCAATAAAAAAAAAAAAGAAAAACATACTATTATATATATATATATATATACATATGTATATATATTTATTATATATGAATATATAAATATGGTAATACAGTAGTATTAACATTAATATTTTTAATTTAACTATAAATATACTGTAAGCATATATTTTATTAACCGGATTTGCAAAATGTGGGTGTACAAAAATTGATGTAATTATTGTATTTTAACTAACTCTTTAACTGTTACTAGTTATTCAGTTCCGTAATTTTATTTTAATCAATAAATAGAGATAGGAAAAAATGAAGGAAAGAGTATATAAAGTTGCGAATCTAGTATTGGCTGTAAGTCTATTGTATAATAAACCGTACACCAGATATTATAAGCCATATATAAAAAAAAAAAAAAATAAAAAAAATAAGATGCCTGAGTGAAAAAGAGTTATTTTGATAGAATAAATTATGTAATATTATACTCTTATTATGTTAACAGAATTAAACTGTCTTTTAATATCAAAAATTAATGTTCTTCATAAACTACAACATATAAAAGATAAGCTAAAATTAAGCTAATGGGTTCATACCTCATTTATGGAAAATTATCCTCTTTTTAATTAAAAAAAATTCTTCTTATATAGTATTTGTGGCATTCTTATTTTTTGGTATTATATTGGTGATTTGTTCAAACAATTGGCTGGGTTGTTGAATAGGAGTCGAAATAAATATGGTATCATTTTTGCCTTTTATGATAAATAAAATAAGAGTTTACTCATCTGAGTCAATAATTAAATATTTTATTATTCAGAGAATGGGTTCAAGACTATTATTCCTGTTTGTTGTTATTTTAGGAATATTATTTCAAGTAAAATATTTTATTATAATTAGTTTAATAATTAAAATTGGATCTCCTCCATTCCATTATTGATATGTTTCAGTAATTGATGGGTTGTCTTGACTAGTGTCTTTTTTAATTATAACCGTTCAGAGGATTATTCCCATTATTTTATTGAGTTATTTAGATATAAGATTGATTTTATTTATTGTTTTATCATGTATTTGAGGCTCATTAGGGGGACTGTGTTATTCATTAATTCGAAAAATTTTAGCATATTCATCAATTTACAATTTAAGTTGAATTTTTAGAGGGGTTATATTGATAAATTATATATGGCTGGTATATTTTTTAATTTATTCCCTCTCTTTATTTTTGACTTGTTATCTGTTTTGAATAAATAATATAAATTATTTAAATCAAATTTTTATTTTGTTTAACAATAGGGTTAAATCATTAATGTTAATAATTATTTTTATGTCAATAGGTGGATTACCACCATTTTTAGGGTTTTTCCCAAAATTTATGATAATTTATTGTCTTTTGGTTAATAAAATGTATTTTTTATGTTTAATTTAAGTAATAACTGCTTTATTAGTGTTATTTTATTATTTGCGAGTTGTAATGACAGGGTTAATGATAAACAATATATCTTTAAAGTTGTCAACTTTTAGATTAAATAATACATTATTTATAGTAAATTCTTTATTGATTGGATTTATAGTTGTAACCTTATTTAATGTTATGAATTAGTAAGGTTTTAAGTTAATAAAACTATTATCCTTCAAAGTTAAAAATATAATTTCTTGTAAGCCTTAGATTTATTTTAATCACCTTTAAATTTGCAATTTAATATTATTATTAAATATAAGACTAGATTGAAGAAAAAAATAAGAGAATAGGGAAGAAATATTAGATTAGATTAGATTATTGAGAGGAAAGCATATCCATAAATAAATTTACAGTTTATTACCTAATTCAGTCATCTCAATTGGGAATAAATCAATGATTAGTTATGAATAAGTGATTTTTCTCAACTAATCATAAAGACATTGGAACATTATATTTCATTTTTGGGATTTGATCGGGAATAGTAGGTACAACTTTAAGAGTTCTTATTCGTGCTGAATTAGGCATTCCTGGATCTTTTATTGGAGATGATCAAATTTATAATGTGATTGTTACTGCTCATGCTTTCGTTATAATTTTTTTTATAGTGATGCCAGTTATGATTGGAGGATTTGGGAATTGATTGGTTCCTTTGATAATTGGTGCTCCTGATATGGCTTTCCCTCGAATAAATAATATAAGTTTTTGATTATTACCACCTTCATTGACCTTTATTAATTGGTAGAATGGTTGATAGAGGTGTAGGTACTGGTTGGACAGTTTATCCTCCGTTGTCAAGAGGCGTTGCACACTCAGGATCTTGTGTTGATTTAACTATTTTTTCTTTACATTTGGCTGGAGCTAGCTCAATCCTAGGTGCAGTTAATTTTATTAGAACAATTTTTAATATACGATCAGTGGGAATATACATGGATCGGTTACCTTTATTTGTGTGGGCAGTATTAATTACTGCTTTTTTATTATTGCTTTCATTACCAGTTTTAGCTGGTGCAATTACAATATTATTAACTGATCGAAATTTGAATACTTCTTTTTTTGATCCTTCAGGTGGAGGAGATCCAATTTTATACCAACATTTATTTTGATTTTTTGGACATCCTGAAGTATATATTTTAATTTTGCCTGGATTTGGACTAATTTCTCACATTATCACTCAAGAGAGAGGAAAAATTGAATCTTTTGGATCACTAGGAATAATTTATGCTATAATATCAATTGGTATTTTAGGATTTGTTGTTTGAGCACATCATATATTTACAGTTGGTATGGATGTTGATACACGGGCTTATTTTACTTCTGCCACAATAATTATTGCTGTTCCAACTGGAATTAAAGTTTTTAGATGATTAGCAACTTTGAGAGGAGTTAAAATCAAGATAAGACCTTCAATTTTATGAGCAGTAAGTTTTGTTTTTCTTTTTACTATTGGTGGGTTGACTGGGGTGATTTTGGCTAATTCATCAATTGATATTGTATTACATGATACATATTATGTTGTAGCTCATTTTCATTATGTGCTATCAATAGGTGCAGTATTTGCAATTTTAGGAAGATTTATTCATTGATATGCTTTATTTACTGGATTATCTTTAAATTCTAATTGATTAAAAATTCATTTTTTGATTATGTTTATAGGGGTAAATTTAACCTTTTTTCCCCAACATTTTTTAGGATTGAGAGGTATACCACGTCGATATTCAGATTATCCTGATGCATTTATATCATGAAACATTGTATCTTCTATTGGAAGAAGAATTTCATTTATTGGAATTTTATTTTTATTGTTTATTATTTGAGAAAGATTTATTTCACATCGATTGATTTTATATTCAATTAATATAAATTCTTCTATTGAATGGTTACATAAACTTCCTCCGTCTGAGCACTCATATAGTGAGATTCCATTATTAGTTCAATTCTAATATGGCAGATGAAGTGCGATGAATTTAAGATTCATATATAAATAACTTTTGTTAGAAATTTCTAATTGATCTTATATTAATATGCAGGACGCTATATCACCATTAATAGAACAGTTAATATTTTTTCATGATCATACTTTAACTATTTTAATTATTATCACTTCAATTGTTACTTATATAATAACAGTTATCATATTTAATAATATTGTTAATCGACTTTTATTAGAAGGACAATTAATTGAATTTTTTTGAACACTTCTGCCAGCCTTAACATTAATTTTTATTGCATTCCCATCCTTACGATTATTATACTTATTGGATGAAATTAATAAACCTTTAATAACTTTAAAAATTATTGGTCATCAATGATATTGATCATATGAATATTCAGATTTTTTAAATATTGAATTTGATTCTTATATAAAATCTCAAAATGATATATTAATTAGAGAATTCCGTTTATTAGAAGTAGATAATCGAACGATTTTACCTTTTAGTACTCAAATTCGATTATTGATTTCATCATTTGATGTTATTCATTCATGAGCTATACCATCTATGAGAATTAAAGTGGATGCCGTGCCTGGTCGATTAAACCAAGCGAGAATATTTATTAATCGACCTGGTATATCATTTGGTCAATGTTCTGAAATTTGTGGAGCAAATCATAGATTTATACCTATTGTTATTGAAAGAGTTGATATAAATTGTTTTATTAATTGATTAATAAGCTTATCATTAAGTGACTGAAAGTAAGTGATGGTCTCTTAAACCAATTTATAGTAACTAACGACTACTTTTAATGATGAAAAGTTAGTTTATTATAAAAACATCAATCTGTCAGATTCAAGAAACTAAGAATGGTATTTTTCTATCCCACAAATATCTCCAATAAATTGATGTTTTTTGTTTTTCTTTTTTTTATTAATTGTTACTTTAATTATAACTTTTATTTATTTTTCTTTTATGAAAATTCCAAAGATAAATTTGACTAATAATTTTAATAATTTATATAACTGATTATGATAACAAATTTATTTTCAACTTTTGATCCATCAACAGGGTTATTTTCATTAAATTGATTAAGTTCTTTAATTTTATTATTATTCATGCCTATAGGGTTATGATATATTCCTAGTCGTTATGTAATTTTTATAAATAAAGTTTTAAATACAATAAGTTTTGAATTAAATTTATTAATAAGTTCAGGATCTTTTGGTAGATCATTATTATTTTGTTCTTTATTTATTTTTATTCTATTCAATAACTTTCTTGGATTGTTTCCATATATTTTCACTAGATCAAGACATCTAGTATTTTCTCTTAGTTTAGCTCTTCCTCTTTGATTGACTTTTATTTTATTTGGATTTATTAACAATACAAATCATATGTTTTGTCATTTAGTTCCAATAGGAACTCCAATAATTTTAATACCTTTCATGGTATGTATTGAAACTGTCAGAAATTTAATTCGACCAGGGTCCTTGGCTGTTCGTCTAACAGCAAATATGATTGCTGGTCATTTACTAATAACATTATTAGGAAATAGATCAACTAATTTAGAAATTTATATAAATTTAATTATTTTAATTCAGATATTATTGATATTATTTGAATCAGCAGTTTGTATAATTCAATCTTATGTTTTTACAGTTTTAAGAACTCTGTATTATAGAGAAGTATCTTAATGAATAATCATCCGTATCATTTAGTTGATTGTAGACCATGACCTCTAACGGGGTCAATTGGGGTTCTAACTTTTGTTTCTGGTATAGTAATAATATTTCATATACAAAATTTTATTTTATTATCTTTTGGATTTTTAATTTTAATTTTAACTATAATTCAATGATGACGTGACATTTCGCGTGAAGGGACGTTTATAGGATTTCACACAATAGTTGTAGTGAGAGGTCTAAAATTAGGAATAATTTTATTTATTGTGTCAGAAATTTTATTTTTTATTTCTTTCTTTTGGGGATTTTTTCATAGAAGATTAAGACCTGTCATAGAAATTGGTATAAATTGACCTCCTTCTGGAATTATGCCTTTTAACCCAATACAAATTCCTCTATTAAATACTATAATTTTATTGTGTTCTGGAGTAACAATTACGTGAGCTCATCATTCCATAATAGAAAGTAAATATAATGAATCTGTTTATGGTATTTTATTAACTTTAATATTAGGTATATATTGTACTATTCTTCAGGTATATGAATATTTTGAATCATCGTTTTGTATTTCAGATTCTGTATACGGATCAACATTTTTTGTATCAACAGGGTTTCATGGAATTCATGTTATTATTGGAAGAACGTTCATTATAATTTGTTTATTACGTCAATTGAAATTTCATTTCTCTAGAACTCATCATTTTGGTTTTGAAGCAGCTGCTTGATATTGACATTTTGTTGATATTGTTTGACTATTTTTATATATATCAATTTACTGATGGGGTAGATAAATATTCTATTAGTATATAAGTATATTTAACTTCCAATTAAAAGGATTAATTTTTAAATAGAATAATTTTCAATGTTGTAAGTTATTGTATTATGATATTATTAATTTTATTTACTTTAATAACTCTTTTATATTTTGTGTCAACTAAATCAATAATTGATCGTGAAAAATCATCTCCATTTGAGTGTGGATTTGATCCTTTTGAGTCATCTCGAATTCCTTTTTCAAGACATTTCTTTATAATTGCAGTCATCTTCCTTATTTTTGATGTTGAATTAGTGATTATTATACCCATAGTTATTGCAATAACAACTATTAATATTATTGAAATTTATTTAGTGATATTGTTATTTTTATTATTTTTAATATTAGGCTTATATCATGAATGAAAAAACAGTATGTTAAATTGAATTTAATGGGAATGTATTTAATTATAATTATTGGATTGCAATCAATAGGTGCTCATATTAGCCATTCTTAAAAGCAATGAAGTAATAAATACATTTAGTTTCGACCTAAAAAAAGAATCTTTATTCCTTTGTTTATTAATTGAAGCCAAAAATAAGGCACTTTATTGTTAATAAAGTTATTGAACACATAATTTCCAATTAAAAGGAAATAAGAATAAAAGCAGCTGCTAACTAGCTTTTAAAGCGGTTAAACTCCGTTTTTTCCTTATTTATAAAGTTTATAAAACATTTCATTTTCATTGAAAAGAGAGGAAAATCCTTAAAAATATTTAAAAATATTTATTACCTTAATATCTTCAATATTATGCTCTAATGTTTAAGCTATTTAAATATATCATAATTAGAAATCAAGCAATAAATGTTATTATTTGAATCTTGAAATTATTTTTTCTTATATTAATATTAAATATTATAATTAATTTTATCAATTCAATCATGCCTTGGGGCCCAATTTTTTCTCCTCATCCCAAATCAATTGATTTTTGAAATATAAGTGAATTTTTTAAAAAAAGAAATTGAGTATGAAAGGTTGATAGTTGTTTTAAAAATCATATGGAATTTATGAACTCTCTTGTAAATTTTTTTACTATGGATGAGAACATGGATATTTCATATCCAATTAATAACCCTAGAAAAGATAGAGCCATTGCTATTAGTTTTCCCTCGATGGGGAGAATAATTCTTACAGGATTATTAAATATGATTCATCTAAATATAGACCCTGATAAAATTGAATAAATAGATAAAACCATGATTCTCTTTAATATACTATTAAATGACTCGTTTTGTGAACTAAAATTATAATAACTAAAATTTATGCTTATTGAAAAATATGTTAATCGGGCAGAATAGAAAGATGTTATTCCAATTCCAATATATATCAATAATAAAATTAAAAAGTTAGTATTTCTGGAGCATATTATTTCTATAATTAAATCTTTTGAATAAAACCCTCTCATAAAGGGTATCCCACATAATGATAAATTTGCAATATTTATGAATGTTCTAGTTATTGGTATATTATAACTTATACAGCCCATTATGCGAATATCTTGATTATTCATTAATCTATGAATCAATACTCCAGCACATAAAAAAAGTGACGCCTTAAATAAAGCATGAATAATAAGATGAAAAAAGGATAATATTGGATAACCAAATATTAAAATTGATATTATAATTCCTAATTGTCTTAAAGTTGATAATGCAATAATTTTTTTTAAGTCAAATTCAAAATTTGCAGCTAGACCTGATATAATTATTGTTAGTAATGATAACATTAAAAATACTTGAATTAGATTGAATGATATAATTAAATTTCTGAATCGAATAATTAAATATACTCCTGCAGTAACTAATGTTGATGAGTGAACAAGGGCCGATACTGGAGTTGGAGCAGCTATAGCTGCTGGAAGTCATGAAGAAAAAGGAATTTGAGCTCTTTTTGTAAATCCTGCAATAAAAACTAGTATAATTATTGGACTCATTATTATCTTATTAATAAAAGATATAAAATTTCAAGATCCAAAATTTATTATTCATGCAATTAATAAAAGGATTATAACATCTCCAATACGATTTATTAATGCCGTTAGTATCCCAGCATTTCTAGAATTTAAATTTTGATAATAAACAACTAAACAATATGATACTAATCCTAATCCATCTCATCCAACGAGAATGCTTACTATATTAGGTCTAATAATTAATAATACTATTGACATTACAAATATTATAATAATATAAATAAATCGATTAATATATTTATCATTTATCATATATATACCTCTATATAATATAACCATTGATGAAATAAATATAACAGTTGAAAGAAATAAAGTTGATATAAAATCAAAAATTAATGTTATATAAATATTACATGAATTAATTGTAACAATCAGTCATTCTATTATAATTGCATAATCAAAAATAATCATATTTATTGATAAAATTAATATTATTAATCTTAAAATCAATAAAATTAAGAAAATATATGTATTAAGTTTATTTTTAGTAATGATCCAATATAAATTTATATTTTTAAATCCACAATTTAATGTTTTATTTTAAACTAATTGAATTATATCAATAATGTTAATTTCAAAATAATTAAATTTAATGGAATTCAATGTATTATAATTAAAAAAAATTCACGTACGTTCCCAGAATTAAAAGAGTAACAACCCGAGAAAATTATTCCATGTTGGGTATGAGAGTATAGATATAAACTATAACAAGCTGATAAAAATGAAGAAAAAGATAGGAAAATTATACACAATGGATTTCAAGACATTAATCTATTTAAAATTATAATTTCTCCTGCTAGACTAATTGTTGGAGGACATGAAATATTTCTAGAAGATATTAAAAATCATATGAGAGTTATTGAAGGCATAAATCTTAATATTCCTTTATTAATTAGGATTCTACGTCTTCCCGAACGTTCATAAGAAATATTTGCTAAGCAAAATAAAGCAGATGAACATAAACCATGTCCAATTATTATGAAATATGCTCCGACTATACCTCATATATTTATTGTTATAATTCCTCCAATAACTAATCTTATGTGAGCTACAGAAGAGTATGCAATTATAGATTTTATATCAATTTGCATTATACAAGATAATCTAATCATAATTCCCCCTATTAATGAAATAGAAATCCAGATGAATCTATAATTGATAAATATTACTGGTATAATATATATAACACGAATTAAGCCATAAGTTCCTAATTTTAAAAGAATTCCAGCCAAAATTATAGAACCAGAAACAGGTGCTTCGACATGAGCTTTTGGTAATCAAAAATGACATATAAATAACGGAACCTTAATTATGAATGCTAATGTTATCCCTAAGTAAATAAACCTATTATCTGATCTCATTAACATTATAATATTAGTTATATTATTTCTATACATATATATAATTGAAACTAATATGGGGAGAGATGCGAATAAAGTATAAAACAATAAATAATATCTAGCATTCACTCGTTCAGGTTGATACCCCCATCCTATGATAATAATTATGGTAGGGATCAAACTAGTTTCAAAAAAGATATAAAATATTATAATATTGTATGAACAAAATGATAAAATTAATAATGTTATTAATAATAACACTATAAACAAAAATAAATTTATATTATTATATTTATATAAAGGACTAGAATTAATTATTAAGAAGGTAATTCAAATTGTAAGAATAATTAATCTATATGAAATATTATCTATATGTATGTTATATCTTAGTATAATTAAATCTTTTCTAAAGAATAAGATGATAAATAGCACTAAAAGAATTAGTATATTTCTTAATAACCATATGTTAAATAATAAAGGGGTTAAAAATAATGAAAATAAAACTAATTTTAACATGTTTTTAAAGATATTGATAATAGTTGATCATTACCATGTGATCGAATCATATTAATCAATCTTGATAATCCTACAACTCCTTCACAAACACTAAATGTTAGCAAAACTATTAATATATATATATCATTTAATTCAATTGATAGAAATGCAGAAAATATACAAAATAATCTTAAAATTATTAATTCTAATCTTAATAAACTTATTATGATATGTTTTCGATTTAAACATAATGAGATAATGCCCGATATAAATATAATTAAATACAATAAAGGTAATGACAAATTCATTCGTTTTAATAGTTTAAAAAAAAATTTAGATCTTGTAAATCTAAGATAAATTAATAATTTTAAAACTTCAGAAGAGAGTAAAGAATCATTTTAAGCACCCAAAGCTTACATTTTTATTAAATTATCTTCTGTATGAAAATTATAATATCAATTACAATTCTATTATCAATAAATTTTATTTTTATGAAGCACCCATTATCAATAGGATCTATTTTATTAATACAAACAATACTAACCAGAATTATTTGTATATTTTATATAAATTCTTATTTTTTTTCTTATATCTTATTTCTTGTTTTTATTGGAGGAATATTAATTTTATTTATATATATATATCAAGAATTGCTTCAAATGAAAAATTTTATTTTTCAATAAAATTATTAATATTAAACATAATTATTTGAATTTTGATCATAACTATAAATACTATTAGATTTAAGATAGATAGAGTTAATAAATTATTGGAAATGAATAACTTATTTGATAGATTTATAATTAAAAAATTATATATATTTCCGTCAGGAATAATAACTATTATGTTAGTTATTTATCTTCTATTTACATTGATTGTTGTTGTGAATATTATTAGAATTAAATTGTCTCCTTTACGGAGAAAATTTTAACGAATGTTAAACATCACTCGACGTATACACCCATTAATTAAAATAATAAATAATTCACTAATTGATTTACCGGCAGCTACGAATTTATCATATTGATGAAATTATGGATCGCTGCTAGGAATATGTTTAGTTGTTCAAATTTTAACTGGATTATTTTTGTCAATACATTATAATGCAGATGTAGCAAGTGCATTTAATAGATTAAGACATATTTGTCGTGATATTAATCATGGATGAATATTACGAATTTCACACGCAAATGGAGCTTCATTGTTTTTTATTTGTGTTTATTTGCATGTTGGGCGAGGACTATATTATGGTTCATATAAAAATTTTGAAACTTGAGCTGTAGGAGTGATCATTTTATTAACTTTAATAGCTACTGCTTTTATAGGTTATGTCCTTCCATGGGGACAAATATCATTTTGAGGAGCAACAGTCATTACGAATTTATTGTCAGCAATTCCATATCTTGGAACAACTTTGGTAAATTGAATTTGAGGAGGATTTGCTGTTGATAATGCAACATTAACTCGATTTTATTCTTTCCATTTTATTATACCATTTGTTGTTTTAGCATTAACAATTGTACACCTTATTTTCTTGCATGTTATGGGGTCAAACAATCCACTTGGAATTAATTCAAATAATGATAAAATTCCATTCCATCCTTATTTTTCTATTAAAGATGTACTAGGATTTTTATTAATTTTAATTATTTTTTTTTGTTATATGATACTTGAACCATATAAATTAAGTGACCCTGATAATTTTACTCCAGCAAACCCATTAGTTACTCCAAAACATATTCAACCAGAATGATACTTCTTATTTGCATATGCAATCCTACGATCTATTCCTAATAAATTAGGAGGAGTAATTGCATTATTCATATCAATTTTTATTTTAATTTTTGTTCCCTTCATAAACAATTCAAAATTTATAGGACTATTAAATTACCCTATTAATCAGATTTTATTTTGATACTTATTCATTGTTTTAGTTTTATTAACTTGGATTGGAGCTTGTCCTGTTGAATACCCATATATCAAGATCGGGATACTTTTAACAACAATTTATTTTATATATTTTGTTTTAGACCCTATAATTAAATCTTTTTGAGATAAATTAATTAAATAGTTAATTAGCTTATAAATAAAGCATTTACTTTGAAAGTAAAGAAAAGAAAATTAAGTTCTATTAACTTAATATTAAGACAATTTTTAATGAACTAAATAATAGATTTAATCATGAAAAAAAAAATCAATAAATTTAAACTTACTGGTAAATATGATTTTCATGCTAAATATATTAATTTATCATAACGATAACGAGGTAAAGTACCTCGAACTCAAATAAATAAAAATGAAATTAATGTTAGTTGAATAGGAAAAACCAAAGAATTAATTTTTCTACCTAGAAATATTAAACAAAATATTATACTCATAAAAATAATTCTAGCATATTCAGCTAAAAAAATAAATGCAAATCCTACACCTCTATACTCAACATTAAATCCAGAAACAATTCTGATTCCCCTT
This sequence comes from Magicicada septendecula, assembly GCA_034769895.1. NCBI lineage: Eukaryota > Metazoa > Arthropoda > Insecta > Hemiptera > Cicadidae > Magicicada > Magicicada septendecula. Next base: position 565,369,610 of record CM068368.1, on the reverse strand, counting down.
CAGAAAAATCAAATGGTGATCGATTAGTTTCAGCTATTGATGATGAAATTCAACAAATTCTCAAAGGAAAAAACAGAAATACTAATCATATAAATTGTTGAAAAAAATAAAATTCAATTAAATTAAAACTCTCAATCATTACAATAGGGCACAAAATAATTAATACGAGACTGACTTCATATGAAATAGTTTGAGCAATTGATCGAATACAACCCAATATAGCGTAATTAGAATTTGATGATCAGCCTGTAATCATTAAACTATAAACCCCTATTCTTGTACAACAAAAAAAAAATATTATACCCATATTGAACGAAACACAATTGATTAAGTATGGATAAATAACTCACAATAATAAAGAATTAAATAAGCCTAACACAGGTCTAATTATATAAATTAAATAATTGGATAACATTGGTATATTTCTCTCTTTTAAGAATAACTTAATAGCATCTGAAAATGGTTGTAAAATACCGATAAATCCTACTTTATTTGGACCCTTACGAATTTGAATATATCTTAAAATCTTACGCTCCATCAAAGTTAAAAATGCAACACCAATCAAAATAAACAAAGCAGTAATTAAAACAGTAATTATAAACATTTTCTACATGTAATATTATTACATAATTAAATTCTAAATTTAATGCACTTTTTGCTAAAATAGAATAAATTAAATTATTTGACATGGTCCTTTCGTACTAATATCAAAAATATATTAGTAGATAGAAACCAACCTGGCTCACGCCGATTTGAACTCAGATCATGTAAGAAATTAAAGGTCGAACAGACCCAGAATATTTAGATTTTGCTCTAAACTCTTTTCTTAATCGAACATCGAGGTCGCAATCTAATTTATCGATATGAACTCTCCAAATTAATAACGCTGTTATCCCTAAGGTAATTTAATCTTATAATCAAAAAATTGGATCAATTAAGCATTAATTTATGAAAAGTTCATTTAAAGTTTTATTTATTATAATGTCACCCCAACAAAAAATAAAATAATTTTTTCAGTTGTTAATTCTAAATTCTAGTAAAACAAATTTATTTAAAATTCTATAGGGTCTTCTCGTCCCACTTATTTATCTAAGATTTTTTACTTAAACTCTAAATTCAATCTATTTTAATTAAAAAAGAAAATTTTTCATCCATTCATTCATACAAGCCTTTAATTAAAAGACTAATTATTATGCTACCTTTGCACGGTCAACTTACTGCGGCCATTAAAATATCATTGGGCAGAATAGACCTTTAATATTTTTCTAAAGGACATGTTTTTGGTAAACAGGTGAAAATTATATTTGCCTAGTTCTTAAATACAACTTATCATAATTTACTAATTTAATCATTTTAATAAAAATATTTTTATTAATTTAATTTTCTTAATATATACCTAAAATATATTAAATGTATTAAAATAAAAAATAAAATTTAACTTACTCATATAAAAAGGCTAATTGCAAGCCTATTTAATTAATTAAAATCTAAAATATTATAGAAATTATATTTAGCTTATCCTTAATATAATTAAATAAATATAAAACTTTATATTAAAATATAAGTTATAATATTTATTTTAAATTAAATTTAATTCTTAAGAAACCAGAAATATTATAGTTCGAGAGAAGTTTCATCACTAAAATTATTTTATTAATATTTATATTACAATAATTAACAAATAACTTTAAATCACTATAATTCGGGAAAAATAAATTTTTATATACAATTAATTAACCCTGATACAAAAGGTACAAATTATAATTTTACTTATTTATATTTATTGTTTGATCTTCACAGTTCAATTAAAAATATATTTTCCATAAATAGTACTAAAACTAAATAATTATTTTTACTTAAAATAATCTCAATAAATTAATTATAAATTTAAATTATTATTCAAATTATATTGATAAATCAATAATTTTTATTAGTGTAAATAATATGCCTTAAGCTTTAATTTGCACTCTAGCCACACTTTCCAGTACAGCTACTTTGTTACGACTTATCCCACTTTATAGTGGGAGTGACGGGCGATATGTACATAATTTAGAACCTAAATTCAAAAAACTATATTTAATAAATTTACTTTCAAATCCAATTTCATGATTTTCATTATAGAAAACAATTCATTTTTATAATAATGTAATCCATTCTTTCTTTAAAATTAACTGCACCTTGACCTGACATTTTATTAATAAAATAAATGAAAATTATTCTGATAAAGCATTCTTGACAGAGGTATACAAACTTATATAAAGTGAAATCTATCGTGGGTTATCGATTACAAAACAGATTCCTCTGATTAGATAAATTACCGCCAAATTCTTTGAATTTAAAGATCATAACTATTAATAATCTAGTTATTTTATTTACACTTTCAATAATAGGGTATCTAATCCTAGTTTTAGATAAAAGTTTATCAGACATAAAAGTAAACACATATTTATACATTATTTCACCAAAATTTAAAAACCTTACTATTAATTTATTTTTTAACTGAAACTAATATAATTAAATTTAGAGAATCGTGTAACCGCAACTGCTGGCACGAATTTTGTCCTCTATAAATAAAATTATTATCTCTAAAATTAATAATTAATAATACTTAATACTGCGCTATAGATAACTATCATTTAGATAGTTTTCAATCAATTTAAAGTTATGCATGTAATATAATTAAATATTTAATTTACAAGCTAGAATAAAACTCCTCCTTTTACTTATTTATTAATAGCATAGTTTTCCAAAATGTCAAACAATCCCTTTAAAGCAATATTCACTCAAAAATGTATTATTTTTAATCGATGTTTCCTCACAATAAAAATAAGAATTCATGGCTGGTGAATTTTTTGAAATATACTATTATATTTTTACATTAATTTATAAATCATGGCATCAAACCTTTGTAAACAGAGCTTTTACAACAATATTCACTCATTTGAGTAATCCCGGTTTTTTAATATTTATGATTTTATACAGTATATTTAAAGTTAAATTAAAAATATTAATGTTAATATTACTGTATTATCACATTTATATATTCATATATAATAAATATATATATATATGTATATATATATATAATGGTATGTTTTTCTTTTTTTTTTTATTAGATTAAAAAAAAGAAAAACATACTATTATTATTATAAATATTTATACATAAATATATATTAATATATTATTTATATATATATATATATAGTAATATATATATATATATATAGTAATATATAGTAATATATATATATATATCATTATATATATATATATCACTATATATACATACATATATATATATATATATTTATATATAAATAATATATTAATATATATTTATATATAAATATTTATAATAATAATAGTATGTTTTTTTTTTTATACTTCAATAAAAAAAAAAAGAAAAACATACTATTATATATATATATATACATATGTATATATATTTATTATATATGAATATATAAATATGGTAATACAGTAGTATTAACATTAATATTTTTAATTTAACTATAAATATACTGTAAGCATATATTTTATTAACCGGATTTGCAAAATGTGGGTGAACAAAAATTGATGTAATTATTGTATTTTAACTAACTCTTTAACTGTTACTAGTTATTCAGTTCCGTAATTTTATTTTAATCAATAAATAGAGATAGGAAAAAATGAAGGAAAGAGTATATAAAGTTGCGAATCTAGTATTGGCTGTAAGTCTATTGTATAATAAACCGTACACCAGATATTATAAGCCATATATAAAAAAAAAATAAATAAAAAAAATAAGATGCCTGAGTGAAAAAGGGTTATTTTGATAGAATAAATTATGTAATATTATACTCTTATTATGTTAACAGAATTAAACTGTCTTTTAATATCAAAAATTAATGTTCTTCATAAACTACAACATATAAAAGATAAGCTAAAATTAAGCTAATGGGTTCATACCTCATTTATGGAAAATTATCCTCTTTTTAATTAAAAAAAATTCTTCTTATATAGTATTTGTGGCATTCTTATTTTTTGGTATTATATTGGTGATTTGTTCAAACAATTGGCTGGGTTGTTGAATAGGAGTCGAAATAAATATGGTATCATTTTTGCCTTTTATGATAAATAAAATAAGAGTTTACTCATCTGAGTCAATAATTAAATATTTTATTATTCAGAGAATGGGTTCAAGACTATTATTCCTGTTTGTTGTTATTTTAGGAATATTATTTCAAGTAAAATATTTTATTATAATTAGTTTAATAATTAAAATTGGATCTCCTCCATTCCATTATTGATATGTTTCAGTAATTGATGGGTTGTCTTGACTAGTGTCTTTTTTAATTATAACCGTTCAGAGGATTATTCCCATTATTTTATTGAGTTATTTAGATATAAGATTGATTTTATTTATTGTTTTATCATGTATTTGAGGCTCATTAGGGGGACTGTGTTATTCATCAATTCGAAAAATTTTAGCATATTCATCAATTTACAATTTAAGTTGAATTTTTAGAGGGGTTATATTGATAAATTATATATGGCTGGTATATTTTTTAATTTATTCCCTCTCTTTATTTTTGACTTGTTATCTGTTTTGAATAAATAATATAAATTATTTAAATCAAATTTTTATTTTGTTTAACAATAGGGTTAAATCATTAATGTTAATAATTATTTTTATGTCAATAGGTGGATTACCACCATTTTTAGGGTTTTTCCCAAAATTTATGATAATTTATTGTCTTTTGGTTAATAAAATGTATTTTTTATGTTTAATTTTAGTAATAACTGCTTTATTAGTGTTATTTTATTATTTGCGAGTTGTAATGACAGGGTTAATGATAAACAATATATCTTTAAAGTTGTCAACTTTTAGATTAAATAATACATTATCTATAGTAAATTCTTTATTGATTGGATTTATAGTTGTAACCTTATTTAATGTTATGAATTAGTAAGGTTTTAAGTTAATAAAACTATTATCCTTCAAAGTTAAAAATATAATTTCTTGTAAGCCTTAGATTTATTTTAATCACCTTTAAATTTGCAATTTAATATTATTATTAAATATAAGACTAGATTGAAGAAAAAAATAAGAGAATAGAGAAGAAATATTAGATTAGATTAGATTATTGAGAGGAAAGCATATCCATAAATAAATTTACAGTTTATTACCTAATTCAGTCATCTCAATTGGGAATAAATCAATGATTAGTTATGAATAAGTGATTTTTCTCAACACTCATTATAAGGAAAGCGAAATGCCAATTACAGTTGTTATTTATGCATTATAAAAATTATGAATATTACAAATATTATTTCACTTGAAAATATACCGCCTACACTTGCTTACAGTGGTATCATAATCGTTGGCTTGAGGCAAAAATTTTTTCTAGTGAAGAGATTGGTGAATGCTGTGGAAAGAGAATTTTCATAGATTGCCGCTTGGAGGCGCCCGGAATTCGTAGGACTCGACCTCCACACCCGAAGACATCAGATTTTGTCTAGATGTCTACTCGTATGAAATTGTGTACTTAAGCCTGGCGCGCACTACGCCGTCACGGCACGGACGGCAATTTTGGTGGGGGGTGCGCGCACATGGCACTCTCGACGTTTCGGACGGACGGAAAAAGTCATTTTGTCTTGAACCACTGTGATGTGAAGGTGTTTATAATATCAAATACTTTTTCAGTTTTAACAAATTGTGTTACTTCTTGTGCTAAAAATGGAAAGTGATGAGGAACTTGTAGTTGTCAGTGCAATTTTAATAGAAGAGAAAAGTAAGCGACGAAGAAAGGCTACATATTGGATCCATAACATAAACAGGAAACGATTCAAATTTGGCGAACTCCATACATTGTTTCCTGATCTGTTGGAAGATGATGTGAAATTTTTCGCCTATTTTCGAATGACCCACGTAAAGTTTGAAGCTCTCCTGAACCTTCTAAAAGATGAATTGTCACGAGAAAAAAACTAAATTTAGAAGTCCAGTTGGATCTAAGGAAAGGCTAGCAATCTGTTTGAGGTAAGTGGAATCAAACTTATTTTATAAAATATACCAGTAAAGTCCTTTGCTGCAGAACTTCAAAATTCAAAAAATGAAATAATATTGTTATTACAATATTATTAATATAATAATAATAATTATATATAACTATAATAATTATAATATAATAATATTATTATTTTATTACAATAATTTTTCTATTATCGTGTATTTATTATTATAGTTATTTATAGTATAGTATAGTTATTTATTATTGTATTTTTTAAATATCATTTTATTAATATTTATTATTTACAATAATATTGTAATGAAAGTAGATTTTTTAAAAAGCCAATTTATTCGTTAGCCAAAAGAATCCATTCATTCATAAATTTTTTCGTACCTATTGATTTTTGGTCAACTGTGGACAAATGTGAGAAGAAAACACATGTCATATACTAATGTTAGAGGTCATTTTAATAAGTAACCAAAGACTTATATTTTCATGGCTATTTATTAAAAAACAACAGCACAAAAATTTATAATTCATTACACGTAACTGAAAAGTATAGCGAATTGTAATAAAACTGTAAAGTTCCACCTTACGATAATATGTGATTTACAGACCCTAATGATAAAATGTTATAGTCATCAACGCCAGGATGTGTCCCTTGAACAGTTCCCTGAAGCGGCAAAGAAGCATCTCGATGTGATGTTGTTGGGATGTTGAGGTTAACAGCCATATTTGGTGAACGCTCAGATGCTGGTTCGGATGTTGCTAAAGCAATGTCCATTTCTCGATCCGAAACTAGTTGAAATATTTTCTTTTTCATATCTATCTGGTCACGGAGAGGAAAACCTTTAACAGTTTTTGCCATGGTCATGAAAAAGGCTGTTAGGGAATCTTCTGGTTCCTGTGTTTTAGAAGACTCATTGTATTTTTGAGCCAAATAATCTTGCAAAACATTTGCTGCAGTTTTCTCGGGTGGATAGCCGGATCTATTCCTTTTTTGTGATTTGCAGTGGGCTAGTTACTTGACGAAGTCGCTGATGATGTGGTCAAAGCTGTCGAGATCGAAGCTGGCGAATTCAAAGCAGCCGATGTCAAAACAGTTGATGCCGGCGTTTCATGAAGATCAACAGCCTCTTCATTTTCATCTTCATCAAAGTCACTACTTTCTTCTCGTGAAGGAGGTGTGTGAGTAACGGAAGGGGTGAAATTAGATTGACGATTGTCATCATCGATGAGATACGGTACCAAGAAAGTGAGTTCTTTCTCGTATTTCGGTGGTTTTATCTTTTTTGCTGCTTGCCCAGTTTTGGTTTTTCGGCGTTGGAGCGCTTTACGGTGATTGTCACGTACCTTCATCCACCGGTCCTTGCAATGTGAACCTGTAACACAATAACAATTCGACATGTACATTACAGCCTTTGTGGGAATTATTTGATTGTTTTTACTGAAAATCTCTTTTTTTACATTTTCAGGTTTCTTGCAACTGGGATATCTTACCGCTCAATGGCATTCTCTTTCCGAATGGGACTTACAACTATAAGGGAAATAGTCCATTCAACCTGTGAGGCACTATGGAAACGCTTGCAACCGTTGACAATGCCAGAGCCTCAAGAAGAGATGTGGAAGGAGATAGAAAGAGGATTCTATAACAAGTGGAATTTCCCTAATGCTGTTGGTGCTTTAGATGGAAAACATGTAGTGATAGAAGCACCGCATAATAGTGGAGCTGATTTCTTCTGCTACAAAAAATGCTTCAGCATTGTTTTATTGGCATTGGTTGATGCAAATAAGAAGTTCATTTTTGTTGACGTAGGTGGGTACGGAAAAAACTCTGATGGGAGTATTTTCAATACTTCTGACCTGGGGAAAAAGCTGAAAGATGGGACATTAGACCTACCTTCATTAAAGAAACTTCCTGGAACAAATGTGTATCTTCCTCATGTGATTGTTGGGGACGAAGCTTTCCCACTTCGAACGAATATTATGAGGCCGTACTCACGCGATGATGTACAAGGAAAAGAAGACGAAAAGATCTTCAACTACCGTCTGAATCGTGCTCGAAATGTTGTCGAAAATGCATTCGGTATTTTAGTGCGAAGGTTCCGTCTTTTTGAAAGAAGATTGGTTCTTTCACAGGAGCATCTCATCTCTGTGGTTCTGGCTGTTTGTTGTTTGCATAACTACCTAAATAAAGACTCTTGTTATTGGACTGAAGGTGATTTGGCAGTCACAGTTTCAAACGTTAGGACACTAGCTCCATTGAAGGGGACAGGTGGTTTGTCAGGCAGCGAAGCTATTGCGGTGAGAAATATATTTAAAGATTATTTCAATTCTGAGATGGGATCAGTGCAGTGGCAAATGAAAAGAGTTCGAGTTGGAAAACAACGTGTTTGAAACTTTGCAAAATGCAAAAGAGTGTTGTTACCATTCATTTACTGTATGTTTTACATACAATCAAACATTTTAAATAGAAGTTGTTCTATTGTTGGGTACCTACCTTTTGAGAATTTACAGTCACTTTTACATTAACATATTGAACATTTTGAAATTACAGTCTGAGCCATAAATAGTTTTTCTACACAGTTTCTTCTCATGATGTCATGCCTGCATGTACAATAAACAATTTTGCCTACGTAAACAATTTTTTATGTACAGTACTACTATTTTTACGCAGAACTATACTACGTTCAGTTCTGAAACATTGTATAGTTGTGAAAAGTGAAAAATTAACTTACCTGTCTTGTTCATAATGCCGCCAATCTCTTCCCAGCAGTTCTCCCGCCGAATGTTGTTAAAATATTCTGGGTGGCGCATGTTGTATACCTCTGGATAATTTTGCACCAACAAAATTAGTTTAGCAACATCCATCTTGGACGAGGAACACAACTGAAAATGCAGTGAAATGGCGGAAACAGCCGTCCCGACCGTACCGATGGCCGCGCGCACTGCGCAGAATTCCGAATGACGTCATCGGTACGGCAGGCTGGTACAGACCGCACTTAATTTTAATTCCCTCGCTCGGACTTTTCGACAAACGGCGGAAGGTACCGAGCGTCCGTTGCCGGCTGTCCCGTTCTAGTGCGCGGACCTCAATAAGTAACAATGATATTAATATTTGCAAATTGCTGTGACGGCCGCCCGTCCGTGCCGTGACGGCGTAGTGCGCGCCAGGACAGCATACCGACAGACAGCCGGCGCTGAAGGCGAGTGGTCAGCATGTTGCACCGAGTGCGTTACGCTCACTGATTTATATAGGCCTATACTATAACCTAGTAGTATGTATATAACTCGTTCTTTGCGTTAGTGATCCGTGTACTATCACGCGTCTCCTTAATTCATATCAACCCGCAAGCGATCACCGATGCGGTTGTAGATATATGAGAGTTTACTCTGACTACACCTGTGCCTACCGCAGACTGAAGTGCCACTTTACAGCGCCTCATGCATCTAGATATTTCTCCTCGTGTACTTCCACGAACTACATTTCATCTGCCTAACTGCAAACGTTTTCCAAATGAACGCTCTACGTTCTACTGTACTTTTATGATTATCATCATCACCACCACCACCATCATCATCATCGTCGTCGTCGCCATAATCACGCCACCACCACAAGCATCCTCAGTTACGACAAAGGAAACGTGGTTTAATAAATCCGACAGCATTCCAATACACGGTTTACCGGCTACTTACCTCTACATCGAAATAAATACAGGTATATATTCCCTGATGAAATATTCCAGGGAAAAAATCGTTCCGAATTAAAAAGTGCATGACTTTCAGTGTTTCGTAAATACTATTGTTAAAATTGGGTCTTCTCGTAAGAAGACCAAATACATCTTCTTGTAAGTTCGCTGTCTGAAAATGTCTTTGGCCCACAGCCGTTTAGACTTAAGGCTGCGGGTGTAGCTAGATTAACTTATACGTTCTACTAACTGACGATTCTAGCCCTGATTATGTATTCTAACAGTTATCTATTCTTCATATGGAGGTATGTCTGTGACACCTACAAAACAAATTGCGGTGACGCTAAAGCGGATGACACATAAGTATTACAGTAGTCAGTTTCGTGTTCAAGGTAATCGGGAATTTAGAAAAAGAATACACAAGCATACGTTATACGACACGACGCAAGGCAGATACGATCTCATATTTGTTGGCAAATACTTCGTTAACATACTTGTCACGTACTTCAAATCACTATACCTGGCACACGCATACGAAACATCTCACTAGACGTCGCACACATGATTCGCGTGTGAATACAATACTGTATTTCAGACGTGATGCTGAAAATAAAGACGTGATGCTGCCTGATGTTTTATACTTTTCTTGAAAATTTCATACAAATAATTATACTCGAACGTGTATAGAAGAAAGGTACTTGAAGAACGTCGATAAAACAGAAAATGACAGGGGAAGGAAACTTTCCTAAGTCTGTCCGTCGAAAGCTTTACAGGATTTAATACCTTCAACGGTTAACTTTTTATAGTATACAAATAAATTGGACGGAATTACAAAAGAGTGAGATTCCTAACGACCACGCCGTATAACCTACGTCAATACTTTAATTTACATTACTACATTTTCCTCAGTGGCAACAACAATATCTTCACAATCACGTGGTATAGAGACATGCTCACGAAATAAAATGGGACCAGCATCAACTGCTAATTAATTACTACTAATCAAAAGTAACTGAGTCACAAGTTTTGATTATTGGAATGACAAATATCTTTCGAACAGTGAAACTTTAAATTATTTCTATAATTTTTTAATTAATTTAATTTTTTGTTGTATTCACTGCATGTTTTTGAGACAAAGTTTTTACAGTGTGAATGATACAAAAACACCCTAACTTTTATACTACGTACTTATAAGAATTTACTCATAAATTACATTATAAGAATCCAAAAATTACATTGTGCTATTCTATTTCACTTCATAAGGTCAAGAAGTACAATAATAATAAATTAAAATAGTTCAACCTAAAGAGGTGGGGATCGAATCTCTTACGTTGCAAGAACACGGCAGTACAGGGAAGAGTTTCTTCCCTATATACAGGCTAAACATATCGTATATAAACATACACGTAATTTATCGGATCGTATTGTTCAGTCGTACGATAAAAACATACCACATAAAATATTTTCTGAGTACATCTGTGTGCAACATAGTTCCATAATATAGTCAACACTATCAAGTTCCCCTACTCCTTTCCGTATAAGATGCGGGTTTGTTTCGACTCACGTTCTCAGAAATTATTTACAGTTAGAAAATTGTAATAAAACTTCTGCTGTCGTCACACAGGTACCGTAAGAAACTCGAAAGAAGGAACACAATTGTTGACAGCCAAGTACCGAGTAATATTAAAGCTGACCCGCTTAACAAAAGCTTCAGGTTTTTGCAAAAATACACGTAGTAAACTAAGAGATTGCATAAGAAGTCAAGTAACTGGTTTGTTATTATTCAGCACAGGCCCAACTCCATTTGTTGCAAAACGCAATAAATCTTTGAAATCACGCTCATGTCTCAACATACATGCATGCAAAATGTCCGCTGATTTATTGGCTAAGTCAGTCTCCCTCTCTTGTTTACGGCCGCCTCATAAATAATCATGATTCTCACACGTCATTTGAATACGAACGTGCGCGCGTACTTTATGAGGGTTCGCTGACCGGTCTCCTAGTGATGACGGGAAAAGTAGGCCTATATGATGTTTCACCAACTTAAGATAACTGGCTCATACTATAATAACAATATGCAACACACGTCTAGGAAATACGGGCGCCATGGCAGTATAAGGAAGACGCCATGTTCTGTTTCTTACTGAAACAGAACGGTTGTCTGAGGCATTCTGTCACGCCTCCAAAAAAGAGCGAAAATAACAGAGCGGTCTAATGTGAAAGTCTGCTTTAAACTACTGTTCCAAACCCATTTCAAATCCATATCCGTAACCCTTGAAAGAGCAGACTGTAACCCCTACACGATACCATGTTTTAGAAATGAGAATGCGCGGCATACGGAGACGCAATCCAAACAGGACACTCGGAATTATGAATAACATCAACACCGGTGATGATGGAACCACATCGGACAAATCAGTTGTCTAACAAACTAACCTACTTGACATGAAACATGCTCAAAGTACTGCAAACATTAAGACGGAACAAGTACCAAATCAATTTTCAAGAAAGAATTTTATGTCAAGTTTCACAACTACCTTTAGAATATCTCAGATTGGAACAAGTACCAAATCAATTTTCAAGAAAGAATTTTATGTCAAGTTTCACAACTACCTTTAGAATATCTCAGATTTATCGATAGAGAGGAATAGCTATTCGCCATTAAAGGTTTTTTCGTCATTTCTGACGTGTACGTTGTTTCCTACTGACACGCTGAGGCTAACTGAAGATATAACTGGGGAGATACAAAAAAAAGGAGACTGGTGGTTGAACTCGGTACGAACAGATTCAAAGTATGGCAGTAAAATGATTAATATTAACGTTTAACGGAATCGACAATGTCTTCAGAAGGACGGAGGCCACCATCGATGAAAAAAAATATTGGGTACCGAAGTAACGGTCGCGTATGACAAAAAAATATATGTATGTCCCTCGTTAAGGGAGAAGATATTTCTGCATCTTAATTTGACAGTACTCTTGCTAAACATCGCTACAAATTCTCGGACAAAAATTATGTAGAGTACTTCATACACATAATAACATGTGGAAGAATTGTATAAGATGAATGATATATTTTGTGTTCCTTCCAATTCTGAAAGACTTCATCCAACTGTGGCTGTCAATTACGCAATACTTCTCTTTAATTTTCCATACTTTTGACTCTACGGTTGTCACGACTTTATGCTGAAAATAAAAGACATATACTTCGTATCAGCAGAAAAACACAGATATCCGTGGAGGAGATAATGGAGTTTACACTTCATTTCAGGACGTCGTTCAGGGGTTGATAATGGTGAATACATCGAAAAGTCTCGATCAGTATCAACTCGTTGGTAGTTCATCTGTAAATTATGACAAAGTAATTACGAAAACTGCCAGTAAAATTAACCTGACTGTGAATTACTCTCGACAGCTTATCGTGTTGTAGGCTATAGTGAATCGGCGACTTGGGGTTTACTTTCATCTCAGATGTTGTAGTTTTAATTTATCGTTCTCCATGGAGGCCTTCGTGACAAAGAGAAACCAATAAATTGTATATCTGGTTAGTGAACTTTTTACCTAACCGTTCTGATATTTCCGACTGCCATTTCTTCAATTCCGTCGAGTGGAACTAAAAGACAGTTTACCAACTCCGATTCATTATACAATGCACTTCAAATAATCTCAGGTTGGACATTCTAATAGAATAAATTATACCCTACAGTATCGGACACTGAATATTTCATCAGGATGTACCGAAATAAGCTAAAAGTGATAATGCGTATAGTAACGAGAAATGCAGAGTCCCACAGTAAAGCAGAACTCTAAATTCGTGGAAGGAATAGGAGTATCTTGAAGCGTGACGTCCCAACCTTTTCTTTCATCATCCAGTTGCAAGCTGTGATCTACAGTGATAAGGAAGAAGTGGTTCGGAAGTCGTCCATCCATTTTCGCAGTTCCGTAGCAACGCACAAGTGTAAACAACACGTGTTTAGTATATGAAACCGTGTTCCGGTCGAACAAAACTGCTCGCCAGAAAATAACCCGTAATTAACACGGACGGCGCGCAGAATAAATATTCTGCGCGCATACTTACATGCACGAGAATAATTTACACGGGAAATTATTTACAAACGTGACATATATCAACAGCCAGTCAGACGATTTCGCTAAAACTGTTTACCTAAAACAAATTATTATTACTTAATTAATAACGATATTAACCATTTAACAATCTCTTAAGAGACGATTAATTTAAATATATTGCAGCTATTTGGCATACGTTTCTGGGGTGTGTGTTTCGAATTATGCTGAACGCTAACTACACACAACAGTCTGCACACTTTTATACACGAACCCCCGCGAGTGTACATTAACGCAACATAAAATAGGCCACGCACATCAATGCCATCTTCTTACGTCGATTTTTACCAACGCGTCTGTCACGTGATGTTGTTTACACACGGTGCCCGTTCTCAAAGTTTTACTGTCTTGTATCTGACGGCAGTTAAAAATCTGTTTTCCCTTTCGCGTATTCTTCATGAAACACGCAAGATCTGTGTACCTACCTACGCACAGTTAACGTTAAAGCTAAAATTCGATGGCGTAAAATGACTACTAATTATAACTTATTATTCCGAACAATATCGTTAATAATATAATAACTATACTTTTCGATTACTTGGGCGTCTTCAAGTGAGCTAATAAAATTATATAGAACAATCAAATAGAACAAAATACCGTGGAAACAACTAACCTGCCTATAATAACCAAATGACGAATTATGAATTAGCTTGAAATGTAAATTAGAATATCTTACTACTTTATCTTATTACCTTATCTAAAATGTAAATTACAACCATCTTAGCTCCCAAGTAGTTCGTCTACCTGAGTTGAGAAACTCCATACGCTACAACCAAAATTCTTGTGACGCCAGTTCCTCACGTTTGTCTTCACTTCTATAGGCTGTTTGGGTTTATTGTTTCGTCTAATATTTACAACTACTTCTATCTTACAACTGTGTCTTGATCTAACATTCCTATACTTTTTTATCTTTTGTTACATGATCAACCAAATTTCTGCTATACGCTTGAACGAACACGTCTCTTCTTTCCTGTTTACATCGCCAAACAATTGTAGTCACATGCCTTTTGATTTGTTGCATTTCTTTATTTGCGAGAGTCTGATGCTCTCTTCATTTCTTTTCTTTGACGCCAGATTTTAACATAAAACAAAAATTGTTCTTCACCTCTATTCTGTTACGGCTTATAAAGTACTTAAAACGCTAGTTACACGTTTTATCAAACTTAGCGTCTATATAGCGCCTCCTCCATACACTTTAGTAATACAATATTCGTCTGCGTTACGTAGGAAAATTGTACTTTATTCGCACTATGAAGCGCAGATTTTCCTAAGGCAAAAAGTGTTGTCCACTTGTTTGCACATCACCTCTCATTAGTACGCACGGAGTAAGTCGTATACTGCAGCACAGTGTTGTCCACTTGTTTGCACATCACCTCTCATTAGTACGCACGGAGTAAGTCGTATACTGCAGCACAGTGTTGTCCACTTGTTTGAACATCACCTCTCATTAGTACGCACGGAGTAAGTCGTATACTGCAGCACAGTGTTGTCCACTTGTTTGCACATCACCTCTCATTAGTACGCACGGAGTAAGTCGTATACTGCAGCACAGTGTTGTCCACTTGTTTGCACATCACCTCTCATTACTACGCACGGAGTAAGTCGTATACTGCAGCACAGTGTTGTCCACTTGTTTGCACATCACCTCTCATTAGTACGCACGGAGTAAGTCGTATACTGCAGCACACATTAAACAAAAATGTTGTGTAAATAATAATAATTAATAGTTCTAATCAACTGAAAACGTATAATTATACTAAAACGAAACAGCAAAATTCAGACATTCTAAACCACGCTGTCGACTTTGCAATCCAGTTTAACTATTAGTTAGTGAACAGTGCAGAGAATTAAATCGGCACACATTTAAAGCGAAAAAATGGTGCTCCAATCATAAAAAACTAACACACGTTGCAAAAAAAGAAGCTCCATCAGATCATTGTTGGCGTTGACGGATTTGCATAACAGACCACAAAAACAACCGGAAGAAGAGAGCTGGTGCATTTCCAAGCAATTTTACTTTTAAGACCAGAAAAATCTCTACCACAATCATTCCATCTGCATTATTTTTATACTCACAGCATGGAAGGCGCCGGACAAAGTGGAAACTGCTTGACCAAATGTACACGCGCGCGCGTATAAGAAAAAAAGAGTGTGTGTGAGAGAGAGAGAGAGAGAGAGAGAGAGAGAGAGAGAGAGAGAGAGAGAGAGAGAGAGAGAGAGAGAGAGAGAGAGAGAGAGAGAGAGATCTAGTACTTGGTGCTCCAACATACCGTGCAACGCGCATAGCTTTCTTCAATAAACGAAGCCTATACAGCCGACACGTGCGTGAGTATACACACATAGACAATCATGGGCGCGCGCATGCGTTGTTCTAATTTAAAACTCTGTTGCTGTTACTGACCGTCAAGGGATAATGTATGTATGTACGTATGGAACAATAGCAACATATGTTTCTTATATAACTCTAAAAGTTTATTACGAAACGTGAGTTAGAAATACGCCAAACGAAACAGGAAAGAACAAACACCAATGCACACAATAATAGTGATAATAATTATAATAAAAGTACAAAACAATTCTTTGTGTGAGTAATGTTGGTTGGAAAGTGGGTCAAAGCAAAACCTCTTGCCAAGTAACTGATCGTTCTCGTTTGTTCGCCACAGATAAGAACAATAATTGTTATTATTAATTCAGACACACACTGATGTATGAATGTTAAACGCGATTCACTGTAATTTTGCGAAAACAGAGGAACTGCAACTGCACGTTCAATTTCCTGGAAAACGACTAATTTATCGCATTGCCCTACTTGTGCTGGTGCCGTCTGAATTTTTATCGGTGCGTGTTTTTATCGCACGCTACACGAAACTGAAAGAGAAATGTTATGACACTTATTCAAATCTGTTATGCAGTCAGTCATGATCTCTACTGGCGGAAATACTTGTCCACAACGGGGACTCACGTCCTGACGCAGACACACAGATTGCCGGTGGAAGGAGACAATGCTGCTTGGCAGGCGAACTCTGCCATGTAGTACAGGACTTACGCCTCGAAAGAGAAAATGGGACTGATTATTGCCGGTGAACTTTCGTCTTTCCCTCCCTGGCACACACTGCCTTTCGGGGCACGGGGTAAACCGACCTCTGACAGCGTCATGTATGGGTCCTGGCGGGTCTGTGTAACCTCACAAACGCCACTTTCACAAGGTTTCCGCTGGGCAGAGGGGACATGTCAAGCGGCGAAGTGTGTTCCTCTCCGGAAAAGAGAGGTCATCACTGAACGGAGAGCGAAGATTCTTCCTGCTTTTAATATAAAGCTGTAGTGGTTTATGCGACGACACTGCACGTTTTCTCTACCGTGGCGATTTAAAACTATTTATATAAAGTCTGAAACGACATTCAACGTCTACATTTATCTATTTGAGTTATATAGGTGTTTTAGCTAACCCTGATGAAGAACCCAGTAATTACTGACACAGTCAGTGGGGGGGGGGGGGGTGTTTGAAATTAACACGGCCAACGCCGCAAAGTTAAAAATCTGAAAACTTGTAACGGTTTCCAAACAACAGTGACGTAACACAACACGACACCTGTAAGTTTATCTGATTTCAGTCTACCATTTTCACCACAAAATATCGGTATGGAGAACCATACATGACTTCCATGTTCTAAGATTTATATTTAAAATCATTTTCGAAATGAAATATTTCCATAGAAACTACTTCTTTCTACTTACTGCTTCAGCCTTAACCACAGTAATGTGGCCACGGACGTATACCACCTCACGTTATCGCACTCGATTTTCACTGATGATGGAAGTCGATGGCACTGCCGAAACGTCTAGTTTTGCTGAAAACTTTGGTCTACGGTCAAACAGGACGGGAAGGAATTTTAACAACAAACTACTTCTTTGTTGCCGATAACGTAGTACATATATAAAAAATTATCCCCTCCCCCTTCAACTAGCCTCTTCATTTATAGATATTTCATCTACGTTTCTACAGTGGATTATTAAGATCTTCTTATCAGGATACTTTATTTATCAAAATTAAGTACTTCACTCTTGTTACAACAAAAAATGTTTCAGGTAAACTACCCTTTCCCCCTAACCGATCTTCACCAAAATCAATAGTCTTTGAGTCCTCTAAAACTCAGGAACATCTGTAAAAAATTATTTGATTCTGTTTGAATTTACGGCAGTTATCGTTCGTCATAGAAAAAATTACCCTTGTTATCACATAAAACGTTGCAGGTAAACTACACCTTTCTCTTAACTGATCTTCACCAAAATCAATAGGTCTTCAGTCCTCTACAATTCAGGGATGCACGCAAAACATTATTTGATTCTGTTTGAATGTGCGGCAGTTATCGTTCTTCATGGAAAACGTTCTCTTGTTACAACATAAAATGTTGCAGGTAAACTACCCCTTTCCGTTAACCGATCTTCACCAAAATCAACAGGCCTTCAGTCTTTTACAATTGATGGACGTATGCAAAAAAATATTTGATTCTGTTTGAATGTACGGCAGTTATCGTTCGTGATAGAGAAAATTACCGTTGTTAAAACATAAAACGTTGCAGGTAAACTACCCCTTTCCCTTACCCGATCTTCACCAAAATCAACAGATATTGAGTTCTCTATAATTCAAAAAGGTATGCAAAAACGTAGTTGACTCGGTTTGATTTACGGCAGTTATCGCTCGTCATATAAAAAATTACCCATGTTAAAACATAAAACGTTGCAGGTAAACTACCCCCTTCCCTAAACCGATCTTCAACAAAAACAATAGGTCTTGAGAACTCTACAATTCAGGGCTGTATGCACAACATTATTTGATTCTGTTTGAATTTGCGGCTGTTATCGTTTGCCATAGAAAAATATCGGTATGGAGAACCATACATGACTTCCATATTCTAAGATTTATATTTAAAATCATTTTCACCCAAACAGCCAGGCTGTGTCTTACCTGCCTTTTTATTGCTGTATTAAATGAAAAATATTATATTACATTAAAATGAAAAAATTATAATTTTATTGCCTGGCAACAAAACTATTTTATTTTTAACAATTACCATTGTTTCAAAAAGTTTAAATAAATTTTCAAGTACTTTACTCTTGTTAAAACGTAAAAGGTTGCAGGTAAACTACCCCTTCCCCTTAACCGATCTTCACCAAAATCGAAAGTCATTGAGACCTCTACAATTCAGGGACGTATGCAAAAAATTATTTGATTCTGTTTGAATTTGCGGCTGTTATCGTTTGCCATAGAAAATACGCTTGATAAAAAAACGTTGCAGGTAAACTACCCCTTCCCCTTAACCGATCTTCACCAAAAACAATAGGTATTGAGTACTCTACAAATCAGGGCTGTATGCAAAACATTATTTGATTCTGTTTGAATTTGCGGCTGTTATAGTTTGCCATAGAAAATACCCTTGTTAAAAAAACGTTGCAGGTAAACTACCCCTTTCCCTCAACCGATCTTCACCAAAAACAATAGGTCTTGAGAACTCTACAATTTAGGGCTGTATGCAAATAATCTTTTGATTCTGTTTGAATTTGCGGCTGTTATCGTTTGCCATAGGAAATACCCTTGTTAAAACATAAAACGTTGCAGGTAAACTACCCCTTTCCCTTAACCGATCTTCACCAAAAACAATAGGTCTTGAGCACTCTACAAATCAGGGCTGTATGCAAAACATTATTTGATTCTGTTTGAATTTGCGGCTGTTATCGTTTGCCATAGAAAATACCCTTGTTAAAAAAACGTTGCAGGTAAACTACCCCTTCCCCTCAACCGATCTTCACCAAAAACAATAGGTCTTGAGAACTCTACAATTTAGGGCTGTATGCAAATAATCTTTTGATTCTGTTTGCATTTTCGGCTGTTATCGTTTGCCATAGGAAATACCCTTGTTAAAACATAAAACGTTACAGGTAAACTACCCCTTTCCCTTAACCGATCTTCACCAAAATCAACAGATCTTGAGAACTCTACAATTCAGGGCTGTATGCGAAACATTATTTGATTCTGTTTGAATTTGCGGCTGTTATCGTTTGCCAAACAAACAAAATTACCCTTGCTAAAAAAAAACCGTTGCAGGTAAACTACCCCTTTCCCTCAACCGATCTTCACCAAAAACAATAGGTCGCGAGTACTCTGCAAATCAGGGCTGCATGCAAAAAATTATTTGATTCTGTTTGAATTTGCGGCAGTTATCGTTTGCCATAGAAAAAAAATCTACAGACAGACAGACACACAGACAGACACACACACAGACACTTTTCGGAAAACGACTTTTTTTCATGTTTTGAGTGTAGTAGAATCAGAATCTGCAATAATCTCGAACACGATTTTTTTTGCCATCACCATACTTCCATTCCTTAAGGAATATGGAAGTAAATATCGGTATGGAGAACCATACATGACTTCCATATTCTAAGATTTATATTTAAAATCATTTTCACCCAAACAGACAGGCTGTGTCTTACCTGCCTTTTTATTGCTGTATTAAATGAAAAATATTATATTAAATTAAAATGAAAAAATTATAATTTTATTGCCTGGCAACAAAATTATTGTATTTTTAACAATTACCATTGTTTCAAAAAGTTTAAATAAATTTTCAAGTACTTTACTCTTGTTAAAACGTAAAAGGTTGCAGGTAAACTACCCCTTCCCCTTAACCGATCTTCACCAAAATCGAAAGTCATTGAGACCTCTACAATTCAGGGACGTATGCAAAAAATTATTTGATTCTGTTTGAATTTGCGGCTGTTATCGTTTGCCATAGAAAATACGCTTGATAAAAAAACGTTGCAGGTAAACTACCCCTTCCCCTTAACCGATCTTCACCAAAAACAATAGGTCTTGAGTACTCTACAAATCAGGGCTGTATGCAAAACATTATTTGATTCTGTTTGAATTTGCGGCTGTTATCGTTTGCCATAGAAAATAAAACGTAAAAGGTTGCAGGTAAACTACCCCTTCCCCTTAACCGATCTTCACCAAAAACAACACGTCTTGAGTACTCTACAAATCAGGACTGTATGCAAAACATTATTTGATTCTGTTTGAATTTGCGGCTGTTATCGTTTGCCATATAAAATACCCTTGTTAAAAAAACGTTGCAGGTAAACTACCCCTTTCCCTCAACCGATCTTCACCAAAAACAATAGGTCTTGAGAAATCTACAATTCAGGGCTGTATGCGAAACATTATTTGATTCTGTTTGAATTTGCGGCTATCGTTTGCCAAAAAAAAAAAATTTCCCTTGATAAAAAAAACCGTAGCAGGTAAACTACCCCTTCCCCTCAACCGATCTTCACCAAAAACAATAGGTCGCGAGTACTCTACAAACCAGGCCTGTATGCAAAAAATTATTTGATTCTGTTTGAATTTGCGGCAGTTGTCGTTTGCCATAGAAAATACGCATGATAAAAAACGTTGCTGGTAAACTACCCCTTCCCCTCAACCGATCTTCACCAAAAACAATAGGTCTTGAGTACTCTACAAATCAGGGCTGTATGCAGAAAATTATTTGATTCTGTTTGAATTTGCGGCTGTTATCGTTTGCCATAGAAAATACCCTTGTTAAAAAAACGTTGTAGGTAAACTACCCCTTTCCCTTAACCGATCTTCACCAAAAACAAAAGGTATTGAGAACTCTACAATTTAGGGCTGTATGCAAATAATCTTTTCATTCTGTTTGAATTTGCGGCTGTTATCGTTTGCCATAGGAAATACCCTTGTTAAAACATAAAACGTTACAGGTAAACTACCCCTTTCCCTTAACCGATCTTCACCAAAAACAATAGGTCTTGAGAACTCTACAATTCAGGGCTGTATGCGAAACATTATTTGATTCTGTTTGAATTTGCGGCTGTTATCGTTTGCCAAACAAACAAAATTACCCTTGCTAAAAAAAAACCGTTGCTGGTAAACTACCCCTTTCCCTCAACCGATCTTCACCAAAAACAATAGGTCGCGAGAACTCTGCAAAACCGGGCTGTATGCAAAAAATTATTTGATTCTGTTTGAATTTGCGGCAGTTATCGTTTGCCATAGAAAAAAAATCTACAGACAGACAGACACACAGACAGACAGACACACAGACAGACAGACAGACAGACACACAGACAGACACACAGACACTTTTCGGAAAACGACTTTTTTTCATGTTTTGAGTGTAGTAGAATCAGAATCTGCAATAATCTCGAACACGATTTTTTTTGCCATCACCATACTTCCATTCCTTAAGGAATATGGAAGTAAAAATTACCCTTGATTAAAAAAAAAACGTTGCAGGTAAACTACCCCTTTCCCTTAACCGATCTTCACCAAAAACAATAGGTCTTGAGTACTTTACAAATCAGGGCTGTATGCAAAAAATTATTTGATTCTGTTTGAATTTGCGGCTGTTATCGTTTACCATAGAAAAAAAATCTACAGACAGACACTTTTCGAAAAATGACTGTTTCATGTTTTGAGGGTAGTACAATCAGAATCTGCAATAATCTCAACCACGATTTTTTTGCCATCACCATTCTTCCATTTCCTTATGGAACATGGAAGTAAAAAGAAAGTGATAAATTGTATGCGTTTTACTTGCGTTTAGGTAAAAGCTGAGGCAATGGCCTATTTAACAAAAGTACAGACGTACAAAAAGAAATAGATCGACTTCATTAAAGTAGCGGTGGCAATGAAGCAGGCCAATCATTTTATATAGTGCAATGAATAATCAAAACAAAGGCATCAATTAAAGCACAGAAGACAGACCTAATGTTATAATTACTAGTCATTAGGAACACGAAATTTCAACGAATTATAAAATGTCATTACTTAACACAATCGTGAAGGTCTCAATTTTGTATTCACTGTATTTCTTTTGGTGTGTGTGTGTGTTTAGTTCAGGGACTATCCGTATACACATAAACACTTAAAACGGCGAACCTTAGGATATGTACCTAAATATGCCACAGTACATAGAATGCTATAATGTACTATCTCTGCTACAGAGTATGGAAATGCTATACTGTATCAAATGCCTTCGATGCACTCCGTAAATTTTCTACTGAACATTACACATTTGAAGAAATTCTATTTCTAAACTGTCTGAATGATGTGGATACTTTTCAGCAGGCAGGCCCCCTTCAAATCTAAAATTTGTAGTTCTTTATTATATGTGATCAATAATGTCTGACTGCACCGACATCTTACTGTACTCCTCGCATAAATAATACTGAGCGAAGAACAGAACGGAAGAATGCGTACATTCCAACCTCCACAAAAATGCAGCAAAAAGATACTATAGAATTACAGAGGACTAAACGTAACCAACTCCACCTCAAAGTTATATGGAAACATTATCAAACCAAGAATCGAAAGCCACTATGTATATAGATAATATCTTCACATTACAACTTCTTGAAAAAAGATAAAGAATGGCAAGAAGTGTAGAAACCCATTTAGTATTCATAGACCTAAAGAAGGCATATGACAGCATTCTAATGAATAAGCTATGACCGTTAAGAGCTGTGGAAGCACTGGATGCCAACATTACTAGCAGTATAATGATAGGCTTAAGAATAACTGATTAACTTCCAGTCACCAAGCGATTACGACAAGGTTGTGCTGCGTCGCCCTTTTATTTAAGATATACTTGAATTCACCTTTAGAATGTTTTAGACGCACCTGTGATAACATGGGAATAGCTATCAATGACGAAAACCTCTTCACTTTGCATTTCGAGGACGATCAAGTAATTATAGCTGAAGTTGAGGATGACATCTGTTATATGCTTAGGAAGTTAGGCGAAGAATGGACTTAACGATAAATACAAATAAGACTGAATATATTTTTGTATGAACTACATGCAGAGATGTAGTGTTGTAACGGGAAGTTGTACACACAAATACCTTGGTCTCACGGTTACAAAAGATGGCACAAGTATAGCAGAAATAAAAAAAATCGTGTAGGACAAAGGGAAATAAGTGACGAGACAGTTGCGTTCCCCTTTATGGAGCCATCAACTATGAGCCAAAACAAAAATTAATATATGTCAGACACTAGTGGAAAGTATTGTAACATATGGGGCTGAAGTGTGGTAAACTACAGAACACATGAGGAAAAGATTACGTACTATGGAAATGGGATACATTGCAGGACACGGTTAAAAATGAAGAAATAAAAGAAAATTAATATATGCACTAGTATAAATGACACAACTGATGCAAAAAGATTAACATGGTACGAGAATGTGTGCCGTATGGATAGATGGCCAAATAAATTGCTATAATGGATCCCTCCTGAAATACGAAAAAGAGTGAGGCCACGAAAGATTTGGATAGAAGGTATAAGGAATGTGATAACAGAGAAATCTGAAGGAGGTTGACTGGAAAGATCGTAAAGTTTGGAAACTAGAATGCAAAAACAACTTTAAATGTTCGAAAATCGTATATTTATCGACAAAAATGATCAAAGCACAATGTTTCATACCTTTATCTGAAAACTGCTTAATTGGAACAGTACCTATTTCAAAACTTTTCTGCCATTTGCGTTAATATGCCACTATTATAAACTTAAAGTATTTTTAGTGTTCAGTATTTTAGTATTTAATTTTTGTGTCGTAGTGATAATAGGTATATTGTACAGGTTGAGGTTTTGTACTGTAGGCTACTGTTCTGATCGCACATGTTTACAGTGTTTTCTACTGTATATTGAAACCAACAATATACTAGACGTATTGCAATGAAAATGTGTGCGTTTTAACCTATATCTTCGAATAATCTCATATTAGGCTCTCAATGGCCAAATCGCTAATTTTTAAATCTAATCATGACGTATGTACTACTTTCTAAACTTTATTAGCTTTATATGCAACCAAGAAAATAACAACATAAAACAGCGGCCCTCATTTCTTTTATCTCTAGCTTATTGCGAGCAGAACTGACCGCCGCGCGCAGCTTTTATGCCACAAATTTTAGATTTCTTGACCGCTGGGCGCAGCTTGTAAAACCCCAAGAATACAAGCGTTTCTTCAAAAAAAAAAATTGGATGCCTTAAAATAGTACATACAAAACGTGGAAAATAATGATGATTTTGTATATTATTTTTTCGCAATAACTTTTGTTGCTATAATTTTAAACT
This sequence comes from Magicicada septendecula, assembly GCA_034769895.1. NCBI lineage: Eukaryota > Metazoa > Arthropoda > Insecta > Hemiptera > Cicadidae > Magicicada > Magicicada septendecula. The sequence goes on along the minus strand of CM068368.1, from coordinate 565,344,660 downwards.
TATGCGAACTTTAAAACAGATGGCTACGCGGAATACATTTTTGATCTTGAGAATACGTAAATTATGTGCGGAAACATAACAGTTTCGGACAATAGTTCACAATATCGCATGATGCAGTATTACGAAACTTCATGCACAGCTCACATAATATAACAATACAAAACCTTTAATTCTGACGTCCCAAAATGCGTTGTTATTAGCTTTTAAAACACACTATATACCTTTAGGCCCGCGGCCACTACAGAAAGCGATTGCGGTTCTGTATACCAACTCAGAGCAGTGTTCGGTTAAAGTTCATTTTAACTATTTACCTTGGTAAATAGACAGGTATCTTCTCTGAGTTGCTTCATTAAAGAAAATATTTTTCCCTTCTGGGCAAGGTTTAAAGAATCTAAAAAATTGATCTCAAGCATTGTGATTGAAGGTCATATCCCAAGAACATTCAAATAAAACCATATACGTTTAAAAAATGGAAAACGTATCCTTTAAAAATTGATCTCAACCATTGTGATTGAAGAACAAGCATATCTTAAGAACATCGAAATACAAACCGTAATGTTAAAACTTAACAGAAGATCCCAGTAACCACATCCATAATGCAGTGGTCAATACAACATCCGACCAGTTCCATACTTTGGTAATATTCCGTCTTGGATTAACAACGAAGATAATTAGTTGAAAATCAAATACAGTAGTACTAATTTTTACTTAGCACCTACGTAGGTACTAAACTGAGTGACAGCCAGTATTCACGATGGAAGGTGTTTTTGACATTTGGGTATGTTAAGTGTCGGGTTAAAATATTAACATCTCCAATAGTTTCAAGAAATAAGAGGATTCCACTTTATACCGTAACGAGAAACAACAAAAACAGTCCGGCATCACGTTTGGAATCAAAGTCAAAGGAAGTATTTTAAGTCCGTAGTAAATTACTGTTTAAAAACATGTCTCACTAGTCTTACTTATTTATCTTTTCAATTTTTCACTCCAATTTCTTACTTTCTTATTCTTCACAACCAAGTGCTCCGTAGAGCGCAGTTTGAGAAACACTGAACTAGATATATTACGGGTAATACATTTATTCCAGTATATACCTGTATCTTAGTGCTGAGCACATTTCCTTGTCTGAAAATATAACCGAAAAACATAACGTCTCATGTACCGTTATTGCCATCTTCACACTTCAAATTTTCCAAAGTCCTTGTATAATAGAATACAATCCTTAAGAGAAAAAGAAGCTAATTCTACTCTTTATTGAAGCTTATTTATTTCTCTAGTTCTACTGTTTAAGGCCCTTCCCACGCAGACAACGCTCTAAAGCATACGATATTATATCACACTATGCAACTTATAACAGAGTTACACGATATTTAGTTGGAACATACGTATACGGCTTACTGAAATTATTCGATTACTTAAAGGTCACATTTTTTTCAATATGAAGGCCATTGAGGCAAACTAAGACGACGTTGTAAGAAGGAAAGTCGTCAGCACTATTCAAATTTTCTTTAATCCTTATCATCATTTTCTACAAGGATTAAACAAAAAAAGGTTTGTCTCAAGCAGATACTAAAGCTGATTACTCTCCAGCGTTTCTTCAGACGATCCACACTTCTCCGTCCCTTAGGTTAAGATGTTCCAACCAATTTAGCCGATATTGGGCAATCCTACCGAGCGTACTAAGAATACTCAGTTCCCGTTGTATATCTGGATTTCTTCTACGATCTTGGAGAGTATAACTGACATGTGCCTGAGAAATCTTATTTCGGCTGCTTGGATACGACTGGCGAGGGATTTCGTTAAAATCCTGTTTTCAGTCCCACAGAGAAGTGTGGGAAGGGCCATTACCTTGTAGAACTTCACGCATGTTTCTTTACTCGTTGATTTTAGGGTTTCCCATGGTCAGCGGATATGGTTAAACATTTTAATCTTCCCAGCCTTAAACAATGGTATTTAAAACTCAACCTACGCCGCGTACCATCTGGATCAGTCGTGCCAGAGCGTGAACTCATCACCTCAAACAACACAGGCAAGCGTTGCAGTTTGACATGTTACAAACTCTGTCTTGAAAATTAGGTACAGAAATTTAAAATCCTTTAGGTTACGAATCCAAACATCGTTTCTTCCACGACGACCGAAAATCTCAATTTTAACCACACAGGCTTTTGTATGGTTGTGAGCATTTGTTCGCAATTATAAACGTCACAGTTCAACAGTCACACGAGACGGTAACGCTCAGCACATAACAAGCCTATTTCCAGTATGCAAGTCTTGTTTATAAAACGTATCGCTTGAAGCTGTTTTGCTATGAAATAGAACAAACTAGTAACACTCTAAGCTTATGATTATCACTTAAGACTCTGGTGGAATCCGGACGCTGACGTTAATACACTCGTCACAAATGCTTACACAAAAAACATAACCGTTGCTTTTATCACCTGCTTGCTACATAATCAGTATCTGTTGATTACAGTACACTGCAACCAACACTAGTAAATAAAATGTAGTGGAAACTACTTATATGCACGTCTCTTACCTACCTACAGATTATTTGGAAGAATTGACATGGAGGCAGCATGTACGTAACCGGCACACATACCTGTGAACACAATACAAACCAATGTAGTCCTCTTATTTTACTCTCTCAAATATCTCTAACAACAATATTCTGACAACTAGAATTTTACACACTCTAAACAGAATGGAATCGTATTATCACCACTACCATTACCATAACTAAAATACAACGTGAAGCAATTAGACCATTGAATACAGATTTTTAATATTAGTTGTACAAGTATAATATAATGCATGAAAATATTTCTACACATATTTGCACATATATGTGTTTGTATATACATGTATACAACTAAAAACGCTTACGTTCAAAAATGCACGTTTTTGTAGTTGTAGTGTGTGTGTATATGTGTGCATAAATATATACATGCAAAGATTTACACCAAATACTTGGTATTACATGTACAAACACTTACATACCCATATTTAGCGCTTTTTACTATACAAAAATCGGCCTAAACTCAAAAAAATGCAAGTTTTTTTTCGTAAAAATGCCTTATACGAAAAATTGCAAAAAAAGGTCTCAACTTTGAGCGCTCATATTTTGATGGGAAATTTGGTCAGCTACAACTTTTGTATTTAACTTTTTTTGATATCTTGCTTAGTTTTTGAGATATTTACAACAAACCGTTTTGCCCCACCTTTTAACCCCCCAGAGGGGCCCAGCGGTGAGCTGGAGTGTCCGATTTTTTTCCCCCATTGAAGTAACCCCAAAACCTAACTTTCTATCAAATGTCGTGTCTGGAGGATTTTTGCCCAGATTTTCACAAAATCTGCCTTTATTCAATGGTCTAAATGGGTATTTACATTTTCTGACTATGAGTTAAACAATATATTTTTTGCAGGTTCGTACAGAACTGTCTTCCGATTTACTCTTGCTTGTGTTTTCTTCACATACATTCACGTATTTATCCACTAATTATGAAAAAAAACAACCAACAACTATTTTACTTCACACAATCTAGACGTTATTTGAATTTTAACACGCTAATTTTTTCACAATAATAGAATGTACCTTCAGATATTAATCGTCATTCTGTAGGCCCGTTTTGGCACCAGTGAAGCGTGCAGAATGTAAGAACAGGCTGCCGACTTGATTCGAAAGCAAAGAAATCGAGTGGAGCCTTTCCGGAATCTCTGCGTCTTTATTGAATCTTACGTTAAGAAAAACTTGAATCCGAATTCCACCTTGCTACGAACAACCGTGGTACATGACGCTCTTATATTTAGTCTACCGATCGGTGAACCATCCTAGCAGACGCTTTACCGCGGAAAATCAAGGGCGCAATTATGGAAGTGGGAGGTGTTTTATAAGCGACTGCCTGTTAAATCGTTCGACAATTTTTAATAAACCCTTAGGTCGTACAAAAAAAAAGAATAAATAAAATAAAGTAAAAATCAGGGATCGCACAAAGAGAGCGAGTACAGGGAGGTATATATGCATTCTGGCAGCATAAATGTCTGCAAGTCAGTCCACATTCCCAACTACGATCGTGTGTATTTTCAACCGTATAAAACCGCTGGACATAAAAATTATTCACCAATCAAAGGAAACATCAAAAGGAACTATTTTTAACTGTTACGTCGTTGTCATTTTCAAAATACGTATACAAACACTTAGCGACAACAATGACGGACTGCTGGTGGTAAAGATTGCACACAAGCGCAATATTGGTGCGCGCGCGCGCTCACACACTCTGACACACTTTATAGGGCGTCCAGTCGGCCTTGTTCCGCTGTTCGTTTTCCGCGTATTTCTCCCCCGAACGTTAGTAAATTTAATTTTAAGGAAGCTGCCAGCATGTTCTTTAAATGGAATCTTGTATTTCCTTTCCGAGCGTTATTGACTAACAGGGCAAATCAGTAGCAGCCAGCATTTGGGACAACAGACAATATTACGTCACCACATAAACACTGTTACTTTTCAACCAACCGCCAGATGTCGACGTAAAGTTACATAAACTAACTGGGAAAGTTCGTTTTCAATTTTTGTAATATCTCACTTTACCTCAATAACTGTAAACTCTTAATATAAAATATTCAATTATCAACTTCAAAATCATTTTCTAGAACGATCGTAGAAGCTACAGTCTTGCTACACTGATGATTACCCAGAAGACATGATACTCAAGAACTGTTACGCAAGAGTCTGAGTTCTGTTACACGAAAAATTTCCGCACTAAATCGATCTTATATATCGTATACTCTATTTATCAAAAATAAATTGTGTGTGCAAAAATCGTACCGCAGAGATACAAAATGTTGCCAAGACTAGTCAATCAAGACGAGCATAAAATGTCAGATAAATTGCTCAAAACACGACCCACAATGGGAAACAAACAAAAGCAATGCGGGCTGGTAGTAAAGTATACATTGTTAATACTTACCTGCACTACCATAAAATTTAATGGACGGGGTACTGAATCCAAAGTACCCGGTGACATCCTGTGACCTTCACGAAAAGTATTTAAATTTCTTTACCGTACGATCGTTCTGTGCGTGAGCGTTGTCATGTACGCTCAGTCGGATTAATGCGAGACACATGCACGCAAGCACACATACAAAATATGCATATATTAAATCTAATGAGAAACTAACATTTCAATGACTTATTTTAAACGTATTCTGTTTTACTAGTTATGATATTTCCGGTTAACGACTGTATGGTCAACGGGCGGACACAGAGGAAATGATCTGTCACATAATTTTAGCAGCCACTATGCGCACAATTTTACAGTCACTTATAACCGAATACCTGTAACTTACAAATATTTAAAACTGGTATATTTAAAAATTTTAATCCAAAACATGTTTTTTGTTAGGAACAAGACAGCAATCGATTTAATAACAATCGACTCCATTTTGTACTATTCGACATAACTCGGAGAGAATGTGGCCAGGATTAACACTGCAGCCACCTATTTCGATGTCACATAAAAAGTTAACCATTTTCAAAACTAAGTCGATAAGTGAGATTGAAAAGGGAATAACCATAACCACTTGTCCTGATTCAGGAACAGCGTATGTTCACTAAGCATTTTCCCGCTGTTTACCCTCAGTCTAACTTTAGTGAACTGTACAGTGTACAGTGCTATATAAAAATTGTATGCTATCATCGTCTTAGGGTACACGGTCTGAATAGACACATAAAGAGTGTGGAAGTCTAACCACTCCAGCAAACATATACGTTTGTAAAAGAATGCAGAATGCAGCAGAACTTATGTCCTCGATTCTTCTCTAGTAGAGAGCATAGTATCGCCCCGTAACAGAATCTATACCCCAGCAGTGGATATTATACGGAAACTATAGTTACTGTCTCAGTTACTGACGACTGACTCAACTCGTTAGACACCTTGGAACCATTAGAGCGTCTTCGTCAGTCTGTTTAATTGGGTTGTATTACTAAAGTCCAAAATACAATTGTATCAATAGGAAACGCACAAAACGGTCTGTCAACACGCGAGTATTTTTTTAAATTATGTGTAAGGAGAGTCAGATTCCTGTGCCCAATTCACAGTCTGGTGAGGCACATTTGTTCACCCGTCACTTGCCAACGTGAATCTTGTTTAGCGTTCTGTGAAACATGCAGGCCTAGGTACATGTTACCAGTAATACTGCGTAACCCTTCCTATTTTTAAAAAGACGAAGAGTAGTGTTACCTCAAAGACGACTGACTTCTAGACTACACTTCACTTCAACAGCTATATATCGAGTTGTAACTTGTAAACGTGGGTACCCTTTCTTCGCAGCCTCGATCTTATAAAATAAAAGCGTCGAAAAAACTAGATGACTAAGTTGTTTACTTTCTCTGTCTTACATGACAGCTAAAATAATCTGTTTGCACTTCAAACAAAAAATAATGACAATTTTTCTTCCACAACCAGTAGTGTACGCTGATCAAAACAAATAATCTGTAAAGAGTACTGTAAACGAATAACTCAGAAACATTATTATGCGATTAATGATCCGATAGCCGTGGATTAATGATAATGAACTTTCTAGAGAGCACCCCCGCGTTGACTGTGCGCGTTATTTTTCCTCGTCCGTGAAGGCGTCGGTCGCGGCGCGGGCGTCAATGATTCACGTTCGCGTTTCGTAAGTTCCACCGAAGCGCTCCAACTGACAAAATGCACAATAATTTGGCAAACAGCGCCGCACGTCAGCGCGTGTTTACGTTTTCGCGCACACAGCTGCTGATTTACCTCATCATCACTCAACGTCGTCATCGTCGGGCCCATTATCAATGGACAACAAACTCAACTTCGACTAGTTCCCGCAGTTCTATTAGTTAGTTATATAATAATTATCACACAGAAAATATCAAACCAAGTGAAAAAAATCGTACGGCTCGCAGAGCATTGTGACTTAGGAAACTGAATCGTGGGAAGTTAAATGTCTTCCCAAATACGCGATGCCATAAGACAAAACATGTATAAAGTACATGTACACTGTAAGGAAGAGAATAGGTACGAGCAACTCACTTGTCACAGGCTTGCATAAAAATGAGAAATATTGTTACCAAACACACGGACACCGTACGTGAAAACTACTGTAGAGGCTCTGTTTGCTGGAGATGTGCAAATGGAAAAGCCATGGAAATGTAACCGACCAATATTAAACATAGGAAGTATACAAACAAAACAAATTTAAACTGTAATAACAGCTCTAATGATGTTCAACAGAAATTGATTCAACGCAATATCCATAATAGCAAATAAATGAATACGTGGAAACTTTCTAAATAAAATAAATAAATATATCCACACTATCCTTTTGACGTATTATACCCTTTTATAAATATATTCCATGCTTTCTATTATATGCACTACTTTTACAGTACAGAATAATATTACTTTTTATAATCGTACACCGTATTATTACATACCTATACGTTATAACATTCAATACACTGTTAAACAGGTTTACTCATCTGTATTATTCAAAGGAAACATTGAGATGACATGGCAAAACATTTGCACAATGAAAATCGAAAAACAGGAAATCAGCCTTAATAAAATTATAACAAACCAATTTTATAAAAAATTTATACACCAGAAATTATATATTTTATAACTGTCTACCCTCCAATACGCCTAACATATTTATTATTATTTTTTTAACATCGACTTCCATACAGTTTAAATAACTATTAATGACTGATCTGGCAAATAAAGACACTATACGACACATATTTAGCAGAAACTATATAGGTCTACATGTTTTTTAGATGTTAAGTTTAATACACCAGCCAACGTAGTACATTTATAGGGATTTATCCATCTTCTCGGATTTATCACTCTTAAAACAAGGGATAGGTAGAATGAACTGTTAGTAATACGTCATAAACTAAAGCAAAAAGACAGTCATTTTAAAGGGAAAGGTTTCGAAAGGAATAATTACATATGTTATCTTTAAAATAAAGTAATATATTATCTTTTATATCCTATCTTATTCGTAAGGTATATTTCAACTGTGCATTAGTTGCATAACCTATTCGAGATATACATACCGTGTAGCCTATGCTCTATTTCTTTGAGAAGACCTAGCATGCTAAGAAATGTCAACGACGAGTACATGAATATATTAAGGATGAATTACGATGTGCAAAACTGCAGTCTTATGCAAGGCCGTGTGAAATTTTCACCACCTTTCGAACATCTACTTCCAAACATAAAGTCTCTAGCAACGATACCCAGATCCAGCGCTCGTAAAAGTAAACATAAATATAGCCATACTTCAAAGATTCAATTCCAATTACATAAGGATTTTTGCAGAAATAATTGGTAGGAAGCTCGAGTTTGTTACGGCGGATTATGACAACACACGCAAATGATTTGTGGCTTCCACAGTGGAATGATGACGGGTTTATGACTCACTCGCACACATGCACAGGTTTGCTAACTGGGTCTTACTGCAGCGGTCACCACGCCACTTGGCAGTATCGCCACACACACACACACACACACACACACACACACACACACACACACACACACACACACACACACACACACACACACACACACACACACACACACACACACTAGCGCGCGCACGTTCGACACTTAGATATTTTTACCACAACAAATATTATTTTTAGCTGAGTGATTCGTTATTATAAAACGTGTACCGGCTTTAATTGTCTGACGTTTCAGTTGTTTTCAGTCATAAAAACTAAAATTATAAACACGCAGTTATCAGCGCCGAGTCAATGTGTTTACCGGCCGACAAATAAGCGTATATCTGTATAGATGAGTGAAAACCGACAAGTTAAAAAAGTCTCATAAACACTTCGTACGAACAACAGGAGAATACGTATAATTAATTAATAAATTTCAGACACTTGAATAACGGGCTTGACCTATGTCCCTTCGAAATAGATTATCGGAACCAAATACTCCGTCCATGGGCGGATCCAGAGAGGGGGCAACGGGGACAATTGCCCCCCCCCCCGAGAATCTTACTAGGTAAACAATGGCCCTATTTACACGTAGTGAATTTTAGTAGGTTGGTAACCAACTTACCAAGTGCCTGTTTACACAAGCATAGCACTGTAACTTTATTTTATAAGTGATATCTTATAATGTTAAAATATTTAATAATGTATTTTCTACAAATATACAGTAGCCGCTAATGACTTTGATTCTATTAAGTGGCTGATTATAACAAGTGGTAAAATATTATATGCATTAATCAGCACAGGAATGAATCGGTACCAGTAACTGTGATCACATTAAGCGGCGGTCACTGTATTTGATTTTTATTATTTTTTAAAATATGTTCACCGTCTATTTAATAGTAATTTTGAATCTGTAAAATTTTAGTATAATATTGTTATGCATAAAACGATATTTTTTCTTTTATTAAATAGAACTTACTATGATTCCTTCCATCCCATTCTACAGCCATTAAGTATGTCATTCTTAATTTTTTTTATAAAAATAAGTTTGAAGGTAATAACCAATTAAGCTATTACCGTGATCTACAAAATGAGTGCGAATTTACTGAAGAGTAACATTATGAAGGGCAAACATATACTACACTCTTTGTGTAACACTTGTATTAGATAATAAAGAAAAGTAATATATGTCATAAAAGTTAATACAGTTTACGCTTATACATGATTTTAGTATGTATAAGTAGACAAAAAATTGTGCTTTTATGACTTATGTTTACAAAAAATTTAAGGGGGAACCCCCGACCACCGTTTTGCCCCTCCCGACATTAACTTTTGGATCCGCCCTTGACTCCGTCGTATGTGATGACAAACACAGAATTGCGATCTCTACCTGACGATAAATAATTCTACTTACTATTTAAAATTTCATTTGCAATTTCTTGTTATCAGCATATGCACAAACATCGGTTAATAAGCTACTATTCTCAGTTCGAAAGTGACAATAACCTTTACAGTCTACCAAAAAGACAATTAGAGGGACTCTGGCTAAGTTACGATAACTAGTACTATCATTCACTCCACAACTTACATAAACTGCAATTTTACTTCTACATAACTTCTACGCACTGATAGTAAAACGTGACTGTCAAAATTAGCAAAAGTTGAATCCAAAAATTCTAAACGCTCTTCCAGATACAAAATAAATATACGAAGTAGATAACAAACAATAAATAAGCGCAGCAAACATCCCACAAATTACAACTGGAATCTCGGAAACAGTTACAATATAACTGAGACTTCACATACACACCACATCGTTTATCATACTCGCAGGTTTCCTGAATCACAACTCTTTAATTCAGTAATTTAATTTCGTACTTTCCATATAAGCGTACCCACGCTCACTTTTGATATTTCGATTATGCGATTACTGGCATCGATACGTAGTGAACATCGCATAGGCCTACAATTTTAATTAGATAATAGAAATCGTGAATTTGTGTATGTTATAGAATAGTTTGTTTCATTGCCATATTATTTACGAAAAATGTTTCGAGCAATAACATAACTGCAATGTGACGCCAAAAGTTGTCGTTGTTTGGTTAACATGGAAACCAATATGCCTTTAAAACAATACTCGGTTTTTGTGCACACCACAGAAAAAGCAACTAGCTCAAAGTAAGGCAGGGTGCTATACATATTTCCCATTTTTTGTGTGTCGCATAAAATTCGCTTCCAGTGAAGTTTTCCAGATTTTACTGAATAACACAAAAGAATATTGGCCACCTAACGAATAACAAATCTTGTTTTTATTTGTTGATACCTTAGTTTTTCTTCTTTTAATCTTACTATTAAGAAATAATAGTATTTTTTACTTTACTCGTTCTGTTGTTTTTGTTAAAAAACGCTATGTTCTTTGTTTTTAATGTTAGGCTACTTTCTTTCAAGCATTGTGTATACACATAAATGCACGTGTGTATATCAATGAAATGAAATCAACAGGTACTTTCGCTTTACATTAAGAAATAGAATAATATTTACAAATAGTACACTTCTTCTTTCACATCGTGGTATACCGATACACTCACATATTCAAAACATCGAAAATGTAGTGTGGGTACGGGTATTGGGAAAGTACCTTTAATTTAACAAGTTTTGTAAATATCAGTTTTACTGAACGAAGGGAAATAAGGCCTACATGAATGACTAGTATGTTATATACAGACTTCAGAGATACCTGTTGTTTGTGGGTTAACAGTTCTTTCAGACAAAAGAATGAAAATTATTCTTACTCGTTGACTGGTGACTAGTCAAAAAACACTGAATTTTTTGAAAGATTTTTTTTACGATGACAAGAACATACTTTTCAGGTGTGAGTTTCCTCGATGGTTTTGTATAAGAATATACTATTACTGATTTCAATAATGACCGAGAAAAAGTACATTATTGATGAGGAGTTGATGAACATTATTAATTGGGGCCACTTTGGATGCCGTTTACTGTATGCGCTTGAAGACCAATACAATCTGGGTCTACTGTACTATAAAGGAAGACTTTGTTAAGTGTTAACATCGATTACTTCTTAAGAAAACAAAACTGAAAGAGATACATCACGAGAATTAAATGACTAACATTTGTAGTGGATACAATTGTTTTTCTATTCAATTGCCGTTTTCTGTGGATAATAAAACTACAACGGGGTGGTATAGGAGCTGGAGTTCTAATTTTATCACACTAAAAATCTGTAAAGTCGACATAACTTACAACAATTGTAATTAAGATTAAAATTAAAACTTATCTAGCTTTTGTCCATGGTCCCGAATAATACATTCGCCTAGAGTTTTGTTACGATTCAGATACGATAGATTTCTTCGTCCACACCGTAAAGTGATTATCAGTCGAGGTAATCTACATAAGGAAAGTTAACACATTAACTGAAGCGAATCCAATTAACGATTGAACGTTTTTACGATTTTTACAATAAATATTTTGAAAACATGCATTTCATTTTACAAACTGTGAACATTGAACTGGCACAAAATAAGCGACAGTAGTCTGTTGCAAAGCAAAAAAAATTAAAAGAGATACTTGTGCAGCGCGAGTGCATGTACTTGGATGAGACTTGTCACCAAAATGCACACTATGAAACTGTCATAACAGATATTGGTGTGAAATATTAAATTGCATTATGTCGCGGCCATTTCAACTGGTAACGCTATGCATTTATTTTAAACGAATACACTTTGAGCACAATTTCTCTTAGTACAAAGTTACATACGTTAATTTTTTGCTGTACTATGTTTTCTATGTGTAAGTCTATAAATAGTTCACACTTTGGCGGTCACATTTGTCGCTTCTTAATCCCAGTCTTTCCACAGCTTAATATACAATGAAGCCAGGCGTCCTTCCATTTCTTAAACACAAATTCGCTGTTAGCTAAGTTAACGAAAGATAAATTTTTGCGCTCAGCCACCGGAATCTGCAGTAATTTTAGAAGCCACTCGGGGAATGAGAGATGAGTAATTACACCCTAAAGTCTCATTTACGTTACACTTATTGCTAACGATTAAGAAACGAAAACGCTTTTAATCGCAACAAAACAAAAACTTTTTCACTTTTTGCATTCAAAAACGTAACTTTCCTTTGAAATCGTTTTACTTGCGATTTTATATTTTCTTTGTGGTTTGGTTGGGTACTTTTACTCTCAATTTTCCTTCATCCCGCGAATACGGATGAGTATATTATAATATACAGTTGAAGTATCCAATTCAGTACAGAAGATGAAAATATACTGATTAATTTCCATTCATATGCACTCTTACTGACAATAAAAATATACTTTCCGAAGGTAAGTATGAAATTTGGAAAGGACAATTTGGTCTCAACCAGCTAATCGTGGATACAAACGTGTGTTTGACTTGTGTGTCAGCAGAAAACACATTTATTCTGTTTAACCGAGCCTAATTTAAGATAATCTAGAACACAATAGACGTTTCGATTGACATACAAATTAATTTCAGTAGTAAATGTCTGTTATATGAAAGACTGCTTTCTTAATAAACTGTTAAAATATATACGACTAAAAAAAAATACCTTAATTACTTACACCAGCATAAATATCTTAAATAGATGTTGTGCAATTAGTTATTGATATCATTACAATTTTTAAATGAGGATATGTTAAATTTATTTAATTAGGAATCTTACTGACAAGGAAAAAATTAATTCAATTTTTACATAACTTACATTACTATATTAACAATTTATAACACAGCCCGTAAATGATTTACAAACTAAAACTTTCCAAAACATAATCGTTGTGCCAGTAAAGAATTTCTTACGAGATTTAAAATGAACGACAGAACGGTTTCCTTCTCCTACGGAACTCATCGACTTTAAATTGTTAAGTTTATTTCTTAGGTATCGATTCGTTTTTATTAAACAATTCACGAGTAACAATAAACTAAATAAAAAATGCTGTCAAATCAAGGTGTTTTCTTACTACTTTTTCCATAATCAGCGTTTACAACAAGTTACGATACTTCACTAATCAATTCCTCCTTCAAGGTTCGAATTACACGATGTGCTGACTCGATTGTCTGTTTACTACGCTGACTTTCCCAGTAGGTAGTAATGTGAGTGGCACTGGTATTTATAATTATATTAAACAACAGTTTTATAAAGTTTGTAACAATTTGCCTGTACAATGTAAAGTACTGGGAATTGAGGTAAAATGTATCATCAAACTTTAATATTTTTAATATTGATTGCTCTAGAAAGTCGCCGAGTATTCCGGGTCCACAAAAGTCGATACAAGGTAAACCACCACAGTTTCAGATTACATGTACGAAAAATACTTCTATACGCTTTTCGCGAGACTAATCATAGAACAAAATGAATAGACAAACATAACAAGAAGGTATCTTGATTATGACTGAAACATGCACCACAAAAATTAAGAGACCAAATATTTGACACCAGATGGCCATGACGTATATTTTGTATTATATATACGTCAGTTAGTCGTGCAGGAAATCATTGTTATGCGCAGCGCACTGACTTATCGTATAATTAATCGAATAGTATGCTAATGTTTATTTCAAAGGCGATAAACTATAAATATTAAACAAAAACTCAAACGGCTTACGTGATGTTGCTAAGGTACGCGGCTGGCCATACCGTATACATACAGCTAATTAAAGATAGGCGATTAACTAACATGGCGCAGACGTATGAAATAATTGGCAGTGATGGGCGAGCGTCGGCTAGGCCGTTGCTTTGTCAAATTCTTTTAAATTAGCTTTCACGTTGTCACTCAGTCTTTCTTTTTAACCCCCCCCCCACTTTCTTCATGTAACATTCTACCTCCTTAATAATTCATACACAGAAGCCAGGAAACTTTTTTTTTAAATCTTTTCCTAATCTATTACTGTTACACCCTAAAAACGCGAAAAAGATTCCGCGGAAACTCAATAGAATTTGGTCACGACAGAAGCTTGTATAAAAACCCGTTCTTGGAAGTATCGGTTAATGGTGGACAAATTAGTTGATAATGACACGTTAAAAATCACAAGGCAACACGGTACATTAATGCTGATATTCGTGTTATCGGTATTTGTGATATTCGTGTATCAATTTAACAGTGGACAAATTAATTGATAACGAAACGATAAACAGCATAACGCAACGGGATACGTTAATGCTGATATTCGTGTTTTAACACGCAGCTCTAGAATGGAGAAACATCACTACAGTCCACTAGTCTGTAACTAATTATTATTGTCTTCTAAACGTACTATCATCCACAATTTACGACGATTAATGCCATCATGTGTTGATACTTTACTATGACATGTTATCACTACCTTAGGGAACACTCTGTCCCTCCTAACTGCATTTCCTTTCTACTTATTTCCTCTCTTTTTGGTATCAACATAATCATTTTTGTTTATCTGACCAGTCCGGAGACTGTGGGTAAGAGCATCAAAATAAAACAAAGAAAATATTAATTGGGCCGCTGAATTCCATGCTTTGGAGATGGAAAATTATTCACAAAACCAACAAGATGATATACTCTGCTATCTTGGACAGTAGGGTCTATAGTCATCTATCGCTGTGAAACTTGGGAGATAGCTCAAACTCCCAAAGACTCCAATCAATGGAAATGGACTTGTGGAGAAAGGTCTTCCGGTGTTCAGGCTTCCGGGCATTAGAAATGAAGATATCAAGGGGTAGGTAATGTAGACAAAACAATGTTACACACCATAAGAAGCTCCTCACATTTGGTTTTTGCTAAGTTAGTTGCATTTAGTTATTCAATATAACTCGACAAATATTTAGGAAGCTTCAAAACCGGACAAACGGTACTGATAGAACTACCTGCAAGTTCACACGCATGTTTATTTTGTTTACAAGACAAACATTTTTAATTATTAATTATTAAGCTGACACGATTTAATTATCAGGCTTCATTATTATAAAACTTGAGATCCCCTATTTTGTATTGACTACTTTTAATTCCACTTTAGACGAAAAAAATTATTATATCACTCCAAGCATTTCGTATTAGATCAATCTATGTAAATATTCCACCTTCCATTAAGTATTAGAAGTTATGTTCAGTTATGTCTGTGAAACTTTCAATTTTAGTAACATTTGTACTGCACGTAGCACTTTTAATGAACATTATTTACCACCATAAATTTTTTCACGTTGCACGCGCTCGTGCGCATACACGTATTATAAAAGTAAAATTATGCCACTCCTTCAGCAAACTACCGCATACATGATGTTTCAAAACGAGCATCAACATGAAACACAAACGCACAGCTTAAAGTCTTCATAGGCCATAAAATACGTGTAAGGTGGCAAAAAAATGGAACAAGATCAACATACCTAATCCGTGTAGCGAAGGCAACTATTTGAAAAGTCTCATTAGTTCTGTTTTGTCAACCGATCCACTAGAGACATCCTTTTTACGTAATTGCTTTTATTTCTCTGTTGTCAGAAGAATATATTAGTTCTACACACTGTAATTACAAAGCGGTCACAGCTAACGGTTAGCTTATCCTTTACAGAAGAAACAGCTGAAGTCACATACTTCACAGTGCATTTACTTGCGGCTGGGTGTTTCCTGCGCGCGCTTGCGAGTGTCACAAAACGAGAAGAAATGAACACGTTTATTTTCACACTTGTTACTCTATTTACAACGCACACCGTCGGAGACGCCGAGAGTATGGGGAGAGAGAGGTGCGAACAACAGACAGGTGGAGAGACGAATCAATGGTCCAACCGACCGACGCTGAGTGCTGGCGAGCAGCCAGAGAACATCAATGGAGCGCGACACAACATTCCCGCAAATTCTCAGACAGGGATATTCTTCAGCCGCGAAACGTCTACTTTAGCTAAAAACGTTAAAACATTTAGCAGTAGCTCGGCGCGGCATTGCCACCACCACCATCAGTGTCAGAGGACGACGTGCTTCTCTCGACATTTCTGCCCCGAGTTATTTCTCTTAGCCGCGTGATAAACACGTTTCCACGAAACCAAACGATAAAACATGCCAAACTGTCGTGTAATACATAAAGTACGATTTACTTCTATTACGTTAATGTCCAAACGCTTTCTAAATAATTTTAAGCACAATTTAAACCGTAACCATGTATAATGAATACATTTGAATCATTAGAATAACACCTTACGTCCATACGTATAATAAAAACGAATTGAAGGAAACGAATTTTATTAACAATTGCAGTTATAATATTCAAGATAACACGTGTTGTAAAAAATCATGAATTGATCTTTCATGCCATTTTTTCTCAGCAGTATGTACTGTATACTTTATTATTAATTATACTAACCAAATTTATATGTCTGTGGCATAAAACAAATATTTTAGCAGTGTTTTTATTTATTTTTCTTTTACACAACTATAAGGCTCAAGATATCTGAAATTGCCGTCAGCGATTCACATGGTCTGAAACAGCTTATCTGTCGCGCCGCAGACATCAGATAACACGGATGAAAAGCAAAGATTAGTGCTCCTTAGGAACGACTGAGAGTACGCACCTAATTTTGCCCATTAGTTTTAACAAGATTTCAAAGATTACTTAAGGCGCCATTGCTACTGGTCTTATTCGGTTTCTTCTTGGAAGATCATTCTCAAGGATTGGCAGGTGCAACCGTCACATCTACTGCTGTCATTGTCATTTGTTTAAAAACCTTACAATTTCCAACCCTAATTCTCTCAAAGTACTTGAGTCAAAAGCTAATTATTCGCATTCATCTATCAATTTTTCCGTACACTTTTCCCTCTAATCCCTTACTCACATACATACGATCCTACATAACTGTCCAGACATCTGTAATTCCTTCTCACGTACATACTTTTTTCTCGTGTAATCTCTTGAAAGTTTATTATTTCTTTCCCTACGACTTTAAGAAATTCTCTGTATTCCTTCCAGAACCATAGTGAGAAGCTTCCTCTCTTTCCGTACCAGTCGTTCCCACGGTAGGGCAACGATTCGAGAGCTGTAATACGCACAAACAACATGAGACTACCTCGTTCAGCATCTACATAGATTTCCTGACGTCAGCCGCCTTTCCTTTTTCACACAGTAAATAAATACACATATTAATCAACTTCAATACTTCACAGTAAAATTGATCACGAGTTTACTGTGTTAAAGTTTTCAGACAACAAATTTAACCTAAACGGAATACTAATATTTGACATCGTACGTTACGCAAAATTTGAAGTTGGATTTTTCCAAGTACAGTAATATTTTTGTTGGATTTTTCCAAGTACTATTTTTATTTATGGCGTGTTTAATAATTAATAATAATAGTAGTGCTAACTGAAACTGCGATTGATGGTATCAAAATTTTGCAATCCATATTTTTTTTCTCGCTCCATCTCGTTTATTAACGTATGTATTCAATTTAAACAACGCAACAGTGAAAGAACATTGAAAATGCATTACCGATTCACTGTACAACATTCTCCGTGTAGTTGGGTTAATCAGTTGGTCTAGACCATAAGTAGCACTCATAAACACGCTAAATACAAATTCACTTATTTACCGGATTCCGTGCATCGTTTTGCGCCTGCGCCAACTAAAACGAAACTATCTCAATATCAACACTGCAAGTTACCCGGTGTTGCGGGCGTTTGTTTATACGACATAAATCAAGATACTCCCACGCTCAAACATAGGTCAGTTATTGAACGGTTTGCGGAAACTTTGCCAAAATATACACTGGTTCTCTTAGTTATTTATAAGGAACTTGTAGGATATTATGAAAATTACACAGAAATGAAAGTAGTCTCGTAAATTATAGACTTAGCACCTCAATTTAACGAGCGTTTCTTACTATTTCTATTCCATGATTCCTTATCTTTCTTATGTACACGCTCACGGTACACACGTAGATGCAGGCAAACTGCAAAAAAAAAGATACTTCATGTATTTAAAAAATAATCTTTAATTTAAACCATTGGGTTTCCCATCTACGTATGCAACCTGCACTCAGAAGTGTAAAGCGTTCTGCAGTTAGAACACAACACGGGGCAACGATTTTCACACTGCCATGCCGAAGACAATTTTATTCTAATTGATAGGTTTACCAACTTTTATTACTTCTACAGCTTTCTGATTCATAATTGTTTAGACGATACATAATAACCAACATCGTTTCTCACTTGATTTATTCAGAAATTGGTTCGTCTATTATTGGTTGAAATGCAACCAAAGTGGTGCCAGTTTTGGCGGGTGAATACAAGTACACCGGATTCGCGTTAACTTTAATGAACACCGTTGGGTAGCAGTAAATTATATTTCACTATTAATTATGTCCTGGACAATTAGGCGTCTCGCACGCCAATTGCTCAACCTCTTTCACTTCCTTTCTATTACTGCCAATACATTTACCGTCTCTTCATTTCCTACCCACCAGAAATAGGCCAAATTCCTACTATTAATGTTTTATAATTTGAACATAAATCTCTAAATCTGGCTCGTTAGTTTTACGTCTCCACGGTAACACCGTTTTAGTTTCAAATACCTTCTTCTTAACAGACTGATGAAAGGTCTACAGCACTAACACTATTGGGATACGTTCCAACAAAGATACTCGGGCCGTTAAATGAAATATAATTTCATAACCGTGAGTAAACTTTTATTACGTTCGACACGAGACGCGTGTAGTCTACACCATTTATTGCACAAAAGAACAGTCAAACTTCACACGAGTCTAAAAACAGTTAATATTAAAAAAAAGTATGCTACATCTCACTGTAGACATATCCACCTCAATAATTAAAACCGGTTACGCTACATTTGTTTTCACCTTTTCCCATCTCTTCTTGATCTTGTTTCCTTTATGTATCATTTTTTCGTTCGACAAGACAAATACTCATACAACAAAATAACTGTCATCTTGCATTTTACTGGCGGCTGATACATACTACAACTATAGAAGTTTTTGTACTGTATCACTTGGTAAGCACTTTCTAATCTAAAATTTTTATACTTTCATTTTAAAGACTCAATACATTGGAACGTCGAGAAGTAACAACCTCAACAGAAGTATAAATATAAAAATCTTGCCACTTTTTTTTAATTATGACTTTCAGGAAAACAGAAAAACTACGTAACACTTTAACGATCATACAAAAAATATAAAGGTAATTATTTTTATTAAGAATAGAAAACCTTATCTATAAATTATCCCACAAAAACATGTTATAAATTCATATACAGCTATTAATGCTAACACTGTGTTAGGCTCAATCAACCGACTGGTGATCAGAAAAAGTGATTTAAAAAAAAAGGCCATTATTTTTGTAGTTCTATTTTGAGAAGAAATGTGTAAAAAAACGAACGTACAGAACATTAAAATGCTGGGCTTTAAATGGAAAACGTTTGGCTCGTTCAGCAGTCATTGTACAATACATAGACGTGGTGAGAGCACATTGCAGCCGAAAATAGCAAGGAATCTCGGCAGAGCAGGGCGGAACACAGCCTTCTTGCCGCTTGCTGCTAGTCGGACCGATGCTCTCCTAATGCACACATGCGTACGAGCGCGTACGAACAATAATATACTTCCGCCTATGTCGCCTCCGGAATAGCAGACGGCAATCCAGCAGATAGACGATACATAAAAGTAAGCGTGAAAATACATCTAAAACTTATTGCCCTGTGAATAACAAATACTATATTTAATTCAAAATTATTTTCCTTGTTTAAATTAAACTGTTTCATATCTTAAAGTTATCACAACCATAAATATTAAATCGTATTCAGACATTTTTCCCTTTCCTTAAAATGTATGATGGAAAAATGAAGGCTCTTTCTTCGGTTTACTTAGTTAACAAGGAGTAAGCATTTTATTTCAATCTGGATATTTTATACCTTTTTTTTTTAAGATATACGTTAGTTATCGTAATATTTTTATATCAAAATTACTGCAGAACAGCATAACGACCCAAACTGCAGTTAAAGGTAGGCCTACATTTGTTGTACAGCGAGTGAGTCTAGTTTAATGATATTTCATACATTTGAAAGTAAAAAAAAAATCAGATCCATTTGTTGTGTAATGAACACAGTTCCAACGCCACACGGAAAACCAAGTAAGATGAACACCTAGCTGCTAGCTGGTACGACATATAGGACGTTGATGCTACTACCAACTTAAGGCCAAGCACTGCAACTAATGCATACCTACAGATTACATTACGATTCGCCAGAAGCTTTGAATTCAGACACGTTTCTTCCTACACTGTTTCCGGTACGCCCACTACTGGTTAACAAAGGCATGACCGGCAATTACGAAAACCGATCTTCATATACCAGCATACTGGCAACAAAAATTACATTTTTACGAGAACAAAAATACTTGTGCAAAGAGTCTAATCGGAAGATAGGTTTTCAAGAGAACTCGTCCAGACGACATTCTATTAAGTATTTTTCTGAAACTATAAACACATACAAGTAAAACACACGTAAATTTCACAAATTTACACATACACAAAAGGAACCGCAAATACGGCCACAAGGAAATGGATATACCCACACTATTTACACACTGCAATTTTGTGTATCAACAGCAAGAGAATTTAAGAACCTAGTAGGCAGCACAAACAAAAATCCATCGGGCGCTACGAAGAAGCCCAAGGCAGGATACCGATGTGGTGCCAATGGTATAGTAAAACCATTAAAAGATGAACTCGGAAACAACTTGTTAGGAGACATAGGCCGCCTAGAGGAAGTTATGCTCCTCATCGAAGAAGCGCTGCGACTACATTAGTTACTTACTCTGAAATCTTGCTTGATTTACTTGCAGCTATAAAAGAACAATTACCACCAATTTACATACTAACTTTTATGAGGTTCGCCTACTTAACTTTCTGCACTCACAAAACCGTTCTACACTGAAGATTACTTAAATGGATCATCTTATTTATACACATTATTCTACAATCACAAAGGTGAACGCGTAACTTATGAAATGAATATTTATTTTTCTATTTTCTACATATGAAAGGTGGATGAAATGTCGAAGACATTTGGTTTGGCTTCCGAGGTAAATCGCGTTTGATCTCTTGACGTTCCTTGGAGTTTCGGCATTCCTTTTTCTGTCATATTTAGCGTCATGCGAGTTGCGTACCAATTTATATGTTCACGTACGAGTAAAGTAGTAACTCAAGGCACGTTTGTTTTAGAAGTTACACATGGCTAGCAGCAAACAAGAGGCGCCACGAAAAGACGGTATTAGGAAGAATTTCGACGTGTTTGAGAGGAAAAGCACACACATTGTTCGACGCGGAAAATACAATTGCATCGTACCGCATGTAACCAAAGCGCGAGCGAGCGCGCACACACACACATTTAAAACTATGTACCTATTGGGCACATATGGATAACTAGGAACTCTCTAGCTTACTCAACTGGCGATAGTTGCTCGCTACCAAGATGATAATGCAACCATACCTAGCTTAATATAGTATATTTTTAATTATTTCTACTCTTAGGAGCAGAAACGTAGGTTTTCCAACGTTTTACCGCGCATGTGTTTTTCGAAAAAAGGGCTCTTGTCCTCCTTGGTATTACATATCTTTAACGAATAACGCATAGTTACATCTCTATGATTCCATATATTCTGGAAGAGTAAACAGACAGGAATGTAAATTATTAAGTTAGCGCGATCGTGCGTGTATATAAGAATAAACGTATACAGAAAATTACATACAAGAATACACAGAATCTTAAGTTATGGTGAAAAATATGATACTCAAAAGTCCCATGTTTTACTGAAGTTATTGATTTAATGGTGTTTTTAAGGATAAATTGAAAAAATAAACTAAAAGATAAATTTTATATAAACGTATCCTTCTGAAACTGTTGTACAAAAAATACGTACACGCGCGCATACACACAAATATATAATAGCTTCCCATGCAATCTCCGAAAAGAAGCCAGTCTAAATAAGGACTCTTGTACAAATAGTGTATAAAAGTGGTAAAGAATGTGGTAAGTACGTCACTTATGTATTGGAAGTATTGAGGTCACGTAACGTTGATGGGATCCGTACTGCGCAATACAGCCACTTTATTCTAAAAGAAGAAAATTATATTTCGTTTTAACAGAGCGTCCTTCTTTCGGATCAGCAGAGAGTTTCAGTCGGAGCATCCTACCCTTCAAGGCTATCTGCGCAATATCACTACGAAATCTGTACAGTCAAGAATTACTCCTTAGTTATACTAATTTCCCTCGACCTTATAAAATTTTGATTGTTAAGATTATAATTTGTAATTTAAAATTTACAAATAAGGTTAATAGTTCATATGGTTAGGATAATATCATTCACCATTTATATACCTTGTAACGTTACATATAACCAACACAATACCAACATGAAATAAAACTAAGTATCCATAATCTAACGCAATATAAACAACAAAATGTGAATATTAAAGAAGAACCTAGGACGAATAGTGACTAATTTAGGGGAATAAAATAAATTATTATTAACAAATAATGTATTATAGAAGAAATGAAGACAAACGACTAGAGACAAGACAACGTTGACCCAAATACCCAATAGATCAGACAGTGAGAAGAAGACAATAACACCTATAACAAGAGATTTATTAAGAATGGTAATAGAATCAGTGTGACCAGGGAAAATAGAATGAATTCAACTAAGAAGAAATAAACAATGACAAGAATAAAATTAATAAAATAGAAGATAAATTATTGATAAGAATGGAGGAAAAAGAAGTGATTTAAAAGCTGAATTAAAACCCTATGCAATGACATGACACTGACAACAAACCATTTATAAATTAACGTAAATGACTTTACAATATGACCAGAACTCAAAAGTAAACTAATGATAGTAGAGAAAGTAAGGGGGAGAGTGAATATAAAAAGTGTAAGTTTATAAATTAAGAATGTATAGAGATAAAAACTAAATGATATCCAAAAGACTAGTTCAATAATTATGTAAATATAAAATTATAAGAAAGAACTAATAACAAAAAGAAATGTCCGACTATAAATAATAAAAACTAGCACTAATACATGTGAAGAATTAAGTACAATGTGTAAAAAACAAACTATAAAGTCAAACCATTGTTGTGAATCCAGACAAGGACACATAACCTAAACTAACAAGCAGTTGTCAATTAAAATTGCCAAAAACAATAACAAAAATGTTCAGAAACTAGAGAATATTATAGACTACTATAATCAAACTAAAGACTACAAGGATCATTCCAGTAACAAAGAATAGTTGTATAGAAAGACTTGTATACATTAGAAGTGTAAAATAACATGCTCAGATGTACAGCATAGTATTAGCACATTGACTGATATAAATAACACTTAAATTAACAATAAAAGAAAAGGGACTAATGTCAGTATAATAATTGAGATGTAATACCACTAATATAAGGCAAATCAATAATTATTGCCAGGAATTTAATAATAATGATGTAAATTAAATATAACTGGTATGTGAAACTAGATGCATGAAGTATTAGGGACTTACCAACAAATGACACGATACTAGGGCAGAACAAAACACTGCCAAACATTATTATAACTGTAATAAACATTATGCAAACTATATGTAATCAAAAGATAGAGATGTAAAATAGAATAAGAACAAATAATGTACCACTCAATGATGCTGAAAGAAAGGCTGATAGAAAGTGTAAATACATTAAAATAACAGAATACTAACTAATACTGAGGTAATCAGAAGTTGTGATGCTTACTTCAGAATAGTTAGGTCACAGCAAAAATGGTTTAGAAACCAATACTAACACAAGTGAATAAAAACAATCAGCAATGTCATAGACAAGATGTCTAGCACAAATAACTAGAATAATTATGAATAATAATTAGTTAATTATATAAAATACAACTGTATAATAGCTATAAGATGTCACAGGGAACAATTGTGAACAATAATAATGTGTTAGATGTAAGAGATATTAATATAAGAAAAGTATAAAGACATGGTAAAAACTATTGAGGTAGGCCTAAACTACTATAGACGATTTTTAACAAATTACCACCTTGAAAGTTAACGAGAAGGAGTAATATTTGGTAATTAAATAATAATTATAAAAGGTTATTAAAATTGAACAGAATAAATAAAATAAAATAAAAAATAAGATATGTAAATAGATAGTAAAAAATAGCAATAAGTTTATTTCGTTAATCATTATCAAATTCAAATTCATACGGTGTGGGTAACCAAAATACTCGTATTAAAAAGACAGAAGCAATGGTAGTAACGAAAAGTGGATTAGAGTACTTATAAGTGAACAATTCTAATTACAAGGAATTAATTATTTACGATTCCCTGGGCGTTACTATGTGAACCAGTTTTTTATAATCTTAAACCCAGCGAAAAGACGCGTTGAAAGCGTCTATTTTGACGAAAAATCCCGAAGAAATATGGAAATTATAAAAACTGACCAATCAGCGGTCATTATTAATTATTAGAAGCCAGATTCTGATACCGATGATTACACAGTTCATCTCCAGACAACGACGAGAGAGCCACGAAGGTCGCAGCAAACAATGAAAAAATTGATAGCCTACAGCTGATCTAAATCGTCTTAACCTAGAAAAGCGAAGCTGAGGTTAAACCGAATGTCAACAAAAAGTCGAAACAGATTAAACCCAGTGTTCTAATATGGAGTACGTGCGCATAGGCAGTGAAATAATTAATAATTATTAAATAAATAAAAAATTAATAGTGATAATGCCAGAAAGGACATAGAACGCAAGTATAAGTGACAAATACTAATTACTTAGAATAGTAATAAAATGTTTCAATGACGATATTATCGAAACTTATTCACCATATTATATCAGTTTAAATCCAACAAGGCTTGGAACAGTATTTAAACTAATAATTTTAATTATTATTAGAAAATATTAAGAAACAAAGACAAATGACTTTACTTATTTAACTGATTAAAGGTTTCATTAATTTATCGTAATTGTAAGAGAAGAGACACTGTCGTATGGACAGTTAGCATATTTTAGGAATAACAAGAAATATTAAGCGATTTTAAAATGAAAAAGTGAATTAATTTTAACCAAACGTTATTTTCATAATTAACTTGATGAACATTCCGTGATAGGGTGTACCAACTAATTCATGATGAACTTTAAAAACTTTGAATTATAATATAATAATTATTATGTATTGTGTTAACTTTAAGATTGTTCCACATATTTAATAATGTTTCATCGAATTAACTCCGAATATTCAGTTCCCTGTATTTTTATGTTATCCAATCTGATGAAGCACATACTTAATTTTTTCACTAAAATGAATTCATAACCGTATTTTACGGATATTTTAATGTTGTTACAGAGGTTTTAATAATTTAAAATTTATTGGTTATTGTTCAAATGAAATCAGCTTTAACCTCAAATGTCGACAAAAGTCACATGTTTACTTTTTATGTTATTCATTAAGAAATTTTAATAATGTTATCACTCTCCTACTACTAAATAATTATAGTAGTGCATTGCTTTATGTTTTTTGTATCTTGCAGTCTCAAAGAACCTACTTTCTTTAGTAAATAATTTAATAAAAATATTAACGTCCAATGTGGCGAACAGTTAGTCAGAATTGCAAACCCTGAGATATTATAATTGTAAAGAGTCTACTGTACTAGTAAAATTTTAAACAAAAGAATGATTAACAATATTATTGTAATTTAATAACATGTCAAGAATAGTTTCGAAGAATAAACCATAATTATACCCAATCAAAGAGTTCGACAAATCATTTCTTTAGACTAAGACATTACAGCTTAGGTGGACAGCATCAACGGTTGGCAGCATTCGTGGTGGCAACAAGTGGGTTTAAATAATTTTACACGTTTTGACCGGCAATGCAAATGAGCTTTGCCATTAGAACCTCACTCAAAGTTAAGTACCTACATAACAGATGATTTCTAATTTCAGTGAGGAGTCACCTAAATAGTTTCGTCTTATCAACGAGAGAACGTCGAGAACAACTACGAACTCATTTTCAACCGAACATAAGATAAACTCATTATTTTATTTAAACTAATACTAAATCAACCAACTTCAAGATTTTAAAATATTTAAAAAAATAATAATTAAACATTTTTAAACGAGTGACGTACTCGTCTAATTATAAATTGACGCAACCAACGCGAGGCTTAAAAGAGACAGAGCAAACGGGTAATATAAGAGATTGGCTTCCATCACGGGGCTTAAAAGGATAGGACGAGAGGGTTTTATTACAACCTGAACCGATGAATTATAAGGGAGGGGAAGAAAACAGTATGACTGAAATCTGAGATTGCAAATGTAACATTTAGATATTTCATAGCACACACAAGTACTCTAAAAGTGTGAATATTTTCTAGTCGTATTATGTAATCAACTTCCTACACATTCCTCGTGATACACAGTGGGAGCACATTTCTTAGGGATTGGAAACAGAGTAAATTGGAAGTTATCAGTGTCTTCCGAAAGGAAATCCAAGGATGCAGAGGAATAATCAGATACTTGCACGAAATTAGAGCAAAACTCTTGTTTTTAAAAGCATTTTCAAAGACGATACACAATAAAATATTTAAGAATTATAAGTATTTATTATTACAAATCAATATATTAATTAATATTCACTGATTCTTTACAATATTATTAAAGTGAATTCCTATCCCCTCAAGGGCGCACGATTTATAACAAGACTAACAATTCTCCATTTAGCCATTGAAAGCGTTCATTAAATAACTGAAAAATATTGACGACCAATATGACTACGAAACAGCCTGTGAAGTCGCAAAATAGCTTATAATTCTTACACACCAATTTCAATCCCGGCCTCAGAGATGACAAGTCTCAAGATTCAATTCGAAAAAAAAAACAGACATTGGACTCTTCGCGTAATTAATTTTAAGTTCACTTGGTACGTTTGTTGACTACGTGTTCAATAATGTTGCACATGTCATTTCTTCCATATCACTAAATGTCAAATCAAACTGTTAAATCTTTATGTGTTTTACAGAGATGTTTTCCGTTCAATGTGACACATCACGCTGCGATGCGTCCCTGCTGACACCCAGCACTGAACGAATAATTTATTTAATCGCAATTGAATGCTTTTATCCTTCAATTTCTGCAATCGATAACACACTTCACACGGATACAATGCAACAACGTGCCAAACAAATCTGTCTACTGTCCAATGAGCTAGCCAACGATTTTGTCAAGACCGCGCGCTACACCTGCTTCTGATCACTGTTTACGCATCACACACACACACACACACACACACACACCGCTGTGAATACATGTAATTTACTACATGAATCACACGAGTAACACAATGTTTGTCGGTGCGATAATCCTTAATAGCTTACACTTCAACACGTTTATCAATACTCAACCTTTGTAATCAAAAGAGAGTCCGCCGGCCTCGGAGCATAGGAATCTCTCATGAACTCTTTTTACCTTCGCTTCAACCGAAATACTAGAAATTATTCGCTTCTTAATTCACGTAAACGACGTTTCATTGATGCAAGGGCATATCATAATTAAAGGAACCAACCCAACTGAAGCATCTGAGATAGTTAATGCTGCTGAGTATTTTACTTCAGGTCCCACTCGTAGGAAATATCGTTGAGACTCGGTACTCACTTTTTCTTTGATCTGAAAAAGAATTTTCAAATCAAATACAATTAAAAAAAATTATAGATTCTATATTACTTACATGTGTGTGCCTACATTTCTGAAGATTCTTTCTTAACTTTTTTAGAATTTCTACGAAATATAGCAACTTCTTCTTCAGGCTGTGGACCTTACGATCCGTTGCGCACTCCTCGCTCCGACCATCTTAAATATCCATCACCGACCTTTTCCTGGACAGCGCTCGGATCGCGGCCGGGGGAGATTTTGCTTACTGGCACACTCAATAGAAACAGCGGGATGGATAAATCCCATTGCCCGTGTTTCTTCCATTTTAATTGTGCTTACAGACATAACTGTAAAGGCAATGATTTCCAGTGCGTCTCCCTTGAATTTTTCAATCTATACTCGTGTACTTTAGTTCGCTAGTTATCACTCCGTTTCCTGATTAAGTTTATCCGTAAATTAGAATATTCAAATTCTGTGCTATGTTAAAAAATCTAAATGTATACATAAACAAACATTATCTTAACAATGAGATGGCTAATGTTTAGTTTTTTACAAAAACACAATCAATATACGTCTTCTGCAATATGCGTTAACGCAGTGACTAATATATTATTTTATTCTCTTCTGCACTTATATATGTTTCATTAAAGACAAGATGTGTGGGTAATTTAAGTCGTTATAGCAAATCCCCAATACATTTAACCTTGCATCAAACAACATCGATTCAGACTACGAGGGCATCAGTGGTACCATACATGTTCATTACCGAAAGTCACGATCACACTCATAAAAAACCCTAATATTATAGAATACAAAGTACACGTGATAACAGTATATAATCAACAATTATTTATGATATATAATCAAATTTATGATACAAATTTAACCGTAATGCACGATAATTGCATACAATTGCGCGCCCCCCGCGCGCGCGCGCACACACACACACACACACACACACACACATTACAGACCGTGTAAATTAATATAATACTAATTTGTATTATTGAAGCTAAGCATAAAAGTAATATAAATACGCGCACAATACAATTTATAAAATGAATCAAATATTCGTGAAAATTAAAAGTTCGACGTATAGGCCCCTATATATATATATATATATATATATATATATATATATATATATATTATATATATATATATACAATCACTTTCTGCTACAGTCCGTTTCTTGATGTATATAATACATTTAATATTTATAACTAAATTTACCTCAAGATGTTATTTTTCCTTTTTGGGACATGTTTCGAGAGCTCCCGTGCTTCCATCCTCAGCCTTTGCGATCTTCTGAGGCTGAGGCTGAGGCACGGGAGCAAAGGCAAGATTGCAAAGGCTGAGAATGGGAGCACGGGAGCTCTCGAACATGTCCCAAAAAGGAAAACTAACATCTTGAGGTAAATTTAGTTATAAATATTAAATGTAATATATATATATATATAACTAAAAACGTATTACACGTAAGTTTAAATAAAGCCTTAAAAATAAAGTTTAAATAAATCCTTAAAAATACTGCGCGCGCGCGCGCGCGCACACACACACACACACAAGAAAAGTTTGTAAACACACGAAAAAAATACTTAAACCCAAAATAATTATTTTTTGGCAGTTACGAAGAACAAAATCAGCGCAAAATCTCGGAAAACGTAAATTTCACGCGCCAAGTTTGCATTTAGCAAAACCATAATCTCCGAAACATGAAACAATTAGCGGAAATTTCAAAAATGGACTATCAGGAAGGTGTCATGAAAAGAAACAAAACTCAGGATCATAGAAATTTTGTTAACGACAGAGCAAAGGCGACCGTGGATACAAGAAATTTCAGTTGTAGAACATGAAACAAGCGTTACGACAAAACATCATTAAAAGTCCGCTAACAAACATGTGTAGCGAATCGTTAATTAAAGCTACAAACGTATGCGTGCACGTGCGCGCGCGCGTGCCGGCTGCAGAAACATTTCTTTAACACAGGATCACAGGGTCTTTACTTCTTTTTAAAGTCTGGCTCGAGTTTGTTTGGCGTAAGTAACAGTTGTCAACAGGAACTGTATGTGTCCTACAGTAACGCACGCACGCGCATTCGCATTCAATCTATACGAAGCCAAAGCCGTTCTTTCTACTAGTGTGACAGACTTGTTTTTACTATATTTTGGCAGCTGTTCCGCTCTCCCTCTTCCTTTTAATTTCCATCTTTTATAACAAATACGCATTTTTTATTAAACTTTTCATGTGTTGTGAAACTCACGAAACAACAGTAAATTTCATTGGTTCAAATAACCAATGAAATTTACGTTTGGCGGTGACGATTCTAAAATTCTTTTGCATCGTTCCTTTCTGTTCACTTTGTGGTTCCTACGCTCGATTCACAATGTCATATTTTAATCGAGACGTAGCTACGTTTGTGCTTAGTAACAGTGGAAATCATATTATAGTGGAAAAGTGTAACGCAACGAAAATTACCTACTTAGCCATCGTATGCACCGTTACATTCAAAACATAACAGACTACAGAAACACTGGTGAACTTTCTGTTTAAATACTCTTTAGCGAAATGATGATACTTAACGTAATGTAGGTTTCCTTTTACAAAATTTGACTGCCAACACCATACATGCAATTCTACACCATACCTGCAATTCCTTATTAACTTCACAATTCGTAGGTGGCTTTTATTCCCCTAGACAGCAGCAACAAGATCTCAGTGTACGCTGTTACCAAGCAGCGATTATGTACGTGGTGACAGATGGTATATATGACAACAAAAAGTGGATTAGGGGAAGAAGCAGATCTGGATATGATGATAGCAAAATATTAAAACCAATGTTTCTCCCCATTTCAGTTGACGTTTCCTGAGCTTATCTCATTTATACGCTAAGACGGATAAAGAAAACTGTCAGTCTCAGAAAGGTATCACCCACATAAAATCCAGTTAAATGTAGTCCCACTGGAGCTGACCAGACTAAAATACCTTAAGCAATTCTAAAAAAATTATCCTTAACATTTTTAGGAGAGGAACATAAATATTTCACCTGACTGTCAAATCCCACCGCAGTCAGATCAGTTTCTGTTTCCGCTGGAATAAGACTCCAGTCCGATTAATCGTGGCTGAGGAATAAACGAACGAAATAACTTCGAACTACTACATTACCTCGAAGTAACGTTTGCCGAATGCAGTTGTTTCTATAACTTTCACACTACATCGTGAGTATGTGTGTGCGGAGGGGGAGATGATACTATGGATCGTACAAATGTAGTAGATATCGTCCGAAGACAGCCTTCGCAGGATAGGTGAAAGGATACGGGACAAGCCATCAGATAAGGGAAGACGGGGTTCAAACAATAAAAAAGTGAATGTTTCCAAAATAAAACTACTAAGGTTCTGTCACGCGACACAAATCGAGATAAGTCTAATAGCATATTTAAATATTACTATACACAGTACAATACGGAATAATATGTTACAAGTATCAAAATGCAGTATCAAATCCTTTAATTCTGTTTATAAATTTTAACCTCTCTATCACTGTGTATCACGCTTCTGTGACATTGCGTTAGCAATGACAATTTAATTCCTGTAGAATGTTAAGTTATTTAGTCGGAACGAGCAGAATAAAGCTGACGAGTTACAAGACAACTGCATAATGAGACAACAATCTTGTGTAACGCTACAAGCACGGATTAATAAAATTAGTTTTTTCACCCGCAGACTTGCGTCGCCGGTATTTTGTAACAGCGTATTTTTGGTTGGCAACCAAGTTTCATTGATATTATTGAATGACCGAAGCAAGTTATCGGTTTTAACTCGATCTGCCTGCCCGTCTGTTTAGATGTATCACGTTAACTTTCGAATGCATCAATAAATTTTCGAAAAACTGGAAATTTTTGCTATACTGTACTTTTAAACCGCAGCAACCGCGTGTTGTTTTTGAGACTGATTCGCCCATAAATAGGGGGACGGGAAGCAAAACTGTGAGTCAGAATCTTGAATAATCGCAAAAACCCAAATGGGCTACCAAATTAACCAAATAATGTATACAGTGTTCAACTTACGACATTTTAACAATTTGGCATTCTCCAGGGCCCAATAAAGGGAACAAAAGTTTGAAACAATTGTATCCATGCAAAGCGTCGGATTAAAGCAATTTTAATCCAATTCTGAATGTGATCTTTACTTTGAAAATTTTTTAACTTTAGGAGCACCAAGGGCAAAAAATATACGTTAAAATTGTGAAAAAGAAACTGTGGATCATCGAATTATGACGAATCTACTGAGAAATGGATTAAGCTGCTGAAACTGCTTAATCTTAAAAGTCATTATGGAAAGACGACGCATTTACAACACCTTAAGATTTTTTTTTTACACCGCAAGAAGTAACAAATTTTTGTAACTAATCGATGCGGTTTCTTTCACACACACGCGCGCGCGCGTTCACAACACATACCAGCGCATATGTGTAGATATCTTTACAGCGTTAGTGTACAAATTTCACTGCCAGAAAGCGTGCTTGCGACTGAAAGCATCTATCTAGGTGAAATATTTATGGAGGACGTTTTAGGAAACACTAACGATACAACACGACACCTGTTTTAGAGCATCACCACAAATGATCAACCCAAAACTTCACCAACGCCGACCGCCATGCGTCTCCTTCTGCTCTGATTCAATTCCAACGATGCAACCAATCACTTAAATGATATAAATTATGGACCACACTGACTAACAATACATCACCCACTATCTGCCGTCACACATTCAAGCTCCCTAATTAATCATTAAGCACACACAATCTGAGAAATTGATTAATTTGGCGGACATTTTTTCCATTTGTCTCTTTAGTTCATGGAACGTGATCTTTATACTGTAATTCTATTATATAAATACATACCGGCCATCGAAACACGCGATACTAACTTGAATTTAGTGAAAAAACGTTACAGTGAATAACCTAATGCGTCGCGAATGTAGAAACTACTACTTTTTTATAAACCAAAAAATATAAGCCGAAAAACATACTGTAAAAAACAGTTGGTACGGAGGAAATAGAATTCACAGTGTAACAAAACACGAGAACCGAAAGATAAAATGAAGACTGAGTGAACGTTTTAAACACTTAATAAACACAGGTGACAGGCTACACGGCATCTGAAATGAATTTTATTTCTCTGACACATATTTTTTATAAATAACATACTATAAAACGCTCATACAATACATGTGGGATTATAAAGAAAAATTAAGAAAAAGATGTATTTTAAAACTGTAAAAGACTTTTATCATATTATATTGTGTGTGTGTGCACAACGGCCCCTACTGACATATTACACACGATATTCGTATCTTAAGCACGACCACTACTAGAGTCGCTTGAATAATGTTGTCAGTTCAAAAATATTTAATTAACTTAATTACTGGCTAAGGAATAAGATATATACTGAGAACTACGAGATATAGCCTATTATGGACTAAGATCGTTGTTTAGGCTTGACTAGTACGTAAATTTAAGGAATAAGATATATACTGAGAACTAAGAGATATAGCCTATTATGGACTAAGATCGTTGTTTAGGCTTGACTGTTACGTAAATTTGGCTCAATAGTTGAAGTCGGACTTAGCTGCATCATTGCCTTTTACACGATTAAGCCAATCCGAACTCACGCCCCCTGCTGCTGGAGGAAAACAAACAATACAGCAGCAGTGTGGCTTGAGATAAAGAACGCGTAAACCTTACAAAATAACGCTCTACGTCTCTCTGACTGCCTTGCTGTTGACGATAAAACCTAAATCTTATACGTACCTGAAAACAGGACGTGCATTTAAATTTACTAACTCTATTAAGCTTCTAGTTAAAGAACACGATTTTAATACAAACGGAAAACAAACGATAATATTTGTTTGGAATTACAAACAAACCGTAGTGTCGAACAGTTCAAGGGTTGAATGGAAGTGTATGCTGAATATGTGAAAGCAGCTTGCTGTGTGCTATGACTGAGCAATAAATGATAAGACACACTCTAATGGCAATACATTGGCCGGGCTTTGGTAATTGTGACATGTCTGAGATGTGTCAACTAACCCAAAATTCCATTTTACATCACTCTATAATACCTGTTTTATGTTTTCAAATATTTACAAGAATTTCCGTTGCATTTTCTAAACTTTTATGATTTAATTTTAAAACCCTTACAAAACTGTTAGCGAATTAAACTACTTCCGTTACACCTACGAGAGGCAAAATGCGCATTTAATTCATATCGCACTGTTTTCTATTTTAATTAATCTTTCAACTAAGCTATGCAATTTACGTTAAGTTCATTAAACGGACGACGACAATTCTCCTTTTGTTCAGGTGACGCGTGCACCAGTGACGCGATGCTGTAATGAATCTAAAAATATCGTACAATTCGTTAACGGTGTGGGAATATTTGAAATTCTTAACCTCTGAAACGAAGGGAAACGAATGAACAACACATAAGGTTAATTAGAATTTTGAAATTTCCTGACGAATGACTAACAACATAAGCCGACAACAGGTTAACTGCAGTATTGTGAAAATATCTTTAATGCATAAAATTTGTTAATAATAATAATAATAATAAAAATAACATGTAATTATTATTATATGTAGTGATCAACATCACAGCGTCCATACTATGTTGGAGTGAACATTTTTTTATTAAGACGTTTAAACCACGTAATTGAGTAATGAGAGCAAAGTGATAAACAGATACGCACAAAGTTATAACACTAAATTTTATTGACTTAGAACTGAAAACTCTCCAAATTCAATTTACCGTGACATAAATGTTTTAACTGTAAGACTTAAATGTGGCCCCATGCCGGTACATCTTATAAGATCAGATCGTTTTGTCATGGGCCTATACTGAAAAAAATTATAATATTTATAATGTGTCTTAACTATAAGAGTTATCTGATTAAACCATATGAGACAAACGAGAGGAAAATAGTCTGAACAAAGTCTGACGCAGTAATCTATTAATTTCTATTAGTCGGCAAAAACACACATTTACATTTCGTCAGCGACGAGCGACGAAAAGTGACTTATGGAGGAAAAGAATATCTATTTAAATTGAGGAAACTAAAACATCTCTTCACGGTAACTGCAAACTGCAACTACGTAGGGACCTATTTACTGAATATTACGCTAACTCCACGACATACAAAAATTACTTAGCTAGGTTGTACGCAAATGTACATAACAGTAGGTACAATGACGAAAAACATACAATAACTTAAAAAAAGGTTAAAATATAAAATAACGTTAAAATTACTAGATTACTGATTATCCTTAAGAAAACCGTGTATAATGGGTCTTCAGTAATCTTATAAGTAAAGACATTCATGGAACATGAGGGAATTGTTCAAAATATTACAACTTTTCAAATAACAGAATATAATTATATAATACATGTAAAATACATGCTGCACTTACAATCATACATCCTGCGATAACGAACTAACGAACGTATGGATATGAGCGAAATTTGTACATTCGTGAAATGTGCGTTTAATGAAACTTATGGAATACTGTACCATTTCACAGGTGTGGAGTGTCACATCAATTCTTGACAGAAGCACGCCTGATAATGTCCGCGAATTCGCTGACATGTTGGTGGCATCTCTTTAATCTTCTTACTCCAGAAATACGCGTACTGAACCTATACAGCGTTAACATACGTGCACACGTGTATGCGAAAATGGGGAGAGGCAGAGACGGACAGATATGTTATTGGGGAGCTCGTACTTTGGTGAAGTATTCTATTTTAAAATCAATACACTCACAAGAAAAGGAAATACTTTGCTAAACCTCTAAGATGTGTGGCTGTGAAATTTTCTTTGAAAGTTTTGTATTTTAAAACAAACAAAACACGACTAGAAATAGTTAGGTTTAAAGGAACGAGGAACGCAAACACCCCCAAAGGACAGGTGACACGACGCCAGAAATAACAACGGATTGAAGAGACAAACAACAAATGATAATTGGAGCGGGGCGGACAGTGGCGGGACGGGACAATTGTGTCCAACCTATGATGGATCAAAAGGATCAGACAACATTTTCTCAAAACCTGTCACACGGCAGTAATTAGACGACAACAAAAACACTAATATATGCGAACGCGCATGGCAGCAATGTGGCCAGTGTTCTGTATTTCTGGGATGCTACTGATAGACCATCGCACACAACAACGAAGGGGTTTGATCACGGACTGTACGTTTAATAATACGTGTATAGAAGCAAATAGGTGATCGGACACAAGCGGGTGCTAGGACATAGAAACATACGATTGTGATTTTAAGAAATTAAGAAAAATAAGGTTTCATTTGAACAAAACACTCAACTGTGTATATACTAGTACAAAGACGTATCTACTTTTACAGTGAAAATACATATTTGTGCATAATTCTTACAAAGAGTTGAGGTTTCTTTACGATTGTACTGTATATATAGTGATTCTAAATTGCATGGTAATAGTCTTGCAGAGTGTTGTACGTCGAAATAAAAAAAAACCTATACTAACATATGTCTAAAAATGATTTATTACCGAGATACTAATGGTTGAAGAGATACTATAAAGTACGACAAAAGTAGTTACTAGATGTAGCCTACGTTTTTTCTAATTGCAGAATTCAGCGTAACGAGTTCACATTTCTTGAGCACGACTCAGCGTCAGTATTACTTTTGAGAATCACTGTAGCTTGCAGCTTTCATGATGCGATTTTGTAATTGTTCTGGTGTGCCAATACGACTGAACAACATTAAATTCCACGACAACATTAAAACCAACGTTAGTACCTGGTTCCGACAATTTGAATAGGTACTACATTTAACAAAGTAAAGGCCACATTGAATACCACATTGCATAAACTGTATCTAATAATGTATCTTTAACCATAGACGTCTTGGTAATAAATCATTTTACGACATATGTTAATATAGGTTTGATTTTCACAATTT
Organism: Magicicada septendecula; assembly: GCA_034769895.1. Classification (NCBI taxonomy): domain Eukaryota; kingdom Metazoa; phylum Arthropoda; class Insecta; order Hemiptera; family Cicadidae; genus Magicicada; species Magicicada septendecula. Next base: position 565,307,486 of record CM068368.1, on the reverse strand, counting down.
GATATTTAGAATACGCTCCTGGAATACTGCCGTGGAATGTAGAAACATTTTATATAAACTTCAACGCTCAAACTTAGTAAAAGACAAAGGCATATGCACTGTTATTAGCGAACTTTATGTTGAACTTCCAGGATTGTTAAAAATGTATGGATCGTTAATTGTAAATACGATAGAAGATTGTAAACAAATATAGTTTACAAGGAATTTTATTCTTTATTAGTCAGCAGTCCGAAGATCCACATGCACGCGCGCGCGCGGTAGCGAAGAGCGAAATTTCTTCTACAGTAAATGTAAAGGCCTAATACTATAACGGATAAGTAAACAAGTATTACTATTAATAGAAAGTAATATCCGTAACATGGTACATACGAGTTGATTTTATTTGTAGCGGTAATCTCATAGTCTGCTGGAAATTGATTTTTGCTATACGCTCACACGATATAAAGTAGTAAAGTTTAATTGTGTATGGTAATTCAAAACACCACTGATCGTCTTGAATTAGAAGCGAAAAAGTGAGATAAAAAGTTACGAATATGCAGAAACTGTTAATTTAAATCAAATTTCGCAAAGTTACTGACATGTGGTTAAATCAACTTTCGGTTTAACTGCCCTTATTAAGAAAAATTTTCTCAGAATTATATTCTTTACTAATTTTATTTAAATTTTTCTTTTTGTTTCTTTGCAACTGATCAAAGATAATGTACACCAAACCTGAAGCATTATGTTTTCTGACTCCACTATTTTCGCTGTTTAACGATTTTCTTGAAGTGTGATGCAACTCGCAGAGACGATTTTTTGTATGCATGTGAAGTAACATATGGGACTACTAATTTTACCCCACAATATGTGTTCCCAAACATTTTCGTACCACATTATTTTATCTTCGGAACAGAACATGAGCAAAATCTTCAACCAGCGTTACCTCAAGAACAGAGCATTTCTAGACCTGTGTTTATATGAATCTTTTTTCTTATTCTTAGCTCCAGAATCGCCTCGAGAAATAGCGCCGTTTCCTCCCAGAACACGCTGTGTAATATGTATGTACCAGATATAACTGCATGAATATTTGTCTTGCTCTTTACGATTAGACTTCTCTACAGATTTCTTCTTCAGGTATGTGTTGATCCGTTTAATTTTGCTCTGCGAGCTCTTTTAACTCTTCTGATTGTTAACTCCACTCTCCTCAGCAGTCCTCACTGAAGAATGTAGTGTGCACAACAAAAACGTATCAACATGTTTATCCACCGTTATAATGCCTATAAGTCGTAAAACTCAACGCGTTACTTGCCCATCGTCACCCTCTGTTCGCGGCTTTATAACCCATTTCGCTAACTACCCCTTTGTCAAATAGAAGAATATAGAAAAACGAGCGTTCCAAACACGCGCGCGCGATTAAATTAAACACGGGCACGTATACGGTCTCAGCTAAATGAAAAGGGTGTAAAGTGGAATGAAGGATGGAGGGGGAGAGAGAGAGATAGAGAAGGACTGAGACGAGGCAGAAAGGGTAAAAAAAAGATCAGAAAGACACGAGTTCCACACACACGTCAACTACATAAACGGATACACATTTATTAATAACAGTAGTTAGCATCGTTCTTTGTCTAAACAGAGTGTACTAGAGTTCAGCTGTGGGCTATATTTCAGTGGGCTGAGACAATCTATCATGTGTTTCTATACACGACAGCACCAGCACACCCTATTGCACACACACAAACAAAATTGAAATTTTAATACTTTCCGCCAGTCTGCGTCACTTCTCATAAGATCGAGTAGTTTCGTTATTTATCTTACACTTTTTCAGCTTTCTTGTTTCCAATTTCAGTATAACACAGTTTTGTTTCTACACCTATTTACGTTTTATTGTTTTACACGTTATTTATGCCGCAAAATAAATACAAAGGTGGATCCATGGCTACACTGAGCCGTATGAGGAACTAAAATGACGAGCGCGCCTGTATGTGTTAAGTAGCCTATACGTTAGCTCAAACGTATCCATTGTTTTCAGTGACCATTATTACGTCTTGCCTTATTATGAGACAACGTTTATTCATCACTTTTAATGACAACTAGCATAAGACTACCGATTTGGGATTAATTGCTTATAGCTAACTGAATATGAAAAATAATTATTATAATATTACTATTGTTCCTATTATTAATACTATTAACATAACACTCCGTAGTAAAATAATCAGACAATAAATAAACTAAATTTAAAATAAACTATTACCCTTCTTAAGCATCCAGCTAATTGTGTGTTAATTCTATAGCACGCCTACATATACCGTACTCTCGTCTCTTCGTAATGGTCACAAAGTTTTGAGCCTCAAGTTCATAGTATTTTTCAAATGACTGACTTTTCCCCCAAAATACCCACTGAACGAACTAAGAAAAAACTCAGTTTATCTAACGTATTCAGATACTGCGCTTATTAGGGAGTAATTAATAAATATGGCAGATAACATCGTTTAACGGAAAGTAGAATAATACTTGACTGAAACAATTTCAATGCCATAAAACAAAATACCGGACTATGAAATCCACAAATTATGCACTAAACACATGCAAACCATAAATCGTTTGCGTGTAAAGATATAAAATTTATATCTTTAATACATTAATTTAATTTAATATATTAATATTTAATATTAAACAGTACCATTCCGACTGTATTCAGTGTTCCAGAACAAACGGTAACAGGTCTGTCGATTAGACGGCAAGACACAGTTTATGTATCTGCCGGACTCTCGAACGAACCTACCGGTTTAACTTATTATTACCTATGATTTATAACGTTATGGTATAAGTTGGTGGTGGACTGCTGCTGTAATTTGCACCTTCTGGAAGTAATATTTTGCACGCCCTTTAATTCGAAAAAGAGACACTTCGTGTCACGGCATGTCATCTCCGACCGGACTGGGATCCGATGAGATGTGTTTAGCAGTACTCTTGCAGGTGCGTAACAACTTCTCCCAAATGTAGACCCCACTTTACGCCGCCCAGGATCTGTTGTGTGTCAGCGGTGGTTCTATGCTTCTCGCGGAGAGACTTAGACGCATTGTCAACCAGCGAGACACGCGTCACATCAGTACTTTGAGGATTCGTTTGATGGGGTTTCTCGCCATCGGGTATGGTTAAGGTGTTTCATTATTATGTAGATTCTGATTAATAGCTATTTTTTTCATAACTGCTCTCTATGAATCTATTTCTTCGTGGGGCTACATGAGACTTAGCCTCCTGTGAGAAATGCCTTTGACGACGGTCATGTGCTACGGTTACATTTTCTAGCATACCGAATCATTTTCCACTGCACTGATCCATCGTAGTTTGTGCCTGTCTCATTTACTTTATCACCTGCACTTTACATCATAACATTTCGTGTTGTTTTCCTTTCCTGCACGAATGAAATTTTTGTTTCTGTTTTTAATAGTTGCTGCATTGACAGCTGGTGGCATATTTTATGTAAAGATTATACCTTAACCTTGTACGAAATTTTCGATTGGTAAATGCGAAGGAAGAATAACGAACGAATGTCAGATCCAGCGAGAGGTTAAGACAAGGGTGTGTCCTATTTCCGCTGTTATATAATTTATGCTTCTAAAAATATTTAAAGAAACCTTATATAAACACGAGTTTGGAGTGAAAATAAACGGCGAATTAATGAATGACAGTCGATACGCCGACGATACACTCATATTAAATGACAAGTTTCAAGGCCTTCAACACCTTCTGAACTCTATTAATGCTGTGGGACAAGAGACGAGGTTAATCACAAACGTTAGAAAAACAAAAATATGCGGTCTTAAGTCGTCATGCCCACACACTGATCTGCAAACAAATGGGAAAAATACAAAGGGTCAGTTTGTATAATTGGGATGTTATATCACCGAAGAATATGGATCTAGAGAAAGAAATTAAGTGAGCCCGTGCAACATTTTACGAAAATAGAGTATTTATCTGTAACGACAACATCGACTTCAAACTTTGCACTTAAAGCGTTATGTATGGCCAGTGTTACTGTACGGGATCGAAGCACGGACGCTGAAAGCAGCAACAATTAATCACTTGGTAGCATCGAGAACTCGCTGCACAGACGAATACTCAGAATACTCTGGACCGCTCTATGCAAACCAATCAGGCGGCCTTAAGGAGGGCAAACATAGTTCGAGAGATACTGATACATATCGATAAAAATTGAAACTATCATATCTTGGGCATATAATGAGATGTTATCCATATGGTATTGTCGAAAAACATCGCGACTGAATCGGAATATACGAGTTCGGTACAACGCTGAACAAATGTTCAGAATACCTGAAAACAAAGATCAACTCGCCAGTGTAATTGCGATGTCAGGGAGAAATGACATGATAGAAGAAGAAGAAGAAGAAATACGGACGCCTATTCTGTAAAAGATTTCTTCTATCTTCAAGAAGATTCTTCCATGGCTTTCTTAGTTCCTGCAACAATATCCAAATTACACGCACAACCTAGTAACTCTTCTGACTTGCCGAATATTCTGCACGCGCGCGTGCGTGTAAATCCTCGTTATATCGTAAACGTGAATAGTAAACAAATAATCGTTGGATTCTTACGTAAACAAATAATATACGGATTCTCGTATATTAAAACCTGTCATTCTTCATAGTGCATGAGTCAACATCTTAAAAAATGAATGTGCAAATTTTTAAGTTTTCTTTATTATAATTTAAAAATGATTTGTATTATTATCCAGCTTTAGGTACAGTTCTTAACATAAACTTATATTCTCAATTTATAGGATTATTTTGATGACGATCTGTAATTACAAAATATTCGTCTCATTCGGGCCTAACTATATTTCCTTAACTGTTACTAGTGCATAGTCATCATCTAAAAGACGCAGACGGAGCGACAACTAATCCACGTGCGTCAAAGAAGGTTATCTAAACTGGTTGGATATAACTGTACTACAAAAGAACGTTAACAATAACAATGCTCAAACCTCACAAGCCTACAAGCTGAGCACGTATTTCGTACTTGTGAATCGTGGGTCCTTGATAATAGTTCTTTTCGGGTTTCTCCACGAATACAGACTTCTCGTTTATAATTTCACCATTTTAATTTCAAAATTTATATACAGCCGGATACACCACACATACAGTACACCATAAGGTTGAAGGTATCGCAGTTTACTTCATGAACATTGCTGATGTAATTGTTATTATTATTTAAATCTCGGCAGAAACCAAGGTCTCATTGTCAGTTACACAACGGACGTGCTCTTCACATATCCTCGACTAATGTAACATATTTCCGTTTAGAAAAATGTTGTTCTTTCTGTATCTGTGTCCCCTTTAATTTTCCCAGCACGGTCTAGGTCAAGACGTCGGCTGTTTTATTGTTAAGTAATATTTACGTCGTCCGTCATTTATGATGTGCGCCGACAGCGTCTCACGACCTTGGGTAATAAACATACATATTTACAATGTATGACATTTCTGGCAGAGACGAGAGTAAACGTCTGGCACGTGGCGTAACTTTGTAACGGAGGCCGTAATCACCGCGACGAAAACAAGCCAAACGGAAAACTTAATTAACGCAAATAATGTTCTCGTGTAGGTTCTTGTACCGACCATTTCGCAATAACATACCCAGCCGCCCGTCACCAACATATTTAAGTGCGTGATAAACACGTACTGTACGAATTATATTTTAAATATTATCCTATGAAATGTGTAAGTAACAAAGTCTGTTTTATCGCGATATCATCCTAAATTCCAAAACTTATGAACAGCTTGTGTAACAGTAGCTTCGCTGTTCGGACAGAATGAGCCGAATGAGCTTTGTCGGAGTTTAAATGGACATAGATCCATCCTCTTGTTTCTGCAAAAGTAATAAACGTTATGAATTAAATATATAAATGTATTAAACCTGAGTGCAAGCAGAACAGTGAGAATGATTGGAAAACTAATGCCTCTTATCAGAGTTAGAAATTATATTATTTTACCATAGCATATGGCAGAGAGTAGATAGCACTTATCAAAAGGTGCAAAAAGTGCGAATTTATTCCTTTTTCCTATGTAGATTATTTTTTAAATTCTCTGTGACATAAAAATGTATATTCTAGAACATTATGAATTCAATATCGGAAGTTCTAACGGCCTTTAGAAGTCAATATTTTTATTCGTTTTAATTCAGTGAACAATAAAATTACAAAAAATAAGTATTTAATTTTGAAAGTAGACTGCACCGTTTTACAAATAAGATAAATGTACCTGATAACAGAACTGCCAAGTTAAAATAGTACTCAATGTTATCCATTCGGGCAACATCTTTCAAGTTTATTATACTAGTATGCCCCCTAAGCTGCAGAACTAGCTCGCTATTTTGAACGAAGTAAATAAATTACGATATTATATTATAACTTTTCAATTATGGAAAAATTAGTAAACTCCCGGTTACACTACTATTTTATTCGTCATATAAAAACTATAGATAACAAAATCATACAATAAATACTAAAACCATTCAGATTTGGTTACATTTCCTTTTAGTCTGACACCCTGCTGGTTTTCCACAAAATGTTTCTCCGTTTTTGGTCCCAAAATTTTGAAATTCCAAAAACATAGCACTACATTCAGATCTTTGTTTAAATTCTCCTTAATTTGATACCCCACACCAATTTTTGCGATTTTATCAAAATTGTTACCCACTTTTTGGGCCTTGACGTCCAAAAGTTTGGAAATTTTCAAAATTTCTTGTCATTGTATTAAGAGTCTGGTTAAAATTTCCTTAATTTCATATCCCACATTTCTGCATTTTTTCACAATTTTGACACCCCACTTTTTGCCTCTCGTCCCCCCCTATTTTTGGAAACGCATGTTTAAAGTATGGAAGCGCATGCCACGTTTTACGAAAATCGGTTGATGTGTTAAAAAGTTATCGTGAGACATACCTCAAACAGACAGGCAGACAAATACCAAAAGTAATTGAATAATTATTAGAATGAATAATAATTAATTTAATTTGTATAGTTCATTCAATTTGACTTTTCTTGTGGGTGTGTGTGTTTATTTATTTTATTCTTTTTAATACCGTAAAGTTGTTATTCATGTACACGTACTATCATAATTTCTAATATACATTTCGTGAATCATTTTGATAACATCATCAGCGTAAATATTTTACTTTGTAATGTACATTTTTCTGTCGAACATTTTCGACACCCAAAATTTAGCTAACAGTTTTTACAACTGGGAAAAAATACTACGTCCGTATCCACAAAAATAAATGCTTTTGAATAGTCAATGAAAATGATTCATTTCTTGATATGTTGTGTCTAATTTCAAACAGGCTAAACTAAAGAAGACTAGCATTATTTTTATGCTCATCGTTAAGTGAAAATCCATGAGAAACGAATATGCGTACATATTTGGCAAAGATGTTATAGGCTATGGTCAAGATAAAACAAGTAACATCAATAATAATATCATACTAACATACTACGCTCTTTACGAGGTCTCTTGATCTTATTCACGTAATAGTAGAATGTAAACTTCTCCGTCCTTTTGTTTAGTGAAGTTTTTGTCTTAAAAGACGCCTACCTTTAATATTTTGGTTGTAATGGATGTAATGGAGGATAATCACCTGATCAAGAATAGAGGTGAGATAACAACATACTTCATTTCTCAGCTCTAATTTTTAAACTTACTTCTTGGAAATCTAAAAAAAAAAAGATATGTCAAGATATGTTCATTTTCAAATGACCTATTTAACGAAATATTGTTGTCGTTTAGCTATGAAAGTCCCAACGGACAACAGAATTTGACAAATTAAAGTATACATCTGTCCGACCACGTTCTGAGCGGAAAATGTGTGCCTTACGTTTCAGTAAATATTTATTTCATTATCTAAAGCGTGCTGCGAAATGCGCTACACAAAATTATACAAAGTGTTTATATTCAACGGCAAACAAACAAGGAAAAAAGTAGATCGCTATCGTCATCTAGAATATAAACCAACCCACTTAGATTTTCCCAAAACGAACTTAGAGAAGGAAACATAAATAATATACACAAGGCACTTCTTTTCACAGCATTATTTTAAAATATCTACACACGCCGTGTCAAGACTAAATTTGTTTGTGCAAAATGAAACATCAACGTCGTGAATGAAGGGCGTTTTTTAATTTTACTCACTGTGTCGAAAATAACAGTTTATGAATACAATTTAGCGGAAAAGTAAATCACAAATTTCACCTTAATGTCCAATGTAACACTTTTATCACAAAAATTACATAATACATTACTAAATCATCAATTCTTCTTATCCAGAAAATTTTACATCGAAACATTTTTCAATCAGTCAATTATTACTTCCCTTCGAACTTCATCCTATCATTAAGACAAGTTAATTTCAATGAGTATAAAGATCTAAGACGTGCTAGAAACATAATGTACAGTACATTAAACGGTTTTGTGGTAAGGGTCTGTTGCCCGATCCAGTGCGGAGATTGGTTTCTTCAATAAATAATGTGAAGCAACGTTCGGTTCGGATCCGCGGGATAGACTAGAAATCCATTACATCTGTAGAGGTAAACATGAATTGAACGGCCTTTCTGACCAGAGGCAGGACTGGAAAAG